>OX031069.1:47114727-48376938 GCA_943736015.1 Tridacna crocea | reverse complement strand
TAACCCCCTTTTCTCAGAGAAGACCTCAAACATGCAATATGGGTATCAAATTGTTCGTCTCGCTCTCCTGAATCCAAATCTATTACCGCAACGGACCTAGACCCTGTATGAAGTGAGTTATTTCCTATTATGCACGTAACCCCCTTTTCTCAGAGAATAACTCAAACATGAAATATGGGTATCAAATTGTTCGTATCGCTAACCGATATCTCTATTCGTTAAGGAGCTACGGACCATTGAAGAAATGTCGGAAAATGAAATCACACAAATTGCAATGGTCGACATTGCGTTCAATCGTATCATAGAAGAATGGAGAGTCGTAAGCAAATAAATATTACCAAATTCTGTAAGTACTTGAATCAACGTCCTCAATAAACTTTAAAGCAGACCGATACCTCCGTTCGTTAAGGAGCTACGGACCACTGAAGAAATGTCGGAAAATGAATTCACACAAATTGCATTGGCCGACATTGCGTTCAATCGTAGACGAATGGAGAGTCGTAATCAAATAAATGGTACCAATTATCGTAGGTACTTCAATCGATGTCCTCAATTAACTTTAAGGTTAACCGATACCTCTATTGGTTAAGGAGCTATGCATCATTCACGAAAGGTCGGAAAATGAATTAACGAAAACTGCAATGCCAGACATTGTGTTAAATTACATAGAAAAGTCCCATTCTACTCCACGTTCAATTCCTTTGGGTCAAGACCCGACAAGACATCGGGTCTAAAAAAAAGGCCCGAGATTTTGTCGGGCCTTGACCCATATCGTTTGATATGGATCAAGGGCGTTTTACCCACACGTCGAAAGCAATGTTCCTGCTGCGCAAATGCGCAACAGCAGCAATGAATTCTTCGTATGAGAAGAATGTAAAGCCAGTCAGTCCATCAATGACTGCCTGGTTTACATCTGCCCACTTGTCATGCAGAAATTGCTCCAGCACGACTAGATCTTGGTAAAAGCGTGGCAAAATTACATATTTCGCCATTTTGTCTATAATTGCCTTGTTTCATGGGATCTTTATACATATACTATATTACTGAGCATTAGGTATAATTGATATAAAGGGAGGTAATACTCAGAGAGCATTCAACTGGCTTGTGCTGGCCATTATTTATAAATCTTGTCATCAATCAGGCCTTTCCTTAAATCATCTAACCTCCTAATTCTTTCTGATTCAGTATTAAACTGCAATAATAATTCATACAACACTACACCAAGACTGTATATATCACTTTTCGTGTTATAAAGAGATCCTTGTAGCTGCTCTGGAGCAGCGTATGTTGAAGTACAAACTCCATATGTATGATCAGATGTGTTACTTGGTGACCTTGTCAGCTTTGCCGACGAACCTATATGAGGAAGATTAGGTTCCTCTATCACAGGACTCGTAAGAACTTCATCTGTTACCAGACCAAAGTCACCCATTTTAATATGTATACCCAAATCAGTCTCAATCAGAAATATGGCCGACATTGCGTTCAATCGTATTGTAGACGAAGGGAGAGTCGTACACAAATAAATCGTCCCAATTTCTGTAAGTGCTTGAATCAAGGTCCTGAATACACTTTAGAGCAGACCGATACCTCGATTCTTTAAGGAGCTACGGACCTTTGAAAAAATGTCGGAAAATGAAATTACAAAAATTGCAATGGCCGACATTGCGTTCAATAGTATTATAGACAAATGTAGAGTCGTAAAGAAATAAATCGTACCATTTTCTGTAAGTACTTGAATCAACGTCCTCAATAAACTTTAAAGCAGACATATACCTCTATTCGTTAAGGAGCTACGGACCATTGAAGAAATGTCGGAAAATAAAATCACACAAATTGCAACGGCCGACAGACGAATGGAGAGTCGTAAACAAATAAATCGTACCAATTCCCGTAAGGACTCGAATCATGAACGTCCTCAATAAACTTTAAAGCAGAACGATACCTGTTTTGGTTAATGAGCTCTGCATCGTTGAAGAAAGGTCGGAAAATGAATTCACGAAAACTGCAATGCCAGACATTGTGTTAAATTACGTAGGAAAGTCCTATTCTACTCCAGGTTCAATTAGTTTGGTTTAAGACCCGACAAGACCTCGGGTCTAAAAAAATTCGTAGTTCTGAGGCAAAATAACATATCTCACCATTTGGTTGATAATTGCCATGTTTCATGGGATCTTTATACTTATACTATATTACTAAGGATTAGATATAAAGTTGATATAAGGGAGGTAACATTCAAAGAGGTTTAAAGGTCAGGAAAATAACCCAAGATTACCATTCATTCAGTCCTATGTTTGCTTCAACATCTTTCTACTACTATTAGTTATCACGTGCGTACGCAGTAGCAAATACGTGCTCACGTAATAATTACTGCGTACGCACGCAGTAGCTAATACCTAATAATCCAACAATCAGATTCATCAACGGAAACCTTTGGTGTCTGATGTATGCACATCTATTGCCGAGTTGGACCAATGTAATTTTGCCCTTCCCTCGCAACAATATAAAAGCAAGGGCTTGAATGGTAAAGGGTTAAAATTTACGTTAAGGAAGGGGATGACCAAATTAGGTTTACATCGTATTGGACAAGTAATACAACCATCCAATTACCGATTAAAGGGAGGTAACTTACCTTCTTTTACAATTTCATAAAACTCCTTGACCCATTACCACATGACAATATTTTGGACCGGGCCAAGTTGAAAGCATTTGCAGACAACAAATTAAGTTTAACAAAAATGACAGTTCTGCATTTGATAGAGTAGAAAACATTGTGAAAAAAGGAGAAATTGCTTTTATAAGCAATATCTCCTATTCCCACAATTTTTTTCAAAAGGCTTCTTTCCCAGAGGTGTCAAAAGGTTTCATTGTGTGGGAATGGGTTAAATAAATTTATCAATCGATCAAGTAGGGTCCCACGTGGCCTAGTGGTAAAGTGTTTGACTCGTAATCGAGGGGTCCTGGGTTCGAGCTGCACTGGATCCTCTGGGTTTTTTTCGTGGGAGTGTCCTTGGGCAAGACACTTCAGAGCCCAGCCTAGTACTGGTGAATCCTAGGAAAGCATGAATAATGTGAGCTCGCCGTGATATGACTGAAATACTGTTAAAAGTGGCATAAACACCATTCAATCAATCAATCGATCAAGTAATTCTGGTGACAATAGTTATTACGTGCGCACGTACTAGCTACTGCTTGAGCACGTACTAGCTACTGCTTGCGCACGTAATAACTATTACGTGCGCACGTATTAGCTAATACGTTCGCACGCAGTAGTATTACGTACGCAAGTATTAGTTATTACGTGCACACGTATTAGCAACATAAACGTCACAAAATTAAACTGATTTACAATGATTTATTACAATGATTTATTATACACAGGAACTAAATATTATTAATCACATTCTAATTTACTATTTCCATCTATTTGCATCAAGTCCACACCTTTTAAAACGTTGGTTTACACGTGTCCAGCGTCCACTCTGTCATACATTTACATTTATGATTTTTACGTACATTGTGAATCACTGTGCCGTTGGGCATGAGCCTTTTTGTAAGCCAACAGTTTGCAACTATTGATATAGTTCTTGACCCGCATCTTAACGTATTTCTCGTGATCGCCTGGCCATATGCGGTCGCGTAACCCGTCCTTGAACACTAATGCTCCGCGCAGGCTCACCCGTTTGACGTTGACATGCTCCTCCATCTTATATCTCCAATACGCCCTCTGCAGATCCGACATTCGATCATTCGTACAATGAACGCTTCTCACCGTATGGAATGCCCTCACCTTTTCCCGTAGGTCCTCCGGTAGATCGTCGATCTCAGTATATAGCTGCGTTGTTGCAGTCGACTTAACGCGTCCACCCAAAAAGACCCTGGGCGTGCTACTCATAGGTACAATAAGACTGCTATCGTCGTCTCTGGTTGGCTCTGTGTAAGTCAGCAGGGAGGTGCCGCTCCCTACTGTCAGGTCCAAAGTAGCCGTGGTTCCGGTATCCAAGCTGAGATCCTCGTTTGAGTTACTGGTCGTGGACAGATAAGACTTTCCCGCGTCCATCATGCATTCCAACAATCCTGCACAGTGGCATGTACTCCGCAATCGCTGGTTCTCCTCCTCAACCCGCCCCAAACGGTCCGTCAGCTCCTTCACCTTCTTGGCCAAATCGCCAATGCTTGCCTCAGTCTTATCCTCTATCTCCTTCGATTTACTATCCGCGTACGCCTTTGTTTCCACAGCCAACGCCGCAGCCTTTTCCTCCAAATATTTTTCGCTGTTCTTCAACAGTTCTGTGAACTCCCCAATGACGTCTGGCTCCTGGTCCGAGTCGTAGTCTTCCATTTTCTGAAATAAAAAGTGAGAGATTCCTGTAACTTTCCAAACCCTTATAATAATTTACCCCACTCAAACATTCGGACACCTTCGGGAATCGTGGACAATCGTTCATAATCCAATGAAAATCGTTGACGGCCTTTAACTCAAGGTCAATAAACCGCCACAATCTTGGATAAACGGTAAATTTCACTTTGCCAATACTTCATAATCGGTTGTACAATATCATCATTTTTCTTAAATTTATAAAATTTTAGAACAATCTTTTTCTTGATTATAAACTGCAGATATTTACTGACGTTAAACTAGTGCAAAACTACATTATTTTCGGTCTGCTGGGGTATATTCAGTCATTTTTACCAGAATGACAATCCAAAAATATAACAAGGCAATCTTTGAACAACCCTTTGATAAACGTTAGGAAGGTCTGGTAATCTTTGCTTAAAGTTCGTAATCCTTCCTGAAATTTTCATCTTTGACAAGCTATCAACAAAACTTCACATTCTTAAAAAGACCTCACAAAAACGTTTACATTCCTTGATAATCCATTGACAAACCTAGGCAATCTTTGGTAATCCATTTGCTAAACTATGATAATCTTTGATAGACCAACCATCCATAACATTTAAAACAGTATTCATTCCAGGACTTTGGCATAACAGTTTGATAATCCGTCAATAACATCTAACATTAACAATCGTTACAGTTTGATAGGGTATCCAACGTGTTCATATTACCTTACAAAAAGATATAACGGATTCCGATTACCACGTGCTACACAACTTTAAAAAGATTACCCTGCATATGCCTCAATCTGATTGCTACGTGCTCGATATATTTCGCATTTCAGGCTATTTTAGAACAAAATCATAATACTGAATCAACCATCCGTCCAACATGTTAACTCCACTTAATGCCGTGAAATGCAATGGTCCGCTAAAAAGATGCCAACAATGTTTTCAAGTTTAGCTCAAAGAAAAAAATCATCACACACATTTAAACAAAAGCATGTTCGCCATGCTAAAATCCACTCACCTTCAACAAAGAAACAAAGTCCAATTTTATCCAAAAATAATTAACACTAGTCCACGTCCGTACTGCTCGACTGCCAAAACTGAAATGACCTAGCTAACTTAGACAATCTTTCTCAAACAGACAGGTGGCGTTCGGGACAATCTCCAAACTCTTCTAAATGTATTGAGCATATGTACATTTGGGTAGGGAACCTGTTTCTTCTTTTGTTCACATGCCTTATAAAGCCGCTTTCAACTATTTGGTTATATCGCGGCGGTCCGTGCACAAACATTAGCTTCACTTGTGTTTGCATTCCAATTTCACATTATCTTAACAGTGGTCGCGGCTCAATTCTTATTGCAGTATATAAACCATGATATTGTCTTTAAAGCATATTCTGACCCGGCCGGGTGGCTCAGTGGCTAGCGTCTCTGACTCGTAATCCGGATGACACGGGTTCGAGACCCCGTCGGGTCAAAACTTCTTTCCGGGGATTTTTCCCTCTCACCTATGATGCAAGTGAGAAAGTAGCCATTGTCTTGGAAATAAAGTTGCGTTAGTAATGGTGTGGGAAAACCTGGAAACACATGGGTAGGTGTACTGACCGCCTTGATATGACCTAACCCGTTAAAGCGGCGCTAAACTTCAATTCAATCAATCAATCATTTTAAAGCCTATTCTCTTCACTTTTATAAGATTCCAAACAACTAGGAATCGGTGTGGAATGAGATCAGCTACGGGGCATTCAAATAGGGGCCTTTTTCATTTAATTAGGAGGAAATTTGAAAGAATTTTTGGGCATTATTAGACCTTAGCTCAGCTCATTATGCACTGATTCTGCTTGTCTTGGTGTCAAATTGTAGATTCTGTAGCTGCCTTGCAGGTTACCTACATGGTTTGACTATTTAAGCCATTTCCGCTACGTAAGAATACGAAAATGGTCAAATTTATGACAAGCGGAGGAAAGAAAACTTGTGTTCGCATTCAAAATTCACCTTTAACAGTCTGTCGCGGCTCACATTTTATTGCAGTATATATACCATATGCTCCTAAAAGCCTATTTTCTTCTCTTTTACTTGATAACAAACCATTAGGAATCGGTGCGGCATAAGATGAGTTACGAGGCATTAAAAGAGGGGCCTTTTTCATTACATCAGGAGGACATTTGCAGGATATTTTTGGTATTTTGGGACTGCAGCTCTGCTCATTCTGCCGACAAACTTTCACAATCTTTGATAAACCGTTAAGTAACTTTTACGATCTTTGACAAGCCATCCAGATACTTTGACAATCTTTCACAAACTGTTGATTGACTTTGTCAAGCTTTGACAGCCAGAAAGCAAGATTTTTGGTCATTCGTCTCGAGGATTCTGGAGGTTTTCCTTGACAATCTCTCTACAGAATTTCATTCAACGTGGATAAACTTTGACAATCTTTACAACTGCAGAAAAACCGACGTTGGGTCATACATTATGAGCTGACAAACTTTGAAAAATTTTGACATACCAATGAGATATTTTCAGAATCTTTGTCACACTGTCCAGATACTTTGACAATCTTTGACAAACCGTCTAGGAACTTTGACAATTTTGGACTAACCCCTCACAAACTTAGACAATCTCTGACAAACCGTCTAGAACTTTTCAAAATCTTTAACAAACCGTGGAGAAACTTTGACAATCTCTGACAAACCGTTGAAAAACTTTGAAATATTTTTACATACCATTTACATATTTTCAGAATCTTTGCCACACTGTCGAGATACTTTGACAATCTTTGACAAACCGTCTAGGAACTTTGACAATTTTGGACTAACCCCTGACAATCTATGACAATTCGTCGAGAACTTTTCGAAATAACAAACCGTGGAGAAACTTTTACAATCTCTGACAAACCGTCTAGGAACTTTGACAATTTTGGACTAACCCCTTACAAACTTAGACAATCTCTGACAAACCGTCGAGAACTTTTCAAACTCTTTAACAAACCGTGGAGAAAATTTGACAATCTCTGACAAACCGTTGAGAAACTTTGAAAAATTTTGACATACCATTTACATATTTTCACAATCTTTGCCACACTGTCGAGATAGTTTGACAATCTTTGACAAACCGTCTAGGAACTAACCCCAGACAACCTTAGATAATCTATGACAATTCGTCGAGAACTTTTCAAAATCTTTAACAAACCGTGGAGAAACTTTGACAATCTCTGACAAACCGTTGAGAATCTTTTGCCAATCTTTCTTAAACCGTTGAGAAACTTCGATCATCTTTCACTAACTTCCGACAAACTTTGGTAATTTTGGATAAACCGTTCAGAACCTTCCAGAATGTTTGACTTTCCGCTGAGAAACTTGGACAATATTTGATAAACCGTTGAGAAACCTTAAGAATCTTTGACTACACGCTTACTAACTTTGACAATCTTTGACAAACCGTTTAGAAACTTTGACAATCCTCCTGATACCGACAATCTTTGACAAACCGCAGACAAATTTTTACAATCTTTCATAAACCGTTGAGAAACTTTGACAATCTATAACACATATGGAAATACTTTCTAAAATTTAAGGCAAACAATATTAACCAATATATAATACGTAACCCTAAGAATCTTTGAGTAACCGCTGACAAACTTTACCAAACTTTCAGTTTCTTTGAATAACCGCTGGCAAACTTTGACCTTCTTTGACAAACCGTTCAGAAACTTTGACAATCTGTCAAAAACCGTTCAGAAACTTTGACAATCTTTGCCAATCTGACGAGAAATTTGACAATCTTTGATGAACCGTCGAGAAACTTCGACAATCTTTGACTAACCGCAGACAAATCTTTACAATCTTTCATAAACCGTTGAGAAACTTTGACAATCTATAACACAAATGGAAATACTTTCTAACCCTAACCATAACCGCTGACAAAATTTGACAATCTTTGACACTCCGTTGGGAAACTTTGACAATCTTTCATAAACCGTTAAGAAACTTTGACAATCTTTGACAAACCACTGCCAAATCTTTAAACTCTTCGATAAACCGTTGAGAACTTCTATTATTTATAACACAAATGGAATTAATTTCTACATTTTAAGGCATACAATAGTAACCAAAACATAGTACATATTCATCTTTATTTCACGAACTCAATAACACCACATTTCAGTTAACACAAGTCTCATTCAAATTGTTCCAGATCTTTTTTTACAGCATCAAGTTGTTTGTCAACGTCTTCCATGGCCTGCATGAGATGCGTCTTAACGTGGTTGAGGTGCCTTAACGTCCGTCCTGTATCTGACTGTCTATAGATGACTGCTTCCCTAATGGCCTCGAATAGTAATCCCTCAAATTTACACTGCTTATAGGAGCATGAACATTTAGTTACTTCACTTTGTTCATTGGGGGGTTCTGATGGAGTCGGCGGTGAACTATGTCCTTTCCTAAAAGCGTAGTCCATCTCAACCTCGACAGAAACATCCTCTACTAAGTCATTTACGATTTCTCTTACAGTTTCATCAACTTCTGCCATGCTGAAAGAAGAAACAACAAAATATATAAATCAAACAGGTAAGTAAGATCTGATCATGTATCTCAATTAATAGCTCCCTTTTAGGGCGGCTAGAGGTCTTCAGTCGGGTCATGGTATGGTGAAGGTAGTCAGGATGTTTAAGGTTTTACAACAGTTTGGATTGCATGACAAAAAGCACGTGGCCATCTGTATATTAATTTGCCCCGTATTTCAGTCATTTGTGTACATTTTCATCCTAATCATGCACGAGTAATATCTTTAACTTTTAAAAGTTTAAACTAATGTACCAAGTCATTTGGGGCTTCCAGATCATCTCCTCGCTTTGCTGCCTCATGTTCATTGAAGCACGATGTACGATGGAACATCTAAAACATGGAGCACGTCCAATGTTACAAATACTCCCGAGATTGTAGCAGTTAACCAATTGCCTTGCACAGAATATACATAGATGATGTTTACATCTGCTTACAAAAGGCTGTTGCATTACCGGCTTTCTGCATATATGACAACGCGTCATTGCTCAACAGGAACTGTTTATGATTTTGATCTCAATGATTTGACTCACTCTTAATACACCAGACGCTTCCTCTTGGTTCCCAGTTCCTTCAAGTTTGGATGGAGCTGTAAATAAGGCTGCAAGCTTCTGAGAAATTAAGATTTAACAAGAAGGCAGTAATATTACGGCTATGTCTGAATTCCGACCGCCTCGGGTAAAATGAAGTGAAAACCAGGACATACACCTTATGCGTTGTATCAATGCACCCTAAAGTATGCATGTGCGGATCCAGATATCTTTCTCAAGGGGGGGTCCCACCGAAAACGCACTCGTCTCATTATAAGATACCTTGATTTCCTGATTTCAGTGGATGTAAGCCGTTTACAAGAATAGTCAACGTTTCCAGTTCTAACCATGAGGAGGTTTCCACATTTAGAACCTTTTTTTTTAATGACTGTATTTTACATACATGTAAATGCTGTGCAATATCAAAACAGTACCATTTCACGAATCCGATAACCACATTTTTGCCAAAATTCCATGGATCCGCCGATGGTAGGGCATGTGTTTTAAAAGAAGTCCATCCGCCATGGCTTCTATAATATATTGTTGTTGCACACTGGAAGATACAGCTTAGGTTCTATAGGGCTTGTGTTAATAATATACGGTTGTTGCAGGCAAGGACATAGGCTACAGCTTAGGTTCTATGTGGCTTGTGATTTAAAAGGAGTAGATTCGCCCCGGTTTCTATGATATATCTTTGTTGCAGACCGGACATACAGATTAGGTTCTATCGGGCTTTAGTTTATAATATATGGTTATTGCAGGCAAGGACATACAACTTAGGTTCTATGCGGCTTGTGATTTAAAATAAGTAGATCCGCCCTGGGTTCTATAATATATGGTTGTTGCAGACCTGGACATACACCTTAGGGTTTCGTTTTTTAAAAGGAATATATCCGCACCGGGTTCTATAATATATGGTTGTTGCAGACCGGGACATACAGCTTAGGTTCTATAGGGCTTGTGTTTTTAAAAGGACTAGATCCGCCCCGGGTTTTATAATATATGGTTGTTGCAGACAAGGACATACAGTTTTGGTTCAATGCACCTTGTAATTCAAAAGGAGTAGATCAGCACCGGGTTCTTTAATAAATCATTCTTGGAGAGCGGGACAGCTTAGGTTCTATGTGGGTTGTGTTTTAAAAAGGAGTAGATCCGACCTGGGTCTATAATATATGGTTGTTGCAGAGCGGGACATACACCTGAGGTTCTATGGGGCTTGTGTTTTTTACAAGGACTAGATCTGCGCTTGGTTCTATAATATATGGTTGGCGCAGAATGAGACATACACCTTAGGTTCTATGTGGCTTGTGTTTTTAAAGGGAGTAGATCCGCGATGGGTTCTATATAGTCCAATTTATTATTTGTTCATCTTCTTCTTTTTCTTCTTATCATCATTTTTATTTCCCTTTTTCTTCCTTTGATCAATATCCTTATTCTTCCTCTAATTCTTGACATTAAACAGATAAATGTAGGAAATAACATCTGTTCTATTGCGAGGGATTACCAGAACTATTTCTTGGGCGTAATAAAGACAAACCTAAGTACATATTACCCCACACGTATGGCCTTGTTCTTTACCCAAGGCGGTCGGAATTCAGACATTGCGGTAATATTACAGACTTATCATTTACAGGTATTACATACCTTCTTTTAAACATTAACCCTACACAGTCGGGAAAATGTGAAAATCTTTCACAAAACGTGTAGCAACTTGGAAATCTTCCACAAACCGTTAAGAAACCTTGACAATCTTTGATAAATCACCGAGAAACTTTCTCAGTCTTTCACAAACCGTCCAGAATCTTTGACAATCTTATTCTTTAAAAACCGTCCATGAAGTCTGATAATCTTCCACAAACCGTCCATAAAACTTTGACTTGCCAATCTCTGACAAACCGTTCAGATTCTTTGACAGGCAAATAGAATGGGTTTCGGTTACGTATCACGTGGCTCATTTAGGTTTCTCCACATCATTTGTGCGATTTTTTCATTGCCAATTTGAAATAACTCACAATCTTTCATTAACCATTGATTCCAAGTCCGAAGCTGGCACTAACCTTTGACAAATTTCAATGAAAACCATAACTGATGACCACGTGCATAAATTAAACACAACCGTTTACAGAACAGCATGTTCACCCTGCTAAAATCCACTCACCTCGCACATGTAACCTCCAATAAAATTTAAAAAGTATCCACTTGAATAATTCCACTTTCAACCGCTAAGTGACAAAACTGAACTGACTCACATTCACACTTGGACAATCTTTGACAAGCACAAAGGTGGCGCCACATTCGGGAGGTTTCTCTAGGTTTCATCACATTCTTTAGGACAATCTCCCATGGTCTTTAAATAAACAATAAACTTTATGAAAAAAAAATTAACATAAAAAATTAAACATTGAGAAACTTTTACAACTTTAAGAAGACGTTCAGAACTTTTCTTAGCTCACCTAAGCACGAAGTGCTAATGGGGAGCTCTTACGATCTTTGTCCGTCCATAGTCAGTCGTCCTACCTCCTGCGTCGTCTGTCAACAATTGCTTTAAACGACATCTCCTCCTTAACAAATGCATGGATTTTGAAATAATTTCGCAGAATTGTTCCCCCCCCCATTACCTCTTCAATAACAGCTACTTTTTTCCCATCCCACATTTAATATGGCCGCCATACCTAAAAATAAAAATATCTCTAAGCCACATCTCCTCCTAAACAGCTGGCTGGATTTTAAAATAATTTCAAAGACATGTTCCTCCCATTGACCTCTTCAATATTTGCTATTCTTTCTTATCCGACTTTCGAGATGGCAGCCACAGCTAAAAATGGAAATATCTTTCAACGACATATGTTATTTTTTTGCATTTCTTGCAGCTGCCTGACAGACCCGCATAATGATTCAATTATTACCCATGTGCCATTGTAATTCTATTTCACAATGTTTCACTTAAATCACGACCGCCTTTTGAACCGGTATAATCCGGATAAGTCAATAACAGAAAACTATCATAGTTATTCACTTGTTCACTTCATAAACACTTGGACAATATTTTACAATCTTTGCCAAACAGTTGAAAAAGCCTGAAACTCTTGACAATCCGTTGACAAACTTGGACAATCTTTCACAAACCGTCCAGAATCCTTGACAATCCGTTCATAAACATTGACAATCTTTGTCAATCCGTCGCGAAACTTTGACAATCCGTTGAGAATCTTTGACAAACCGTCGAGAATCTTTCACAATTAGTCAAGAAACTTTGACAATCTTTGACAAAGCGTTGGGATACTTTGACATTCCTTCACAATCCGTCCAGACCTTTAGACGATGCGTCCAGAAACCTTCACAATCTTTCACAAACCGTTCAAACACTTCCACAATCCGTCCAGAAACTTTGACAATCTTTGACAAACCGTTCAGAAACTTTCGAAATCTTAGACAAACAGTCGAGAAAATTTGAAAATCTTGACAATCCGTTGAGAAAATTTGATATTTTTTGCCAAACAGTCGAGAAACTTTGACAATCTTCACAATCCGTCGAGAAAGTTTCACAATCCGTTCAGAAACGATGACAATCTTTTACAAACCTTTCACTTACTTTGACAATCTTTGACAACCATTGAGAAAATTTCACTATCTTTGACAAACCTTTGAGTAACTCTGACAATCTTTGAAAAACCACTTAAAAACTTTGACTTTCTTTGAGAATACTTTAAGCAACCTTGACAATCTTTTACAATCCATCAAGAAACTTTGACATTCGTTGACAAACAGTCCTGAGACTTTGACAATATTTGCCAAACAGTCGAGAAAATTTGAAAATCTTGACAATCCATTCAGAAACTTTGAAAATCTTTGACAAACCGTCCAGAAACATTGACAACCCCTTGATATACTTTGACAATCTTTGGCAATCCGTCGGTAAACTTTGACAATCTTTGACAAACCATTCCTGAGACTTTGACTATCTTTGCCAAACAGTCGAGAAACTTTGAATATCTTGACAATCCGTTCAGAAACTTTGAAATCTTTGACAAACCGTCGAGAAACATTGACATTCCCATGATAAACTTTGACAAACTTTGGCAATCCGTCGGTAAACTTTGACAATCTTTGACAATCCGTCGAGAAACTTTGACAATCTTGACAATCCGTTCAGAAACTTTGAAAATCTTTGACAAACCGTCGAGAAACATTGACATTCCCATGATAAACTTTGACAATCTTTGGCAATCCGTTGATAAACTTTGACAATCTTTGACAATCCGTCGAGAAACTTTGACAATCTTTGGCAATCTGTCGGTAAACTTTGACAATCTTTGACAAACCATTCCTGAGACTTTGACTATCTTTGCCAAACAGTCGAGAAACTTCGAAAATCTTGACAATCCGTTCAGAAACTTTGAAAATCTTTGACAAACCGTCGAGAAACATTGACAGCCCCTTGATATACTTTGACAATCTTTGGCAATCCGTCGGTAAACTTTGACAATCTTTGACAAACCATTCCTGAGACTTTGACTATCTTTGCCAAACAGTCGAGAAACTTCGAATATCTTGACAATCCGTTCAGAAACTTTGAAAATCTTTGACAAACCGTCGAGAAACATTGACATTCCCATGATAAACTTTGACAATCTTTGGCAATCCGTCGATAAACTTTGACAATCTTTGACAATCCGTCGAGAAACTTTGACACTCTTTGACAAACCATTCCTGAGACTTTGACTATCTTTGCCAAACAGTCGAGAAACTTTGAATATCTTGACAATCCGTTCAGAAACTTTGACAATCTTTGACAATCCGTTGAGAAACTTTGACAATCTTTGACAAACCATTCCTGAGACTTTGACTATCTTTGCCAAACATTCTAGAAAGGTTTGCGATCTTCACATTCCCTTGAGAAGATTTAACATTTTTTGCCATACAGTCGAGAAACTTTGACAATCTTCAAATCCGTCGACAAAGTTTCACAATCCGTTCAGAAACTTTGACAATCTTTGACAAACCTTTCAGTAACTTTTACAATCTTTGAAAAAACCGTTGACAAACTTTGACTATCTTTGACAAACCTTTCAGAAACTTAAAAAATCTTTCACAAACCGTTCAGAAGCTTTCACAATCTTTGCAAAACAGTCGATAATATTTGACAACCTTGACAATCCGTTGAGAAACTTTGACTTATAATGCCAAACAGTCGAGAAACTTTGACACTCTTCACAATCCGTTCAGAAACTTTGACAATCTTGGACAAACCTTTGAGTACCTTTGACAATCTTTGACAAACCATTGACAAACTTGACTATCTTTTACAAACCTTTGCGTAACTTAGAGATTCTTTGACAAACCATTGACAAACTTTGACTATCTTTGACAAACCTTTGCGTAACTTATACTATCTTTGACAAACCATTTAGAAATTTTGACATTCTTTGAGAAGCCGTCGAGATTCCTTGACAATCTTTGACAAACCGTCCAGAAACTTTGACAATCTTTGACAAACCGTCCAGAAACTTTGACATTCTTTGCCAATCAGCCAAGAAACTTTGAAAATCTTCACAATACGTTCAGAAACTTGGACAATCTTTCACAAACCTTCGAAAAACTTTTACAATCCCTTGATATACTTTGACTATCTTTTACAATCTTCCACAATCTGTTGAGAAACTTTGACATTCTTTGACAGTCCATCGACAAACTTTGACAATCTTTGATAGACCCTCTAGAAACCTTCACAATCCGTTCACAAACTTTGACAATCTTTGATAATCGGTCAAGAAACTTTGACAATCTTTCACAATCCGTTGAGATACTTTGTCATTCTTTGACAATCCCTCGGTAATCTTTGACATTCCGTCGAGAAACTTTGACAATCTTTCACCAACCCTCCAGAAACTTTCACAATCTGTCGACAAACATTGACAACCTTTGACAATTCGTCCAGAAACTTTTACAATCTTTGAAAATCCGTCCACAATCTTTCACAATCCGTTGAGAAACTTTGACATTCTTTGACAATCTGTCGAGAAACTTTGGCATTCTTTGACAGACCCTCCAGAAACCTTCACAATCCGTTCAGAAACTTTGACAATCCGTCCAGACACTTTGACAACCTTTCACAATCCGTTGAGAAACTTTGACATTCTTTGAAAATCCGTCCACAAACTTTTACAATCCGTTGAGAAATTTTGTCAATCTTTGACAATCCCTCCAGAAACTTTCACAACCTTTCAAAAACCTTCATGAAACTTGGACAATCTCTGAGAAACTGTTGAGAACCTTTCACAATCTTTGATAAATTGTCGATAAACTTCGACAATATTTAACTAGTCGCCGATCAACTTACACAATCAATGACAAACCTTTGAGAAACTTAGACAATCTTTTACTAACCGCTGACAAACTTTGATTGACAAAACGTACAGAAACATTGACAATCGTTGAATATTCGCTTACAAACGTCGGCAGTCTCTGAAATAACGGCAAACCATTTTCAGATTCCTTGAGTAGCCACTGACAAATTTACAAATTAATTGACAAACCGTCCAGTTGGACAGTCTTTGACAAACTGTTTATAAATTTTTACAATATATGATAAACGGTCGATAAACTTCATACCTTAACATTCCTTAAAATAGTCGACATATTTGGAGAATCGGTCATTATCCGCTGACAAACTTTGACAGTCTTTGGCAAACCGTTCAGAAACTTTGAACATCTTTCATAAACCGTCGAGACACTTTGACATTTTTGACTAACCGTTCAGAAACTTTGACAATCTTTCATAAACTGTCGGGAAAATTTGACAATCTTTGACAAAGCTTTCAGTAATTTGTCAATTTTTCACAGCCTTAAAGCAAGAATTGCGGTCATAATTCTAGAGGATTCTCGAGGTTTTCCTTGACAATCTCTCTACAAACTTTGATATAACGTTGACATACTTTGACAATCTTTACAAATGAAGAAAAGCCGACGTTGGGTCATATATTATGAGGATTCTTCACCTTTCGGCAAATATTTACTTACTGTCTTTGACGATCTCACATTGGCTTGGAAGTAACATTGAAACCCTCAGATTAACCATTCACGAAATTCGATATACCGTGAACAAACTTTAACAAAAACTTTTTTAAAAGGGCAGACTAACCAACTTTGGGTCATATTTTGTAGCTTTTTCCAGGTGTATCGAGATTTTCTTTGACAATAACCCAATGCCTTTGATGGAAAACATTGATAAACTTTGAAAAAAATATGGCAAACTTTGATAAACCGTCGAGAAACTTATGCAATCTTTGATATACCGTTGAAATTCTTTCACATTCTATCAAAAAGGTCGATAAACTTTTACAATTTACGCGGTCAGCGATGAAAACTAGTATTTCACTTACTGCACGGGGACAGATCACACTTTCATGTTTTCCTGGAATTTTTCTTCTTAATCAAACTTTTTGCCTTTGGCACCTAGTCCCCCGAGTTCCAACTCGTATTATCTGCACTACCGCAGGGGTTTCATCGGACGCCACCCGACTCATTGTTGCTAGGTTCAGGCAATCCACACTTATCTAGGTGTCGGTGAGTTCACATTTGTACTCAATCTGAGTGTCCTTTAGTTCAGAGGCTCGCTTAATCACATTTCTACACAATCTGAGTGTCCTTCAGTTCAGAGGCTCGCTTAATCACATTTGTACACAATCTGAGTGTCCATGAGCTCACAGGCTCGGTTTTTCACATTTGTAAACAATCTGATTGTCCTTCAGTTCAGAGGCTCGGCAATTTTTATTTGTACACAATCTCAGCGTCCATGAAGTCAGACACTCGCTAAATCACATTGGTACACATTATTAGTGTCCATGAGGTCAGAGGCTCACTTTATAACTGATCTGATCTTATAATTCTTATTTATACACAATCTGAGTGTCCATGACTTCAAGGGCTCGGTTATTCTTATTTTTACACAATCTGAGTGTCTTTGAGATCAGAGGCTCGCTCTTTCACATTTAGGTTTCCTTCAAGAACTATGAAAATGTCTCACATTGCCTTATCTCTCATTTTGATTGTTTCATTCGGTTCAGCTTCACTTCGAAGGCTTTGAATGTTCGGAAAGGTATGTCGTGTTTTATACACTTCTCTCTAAACATGTTGTATAACGCCATTTTCTTCGAGCAACTCGGGCTTCTCAATTCCCACACTTCATGCAATAGTTCCAATTCTTGTGGTGTCCAGTGTCCTAAACCCCGTGATGTCGATGGCAAACAGGAAGGAGCCCGAAAGATTACATCCCTAGGAACATGGGAATCAGTCTCATAATCGTCGGAAATGCGATTGGGTTCTTCTTCATTCGCCTCGATCACACTGTTCTGAACATCTTCCTGCCTTGTTTGGGAATTTTTCACTTCCAGGTCTTTCAGCCGAAAGGGAACACTGTGATGTAACCGGAACAATTTAAACTTGTTAAAGTGTGCTAACTGCAACTTGGACAAAATCTCTAGGGCACGTAGTCGGTACTGGTCAATTTTAATCTCCTTCATTAGTTTCTCTACGCCGTCATATTCCACGTACCACCCGTTCATCATAAGAGCGATACACGACACGAAACAGAGCACTTTCAATCTGTCTTCCTCTATTAACTTCTGACCCGACAGCTTTTTACAGCAATCTTCTATCCATGGAAGTGTTACAGGTGCCTTCTTAAGTTTGCTCGCATACACAATACGCCGCAATTCCAATTCGGACGTTACCAGTTTCGACAGAACAGCGGAAGACTGTGCCTGATATGTAATGTCGCCTGAGCTAATAACTTTCCACAGACCCATTCCGATTGCCCAGTCAATAGTGGCATTGCCATGTTTATCATAGCTCCGAATAGCCGGGAAATGTTTGATGCTTGAACCTAAACCCTCCTTCAATACGTCTGCCACATCAAGATTAGCCTTCCTCAGCAACTGACAAACATCTCCATATGCCATGGCAAACGGTAGTCGCTTTCCTCCTCGACCCAGAAGCTGTACCAACTGTTTGAATGTAATACATCCTGTCACTGCTAGCGTTGGCTTGTCAGTTAACATTTCCTGCTTCAACACTTCCAATCTCATTCCTGTACGACCAATTTCATTCAGGTCTCGTATGAGTACATCCACAAGTCGCCGACCAATAACATATGAACTGCTGGATAGGATATCGTGTACTCCTGCACACCTGGTCATCTTACCAGCTACGACTTCTGAAGATGTCCATATGCTACATGGTGGAAGGCTGTCTTCGTGGACCATACAAGCCGTGGGATTGTCCAATGCAAGGAACCCGTAAAAGTCGGTTCTGCTTCGACTAGGCAGTAGTTTTCCTGGTCCTAAATTCACAGAGTACTGACTACTCTTAAAGCAGAGAGGAAAACCCCACAACAATTTCTCCACGGCCAGCTCATGTTGAAAGGCCTGCCAAACACATTCTACATTGCCAGTGCTATCGTATTGCCTAAGTAGATGTTTCAGCTCGTGTGTACACCACAATCCAATTTCCTGTATGCATGTCATAGTTCCGCAAGGAAATGGGACCAACAACGGCTTCGATTCTAACAAGTCTTTCAGTCTTTTGATATCGAAACAGTCGGTTGCTCTAACGACATCCTTGAACTCTGTCAGCTCAGTGACAAACTCTAGTCGACACGTACTGGTGTTCAATAACCTAAAATTTGTCTCCAACGTTGAAATATAAGCCTCTGCGTCCTTTCTATACGCTGTTGATGTTCTGGGGTTAAAAGTCATGCCACCTGCGATGCATCCAGACACGGGGTGGAATCTTGTTTGAGGCTTCCGATGAGGAAGGTCGGCATAGAACTGAACGAATCGCATTTTGTCCGGCTCAAAACATACCCGTCGCAAAACTGCAGAGACATCCAACAACCTCCCGTCCAAATTACTCTGGTAGTTTCCGCATTCAGCTAAGGTAGCGCATGTACTTAGAGTCCCACGTGAACCTATAACACTTTGCAAACCAGCCGTTGACCAAAGCAATTCCATAACTGGACTGGATATATCCACAGCAGAATGCACGGTAACAGTTCGGGTTTCGTATGGAATATACTCTTTCATACTAACACCTTCACTACATTTCTCGCCGAACCTAAAGCAAAACAGGATAGGTTGTAAAACGTTATCAACTAAACAACTGTCCACACTCTCCTGTAATATACACAGTACTTGCCTACAGTCGTCAGGGAGGACAAACAAAGTTCCGATATTTAAAAGGTCATTCTTCATCAACGTTTTGCGTATTGTTTGACCAGAGGAACATAAGTTGCGGAGACGTCTCCCAAACTCTTCTTTCACTGCAGAGCAGAATCCAAAAGTTAGGTGCTTTAGGACTGCAGGCTCTAATTCTATACAACTTCTGCTTGGGGAAGGCACCACTCCAAGCCAACATTCCCACCCGTGCTCGTAAAATATTTGAATCCCAAAGCTTTCTTTCAAGTTCTGCAGTTGAGGTTTGGTGTACTCGGATAATGGTAGGTGTTTCTTCAACATCGGGAAAATTCTACGTACAGAAACCAATCCGTTTGGCAGTAGTTTTAAATGACGAACGTGCCAGTTAATGCCCCGCAGAGATTTTAATTCAACCACACATCCATCCAGATCGGTGGAAAACGTCAGAAACTCATCCTGGTCGGCGTCAGCAGCAGTGGAACTTCGTGCGTAGATCTTCTCTTCTCTTTCCAAAAAAGACTTGACGTCACCATATCTATCATACATCTCTTTAAAGTAACCATTCTCGAAGCATGCTTCGACAAACCCGTCTTCTTCGTCTTCCATTTCCAGGTCCATACCTGAACAATACGACAGATACACTGTTTGTGCAAGAATTTTCAAGGATAAAACAATGATAACACATGCAATCTCGGATAACATTTCACAATCTTGGGTAACCCTTCCTCAAATTTCATATTAGTCCGACAATCTTTGATAAACTCTCCGGGAACATCGACATTCTTTCTTAAACTTGGACAATATTTTATAGCTATTCCAGATAAATCTACAACCCTTGATAAACCCTCCATATATTTGAAACTTCCAGGAGCTTTGACAATCTCCGTTAACTAAACATTGACAGTCTTTCATACCTTTTATAAATCATATATATATATATACTTTAAAATCTGTCGACATACTTTGACAGTCTCTGATTATCCATCAACAAATTCTAACAATTTTTGACAAACATTTGACAAAACATGACAACTGTTGCAAAACCGTTTCATAAACTTTGAGAATCTTTGATCACCCTTCCGGATACCTAAACATTCCTTAATAAGCATTTCATACAACTGATAATTGTTCGATAAACTTTGGCATTTTCGACCATCATTCATTACTATCACAATCCTTGACAAACCTTCAAGAATCTGTATCTATCCTTTAATGTGCCCCTTTAAACCTTTTGCAATCTTAGATAAAAACGTTACATATACTTTGCTAATCCTTGCTAAACCCTAACCCCAAACTCGGTCGAAAATCTTTGGACAAGTGTTGACAATCCTTGAGATCAGCAGCACCTTTACTATGGTTATTCTTCACGTATCACATCTGTTTCCACAGGAAAATGCAGTCTGTCCCTTGCAAACCCTAACTCTGTCCCTTGGAAATAACATGTCTCAGTTACGGCATGTGTAACCTTGAATATCTGCAATACATCCACATCTGTTGAAAGAGGATGTATGTCCCCAAAAAAGGATAGGAACAACTTACTGTTTCCGTCGTCCATCTTTAGAGTGACGGTCTCCCCGGAAGTGGTCCGGTCCGTAAACTCACAGCCCCTTGCTCCACAAAAGTAATCCTGTGTCCTAGTTCCGGGAGGGTCGCCCACAATTCCGAAATATATAATGGAGCCTACAAATTGGAAGATAACAAAATACAACACTAGTACAATCTTGGATATTGTTTGGTAATCCATCATTTTACTACGTATTTCTTCCTGATTAATCCAGTGAGAAACCTATGCATTTTTTTCTAAACCCTTTTATACAGTTTGACAATCTTTGGTAATCTTTGCTTCAATTTCATAATGTTTGGTTTTCCTTCCTGAAATCTGAACATCTTTCCAGAAATGTCAATAATCTTTGATAATCATTCAATTACCTTTAACTTCTTATCACAAACAATCGTGAAACTTTGACGATCCTTGACAATCTATCCATAAACCTAGGACTTCTTTCATAAACCCTTTGATAAAATTTCACATTAATTTAAATAATCTTTGAAAATCTATTTGAAATTTTGACAATCTCTGATAAACCCTCCAGAAATTGGACAATTCTTCCATAAACTTTGATAATCCTTCAAGAACAGGGCCAATCTTTCACAAGCGTTGATATAGTTTTACAATCCTTGATAGAAGCTGCACCTTTTATCTGGTGAATTTCTACTCTCAAATCAGTTTCCAGTGGAAATGCAATCAGTGGCTTACAAAAGAGAAGATGAGTGATTAAGGGTATTTTTAACATAGGACAGCAATGTTAAATGCATTGATTGCACATCTGTTGAAGTAAGCGTTGTAACAAAAAAAAAAAAAAAAAAAAGGAATAACTTACTGCTGCCTGTGTCCTTGTAACCCTAACCCTACGATTGCCCACCAATCGGAAGATACAATGGCTGTCTATGTCCTTGTAATCATACGATTACGGTTGCCCACCAAGCGGATGATACAATGGTGCTAAAATTACGAAAGATAGAAATATTACAACATTAGTATCTTGGATATTTTCTGATAAACCATCAATAAACTCTCTAATCCTTCCTGCAATTCGGACAATCATTGACAATCCAGAGAGAAACTTAGGCAATCTTTGATAAAGCATTTTAAACAGGTTCACAATCTCTTGTAATCCTTGATTATATTTGATATTTCGATCAAATTCAATAATCTTTTATAATCCTTCATTTACATTATAAAAAGAATTACAGAAAATTTGACAATCATTGATAATCCACCAAGATACCTAGGCAATCTTTGATCAACCTATTCATAAACTTTTACAATGTCTGGTAATCTTTGCTTAAACTTCGTAATCATTCCAGCAGTTTTTTCACATTCAATCTAGAAAAATTGACATTCTTTAATAGACCTTACAGAAGCTTTGACATTCCTCGAAATTCCATTGAGAAACCTAGGCAATCTTTGTTAATCCATTTGCTTAACAATGCTAATCTTCGATAGACCAACCGTCGATATAATTTATAGTCCTACTCAATCGAGGACTTCTAACCCTAACCCTAACTATATCCATTCACGTCCGTACACACAGAGTGACAAAACTGATTTGACACAGCTTCACACTTTGACAACCTTTGAAAAACAGAGAGCTGGCGTTCGGAATATGCATCTTAAGGATTCTCCAGGTTTCCAGAAACTTTGACAATCTTTGACAAACCGTTCGGAAGCTTTCACAATCTTTGATAATCAGTTTAGGAACTGTGACAATCTCTGACAATAATTTCAGAAACTTTGACAATCTTAACCCTTTGACAAACCGTTGAGAATATCTGATCAGCTGCTTAGCTATTAAACAGAAGCTATCATAAACTTTTATATGGATGCTATGTGTGGTTTCTGTTAAATACCTCTTGGTTTATCTACGTTAACCTTCATAATCCTAGACAATCAGATACGCATTCTTTCATTGACAGGAAAACTTCCAGTTCGCTTTGTGGATCGTCCACACTTCTACTGCACATTTCTCAATGTTTGGCAAATTTTTTAAAAGGTATCAAGGTTTATCAACGTTCCTCAAACTTTATTACTTTCCTATCATAGAATTACCGTTGGTTATTAAGGTTTAGCGAAGTTTATTAACCTTTATCAAGGTTTGTGGAGTTTTTTCTAAGTTTATCCATTTGTTAACCGCATTAGGTAACCACGTGCTATAATCGCCACAAGGAAACCAACCCAATCTATGCAATGGGGAGATTATCACATGCTTCGAATCTTTCAATTTTACTTTCATTTACACAACACGCTATTTACTAAACAAAACGACAATGATACATTCTATATCGAATTGAAATCTAGCTAACCACGTGTTCATAAATTATCATCAAAAAAGAAGCCAAGCCGTTTTATACCCTAATCTGATTAACACGTGCTCCAAATATTTCACAATTTCTTATTTACACAACAACCTATTTTCAAAACGACAATGTGTTCATATTACACAGAAACTGATACCCAGCATATCCCCAAATCTGATTACCACGTGCTCCTAATGATTCGCAATTCACTTTAGTTCCCCAACACCTGACGTTTTTAAAACCGACATTACACATTGGTCGTGAGGGGCACTATTCTGAACACACCCAGCAAATGTCAGACCTTCGGGCACCTGCAACAGTGTCAGTAGCATCTGGCTCCATCGACGCCGGAAATGAGCAACGGCTCAATGTGTCGATTTTTTTTGTCATTTAATTGCACTATTCTCAACACATACAGTAACTTCAGACTATTCGGACGTCTGCAACAATGTTAGAATCAACCGGCTAGGTACAGACCGGAAATGAGCATTGGCTACATAGACGCCGGAAATGAGCAATGGCTCAATGTGTCATTTCTTGGGGTAATTGCACTATTCCCAATACATAAAGCATCTTCAGACTATTCGGACGTCTGCAACAATATCAGGATCACCCGGCTAGGTACAGGCCGGAAATGAGCATTGGCTGAATCACCTGGCTTCGTCCGGGCCAAAAATGAACATTCGCTCAAAATGTCAAATTACCATAATATCCACTCACCTCGCAAAAAAATAATCCAATTGAAAAAATACACATACGTCCATTCATGTCTGTACACACTGATCGACTGAACTGACTCAAAGCGAGGTGAAGGAAACCACGTGATTAATTCATCCAATGAAATTCAAACTAGACACAATTTTTAATAACTTTTTCATCATAAACAAATTATCAGTCTTATTAATTAACAAAATGAATTTTTTACATTCGAAATAAGTGTTCTTATAGTATTAATTAAATCATATTTTCACATGAGATACTCACTCCATCAAACACGTGAGATTTCTAAACAGAAAAATACCCGACCACGTGATATCTATTTTTAAAAGTCACTCACTCACTTCGTCATTTTCGCCTTACCCTAACCCTAACCCTAAACCCTAACCCTAACCCTAACCCTAACCCTAACCCTAAACCCTAACCCTAACCCTAACCCTAACCCTAACCCTAACCCTAAACCCTAACCCTAACCCTAACCCTAACCCAAACCCTAACCCTAAACCCTAAACCCTAAACCCTAACCCTAACCCTAACCCTAACCCTAAACCCTAAACACTAAACCCTAACCCTAACCCTAACCCTAACCCTAAACCCTAACCCTAACCCTAAACCCTAACTCTAAACCCTAAACCCTAAACCCTAACCCTAACCCTAAACCCTAACCCTAACCCTAACCCTAAACCCTAACAGGGAAGGCGGGAGGCCGGATGTAGGTCGTGGCCAAGTTTGGGGCGGATCGGACCCGAAATGCGGCCTCCAGAGCGTCCAGAAGATATGACCTTGGGAAGGCCGCCGTGACCTTGACCTTGGGGTCACGGGGGTCAAACTCGGCCGGCCGGCTGCGGGGGCCCGGATGTAGGTCGTGGCCAAGTTTGGGGCGGATCGGACCCGAAATGCGGCCTCCAGAGCGTCCAGAATATATGACCTTGGGAAGGCCGCCGTGACCTTGACCTTGGGGTCACGTGGGTCAAACTCGGCCAGCCGGCAGCGGGAGCCCGGATGTAGGTCGTGGCCAAGTTTGGGGCGGATCGGACCCGAAATGCGGCCTCCAGAGCGTCCAGAAGATATGACCTTGGGAAGGCCGCCGTGACCTTGACCTTGGGGTCACGGGGGTCAAACTCGGCCAGCCGGCAGCGGGAGCCCGGATGTAGGTCGTGGCCAAGTTTGGTGCGGATCGGACCCGAAATGCGGCCTCCAGAGCGTCCAGAAGATATGACCTTGGGAAGGCCGCCGTGACCTTGACCTTGGGGTCACGTGGGTCAAACTCGGCCAGCCGGCAGCGGGAGCCCGGATGTAGGTCGTGGCCAAGTTTGGTGCGGATCGGACCCGAAATGCGGCCTCCAGAGCGTCCAGAAGATATGACCTTGGGAAAGCCGCCGTGACCTTGACCTTGAGGTCACGTGGGTCAAACTCGGCCAGCGGAAGGCGGGAGCCCGGATGTAGGTCGTGGCCAAGTTTGGGGCGGATCGGACCCGAAATGCGGCCTCCAGAGCGTCCAGAAGATATGACCTTGGGGAGGCCGCCGTGACCTTGACCTTGGGGTCACGTGGGTCAAACTCGGCCAGCCGGCAGCGGGAGCCCGGATGTAGGTCGTAGTCAAGTTTGGGGCGGATCGGACCCGAAATGCGGCCTCCAGAGCGTCCAGAAAATATGACGTTAGGAAGGCCGCCGTGACCTTGACCTTGGGGTCACGTGGGTCAAACTCGGCCAGCCGGCAGCGGGAGCCCGGATGTAGGTCGTTGCCAAGTTTGGGGCGGATCGGACCCGAAATGCGGCCTCCAGAGCGTCCAGAATATATGACATTGGGAAGGCCGCCGTGACCTTGACCGTGGGGTCACGTGGGTAAAACTCGGCCAGCAGAAGGCGGGGGCCCGGATGTAGGTCGTGGCCAAGTTTGGGGCGGATCGGACCCGAAATGCGGCCTCCAGAGCGTCCAGAAGATATGACATTGGGGAGGCCGCCGTGACCTTGACCTTGGGGTCACGTGGGTCAAACTCGGCCAGCGGAAGGCGGGGGCCCGGATGTAGGTCGTGGCCAAGTTTGGGGCGGATTGGACCCGAAATGCGGCCTCCAGAGCGTCCAGAAGATATGACCTTGGGAGGCCGCCGTGACCTTGACCATGGGGTCACGTGGGTCAAACTCGGATAGCGGAAGGCGGGAGCCCGGATGTAGGTCGTGGCCAAGTTTGGGGCGGATCGGCCCCGAAATGCGTCCTCCAGAGCGTCCAGAAGATATGACCTTGATGAGGCCGCCGTGACCTTGACCTTGGGGTCACGTGGGTAAAACTCGGCCAGCCGGCAGCGGGAGCCCGGATGTAGGTCGTGGCCAAGTTTGGTGCGGATCGGACCCGAAATGCGGCCTCCAGAGCGTCCAGAAGATATGACCTTGGGAAGGCCGCCGTGACCTTGACCTTGGGGTCACGTGGGTCAAACTCGGCCAGCGGAAGGCGGGAGCCCGGATGTAGGTCGTGGCCAAGTTTGGGGCGGATCGGACCCGAAATGCGGCCTCCAGAGCGTCCAGAAAATATGACCTTGGGAAGGCAGCCGTGACCTTGACCTTAGGGTCACATGGGTCAAACTCGGCCAGCCGGCAGCGGGAGCCCGGATGTAGGTCGTGGCCAAGTTTGGGGCGGATCGGACCCGAAATGCGGCCTCCAGAGCGTCCAGAAGATATGACCTTGGGAAGGCCGCCGTGACCTTGACCGTGGGGTCACGTGGGTCAAACTCGGCCAGCGGAAGGCGGGGCCACGGATGTAGGTCGTGGCCAAGTTTGGGGCGGATCGGACCCGAAATGCGGCCTACAGAGCGTCCAGAAGATATGACTTTGGGGAGGCCGCCGTGACCTTGACCTTGGGGTCACGTGGGTCAAACTCGGCCAGCCGGCAGCGGGAGCCCGGATGTAGGTCGTTGCCAAGTTTGGGGCGGATCGGACCCGAAATGCGGCCTCCAGAGCGTCCAGAATATATGACATTGGGAAGGCCGCCGTGACCTTGACCGTGGGGTCACGTGGGTAAAACTCGGCCAGCAGAAGGCGGGGGCCCGGATGTAGGTCGTGGCCAAGTTTGGGGCGGATCGGACCCGAAATGCGGCCTCCAGAGCGTCCAGAAGATATGACATTGGGGAGGCCGCCGTGACCTTGACCTTGGGGTCACGTGGGTCAAACTCGGCCAGCGGAAGGCGGGGGCCCGGATGTAGGTCGTGGCCAAGTTTGGGGCGGATTGGACCCGAAATGCGGCCTCCAGAGCGTCCAGAATATATGACCTTGGGGAGGCCGCCGTGACCTTGACCATGGGGTCACGTGGGTCAAACTCGGATAGCGGAAGGCGGGAGCCCGGATGTAGGTCGTGGCCAAGTTTGGGGCGGATCGGCCCCGAAATGCGGCCTCCAGAGCGTCCAGAAGATATGACCTTGATGAGGCCGCCGTGACCTTGACCTTGGGGTCACGTGGGTAAAACTCGGCCAGCCGGCAGCGGGAGCCCGGATGTAGGTCGTGGCCAAGTTTGGTGCGGATCGGACCCGAAATGCGGCCTCCAGAGCGTCCAGAAGATATGACCTTGGGAAAGCCGCCGTGACCTTGACCTTGAGGTCACGTGGGTCAAACTCGGCCAGCGGAAGGCGGGAGCCCGGATGTAGGTCGTGGCCAAGTTTGGGGCGGATCGGACCCGAAATGCGGCCTCCAGAGCGTCCAGAAAATATGACTTTAGGAAGGCCGCCGTGACCTTGACCTTGGGGTCACGTGGGTCAAACTCGGCCAGCCGGCAGCGGGAGCCCGGATGTAGGTCGTGGCCAAGTTTGGGGCGGATCGGACCCGAAATGCGGCCTCCAGAGCGTCCAGAATATATGACCTTGGGAAGGCCGCCGTGACCTTGACCGTGGGGTCACGTGGGTCAAACTCGGCCAGCGGAAGGCGGGGGCCCGGATGTAGGTCGTGGCCAAGTTTCTGGCGGATCGGACCCGAAATGCGGCCTCCAGAGCGTCCAGAAGATATGACTTTGGGGAGGCCGCCGTGACCTTGACCTTGGGGTCACGTGGGTCAAACTCGGATAGCGGAAGGCGGGAGCCCGGATGTAGGTCGTGGCCAAGTTTGGGGCGGATCGGACCCGAAATGCGGCCTCCAGAGCGTCCAGAAGATATGACCTTGGGAAGGCCGCCGTGACCTTGACCTTAGGGTCACATGGGTCAAACTCGGCCAGCCGGCAGCGGGAGCCCGGATGTAGGTCGTGGCCAAGTTTGGGGCGGATCGGACCCGAAATGCGGCCTCCAGAGCGTCCAGAAGATATGACCTTGGGGAGGCCGCCGTGACCTTGACCGTGGGGTCACGTGGGTCAAACTCGGCCAGCGGAAGGCGGGGCCACGGATGTAGGTCGTGGCCAAGTTTGGGGCGGATCGGACCCGAAATGCGGCCTCCAGAGCGTCCAGAAAATATGACCTGGGGGAGGCCGCCGTGACCTTGACCGTGGGGTCACGTGGGTCAAACTCGGCCAGCGGAAGGCGGGGCCACGGATGTAGGTCGTGGCCAAGTTTGGGGCGGATCGGACCCGAAATGCGGCATCCAGAGCGTCCAGAAGATATGACCTTGGGGAGGCCGCCGTGACCTTGACCTTGGGGTCACGTGGGACAAACTCGGCCAGCCGGCAGCGGGAGCCCGGATGTAGGTCGTGGCCAAGTTTGGGGCGGATCGGACCCGAAATGCGGCCTCCAGAGCGTCCAGAAAATATGACTTTAGGAAGGCCGCCGTGACCTTGACCTTGGGGTCACGTGGGTCAAACTCGGCCAGCCGGCAGCGGGAGCCCGGATGTAGGTCGTTGCCAAGTTTGGGGCGGATCGGACCCGAAATGCGGCCTCCAGAGCGTCCAGAATATATGACATTGGGAAGGCCGCCGTGACCTTGACCGTGGGGTCACGTGGGTAAAACTCGGCCAGCAGAAGGCGGGGGCCCGGATGTAGGTCGTGGCCAAGTTTGGGGCGGATCGGACCCGAAATGCGGCCTCCAGAGCGTCCAGAAGATATGACATTGGGGAGGCCGCCGTGACCTTGACCTTGGGGTCACGTGGGTCAAACTCGGCCAGCGGAAGGCGGGGGCCCGGATGTAGGTCGTGGCCAAGTTTGGGGCGGATTGGACCCGAAATGCGGCCTCCAGAGCGTCCAGAATATATGACCTTGGGGAGGCCGCCGTGACCTTGACCATGGGGTCACGTGGGTCAAACTCGGATAGCGGAAGGCGGGAGCCCGGATGTAGGTCGTGGCCAAGTTTGGGGCGGATCGGCCCCGAAATGCGGCCTCCAGAGCGTCCAGAAGATATGACCTTGATGAGGCCGCCGTGACCTTGACCTTGGGGTCACGTGGGTAAAACTCGGCCAGCCGGCAGCGGGAGCCCGGATGTAGGTCGTGGCCAAGTTTGGTGCGGATCGGACCCGAAATGCGGCCTCCAGAGCGTCCAGAAGATATGACCTTGGGAAAGCCGCCGTGACCTTGACCTTGAGGTCACGTGGGTCAAACTCGGCCAGCGGAAGGCGGGAGCCCGGATGTAGGTCGTGGCCAAGTTTGGGGCGGATCGGACCCGAAATGCGGCCTCCAGAGCGTCCAGAAAATATGACTTTAGGAAGGCCGCCGTGACCTTGACCTTGGGGTCACGTGGGTCAAACTCGGCCAGCCGGCAGCGGGAGCCCGGATGTAGGTCGTGGCCAAGTTTGGGGCGGATCGGACCCGAAATGCGGCCTCCAGAGCGTCCAGAATATATGACCTTGGGAAGGCCGCCGTGACCTTGACCGTGGGGTCACGTGGGTCAAACTCGGCCAGCGGAAGGCGGGGGCCCGGATGTAGGTCGTGGCCAAGTTTCTGGCGGATCGGACCCGAAATGCGGCCTCCAGAGCGTCCAGAAGATATGACTTTGGGGAGGCCGCCGTGACCTTGACCTTGGGGTCACGTGGGTCAAACTCGGATAGCGGAAGGCGGGAGCCCGGATGTAGGTCGTGGCCAAGTTTGGGGCGGATCGGACCCGAAATGCGGCCTCCAGAGCGTCCAGAAGATATGACCTTGGGAAGGCCGCCGTGACCTTGACCTTAGGGTCACATGGGTCAAACTCGGCCAGCCGGCAGCGGGAGCCCGGATGTAGGTCGTGGCCAAGTTTGGGGCGGATCGGACCCGAAATGCGGCCTCCAGAGCGTCCAGAAGATATGACCTTGGGGAGGCCGCCGTGACCTTGACCGTGGGGTCACGTGGGTCAAACTCGGCCAGCGGAAGGCGGGGCCACGGATGTAGGTCGTGGCCAAGTTTGGGGCGGATCGGACCCGAAATGCGGCCTCCAGAGCGTCCAGAAAATATGACCTGGGGGAGGCCGCCGTGACCTTGACCGTGGGGTCACGTGGGTCAAACTCGGCCAGCGGAAGGCGGGGCCACGGATGTAGGTCGTGGCCAAGTTTGGGGCGGATCGGACCCGAAATGCGGCATCCAGAGCGTCCAGAAGATATGACCTTGGGGAGGCCGCCGTGACCTTGACCTTGGGGTCACGTGGGACAAACTCGGCCAGCCGGCAGCGGGAGCCCGGATGTAGGTCGTGGCCAAGTTTGGGGCGGATCGGACCCGAAATGCGGCCTCCAGAGCGTCCAGAAAATATGACTTTAGGAAGGCCGCCGTGACCTTGACCTTGGGGTCACGTGGGTCAAACTCGGCCAGCCGGCAGCGGGAGCCCGGATGTAGGTCGTTGCCAAGTTTCGGGCGGATCGGACCCGAAATGCGGCCTCCAGAGCGTCCAGAATATATGACATTGGGAAGGCCGCCGTGACCTTGACCGTGGGGTCACGTGGGTAAAACTCGGCCAGCAGAAGGCGGGGGCCCGGATGTAGGTCGTGGCCAAGTTTGGGGCGGATCGGACCCGAAATGCGGCCTCCAGAGCGTCCAGAAGATATGACATTGGGGAGGCCGCCGTGACCTTGACCTTGGGGTCACGTGGGTCAAACTCGGCCAGCGGAAGGCGGGGGCACGGATGTAGGTCGTGGCCAAGTTTGGGGCGGATTGGACCCGAAATGCGGCCTCCAGAGCGTCCAGAAGATATGACCTTGGGGAGGCCGCCGTGACCTTGACCATGGGGTCACGTGGGTCAAACTCGGATAGCGGAAGGCGGGAGCCCGGATGTAGGTCGTGGCCAAGTTTGGGGCGGATCGGCCCCGAAATGCGTCCTCCAGAGCGTCCAGAAGATATGACCTTGATGAGGCCGCCGTGACCTTGACCTTGGGGTCACGTGGGTAAAACTCGGCCAGCCGGCAGCGGGAGCCCGGATGTAGGTCGTGGCCAAGTTTGGTGCGGATCGGACCCGAAATGCGGCCTCCAGAGCGTCCAGAAGATATGACCTTGGGAAGGCCGCCGTGACCTTGACCTTGGGGTCACGTGGGTCAAACTCGGCCAGCGGAAGGCGGGAGCCCGGATGTAGGTCGTGGCCAAGTTTGGGGCGGATCGGACCCGAAATGCGGCCTCCAGAGCGTCCAGAAAATATGACCTTGGGAAGGCAGCCGTGACCTTGACCTTAGGGTCACATGGGTCAAACTCGGCCAGCCGGCAGCGGGAGCCCGGATGTAGGTCGTGGCCAAGTTTGGGGCGGATCGGACCCGAAATGCGGCCTCCAGAGCGTCCAGAAGATATGACCTTGGGAAGGCCGCCGTGACCTTGACCGTGGGGTCACGTGGGTCAAACTCGGCCAGCGGAAGGCGGGGCCACGGATGTAGGTCGTGGCCAAGTTTGGGGCGGATCGGACCCGAAATGCGGCCTACAGAGCGTCCAGAAGATATGACTTTGGGGAGGCCGCCGTGACCTTGACCTTGGGGTCACGTGGGTCAAACTCGGCCAGCCGGCAGCGGGAGCCCGGATGTAGGTCGTGGCCAAGTTTGGGGCGGATCGGACCCGAAATGCGGCCTCCAGAGCGTCCAGAAAATATGACTTTAGGAAGGCCGCCGTGACCTTGACCTTGGGGTCACGTGGGTCAAACTCGGCCAGCCGGCAGCGGGAGCCCGGATGTAGGTCGTTGCCAAGTTTGGGGCGGATCGGACCCGAAATGCGGCCTCCAGAGCGTCCAGAATATATGACATTGGGAAGGCCGCCGTGACCTTGACCGTGGGGTCACGTGGGTAAAACTCGGCCAGCAGAAGGCGGGGGCCCGGATGTAGGTCGTGGCCAAGTTTGGGGCGGATCGGACCCGAAATGCGGCCTCCAGAGCGTCCAGAAGATATGACATTGGGGAGGCCGCCGTGACCTTGACCTTGGGGTCACGTGGGTCAAACTCGGCCAGCGGAAGGCGGGGGCCCGGATGTAGGTCGTGGCCAAGTTTGGGGCGGATTGGACCCGAAATGCGGCCTCCAGAGCGTCCAGAATATATGACCTTGGGGAGGCCGCCGTGACCTTGACCATGGGGTCACGTGGGTCAAACTCGGATAGCGGAAGGCGGGAGCCCGGATGTAGGTCGTGGCCAAGTTTGGGGCGGATCGGCCCCGAAATGCGGCCTCCAGAGCGTCCAGAAGATATGACCTTGATGAGGCCGCCGTGACCTTGACCTTGGGGTCACGTGGGTAAAACTCGGCCAGCCGGCAGCGGGAGCCCGGATGTAGGTCGTGGCCAAGTTTGGTGCGGATCGGACCCGAAATGCGGCCTCCAGAGCGTCCAGAAGATATGACCTTGGGAAAGCCGCCGTGACCTTGACCTTGAGGTCACGTGGGTCAAACTCGGCCAGCGGAAGGCGGGAGCCCGGATGTAGGTCGTGGCCAAGTTTGGGGCGGATCGGACCCGAAATGCGGCCTCCAGAGCGTCCAGAAAATATGACTTTAGGAAGGTCGCCGTGACCTTGACCTTGGGGTCACGTGGGTCAAACTCGGCCAGCCGGCAGCGGGAGCCCGGATGTAGGTCGTGGCCAAGTTTGGGGCGGATCGGACCCGAAATGCGGCCTCCAGAGCGTCCAGAATATATGACCTTGGGAAGGCCGCCGTGACCTTGACCGTGGGGTCACGTGGGTCAAACTCGGCCAGCGGAAGGCGGGGGCCCGGATGTAGGTCGTGGCCAAGTTTCTGGCGGATCGGACCCGAAATGCGGCCTCCAGAGCGTCCAGAAGATATGACTTTGGGGAGGCCGCCGTGACCTTGACCTTGGGGTCACGTGGGTCAAACTCGGATAGCGGAAGGCGGGAGCCCGGATGTAGGTCGTGGCCAAGTTTGGGGCGGATCGGACCCGAAATGCGGCCTCCAGAGCGTCCAGAAGATATGACCTTGGGAAGGCCGCCGTGACCTTGACCTTAGGGTCACATGGGTCAAACTCGGATAGCGGAAGGCGGGAGCCCGGATGTAGGTCGTGGCCAAGTTTGGGGCGGATCGGACCCGAAATGCGGCCTCCAGAGCGTCCAGAAGATATGACCTTGGGGAGGCCGCCGTGACCTTGACCGTGGGGTCACGTGGGTCAAACTCGGCCAGCGGAAGGCGGGGCCACGGATGTAGGTCGTGGCCAAGTTTGGGGCGGATCGGACCCGAAATGCGGCCTCCAGAGCGTCCAGAAAATATGACCTGGGGGAGGCCGCCGTGACCTTGACCGTGGGGTCACGTGGGACAAACTCGGCCAGCGGAAGGCGGGGCCACGGATGTAGGTCGTGGCCAAGTTTGGGGCGGATCGGACCCGAAATGCGGCATCCAGAGCGTCCAGAAGATATGACCTTGGGGAGGCCGCCGTGACCTTGACCTTGGGGTCACGTGGGACAAACTCGGCCAGCCGGCAGCGGGAGCCCGGATGTAGGTCGTGGCCAAGTTTGGGGCGGATCGGACCCGAAATGCGGCCTCCAGAGCGTCCAGAAGATATGACATTGGGGAGGCCGCCGTGACCTTGACCTTGGGGTCACGTGGGTCAAACTCGGCCAGCGGAAGGCGGGGGCCTGGATGTAGGTCGTGGCCAAGTTTGGTGCGGATCGGACCCGAAATGCGGCCTCCAGAGCGTCCAGAAGATATGACCTTGGGAAGGCCGCCGTGACCTTGACCTTGGGGTCACGTGGGTCAAACTCGGCCAGCCGGCAGCGGGAGCCCGGATGTAGGTCGTGGCCAAGTTTGGTGCGGATTGGACCCGAAATGCGGCCTCCAGAGCGTCCAGAAAATATGACCTTGGGAAGGCCGCCGTGACCTTGACCTTGGGGTCACGTGGGTCAAACTCGGCCAGCCGGCAGCGGGAGCCCGGATGTAGGTCGTGGCCAAGTTTGGTGCGGATTGGACCCGAAATGCGGCCTCCAGAGCGTCCAGAAAATATGACCTTGGGAAGGCCGCCGTGACCTTGACCTTGGGGTCACGTGGGTCAAACTCGGCCAGCCGGCAGCGGGAGCCCGGATGTAGGTCGTGGCCAAGTTTGGTGCGGATCGGACCCGAAATGCGGCCTCCAGAGCGTCCAGAAGATATGACCTTGGGAAAGCCGCCGTGACCTTGACCTTGAGGTCACGTGGGTCAAACTCGGCCAGCGGAAGGCGGGAGCCCGGATGTAGGTCGTGGCCAAGTTTGGGGCGGATCGGACCCGAAATGCGGCCTCCAGAGCGTCCAGAAGATATGACCTTGGGAAGGCAGCCGTGACCTTGACCTTAGGGTCACATGGGTCAAACTCGGCCAGCCGGCAGCGGGAGCCCGGATGTAGGTCGTGGCCAAGTTTGGGGCGGATCGGACCCGAAATGCGGCCTCCAGAGCGTCCAGAAGATATGACCTTGGGAAGGCCGCCGTGACCTTGACCTTGGGGTCACGTGGGTCAAACTCGGCCAGCGGAAGGCGGGGCCACGGATGTAGGTCGTGGCCAAGTTTGGGGCGGATCGGACCCGAAATGCGGCCTCCAGAGCGTCCAGAAGATATGACCTTGGGGAGGCCGCCGTGACCTTGACCTTGGGGTCACGTGGGTCAAACTCGGCCAGCCGGCAGCGGGAGCCCGGATGTAGGTCGTGGCCAAGTTTGGGGCGGATCGGACCCGAAATGCGGCCTCCAGAGCGTCCAGAAAATATGACTTTAGGAAGGCCGCCGTGACCTTGACCTTGGGGTCACGTGGGTCAAACTCGGCCAGCCGGCAGCGGGAGCCCGGATGTAGGTCGTTGCCAAGTTTGGGGCGGATCGGACCCGAAATGCGGCCTCCAGAGCGTCCAGAATATATGACATTGGGAAGGCCGCCGTGACCTTGACCGTGGGGTCACGTGGGTAAAACTCGGCTAGCAGAAGGCGGGGGCCCGGATGTAGGTCGTGGCCAAGTTTGGGGCGGATCGGACCCGAAATGCTGCCTCCAGAGCGTCCAGAAGATATGACATTGGGGAGGCCGCCGTGACCTTGACCTTGGGGTCACGTGGGTCAAACTCGGCCAGCGGAAGGCGGGGGCCCGGATGTAGGTCGTGGCCAAGTTTGGGGCGGATTGGACCCGAAATGCGGCCTCCAGAGCGTCCAGAAAATATGACCTTGGGGAGGCCGCCGTGACCTTGACCATGGGGTCACGTGGGTCAAACTCGGATAGCGGAAGGCGGGAGCCCGGATGTAGGTCGTGGCCAAGTTTGGGGCGGATCGGCCCCGAAATGCGGCCTCCAGAGCGTCCAGAAGATATGACCTTGATGAGGCCGCCGTGACCTTGACCTTGGGGTCACATGGGTAAAACTCGGCCAGCCGGCAGCGGGAGCCCGGATGTAGGTCGTGGCCAAGTTTGGTGCGGATCGGACCCGAAATGCGGCCTCCAGAGCGTCCAGAAGATATGACCTTGGGAAAGCCGCCGTGACCTTGACCTTGGGGTCACATGGGTCAAACTCGGCCAGCCGGCAGCAGGAGCCCGGATGTAGGTCGTGGCCAAGTTTGGGGCGGATCGGACCCGAAATGCGGCCTCCAGAGCGTCCAGAAGATATGACCTTGGGAAGGCCGCCGTGACCTTGACCGTGGGGTCACGTGGGTCAAACTCGGCCAGCGGAAGGCGGGGCCACGGATGTAGGTCGTGGCCAAGTTTGGGGCGGATCGGACCCGAAATGCGGCCTCCAGAGCGTCCCGAAGATATGACCTTGGGGAGGCCGCCGTGACCTTGACCTTGGGGTCACGTGGGTCAAACTCGGCCAGCCGGCAGCGGGAGCCCGGATGTAGGTCGTGGCCAAGTTTGGGGCGGATCGGACCCGAAATGCGGCCTCCAGAGCGTCCAGAAAATATGACTTTAGGAAGGCCGCCGTGACCTTGACCTTGGGGTCACGTGGGTCAAACTCGGCCAGCCGGCAGCGGGAGCCCGGATGTAGGTCGTTGCCAAGTTTGGGGCGGATCGGACCCGAAATGCGGCCTCCAGAGCGTCCAGAATATATGACATTGGGAAGGCCGCCGTGACCTTGACCTTGGGGTCACGTGGGTCAAACTCGGCCAGCCGGCAGCGGGAGCCCGGATGTAGGTCGTTGCCAAGTTTGGGGCGGATCGGACCCGAAATGCGGCCTCCAGAGCGTCCAGAATATATGACATTGGGAAGGCCGCCGTGACCTTGACCTTGGGGTCACGTGGGTCAAACTCGGCCAGCCGGCAGCGGGAGCCCGGATGTAGGTCGTGGCCAAGTTTGGGGCGGATCGGACCCGAAATGCGGCCTCCAGAGCGTCCAGAAGATATGACATTGGGGAGGCCGCCGTGACCTTGACCTTGGGGTCACGTGGGTCAAACTCGGCCAGCGGAAGGCGGGGGCCCGGATGTAGGTCGTGGCCAAGTTTGGGGCGGATTGGACCCGAAATGCGGCCTCCAGAGCGTCCAGAAGATATGACCTTGGGGAGGCCGCCGTGACCTTGACCATGGGGTCACGTGGGTCAAACTCGGATAGCAGAAGGCGGGAGCCCGGATGTAGGTCGTGGCCAAGTTTGGGGCGGATCGGCCCCGAAAAGCGGCCTCCAGAGCGTCCAGAAGATATGACCTTGATGAGGCCGCCGTGACCTTGACCTTGGGGTCACGTGGGTAAAACTGGGCCAGCCGGCAGCGGGAGCCCGGATGTAGGTCGTGGCCAAGTTTGGGGCGGATCGGACTGAAAATGCAGCCTCCAGAGCGTCCAGAAGATATGACCTTCGGGAGGCCGCCGTGACCTTGACCTTGGGGTCACGTGAGTCAAACTCGGCCAGCCGGCAGCAGGGGCCCGGATGTAGGTCGTGGCCAAGTTTGGGGCGGATCGGACCCGAAATGCGGCCTCCAGAGCGTCCAGAAAATATGACTTTGGGAAGGCCGCCGTGACCTTGACCTTGGGGTCACGTAGGTCAAACTCGGCCAGCGGAAGGCGGGGCCACGGATGTAGGTCGTGGCCAAGTTTGGGGCGGATCGGACCCGAAATGCGGCCTCCAGAGCGTCCCGAAGATATGACCTTGGGAAGGCCGCCGTGACCTTGAACTTGGGGTCATGTGGGTCAAACTCGGCCAGCCGGCAGCGGGAGCCCGGATGTAGGTCGTGGCCAAGTTTGGGGCGGATCGGACCCGAAATGCGGCCTCCAGACCGTCCAGAAGATATGACCTTGGGAAGGCCGCCGTGACCTTGACCTTGGGGTCACGTGGGTCAAACTCGGCCAGCCGGCAGCGGGAGCCCGGATGTAGGTCGTGGCCTAGTTTGGTGCGGTTCGGACCCGAAATGCGGCCTCCAGAGCGTCCAGAAAATATGACCTTGGGAAAGCCGCCGTGACCTTGACCTTGCGGTCACGTGGGTAAAAGTCAGCCAGCGGAAGGCGGGAGCCCGGATGTAGGTCGTGGCCAAGTTTGGGGTGGATCTGACCCGAAATGCGGCCTCCAGAGCGTCCAGAAGATATGACCTTGGGAAGTTCGCCGTGACCTTGACCTTGGAGTCAAGTGGGTCAAACTCGGCAAGCTGGCAGCGGGAGCCCGGATGTAGGTCGTGGCCAAGTTTGGGGCGGAGTGTTAGGGCGGATCGGACCCGAAATGCGGCCTCCAGAGCGTCCAGAAAATATGACATTGGGAAGGCCGCCGTGACCTTAATCTTGGGGTCACGTGGTCAAACTCGGACAGCCGGCAGCGGGGGCCCGGATGTAGGTCGTGGCCAACTTTGGGGCGGATGGGAACCGAAATGCGGCCTCCAGAGCGTCCAGAAGATATGACCTTGGGGAGGCCGCCGTGACCTTGACCGTGGGGTCACGTGGGTCAAACTCGGCCAGCGGAAGGCGGGGCCACGGATGTAGGTCGTGGCCAAGTTTGGGGCGGATCGGACCCGAAATGCGGCCTCCAGAGCGTCCAGAAGATATGACCTTGGGGAGGCCGCCGTGACCTTGACCTTGGGGTCACATGGGTCAAACTCGGCCAGCCGGCAGCGGGAGCCCGGATGTAGGTCGTGGCCAAGTTTGGGGCGGATCGGACCCGAAATGCGGCCTCCAGAGCGTCCAGAAGATATGACCTGGGGGAGGCCGCCGTGACCTCTACCGTGGGGTCACGTGGGTCAAACTCGGCCAGCTGAAGGCGGGGCCACGGATGTAGGTCGTGGCCAAGTTTGGGGCGGATCGGACCCGAAATGCGGCCTCCAGAGCGTCCAGAAGATATGACTTTAGGAAGGCCGCCGTGACCTTGACCTTGGGGTCACGTGGGTCAAACTCGGCCAGCCGGCAGCGGGAGCCCGGATGTAGGTCGTGGCCAAGTTTGGGGCGGATCGGACCCGAAATGCGGCCTCCAGAGCGTCCAGAATATATGACCTTGGGAAGGCCGCCGTGACCTTGACCTTGGGGTCACGTGGGTCAAACTCGGCCAGCAGAAGGCGGGGGCCCGGATGTAGGTCGTGGCCAAGTTTGGGGCGGATCGGACCCGAAATGCGGCCTCCAGACCGTCCAGAATATATGACCTTGGGAAGGCCGCCGTGACCTTGACCTTGGGGTCACGTGGGTCAAACTCGGCCAGCAGAAGGCGGGGGCCCGGATGTAGGTCGTGGCCAAGTTTGGGGCGGATCGGACCCGAAATGCGGCCTCCAGAGCGTCCAGAATATATGACCTTGGGAAGGCCGCCGTGACCTTGACCTTGGGGTCACGTGGGTCAAACTCGGCCAGCAGAAGGCGGGGGCCCGGATGTAGGTCGTGGCCAAGTTTGGGGCGGATCGGACCCGAAATGCGGCCTCCAGACCGTCCAGAAGATATGACCTTGGGGAGGCCGCCGTGACCTTGACCGTGGGGTCACGTGGGTCAAACTCGGCCAGCGGAAGGCGGGGCCACGGATGTAGGTCGTGGCCAAGTTTGGGGCGGATCGGACCCGAAATGCGGCCTCCAGAGCGTCCAGAAAATATGACCTTGGGGAGGCCGCCGTGACCTTGACCGTGGGGTCACGTGAGTCAAACTCGGCCAGCGGAAGGCGGGGCCACGGATGTAGGTCGTGGCCAAGTTTGGGGCGGATCGGACCCGAAATGCGGCCTCTAGAGCGTCCAGAAAATATGACCTTTGGGAGGCCGCCGTGACCTTGACCGTGGGGTCACGTGGGTCAAACTCGGCCAGCGGAAGGCGGGGCCACGGATGTAGGTCGTGGCCAAGTTTGGGGCGGATCGGACCCGAAATGCGGCCTCCAGAGCGTCCAGAAGATATGACCTTGGGGAGGCCGCCGTGACCTTGACCTTGGGGTCACGTGGGTCAAACTCGGCCAGCCGGCAGCGGGAGCCCGGATGTAGGTCGTGGCCAAGTTTGGGGCGGATCGGACCCGAAATGCGGCCTGCAGAGCGTCCAGAAAATATGACTTTAGGAAGGTCGCCGTGACCTTGACCTTGGGGTCACGTGGGTCAAACTCGGCCAGCCGGCAGCGGGAGCCCGGATGTAGGTCGTGGCCAAGTTTGGGGCGGATCGGACCCGAAATGCGGCCTCCAGAGCGTCCAGAATATATGACCTTGGGAAGGCCGCCGTGACCTTGACCGTGGGGTCACGTGGGTCAAACTCGGCCAGAAGAAGGCGGGGGCCCGGATGTAGGTCGTGGCCAAGTTTGGGGCGGATCGGACCCGAAATGCGGCCTCCAGAGCGTCCAGAAGATATGACCTTGGGGAAGCCGCTGTGACCTTGACCTTGGGATCACGTGGGTCAAACTCGGCCAGCGGAAGGCGGGGGCCCGCATGTAGGTCGTGGCCAAGTTTCTGGCGGATCGGACCCGAAATGCGGCCTCCAGAGCGTCCAGAAGATATGACTTTGGGGAGGCCGCCGTGACCTTGACCTTGGGGTCACGTGGGTCAAATTCGGATAGCGGAAGGCGGGAGCCCGGATGTAGGTCGTGGCCAAGTTTGGGGCGGATCGGACCCGAAATGCGGCCTCCAGACCGTCCAGAAGATATGACCTTGGGGAGGCCGCCGTGACCTTGACCTTGGGGTCACGTGGGTCAAACTCGGATAGCGGAAGGCGGGAGCCCGGATGTAGGTCGTGGCCAAGTTTGGGGCGGATCGGACCCGAAATGCGGCCTCCAGAGCGTCCAGAAGATATGACCTTGATGAGGCCGCCGTGACCTTGACCTTGGGGTCACTTGGGTAAAACTCGGTCAGCCGGCAGCGGGAGCCCGGATTTAGGTCGTGGCCAAGTTTGGGGCGGATTGGACCCGAAATGCGGCCTCCAGAGCGTCCAGAAGATATGACCTTGGGAAGGTCGCCGTGACCTTGACCTTGGGGTCACGTGGGTCAAACTCGGCCAGCGGAAGGCGGGAGCCCGGATGTAGGTCGTGGCCAAGTTTCGGGCGGATCGGACCCGAAATGCGGCCTCCAGAGCGTCCAGAAGATATGACCTTGGGAAGGCCGCCGTGACCTTGACCTTGGGGTCACGTGGGTCAAACTCGGCCAGCCGGCAGCGGGAGCCCGGATGTAGGTCGTGGCCAAGTTTGGGGCGGATCGGACCCGAAATGCGGCCTTAAGAGCGTCCAGAAAATATGACCTTAGGAAGACCGCCGTGACCTTGACCTTGGGGTCACGTGGGTCAAACTCGGCCAGCCGGCAGCGGGAACCCGGATGTAGGTCGTGGCCAAGTTTGGGGCGGATCGGACCCGAAATGCGGCCTCCAGAGCGTCCAGAAGATATGACCTTGGGAAGGCCGCCGTGACCTTGACCGTGGGGTCACGTGAGTCAAACTCGGCCAGCGTAAGGCGGGGGCCCGGATGTAGGTCGTGACCAAGTTTGGGGCGGATCGGACCCGAAATGCGGCCTCCAGAGCGTCCAGAAGATATGACCTTGGGGAGGCCGCCGTGACCTTGACCTTGGGGTCACGTGGGTCAAACTCGGCCAGCGGAAGGCGGGGGCCCGGATGTAGGTCGTGGCCAAGTTTGGGGCGGATCGGACCCGAAATGCGGCCTCCAGAGCGTCCAGAAGATATGACCTTGGGGAGGCCGCCGTGACCTTGACCTTGGGGTCACGTGGTTTAAACTCGGCCAGCGGAATGCGGGAGCCCGGATGTAGGTCGTGGCCAAGTTTGGGGCGGATCGGACCCGAAATGCGGCCTCCAGAGCGTCCAGAAGATATGACCTTGATGAGGCCGCCGTGACCTTGACCTTGGGGTCACGTGGGTAAAACTCGGCCAACCGGCAGCGGGAGCCCGGATGTAGGTCGTGGCCAAGTTCGGGGCGGATCGGACTGAAAATGCAGCCTCCAGAGCGTCCAGAAAATATGACCTTCGGGAGGCCGCCGTGACGTTGACCTTGGGGTCACGTGGGTCAAACTCGGCCAGCCGGCAACGGGGGCCCGGATGTAGGTCGTGGCCAAGTTTGGGGCGGATCGGACCCGAAATGCGGCCTCTAGAGCGTCCAGAATATATGACCTTGGGAAGGTCGCCGTGACCTTGACCTTGGGGTCCCGTGGGTCAAACTCGGCCAGCCGGCAGCGGGAGCCCGGATGTAGGTCGTGGCCAAGTTTGGGGCGGATCGGACCCGAAATGCGGCCTCCAGAGCGTCCAGAAGATATGACCTTGGGAAGGCCGCCGTGACCTTGACCTTGGGGTCACGTGGGTCAAACTCGGCCAGCCGGCAGCGGGAGCCCGGATGTAGGTCGTGGCCAAGTTTGGGGCGGATCGGACCCGAAATGCAGCCTCCAGAGCGTCCAGAAGATATGACCTTGGGAAGGCCGCCGTGACCTTGACCTTGAGGTCACGTGGGTCAAACTCGGCCAGCCGGCAGCGGGAGCCCGGATGTAGGTCGTGGCCAAGTTTGGGGCGGATCGGACTGAAAATGCAGCCTCCAGAGCGTCCAGAATATATGACCTTGGGAAGGCCGCCGTGACCTTGACCTTGGGGTCACGTGGGTCAAACTCGGCCAGCCGGCAGCGGGAGCCCGGATGTAGGTCCTGGCCAAGTTTGGGGCGGATCGGACTGAAAATGCAGCCTCCAGAGCGTCCAGAATATATGACCTTGGGAAGGCCGCCGTGACCTTGACCTTGGGGTCACGTGGGTCAAACTCGGCCAGCCGGCAGCGGGGGCCCGGATGTAGGTCGTGGCCAAGTTTGGGGCGGATCGGACCTGAAATGCGGCCTCCAGAGCGTCCAGAAGATATGACCTTGGGGAGGCCGCCGTGACCTTGACCTTGGGGTCACGTGTGTCAAACTCGGCCAGCGGAAGGCGGGGCCACGGATGTAGGTCGTGGCCAAGTTTGGGGCGGATCGGACCCGAAATGCGGCCTCCAGAGCATCCAGAAGATATGACCTTGGGAAGGCCGCCGTGACCTTGACCTTGGGGTCACGTGTGTCAAACTCGGCCAGGCGGCAGCGGGAGCCCGGATGTAGGTCGTGGCCAAGTTTGGGGCGGATCGGACCCGAAATGCGGCCTCCAGAGCGTCCAGAAGATATGACCTTGGGAAGGCCGCCGTGACCTTGACCTTTGGTCACGTGGGTCAAACTCGGCCAGCCGGCAGCGGGGGCCCGGATGTAGGTCGTGGCCAAGTTTGGGGCGGATCGGACCTGGCGTATTACTACCTCTCAAAATAAGCCTGCAAAAACATAAAAAGTACGCAAACCTACCAGTTTGGAATCCTACAGGCACAGGGTACCGGCAAAATGTGGAAGGGTCATGATCTTTTAGTTTCGAATTTTGCAAATGGGCTCTATTTCAGATTTTGAACCCATTCAGGGCACCAGTATCAATTCTTACCTTCAAATCTGCAGTCAAATCTTGCCTTTTCTTGATATTTTTCATTTCATTTTGTCATGGCCACTTCGAATATTCCTTACTGTACACTGATACCTTAGTGTGATTTTTACGGGTACAAACTTTTTACGACATCACCGTTCAATATGGCGGAAGTCGAACAGTGGTAGTTTTCGAGAAAGGTAAATATTTAATTTCTGTGCTTGTAGCGCAGCTTCTAATTTTTTCGTTCATTCTAGTTATTTGATTTAAAATATTTGACCTGCGAATCATGTTTTCAAGAGTAGGTAAAGCCCACCTATTTATTCCAGTGTTAAATGTAACGCCCGGGACATAATACAGCGGGCTGAAATAAAATCCAGACTTCTGACCGGCACCCCTCAGTCAAATGGAGCTGCCTGTAACCAGCACAGGGTCGATCCAACCTTCAAAATTTGCAATCTAGAACCAGAAACAAGAGAATATTTGATCAGTAATTGTCATTTTATGAAAGAAATCAGAGACTCGTACAAGCAAAAGCGCAATAGTTCCACCTTAGCCCCATACTCATACAGCGTTCATACAGCGATGCGGTTTGTTGTATTTCTCTTCGTGATAGTTAAGCAACGTGCATTAGGTTAGTGCCTGGATGGGTGACCAGGTCATTGCATGTTACATTTGGTGGCAGCAGTGGGATAATGACAACTGCGGGACTGGAGTTGCCTTACTCATGTAAATTCCCCAGGTGTTTCTGTGTATACATGCTTGTATATTGGTCTTGGGGTGGAGACTTCTCAAAGGGGGGAGTAATGTCACGGAGAGAAGTTAGATATATAAGCACTTGCAGGGTTTTCCCTCGGCCACAAAAATAGGGGGTCATTGTGACCCCCTAGTCAAAAATAATGGGGGTTATTTTGGAATTTGTGGGGGTCACAACAAAATGTAATTCGCTAAATCGCTTAAACAAAAGCTACTATTTGTGAAAGTATAGCATGTGTTTTTTATGTGTAGCCTCTCGGTATCGTTAAGGGTTAGTTTGTTTTCTTCACAGGAATCGACCATTTTGTTGGCGAAGAAAGCTTGTTGTCGGCTTAAATGGGAAGTCTGTTATTTTTCTTGATAAAGATTATCCGTTTTGGCCGAAAATAAACTATTTTCAACAATTAGATAAATCATTAAATAACCGATTCTGTCAGAAGTATATACGATTGTTATTACCTCTTATTGTATTTGTGCATCCACCATGATGCATTACTGAAAAAAATGCGGGTCATTTTCCTTAAAAGTGCGTCAAAACGCTCAAAATCGTGCGTCAAGGAAAACCCTGCACTTGAAACCTGCCTTGCTGTTGAGCTAGCTTTTGCATCGATGCAGTTTGGTGTATTTCTCTCCATGATCGTTAAGCAACATGCATTAGGTTAGTGCCTGGATGGGTGACCAGGAAGTTGCATGTTACAGTATGTTTATGCCGACAAACTACCTTCAGTCTGAAGCTGTCTGCTCCGATACTATTTTTGTTACTGGTTTTCGCATACACCTTCATAACAGCTGTTCATTATAAATGTCTGGAAGAAATATGGTTTTACCAGCATCTTTTCAAACGGCTCTATGCTACAAAATTTTCAATGACAGCTAATAAAATGGGCATGAATCATTAGATAAATGATTAATCTTGAACATCACCCAAACTGTGCTTCAAAATACCAATTAAATCAATGGAAATTCACCTTTTTCCCCAACGTAAATAAATCCAGTGTGGTTTGTAAACAACTAACATGGTGACTTCCGTTAAACAGGCATGTGCACTAGGCGGAATTTGAATATTGTACAGTCTGGTTATCTAACCTTAATAATTATTTCAGCACAAGGTGCCTTTGTCAACAGTAAAATTTGCAATTAAACCAACCTGTAGTGGGTCAGAAATACTGTGATTTCTACCGAGACATGTGCATTGATGATATCACTATGTTTGGATTTCTGGTGAAGTAGGTCAACGGTTATTTACGTTGAAAAGTACAGATTTGCACAAAGGTAAGATTTAGATATCAACAAACACCAGTCTTCTTGTAGGGTCAATCCGGGTAAATACATACAGAGGTATAAATACGGACACGCACCACATTTTCGGAAAATACCCTAGTGTATTTTAACTCCTAATATCCATGCCACAATCTGTTAAAAGGCTTTAGGAGTATAAGGATGATTCTTTTTTTGCATTTTTGTAAACTTTTCATCCCAAAATCTGAAGGGCCACCTTTAAAATGCGGAATAAAACCATTTCATCTTTTACTCAAGTTGTTTACATTCCCGAAAACGATCAAAATGGCTGCCATGCATGATAAATTTCATCAGTGTTTTTCCAGAGATTTACAAAGTTTTAAGGTGATGATAGGTTGAAAAATCTGTCTTTGATCATGTTAGTAACTTAAATTTAGTTGCATTTCGCTGCTATATAGATTAAGCCGGCAAAACAGAAAGGCAGTGCAGCTCTCTAGCTTTGCTACTGGAAACTTTTTGATGGACTTGAGACAGTTTGGTGCACAATAATTGTCCAAATATGAAAAAAACCGTAGTGTCTCATTTTTGAGACTATATATTTGGAAGATCCACTGTGCAAGATCAAAGAAATTTGCCCAAAGTATCCCAACTTCAAAATCCTAAAAATTTAGCAGTATTATTAAAAGGGTGGTTTGATATGTAATGTTTAGAGATCTACTTGAGCACAAACTTTTGTATAAACTTTAATAGGTACTTTGATAGACAAGTGACGTAAATATTAATTGAAACGTTTCGAGAAAGTAAATGCAGTATTCAGTTAACTGCTATTCTTTGTGGATATTCAATTGGGAGCCGACGGCACACCCAGATGCTCAGAGAATCAATGGAGGAATCTACCAACAACAATAGCCACAACAACAATATGGCATTATTATTATAGCTAACCAATACATTCTGCAGGGTTCCCTCTGCCCTGGTTTCATTTTGTCATGCACCATCACTTTTGCCAAATTCCATGTTCATTGTGTGAATGTACATTCCAAAAATCTGTTTTGTTTCCAAGGAAAAGTTATTATGCATGAGTTTATCAGTATTCACTCACACAAATTACAGCGTAAATTACGTTACCTTAATAAAATTCATGTAACAAATACTGGTAAAATAGCTCAGTATTAGAAAAATACATATAAGTTTCCTCTCATGCGGTAAACTTCTGGCAAAATTAAGTACTGTGTTACCATCGAGGACCATCCTATATCAAAACAACAGCTCAGTTATTCTTGTCTTCTCTAGGTTTCTTCTATGCTAGGCTGGGCTCTGTAGTGCCTTGCTAGGGACCTGTCAGTCTTACCAGCTGTGACACCAGGGAACAAACAAGGATTTCTTATTTATATACCAAAAGCCTGGATCAAATACACACAAGTTAACATAAAAGGAGGTAAGTTAAACATTTGTTCTGACAGAGGTAAAAAAATTCACTTTTCAAGCGAAGGGGCTTGCACCACGACCACAACCACTTGTATCTTTGATGCTTATCAAAGTTGCTGCACAAAAGTAAAACACATTCTGACATCTCTGTTGATTACATCGTTTGAAGCCAAATATTTTTCTGCAGAGGTTGGGAAGATTATTCATTTCAGGTATTTAATACTTACAGGTAGCATTCTCTGCTGATTTATGCTTTCCATTTAAGTGATTTTCAGGATGTAACCTGCTTACATGTCTGACAGCTAGAAAATGTAATGGCTTAGAATGTGAGTTTGATATTCATGGTTGACAAACTCTAAGAATATGCCCACACCAAATCATTCCGTGATTTAATGACAATGATCAGAAGAGGTTTTGGTAATATTACAGAAAAGAAAGAAGAAAATGCTGGTCTCCAACAAATGCTGGTCATTAGCATTTTCTCCGCGTCAAACAGTGTTTCCTATCCTTTTCAGAGAGAGGTCCATCTGTTGATCCTTTTGAAATTTGTTGTCTGCAGTAAGTTTTCATTCAGACAAGTCTTATAATTTGTTGATTGGTAAAAAGTTAAGAATAGAGAAGATGCATTGAGTACATTTAATGCAATCAACCTTACACTTCACACACACATTGTTTTAACTCTGTACCAAACAATAAAAAAATTAGACTGGTCCAAATTAAAAGGATTTGCAGACAACAAATTAAATAACGAGGGTTACATGGAAAGCAGCTGGTGGCTTGGAAAAAAAACTGCAAAATATTGGTAAAAGATACTCCATGAAAGCAAGGATAGGTGCACTGGCCACAGTGATATAAATGAAATAATGTTGCTAATCACATTTAACACCATAGGGTAATTCAAAATTTAAGTTTTTATTTTTTTCCAACCATGCATTGATTCAAGAGATTTGTTTCCAGATTACTTTTGATTTATAATTGGTTACTAGATTGACAGATTTTGAACACCATTTATAATTTAAATCTTTCCCACAAAATCTCGACTTTTCTCGACCCAGGGCTAAAGGGCATTTGAAAACATTATTGCACAGGGAGAAAATGCTGGTAACCAGCAGTCTGGTAACCAGCATTTCACCTTTTCCGACAGTGTTTTCCACCCAGACAAATCATCCTTTAAAGGTGGGTATCTAGATTTTTCACATCTCATCAAATTCCAAAAATATATATATATCGCGCCAAACATGAAAGCAAGCATTGTGGGAATGTTAAGTGACTGACTCGTGACTAATGACGCTTAAATTCCATAACATAACAAACATGTTATTATTTTCTATAACGTCTTCTTCGGACGCTATGTTTGAAGCTTCGTCTGTGTTTTTCCGGAATGTAAATGAGGGAGTTGCTCATGTAAAAATAGACAGTGTTTCCCGTCGGTATCTACCTGGGCTGTGGTAAATCTCTAATTTCTCTTGTTGTCGGATGGCTTTCAACTACTTGGGTTTTATGAATGATAAATAAAAGGCTTTGGGAGTATAAAGATGATTTTTCAGTATTTTTTTTTAATTTCGTCCCAAAATCTGAAGGGCCACCTTTAATCCATTACTACAAAATACCTTCTTTTGACGACCCTGAGAAAGAAGCCTTATGAAAACAATGTGAGAAAAAGAGAAAATGCTGGTAACCAGCATTTTCTCCTTTTTCCACAGTGTTTTCTACCCTTTCCAGAACAAATTTCAATTTTTCAGTCACCTTTATTTGGTCTGCAAATGCTTTCAATTTAGAGCAGTCTAAAATTTTCTTGGCTGCTAAAGAGTTAACCCATTACCACACAATCCCTACTTTTGACGCCCCTGATAAAGAAGCCTTTTGCAAACACTGTGGGAAAAGGAGAAAATGCTGGTAACCAGCATTTTCTCCTTTTCCCACAGTGTTTTCTACCCTTCCCAGGACAAATTTCAATTTTTCAGTCACCTTTATTTTGTCCTCTGCAAATGCTTTCAATTTGGACCAGTCAAATATTTTCTTGTGTGGTAATGGGTTAAGTCGCATTCAATTTGTCGTCTGCAAAACCTTTCAATTTGGACAAGTCTGAAATTTTGTCGTTTGGTAAAGAGTTGATAAATGAATTTGTGGAAACACTTTAAAAATTCTTAAATGAGGGTTTGGGGGGGGGGGAAGAAATCTCAGATCGAAGATTGGAAAAAAAGAAATCTGATATCTAACGACTGCGTATCAACCCTGTTCAAAACAATTCCTTCTTTTGATATTTAATTGTAAAAAAAAAATAACTCGATAAATTCATGCTATGGGAATGGATAAAAGTGTTGGTAAGCAGTAATATCTTCTGTTTTGAGAAAGTTTACAAGAGCAGAGAAGGACAATCCTGGCAGTCAGTTGTCCCATTATATAGAAAAAGCTATATCAGAGTAAACTAGGATTAGATTCACACAAACATTTTATTTCACAAAATTAATAGAGCTGTCATGAGCAGACCTTTCTGTAGAAGGGTCACTTTTTATGTGACATGTCTACTTGATCACTTGGTATTTACCTGTGTTCTGCTTGATTGACCATTTCCCTCCAATCAGTCACATGACTTTTGAAATTTTCACATTCCCACTTCAGTTTCTCAGTTGTACACTTGAAAAACCATTGTTGTGTTTCTAGAATTCAAATTAATGTGGAAAAAGGAAGGAATTTGATGTAAGTTGTACTTATGGATGATTTTCTTGTGATTCTCAAGTCCTATGTTTTTCATGAGGAGTTTGGAAGCTTTTTAATTTTTTACCAGTTTTCCCATATCAATTGTTTTCATCCTTCTTTGACCCAGAGTATTTCCTTTATATAGGGCAATTCTTTTTTTTTATTCCTTTAACACACAATGCTGTATTTTATTGACCTAAAGGAAGAAGCCTTTTGAAAACATTCTAGCAAAAGAAAAAAAATGCTAATAACCAGCATTTTCTCCTTTTCCAAGAATGTTTTATACCTATATACCTTTTCAAAGAGAAAATTCATCAATAGAGCTACAATGAAATTGTCCTCTGCAAATACTTTAAATTTTGACCTGTCTCCAATGTAATATGGTAAAGAGTCAGTCAGCCTCATACTTTTCTCTAGCCTGCACATCTTTTACTGATATTTTCAGTTCTATATAGCAGTCACAGAGGAAGGAATAGAGAACTTTATTAAAGCATCATGGAAAGTGAACTAACCTAAATTGGTAAGAACATATTTTTTATTGTAAAACAGAAAATTGAAGTCTTAAGATTTGACCCTTCACCCCATAAGGCATTTCTATGGTATCTCTAAATGACCCTAAATAACAGCAAGGATGAAGTCGTTTCTTATATGTATATGACACCTATTGATAGCATAGAAAACATTGTGACAAAAGGTGAAATTGCTCGTCACGAGCAATTTCACCTTTTGCCACAATGTTTTCCAAAGCTCATACAAGCACTGCGTAGAAATGAGTATCTATGGAGTAAAGGGTTAAGTCATTACCAAATAACAGTTTTCGGTTTGTCAAAATCAAAAGCATTTGCAGACGACAAAATAAAAATGATTAAAAATTTAAAATTTGTTTTTGTAAAGGGTAGAAAACGTGATAGGAAAAGGAGAAATTGCTTCTCACAATGTTTTACAAAGGCTTCTTTCTCACGGTTTTCAAAAGGATGGATTTCGAGGTAGTAGTTGCCATTTTGGTTAGATTAAGTCTGGCTTTAGATAAGAATGTTTTGCTGAGGACTTATTTTTGTACTATTTGCATAGTTAAATTCAGTGGCATGTTTTGAGTTGTATTGCATCGTATTGCTTCATCTATGGGTAAAAGATTTATATAAAAAAATTCCATTATAGTACTTTTCAGCCTTTGGAAATTTTTAATGAAAGGTTGACAAAGGTGTGGCAAAAGGAGAAAATGGTGGTATTTTCTCAACCCTAAAAGGCCTTAAACTCTTTACCAAGTGAAAAGAATTTAGGCTGGTCCGAAATGAAAGCGTTTGCAGACGACAAAATGAATGTGACTATAGAATTTAAATTCGTTTAAGAAAGGGAAGAACACATTTTGAAAAAAGGAGAAAATGCTGGTTATCAGCATTTTCTCCTTTTCCCACAATGTTTTCAAAAGGCTTCTTTTACAGGGTGTTAAAAGTCGGATGGTGTGGTAAAGGGTTGAAATAAACTGCCTGTGCTCATAGGTTTGCAGTTAAAGATGATTCTGGTCATAGTTTAGCATAGTATGTTACTGTGTTAAAAACACATAGAGGCTGTAGTTGTAACAGTGTTAAAGTGAAAAAGATGAAACCGACAGCACAAAATGGAAACTTAAAAAATAAATAAAATCTAAGGAAGGTTGTATGGAATTTTCACAAAATGACAAAGGTTGTAGTTTAAGTCAACCCTGTACCATACAATTTTTTTTAACAAGGTTGGGCGGTCGAAACCAGGGGTGGTTTTAACCGGCGGTTTCAACCGGTTGAAACCGCCCTGGTCAGTACTCCCAAAGTGGTCAGTACTGGTCAATACTGGTCAATTGGATATTTGTAGTGGTCCTTTGGAAATTTTACTAGTCAGATGCATTTTAAGTGGACAGTCATATAGGGTTAATTCACGTTTTTGAGGTCGTTAACATTCGCAGAGGCCCGAAAAATGCTTTAACGCCCGAGTGCGAAGCACGAGGGTGTTTAAGTATTTTGAGGGCCTCTGCGAATGTTAACGACCGAAAAGAACGTGAATTAACGCTATTATTGCATAAAGTAAAGGTATTCTAACAATAATTTGTACAGATAGCAAAAATATTTCCATAGAAATGCAAATAAGCGAATTTCAAATGTACTGTACGCAAATGGGTTAAAACCGGAAGTCGGCGAAGAAGTTTTTGTTACGATTAGGAAAGGGCCGTTAGTCCTGTATGCCAGGTTTGATTCTCTCGCTGTAAATACACTTTTATTGATTTTTAATACACACTGGACTTATGTGGAATAAACTTGAACACATTTGGACGATTACAACTAGGATGAATGCGTAGATATAAATTTCTGTAACTGAAGGCGACAGAGGGTTCGATATACATCAAGCGAAGCGGACCGATCACGTCAAAAAGTGGGTGGGATGTAGCTGGTTTGGAGTACGTTTCACGGGTGAATTTTTGTTCAGATCTCGATTAAACTGAGATTCTGTGCAAAGGTTTGTTTGTGGTGTACTAATATCATCAAAGACATGCCATGGAAAGGATCGAATATGGTACGAATTCCTACAGTTTGATGGTCGGAGTCTAGGGAAAATCTGACAAGGACAAACGTTGTTTACAAGGTAGGCCCGAATCGAGGATATTGATAGTACAAACCCGGGCGTTAACGGCGCGTGAATTTACTGATTAATACACGTTTTCTCCCGTTAACCGCCCGACTTTTACCCGTTAATACATGCTTATAACAGCCCAAAAAGGCAGGTTTTATGCAATAATGCTATTTAATGGATGATTTATTGTGGGTTTTTTCCTTTTTTGGTTCCAAGTTTGGTTGAATTCACCAATATGAGAGTTGACTTTAGTGGAAAGAGTGTTTTGTTCCTGCAAAGGCTACTTATCAGCTGGCTTTTGCCAGTTTTCCAAAACTCTATATAAGTTCCTAATCAGGTCTTTAGGTTTCATTTTTGACACCTTAACCCTTTACCCCATAAGGCATTTCTATGGTATCTCTAACTGACCCTAAATAACAGCAAGGATGATCAACCATTCTTATGTGTATATGACACCTTTTGATAGTGTAGAAAACGTTGTGGCAAAAGGTAAAATTGCTCGTTATGAGCAATTTCACCTTTTGCCACAATGTTTTCCAGAGGCTCCTATAAGCAATGCGTAGAAATGAGTATCTATGGAGTAAAGGGTTAAGTAACTGTGATGATAAAATATTAACTTGATTACATATAAGTCAGTATTTCACACTTAAGGAATAAGGCCTGGTGTCAAGTATTCTACCCCAAATAGGGATACATGATTGGTCCCCTTTGTAATTTAAGCCACTCCCATTGGGATAGAAAGGGGCAACTTTTACACCTTTTAATGTGTTTTGACAACAATGGTTAAGGTGTAGGTAGACACTTGGATATGCTTCAGACATTGAAGTATCCCTATTGTCTAGTTAATCAGTCTTCTCCATGGGTACTCAATATGCCTTTAATGATTTAATGACTGGTAAATTTCACAATGGTTTAGACATGGGTGACACTTTCTTATGCAATTTTACATGAAAGTTTCAAATTAGCTGCTTTTTGATGCTATATTTGAACTTTTAAATAATCTAATTTTTTGAAAACCTAAGTGTATTTGTGTTGGGAGGGGGAAAGAGAAGGAGAAAAGATGCAGTACTATAAATAGTTATCTAATTTATAAGGAATGATGATAGATAAACTTAAAAGTTCTTTGGTTGAAAAGAACTGACCTGCATGTAGGTACAAAGAGGAAGGTCAATCCAACCAACCTCTTCAGTTGACCAGCAGATGATACTGATGATAACAATTAATATATATTCAGTACAAGATTTAGAAGAGCTTTTAAGACTAGCTTAGAAACAGGACAGGTATGTAAGTCAGTGATTTAATCGACTCAATCAACCACTTCAATTGACCACCAGTTGACCACTATTGACCAGTATTGACCGGTTTTAACCGGTTAAAACTGCCGGCCCGGTCAATGTGAGTATTGACCGGCTTTTTGCCAACCTTGTTTTTTAATCAGTTCGTCTTGGAAGCATTTCTAGCTGACACATCAAACATGACTCAAATAATGAGGTTTGTCTTCAAACAGATTGAAAACATTGTGAGAAAAGAAGAAAATGCTAGTGACCAGCAGTTTCCCCTTTTTATACGCCCGTCGAAGACGGGACGTATTATGGGATCACCGGTGGCGGGCGGGCGGCGTCCAGTTCTTTCTCCAGAGCATATCTCCAAAACTATTCTAGCTAGGGTTATGAAATTTCATGGGTGGATAGATCTCATCGAGGGGGAGTGCAGTGCGCAGGAATCATAACTCTTGCTTGCTTAATTTTTGAGTTATTGCCCTTTGTTGTTTTTCATACTTGAATTTTGTCCGGAGCATATCTCCAAAACTACACTAGCTAGGGTTATGAAATTTCATGGGTGGATAGATCTCATCGTGGGGGAGTGCAGTGCAAAGGAATCATAACTCTTGCTCGCTTAATTTTTGAGTTATTGCCCTTTGTTGTTTTTCATACTTGAATGTTGTCCGGAGCATATCTCCAAAATATATCTAGCTAGGGTTATGAAATTTCATGGGTGGATAGATCTTACCAAGGGGGAGTGCAGTGCACAGGAATCATAACTCTTGCTTGCTTAATTTTTGAGTTATTGCCCTTTGTTGTTTTTCATACTTGAATTTTGTCCTGAGCATATCTCCATAATAATATTAGCTAGGATTATGAAATTTCATGCGTGGATACATCTCATCAAGGGGGAGTGCAGTGCACAGGAATCATAACTCTTGCTCGTTTAATTTTTTAGTTAGTGCCCTTTGTCATTTTTTCATACTTGAATTTTGTCCGGTGCATGCCCCAGCTTTACAACTTGGGGTAAGACGGGCGTATCTTGCGACAATTTGCCGCTCTTGTTCAATTATGTTTTCAGAAAGCTTTAATTTGCTGTGTCAAAAAAACTTGGGATTGTGTAGTAGTAGTAGGTTAATTTTCTTTGCAAGCCACTGGCTGCTTTTCCACATAATCATATTTGAAACAAAGGTTAGCTGTGGAAGAGGAATGAATTCTGTGGCAAGGATTATCATCAATACTTGGAAAGAGATTGGCCAAGCCAGGAATTGAATCAGTGACCCCATGTTCTCAAGTCCTACATGCTACCGACTGAGCTGGAATAAGGCATGGGTTGTGTGTCAAGGTCACTGTATATTGTGAAATAGTAACTTTCTTAGCCCAGTTGGCATCATGCAGGGCTTGTAATCCAGTGGTCATAAGTTACATTCACAACTCATTTCAAAAACTGATGATAGTCATTGCTACTGGTTCATTCTTCTTCCGTATTTTCTCACTTATTTGCTGATTGGTATTGTCACTGATCATCACCCTAAAGCTTGCAAGAGCTGGTCAGTATTAACCTTTAAGCTGCTTCACACTGACCTTTTGAGGATGGAGTAGATTAAGATCAGGATGCAAAGAACTTGCAGTCTGATCTTGGATCTGCATTGTCAGATAGGGAGATTTTTTTTGTCCAAAAATTAAGTTTGAAATAACATTGATCTGGCTATTGAGCACAATAAGGGTTAACTCTTTAACACATAATTCCGACTTTAAACAGAGAGCCTTTGAAAAAACTGTGGGAAAATGAGAAAATGCTGGTAACCAACACTTTCTCTTTTTCCCACAATGTTTTCTATCCTTTCCAAGACAAATTTTAATTTTCAATTATATTAATTTTGTTGTCTGCAAATGTTTTGAATTTAGACTAGTCAAAAATTTTGTCATTTGGTAAAGACTAAAGAGTCAATCCTTTCCTTTTTCACACAATCCTGAAATTTAACAACTCTGAGAAAGAGGCCTTTTGTAAGTATTACAGGAAAATGAGTAAATTTTGCAATATTTCTGTCCATTGTCTTTTACGATTGACCTCAAAATAATTTTACCCCACATGCCCTTTTCACCCTTTACACCCTTACCAAACGTGATTAGATTTAGACTTTTCCCAGCTGTAGACGACATATTGATTGTGGTTCAAATGATGAGGTAATATGTTGTTTACTAGCATTTTTTCCTTTTCTCTCGATTTTTTCAAAGATCGCCCAGGGTCGTTTAAACTTGGGATTGTGCGGTAAATGGTTAACAGAACTTGGTATATACCATAACCCCTTCCACCCCTGGACACAAAGCGTTGCTAAGTCTTGAAGAAGAAATTATTTGGAATATTTAATGGCACATATAATTTTGATTTTGACATTCAGGAAAGAGTTGAAATGAAGTGTTTTTCAGACTTTCCTATACTACCATCCTTGCATAATTACATCAGACAGTGTCAAAGATCAAACATGAACTAAAACAACTTATGTACACATGAAATACACAATATCTTTTTTTTTTTCTTTAATCTGAAATTGTTTCATAAGTAGTTAATCAATTTAAATAATCCATCAATAATCCAATCTAAAAGGAAAATAAATCTCTATCTGCATTTAAATTTATACAGTTTGCAAAAAGATATAATTAACCCTCTACCACACAATCCCTACTTTTGACGCCCCTGAGAAAGAAGCCTTTAGAAAACATTGTGGGAAAATGAGAAAATGCTGGTAACCAGCATTTTCTCCTTTTCCCACAATGTTTTCTACCCTTCACAAAACAAATTTCAAATTTTCAGTCACTTTTATTTTGTCTGCAATTCCTTTCAATTTTGACAAACCTAAAATTTTGGTAATGGGTTAACTCGTTACCAAATGACAAAATTGTAGACTGGTCCAAATCGAAGGAATTTGCAGACGACAAAATAAAAGTGACTGAAGAATTGAAATTTGTTTTGTGAAAGGTAGAAAACATTGTGGGAAAAGGAGAAAATGCTGGTTACCAGCATTTTCTACTTTTCCCACAATGTTTTCTAAAGGCTTCTTTCAAAGGGGCGTCAAAAGTAGGGATTGTGTGGTAATGGATTAAAGCAAACAACATTTTTATCATTGTGCAATATAATAAATTGTATGATAATGTTAAAAAAAAAATCAGCACTTGACACTGTTTTGCAAAATCAAGTGAAAAGAATAATATCATCACAATGAACATAATATAAAATTTGGCTTGAATCTTCTTCTGTGTGGGCCGAATTTTCTTCGGTTTGGATCTTCTCAACTTTTTGCTTTGGACCGATTCTTCTTGGGTCCGAATATTCCTCCATTCGCGGGGGACCAGTCTCGTGAAATATATAGAATCAGTTTAATTTCCGGATACAAGGCAGGGAACTACAAATGTAAAATACCGCCATCTTTGATTTTTTGTGACACAAACATCTGCATTGAAACCGGTAATAATTTTTGGGGTCCGACCTATAGGGACTTTTCAGGTTGTATATCCGGCATAATACTGGCAAACGCTCCTCCACTATACAGCCCTATTGAAACATGTATTACAAGTTAAACGAAAGTTAATGAAATTTGGTTCCGTAGAACAATAACGATAAGTATCGTATTGTATTCGATGAATGACAGACAACTCGCCCCAAAGACAACTCGCCATAAGGCAACTCACCCTACAAAAAATTCGCCCCAAGACAACTCGTCCCAAATTTAGCAGACAACTCGCCCCAAATTATAGGAGGCATAATAGCGTAAAACGCCCCTCTGCTATACACTCAATGCTTACATGTGACATTGTTTTTTAAGTTAAAAGAAGAAATTTAATGAAATTTTCGGCTTCATTCCGTTGAAAAAAATTGTATTTGATGTATACGAAATGAATCCATAAACCAGTTGCATTTTTTTTGACACATAATTTTGATTTTCATGGGTTTTCGCGATTTATGGCGGGGCGTTTTACGGTATTATGCCTTATAGGACAACTCGCCCCACATCGAAGACAAGTCGCTTCAAGTTTATAAAAACTCGCACTAGCTCACAGATTTCGAAGAATTGAGCCCAATTTAAATAAAGTGATTGATTGATTGATTAATTGATGGGTGGACAGATTGATGCATTAATTGATAGATAGATAGGTTGATTGATAGTCTCACTAATGAGATGCTCTGGTTATCTTTTTCATATTTGGCCATTTACTGTACACCGTACCGTCTCAAGTCTATCATAAATTTTCTGGTAGCAAGTATAGAGCGCTATAGTGACTTTCGGTTTCGTCGGTTTTATCTGTATTGCAGCAAAATGCAAATAACTTTCAGTAATAGACATGACCAAGAACAAACTGTTAAACTATTCATGACTTAAAGAGCTTATAGAAGTCGTTTATAACATTTTTATCTCGGAAAAATCACGGACGAAATTTATCGGGTGTGATGGCCATTTTGTATGTTTTCGGGAACATGAAACAACCCGAGTTACTGATGAAATCCACCGTATTTTCTCACGATCAGCGTTTAAATTGAAAATATTTGTATGTCAGACGAAGGAATATTGAATATGCAAGCAACAGGTATGTTTAAATCCTAGTTTTGTGCTCTATTAGCGAAATTATGGGAGTTCAAACTTACGCACAAAAATCTGTGCGGAACTTTCAACTGATTTTGTCCGGATTGTATCTGTACTCAGAGGTGACCAGTCAAAAAGTAACATAGCCTTTGGGGACAGTTATCTGTACTAGGTTGATTGATTGATTGATTGATGAAAAAATGAATGTGCCTCTAAAACTTAAACTTAATTTAGAAAGATTAGAAAACCTATTGGGAAAAGGAGAACAGCGTGATCTTCTTTAATGTTATCAAATTTGAATTTCTTGGAAATTCTACACACCGGTCTAAAATCAAATAGTGTCCCTTTCAGAAAATGCAAAGATCTTTGTCTTTCTGCTGTAAATACTACCAAGCTACATGTACCAAAATTAGGTCACACCATGTTTGCACAAGAAGGCCGATGGCATGTTCTTTATTTGTGCACATTGAACATGTAAATTGTTATCCAAGTTATTCTTTTCATGTTGAAGTGGTCAAAAAATGATTTTTTTATGAAGGCAAGTAATTTGTAGCTCATATTCTGGTCTCAATTCTTAATTTTATCATGTTGTTTCCTCATCATCACGGAATACAGACACTCGAGGCTAATATCAAAAACAGAAATTTGAAGTCATTCTCCCCTATAATTCATCAATTGTTTGTGCATCACATTTATTTACACTTGGTGCCCGATGGGTCAAAGCGTGATTTCAAAGTATGGTACAGAAAATACATTTGTGGTAAGGCTGCGACTTCTAATCTAGGAATACCCTTTGAATGACATCATTTGACTACGCTTGGATATTCATACTTTGTGTGGAAGTGAATCATGAAGTTATTCGAAATGTTCCCTGTCAGTTAATGCTCCTAAGCTAAATCATTGCTCTGTTTGGCTTTTTGATAGAATGAAAATACCTGTTAGGTTCACAAAAATATGAGAAAAGGGCATATACGGAATGATTCCATTAGAAAACAAAATTCTCTTGACGCACAATTTAGATTTTCATGGGTTTTCGTGATACAGTGGAGCGACATTTTCCAGTAATATCCCATATTCCCTTTTACACAGAAATGAAGTTTTAAGGTTGACTGATAATGCATGGCCTTTGAAAAAGTTCGGAAGTTGTGCAGGCACATGTCTTAATTAGAAGTACCCTATCGAAAGCGATCCCAATATTTGAAAAGGGGATGAAACAACGCTGCTTACCAGCATTTTCTCCCTCCCACAACCTTTTCAAAGGCTCTTCTCTTTAGGGTTGTTAGAAGACTTGATCATGTAGTAAAGGATCAGATCCAATCCCCTTGACAAAGGAATACAATGTGAAGCATTTGATGGCATAATATCCTGGCAAACGCCCAGCCGCCGTACAGTCATTATGTGCATTGGTTTTTAGTTGAAAGAAAAAATTAATGAAATTTTCAGTTTCATTCCAGTGACAAATACTGAATTTGATATAAACAAAATGAATCTGTGAAACAATTGCAATTTTTTTGACACATAATTTTTAGTTTCATGTGTTTTCCGCAATTTATGGAGGGGCATTTTCAGGTATTTTGCTCATTTATTCTCATGCATTTGGTCCTCAGATAGAGTGAATGTGATTTCTTTGCTTCAGGACCTTTTTGAAATGCTTGTAGAAGATGTAGGGGAACCCTACTGAATGAACCATGATGATGGAAAAACACGAGACCTCACTGGTCAGCTGACCTCACTAAAAGACATAAGGTAAGATAACACCTGATTTTTGTGGTATTTGTCGAAGATTTGGACCTGTCTAAAATTATTTGGCAAAGAGATTTATGAGGCCTTTTTGAAATGGGGAAAAGACTTAAAAACATTGTGGTAAAAAGAGAAAAAGCTGGCTACAAGCTTTTTTCTTTGCTGCATATTTAGAAATTTTTGTGACATGGAAAATCAATAATTCACAGTTTTTTTGACTCGCTGATACTTATACAGTATTTCCCATAATTTTTTCAATCCCTCCTAACACAAAATTCAATTTTGATGTCTGCAGTTTCTTTCAACTGGGAAAAGTCTTAAATTTTGTCCTCTGGTAAAGAATTAAGAAAGAATTTTTATGCAATTATTATTTAGTATATATTGAAAGGGTCGTATTATGTAATGGTCCTGGTGTTCCATTCATTTTCAATGTCTTGTGTGTGCAACTCCTCCTAGTTTCCATTGAAATAAGTTCAAACTTACCACAATATACCTCTGTTGTGTAGTTGTGTATGTGACTCTAAAAATTTGGATCTCTTTAGTCATGGTCGGTTTTATACCATTTCACAAACAAGCCCCTTCTGGTGTATATGCGCCCCTCTGCGAAGCTCTTGTTTAGTTTTTAGTCTTTATTAGTTAGACGTTATTTCTATTTTTCAGTACCTTTTGTAAGTTCTGCCTGGATAAAATGGTACACAGACACCAAGTTAAGCTGAAAGAGCCAAGATCAATGGTTAGATAAGAAATAAACTACTACAGAGGTGACCTCAGCAGTTTTTGACATGAAGTAAGATAGCATCTGACTTAATCTAATTCATGTTAAAAACTGTTTAACTCCGACTTTGCTATAAACCCACATAAGTTGTTTTGCAGACCATATGAATGTGCTAAAATCCACTTAAATTGTTTTGCAGACCATATGAATTATGATCAAACAGCTTGAACTCTCTCAAGTCCTACAGGGCCATATAGATGAACAACAAGCACATTTTTTGCCAGTATGCCCTACCTTGCAAATATAAATTCAAGTACATACCTTTTCCAAATGGTGTAGACAGAAAAGCTGAATTATTTAGATATCTAAGGCCTTGTTCGAGCGCTTACTGTAGATACTATAGTTAGATTATGATCCGCGAAAACTGTTACTGGTTTAACCATAGTGACGTCATTCTTACGAACAAAGCCCGTAACAAAGAAACAAATGAATAAATGCATGGTAGAAATAAGGGTCGGAGCGGGATTCGAACTCCGGAACTCCCGGACACAAGACCAATACCCTAACCACTGAGCCAAAGAGATATCTCCCTGACGCAGTAGCCAGGTATTGTATTTAAATCGGGAGTATGCCATGCTGGAAGGAGTGGTCTCCCATAACACACCCCCTCTTAAAGTCATCATTTATTGATGACTCAAAGCCTTATTAGGCAGGAAGTCCGATTTTTGGACAACAAATGGGATTAATGGCTCAATGGCCGATCCCGGACGAGCCCCCATCTTACGAACAAAGCCCGTAACAAAGAAACAAATGAATAAATGCATGGTAGAAATAAGGGTCGGAGCGGGATTCGAACTCCGGAACTCCCGGACACAAGACCAATACCCTAACCACTGAGCCAAAGAGATATCTCCCTGACGCTGTAGCCAGGTATTGTATTTAAATCGGGAGTATGCCATGCTGGAAGGAGTGGTCTCCCATAACATCATTCCCGGACTATGGTCGAACCCACAAGTTTGGAAAGGTCTGTCTAGAACCAATATGGCGGACAAAAGGTGAGTAAGCACGAGACTGTTGTGATGGAAGTCGGTTTTGACAAAAAAGGAATTATAAATCGATTAAAAATTGCTCGCAGTGGAAATATTTGAGTACAATTTATACACATGTGTTAAATTTCTTAAATTTTTATCAGATTACAAGCTTTTCAATTGAAGATATTTTGCCAAATCAATGTTAAATCCATAGGAGTTAACATCAGTCGACGGAATGGCCTGAAGTTCGCCATTTTGTTGGAGGGTATTGCGTTTTCTCGACTATAGAATCTAGACATACGCACTTGGAAAACTATAGTCAAACCATGGTTTGTGCTTGAACTAGGCCTAAGTTAAAATCCAAGAAATCATTAGTCACAGTTACAGACAATAACCCTTTCCTTATGATATTGGTTTAAAGTTAGTAAATGAACAAATGAAATAGGTGCGTTCACAATGTTTTATCACTTGGGAAGTTTACTTTGATTGCTGATCTTGAAAGGATTGCATTTTTTTTAGTGGTCACTTTGGATAATTTGAACTTGGCAAAAATTGGAACATTTTACTTGTCCCTTTGGGACTTTAACTCTGTACCTAAGGACAAAATGTTAGACTGGTCCATCTTACAGAGGACATCTTAAAAGTGTCTCTATTTATAAAATTTGCCTCTGAAAAGGTAAAAAACCTTGTGAGCAAAGGAGAAAATGCTGGTCCCAGGGCCATGAGAACCAGAACTTGTTTTGTAAAGAGTTAATTATGGAGGTTTTACTGTATTTTTAACCCTTACTACATAATCGTGAGTTGCAAAGAACCTGGATATAAAACCCTTTAATAAATCACTGTGGAAAAAGGGTTGAAAACACTGGGGGAAGTAGAGAATATGCTGTCTCTCCATATCCAACAATGTTTTAACCCTTCTTTTACTTAGTTTTTGACTCACATGTACAGGGTTGCATCTAAAAAGTAGGATTGCCAAAATCCCACTGCAAAATAAGAATTCATTCAAAAAAGAAATTTGTTTCCTCAAGTCCCGGACTAAAACGAACAAGCATGCAAAAATTGCATGATTGCAGACTATAATGGAAGGGAAAAAAACAAAAAAAAAAAACAATGTCGGAGAATGAAATGGGACAGAATATGAGTGGGTCAACTCAAAAATCATTTGATACTTACTGTAACTTGTAGACTTTTGGGTTATTTTGATCACATCGGATATTCATACAAACAAAAAAGACAAAAATACAATAATCCTTTCAACTGGAAATTTGTTGTTTGGTTAAGAGGAGTTTTTATGCAATGAACATTTGTTTAAAGTAACAATAGAGCCCAAAAGTAAACAAAACAAAGATTAATTTTAAATGCATTAAAATTTGTCATACCATTTAAAAGTATGGAAACTATTGTGAAGATGACATATAGTTATTGTACCATCGGTCCAGGTGTTAGTCACTGACAGAGAAATTGATTTGAAAATGAGATTAAAATCCTGCAAGGAAACTGTCTTTTATGTACTTTTTCCTGATTTTGATTTTTTTTTTTTCTCTTCTGTCAGCGACTGAAACATGGCCTGACCACACAATACAAGACTGTCATCTCCTCAATATTTTCCATACATTTAAATAGTTTGATGTGAATTTAACTGTATTATGACATCTTAGATTTTCTTTTGCTTTTACTGGGCCTTTAATTAAAATAGTTTACTTAACTTCTATATTTCAGTACCTTTTGAACTGCCTGCCTGATATGGTACACAGAGGCCATGTTCAATAAGCCAGGATGTGTGGTACCACGGTGATGACTTCAGATAGTAGCTTTTGATATGAAGTAAGATAGCATCTGTCTTTTAAATCAAAATTAACAACCTTGATAGAGTAGGCTTTTGCAAAAGATTTTGAGAAAATGAGAAAATGGTAGCAATACTTTCTACCCTCTCAAAGACAGAAATTATTGGATTATGCAACATTAGATTAATTGTCTGCAGACTCTGTCAGTTTAGTTCAGTCCAAAATTTCATACTTTGGTAAAGAGATCAATTTTTAGCTCACCTTAGCACAAAGTGCTAAAGGTGAGCTATTGTGATCGCCCTATGTCCGGTGTCGGTCGTCTGTCGTCCGTCAACAATTTCTTTAAACATCTTCTCCTAAACCACTGGGCCAATCTTCATGAAACTTGGCAGGAATGTTCCTTGGGTGAAGCTGTACCAAAATTGTTCAAAGAATTTAATTCCACCTATAACTCTGGTTGCCATGGCAACAAAAAGAAAAAAAAAAAAAAGAAGTCTTTGAATATCTTCTTCTCTGAAACTAGAAGGCGTAGAGCTTTGATATTTGGTATGTAGCATCTCCTAATGGACCTCTGCCAAGTTTTCCTTCTTTGTTCCTATGCTCAAACTTGTTATCCCCCGAGGTGGGGCCAGTTTTGACTCTAGGGGTAGACCCTAGTCATTTTCTGTGAATTTTTGCGGGTTGGATCATAATTATTATGAGCATGGATTCTAAATAATCTGGCTTTTTTTTTTCGATAGTTTTTGGAAAAAGTAGTGTTTTGTAACTTAACAAAATCGTAAAATCTGCCCTTTAAAATGTCGAGAAAGACGACAAAATTCTGAATCACAAACGGTACCATGTGATTACTGCGCTGTTGAAATGGTCATAGATAGAAGTGTAAATTACTGAAGTTACAGTGGTGAGCTAATGAGAGATAAAAACAAAGCATTACAACTTTTCTCATTACCAGTGTCTTTGACACAAAAACAGATCAGAATACTAACACAACCCATGAAAATCACATTTACGTGTCAAAGGTAAATTTCTACGACATTAAAAGGTACCAGTGATATTCACAAAGAATCAGAAATATGATTCTGATATTCACACAAAACCGAAGTACGATGTCAATGTAACAAGACAGATAAAATTTATGTGATCAAACGGGTCCTGATCTGTGGTGATGCAACAGAGAAAAACCTGATGCTATAAATAGAATGACACGAAAAATGATAAAAATTAGATGTCGTCTGATCACAAATGCTGTTACTATACTTGTCTTTTCAGTTTCAACAATGAATTCAATTAAAAAACCACCAGGGACCCTAGCAGCCCATAGCATTAAGTTCAGGATGTTCAACTTTCAACCATAGAAAAGGAGGAAATGCAGCTACCAGTGTTTACTCCTTTTCTCTCAGTCTTTTTAAAATGCCTATGTCCATCAAGGTGTAAAGAGTTGGGATTGCGTGGTAAAGAGTTGATTAGTGAGTGACATGGTATAACAGACAGAAATGCTGAAATTGGTTGCTACATTAAATGCTATACCAAGCTTGATCTAGATTCAAAGCAGATATTTGATTAATCTTTGGGTATAAAAACAGTATTATGGACTTCAGTCCATTTAATGTGTGCATTTTTCAAGTGAGACAAAATATTCAAAATTATTTGTAGAAGATTGTACTTGTTCTTTTAGGCCCAAGGCATTTGTTACCATAGCAAACATGGCTCTTCTTAAAAGTTGTTGATGAACTGATTTTTGCTTAAAGAAATAGCCAATAATTACAATATGATTCCTTATAACTTAAAGTTATATTTTATATTTACAGCCAAGACAAACAAAACAAGGTAGATGGTTGGCTATCATACAGAGAGAGAACTGTTAGAGAGATGAGATACCTTATGACATCCCCCTTAACCCTATACCCCCACCTCCCTACCCCCACCCCCCACCACTCTCTACCCAGTCCCGAATACCCATATCTTTCTATGATGTTACAGGCAATACTAGATTGACAGAATTACGGACTACATACAGAGACAGAACATATGCTGAGGAGAAGAGACTTCCCTGCCTCCCCCCTTTTACAACTTAGCCACAATTTTCATTTGTCCTGTTGACTGTTGTACATACAAAGGATGAGCTGTGCTCTGGTAAAAGGAGGTTAGATGTATCTCCTTGATGTTTTATACCAAGCAAGTCATCACATAATTATGGATCCATTTAATCTATTTTGTCTTATTACTGACTGAACCATTAGGTAGACTGTTCCTTTGACATACAGAAAATTGACCAATGGCAAAAAGTTTTTAACCAGGTGATTCGGTGCAGACTGCATAGGCTGACCTGGGTTAAAACCCTATGCTGATATATTAAACACCCTTTTCACAGAGCTTGGCTCACATCCCTTGACTATTTGGTACTTGTTGAGTTATTACTGTTTGACAGATCTCAGTTAATGATAGAGTTCCAACTGATTTGGTAGATCCTGATTACAATAAATTTTAGACCTAGCCTACAAACTTTTGAAAACAGCAAAATATCATATTTTTCACTCTTTACCACACAATCAGGACTTATAACGACCCTGAGAAAGAAAGTCTTTGAAAAGATTGTGGGAAAAGAAGAAAATGGTGGTAACCAGCATTTTTCCTCCTCCCACAATGTTTTCTACCCTTTCCAAATCAAATTTTATTTTTTGATTCACATTTATTTTGTCGTCTGCAATTTTTTTTTCAATTTGGACTTGTCCAAAATTTTGTCATTGGTTAAATTGTTAACTAAGGTGTACAGTAAGGCTCTTTTTTCCCAGATCTTAGGTGATTTAAAGTGAAATACCTTCAATGTAAAAGCAGCCATCAGTCCCTTAAAGACCATATAGTATTGGTTCAAAATAGTTATCTGTACACAGCCCTGTCCCACTATACATGTATACAGTACTTGTTGAGGTGTTTATGTATAGCACTGGGACTGTATTTACCAACCATTCTCAACTCCTTACCACACAATCATGAGTTTAACAGCTTTTAGAAAAAGGCTTTTAAAAGATACTGGGAAAAAGAGCATGTGCTGTAACCAGCAATTTCTCCTTTTCTCACAATCTTTTCTTCTCTTTTCTTCACACTGTTTTCTAAATTGAGGAAGAATTTTCAGTTTCAAGTTTATAAAGCTTGAATAAGACCAAGACTGCATTATAGAATAGTTGGTTAATATTGTCCTTAGTTTAACATATAGGTATTAGCTGTTATCCAACATAATTTGTAGCTATCAAATATGAAAAACTGTTTGATTTTCTAGTAATTCAAAATTTACCTGATAATTCTTATTCTGTCTATTCAAAAACTGAATAAGAAATATTTCTTGTGAAGGAAAAAAAAACATTTTGGAAAAAGGAGAAAATGCTGGTTATCAGCATTTTCCTTTTTCCGACAGTGTTTTCATTACCCTTCTTTCTCAGAGGTTTTAGAAGTCAGGATTGTGTGGTATAGGATAAAATGCTAGAAAACTTAGTAGAAGACATTGAATGAAAAGGTTGAAATGCTGGTTATCAGCATTTTCTTCTTTTCTCATGAACTTTCAATCGCCATTTCAGGGAAAGATAAAAAAAAAATGGTCATTGTTGGGGAAAAAATTATCAGTATTTTCTTCATTTCTCACAATATTTTTTTCCTAACATTAGAAACAGTTTAACTCATTACCACTCGCCCCCGTCTTTTTGTGACCCTGAGAAAGAAGCCTTTTGAACCAGCATTTTCTCCTTTTCCTGCAGTGTTTTCTACCCTTCCCAAACAAAGCTTCAATTTTTCAGTCACATTTATGTTGTTGTCTGCAAATGCTTTCAATATGGACCAGTCTACAATATTGGTGTTTGTTAAAGAATTAAGCAACATTTATCATCTGCAAAAACGTTTAAATTAGATCAGTCTAAAGTATTGTGATGTGATGAAGTGTTGAGCATTTTTTCCATTCTAGGAAATAGTTAACTTATAGATTTAACACTGTTTTTGTAAATTTTGGATGCTTATTTTTTATCACCTTTTTATGAAACAAAATTCTAGGATATTGTTGTCAACATTAAGATGTTTTTGCACTTTTCCATGCAAGTTTAGCTAAGTGTAGACAGAGAAAGTGATACAGTAATCTCAATGAAAGCTGCTAGTAAAATTGTTGACTGTAAACAAGCTGTCTGTGGTTATGGGCTTTAACTTTTATCAAAGATATCCGAGATTGATCTGTACTGATTGTATAGATGGACTGTCCTTGGGCAAGGCAACAAAGACACTCAACCTTGACTGTCAAAACTTGAGACACATTTACAAATGAGCTGTTTGTGTCATGTTACTAATGTATTGTTGAAAGTGACATAAGATACTATTCAAAGCACGAATTTGTAAATGTAGTATTTAGTGTTTTCTACAATTTTGCTTCAGCCCTACACAAAACTATGATATCACAGACATTTCTAAATAGAAAACCTTTACAGACGATGTTTGTCTTTGAAAGGCCGAGCTGTGGAAGCTCAGTCGATAGCAGGCAGGACTTGAAAACACCGGGTCAAGGGTTCGATCCCTGGCTACGGCCCCTGGCTTGGCCAGTTTGTTTCCCAGGATTGATGAGAGTAACTGCAACAGGACTCATTCCTCTCCCACCACTGACCATTGTTTAGATGATGATCATGTGGGAAAGCAGCCGATGGCTTGGAAAGAAAATTGTGCAAAGCACTGGTTAAAGAAACTTCAGGAATGCATGGATAGGTGCAATAGCCATCACAATATAACCGAAATAATGTTGAAAAGATGAAAACAGTGTCAAACACATACAATAAATCAATCAATTGTCTTGGAAAGGATAGAAAACATTATAGGATAAGAAGTAAAATGCTGTTTACCAGCATTTTCTCCTTTTCAGATAATGTTTTCAAAGGCTATTTTCCTCTAGGAATGTTTGGAAAAATTCAGATTTAAAGTTTGGAAATAGGGGCACTGGCTATGTATAGCATTTTGTATGTATGAGCAAACATCCGTTTCAGATTTTTAAATTTTCAAAGAAAGCATCCATATGTATTTTTGCAATGGTTTATGTTGTAGTTAAGAACTGGAATCAAAGAAGACTGCTTTTCTTTTTGCTTTTCATTAAATCATAACAGTTTGTAAACAATTACCAGTAGAGTTGACAGCTCCTCAAAATCTGTTTTGGAAAGTGACATGATCACTCATAATGTGAGCGTCTCCTCCCCTTTCTAATTATTAAGTTTCATAACAGATTTTAAACTTTCTGTTTTAACCTACATCCAGTCTTGGTAATTACAAAGGGATCCTGACATTTTGAACATGTTGCGCTCATTTAAACCAACATATTTCTTGACTGTGGGATTTTCATCCAATTCTTTTGAGATGTGAATAGGGTTTGGAATGGGAATTAATTGGCCTGTGGGACCCCGTGTGGTTTAATCGGGGGTATAAGAATAAATCACTACAGTCCCGCGATTGTCATATCTGCCATTTCATCTGGCGGAACAAGCGTGACAGCATGCATGTCGTAAACCGCGACAAAAGGGGCATCATTTTGTGTTTTGTCCATTCCTCATATATCATGTTTGTCTTATGTTGTTGCACATGTATGTTGTTTTCACCTCGCATTATTGTTTACTAAGTAAGTGCGCCCAATATGACCCTAAGTTGTCGATGGGCATTAAAACACTCTTCATTCATTCATTCTGTCTCAAGGATGGATATGTAGGAAAGATTGGATGAAAAAGGAAAGCCACATAGTATTATCAACTGTTTTTGTTGTCTATATACTTAAAGTTCTAGCCAACCTACATTTCAGCAACAAGAGCATTGGTATCTTGCAGTTTTCATTTATTTTTAAAAGAAAATGCGAACTGTTTGGAAATACCCGTCTGTCTTCGGCAGTGTCGACTAGTTTGGTAATGGCCTCTATATGGTACAAACTTTTACATGGTGCTACTAGGTAATCACAGCAATTTATAGATTGATAATGTTCGGAAAAGAAAGGGGACATTTAGATCTACAAAATGGTCTGTCTAAAGTACCTATATCTGTGTTTATTACAGAACAAGAACAGTTATTTCGTAGCTGTCTGGGTATATCCAGTCCTGGTCTATAGTACTCTGCTCAATACTAGTATTCCTCCTAACCTAATGAGCAATTCCTTAAAAAAGTCAAAGTCTCTCTTACGTAGATCTAGATCTGCATGCTGTGAGGAAATGTTACCGTAAAATGGTCTGTACAAGTATGTGAACCAATAATCATTCCAAGATATTTTTCTGGACATAAATTAACGAAATTTTCAGGAACTGTGTTTATTTTGTTAGGAAATCAGGGATGGTTCGCTCTGTTTCACATGTATAAATGTACAAAAGAAAAATACTTTCTACTTTTTACAACCCGCAAAATTAGTTTTTAAAATTTGAGCTCGAAACCCTTTGATTAAGATCTAGAATCTAACTGGTTGTTTGAATTAATAGATATTTGTTCCAAAAACCATTTACGTCGCTCATATTGAGGCTTTGTCTTTTTCATATCAGTTCTTCACTTTCAGATTTTAGCTTGGATGATTATAATCTTGGATGTAATTGAATAACAATAATTTTACAAAAGGTCTCTATAATTAAGTTGCTTGTATTTAAGAATAGGAGATCCGTCTGTGAAAACATTTATAGCATAAGTTTTTTTTGGCATAAAATATGTACCGTTACTTAAAAGCCAACTATATACAAATAAGTAACAAAGTGAAAACTGTTTTCCAAGACAAATACAGTATCAAACACATAAATGAATACAGATAAATTCCAGCAAAACTGTTGCCAATGACGGATCAAGGCATACCAGAAAGGTTGTCGGTCTATTCAGGGACATTACTTTTCTCCAGGAGATTCTTTATACAAAATTGTGATACTGGTTGGAGACGGTTTGTTCATATTTGGACAATTTTATTCTTATCACTGTATATCTATTTATAACATGGAAAAGGAAAGCCTTAATACGAGCAACATAAATAATTTGTGGAACAAATAGAGCTATGTAATAATTTGAATGAAGACCTAGATTCTAGATCATGAAAGCAAAGGATTTTTGTGTGCCAATTCAGGCTTTGCTAAAACTAATTTGAGCATTGTCAAAAGTAGAAAGCATGCTTTTTTTGTAGATTGTATACATGTGAAATAGAATGGTTCCAGATTCTCTTAAATTAAGCCATTTTCTCAGCAATTTTGTTTATGAATTTATAAAAAGAAATAACTTGGGAGTGATTATTGTTTCACATACTTTCAAAGAACAATTTATGGGGACATTTCCTCATTGTATGCGGATCTAGGATCTATAAGAGAGAGAGAAAAAAAAGGGGGAAGAAATTCACGGCCACATTTTCACGTAGCATTTTAAAAGGCTACAAGAATAAGAAAAATCTCTTTTTATAGATCTATATAGATGTAGATCTAATTTCATGGAATGCTGCTGTCTCCTTGCAATGATTGCCACGGAGTCATGTCTGACCACTACATTTTGAAGGGTTTTAGTTGGAGTTTAAGGTTGGCTGAATTGTTTCCACCGCCATTTGGGCACTATGCTGCAGTTACATCTGATCATTCTCAGACCTGATTCACATCTTGATTCATCCATCTTTGGAAAATTAGTAGGGATGGCAACGAGTATCGATTTTAATACTCGAGTACCCGGTCAATCTTCCGATCGAGTACTCGGTTACTCGGACGATTTTTACTACATTTTATACTAAAGTTTCAGAGCAAGATCGGTATATTTTTGTCCCAAAGAATCGGAAACAGTGAACATCTATTTAACAAAAAATCTTGATCCGTTTGACACCCTTTGTTTACAAGCATTCATTTCACGTTCTATACACATAATGTCATAAGCATGCTTCCCAACCCACCACGGTTTCAAAGGGAGTTTCCCGATTCAAGAACTAAAAATCCAATCACCTGACAGACTATTTAAACCCCAATTCAAAAAATTTCGGAATTAAGTGTATAAAGGGTGTGATAAAGCTTGTATCCCAAGATACACATACATATACATCCGAAGTTGCCATGGAGTTGACAAGCATGTATTTCACGGTCAATCGGGTTCGTTATTTATAAATAGAAATCAACATTCGGTAATGTAACCCAGTTTTATCGATCGAAGATTAACGAACCAATCAAATTTGAGAACGAGTCGAGCAGGTCCTTGTCAGTGGAATTTACGTCATTCACCCTCGTAAGCAGGTAAATTATATTATGATTTTACCAAAAAACGCAAAATAACAATCTTCATCATTGGCTAAGGATATAGGCAATAATGAGTTACAAGTTAATCATCATCGAAAACAATGGGAAAAAACCAAAGTTTGGACTGTTTAGTCCACAAATTGACCGCTGGAAATCCATTCCGTCTAAAAATAGACCAACCTGCATATGAACATAGGTTTTATTGAAATCAATGGCGTAGCTTTTTATTGTCGGCATTGTTCGACTTGTTTGCGGTCAGTGACCTAGAGTTCTCGAGCGTGTCTTGTCTGATCATCAGTTTTGGGACCGCTTATAAAATAATTATTTTTTATAGATCTTAGTATTGGAACACAAAAAAACATGTATATTTTACTATCCCAAAAATTAAAGCAAAATACGGTAGGTATACAACGGCACGTTGACGATCACAAGGTACGCACGATCCCTGAATAAGTTTCACAGTCAAACTGGAAGATTAAGGATAATTACTTTCTCCTCCCTAATTAGACCATATCAGCCGGCCCCCGATTTACTGAAATTACGAAAACTTTTATGATTAGCGATTAACGTGAACGGCTTAACGTTATAATTGACACAGTTGTTGTTTATTACAGGCACGTGTCAAATTGTGAATTGTTTGGCTATCTGTCGGTAACTTTTGCAACGATGTTTTGATTACATTTAATCGGCTGCAGTGTTTGTTTTGTAAAGAAATTTTTCCTCGGGAAGCAAAATGGTACATTTTTGAAAAAGAAAAAAAAGAGTACTCGAATATCAAATTCCATAATCGATACTCGGACGTTCGATCGAGTACTCGGTTAACCGGTTACTCGTTCCCATCCCTAAAAATTAGTCTATTATTTTTTTTTTTTCCCCCACTATGATTTTAACACTTTTACATTATTTCGCTTGTAGATCTGTCAGTGGCGGCAAGAGCACCTATCCATGTTTTATCTGGAGTTTCTGCAAAATGAGTTTGCATAGATCGTCAAAATCAGATTATTTGTTGAGCTCTGTCCTTTTTCATTATATCTGCTTTCCTACACATACATTGTTGAAACGGTGGTCAGTGTAGAGAGAGAAATGAATTCTGTCTTAATCACTAAACCTATCATTAATCCCTTGATAGAAATTTGCTGAGTTATTGGGTAGATATTTAACTTATTGTAAGTAAACCCAAACTTACAGATCAATCAATAAGCTTCTGTAACATTTGAATAAATGTAATAAATACATGTATATTTGAGCCATGTTGCTGTAAAAGAGGGGTTTAATATAATTATATAGATCAAGATTCATATAGTTTCACATCCATTTTGTAAGATAAGTACTGCCTGAATCACATAGCATGCTCCTAATGTGCAAAAAATTTGTTGACAGATCTAGCATAGAGTTTTAATCCAGGTAAGCTTACGCAGAGTGCCCAGACAGACCTGGATCGATAGTTTTTGCAGATGCATTAAGCCCCCTTTTCACAGATCATAAATGCAAATTTCTCTATAAATGATAATTTTGAAACAGTCAAGAGACTAGTTAAAGTCATTCTTCAACACATTATTTTCTGGGAAAAAACGGCTCATGCGTGAAGTAAATGAGTATGATTAGTGATGTCATCATTTGCCAGCATAGATCATTTCGTATAGTTATACAAAATAGATGTTTAATACTCTGAAAGTTAAAAGAAAATTAGATAATCTGTACCCATTAAATTGACAATTTTTATGAATAATCCAATCAGTAGGTAATTTTTGTCATTTTTGACCAATCAGATAAATGTGATATGTAGGATGCTGTGCGACCAAATAGAAGACACTGAATGTTTAGTCATCTGCTGCTAGATTTAGACTAAAACCAAGAACAAAGTTGTATATTTTACTTTTAAAAATCTAGAACATTGTTACTTCAAAGTTCCATTTTTTTGGCAAACTAAATGACCCCAGTGGTTGATGGGCCATAAAACACCATGCATTAGGTCGCTAGGTCAAATCTTAGAAAAACCTTGTATTTGCTCTAAGGTCACATTTTCAGTCTAAATCTCCTGAAAATTTGGCAGAATCTTCCTTCTGGTGATACCTTTGATGAGTTTGAAAATGGGTGATGTCAGGTCAAAAGCTAGGTCTCTTGGTCAAATCTCTGAAAAACCTTGTAATTATGTTTATGCTTCCCTTTGATTCCAGTGATAGATAATACACATGTAAGAAGTGCCTGCATTATATAACTTGAATTTTTTTAAAAGATTTTACTGTCCCATTTTGTATTATACTATGTATATGTTATACAGCTTAGTCTGACAAGAAAGTGCTTGAATTTAGACTCGATACTTGATGTTTTCACACATGATCCTGATTTTTAACAATCCCAAAGAAGAAGGTAATACAAAATATTGTGAGAAAAGAAGAAAATTCTGCAAGCAAGCATTTTCTTCTTTTTATACGCCCGTCGAAGACGGGACGTATTATGGGATCACCCGTGGCGGGCGGGCGGGCGGCGTCCAGTTCTTTGTCCGGAGCATATCTCCAAAACTATACAAGCTAGGGTTATGAAATTTCATGGGTGGATAGATCTCATCGAGGCGGAGTGCAGTGCACAGGAATCATAACTCTTGCTCGCTTAATTTTTGAGTTATTGCCCTTTGTTGTTTTTCATACTTGAATTTTGTCCGGAGCATATCTCCAAAACTATACAAGCTAGGGTTATGAAATTTCATGGGTGGATAGATCTCATTGAGGGGGAGTGCAGTGCACAGGAATCATAACTCTTGCTCGCTTAATTTTTGAGTTATTGCCCTTTGTTGTTTTTCATACTTTAATTTTGTCCGCAGCATATCTCCAAAAGTATACTAGCTAGGGTTATGAAATTTCATTGGTGGATAGATCTCATTGAGGGGGAGTGCAGTGCACAGGAATCATAACTCTTCCTTGCTTAATTTTTGAGTTATTGCCCTTTGTTGTTTTTCATACTTTAATTTTGTCCGCAGCATATCTCCAAAAGTATACTAGCTAGGGTTATGAAATTTCATGGGTGGATAGATCTCATTGAGGGGGAGTGCAGTGCACAAGAATCATAACTCTTCCTTGCTTAATTTTTGAGTTATTGCCCTTTGTTGTTTTTCATACTTTAATTTTGTCCGGAGCATATCTCCAAAATTATACTAGCTAGGGTTATGAAATTTCATGGGTGGATAGATCTCATCGAGGGGGAGTGCAGTGCACAGGAATCATAACTCTTCCTTGCTTAATTTCTGAGTTATTGCCCTTTGTTGTTTTTCATACTTTAATTTTGTCCGGAGCATATCTTCAGAACTATAGTAGCTAGGGTTATGAAATTTCATGGGTGGATAGATCTCACTGAGGGGGATTGCAGTGCACAAGAATCATAACTCTTGCTTTCTTACTTTTCAGTTATTGCCCTTTGTCGTTTTTTATATTTGAATTTTGTCCAGTGAATATCTCCAAAACTATACTAGCTAGGGTTATGAAATTTCATGGGTGGATAGATCTCACCGAGGCGGAGTGCAGTGCACAGGAATCATAACTCTTGCTTGCTTAATTTTTGAGTTATTGCCCTTTGTTGTTTTTCATACTTGAATTTTGTCCGGTGCATGCCCCATCTTTATAACTTGGGGTAAGACGGGCGTATCTTGCGACAATTTGCCGCTCTTGTTTCCAGATTTTTTTTATCCTTTCTAAAACAAATTTCATTGTTTGAGCCAGATTGAAATTGTTGTCTGCTAAAGCTATGAGATTAGACAAACCTAAGAGTTTGTTGTGTTGATACGGTTTAACTCTGTGCCTTATGATGATAGGTGTGTGCTTCTTATATCACAACTGTTAATAATATTGTGGTAAAAGCAGAATTAAATTGTGAAGAGCTTCTGCAACTTTAAACATGTTTGTCAAGTCTTTAAAAAATATCAGACCTCTAGACTGGTCCAGCTTGAAAGTATGTACAGACAATGTGTTAAATTTTGTCAAAATTTAAGATATTCATCAGTGACAGTGTAGAAAACATTGTGGGAAAGGAGAAAAATGATGATTTCACTTTACGATGGGTGATTGCAACACTATCCTAAGTGCCTATACAAAGTATGCACTCACCCATCACTTTGCTCTCAAGATTTTCAAAAGGATATTTCCTCAGGTTAATTAAACCTTGGGAAAGATCAAATATTGTATTCATATTTTTAGTTGTCTACTGTAATCTGTTTGTAGAGGTAAGCCATGAATATAAAATTTATATTTCTAGTGAAAAGTTCAGGCACTTCTATTTTGACATATTTTATAGTTTGACTTGATGATTTTATTTAACCCTTTAACTCTTTACCAAACAACAAAATTTTCGACTCCGTCAAATTGAAAACATTTACAGATGACAAAAATGAAGCTCAAAAGATGATTTTTGTCTCTGATAGGGTAGAAAACATTTTGGGAAAAAGAGACAAGCATTTCCTCCTTTTCCCACAATGTTTTTAAAAGCTTTCTCTTCAGGATTGTTAAAAGATAGGATTGTGTGATAAAGATTCAAGACTGAATTTATAGACATTGTTTAGAAAAGCAGAAAATGTTACCCTTATAGGAAAAGGAGGAAATGCTTGTAACCAGCATTCTGTCCTTTTCCAAAATTTTTTTTTTGAAAAAACAAATCACAATTTGTTGTCAGCTAATTCCTTCAACTGAAAAGTTTAAGATTGTGTTGTTTGGTAAATAGATAAGACTATTTCTGAATGTAAAACAAAAACCCTTTACCTCATGGAAAACTGAACTGTTGAGCGTTATAGAAAAAGGCCTTTTGTGCCAGTAGATCATTTTGTGTGTAGTTCCATTAAACTGGCTTTTTCAGGGTCAAAAATTGCAGGCTTGAAAATTATCATGATTACAGTCAGTATTAGGTAGTAGACAATGTAGACCTGAGATCAGACTGAATGTTTGCTGCCTTCTTATCTAGATCTGCACCATCTGCTGAAGCTATAGAATTTAAAAGATTTAAAATAGTAAACAGCAGTAAAATTAAAACTAGCTAAGTAGGATAATCGAGAGCTGATAATTGGGCTAGAAATGTAAGGTGTACAATTATGTCAAACCCCCCCCCCTTTCAGGGTCAGGTTTCCTCTTGTGTCTGTCCTTCACAAATCATGTCTGCCCAATAACATGTAAACCTATAAAGATAATTTGATAAACCTTTACATATTTGAAGAGCACAATGACAGGAAGTGTCATGAACAAGAACCATAACTCTAGCTTGTCTAATTTTTCAGTTATTCCCCTTCAATTACTTTCGGACACCAATCATGTCCACTCTCTAACTCAATAAACTTTTAAGATATTTTGATTAAACTTCATACATTTGTAGAGCACTATGAGATAAAGTGTCACGAATAAGAACCATAACTTTGGTGTGTCTATTTTATGAGATATTCCTCTGATTATTTTCAGTCACAAATTTTGTCCTCTTTATTACTAAAATCTTTTGAAGATATTTTGATAAAACTTAACACATTTGTAGAGCACTATAAAGATGCACAAGAACCATAACTCTGTATATTTTTCCAGTTATTTCCCTTTGATTATTATGCCTCCCTTCGAAGAAGTGGGGGTATATTGCTTTGCACTTGTCGGTCCGTCGGTCTGTCCGTAGACCACATTTTTGTCCGGAGCATAACTCGAAAAGTATTTCAGATATCATCTTGAAACTACATAGGTGGATAGATCTCATTAAGGAGAAGTTCAGTGCACAAGAATCATAACTCTGCCCATCATATTTTTGGAGTTATTGCCCTTTGTTGATTTTCATACTTCATTTTTGTCCGGAGCATAACTCAAAAAGTATTTCAGGTATAATCTTGAAACTACATAGGTGGATAGATCTCCTTAAAGAGCAGTGCAGTGCACAAGAACCATAACTATGCCCATCATATTTATGGAGTTATTGCCCTTTGTTGATTTTCGTACTTAATTTTTGTCTGGAGCATATCTCAAGTATTTCAGGTATCAATCCTCATAGGTAGATAGGTCTCATTAAGGAGAAGTGCAGTGCACAAGTACCATAACTCTGCCCATCATATTTTTGGAGTTATTGCCCTTTGTTGATTTTCATACTTAATTTTTGTCTGGAGCATAACTCAAAAAAGTATTTCAGGTATCACCTTAAAACCTCATAGGTGGATTAATCTTATTAAGGAGAAGTGCAGTGCAGCAGAACCATAACTCTGCCAATCATACTTTGCAGTTATTGCCCTTTGTTGATTTTCATACTCAATTTTTGTCCGGAGCATAACTCAAAAGGTTTTTCAGGTATCATCTTGAAACTTTATATGTGGATAGATCTTATTCAGGAGAAGTGCATTGCACAAGAACCATAACTCTGCCCATTATATTTTTGCAGTTATTGCCCTTTGTTGATTTTCGTACTTAATTTTTTTTCCAGAGCATTACTCAAAAAGTATGTGAGGTAAAATCATGAAACTTTAAAAGTTGATGGTTCACATAAATGGGAAGTGCAGTGCCCAAGAATAGTTAATTTATCATTAATAATTTTTGAGTAATTACCCTTTGTATGTTTTTACACTTTGAACTTGACAGTTTATAATCACATGTTATATTTAGAATTGGATGCCATCAGGGGGGCAGACATGTTTTACAAACATCTCTTGTTTTCCTTATTAGGCACAATTTTGTGTCTACTGTGCATCTCGATATAAGAGAAAAAGGACCATTTTTTGTTTGTTAGAAATTCCTAGGTCAGATATTGATCCTTTTGACACCCAAAAGAGGGGTGGAAGAAGACATCTGTTTTTCTTTTTGTAGAAAAATAAGTTCTCTTCATAATTTTTTCCCCTTTTGTTGCTGTAGTCTATTTGTAGAGACATGTATTTGAGGTAAAGGGGTTTAGTGTTATATCTGTACTGTGTATGGCATGCAACACATGAAAAGGGCATTTAGACATTTGTCTATTTTTGTGCTACAGTAGACTTGTGCAAAAAGGAAAATTATATTAGAATGGAAAAGTTTTGTTTCCAGTTAGCCTGTGCGGACTGCTGAGGCTGCATGGAGACAACACTTTACACAGATGTCCGACTGTTTCCTTTCACATATAGCAAGCCATATATACCATTTGTTGATTGGGTTGTATGCTACTTTTGACATTATTTCAGTTATTTTACTTGCTTATTTTATGTCATCATTTCTGTATGAAACAGAATTGTTCAGAGAAAGTCCCTACAGAAAATTGCTGTATTAACCCTTAGGCTGCTAAGTGCAACTAAATGACCTTTTGTGGACAGAGTAGATCAAGATTAGACTGCTCAGAACGTGCAGTCTGATCTTTGGTCTACACTGTCCATAAAGGAAACATTATTCCCCATAACTTAACTTTGAAGCAGCAATATTTGGGTTTTCACTATCAAATTGAAAATTTTATTTTAGTTATTTAGCAGAATAAGGGTTAAGTTCTGGTACGGCAGAATTCATACATACACAGAAATACCAGCTACAATTTTGTAAGTACTTTTTACTTTTCTCACAAAAATTACATGCTAAATTGTAGCTGATAGTGTTACATGTTAAAAATCCCTGGTTTTTATGAGTCTGGAATAGTAGCCTTTTGAAAATATTACGGGAAAAGGAGAAAATGCTGGTAACAGAAAAATGCTGGCAACCAGCATTTTTCTCCTTTTCCCAACAATGTTTTCTACCCTATCATAGGCAGAAATCATCTTTTCAGCAAGAGTTGAATTGCCTTCTGCAAATGCTTTCAATTTGGTCTAGTCCAATAGTTTATTGTTTGGGAAAGGGTTAAAAAGGCAAGAGAAGATGTTGGTCATTTGAAATAAAATGTATCTTACATAGGGCTTTAACTGTATGAGCTCTGCATTGTTAAAAGGGGGCTTAAAGCATCTGCAAAAAAGGTATCCACAAATATCAGCATGTGCCGTCCACACAGAATGACTTGGGTCAAAAGTTTTTATACTTTTGGTCAATTCTCTGCATGTCAAAAGACTTCTACCTCCAGATCCAGTCAACTTCTGGATAAAATAAACTTGATATAGCTGTAATTATATGATGATTAATTTGAGGTAATGCATCGTTAGAGATGTATTAAGCCCCCTTTTCAAAGAGCATGGCTCAATTATGTACAAGTCATGCTCTGAAAAAAAGGGGCTTAACCCTTTACCTGATATGCCAATTTTAGGCTCATCCATATCAGCAGCAAGTAAAGATATGATGTCAAAAATATGGACAAATGAGGATACAAATATATGATTGAATGGAAAACTTGGTAGGTAAAGAAGAAATTGCTTGTGACGAGCAATTTCTCATTTTCCCACGTTTTCAAAAGCTATGAGTTGTTGATACCTCACAATGAGTATCTATGGAGTAAAGGGTTAATGCATCTGCAAAAAGTATCGACCCATGTGAGCCTGTACAGTTCATGCAGGCTGACCTGGGCTGAAACTTTCAGCTATTTGTCAATTTTCTGTATGTACAAGGATCAGTTTACCTCATTATTAAGCCAGTTGTCAAAACAAAAGTGGTCATTATGGATCTATGGTTGTATGATGGCTTAATTGGTATGATGCATCATGGGAATGCATTAAGTCCCCTTTCCGCAGAGCATGGTCCATACGAGTGTACATGTTGCTTTAATCCTATATCTGTGTATTTAGTTATATTTGTTTATTGTTTAATGTTTCTAGATTTATTGTCATGTATTGTGATATGTACATGTATGTATTTTCATGTGGTTGACCAAGTTTGCTGATCTTTAGGGTCCATTTTCACCAATCATAATTATTGTCTATCTTCTGTTGGATTTGAGAGTAAATACAAACAAAAAGGTAACAGTTTGGCCAAGAAACAAAAGTAGAATACCAGCTAAAAGTCAGAAGATTTTAGTAACTAGCCTCCATTCAGACCAGTATTTTTTTCTACCTTAAATAGATACTTTCCTTTAAGACAATCTGGTTTCTTTGTACATTTAATGTATGCTTTCTTAATTCTCAAAATTCTTACTCAAAACTTTTGTTATGGTTTGGAAAACCCAGAACAATGTTAAAGTAACACTTGACCTCTGTGACTTTTTTACTGCCAAATGATAGAAATACGCATTTTCTACAACAAAAGAAAATGTTATTTATGTTGAAGTCTATTTTTGTCAGTACATCTTTAAATATTGGACAGAGTAGATCAAAGATCATGCCTCAAGTTCTTTGTTGGATGATCTTTGATCTGCACTGTTTACAAAAATGTTGGCTTAAAGCCTGATTTCTGTAAATAGAAAATCTTGGTTTGACTGTTGTTGCTGGTTACTCTGGGCAGGTAACAATGTAGTCTCCAGTCTAGTACTGGTTAAACCTGGGAAAGACAGGAAACAGCTGGCTGGTTACTGTTATATTGTTTAACATTAAAATACAAGACTAGTTTAAATACAAAATTAATCAAGAATGACAAAAATGAGAGGTGAAAAGTGGCCCTGATTTTAGAAGTTGGAGATAATGGAACATGTCATATGCACTTGCAAATGATTCTTATAAATATTACAGAACTGAAAACATAGTGACAAATAGCAAAATTGCTCTGTATGAGAACTCTGTAAGCAAAATTTTGAAACAACCTACTACTGTACAAAAATGATGTTTCATGCTCCTACAGCTGACAGCCTTCAACATGAAGTAAGCAGTTGCTCATTTACACACAATGTTGTCTTCATTATCACAGAAAGACATTTTCTTGTCATACAACTCTGTGTTACTTGCACTATTTTGTTATTCTAAATTTAAGGTGTACAGTAATAGTATTGACAGAATAATCTTTAGGAAAAAGAGAAAATGTAAGTTACTAGCATTTGTTATTTTATCTATGACATTTTATATAGCTTTCTTCCTCAAGTTCTCAAGTTTTTTAAAGCGCAGCATTATTTGGAAAAGTGTCAAAATCTTTGAATTTAGAGAAGTCAGATTTTTGCTCATTTGAAAGCAAGTAAGATAGTAACTGAGACATGTTCTGTTGCTCCAACTTCTAGATGTTTTGATATTCCACATTCAGTCACAATTATGAGCTTCTTAAAGGTTTTGGCTGCTAACCCTTTACTTGATGACAGTTTTTTAACCCTTAGAGCAGTTAAATAACTGACTGAACTTATTTTGTGAAAAAGGTCAAAATAATTCATTGTTTTGGCAAGAGTGTAATTTGAAGAAGGGTACTTGATAGGTCTAAGATCAGACTGCATGTTTTGTGCACTCTGATCTTGACATACACTACATAAGTTATACTCAGAGCTCCAAGGGTTAAAGCATTTGCAGATGGCCAGTTTGGCTGATATGCATGTATTTATAAACTGGTAGAAGATGTGGGAAAAGAAGAAAATAATGAGAACAAGTATTTTCTCCATTTCTCTCATTGTTTTACTGTAGCTATCTTGCCCTGTAGGGTGAACTACTGACTTGTTTGGTTAAGGGTTAGATGAAATTGCAACTTCAGTCATAGGATATGGCCCATATAAAATTATTGTGTTTCATGTGTTTTTTGACAAGAAGAAAACCAAAAGTTTACAGTGTAGACCAAGATCAGACTGCATGTTATGAACAATCTGATCTGATCTATACTGTCCAATAAAGCACATCTTGAAGCCCTTAACATGCAAAGACTGAAATGTTTGGAAACTTAGGGAAACCTTGTGTTTTGTGCAGATAAAGATTAGACTGCAAAAAATGTTCATTCTGATCACTGATCTCCATTTTCCAATATTTTGTGCTGTATTTAGGCCCAAGTGACCCTGACATCGCTATGATTTGGGCTCCTTCCTATGAACTTTAAGTTGCTGGTTTCATTTATACAGCAGTCAAAATGATAACACATAACCCTGTAACAATATGGCGGTGACTATAGAAACATTCTGATAAAATATGGATAGCTTACATGTGTAAAGGTTTTCATACCAGGAATACATGTGAAAATATAGTGGCAGAAGAAGAAACTGTTTATTATCAGCAATTTCTCCTTTTACCACATTGTATGTCAAAATTGGTCTGCAGTAATTTGTGCCATTTGTTAGCAGATGCCAATGTGTTACAATGTTGTAAGAAGTTCAATAATTGGAAAAATAGCCAAGTTAACTTCTTTCTGATCTTTAAGTCAAAGTTGACAAGATTGTTACAATACACTGTATGAAAAAAATTGTGATTCATGCTTAACCATGTACCACACATTCTTAGTTTTATAAATCCTGACAGATAATGCTTCTGAAAACATCGTGGGAAAAGGAGAAAATGATGATAACCAACATTTTCTCCTTTTCCCACAATGTTTTGTATTTTTTCCAAGAGAAATCCCATCATGTAAACAACATATTGTCATCTGCAAATGCTTTCAATTTTAACAAGTCTACAGTTTTATCATGTGGTTGAGCAATGAAGTCTTAGAAACTTATACTTTTTCCACAGTGTTTTATTGACTAAATTACTATGTGAAAAGATTGTATTGCTCTTGTCTTTGCATGAGAGATATCTTCTTTATACACAGTATTTGGTGGTCTTGTCAACTTGGATGTAAAGTAAGAAAGAACTATGTTACCTCCTGTAGACTTATTCTTTCTTGCAGCGGACTACAGTTGAAAACATTGCAGTGAAAGGAGAAATTGTTCTGAACTCTTTACCAAACAACGAAATTGAGACTTTTCCAAGTTGAATGCATTTGCAGACGACAAATTAAATGTGACTCTAAGACAGCTGTGTATCATAGAGTAGAAAACATTGTGAAAAATGGAAAAAATGCTTGTCCGCATTTCTTCTTTTTCCACAATGCTTTTAAAGTCTTTAAAAACCTTGGGCTGTCTGGTGAAGAGTTAGGAGCATTTCTCCTTTTGCTACAATGTTTTTTTACTTGTATTCAAAGTTTTGATGAATTTGTTGTCTGCTGCAAGTTTGTCTTAGGAGGGTAACAAGTTAACTTGGTTATTTATGAATGTGGATATCGATCAGCAAACTTGGTCAACTGGGGATGGGAGAGTCGGGTAAACGGGAATTAAATAATAAAACGCTACAGGAGATTACTCCGAGTTCTTGATTTTATTCAAACAACATTTTTCTAATATAATAAAATACAAAGAAACCAGAAGAGCCCCATGACCACTTGCCAGTACCAAGGGAGGTAACTCAGTCCAGACAAGACTTGGTGAATTGTTCCCCTTGAATGACTCTTCAACCAAGTTTGTGTATGAGCAGCTGATTCCCACTGGGATTGTAATGATGTGTTCTTACTGCACAATACAACATGTATTTCAAGTGAACTCATGTAAAGTTTCAAGTCCTTTAGTGATAATGATGGAACACCAATGTTTCTAGAGAGAATGTATGTCTATGGGTTTGAAAGTTATGAAACCCTCTAACCAAGAAACAACCACACACAGTGTTCTGAATTCAGATTCAAAATGCAATTATTTTCCCTAAAAACCAACATTTACTTGTGCTACCATGCAAATACAAGTCTATTCGCAGTCAAGGATATCTTGAACAGTGCTTTACTACCTTTTATTTCAATGCCATGAGCACCGTAAGTTTTACAACAATTCCTTTTGTTAACTTTTACCGTGATAAAGTTTTTTGTTGGACAAGTCTAAAGACATTAGAAAAATAAAAGCTGCCAAAACATGAAAACAAATGGAGAAAATAATTTTATAAATTTCTCCATTTGTCACAATGTTTCCCCAAACCATCACTTGCTGAAGTCAAGTCTCATCTCTCACAATGTTTTCTAGAGCCATCTTTCACAATGAAGACTAAAGGGATTTGTGTTTAGGTAAGGGTAAACATCACTACAATAATGAAAGTAAAGAACAAAATACCCATGAGTTTTTGTCAACACACTGTCCTATATACATGTTTATATAACTTGTAGCAAACCTTATACCTACATGTATTGTATTTAGAGAATTAAGTTTGAGATTTTTAACTTGAGAAAAATATTGGCAGTAATTTTTGGAAATGCACTTGGATATGAGCCTTATTGATTCATAAACCTGAAGTTTGACTGCTTAAGGCTACAAACAGCTTCAAACTATATGAGCAATTTTGCCTACAGGTATTTTATTTCGAATTTTGACATAATATTGCAATAATTGTTGAAATTGAACATAAGCATGATTCCTGCTATTTAATAAACCAGCAGTCTAAATATCGGCGCAATCTGTAAAAGATGTCACACTATAAAAAGTTGTAAGCAAATAAACCTTTTGCCTACATGCATATTGTATTTGGTTAAGTGTTTATGTGATATTGCAATAATTGTTGAAACTACACTAAAATATGATTCCTGGTATTTCATAAACCAGTAGTCTTTCTAACAGTCCAATCTATAAATTGCACAAAAATACAGGGCAATCAAACCTTTTGCCTACAAGTATTTTATCTATGAAATTTGGTTTTCTGTTTGATATTGCATTAATTGTTGAAACTGCATTTAAATCTTTACCATACAAAAAACAGGCAGACATGTCCTCGTTGAAAGCTTTAGCGGACAAATACAATTTATACTTGGCTCAAATTATGGAATTAGTATTTGAATATGGTATGAAATATTGTGGAAAAAGGAGAAAATGCTAGGTTCCAGCATTTTCTCCTTTTACCACAATGTTTTCAAGAGGCTTCCATCTCCAGGTCAGAAAAAGTCAGAATTGTGTGGTAAAGGGTCAAGCAAAATTTTTAAGGTTTCATAACCTGTAGACTAATCAGAAGTCTGACCTATAAAAGACATTTAAGTTATATATGTAATTTAACCCTTTACCAAACAATCCCGGATTTTTACGACCCTGAGATAGAAGCCTTTTGAAAACATTGTGAGAAAATGCTGGTAATCAACATTTTCTCCTTTTCCCACAATGTTTTCTACCTTGCTGGAAACAAATTTCAGTTTTTAAGTAACATTTACTTTGTCGTCTGTAAATGCTTTCAATTTGAACCAGTCTAAAATTTTGTTATTTGGTTAAGGGTTTGGCAAAGGTTTAACATTTTACCTAAGTGTATTTTATCTACAGAGTTGATATTGCAATAATTGTGGAAACTATCATTTAGTATGATTCTTGAGGTTATGTACCAGTAGTCTAAACAACAGTCCATTCTTTTCAAGGTACAAAATAAACTGGTAATTTAACCCTTTGCCTACATGTATCTTAATTAATGAAATAAGTCCTATTTGATATTACATACTAGTAATATTTTAAACTATATTTAAGTAGGTTTCCTTGTGATTCATAAACCACTTACCAAAGCAACAGATCAATTTATAAAACATACAAGCAATTTAACCCTTTACCTACATGTATTTTATTTATAAAGGTAACTTTTTTCTTGATTTTGTAATAATTGCACCAAGTAGGATTCCTGATGTTTCGTATACCAGTAGTCCAAACAACAGTCATACCTATAAAAGGCATTCTATGAACTGCCAATTTAACCTTTCACCTTGATGTACTTTACTCCCTAGGTTGTTATTTGATATAGCAGAAATTGTTGAAATGTACTTAATATGTATGTTTGCTAAACATCAGTCCTATCTTTAGAAGGAAGAAACGGTATCCTTTTACCTCAACATTCTATTTGTTTTTTTTTTCTTTTTAAAGTCTACGTTCTATTTAATGTGAAAAAAAAAATGTTGTGAGTACCCCCAAGTATATTTCCATATCTTTAAACTATTATTTATCCTTTTGCTGCAATGATTTGGTATAGGACTTTTGAAGGAATGCAATGCAGACACAATGTAAATTACATTTAACCCTTTCCCAATCGACAAATTTTGGACTCGTCCAAACTAACAGCATCGGCAGACAACAAATTCAGAATCAGTACAAATTAGCTCCAGGTCACTGATACCGTAAAAAACATTGTGGGAAAGGAGAAAATGCTGGTTATTTTCCAAAAGGCTTCTCCATCGGGGTCTTCTCAATCAGGGTTTTGAAAACAAGGGATTGTTTAGTAAAGGGTTAAATCAAATCATTTTTCTCCCTAACTTGCACACAAAAGTTTTGTACCAAACAGTTTTGATATTCAGTTGTCCCAAAAAAATACGTCAAAGTTTAAATTCAAAATTTTTCATCATGTACAGCTAATTTTTTCCTCAGAGGATTTGTGAAAACATCCTTGTAAAATACTGTATATAACCAACATGAATCCAGGTTAAATAAATACAGATTTAACTTGCCTGAAGATAGTTGCTGAAGAAGAAATAGCTTATTACAATATTTCCTTTTCCTACAATGTTTTTGAAAGTAGTCTAGAACAAGATGTAAGAAATTATCTGTAGGAGATTAGGGGCTAAACCCTGAACTCAAATGTAGGTTTTTTTAAAATATACAGAGGCAGGCATAGAATTCAAGATCAAACTGCAGTCTGTGCAGTCTGATCTGATCTACTTTGAAAAATAATACAAATTTTGAGCTCAACACTGTATGCCTTTGTTCAAATGGAGAAAGCCAGAGACAACTATGTACACTGAGAAGTTAAAATGGGAGCGACAGAGTTTCCATAGAAAAGGAAAATTGTACAGAAGATCAGAAACAGTGTGACAAAAGCAAAGATGGGCACATAGCCATCATTATTGCCCAATATACACACATCCATATTGTTCTTTAGAAAACCACATGCATGTCAATTCTGCTATAACATGCTCCAGTCTATATAAATAACAATATAAAAACATTGTGACAAAAGTAAAGGTGGACGTATAACCACCACATTTGTAAAACGGATAGTCTATACTGGTGTGACAATTCAGTCCATGTCCATCCAGGAATAAACGCCCAAATCTTTCAGTGGTACACAAGAAACATTGTGACAAAGGCAAAGACAGGCACATAAGCACTATTTTTGCACAATCTACACTGTATTTATAGCACATTACTTTCTCTAAACCAAGATGATAACCACTCCAGCCCACCAACAGTATACAAACACAATCATAGGAAACATTATGACAAAAGCCTCTCAATAAATCTATCAGAAACAGTGTTTACTCGCTATAACCACCAGATATGCCCAATGTCTACAATGTAATGACATACCTCACACAGCTAAGAGAACAAATATGAAAAACTGTGACAAAAGCCAACTAACACGAGACCACCTTTGGCCAACAAATTTTACCAGGGAGGCTTTTTGTTGAAACTTGCATCAGATAAAAAATAATGACAACCAGGCCAAGACGGTGTCTGAAAGTTTTCCCTGTCTACAAAGTTCAACAAATTTGACTAAAACTTTCTGTACTCAGTATTTTTCAAATCAAAACCTCCACAAAGATTAAGTTTAGTCCAAATTGTCACATAAAGCACTACAGCAACATTTCTGCAGCATTGCATTCCTTCATACTGCTTAGTTTTCTTTTTTCAAGGTTAGAGAGGACAGTTATTCATTTTTCAGTTATTCATTGATGCAATATTACATTGGTACTATTTTTTTTGTTAACATATTCTGTACTGCAGAATTCTGATCACTTAATGTAAGTTTTATCTTATTCATTTATCCAATTTAAAGTTATCCTGTAACATTTATTTACAGGAAAATGTAGATTGTGTTCCATATTTAGAATTTATCCTATTACACAAAAAGTCTTCCTTACCTTATTTAAGGTTTGCATCAGGTTTTAAACTTGCTGCATAGGCCAGTGTATGTTTGAGTTAACAGAAGTAATTATTGTAAAAGATACATGTATAAATAGCATTAAAATGTGGTCATAAGCACTGTTTGCAAATACAAATACATTAATCAACATTCAAACAGGGATAAAGCACAAGCAAACGTTGATTCCTAAAGCAAATAATTACACCTTGAACCCAAATTCAGAACACTGGGTGCAGATGTCTGAAGGCCAGATTGAATCAAAGTCATTTCCAGTCAACACCACAGAGATACATAAACTCCACAGTACTACAACAAGTACAGAGGTTTTCCTCGTGAACTTCCCCGTTTTATACTGCTGGTCCACATTGGCTCATACATCATTATCACCAAAGGACTCTACTTCCTCACAAGAGCTCACTATAAAATACACATTGTTATTGTGCAGTAAGAACACATCATTACAATCCCAGTGGGAATCAGCTACCCATACACAAACTTGGTTAAAGAGTCATTCAAGGGGAATAATTCACCAAAAGTCTGAACTGAGTTACCTCCCTTGACACTGGCAAGTAGTCATGGGGCCCTTTTGGTTCCCAGAATTTTGACACTAACAATACCCAAATACTATACATAGTTATTAAGAGATGGCAACTGGTAACCAGCACATAAATTTCCATGATTTTTTTCCAGAAAAGTTTACTAAAAAGAGTCCAAACTATAAATTTGATTTACAGAATACTTTTCACTTGAGTATTTCAATCCAAAACAAGGACATACACATTTGAGATAATCTTCACTGGCAGTTAAATACTTGACATATTTTAAAAGTCTTTACCATACAACAAAATTTTGTATCCTTCCGAATTTGGAGGACCTGCAGATGATCAAAGTGGCTTAACACATTACCACTCAATCCCTACTTTTGACGCCCCTGAGAAAGAAGCCTTTAGAAACCATTGTGGGATAAGGAGAAAATGCTGGCAACCAGCATTTTCTCCTTTTCCCACAGTGTTTTCTACCCTTCACAAAGCAAATATCAAATCTTTAGTCACTTTTATTTTGTCATCTGCAAATGCTTTCAATTTGGACCAGTTAAAAATTTTGTCGTTTGGTAATGGGTTAAATGAAGGAAACAATTTTTGAAAGGATAGAAACTTTCTTAACAAAATGCTGGTCTTCAGCATTTTCCTCCTTTTTACACAAAGTTTTCCAAACTTTTCTATCTCAGAGTCATTAAAACAAGGAGGTGTTTGGTAAAGAATAAATTTCTTCTACAAAGAAGTTTTCTCATAACTGATCTTAAACATAAATAATTTTGTCCATCAAACTGCTAAAGAGGTCATTTGTTGCTCTTTTTGATCTATCATTGAAGTGCTGGTTAACACATTGCCATCTCTGTTACATATAGAACATATTTATTATACAAGTTTAACCTGTTACCTTCTGTAGACAATTTGTTGCCTTGTACAATGGGCTACTGAAGAAAAGATTATGACAAAAGGAGAAACTGCTTGTAGCAGATAATTATCTCTGTCACAATGTTTTCCCTCAAACCATATTTTATGACAAAAATCCTTACTTTATAAGGATGTTCCTGTAACTGTCAACTGAAAACTGATTTCTTCAGATTGAAGGTAACAAGTTTAAGGCTTTCCTCCCCTGAAGCTTCTGCTCAACATGGCATTTTTTATCTTTTTAGATTATCGAAAATTCAAGAAAATCCAATTATTCTAAATGCTTAAACACCCAGAATTTCTTGAAATATCTATCTAAAGAATTTCTGTTCTTACCTCTACTACTTTTTTGTAAAGGGAGGTAACAATAATCTCCCTTTTGAATTGAGGATATAGCGATTTTAGAATTGAAAATGGTAATTCTATGAAGTCAGAACCTCCAAAAGTGGCTCGCTTAAGATGCTACAACAGCGTTGATTTTCAATGATACCATATTTTCCAGAATAAAGTTACAGTAGAAATTGATGTTCCACTTCAGGGTAGGAATACCTTTAAACAAATTTTCAATAACCATTTATGTACAGCTGTTATAGTGAACTTTTCTTCCATACAGAGAGAATTAAACCTTTCACCGCACAGCAAAATTTCAAACTTGTCAAGTCTGATGGAATGTTAACAAGACAATTCTAATGATTTATAAAAGGCAGTATTTCCTCTTAAATGGGTAGAAAATAATGTGGAAAAGGGAGAAATGCTGGGTACCGTGGCAGTATTTTCTCCTTTTCCCACAATATTTTCTAAAACCTCTCTGCCAGTTGATAAAAGATGAGATTTTGTAGAGAAAGGTTTACCCTTTTTTTCTGCAAAATACCATTATTTTTGGTGACCAGACAAGATCTAGATCAGATTAATATCACATGCTGTCTGATCTTGGATCTACACTCTCCGACATTGAGACCAGACAGGTTTTTTGCTGCAATATATCAATTTCTCCTCACTTTATTGATACAAATCAAAGTATCATTTACTGACCTTCATTAACTAAAAAACTTGGAAAATGTTTACAATGCTTAACATGCATTTGTATCTTTTTCCAAGATATCTTTTTTTTTTTTGAAATATATGACTATTGGATAACTTTGGAAGCTGTACATACATGGTTTGACTGTCATTCATTGTTACAAAACAAATCTACAAAACTCAGACAAAGGTCAAATACACATGCATAAAAAATTCAACCCTTTACCAAACTACAAAATTTTCGACTTGTGCAAATTTATAGCATTTGCAGACAGCAAAATAAACAAGGCTTAAAAATTGAAACTTGACTTCAGAAGAGTAGAAACAATGTGAGAAAAGGAAAAAAAAAAGCTGGACACCATCATTTTCTCCTGCTCCCACTATGTTTTCAATAGGCTTCTATCACAGAGTCATAAAGACCCGGGATTGTTTGGTAAAGAGTTTACTCTTTGCAGCTAGATCAAGTTTTGGACTTGTCCAAATTAGAAGCTTTCTAGAGAGCAAAATTGATGTGACTCAAAATTGACATTAAACTTTTAATGGATACATATCATTATTTGGAAAAAAGACAACTGATGGTTACCAGCATTTTGTCTTATTCCCACAATGTTTTCATCACCTTATGTGTTATTCAAAATCAGGACTGTTTGATAAAGAGAGAGCCCATCACTGTACAGGTTATTTCTAAACCAACAAAAAACTTTTAGATTTGAAAGAAGTTGAACTAGTCATGCTTTTCAATAGTATCATTATCACTGTGGGAAAAAAAGAAAATTTTCTTCTGACAAACAATTGCTTCTTTCCTACAGTAATTCCAGACTTTATCAAGTGCAAGAATTGAAAGTTGTTTTGTATAGTATCAGCTTAGACTTCTTTCAGTGATAGGATGAACTTATCAAACCATCCAGTAAAAAAGACAAATGAATCATTCAAAGTCCGGTCATATGATTTTGAAAACAGTGGAGCAAATGGAGATATTGTTCATATTTCACAATTTCTCAACTTGCCACATTTTTTCTCTTTTTCTATTAACCCTTTCCCAAATAAATTTTAGGCTCTTCTTTTTTAAAACAGAAAGAGTATGCAGACGACAATTTTCAGATGTCAATTTTACATTTGATAAAATGATAGAAATTTCTCCAATATAGTAGAAAACATTGTAAGAAAAGGAGAAATAGCTCTTAATGAACAATTTTTCTATTTCCCAAAGTGTTTTCAAAAGATTTCTACAGCAGACACTTAAAAACACAGGTTTGTTTGGGAAAGGGTTAACAGTCTATACAGGATATTTGACTTTTGTAACGTATCTATAAATAACCAATTACATCATTAGCACTGTTTTACATCAATTACAATCTATTCATTCATAAGAAACATTGTGTCAAATGGAAAACTTCCTCATAAGGTTGAGCAATTCCTCTGCCAATCACAATGTTTGCTTGGCTGTCTAAAACATCAATTTAATAAACCAGTTATATCTGGATATTTCTAGGCAGAAGTTGCATTGAAAATGTTGCTTGATTACTTCATTTACCATTGTGTTTTGGTTTTTATTTAAGATATTCATCTGCATTTACTGCTTTGTTCCCAGTTTGAAGACTAACAAATGCTTATGATGTAGAAGTAAGCTTTAAACCAGACAAGAAAATTTTTGCGTCGTTCATGCTGACAGCCTTCATTAACAACTTTAATGTTTTACCAAGCAATTCCTGGTTTTTCCAACCGTGAGACAGAAAGCTTTTGAAAACTTTTTTGGGAAAGGAGAAAATGCTGGTTACCATAATTTTCTCCTTTTCCACAAAGTTTTAAACCCTGCTCAAAATAAATTTCAAATTTTGAGTTGCGTTTATTTTGTCATCTGCTAGCGCTTTCAATTTGGACCAGTCTAAAAATTTGTCATTTGGTAAAGAGTGAGTACAGCTCAAGTGAATGATAAATAACACCCATGAAGAATTTTTGTTTCTACAGGAAATGGTGGAAAGCATTGTGAGAAGAGAAGAAAATGTTGATAACTAGCATAGTATTCCAAATTTTCTCCTCTAATCACAATTATTTCAAAAGGCCTTCTTGCTGAGGGTTGTAAAATCACAGAATTGTAAGGTAAAATATAATGACAAAAAAAATAAAGGAGCCATGCTGTAACAAAAGGGGGCTTACTGTACTCTGTGATCTGTGGTACCTAGTGAGCCATCATATGTTTATTGGTCCTCAATATCATCTATCTTTAATCAACCAACTTAATCATGAGAAAGACTGGTCCTTGTGCATACAGAAATTAGCAAAAAGTTTTGGCTCAGGTAGCCTGCATGAATATAGGTTTATACTTTTCGCACATGCATTTAGCCGCCCTTTTCCCAGAGCCTGGCTCAAACACAAACAATACAAATAGATCATTGAGATAAAAGTAACCCATTATTATTTAACCTTTTCCCAAACAATCCCTGGTTTTTACGACCCTGAGATAGAAGCCTTTTGAAAACCTTGTGGGAAAAGGAGAAAATGCTGGTAACCAGCATTTTCTCCTTTTCCCACAATGTTTTCTACCTTGCTGTAAACAAATTTCAATTTTTGAGTTACCTTTACCTTGTCGTCTGCAAGTGCTCTCAATTTGGACCAGTCTAAAATCTTGTCGTTTGGTAAAGCGTTAACCAATATTTTGGACTTCTCTAGTCTGATATCCAGAGAAGCAAAAATTCACATGAACAGAATTTACACTTATCATGCAACAAAGCAGGAAAGCATGACATTAACCCATTTCCACATAATCACTAGTTTCAACAACCCAGAAGAAATAGCAATTTGAAAACATTGTGGGAATAGGAGAAAATACTGGTAACCAGCATTTTCTGCTTTTCCCACCATGTTTTCTACCCTACTCCCCCCCCCACCCCCCCAAAAAAAAAAAGTATTTGGATTAGTTTTAATTTTTGTCGTTTGGTGAAAATGGAAACATTTGAAGAAGACTGATTCTTAAGTTCTGTCTTCTATGATAAAAGTTTGTCCCAAAATATCAGGTGAAATAGTAGAATCGCAAAAATTATCCTTTCTAAAGGGTTACTTATACCTAATCAAGTAGAAAAAAAAATTCAGTGATGTACACATAGGCTGATAAGGGAATAGAAAGCCATGAAAAATGATGTCAAAACGGTGACAAATATGAATAGCAGAGTCACAAGTACTTCAAATCAGGAACAAATTTGTTCCAAGCTTTAATTTAATTGAACATCTGCTTTCATTTTCTTTTTTCACTTATGGCAATATTACTTTAGATTAAAAGATGATATTTTTACACTGAAACATATATACAGATATTCTCAAAAATCCTTAACTGTCTTTAGCAAAAGCATCAGTTGTTTCGGACGTTTTTAAAAATTCTTCACACAAAATTTTGGCATTAGAGTTAAATTTTTGCAAACTTAATTTATGATATTTCTGCAGAACCAGTTTTCCATTCCCTTATTTACAAAACATCTAACCTATTATCAAATCAGCACATCTTCTATCAACCCTGAGGATTAAGTCTTTTGAAAGCATTGTGAGAATAGGAGAAAATGCTGGTAACAAGCAAACTCTCCCACTATTGCCATTCAAGTCATATTTACACTGTCTACTGCAAAGTCTTCCAACATTATGGAGTCTAAAATTTCATCATCTGGTAAACGATTAACACAATACTTCCTACTCTGGACTTTTGGAAACACTGTGACAAGAGGATAAACTGATTGCAATAAATAGTTTCTCCATCTGCCTCAGTATTTTTAATCACAGATCAAGCCATACCTTATAATGTTTATCTCTATTATCCACCGCTGTTGAAACACTTTGCCACACCATTCCAAGTTTTTAAGACCCTTAAGAAAAACATGCTTAAAAATACTGATTGAAAAGGAGAAAATGCTAATGAACAACATTTACTCCTTTTAAAATAATATTTTCTTCTCTTTCATATAGAAATTCTATCATTTTACCAACATTTAAGAAACTGCCGTCAACACATGTTTTGAATTCCGACAACTCTAGATTTTTGACATCCTCAAAAAAGTTCAGGAGATACTGAGTAAGGGGTGTTTGCAACTTACAGACAAATGTAGAAAAGATGCTCATACATGTATCTCTTGTAAAGTTGGGAATGGATTTCTTGCTTAACCCTTTACCCCATAAGGCATTTCTATGGTATCTCTAGTTGACCCTAAATAACAGCAAGGATGAAACCATTTCTTATGTGTATATGATACCTTTTGATAGTGTAGAAAATACTGTGGCAAACGGTGAAATTGCGCGTCATGAGCAATTTCACCTTTTGCCACAATGTTTTCCAAAGACTCCAACAAGCAATGCGTAGAAATGAGTATCTATGGAGTAAAGGGTTAACAATATCAATCAATAAAAATCTTAAAACTTGGTATAAATTTTGAATGTTTTTCTCTTCAAAAAGTAGAAAAAGTTTCTTGCTCAGGGTCATTAAAAGTTTGGATTGTGTGACTATGGGCAAAGAACACTCTTAGCCTCGTTTTCCAAAATTTTCTTAGTTGAAGCTTCTGATTGGCTAAAACATTTGGTTTCACAAATTAGAAGGTGTGTTATTTTCTAAATCTCAAACAAGACTATTCAAACACAGCCTTGAAATGCAACAGCAAGTGTATGTGTGAAAAAAAAAAGTTAAAAGGTCTTACAACTTGAATTACAGTATCCCAATGTCCTAAAAGTTTTCATCAAGTGTCCTAATGTCCTACATATTCTATCTTGTCCACACTGGCAGAAAAGTCTGTGCACTTTCTCTGTTTCTCTCTGTTCATTCCTTGCTGTCTGTCTGTTGTGTCATCTTCCTAGAATGAAATAATATTCAATCCTTTACTATATAAAGTTCGTTAAAGACATACAATTGTTTGTGTAGTATTAAACACCTTTTTCAACATTAGTTATCATGGCAGGAAATACACCTATCCATGCTTTCCAGGAGTTTCTTTTTCCAATACTTGGGGTTGTGGAGAAATGGCTTCGGACTGACGGAGATACGCATGTACGAACGAACGCACAGCGTGGCGACTATATGCTCCCCCGAAATGTTTCAGGGAGCATAAAAAGGAAAGAATTGTCCTCTTCCCACAATGTTTTCTACCCTTCACAAAACAAATTAAAAATTTTTAGTCACTTTTACGTTGTCATCTGCAAATGCTTTTGATTTGGACAAGCCTAAAATTTTGTTGTTTGGTAATGAGTTAACCCTACGTTGTGGGGACTCATTACAATCGGTACGGGTCTAATGTGCCCCCCACAAACATAGGGTTTCAAAGAGATAATGATGATTTTAGAACACCATCACTCCCTCTCATCTAGAGCTCTGGTGTTGGTTCCTAAGAATTTCTATTTCAGTCATTAAAGAATTAAGTCTATATAAGATTACAAAATTTGTCAAGTCCAAATCGAAAGATTTGTATATAACAAATTAAATGAGGCTTAGTTAATAACATCAGGCCTGTGAAAGGGTAGATAACATTGTAGGAAAAGTAGAAATGCTTGTCACTGGCATTTTTCCTTTTATCCATTATGTTTTCAAAAGCCTTGTTTCTCAGGGTTGTTAAAACTCAGGCCTGCTTGGTAAGGGTTAATGAATGAAAAAAAAAATCAAAGGACTGAAGGTCCTGAAAGTCGCACTAATGGTGAAACCTTGATATTTTGGGACTGATAGGTGGTCATCACCCTTTTACAGGACAATCTTGCTTTTACGTAATTCAAACAGCTTTGGAAAACAGAGCTGAAAGAAAGAAAAACTCATTTTTTTTTACTCAAGGTTTTCTTCCAATTAGACTCAAATTTAATGGTTTACCGTAAGTCAAATTTGATTAGTTTTCAGCAATTCTTCGATTTTGACTAGTCTGCAATTTAGTTGAGCAAATGCAGTTACTTGTAATAGGCAGCTTCCCACCAAGTTAGATCTTTTCATTTTTCTTTTTCTTTAATATATCCATGTTGGCATATAGCCTGACATAATATACCCAAAACAATATTAAATGTATGTCATTGGTCACCTCTATTACTTGGAACTTACTGAAACAGTGCCACTGCATACCGATGCTAGCACCTGACAATTTTTGAAAAGGGACACATAAGGGACATCTCTGTGAAATCATTTCAAAATCTGACCAACCATTTCAGTGAAGAAGAATTTTCAAGAATTTCTTCATGTCCGAATAGTGCAAGTGGACCCCATTTACCAGAGCCATGTTTCTTGATGGATCAGAATTTCGAAAACATTTTTGAAAATGGTCACCCAAGGAAGATTGCTTTGAAATTATTTTAAAATCTGATCATGGGTTTCTGAGAAGGTGAATTTTCAAGAAATTCTTCATTTCCATATTGTAGCCCCAATTCACCTGAGCCATGTTTCTTGGCAAATCAAAATTTCACGAACAAGTTTTTAAAAGGGTCACCCAAGGAACATCTCTGTGAACTTTTTTCAATATCTGATCAGCCGTTTCAGAGAAGTAAGAATATTCAAGAATTTCTGCATGTCCATATAAGTACAAGTAGCCCCCATTCACCAGAGCCATGTTTCTTGATGGATTGAAATTTCGCAAACAACTTTTGAAAAGGGTCACCCATAGAACATCCCTGAGAAATTATTTCAAAATCTGACCAGTGGTTTCAGAGAAGAAGAATTTTTTAGAATTTCTTCATTCCTGTATAGTGCAAATAGCCCCCATTCACCAGAGTCATGTTTCTTGACTGATCAAAATTTCACGAAAAAGTTTTGGAAAGGGTCACTTAAGGTAGTGGACCCGTAATAAGCATAGTGCAGCATGGCATAAAATTTCTGGACAGTTGATAAGACATATTTTGTACAGATATGATACTGTTGCACATTTTTGACCGAACAGAAATTCCTTCGGGGTCCGTCTTGAAATTATTTGTTGATAATTTTGTTAGTTTCCAGAAAAGGGAGGTAATTATCATATCCATTTGTAATGAAATTATAGTAGTTATAGATTTATAAATGATAATTTTAGGAAGGACAAAAAAGAAAAAGTGGCTCGGTGAAAGTAGTACAATAGTGCTCTATTTTAATCTTAGCAAATTTTCTAGGGTAATATTATAGCGGAAATAGCTATGTTCTATTACGGGTCCACTACGTTAAGGAACAACTCTGAAATTATTTTAAAATCTGGCCAGCTGTTTCAGAGAAGAAGATTTTTAAAGAATTTCTTAGAAAACTGTTTGGTTGCCATGGCAACCAAAACTTTTGACGTAATCAAATTCTGTGAACAATTTTCAAAGAGGACCTCCCAAGGAACATTCCAGCCAAGTTTGGTCCATATTGGCCCAGCGGTTTTCGAGGAGTTGATGTTTAAAGAATTGTTGATGACGCATGACGGATGACAGACACCAGGTGATCCTAAAAGCTTCCCTTGAGCATGTTGTGCTCAGGTTAGCTGAAAAAACAGTCCCAAGGTTTTTCATCTCAACCAAACTGACTCTCAAACTATAAAAAATATTTGCAAAGTAATTAATAACTATGCAATCTACAACAGGTTAAAGACCATTGTGAATAATTAGTTTAACTCATTACCAGACCAGCCCAATTTTAGGCTTGTCCAAATTGAAAGCATTTGCAGACGACAAAATAAAAGTGACAGAAAATTTGAAATTTGTTTTGTGAAGGTTAGAAAAAATTGTGGGAAAAGGAGAAAATGCATTTTTTTCCCTTTTCCCACAATGTGTTCTAAAGGCTTCTTTCTCAGTGTAGTCGAAATTAGGGATTGTGTGGTAATGGGTTAATCACCACATTAAATTTGTTACACTCTTTTTGAGTGCTGAAATTGTATCTTTGCTATCCAAACAATGTAATTAATGTATCACATTTCTGTTATATCATTTCTTTAACCCATTACCACACAATCCCTACTTTTGACGCCCCTGAGAAAGAAGCCTTTTGAAAACACTGTGGGAAAAGGAGAAAATGCTGGTAACCAGAATTTTCTCCTTTTCCCACAGTGTTTTCTATCCTTCCCAGTACAAATTTCAGTTTTTCAGTCACCTTTATTTTGTCGTCTGCAAATGCTTTCAATTTAGACCAGTCCAAATTTTCTTGTGTGGTAAAGAGTTAAATGTGCTGATGCTTATGTTTTTTTTTCATATATAAAACATATTTTTATAACGATGGATAAATATTTTTAAAGTATCCAATATGCTTTTTTTTTTTTCATTAATAGTAACTTTATCTTCCTTAAAAAAAAAATAGAAAGAAAAACGTGATTTTATCACTAAGCATTTGATTCACTTCGCTATGTTTATTGTTAAATAAGTTTCATCATTGGTTTTAATCATGTAAGGCAAATTTAAAATAAAGCAAGAGTTATAAATCGTCTTGATGACGAATACGTAATTTCTATTAATTTTTACATAAATTGAAGTTAGAAATACTATAAAAATCATGTGTTCATTTTGACTACACATTGGGTACGTTTTGACTCCACTTGGGTAGGTTTAGACTTCATTTGGGTAAGTTTTGACTCCATTAGGGTACGTTTTGACTTGGGTACGTTTTGGTTTGAGTACGTTTTGACTGTAAACCCCCTCAACAGTGCAACTGTCAATGTACGGTCGTAATTGCTGTACTTTACCTTGCGTTTCATATTTCATGTTGTATTTACTGTATACGGAGAGGATGAAATATCCTTGTCGCCACTCTTTTGGGGTCCGAACAAATGCAGTAATCAACATTTTAACTTTACTGGTGTTAATCGTTATACATGTGCGTTTGTTTTCTATCCCGTCCGCCATTTGCATTTTCTTAATCAAAGTACAATTTTGTACTTCAAACTTAAGCTAATCAAAGACCTAAAATACTAGAATTGATAGCAAAAGTTCATGTCTGATTTCCATAAAATCGTGTATGTAAGCGTTTCGCATGCAGTTTTATGTGTTACAAAAGTTTTTTTATGTGTAATGGAATAGTTTTTGGGTGTTTTGGGGTATTCGAGTGGTTTGGGGTGTTTCATCCGAGACGTGCGTTACAAACTAGGTCAAAGCTGCGGAACGAAACAAATTTTCAAATTTAGAGCGAGTTTTACGATATTTAACCCTGAATTCATGGTTTACATGGTTTAAAAGAGTTGATTTCAAATGACATCACTCGAGTCCGAAATTCCACCCTTATTTATAAGCGAAGCTCTACCGGTCTCGATAATACATGAATATTTACAGTAAGGTGCTCTCGATAAGCCATATTAATCCGCGATCCCTTTTAAACTCACATTAAGCATTGATGGGGGATATCTTAGCTGAATTGTGTTTTCTTTACCCATCTAAACAAAGATAGATGTTAAATTTTCACATGATATACAAAATAACCGCATTTTTTTAAATTTAAAATTTGAGTCACGTTCTCTTTTTTCTAGCGTAGGTATATGAGTTATATGAGTTACCGGGTCCAGTCCCATCATAAAGAACAAATTCCAGACATACCAAAGAAAAAGTAGTTCTACAGCGATTGGGTTAAAAGCAGAGTAACTGCACCTCGTTTATGAAGTATATACGACGTTTTTGATCCAATTTTTTGCATGATTCTTCAACCCACTATAGACACCCCCCAACCCACCCTGAGCTCCTCGAGCTCATCGCAAAAAGTCGAACGTTTTGACAAACGTGCGACTTAAAAAACAGCTGTTATAACCCTTTATGGCACAATTCCAACTTTAAACGACCTAGGAAACGAAGCCTTTTGAAAACATTGTGGGAAATGGACAAAATACCAGTAACAAGCATTTTCTCCTTTTCCAACAATGTTTTCAATCCTATCAAAGAAATACAGCACCATTTAACTCATTACCAAACTACAAAATTTTGGGTTTGTCCAAATCGAAAGCATGTGAAGATGACAAAAGTGACTGAAAATTAGGATTTTGCTTTATGAAGGGTGCAAAACATTGTGGGAAAAGGAGAAAATGCTGGTTACCAGCATTTTTGTTACCAGCATTTTCTCCTTTTCCCACAATGTTTTCTCAATGCTTCTTTCTCAGGGATGTCAAAAGTAGGGATTGTGTGATAATGGATTAAGCCACGATAAAATTGTCATCTGCAAATGTTTGTTTTCGACACAACTAATTTTTTGTCAAGTGGCAAAGAATTTAGCAATATAACATACCTTCAGGGCCCATCGCTCTGCCTTCAAGCATTATCTCCCAGGTAAAAGAATCATCACAGGCCTAAAATCTAGTTTCTTTGTGAATCTTACAAATCTATTTCAGGATAACAGCAACATCCATGGGAGGTGACCCTTCACTGAAGGTGGTCCTGTAATATACATTTGTGTCATCAGCTTCAAGTTTCAACAATATTTCATAATTGAGCCGGGCTACTAATGGATAAGGGGATTTAATGAATCTCTGTGATGAATGATACCAAGCAAGTCATTGTACAACTATGGATACCAAGCAAATGGTTGTACAACTATGGATACCAAGCAAGTCGTTGTACAACTATGGATACCAAGCAAGTCGTTGTACAACTATGGATACCAAGCAAGTCGTTGTATAACTATGGATCCATATGGCTTGCAACACATGAAAAGGGACATCTTGACATTTGAGAAAAGTGTCAACTTGGATCAGCCTCTGCACTCCATGCAGGCTAATCTGAAATAACACTTTCTATCTTTATGTAATTTTCTGTTTTGTGCATGTCTACTGAAGACAAAACAAGAGGGCCATTGGCCCTGGAACACTCATCTGACTATAGCTTATTAGTGAAATTCAATTCTTTGAGCAACTTTGGTAAAGATTCACCCAAGGAACATCCCTGCCAAGTTTCATCAAGATTGGCCCAGTCGGTTAGGAGAAGATGTTTAAAGAAATTGTTGACGGGCGACAGATGCCAGACATAGGGCAATCAAATATCAAAGCTCTACACATTCCAGTTTCAAAGAAGAATTTTAAATTTTCCTTCTTTGTCCTATGTTCGAACTTGTGGTCCCCGGGGCTGGGTCAGTTTTAACCAAAGCAGCATCCTTGGAACAAACTTGGTAGAGGTACACTCAAAGATGCTACATACCAAATATCAACGCTCTACCCCTTCCTGTTTAAGAGAAAAAGAAATTTAAAATTTTCCTTCTTTGTTCCTATGTTCCAACCTGTGACCTCCGGGGCATGGCCAGTTTTGAAGCCAGGGACATCATATGACTAAACTTGGAAGAAGTCCACTAGAAGAATCTGCATACCAAATATCAAAGCTCTGCACCTTCAAGTTTCAGAGAAGATTTCTAAAGTTTTCCTTCTTTGTTGCTATGTTCGAACCTGTGACCCCACCCCCCCACCCCCCCCACGCGGCAAGGCCAGTTTTGACCCCAAGGGCATAATATGAACAAACTTGGTAGAGGTCCACTAGGAATTGCTACATGCCAAATATCATAGCTCTATGCCTTCTAGTTTTGGAGAAGAAGAATTTCAAAATTTTCTTTCTTTGTTCCTATCTTCAAACTTGTGACCCCCGGGGCATTGCCAGTTTTGACCCCACGGGCATGATTTAAACAACCTTGGTAGAGGTCCACTAGGAGATGCTACATACCAAATATCAAAGCTCTACGCCATCTAGTTTCAGAGGAGAAGAATTTTAAAGTTTTCCTTCTTTGTTTCTATGCTCAAACTAGTGACCTCCAGGGTGGGGCCAGTTTTGACCTCAGGGACATCATTTGAATAAACTTGGCTCAAGACTTTATTTAGGATGTTCTAATTGATTTCTGATAATTAACTTAAGTCTTGAGCCTTCACCAAACAATTTAACTCTTTACCACACAAGAAAATAAAATTTGGGATGGGAAGGGTAGAAAACACTGTGGGAAAAGGAAAAGATGCCAAGAGGCAAAATTTTATACTGATCTAATGTAGACAACATTATGGGAAAGGAAGAAAATGCTGGGGGCCCGGGTATGCTTGTCGCAGGTCATTGTTTTTTTGCTGTTCGAGTTGGAGAGGTCCTTATATGTGTTGTACTGAGCTGAGGCCGCCTTCACGGTTAACGCAGGCTGTCTTGGATCGGTACAATACTCATTCTTTTATTTAACCCTTTACCACAAAATCCCTAGTCTTTACGACCCTGTTGGGATGTTGGTAATCACTATTTCCCATTTCCCTCTTCTCCCACAGTGTTTTCTACCCTTTCCAATTCGGATTTCAACATTTGGGTCGGATAAGTTTTGTCGTCTGCAAATGCGTTGTATTTGGACTGGTCTAGGATATTGGCGTTTGGTAAAGAGTTAAATCTATGTGATGAATTTATACTTGATAAACTTATATTGGTAACATCCAAGCTTAGGCCTGGTCCTTTATTATGGGCTCGATCTTCTGGCAATTGGTGGGTATGAACTATGCTTTGTGGGGAATGTATTGATGCATCTCCAAGGTATTGATGCCATGTCAGCGCAGGCTGGCATGGACTGCAATCTCCCAATTTCCTGTATGTCTAAGTAATGGTTTGCCTCCTGATTCGGTCGGGTATTAGACAGGTTGGACTTTATGGATCCGTGATTATGTATTGAATTGCTTGGTATTCTATATCACGGAGATGCATTGGGCCCCCTTTTGTCGGAGCATGGTTCAGATACATTCTTGGTCTGGGTTCGGGCCCATTTGGCGGGATGAGAGCTGCAACGACTTCATCCCGGGACTTTGTATTAGTTGTTTACGTGACGTCAATGTTACCTTGACGTTGCGTAAACAACTGAACATAACTGCAGGCATTTTATCACAGGATCACACTTGAAGAAGGCGGTTGTACCGCCGAAAGCTTGTGTTTATTTTATAATTAAACGTTACATATCTCAAGAAGAGGTTATATCATGGTTTACCAATAAAAAATAAGCCTCTCTTTATCTTTTAGATAACAACTCTCTGATCCTCCTCTCTTTAAGAACCACTGTCTGATCCTCCTCTCTTTAAGAAACACTCTCTGATCCTCCTCTAAGTACATGTACTTTACTCTGCATCCATCTGCTAACTTCATCCTTTGTTGACTTCATTCCATACTCGTCATGTAGGTAAGATTGTCTGCAATATTAACAAATCAGATACATTTATCAATTTTCTATCAGAAGATAAAATTGTTGATTCAACCTAATTAAGTTTGCAGACGACAAAGGAACGTAACTCAAATAACTATTGCTGTCATTGATAGGATAGAAAACAAAACTGGTTATCAGCACTTTCTCCTTTTCCCACAATGTTTTCAAAGGGCTCCATTCTTAGGAATATTAAATCAAAGGACTGAAGGTCCTGAAAGTCGCACTAATGGTGAAACCTTGATATTTTGGGACTGATAGGTGGTCATCACCCTTTTACAGGACAATCTTGCTTTTACGTAATTCAAACAGCTTTGGAAAACAGAGCTGAAAGAAAGAAAAACTCATTTTTTTTTACTCAAGGTTTTCTTCCAATTAGACTCAAATTTAATGGTTTACCGTAAGTCAAATTTGATTAGTTTTCAGCAATTCTTCGATTTTGACTAGTCTGCAATTTAGTTGAGCAAATGCAGTTACTTGTAATAGGCAGCTTCCCACCAAGTTAGATCTTTTCATTTTTCTTTTTCTTTAATATATCCATGTTGGCATATAGCCTGACATAATATACCCAAAACAATATTAAATGTATGTCATTGGTCACCTCTATTACTTGGAACTTACTGAAACAGTGCCACTGCATACCGATGCTAGCACCTGACAATTTTTGAAAAGGGACACATAAGGGACATCTCTGTGAAATCATTTCAAAATCTGACCAACCATTTCAGTGAAGAAGAATTTTCAAGAATTTCTTCATGTCCGAATAGTGCAAGTGGACCCCATTTACCAGAGCCATGCTTCTTGATGGATCAGAATTTCGAAAACATTTTTGAAAATGGTCACCCAAGGAAGATTGCTTTGAAATTATTTTAAAATCTGATCATGGGTTTCAGAGAAGGTGAATTTTCAAGAAATTCTTCATTTCCATATTGTAGCCCCAATTCACCTGAGCCATGTTTCTTGGCAAATCAAAATTTCGCGAACAAGTTTTTAAAAGGGTCACCCAAGGAACATCTCTGTGAACTTTTTTCAATATCTGATCAGCCGTTTCAGAGAAGTAAGAATATTCAAGAATTTCTGCATGTCCATCAGTGAATAATCTAGATTTTGCTAACAATGAGTCCTGGGACTCGCAAGTTTGAAATCAGTGAGTCCCAGACCAAAATCAATGAGTCCAGCTTTAAAAATACCGAGTCCCACTAAGGTTTGTTAGCAAACATTTCATGATTAAAACTTTTTTTGCAGATGTAAATAATAGACAAAAAGAAAAAAAAACGAAAATAGGTTTTAAGTAACTTTATAAACAAATTAACATATGTCTATGATATGGAACAGTTTAACCATTTCACAAACAATCCCCTTGTTTCAATGACTTGTCTTTTGAAAACATTGTGGAAAAAAAAAAGAAAGCGCTCGGAACAAGAAGTTTCTCATTTTCCACAATATTTTCTATCCTATCAGAGAATTGGAATTTATTAACCCTTCACCTAGTGGTGGGCCGATGATCGACTATAGTCAAAAGTCATTTGGTTTTGGCTTCCGATTTCGATAATCAATTGAGAAATCCCGGAATCGATTGTAGTCGGTTGCTAACCTGGCTTGGTGCAAAAACTTGAATTCTTGTTTTTAGCTCACCTGAGCACAAAGTGCTCATGGTGAGCTATTGTGATCGTGCTGTGTCTGTCGTCCGTCGTGCGTCGTCCGTCGTCAACTTTTTACCTTGTGTACGCTCTACAGGCCACAGTTTTGGTCGGATACTCATGAAAGTTGGTCAGGATGTTGGTCTCGATGAAATCTCGGACGAGTTCGAAAATGGGTCATGTGGGGTCAAAAACTAGGTCACTAGGTCAAATCTTAGAAAAACCTTGTGTACGCTCTAGAGGCCGCATTTTGAGTCGGATACTCATGAAAGTTGGTCAGGATGTTTGTCTCAATGATATCTCGGACGAGTTAGAAAGTGGGTCACGTGGGGTCAAAAACTAGGTCACCAGGTCAAATCTTAGAAAAACCTTGTTTACGCTCTAGAGGCCGCATTTTGAGTAGGATACTCATGAAAGTTGGTCAGGATGTTTGTCTGGATGATATCTCGGACGAGTTCGAAAGTGGGTCACGTGGGGTCAAAAACTAGGTCACCAGGTCAAATCTTAGAAAAACCTTGTTTACGCTCAAGAGGCCACACTTTCAGTAGGATACTCATGAAAGTTGGTCAGGATGTTTGTCTGGATGATATCTCGGACGAGTTCGAAAGTGGGTCACGTGGGGTCAAAAACTAGGTCACCAGGTCAAATCTTAGAAAAACCTTGTTTACGCTCTAGAGGCCACACTTTCAGTAGGATACTCATGAAAGTTTGTCAGGATGTTTGTCTGGATGATATCTCGGACGAGTTCGAAAATGGGTCACGTGGGGTCAAAAACTAGGTCACTAGGTCAAATCTTAGAAAAACCTTGTTTACGCTCTAGAGGCCACACTTTCAGTCGGATACTCATGAAAGTTAGTCAGGATGTTTGTCTTGATGATATCTCGGACGAGTTCGAAAATGGGTCACGTGGGGTCAAAAACTAGGTCACTAGGTCAAATCTTAGAAAAATCTTTTGTAGGCTCTAGAGGCCACATTTTCAGTCCGAAACTCTTGTAAGTTGGTCAGAATGTTTGTCTTGATGATGTCTCAGACAGGTTTGAAAATGGGTCACGTGGGGTTAAAAGCTAGGTCACCAGGTCAAATCTTAGAAAAACCTTGTATATGCTCTGGATGCCACATTTTCAGTCCAACACTCTTGAAAATTAGTCAGAATGTTTGCCTTTATAATATCTTGGATGAGTTTGAAAATGGGTCATGTTGGGTCAAAAACTGGGTCAATAGGTCAAATGTTATAAACACCTTTTGTATGCTCTGGAGGACACATTTTCAGTCTGATACTCCTAAAACTTGTTCATAATATTTGTCCTGGTGATACCTTAACTGAGTTTGAAAATGGGTCATGTGGAGTCAAAAACTAGGTCAATGGGTCAAATATATGAAAAACCTTCTGTACACTCCAGAGGCTACATTTTCTGCCTGATACTCTTCAGACTTGGTCAGAATGTTTGTTTTGGTGATGTCTCAAAAGAGTTTGATAATGGGTATTTGTCGGGTCCAAAACTAGATCACTTGATGAAATCTTAGAAAAACCTTTTGTACACTGTAGAGGCCACATTTTCAGTCCAATACTCATGAAACTTGGCCAGAATGTTTGTCTTATTGATATCTCAAAAGTGTTTGATGATGGGTAATGTCTGATAAAAAACTAGGTCACTGGGAAACTAGATAGTGCATGTTTAGTCAATAAACTCAGGTGAGCGATTTCAGGGCCATCATGGCCCTCTTGTTAGCGCTTGGTTTCGTGATTCTTATTAATCACAATCTTGGATTAAACATAGTGGATAACAAACATGAAAATTGGCTGACAAATGAGAAACAAATCTTTATCCATGAATGTCTTGACAAAAGTTGACAACTCGACAAGCTTCCCTGAGCCCGGGTTTTGACATGTGGAAATTTGAAATGACTGGTCATTGATGGTGAAAGATATCTGCCTAAATGTCAGTCTGAGGCATGAAATTATCGTCTAGAACTTCATATAACATAGCTTGCATGCATCTGGCGTAGATATGGGTAAAACACAATCAGTATAAAATGCGAAGGACACCCAGATGATAATGAAGCTGGCGAGTCATTTATCACAGAGTAAGGAAGGTGTTATTCCTCTTATCTAGTGTAAAGTGACAGGTTTTTAAGTTATTTGCTATTTAAACTGACTAAATGATGTCAAATCATGTAGTAATACTTCTCCAGAAACTAACTGTCAAGAAAAAATAGATCGCCAAAAAAAGCGCAAAAACCCATGACACTACAATGTGCAGCGTGGCGTCGTCCGATCCGAGGGACTTCAAACTATCTTCTTATCTTTAATAATGAATTTTAAAAGTGAATTCACACAAATTTCTGAATAAAGCAATAAGTGGAAGCTAAAATTCTGTTCATGAGTGGAAATAATGTTGTTTTATGAAATGAAAATAAAAGGGGGGGAAGAGGGGTCGTCTGCAAATGTTTGAACTATTAGATATAATTATGTGCGAAAATAAATATCATGCTAGTATGACTTGCTTAGAGGAAATGTACGTGATCCGAATGCAACCAACGAAAATATCACTTTACAATCGTGAGCTTTACTAATTATTCGTACAATATGCTTTTCGTAACCTGTGCGTCCCGAGGGACGCACATTTATTGCTTTTGTGCGTCTCAAGCAATTTTTGTGCGTCGGGGACGCGGGACGCGCAGCTAGATTATTCTCTGGTCCATATAAGTACAAGTAGCCCCCATTCACCAGAGCCATGTTTCTTGATGGATTGAAATTTCGCAAACAAGTTTTGAAAAGGGTCACCCATAGAACATCCCTGAGAAATTATTTCAAAATCTGACCAGTAGTTTCAGAGAAGAAGAATTTTTTAGAATTTCTTCATTCCTGTATAGTGCAAATAGCCCCCATTCACCAGAGTCATGTTTCTTGACTGATCAAAATTTCACGAAAAAGTTTTGGAAAGGGTCACTTAAGGAACAACTCTGTGAAATTATTTTAAAATCTGGCCAGCTGTTTCAGAGAAGAAGATTTTTAAAGAATTTCTTAGAAAACTGTTTGGTTGCCATGGCAACCAAAACTTTTGACGTAATCAAATTCTGTGAACAATTTTCAAAGAGGACCTCCCAAGGAACATTCCAGCCAAGTTTGGTCCATATTGGCCCAGCGGTTTTCGAGGAGTTGATGTTTAAAGAATTGTTGATGACGCATGACGGATGACAGACACCAGGTGATCCTAAAAGCTTCCCTTGAGCATGTTGTGCTCAGGTTAGCTGAAAAAACAGTCCTAAGGTTTTTCATCTCAACCAAACTGACTCTCAAACTATAAAAAATATTTGCAAAGTAATTAATAACTATGCAATCTACAACAGGTTAAAGACCATTGTGAATAATTAGTTTAACTCATTACCAGACCAGCCCAATTTTAGGCTTGTCCAAATTGAAAGCATTTGCAGACGACAAAATAAAAGTGACAGAAAATTTGAAATTTGTTATGTGAAGGTTAGAAAAAATTGTGGGAAAAGGAGAAAATGCATTTTTTTCCCTTTTCCCACAATGTGTTCTAAAGGCTTCTTTCTCAGGGTAGTCGAAATTAGGGATTGTGTGGTAATGGGTTAATTACCACATTAAATTTGTTACACTCTTTTTGAGTGCTGAAATTGTATCTTTGCTATCCAAACAATGTAATTAATGTATCACATTTCTGTTATATCATTTCTTTAACCCATTACCACACAATCCCTACTTTTGACGCCCCTGAGAAAGAAGCCTTTTGAAAACACTGTGGGAAAAGGAGAAAATGCTGGTAACCAGAATTTTCTCCTTTTCCCACAGTGTTTTCTATCCTTCCCAGTACAAATTTCAGTTTTTCAGTCACCTTTATTTTGTCGTCTGCAAATGCTTTCAATTTAGACCAGTCCAAATTTTCTTGTGTGGTAAAGAGTTAAATGTGCTGATGCTTATGTTTTTTTTTTCATATATAAAACATATTTTTATAATGATGGATAAATATTTTTAAAGTATCCAATATGCTTTTTTTTTTCATTAATAGTAACTTTATCTTCCTTAAAAAAAAAAATAGAAAGAAAAACGTGATTTTATCACTAAGCATTTGATTCACTTCGCTATGTTTATTGTTAAATAAGTTTCATCATTGGTTTTAATCATGTAAGGCAAATTTAAAATAAAGCAAGTTATAAATCGTCTTGATGACGAATACGTAATTTCTATTAATTTTTACATAAATTGAAGTTAGAAATACTATAAAAATCATGTGTTCATTTTGACTACACATTGGGTACGTTTTGACTCCACTTGGGTAGGTTTAGACTTCATTTGGGCAAGTTTTGACTCCATTCGGGTACGTTTTGACTTTGGTACGTTTTGACTGTAAACCCCCTCAACAGTGCAACTGTCAATTTACGGTCGTAATTGCTGTACTTTACCTTGCGTTTCATATTTCATGTTGTATTTACTGTATACGGAGGAGATGAAATATCCTTGTCGCCACTCTTTTGGGGTCCGAACAAATGCAATAATCAACATTTTAACTTTACTGGTGTTAATCGTTATACATGTGCGTTTGTTTTCTATCCCGTCCGCCATTTGCATTTTCTTAATCAAAGTACAATTTTGTACTTCAAACTTAAGCTAATCAAAGACCTAAAATACTAGAATTGATAGCAAAAGTTCATGTCTGATTTCCATAAAATCGTGTATGTAAGCGTTTCGCATGCAGTTTTATGTGTTACAAAAGTTTTTTGATGTGTAATGGAATAGTTTTTGGGTGTTTTGGGGTATTCGAGTGGTTTGGGGTGTTTCATCCGAGACGTGCGTTACAAACTAGGTCAAAGCTGCGGAACGAAACAAATTTTCAAATTTAGAGCGAGTTTTACGATATTTAACCCTGAATTCATGGTTTGCATGGTTTAAAAGAGTTGATTTCAAATGACATCACTCGAGTCCGAAATTCCACCCTTATAAGCGAAGCTCTACCGGTCTCGATAATACATGAATATTTACAGTAAGGTGCTCTCGATAAGCCATATTAATCCGCGATCCCTTTTAAACTCACATTAAGCATTGATGGGGGATATCTTAGCTGAATTGTGTTTTCTTTACCCATCTAAACAAAGATAGATGTTAAATTTTCACATGATATACAAAATAACCGCATTTTTTTTAATTTAAAATTTGAGTCACGTTCTCCTTTTTCTAGCGTAGGTATATGAGTTATATGAGTTACCGGGTCCAGTCCCATCATAAAGAACAAATTCCAGACATACCAAAGAAAAAGTAGTTCTACAGCGATTGGGTTAAAAGCAGAGTAACTGCACCTCGTTTATGAAGTATATAAGACGTTTTTGATCCAATTTTTTGCATGATTCTTCAACCCACTATAGACACCCCCCAACCCACCCTGAGCTCCTCGAGCTCATCGCAAAAAGTCGAACGTTTTGACAAACGTGCGACTTAAAAATGAGAATGACATCCTCATGAAGGGCTTTTTTTCCTTCTATAATTGAGGCCGATCTTCGGTGAGTTCCTAATTGCAAAAAGCATCATTTTTCCCAACTGTTGCAGAAGAATTTCTCAATTTTGCTGAAAAAAATTCTCTTGATACAATGCTGATATTCCTAATAGGTTAAAATAACAATTTCTAAAAAGCTACATCAAATGACCAGATGCAAAACTCATTATTTAACGGTAATTGAAACTGACAGCACGTTTTTTTATTTGTGACTCAGCTGACTGCGCTGCATCATAACAACGCACATAGACTGGATGCTGTTGTCATTTCCCTATCATTCAATATTACCGGTAAATCCTTTGACATGTTATATAACTGTTTGTCTTCTGTAAAAAATTACAGATGACAAAAGAAGCTTTCTTAACACTGTGGAACACATTCGTACTTGGTTGCAGTTGACATATTAAAAAAAAAAAACAAGCTGTATCAATGCAAAACATGTCAAGAACCGGAAAACATACAAAAAGTTTGTTAAATAAAAGGGCTGCAGATGGTAAAGGCCAGCGTAGCCTTTTTTACTTTCAGGGAGAAACATTTTAATTCTTTGCTGATCGATCTACAGGTAATCAAATCTCCGAATATTAATTAGTCTCAATCTTAGGTACCTGTTCTGTCAGGCATGGCAAATCTCCCTTTGTCTGAAGACTAGACAATTATCACTGCACATGATCCAGACTCTACATCTTTAGACATAATATCCAAGCCTAGCCTTGTAACTATCACAGATAATGATTCCCTGGCACCCATGGGTGTACCACATTAGTGTTAAAAAGGGCTCTAAGCCTATTATATGTGCAAATTCTGTGAGATATTTGGCCAAAGCTTAAGCAGTTAAAGTTTGAATGTTGAATATGTTCACTTGTTAATTAAATCGTTGCACCTTCTATATACTGTAAATAAGGTCATTGCCATTAATTTATTGATATACATTGAAATACATATACATTTCCCAATTTGGCCAAAATCGCGCTTGAATTTCCCAAAATGAAAGGGTAAGGCCCCTTCCCAGTTTTTGGAAAAAAAAAGCCCTGATCCTGTGGTAATGGGTTAAAACTTTCAGATAATATAGTAAACAAAAACAATAGGTAGGCAACTGAACAATAAATGATAAAATAATGTTTTTGTTTATTTGCTTAAAGATTATGAAGGAAAAAACCCATAAAAATGATAGGAAAGAAAAGCTGGTAACCAGCAATTTGTCCTTATCACACAATGCTTTTTATTATCTTTCAAAGACAACCCTGTCACTTGGGCAACACTTGCTGTATATGAATTGTTTATAACCTTTAGCAACTTTACAGTAATTTAATTGGCCAATGGCTAGCCACGTAGCTCAGGTCAGTAACACAGAGGACTTGAGAACAGGATGTTGCTAGTTTGATCCCTGGCTTGGCCAGATTCTTTCTGAGGACTGAAAATCATTGTGATCACACCTCTCTAACTATAAACCAGTGACTCAACAATGCCGACACATTGTGAGATTTGAAGAAAATAAGGAAGGTGGAAGAGTTAGGACAAGGCTGCTGTTAACTCTACCATATGACAAAATTTTAGACTGTTCCAAACTGAAAGCATTAGCAGACGACAGAATTAAAATGACTCAAAAATTGAAGTTTGTTTTGGGAAGGGTAGAAAACATTGTGTGAAAAGGAGAAAATGCTGCTTCTCCTTTTCCTACAATTTTTTCAAAAACCTTCTTTCCCAGGGTCATTAAACGTCAGGATTGTGTGGTAGAGACTAAAGGCATTTGACCATATTTCCAGTGGAGACATTTTTTTCCCCTCCAGTATTCATTATCTTAGAATGCACATCTTAGTCCTATTAAAGTAAGTCCCTCAGAGAAAACTGCTGTGAAAACACAAATGGAAAAAGAAATAAGAGATGTTTGTAAAACATGTATGCCCCCCTAATGGCATCCTATTCTAAATATAAGATGTGATTATAAACTGTTAAGTTCAAAGTGTAAAAACAAACAAAGGGTAATTACTCAAAAATTATTAATAATAAATTGACAATTCTTGGGCACTGCACTTCCCATTTATGTGAACTATTAACTTTTAAAGTTTCATGATTTTACCTCACATACTTTTTGAGTTATGCTCCAGAAAAAAATTAGGTACGAAAATCAACAAAGGGCAATAACTGCAAAAATATAATGGGCAGAGTTATGGTTCTTATGCAATGCACTTCTCCTGAGTAAGATCTATTCACATATAAAGTTTCAAGATGATACCTGAAAAACCCTTTGAGTTATGCTCCGGACAAAAATTAAGTATGAAAATCAACAAAGGGCAATAACTCCAAAAATATGATGGGCAGAGTTATGGTTCTTGTGCAGTGCACTTCTCCTTAATAAGATTAATCCACCTATGAGGTTTCAACATGATACCTGAAAAACCCTTTGAGTTATGCTCCGGACAACAATTAAGTATGAAAATCAACAAAGGGCAATAACACCAAAAATATGATGCGCAGAGTTATGGTACTTGTGCACTGCATTTCTCCTTAATGAGATCTATCCACCTATGAGGTTTCAAGATGATACCTGGAATACTTTTAGAGTTATGCTCCGGACAAAAATTAAGTATGAAAATCAACAAAGGGCAATAACTCTATAAATATGATGGGCCGAGTTATGATTCTTGTGCACTGCACTTCTCCTTAATGAGATCTATCCACCTATGTAGTTTCAAGATGATACCTGAAATTCTTTTTGAATTATACTCCGGACAAAAATGAGGTCTACCAACGGACCGACCGACGGACAAGTGCAAAGCAATATACCCCCACTTCTTCGAAAGGGGGCATAATAATAAGAAAGTGTTCTTGCTCATAATTTCTAGTATAAAATGTTACATTTAAGTAAATAACATTTTTGTTTCCTTCTTTTCCAAGTCATAAATTTGTCATAGGCCCTCCAAAAACTTGTTACAAAGTGGTATGACTATGGTCACTCTGGTAAAATTATGGTATGAAATGCTAGAAATTATGGTGCGAAATTGTAAAAATACATGATAAGAAGTGAGTGGTACGAAGTGATTATGGTACGAAACGCCCATAAATAGGCATAATTCCCCTGGAAAAGAGGTCGGTTGACGATACAAGCGAGCGCTTATTCTTTCAGCTCAATGGTGACTCCGTCTCTTAGGCTCAGAGTAGAAACTCAAAGCAAATCGACTACCTGACTAGGGTTTAAGCAGCAAGTGGAAAGCATTTGTTTCTTTGATCACTTGGGTTTTGTATTTCCTGTCGTATTTCACATCTCGTTTTTACTTAGAATCTCGCGATACCAAACCGTGCGTTTAATAAGGCGAGCGCTTGCCTACTCCGAAATTTAACGCCATCAACCGCTACAGAGCAGCAAGCGCTTGCCAACTCAATCAGCAACATTATGCATAGAGCTCTATTTTCTGGATTTGCGATATTTACCGAAATTCAGCATACTTCTTCATAATTTTACTCAAAGAAGCACGGAATAGCTGAGTGGAATACAAAAAATCAAAGAAAGACGGCAGAAAATGGCGATACACTTCAAAACCCACTAGCAAATATTGGGGAAGCGCTAGGGGCGAGCAAAAGCTAGCAAATGCATTCAGTAGAAATTGCCCCAAGCGCTTGCGAGTGCTCGCGAGCGCTCCTCTTATCGAACGCACGGAAGTTCTATTTTTAGATACGATCGCGGCTTTGTTCGGTTTGACAGCTATTGGTCTGCGCCTGAGATGCTTAAATCTGTTAGCAAAGTTTAACCCGCCCTTGTACTTTGAAATATACTTAGTTTACTATCTCCTTATTACATTTTGGTAATTTAATACATTTAGAATAAGTTGATGTTTTCATATCATTTAAGTTTATTTAAAATGACTGTAATTTTCCATTTAGAACTGTGAACTGCTCAAGAAATCCCGTATTGTTTGTGCACGCTAATTTTCCGTCGTAATGTTTTACATCTTTGAGAATGCGGGACACGCTGCTGAGAGCAGTATTTCCCCCAGTTTCGAGTTTTGTGCACAAATCCCGAACATTAGGAGACACCATTGTAAAAACTGTGGCATTTCGTTAGAACTCCACTTCTGAAAATCTTTGGTAGATCTACTAGATAAATTATTAAGGAAGTGTTTCGGGGTACGGATCCGTAACCCGGGTACGGATCTGTACCGCTAGCATTTCCTATTCCGATTAGGTCTGGCTATCTAGATCTACAGGTACAGTGATTACCGCGAAAGTTAGAACGAATCTTTGGTGTAATCATCCTGATTATTTATTGTTGAGAAGTACTATGCAACGATACATAAAATTTGTTATGTATAGGGCTTCTCTATGGGTCAACCGTTACGCCTTCACCAGACTACAGAATTTTAATCTTTTCCAAGTTGAATACATTTGCAGACAATGAATTAAACTTTTAAAAGTCGAGTATGGTCTATAGATGTCCCTTCATATTAAACGACGGAAGCTGCCGAGATTGGCCGAATTGCCTTGACGAAAACATCGATGTTTACCGTAAATTACCGGGACGTAGACCTTTTATGACAGAATATGTATTCGAAAGAAAAGTAAACATTATGGTTAAAAGGAACAGTTTTCAGTTTGGAAAGATCTATTTAAATGTTGTCAAATAGTAAAGTCTGGTCAAGCAAAAACTTTATTATGCTTATCACACAGGTTTTAGCCCTGGGCAATTTGATTTATATCAGATGGAATCAAGATTTTATCAATCCCATGGATGACTCCGTTCGTGGCGAGTATGTCCGCGTCGATCACTCTACCACCATTGACACTCACGCCTGAAATCATAATTACGGAAATAATAATTATAATAATATATCTTTATTTAATGGTGGTATTAAGATATCAAAACAGCATAATGAATTACTTATTTACAATAAGGCCATCAATAACACACACATGAACACAACATTCTTTCTTTCCCCCCCCCCTCCCCACACACACAACGGTAACGGTCTGTATTCACAAACCATTCTCAAACTCTACAGCACCTTTCTCTGCCGTAAGTTGCTTTTGTGTCCAGTGTAGATCATCTTTGATCTACACAGAACGTGCAGTCTGATCTTTGATCTACATTGCCCGCTTTCCGATATAGAGGACACTCAAAGGTAGACAAAAGAGAAGCTGCACTTATCTGGGTCATGTTCTAGAATGAAAATGTCTCGTAGGTTTGTTCAGCACTTTAGATATTTAAGGATAAACAGTGTATCTAGGTTTAGGCTTGGCAAGTCTTTGCCTAAGCAGCCAATCAGAGTTTGCTTTGCTCTGTTAACGTAGAATGAACCTAAGTTGCAAGTAACAAATGCTGGTGAACATACAGGGGTCATTCTCTGAAGTCGAGACTGGAATGAATCGCATTTTAGTGGTTTTTGAAACTAACTACATTCTGACATGTAGTTAGTGTATTACATTTATTCATGTTTTTACAAAACTTTGCTGGTAATTTGCAAACATTGAGATATTTTGGTATCGTAGAAAATGACCTTGAACTTGACACCTGTATAAGATTTGTCTTTACCATCACAATGAAGTCTAAAGCTAATTTTCTTAAATGTTCATAGAAATATTGCTTTTTTTAACGGTCATATTGTAGTATACATTGATTTTTAACATATAAACATACGCAGGTAATTTTTTCGTCAGTATACATGTGTAAAGATACTACCATGTACCTGTGCAACAAAACTGTCGGAAAACGTTCAGGCTTTTTTTCATTTTCAAATTATCAGGAAACTTAAATTAGTATTTTGGGTACGTTACGGTTTGTTGAGGGTGATATAGAGATATATATATTTTAAACAATGGAGTAACTTTACCATATATCTGGAAAATAATATAAAATGTCCCTGTTATGGAAGAGACATCGCGTTATGGAAAAGACGCATGAGTGACGGTAGAGACTTGACATGTTTCATTCCAAGAACTAGTTGTAAATTTTTGTAATCGATGATAATAACAACTAAATCAATCAAAGCTTTTAATTCATAAATCTGATTAATACTAAAAGTCAATCTAATTTGAAAACAAGAGGACCATGATGGTCCTATATCACTCACCTGAATACTAAGTAGTAAAGGTCAACAACTATCGAGTTCAATGCCAAATGATAATGAAACGAGCAGCAAATTGTCGCAAGAAACGCCCGTCCCACAGCCAGTTGTCGAGGAGGTATAATAAATGCAAAGGGCAGGTAATGCAACAGCTATATTTACAAAGTCTCAAGGTGACCAATTAAAGTTCTGTTCTGGACAAGCAAGAAATACTGTATAAATGAAGATCAAAGTGAAATCAGCGTTAGGTAGAGTTATTGTTCTTGAGCGTAATATTGCAACAAATATGCATCCCAAGCTTGAAGTCGGTCTAACTTAAGATGGCAAAGTTATATTCCTCACAAGCACTAAATGATGTAAAAATGAAGATCAAAGGGAAATATCTCGAAGACAGTACATAGAAGAGTTTCAAATCTTGCACACTGCACTTCCAAATATTGCAACAAATAAGCGTACCACATTTCAAACCATTCCTACTTAAGATGACAAAGTTTTGCTCCAGACAAGCAAGAAATGCTATAGAAATGAAGATCAAAGGGGAATGACTCAAAATTCGTTCTAGGAAGAGTTTTGGTTCTTTTGCACTGCACTCCTTATTATTGCAACAAACACAAACGCCAAGTTTTAAGTTTGGAGATGACAAAATATGCTCCGAACAAAGAACTACATGTATTTTAAAGAATTTTCAATTTCAAGGGCAAATAACTCCAGTCATTCTAATCCGATAAGACCAATAATCGAACCCATCCGAGATCTTATCGCCATATATATTCTGACCAAGTTTGGTGCTGACTGGTTAATAATTGTAGATGCTAAAGTGTAAACAAGAAGACTTTAAAAAAAAAATTCCTTCTCTATGTGAAATCCGAGAACCAACAACATAGGGCCAATTTCCATGCCAGGGTCATAGTTTGAAATATTTTGGTAGAGGGCCACTAGATGATGCTACATGCTACATATGAAAGCTCTAGCCCTTACGGTTTGGAACAAAAAGATTTTTAAAGATTTCCTTCTTTATCTCTGAGTGAAATCCGAGAACCCACAATATAGAGTCAATTTCCACTCTGGGGCTATAATTTGACGTATTTTGGTAGAGGACCAGTAGATGATGCTACATGCCATGCCTTACATGAGTGCTCTAGCCCTTAAGGTTTGGGACAAGAAGATTTTTAAAAATTTCTTCTTTATCTCTATGTGAAATCTAAGAACTCACAACATAGGGCCAATTTCAACACCAGTGCCATAATTTGAAGTATTTTGGTAGAGGGCCACTAAATTCTGTAGAGCTTCATCCAAGGAACATTCCTGCCAAGTTTTATCAAGATTGCCCATCTTGTTTTGGAGGAGAGGATTTTCAAAGAAATTGTTTACCGACGGACGGACAGATGGACGGACAAACAGACGACGGACGATAAACGATCACAATAACTCACACCCAGATCACAGAAAGGGTCACCAGATGATGCTACATGTACATGCAAAATATGAATGCTCTAGCCCTTATGGTTTGTTATAAAAAGATTTTAAAAGATTTCCTTCTATGATTTTATGTAAAATAGTGTGCGCCCGGGTAGAGCCCAAATATGATCCCATGGGGTAATTTTAACAATTTCTATAAAGGGTCACTAGATGATGCTACATGCAAAATATGAATGCTCTAGTCCGTATGGTTTGTCACAAGTATATTTGATTTCCTTCTTTGTTTCTATGTAATATAGGATGCGCCTGGGCAGAGCCTAAATATGACCGCAGAGGGATCATTTTAACCATTTTAGTAGAGGATCATCAGATAATGCTACATACCAAATATGAATGCTCTAGCCATTATGGTTTGTCAGAAGAGGATTTTTAAAGATTTCTTTCTTTGTTTCTATGTAAAATAGGCGCTCCCGGGCAGAGCCCAAATATGACCCTGGGGGAATAATTTTAACACTTTTCGTAAGGGGTCACCCAATGATGCTTCAAACAAAATATGAATGTTCTCAGCCTTATGGTTTGTCACAAGAATTTTCAGCCATTTTGTTGCCGTGGCAACCAGAGTTTTTGACGGAATTAAATTCTTATAACAATTTTTGTAGACCTTCATCCAAGGAACAATCCTGCCAAATTTTATCAAGATTGGCTGTCTGGTTTTGGAGGAGACGATTTTTAAAGAAATTGTTACCGGACGGACAGATGGACATGTAGTCTTAGAAGAGAACACTTGTGGGGTCGAATTGCTCTTTATTAAATGCAACCCCACAAGTTGATTTTTTAACCCCACTAATCCCTAACCCTAACCCCATACCTACCAGATGGACAGAATGCAACCCCATACAGACCCCACACAACGTCCGCCTCGTAAGGGCAGACGGACGGACGATGACCGATCACAATAGCTCGGCCGAGGATAGATCTATTATCGTGAATGGATAGCAAACTCATGGATAATAAAAGCATACAACCGTTTAGATTCGTGGGGGGGGGGGGGGGATCATGAATTTGTGAACTGTGGCCGTATGTACGTAAAACTATTGACAAAGGGCTTAAAACCTAAGAACAACAGCATCAATACTGAGAATATAACATTTCCATGTTAGTTAAATGCGTCATAAATCAGTTAGTATAGGATTATAATAATATTTTGTCTCTACCGTTACGAGACGATAGAGACACGGTCTTCACCATCACGGTGACGAGCGTAATGGAGGAGACTGTGACGGTAGTGACAAATTCATGAAAACATGTGATTCCCTGGCCATATAACCTTTGACAATGACGAACGACAAATATATTGTAAATGTGACATCTGATTCATAAACAAACTGTGGAAGTTCGATTGTAATACAGTAAACTTTTATTTCGATGAGCGTTTGGTAAAGACTGCATAAAAAGTACGGTTTTAGCAAAGAAAACTTACCACGGTGTTTTCATGGGCCATCGTCAATGGCCAGGTTGGCGGAAAAAGAAGTGTGTTCCGAATCATTGTGACATCATACAGAGACGTAATTTGACAGGGTAATAAATAGTTATCTGTATTTTTTAAACAACTTTAAGTCTGTGACGGTAAAGAAAAATATTCGTGGGACAGTTTGAGTAAAAATTTGAAGTTGAAAAAAATTGAAACAAAATGAAATTTTGGTAAAATTAGCGGACAAGTTAAAGACGTGCACCTCTTCACGATATAATGATACTATAACTGATTTGTAATAAGCTTGATGAATCCGTGTTTCATGTTATGATATATTGGCTGTATAAAATGGGACAATATTGACATGAGCGTGACGGTAATTTTAGAGGTGATATTCAACAGTTTGTTTAAAGTTATGTTTAATACATTTGACTATAGATACACTTCCAATCATAATCATTTGGCCTTCAAGTCATTTAAAAAGTCTTTTAACTCTCAATCGTTTACCATTTTTGATAAATATAGAGTTGAAAAGTCTCTGCCGTCACGATATGTCTCACGTTGTGACGGTAATTTAACTGAAACATAAAAGGCATTTTTATCACAATATCAACTGTATTTCACTACATGTCTAATTTGACAAAGTTTAAAAAGGGTATAAAATACTGTTGAAGGTGGATTTATGTGGAATACATCATTTTTAAAGAAACGCAACGACTGGGACAAAAAAGGTGTGTGAAATAATATGTTCTCAGAGAATGACCCACCACGTGTAGATCCGTTATTGTAGGACTACCAAAAGGCGATTATGTTCCATCATCACTGAAAAAATGTATATTGTTTGACGATGTAAGTTTCATCAATTGAAATTTACCGTTGAAGGAATTAAGTCTCTGTCTGTCTGACTGTCTGTCTGTCTCCCCTAGAGCTACCTACCATTCGAATCAATTTTAACGGTGAGTGTTGTCCCATGTAAAGTCGGTAAAAAATTTGTCCGTCACTCAGCTGACTGGATAAACGCCCACCTGGTACCACGTGATATTTCAGAACCTCTGTAAGAAAAAGGAGTCTCTATGCTTTTAATTACCATAGTAATAATTCTGGATACATTTTAGGGCGCCCTGGGTTTTGTCGTCAGCAAATGCTTTCAATTTAGGCAGTCCAAAATTTTGTCGTTTGATAAAGTGTTTAGTTGGTTGGAATTATCTCTGTAATACATTATATCGAGTAATTTAGCATATTATTTATATCTAGTTTATCTTTAAAGCAGCACCAGCACCTGGTAGAATGGTCCTTTGACATGCAGCCGATAAAAGTTTCGACAGAAAAATTGACAAATAGAAAACAGTTTCGACTCATGTTAACCTGTACCGAATGCGAAAGCTGATATGAGTCAATACTTTTTTGGGGGATACATTTTGCCATCTTTTAACAGAGCATGGTTCATTTGTATTTGAGCGATGCTATGTGAAAAGGCACTTTAATGGTTCTGCTAAAAACATCGACCCCTGTCAGCCTGCGCAGTTCCCGCAGGTTGCCGGGGTGTCGAAATGGTTTGCTATTTGTAATTTCTTTCAGAGCATTGTTGACATATATTTGTAAAAACAGCGAAAACAACAGAAAATAAGAGAACCCGTGATGAACAAGTCAGAGGCACGTTAATGTTCAGAAAATTGCATATTGAGAATATACATGTATAGTTTATCTTTAGACCATTAATTCGTACCAAAGAATTACCATTTCGTACCGTGCATTGACCATTTCGTACCATAATATTACAATTTCGTACAAAAACTTACGAATTCGTACCATATCGGGGTATGTGTATTCCCCGGCCCCAATCGAAAATTTAGGCTATAATTCCCGGCCCTAACGGCCCCCTCCCCCCCCCCTAGCTAAATATTTTATTTGTAGGTCAAATTTCATCAAATTAGCACCAAATTGTAGCATAGGTAATTACCTTTATTATGGTATACAGAAACTTGGTTTTTGCGCATATATAGTTGTGTTATAAGCGTTTGAAATTAGCCATTTTTTTGCTAGAGCATGTAGTGTTTTTTTTAGAAATAAAAATCCGGCCCCTATAGCTAAATACTTTATTTATCGGTCAAATTTAATAAAATAAGCACCAAATTGTAGCTTATATAATAACCTTTCTCGTGGTATATAGAAACTTGATTCTTCATGAATGTGTAGTTGTGTCAGAAGTGTTTGAAATTCGTCTATTTTTTGCTGAAGCGTGTTGTAATTTTGTTAGAGATAAAAATCCGGCCCCTCTACCTAAAAATTTTAATTCTTGGTCAAATTAAATAAAATTAGCGCCAAATTATAGCTGAGGTAATAACCTTTCTGATGGTATATTAAAAGTTTTCGACTTTTCGTGCATGTTACGTTGTGATAAAAGCGTTTGAAATTCGTTATTTCTTTTTTTTTTTGGGGGGGGGGTTAAAACGTGTCCTAATTTTTTCGATATAAAGAGACGGCCCCTATATAGATCTATTAAAAGCTCTTTTCTCCCTTGATTTAAAGAAAAATGATATCGTTCTATAGTCCTTGAGTAAAGCTTCCGAATGATACGAAGAAAATGAAAATTGACGCATGTTGGGTTAACTCATTACCAAACGACAAAATATTAGGTTTGTCCAAATCGAAAGCATTTGCAGACGACAAAATAAAAGTGACTGACAATTTGAAATTTGTTTTGTAAAGGGTAGAAAACATAGTGGAAAAAGGAGAAAATGCTGGTTACCAGCATTTTCTCCTTTTTCTACAATGTTTTCTACAGGCTTCCTTCTCAGGGGCGTCAAAAGTATGGATTGTGTGCTAATGGGTCAATTACAGGGATGTATACGGTCCATGTTTAAAATAGAGACTCGAGGTTCACCAAATACGCTTTCAATTGATTTAGAGAACCTTGTGTTTCATTTTCATATGTTATGAGGAAAGTATAAATTCAATCATGGGCCGAGCCCCGGTAGCTTATTCGGTAGCGTGCAGGACTCGAGAACAAAGGGTGGAGGGCTCGATCCCCGACCCTGGTAGCTCAGTCGTTAGCGTGCACTTCTTTATAACAAATGGTCGTGGGTTCGATCCCCGGTGACAGGATTCATTCCTCTCTCAGCGCTGATCATTGTTTCGACGATGGTTATGTGAGAAAGCAGCCACTGGCTTGTAAAGAAAATTGTGTAGGTTAAAGGAACTCAAGGAAAGCACGGATAGGTGCACTGGCTGCCGCAATATAACTGAAATAATGTTGAAACTGCATACAAGCAATCAATCAACAACCAATCGAATTATGACATGTGATTGAAGAAGAAAGCAAACTGTATTGTATACATATTTATTGTCATTATTTCAATGCCACTCTAAATATCTACCTATCTTTATAACAAAAAAAAAAAATTATTAAAACAATACATAGTAATGCAAGAAATTTATATTATATAAAAAAAAACATCGTAAGAATTCTGTTTGTAATGAACACCATACATAACTAGGTGTAAATTAATGACCCGTTCTCTGGAGTTTTGTAACATATGTCGTTTGCTCCGACTACCAAAACCACAGTCTGAAACATTAACATATATGTATACGGTATTATTTCGCCATATTGATCCAAAGTTGTACAAATGATGGGATTTGTCGTTCAAAAACGTTCTTTTTTTTTTATAAACAAGTGCTTTCAATTTGGACAAGTTTACAATTTTGTCGTTTGGGACAGAGCTTTAAAAGCTAATAGTTAGAGACTGTCTGTGATTAGATAGAGAACATTGTGGCAAATAAAACAGTTGGCATAAAGCACGTTACCTTCTCCCACAGTGTTTCCTAAAGCCACCTTTTTTTTTACACTCATCACCTAACGACAATATTTCGAAAGCATTTACAGACGACAAGATGAAAGATACTGATTTTTTTGTGTGTGGAGAGTAGAAAACATCATGGGAAAAGGAGAAAATGCTGGTTTCTCGTTTTCCCACAATGTTTCCTTCATGCTTCTTTCTCAGGGTCGTCAAAATTAGGGATTGTTTGGCAATGGGTTAAAAGGCTGGATTGTATGGTATGGCTCAAACACGTGCCGACGTAATCTTATTATGACCGATTATCAAGGTGTTAATTTCGTATGATGCAATCTATGTCGTTTCGAACTTGCTACTGTACTACGGTGAAGTAGCGTGCTTGATTACATCAACCCTTTGTCGAGTAATAATTAAGAGTTCTTTCTTCTGGTGTATTTTGAAAACATATTACATGTTCATTCCAGTTTTTGACAAAACCTTGACTATAGTGCTTTTAACTGGTCTAAAAAAAAATCAAGGAAAATTTAGATAAAACTTGATATTCATATATTTGGACAAGATATAACATAGATAATTTTAATTTTGTATTAAAAAAAATTCAAAGAAGACTTCGTGACAATTTCATACAAGAATGCCATAATTCGGCCCGCACTTCTATAAAATTGGAATATTAACAAACATAAGGGATGAAACACTAAGAAAAACGCTGACACGCTTTAGACCATCAAAGTTTAACATAAAATTAAAACTGAGAAAGTCGGCAAAATACAGGAGGATGTACCCTTTTAAGATTTCCAAAGGCGTGATAATCAGATCTATTTTGCCCGGGATTATTTGCCCGTAAAAATAGATGTTATTTTTCCCCCAATGATTCCTTACTTTTGAGAGGCAAGCTTATCACTCTAAACATTTCTCTTTTTTTCAATCTCAGTTATATGTTGTTGGGTAAAAGGTTGAAGCTTTGGTATGAATTTGGAGTAGCTTGTATTAGATTAGAAAAAAAAAAGAAAATAGTGTATTACATATAGACTGAAAGCTAAAGGAGTAAATGTTAATTTAAGAATAAATTCGGTGCAGCTTTCGATGACATTTATAAAGGATTTAGCATAGGGGCCGGATTTTGTTAAGCCATGAAATAACTGGAAGAAAATACGGAAATCTTAGTCCCATTTTACTGACAATATTTGAAAAAGTGTTGCAATGACTACAGTTTATTTCATACCATGTAAAAGCATGATACCTAAACTTCAATTTCATACTATTTTGAGCATCTTACAACAACAACAACAACAAGAAAAAAATAGTATAGGGGTCGGATTTTGTTAAGTCATGAAATAACTGGAAGAAATACGGAAATCAAACTCACATTTCACTGACAATATTTCAAAAAATGTTGCAATGACCACAGTTTATTTCATACCATGTAAAAGCATGATACCTAAGCTTCGATTTCATACCATTTTGAGCATCTTACAACGAAAAATAAAAAAATTAGCATAGGGGCCGGATTTTGTTAAGCCATGAAATAACTGGAAGAAATACGGAAATCTTACTCATATTTCACTGACAATATTTCAAAAAGTATTGCAATGACCACAGTTTATTTCATACCATGTAAAAGCATGATACCTAAGCTTCAATTTCATACCATTTTGAGCACAATACAACGAAAAATAAAAAAATTAGCATAGGGGCCAGATTTTGTTAAGCCATGAAATAACTGGAAGAAATACGGAAATCTTACTCACATTTCACTGACAATATTTCAAAAAGTGTTGCAATGACCACAGTTTATTTCATACCATGTAAAAGCATGATACCTAAGCTTCAATTTCATACCATTTTGAGCACAATACAACGAAAAATAAAAAAAAATAGCATAGGGGCCGGATTTTGTTAAGCCATGAAATAATTGGAAGAAATACGGAATCTTACTCACATTTCACTGACAATATTTCAAAAAGTGTTGCAATGACCACTGTTTATTTCATACCATGACAAAGCGTGATACCTAAGCTTCAATTTAATACTATTTTGAGCATCTCACAACGAAAATTAAAATAATTAGCATGGGGGGCCGTAGGGGCCGGGAATTATTACTTATTTTGTTAGGTAGGGCCGGGGAATACACTTTGCCCCATATCGATAGTTTATTAACCTAACGATTATTAAAATGTATTTTTCGATGAATTTTTAGAAAAAGATTGATTTTATAATTGTAAAAAGTTTTAATAGTTGCATTTGTTGCATACGTAATAAGTATATATTCGTTAATCAATTAAGGGAAGCAATCGATGTTTGACACGGATGATAGATAATTACATCGTTTGGTTAATGTTTGTTACAGGATTGGTAATTAACAATTTGAAAATAATTTGTTTGGTGTTTGCTTTAATTATAGGATGTCGAGTGACACCTGATCATCCGTGTTTGCTAATTGACTTAATCACGACATAATTTTCAAAGTATATACAACCATCGAATTGTTTCTGAAACAATACAAAAATCATGTCTTCGTATATCAAATCTTCAAAGCTATAAAGGCACGTCGCCAAGTCATCACATGTAGTCGCTGTCTTGGTCTACAACATCGTACTTGTGATACATCCGATGAAGTAATTTAAATTTGAAATTAAAGAATAAACAAGAAAGCCATCAACCTCTGCCTATACACACTATATATAGTCCCGATTCAGAAAGAAGAAGCCGACCTATATCTCCCAACCCCCCGTACAGAATAAGCTGGTATCCGAAGGGAAGCTTGAGAAAATCCAGGGAAAGCCACTTCAACTATACAATCTACTTTATTTAATGAGTAGGAGAAAAACAGAGAGGGAGAAATTTCCGTCAGTAGAATTTTAAAGTTATGTAGAAGACATGTGTGCGATGAATGTGATTTCATATTTAAAAAAAAAAAAATGATTTATGAACGTTATAACTATTGTAAGTACTACATGCTAAATATTCTTGTTGTGTTTAGCTCTGCTGGTTGAAGGCTAGAATAGCTTATGCAATCGCGCGTTTCCCTACGACCATGCAACTTTCCTTGTTAACGCAAGTCCACAATTTTTCTTTGATTCACTTCAGAAGAAAGCCAGTAGGGCGTCTCGGGGCTTCTTGTTTTATGGATGAACGGTGTTGTTGTTCAATAATGCCCAGGATTCCGCTTTATTTATATTTTATCAGATTTATTTTTTTTTTACAAAATTGAAATAGAAATGTCAAACGCAAAATCCAAAAAAATCAGCAATATCTATTATAATCTTGTCTTATATTGCGAGTATTATTAATCAAATAAACTTTTTTTTTTACATCAAAGTTCGACTGTTATTTCTATTATTCAAATAGATTTTCTGGGTGAAATCATGATACAAAATGACCACATATGGTACGAAATGGTAATATCATGGTACGAATTGACCAATCCTATGGTACGAAATGGTAATTTCATGGTACGAAATGACCAATCCGATCGTATGAAATGGTAATTTCATGGTACGAAATGACCAATCTTATGGTACGAAATGGTTATGGTACGAAATGTCCATAATTCTGCGCAGACAACGTTCATGCGTTTGACACTTTCGCTCGAGTACCAGTCTCAACATAAAACCGGAAACAGAAGGAAACCGGCCGATCGATTAATTCCGGCGTCACTGTTACTAGGAAAGCTTCACATGAAAAAATATTTCAATCATTTAAAGATCGTGAAACTGTTCGCATCTTGAAAAAAGAAAAATCTGTAATATGAATATAGGCAAAGCCTATAGGCGAGCAGCGCTGCAAGTTTGTGCTACTTTGATAAAGTTTGTACAAATGTTCTTATCAAATGCCTAAAAAAAAGGAAAGCAACTGCAGGTGAACCAACAGAAAAAAGAAAGACAAATAAAGAGAATATTAATCTGTTCTGATTAATAATCCCCTCTACTTTATCCCCTCCCTTGCTAACTTTCTTTCAAGCTACTGATTACTTTTCTCAAATGCATCAGAAGTGAGAGGCTAAAAGTGCCAGAATTATAGTATGCCTGAACAGGGTATTGAACCCACAACCACCAGGTCATGAGTCAGGTTCATTATAAACCACAGAGCTTCTTGGCCAGGATGGTTTTATTTCTGAATTAGGCAAAAGTGACGAAAACTTTGAATTGATCAGTAATGTGCATTGTGATTGTATTCATATTATTAGTATGATGATGTCCTATTTGCTTGCAAAGCAGTAAACAAAGTAACATAATGGCAAATCACATCTATTATTTGAACACAAAATTTACACCTTTTCCTTGATTTGATTTAATAAGAGGTCTGCAGGCTTGTTCATCTCAATGTAAAAATAGCTAATACATGTAATTCTCACTGTGAACTTAAGTCTTAATACGATTTTTTATGTTCATCAATCATCAGGGACATCTGCCATTCATGGTATTTATAATTAGATACAGTTTTAGAAATCTTGGTTTCCAGTATTATGAATTCTCCTTTTCCCTGAATAGTTTTAAAGTTGTTCTTAAGTGGCATTTCAAGTCGTCTTTGCAATTAACAGGCCAGTTTATTTCATGACTTGTGTAGTCAAATTTTAACTATTTGTAAATTACTCAAATTATAACTGCCATTATACTGCCACCTTGTGAAGTCAAAAACTACCAAGTTCATTCAAATGGTGACTTAAGTTTATATAGATGTAGATAAATAGGTAGAACTATCACGATAATTTCATTTTGAATATCACAAATTATTAGCACAAATTAGAAATTTTGTGTAAACATAATTATATGATCTGATCAATGTGAAATTTTCTTGATACCAAAGTTTATCATAATTTGTTTTTTCAGAAAACTTTTCACCATCCAGATAAATATTCTAGGAAATGTAGGATCAGAATCTAAAGAGAGTTTTGTCTTGGATAGCTTAGTGCTGAAGGTGTTGAGTCAATAATTTTAAGTTCCTGTGTTAGATCCTAAGCCAAGATACATAATGTTTTACTTGTATAGTAGTTTCTACGGGTAAGGAAAGCCACATCCTATACATAGACTGCTTTTAATACAAAGGAAAATAATTTATGAAAAGAGCTGTCGGCTTGATACAACTGAAATGATTTTGAAATGGGAGTACAACAGGAATTGATCAGTCCGAAAAATGCCCAGTTTCAAAGAGGATTAGGCCAAAAGAGGCTGGTTGAATATCATGCCGGGCCTGATCGTTATCTGACATTGAATTCATATCCATGTAGTTATTTGTATTTTTCAATTAAAGTTATGAAAAACAATGGTTCACATTCATGGATAAAGGGACATAGATCTAGGAAAGATTGAGAATTTTCAGAGATGTAGATTTGTAGATCTGAAACTTTGTAATTATTTGTTTAAATGGAGTTTAATGTTACTTTCCATTGCAATTCAGCATACATAATGTCATTAACATCTTTACTTAGTAATATTTCAACCAGTGCTGGCTTCTGGCTGTGGCATGCCTTGCTCAAGGATACTCCTACATAACTGGCAGAGCAATCAGGGTTTTAACTCTTTACCACACAATCCTGACTATTAATGACCCTGAGAAAGATGTCTTTTGAAAACATTGTAACATTGTGGGAAAAGGAGAAAATGCTGGTAACCAGCATTTTCTCCTTTTCCCACAATGTTTTCTACCTTTCCCAAACCAAATTTCAAATTTTAAGTCACATTTATTATGTCGTCTGCCAATGCTTTCAATTTGGACTAGTCCAAAATTTCGTCCGTTGGTAAAGAGTTAAACAGGATTTCAAGAGAACAAACTCTTTGCCTTGACCTAGAAATAAATTTCATTCACATATTTGTGTAAAAAACAAACCTGTATGTATATATTTTAGTGGCTTCCAAGCCTTTTTGCCATTACTTTGCCATAAATTTACTAATAACTCTTAACATCAGACAGCTGATGGTTTTGCGTTAATGAAATAAGCTGAAATTTGTTTGAAGCAGATGAATACAGGACTGAGAAAAGAAATCTTCAAATCAGATTTTGTTTTGGTGACTCAAAAAAAACTTAAGAAATTTGATTTTCTAAACAGATCTGCTTGTACATTTCAACATGCCAAACATATAGTCTACCATATTATTATTATTTTTTTATTAAATTGGATGTTTAGGAATGGTTCAGTCAATGAAGGCATACAGTAGAAGCAATCATGTGATTGGTAATTAGTTTGAGCCCAGCCCTGGTGCAGACAATCTTAGTGGTGTCTTTTTTCTTACCCTGGCTACTGTTTCAAGATGACTCAACAATGTAGGCTCACTTTTAACTCATTACCATACGACAAAACTTTAGGCTTGTCCAAATCGAAAGTATTTGCAGACGACAAAATAAAAGTGACCGAAAATTTGAAATTTGTTTTGTGAAAAGTAGAAAACATTGTGGGAAAAGGAGAAAATGCTGGTTACCAGCATTTTCTCCTTTTCCCACAATGTTTCCTAAAGGCTTTTTTCTCAGGGGCGTCTAAAGTTGGGATTGTGTGGTAATGGGTTAAAGGATGCTATGTTTGTGGGTAGATCTACAACAACAGATTGCACACACTCGCACAAAATTCATATTCTAGATCTATGCAAATTGAAATCTAGATGTATACCGTCGAAACATCACAGTAAATGCTGACAGAGTTTGATCAGATTTAGATTTTATAGCCATAATTATTATGGCACCTAGATGCAATTCAGGACAAAACAAGTGGGCTAAAGGAAACCACTTGAAATCCTTTTGTTAAAAGAAAATGAAGAAAAATCACTGCTGCGAGTAGATCGAGACTATTTTTTTTTTTGTTTGTTTTAAACTGAAAAAAGATCACCTTTATAAGCAGCTGTAATCTAGATCCCGATGAGAAAAGTTTTTTTGTTACATTATGTTCAGAATGAAAGACACGCTCGTAAATCCGTCCATGTAGCCTTCCTTTACATAGATTAGCACACTTTGCTGGGGCAGTGTTGCCTTGGGGACGAGTTAATTACTGGCCGATTTGTTTCGCTCCCTTTACCGTAAAATACTTTAAAATTTAGGGAGTTAACTTCCGAATCAAACATGAACAATCTTTTCAAAAGCAAGAGCGCGAAAAAACTTGAAAGCACAGATTTATTGACTCACCCGAATTGGTTCAGCTGCTTTGTTAATCCCCGTAATGTTTATTTCTGAATTAGGAAATTTCCGTAACTCGGACAGATAACGGAAAAGACCGAGTTCCATCGTATTTTACCAGATCTCGCGAGGACCTCGTTTGTAGACTGGAACACTGTTTCAAATCACGTGACTGTTAAGGGTGCGCAGAATTATGGGTTTGAAACGCTCTTAGTGACAGTCTTTTTACATCACTTCCGTCCGCCATATTTAAATTTGTTTACTTCCGGTCCACCACTCTGTCGAAGGCATAAGGTATGTAAAAAATTGACACTCTTTGTACCAATGAGCTCTCGCTTCGCGAGGCGTCGCTTCGCGACGCCTCTTGTGCGCTGCTCGCTATAACATAATGTAAGTTAATCTGACGCTTCTCTTTCGTCGAAGGTTTTATCATTACAAAGAACAACTGAATCCTCATTCGCCATGATTCGGTAGTAACCTCCTGGATAGGACTGGGATATACTGGTACAGTCTTTTTAGAGAACTTCAGATTGTGTTATACATGCAGTCATAGATAATTCGAGGTCCCAATGGGGGACAATCAAAATGTTAGAATTTTTGCGGTATTTGAATCTTCCAAAATGTCCATAAAAATGCATTCTGTTTGAGATCGGCGACCTTTCTTTCAGTATAGTTTTTGAAAGATGTTAATTTCTACGACATGAAAACAAGTGATATTCATTCAAGTCGGAAATTTATATTATGTCACACAAACAAAACAGAAAAAAATTGTGCAATTATATGGGTCTGTATTACCTTAATTCCGTCTGAAGGTGTCTGCTCCGATGCTATTTTTGTTACTGGTTTTTGCATACACCTTCACATCAGCCATCCTTAAACATGTCTTGAATTAATATGATTTTACGGATGGGCGTAACCAGGAAAAAGTAAATTATATGCACACCGAAGTTGACCATTTTTTAGGTAGGTGACAAGAGCAATATGGAATCAGCTGAATGGAATCGGGGTCTTAAAACCTAGATATTTCTGATCTTTGCTGTTTTAGAAAATGTCCAAAATGAAAAATACGCGGAAAGGGGCAACCTACGACCTATTCTCGATGTTTTTACATTACGCACTTGCGTGGTGTGCGTAATAGAAGGTGTCAGGAGAAATCGGCCCCTGGAGAAATCGGCCCCGGGAGAAATCGGCCTCAAAACGCTTGGGGCCGATTTCTCCGGAGAAATCGGCCCCTGGGGACGATTTCTCTGGAGAAATCGGCCCCGACAGAAATTTTGGAGAAATCGTCCCCAATGCCAAATTTTATATATGTAGATATTGCTTTTTCAGAAAATGTAATTTCCATTTAGGTTTTATTTAACACATTCACTGTGTAAGCCATGTCTTGTTTCAAGTTGTATTTGATTACACCTTCTTTGTTGTTTTTATGGCAATTTTCATAGTTTTTCACACTGATTGTTCTTTTTTTCACACCTTCACACAGGTAGCCTACACCTGAAAGATTGTTGAATGTTTGTGTTCGTTTGAAATTGATATTGAACGAATTATGAATTATAAATGCTCACGATGCATATATGTGTATTTGTTATATCATTAAAACCTATTTTTTTTTTTTTTTTTGCACCTTTCTCTCTCGATCTCTCTCCCTTTTTGCATGTTCGGCATAGGTAATTGTTATCAATTTCATATTGTTGTTCTTCGTCGGATCAGATCTTACCCCCCCCCCTCTCTCTCTCTCTCTCTCTCTCTCTCTCTCTCTCTCTCTCTCTCTCTCTCTCTGTTAATGAATATTGTTCATGTTACAGAATGGTTTTTAGAACCATCAGTTGTCTTTCTTCAACCTTTTCACATTTACTCCTTTTCCCACAATGTTTTCAAAAGCCCTTTCCTACAAGTTTTTTAAAACACTGGATTGTGCGGTAATGGGTTAAGTTAATCGATCATTGGTTCGATCAACGAAAGAATTCTCCAACGAGAGTATGAATCATTGTAACGCTGTATATAAAAGAGTGATATAACTGATAATTAGGCCATTGTGGACTCTATTTTATTTCATCGAAAAAAAAAGGATGCATTTAAAAAAATCCTGTAAGAGAGGGCTTTTAATAACATAGTGGGAAAAGGAGTAAATGTCAGCACTTTTGCACTTTCTCCTTTTCCCACAATTTTTCCCACCCAAAAACAAAAACGATTTTTCCAGTTATATTTAATTTGTTGTCTGCAATTCCTTGAATTTTGACCCGTCTAAATTTTTGTCGTTTGGTAAAGAGCTAATTACACAAAATAACCGGGTCACTTGTAGTACAATGAAAAATGATAGAAAGAGAGAGTCAGAAAATGCAGCGGAAGTATACAGTTTGAGAGATCGAGTATTTATAATACCCGATCAAGATAGAGAGAGAGAGAGAGACAGAGAGAGAGAGAGAGGGGGAGGGGAAACAGACATAGAAAGACACAATAGGTTGGAGAAAGACATCTGATGGTTCTAAAAACCATTCTGTGACATGAACAATATTTATAAACAGAGAGAGAGAGAGAGAGAGAGAGATCTGATCCGACTAAGAACAATAATATGAAATCTAACAGGTGTAGGCTACCCGTGTTAAGGTGAGAAAAAAGAACTATCAGTGTGAAAAACTGTGAAAATTGCCATAAAAACAACAAAGAAGGTGCGATCAAATACAACTTGAAACATACCTGGGAGTGGGTGTCAATTTTGGGATTTTTCATTCGGCGCGAGTACTGGTGTAGTTCCCAGGAAGCAGAATCGAGAGAGATTGGTATAAGTTGTAAGAACTTGTTTCTCAATCGACGTAAAATAAATGTATTTAAACTAACTTGAAACAAGACATGGCTTACACAGTGTAAGTGTCAAATAAAACCTGAAAGGAAATTACATTTTCTGAAATAGCAGTATCTATATATATAAAATTTGACATTGGGGACGATTTCTCCAAAATTTCTATTGGGGCCGATTTCTCTGGAGAAATCGTCCCCAGGGGCCGATTTCTCCAGAGAAATCGGCCCCAAGCGTTTTGGGGCCGATTTCTCCAAGGGCCGATTTCTCCAGGGGCCGATTTCTCCAGCATTCTAATAGAAGTTAGGCCTATGTTACCCATATTTTTTCAAACTGCTGTATGTGACAAAATTTCCAATTACAGCTAATAAAATGGACATGGATTGTTAGATAGATTATTAATCTTTAGCATCATACAAACTGTGCGGCAAAACACCAATTAAATCAACTAACATGGTGACCCCTGTCAAACAGGCATACGCACTCAACGGAATTTGAATTTTGTATAGTGTGGTTCTCTAACCTTAATATTCATTTTCACACAAGGTGCCTTTGTCAACAGCAAAATTTGCAACTAAACTGTCCTGTAGCATGTCAGAGATACTGTGATAATTTCTGCAGCAACATGCACATATATGATATCACCATGTTTTTATTTCTGCTGAAGTAGGTCAGCGGTTATTTATGTTGAAAAGTACAGATTTGCATGAAGGTAAGATTTGGATGTTAACTAACATCAGTCTTTTTGTGAAGATTAAACATTTATTTAATGATCCATGGCCATTTTATCAGCTGTCATTGAAAATTTAATTGCATCGAGCTGTTAGAAAAGATGCGGGTGAAATCATTTTAATTCCAGATACTATTAACAAAAGTTGCTCTGAAGGTGTCTGCGAAGACTAGTAATAAATAAAGCATCGGAGCAGACACCTTCAGGCTAAAGGTAGAGTCTGTATCAGTGGCAAGGTTACATGAGAAAAACCTGATGCTACTAATAGGTTGACACAAAAATGAATAAAAGATCAGACATCATGTGATCACATATGCTTAAAACTGTCTTTTCAGGGTCATCTATGACTGAACAGTTTGTGTATGCACATCCAAACTGCACAGGCCAACCAGGGTTGACTTTTCAGTTTAATTAAAATTTCTGCATGAAAAGTGGTCATTGTACCTTGTTATACAATCATTTTTGAAATATCAACTTAAACTGACCTGCACTATCGTTGATCTCTTTTCATCTAATTGATGTACATAATTCCCAGATGGTCCCTTTTAGCATGATGGGTCACATATGTAAAGCAGAAAAATTCTTCATCCACTTCTGTTTAGATAATCGAACCTACATTTAAAAAAGTAGTTTTAAGACTTTTTAACTCACTGGATCAAAAAAATTTTTTTTTCCATAAACAAAAAAGCATTTAAGATTTGTAGACCAGCTTTTACATGTTATATCAGTTCCTACATAACAGTTGTTTTACTGTTATCATGCGCGGATTCAGTTATCTTTCTCAGAGGGGGTCCCACCGAAAACGCACTCTTCTTAATATTATATGATACTTTGATTTCTGGATTTCAGTGGATGTAAGTCGTTTAAAAGAAAAGTCAACGTTTCCAGTTCTAACCATGAGGAGGTCTCCACATTTAGAACTTTTTTTTTAAAACTTATGACTGTATTTTACATAAATGCTGTGCAATATCAAACCAGTACCATTTCATGAATCCGATAACCACATTTTGCCACAATTCCAGGGAGGGTCCGGACCCCCGGTCCCTCCCTCTGGATCCGCCCATAACGTTCTGTATTTGGAAAACTTATTTAGCCATTACCAGACCCCCCCCCCCCCCCCCCCCACCAGCCCCCATTGTTCCTACAGCCTGCATATTTATTTTACATTGATGGAGAAACAAGTTCTAAGAAATTATAAATACTAATCTCTCTAAATTCTTTGCTAGTTTTAGATTGAGGACAGTCGTAATTTTCTAAGATTTTAAATTCTCTTTCAGTTTGAATAATAGATGAGACTAGAAAAAACTTCACAGTGAAGATGTTGTGCTGCATGACCTTTGTGCTGGAAGTGAATGACATTTTGTCATGAACTAGTGTATCAGTGATCAGGTAGAAACAAGTTAAACAGACACCAAAATAAAAAAATAGGCATGTATATTGATATGAAAAGAAGTCAAGCTGAGATTACAGTAAGAGATTTTGCTTCTTTATAACAAAGCGTGTGACAATCTCAAACTTCTGTGTATTCCATGGACATGTGCTCAACTTTTCTTTGTTTGTGAGCTGTGTGTATCCTAAATATTTCATTTTGCTGAAAGCTTTCATATTGCAACCAATTGGTTGTATATGTTGTTATATGTACATGTACTTGAAGAAAAAAAACTTATGTAAGTATGAAAGTGAATGAGACAGATGTAGATACTGTATAAGTTTAGGAAAAGAAAAAAAATTCTCTTGAATACTTTCCTGAGCAAAAGAAAAGGTACATAGATATATGTTTGTACACTTGAATTGGATTATAGAAGGAAGAAAATGGAATACCAGGTTCAGATCAATGGACAGATGGTCAGTAAATCTAACTCAGGAGATGGCAGTGATGTGAGTTATTTTCTACTATGATCTGTGTTATATATAATTTCTTAAACATTTACCACACCATCCCAAGTTTAAAGACCCTGTGAAAGAAGCCTTTTGAAAGCATTGTGGGAAAAAGGAAAAAATGCTTTCAATCCTATCAAAGGCAAAAATGATAATTTGAGCAACTTATAAATTTTTGTTCTCAAATGTTTTCAATTCAGACCAGTCTAATTTTTTTCCACGTGGTACAGAGTTAAAAGGCATACTTCTGGTTAAAAATAAACTACTTGGTCATGAAAATGGAGGCAAATGTAATTTAAAGGACATAAAAGTATGGATATCAATATGATTCTGACTGGAAGAAAAATTTGGACAGCTTTTAAGTAGAATTAGTTCCTAACTCTAGATTTTTTAACCTGAACCAAACAGTTCTATGTTTAACCCTTCACCACTCAATACCGACTTTAACGACCCTGAGAAAGAAGCCCTTTGAAAATTTTGTGGAAAAAGGAGAAAATGCTGGTTACCAGCATTTTCTCCTTTTCCCACAATGTTTTCTACCCAATTTCAATTCTAAACAATTTTCAACATTTCTTTTACATTTTTTTTGTTGTCTGCACAACAAGTCTGTTCTACTAGGACAAGTCTGAAATTTTGTTGTTTGGTAAAGAGTTAAAGGTGGGTATTTAGAATTTTCACATCACACCAAATTAAAAAAAATATATGTCAATGAAATTTATATGAAAAAACAATACAAATCATCAGTAATTAAGAATCATAAAATTACAAAAAAAAAATTTTTTTGGTGGTATTCCCTTAACCCATTACCACACAGCATTTTCTCCTTTTCCCACAACGTTTTCTACCCTTCACAAAACAAATTTCATATTTTCAGTCACTTTTATTTTGTCGTCTGCAAATGCCTTCAATTTGGACCAGCTTAAGATATTGTCGTTTGGTAATGGGTTAAAAGGCTACGTAGCCTCTTAAGCTATTTTTTAGATTTCCCACCAAAATAAAAAAATCATTGTGGGAATGTTAAGTGAGTAGCACATGACTAATGACTATTAAATTTCATACCACAACAAAAATGCAATTATTTTCCATAATGTCTAGAACTTCGGATGCTATGTTTTAAGCTTCGTCTGCAAATTTCCGGTATGTAAATGAGCGAGCTGCTAATGTAAAAATAGAACATGTTTCCCTTCAGTGTCGACATGGGCTGTAGTAAATCTCTAATTTATTTAGTTGTCAGATAGTTTTCAACTACTGGGGTTTAATGAATGAAAATAACAAGGCTTTGGGAGTATAAGGATGATTTTTTTGTATTTTTGTAAAATTTTCATCCCGATATCTGAAGGGCCACCTTAAGTAACTTTGAAGATTGAAGAGGACAGCCATAGACAATATCTTAAAGATGAATTGCATTCATTGTATTTTTGTGTGTGTGTTTAGATCCCAATGCTCGTATTAACATATTACTGAACAACTTCAGTATAACTTTGCTGTTGATTGCTTTTGAAACTATTGTGTGGAAAAGGCAGTTATTGCTTGTAACAAGTAGTTACATTGTATCAGTTGGTGATTTATCAAGCAAATATATAATTTTATAAATCTGTATTTCAGGGAAACAAAGAATTACCACAGTTGAGCAAACTTCGAGGATTGACTAAAGATGATAAAACTGAAAATGCCATGTTAAGGTCAAGAATAGATGAGCAGTCCCAGTTAATTATGATACTTAAAAACCGAGCTGATGAGTCTATAACAAAAATACAAACATTAGAGAGGATAAACAAGGAATTGGAAGAATTCAGAGAAAATGCCCAGGAGAATTTAAACCATGAAATCAGGAAGTTCAATCTACTTGATGGAAGGTTCAATGATTTGGCTCATAATCATGAGGAATTGATTAAATACAAAGACGAGTATAAAAGAGTGAATGGTGAACTAAGGACGGAGAATGATAGACTAAGAGAGGAAAATGCCAAATTGTTTTCTAAAGCATTGCAAGAAAAGGATGAAACAATACACATGTTGGAAGGAAAATTAGTCACAGCAAAGGATAATATAGCATCCTTGGATACAAAGTACAGGTAAAAGGCCTTAACTCTTTACCACACAGCAAAATTTTAAACCTATCCAAATTAAAAGCATTTGCAGATGACAATTTCAAACTGGCTCAAATGGTGCAATTTTGCTTTGATAGGGTAGAAAACTTTGTGGGAAAAGAAGAAAATGCTGGTTTCCAGCATTTTCTCCTTTTCCCACAAAGTTTTCAAAAGGCTTCTTTCTCAGGAGCATTAAAAGTCGTCATTGTGTGGGAAACACTTAATTGGTTTGGTTAACTCTGTGCCAAAAGATTCTTGCTTGATTGATTCTGATAAAGAGGGCCTTTGAAATCACTGTGGAATGTTTTCCACCCTTTCAAAGAAAAACTCTATGATTAGAGCCATTTTTAGGTGTTGTATGCATTTTTTGTGTTCATTTGAGACACATTGGGTTAAATGTTTTTTCTTCAACTCTTTACTAAACAAAATTTAAGGCTGGTTCAGCCAGGCCCCAGTAGTACACTTGGTAGTGTACAATACTCAAGAACAGGGGGTCAGTTACTTTCCAAGTACAGATGATGGTCAGTGCCACAGGATTCATTCCTTTCTCACCGCTGGTCATTGTTTCAATGTGAGAAGGCAGCCAGTGGTGCGGAAAGAATTTTGTGTGGAGTACTGGTGAAAGAAACTCCAGGAATGCATGGATAGGTGCACTGGCAACTGCATTAAAACTGAAAATATGTGGAAAATGGCATTAAACATCACACAGTCAATGAATTATTAGACTGGTCCAAATGGAAAGGATTATATCAGAGGATTGACCCTTTACCACACAATTCCTAGTTTTAATGCCCCTACGAAAGAAGCCTTTTAAAACCAGCATTTTCTGCTTTTCCAACAATGTTTTCTATCCTTTCCAAAACAAATTTCAATCTTTTTGTTGCATTTATTTTGTGGTGTGCAAGTGCTTTCAAGTTGGACTAGTTGTAACAGTTGTCGTCTGGTAAAGGGGTTAATTTCAGTCACTTGAGGCCTCTTCGCATGAGGAGTAGAGAATATCATGATCCTCATATTGCATAGAAGGTAAAACTTGACTCTTTCGAGATAACAAAGTTTTTCAATCATCCAAATCAAAAGCAATTGCAGATGACAAAATTTTAATGAAGCTCAAATGATTATGTTTTCTTTTATAGAGAAGAAAGCATTATCGAAATAGGGAAAAATGTTAGCTACCACTAATTTCTTCCTTTTTACGTAATGTAAATTGTTTTCCAAAAACAAACTGTCTTCTTCATAGTCAATTCTACATGGGATCATTTGGTAAAGCTACCATTATCTCCCGCTAGATGGCATTCTATAAATACCCATCTGTCTAATTTGGGCATCCTGGGTACAGAACCAAACCACTTTCCTTTGCAGCAACGGTTACTTTTAATTTCAAACTAAAATAAACGTTTACTTAATAAAATGCTACCTCGTGCGATTCACTTAGCTGGTAAAACTGATCAGCAGTTTAGAGAAATCTGGAGCTAAAACAGGCCTGACTTTTCCTCAAACATATTGATAAAAGCCATTTTCTCCATTGCTACTTTATATAACTACAGTCTCCCCGATATCCGGGGATATGTGCAGACAACGTTAAAGCTACAGCTACTTTTTTAACTTCAGACAAAGTGTTCAAGATAGTAAAACAAGAGAGGAATCCCTCAGACGAGAAATACAATTATTACAAGAAAGATTGAAGGCTGAAGTTAAAACTTTACAACACAAGTTGAATGACACAGAAGAAAGATTAAAAGGTAGTACACTGAGGAACAAACCTGAAGTTGGTTGTCACCTTGTTTAATTCTTTACCACTTAACCCTTTACCAAATGACAAAATATTAGACTGGTCCAAATTAAAAGCATTTGCAGACGACAAAATAATTGTAACTCAAAAATTGAAATCAGTTTCCAGCAGGGAAGAAAACATTGTGGGAAAAGGAGAAAATGCTGGTTACTAGCATTTTCTCCTTTTCCCACAATGTTTTCAAAAGACTTCTATCTCAAGGTCATAAAAACCAGGGATTGTTTGGTAAAGGGTTAATCCAGACTTTTGAACAACCCTGAGAAAGAAGCCTTTTGAAAACATTGTGGAAAAAGGAGAAAATGCAGGTAACCAGCGTTTTCTCCTTTTCCCACAATGTTTTCAACACTATTAAAGACAAAATCCATATTTTGAGCTATGTCTGCAAATTCATGTACATTCAGTTTGAACAAGTCTATTATTTACTCATGTGGTAAAGAGTTAAAGTAACCTGTATGAATTCTTTCCCTCACATCGAATTTTAGACTCTTTCAAAGGATATGTAGAGGACAAATCTAGCAGAAGTACAAAATTTAATGAACTGAAGATCCTTCATGGGGTAGGAAACATTGGGGGAAAGGTGGATATTGCTTATATCAGCATTTTCAACTTTGCCCACAATGTTTTCAACAGGTCTCTCCAAAGGGGTTGTTTAAACTTGGGATAGTATAGTAAAGGTTTAGCAGAAATATATGTATATGGAATTTCAAGGTAATTGGACCTGTTTGAAGCATGAACCTGTTTTTCTCCACCCTATTAGTGCCCCTTCATGACTATAGTTGCTTCTGTGGCTTCTGTAGCTCAAGATCAGTTAACACAAAATGTCCAGTCTGATCTTTACACTGTCTGCTTTGCTCAGATATTTGGGAAAAAAGCAACCTGAAAATTGGACTCATTTGGGGCTTATACTAGACTGATAGTGTCTGTTGGGGTTAATATATGGTGTTCTAATTGTTAATACTTTACAGCACAGTCCCTTTTGAACAATAGAGGCTTTTGAAAATACTGTGGGAAAAGGATATAATGCTGGTAACTAGCATTTTCCCCTTTTCCCATAACGTTTTCTGCAGTATGAAGGAAAATTTTCATGTTTTGAATTTTACTATCAAAATTCATGTGGTAAAGAGTTAAGCCAAACAAATGGCCAAATACTGCAGTTAAGTTTTTATTAAGATTTCAATATATCATTCAGATGTATTATTCTAGGTGCTAATTACAAATTACAAAACCAGATAGACAGTAGACAAAGTGCCATGGAGGAGGCATCTAGCAAGTTACAACAGCTGACCAAAGAAAAGGATGAAATGTTGGAACTGGCAATGCAAAGAGGAAAGATAATTCAGGTAAGAACCAGCATGAATTTCAGCTTGCAGGACAGTGTAACATTTTACCATTGAAAAATTTATAGACCTGTCCTCATTGAAAGCATTTGTAGACGTCGAAGTCAGTGTGCTAAAATTTTAGAATTTTTCTCTGAAAAGGAAAAAAATACCTTGTAGAAAAGGAGAAAATGCTGGGGACCTCACTTTCTTTTTTTCCATATTTTTCAAAGCTTTCTTCCCCTTGGTCATAAAAGTACATGTACTATATTGTTTCCTTAACTCATCACCTCTTGTAGATGACTTTATTCATGATGCAAAATGGGAATTATATAAACATCAAAAGGAGGAATTTTGTCACTTTTCTATAATGTTTTCACATGTATTCATGGCTTTACCTTCTGTTACAGTTTGCCCTACTTTCTAAACCAATGAAAACGCCGGATTTCGTTCAAAACTGCTGGATTTAATTCCATACAGACTCAATATGTTGCAATATGTTATTAAATGGTTGACCTATATACAGTTGTATCCCGGTTAACGAGAAGCTCCGCCCACAGTATTTTAGCTAGTCCTTGTAGAGTAAATACCAATCTAATGCATACACTGTAGTAAAAGGGGCGGGGATTATTCCAAGTAATTGCATCATCGCCAAAAAAATGACGTAATTTCCACGTGAATATCGGGACTAAATAACTCATACTTGGCCACCTGGTATTTAACCCTTTACCAAATAACCTTTGGTTTTGACTACCAGGCTGGGAAATTTGGCTTGGGTCCAATTTGAAACCGTTTGCAGACAACAACTTGGTACTTGCTCAAATTAAAGGATTTGTCTGTGGAAAGAAAAAAAAGAGACATAGCAGGAAAGGAGAAAATGCTCCTTACAAGCAATTTCTCCTCTACCCGCAATGTTTTCACGCGCCTTCTGCCTCAGGGCAGTAAAAAAGAGGGCTTATCTGGTATGAAGCAGATCCTGGACAATGAGCCACTTTAGAGGGACATGGGTGTTTATTGTACACACTTGTGTTAGCAACACGTCGCCTTTGTCGGGGAAAATAAATTCTTTATAAAATTCCTCGTCTTCAACCGGCTCAAAGCATGCATCCATTGCTGAATCTATCGCTTCAAAGAGCATGAAATTCGGCAGTTTCCGTACCTACATCTAATCTCGCCCGTAAAACGGCCGTTTACATTTGAACTGCGAGTCACATGATCTTATACAATGGCGGGCCAATGTGATTCGTTTAGCAACGACTTAACGACCTCAATGAAGTTATTCACATCTGTGTATCTGTCGGTTAAAACTTCAATCGAAATTGATAAAAAACAATTAATGTAGATCTACGAATTGTTTGTCGAAATATGGTTCGAAAGATTTCGATAGAAAATTAAAAACCGAGGTTTCTTTTGGAAGAGGAGCCTGACAATTATCAGAACGGTATAATCTACCGGCGTATTTCCGAGTGTACCGATCTGCTGCATATCAATCCACTAGATACAGACGAGGGATATGATGGCTACCATCACCCCGTGATATGCCGAATGAGTCTGACTGCAGACAATTGTCCTGAAACTAGTTCAAGGACAACCTGAGTAACAGTTTTAACGCCGTACGACTGAAAACGCACGTACGTACAACCGTCAATCAAAAGAGGCGTGTCGAACTGAGCTTTCTGTCGTTCTTGTATGGCTCTTTCCACCAATTCTTAGCTGTCAGTCAATTAGAAAGTAGGGCAAACTGTAAGTTAGTTATTGATCATATATTTCATTTGTATGAAACTAAATCGTCGGTCGGCTTCGCCTCCCTCCGATTTAATTCCATACAAATGAAATATATGATCAATAACTTATACTTACAAAATTATTTTATAGATACATGCAGAACTCTTTTCTTTTTTACTTTTATGACGATTTTTTTTTAATGTAATGAATTTTGCTAGGTTTAGAATTAAAGTGCACCTTGACAAACCTTTTTTTTCAGAGAGAACAAACAGAAAACAAAAGACTAAAGAAGAACATTGAAAATATGGAAAAGGCTGTAAAGGATATGGAAGAAAAATTTCAGTAAGTTTCTTTTCTCTTAGAATAAACAAAAATTTATACTTGTCCGTAGTTGTAGACCATAAATTAATTGTGGCTCTGTTCATTAGATTTGTCTTGAAATGTAGAAAATAAAATGGGTATAGAAGAAAATCTTGGTTACCAGAATTTCCTCTAACGTCCAAAATTTTTCAAAAGCCTTCTCTGCATGGGTTGTTGAAACCCTGATAGGTTACTCTATGCTTATAGAAATTATTTTGTTCTCGGGATAGACAGTATAATTTATTATGTATGTGTATTTGAAATACATAGACAGTAATTGAAAACTTTCAAGGAAATTAAGTTATTGCTTGTAACCCTCTGCAGTTAACCCTTTACTCCAAAGATACTCATTTCTACGCATTGCTTGTAGGGGCCTTTGGAAAACATTGTGGCACAAGGTGAAATTGCTCTTGACAAGCAATTTCACCTTTTGCCACATTGCTTTCTATGCTATCAGAATTGTCATATACACATAAGAAACAGCTTCATCCTTGTTGTTATTTAGGGTCAATTAGAGATACCACAGAAATGCCTTATGGGGTAAAGGGTTCTCACATGCAGGAAGCAAGCATACAAGTCATCAGATAACATAAATTTATTTAACAACTGACTCAATCATGAGGTAGAATGGTTACTGGACATACAGAACATTTAAAAATAGCAAAAACTTTCAACCCATGACAGCCTGTGTGAACTGTGTAATCTAACAATAAGGATGTGAACAAATATCTTAGTAATTGCGCACTTGCATGAACATCCAGTTACCCTATCATAATATCGCTTATCGAGAACTTGGCGGAAAAATGTAAAATCAGACTTTCAGATCTTTTATTTGATAAATCCAGCTTTCTAGATTCAAAAAAAGTTTATGGTTTGATTTATAGAGTATAAAAATTAAAAATAACAAAATAACAGTGGGATTGAATTATATAATAAATGAAACTTTATCGTTTGGAAACAGTACATTAACAGTTCTGTTTGTTTATACATGTATGAGAGTTTATTACTGCTTCAACACTGTGTTCTCAGTCCTTATCTTACAGCAAAGTTCTAGTATTGTCTATTTTTAGGGAATTGATAGTGCATGATTCAGATGTCTTTCAAATAATGATATATTTCCTTAATTACGTAGAAAACATAGTAGGAAAAAGAGAAAATGCTGGTAACAAGCAGTTGCTCCTTTTCCCACAAATTTTTCAAAGCCTTCTTTCTCACGGTCTGTAGAATGCTATACCACACCATCTCCACTTTTAATGACCCTGAGAAAGAAAGCTTTTGAAAACACTGGGAAAAGGAGAAAAAGCTGGTATACCATTAAAAAACATTTTTATACGCCCGAAGGGTCATATTATGTTATACCCCCGGTCGCCCGTCCGTCTGTCTGTCCATCCATTAGCAATTTCTTGTGTGCGCAACTCCTCCTACAGTTTCCATCCGAATTATTTGAAACTTGCCACAATGAATCTCCATGATGTCTAGTTGTGCACCTGGGTCTTAGAATTTGGATCGCTGTTTGCGTTCCAAAATTATCTGCCCCTGATTTCTGAAATAAGCAACTTTTCACTTTGAATTTTTGTCCAGGCCATAACTTTTAAATTATAAAAGCTATTAACTTGAAACTTCATACACTGATAGAACCCATAATGGAGAAGTGCACTGCACATGAACCATAACTCTGCCACCTTTATTTTTTAAGATACTGCCTTTTGTTATTTTTCACATAGAATTTTTGTTCAGGCCATAACTTCCAAACTATAAAAGGTATCAACTTGAAACTACATACACTGATAGAACACATTATGGAAAAGTGCAGTACACATGAACAATAACTCTGCCACCGTTATTTTTAGCTCACCTGAGCACAACATGCTCAAGGGGAGCTTTTAGGATCACACGGTGTCCGTCGTGCGTCGTCAACAATTCTTCAAACATCAACTCCTCCTAAACTGCTGGGCCGATTTGGATCAAACTTGGCTGGAATGTTCCTTGGGAAGTCCTCTTTTAAATTTATTCACAGAATTTGATTCCGTCAAAAACTCTGGTTGCCATGGCAACGAAATGGAATTTTTTAGGAAATTCTTTAAAAATTTTCTTCTCTAAAACCGCTGGCCAGATTTTAAAATAATTTCACAGAGATGTTGCTTGGGTGACCCTTTTCAAAAATTGTTCGAGAAATTTTGATCCTTCAAGAAACATGGCTCTGGTGAATGGGAGCTTCTTGCACTATACAGAAATGAAGAAATTCTGAAAAATTCTTCTTCTCAGAAACCGCTGGCCAGATTTTAAAATAACTTCACAGAGATGTTCCTTTGGTGACCCTTTCCAAAAACTGTTCGCGAAATTTTGATCCGTCAAGAAACGTGGCTCTGGTGAATGGGGGCTTCTTGCACTATACAGAAATGAAGAAATTCTTAAAAATTCTTCTTCTCTGAAACCGCTGGTCAGATTTTGAAATAATTTCACAGAGATGTTCCTTGGATGACCCTTTTCAAAAATTATTCGCGAAATTTTGATCTGTCAAGAAACATGGCTCTGGTGAATGGGGGCTTCTTGCACTATACAGAAATGAAGAAATTCTTAAAAATTCTTCTTCTCAGAAACCCATGGCCAGATTTTAAAATAATTTCACAGAGATGTTCCTTGGATGACCCTTTTCGAAATTTGTTAGCGAAATTTTGATCCGTCAAGAAACATGGCTCTTGTGAATGGGGGCTTCTTGCACTATACAGAAATGAAGAAATTCTTTAAAATTCTTCTTCTCTGAAACCGCTGGTCAGATTTTGAAATAATTTCACAGAGATGTTCCTTGGATGACCCTTTCCAAAAATTGTTCGTGAAATTTTGATAGGTCAAGAAACCTGGCTCTGGGGAATGGGGGCTGCTTGCGCCGTAGGGAAATGAAGAAATTCTTAAAAATCCTTCTTCTCTTGAACGGCTGGTCAGATTTTGAAATAATTTCACAGAGATGTTCCTTGGGTGACCCTTTTCAAAAAGTGTTCGTGAAATTTTGATTCATCAGGAAACATGGCTATGGTGAATGGGGGCTACTTGCACTATAGGGCAATGAAGAAATTCTTAAAAATTCTTCTTCTCTGAAACGGCTTGTCAGATTTTTGAAAATTTTCACAGAGATATTCCTTGGGTGACCCTTTTCAAAAATTGTTCGTGAAAGTTTGATTCGTCGAGAAACGTTACTCTGGTGAATGGGGGCTGCTTGCACTACATGTATATGGAAATGAAGAAATTCTTGAAAATTCTTCTTCTCTGAAACTGCTGGTCAGATTTTGAAAGGATTTTTACAGGTGACCTTTTAAAAATTGCTTGTCAAAATGATGATTTTGTTTCCAGTGTTTCAATACCTTCAAAAAAAAAAAAGGCTATGGTCCTCTTAAGAATTCAGGTGAGCGATCCAGGGCCATTTTGGCCCTCTTGTTTGAGTTTCTGCCCTTTGTTAATTTTCAGTTTGAATTTTTGTCCAGGCCGTAACTTCTAAACTATAAAAGCTATTAACTTGGAACTTCATACACTGATAGAACCCATTATGGAGAAGTGCACTGCACATGAACCATAACTCTGCCACTTTTGTTTTGAGTTATTGGCCTTTGTTAATTTTCACTTTGAATTTTTGTCCAGGCCATAACTTCCAAACTATAAAAGGTATCTACTTGAAACTACATACACTGATAGAACCATTATGGAAAAATGCAGCACACATGAACCATAACTCAGCCACCATTAGTTTTTGAGTTTCTGCCCTTTGTTAATTTTCAGTTTGAATTTTTGTCCAGGCCATAACTTCTAAACTAATAAAGATATGATCTGGGACCTTCAAAGACTGATAGAAGACCTTGTGGATAAGAGCAATTCACAAAATTTGAAACTTTGCCACTCTTATGTTTTTAGTTATTGCCCTTTAATATTTTTCACATATCATGGAGAATAACTACTCTTCATTCATGGCCCATCCGTCAATGCAACTCATTTCACTGACAAGCCCCTTAGGGCATATATGCGCCGCTCTGCGAAGCTCTTGTTTCTAATTCTTTAGGCTCATTTATTTTTCCTCTGTAAATGCTTTCAGTTTAGGCTGTCCATAAATATTATTGGTTATGCGAAGAGTCCATGATCCAGAGGTTCTTGCTTAGATCCTTACCTAAGGCACTATGATTTTCAGGATTGTAATTTAACCCAGTAAACACATGAACAAGTGAACTTTTACTATGACTGACGTGATTTTGAAAACAGTGTAAACTACCAATCAATTACTATTTCAGACGTGAAGCTGCGGCTGTCAATTCTAACCTTCAAGTGCGGAAACTGAAGTCAGAACTAGAGGATGTTGAATTGAAAGCATCTGAGGTTACAAAGGTACAAGCACAAAACTTTTATTCAACCATTCTAAATACTACAATAATTACAGCTACCTGATAGAATGAGATATTTTGTGTCAACCAATCAAGTGTCTGCTCTTTCAATTTAGAATTAGATTGGTATTTAGAATAATTTAGGGCCTCTGCTTGGCTCATAGATGAAGATGTATGATTAATTTGCTTTCTGGCTTCTTAGGTTCCAGATCCGAGGCATTTTATGATAGTGTCCTTGCACAAGACACTTCAGTGCTCATTACTGGTGAAAACTTGCACATACATTAATAATAGAGCTGTTGCATTAAAATTATTGAAATAATGTTGAAAGCAAAATGATACAATTAATCTGTCAAAGAATAATCGTTGAAAATTAAATCAGTTTTTGTCCATTAGTTGCATGGCAAATAGATACATTTACCAAATACTAATAGACTCTAATTCATCTTGAACAAAGTCTTGTTAGTAGTTACAAGAAATAAGAAAGGCTGTATTTTTTGTTGACCCTGAATAAGAGAGCTTTTGAAAAAACATGGAATTTTTTTTCCTTTTCCCACAATGTTTACTCCTCTTTCGAATATTAAACTTGTCATTCGAGTCATCCATGCTTTCTCCTTTTACAAATGGTTTCAATCTGGAAGATTCTTAAATTTTGTTATTTGGCAAGGGGTTCATGTAGAATTGTGACTCTTTCTACCCCTGTAGGTGACAGCTTTGAAAAATATCAATTGCTTGTTTTATTAGCTCACCTGAGCACAACATGCTCAAGGGGAGCTTTTAGGATCACCCGGTGTCCGCCGAGCATCGTCAACAATTCTTTAAACATCAACTGCTCCTAAACAGCTGGGCCAATTTGGACCAAACTTGGCTGGATTGTTCCTTGGGAGGTCCTCTTAAAACTTTGTTCACAGAATTTGATTCCGTAAAAAACTCTGGTTGCCATGGCAACCAAATGGAATTTTTTAGCAAATTCTTTAAAAATCTTCTCCTCTGAAACGGCAGGTCAGATTTTGAAATAATTTCAGAGATTATATTCCTTGGGTGACCCTTTTCAAAAACTGTTCGTGAAATTTTGATCCGTCAAAAAATGTGGCTCTGGTGAATGGGGGCTACTTGCACTATATGGAAATGAAGGAATCCTTAAAAATTCTTCTTCGCTGAAACCGCTCCTCAGATTTTGGAATAATTTCACAGAGATGTTCCTTGGGTAACCCTTTTCAAAAACTGTTCGTGAAATTTTGATCCATCAAGAAACATGGCTCTGGTGAATGGGGGCTACTTGCACTGTACAGAAATTAAGAAATTCTTAAAATTTCTTTTTCTCTGAAACCACTGGTCAGAATTTTAAATAATTTCACAGAAATGTTCCTTTGGTAACCCTTTTAAAAAGTTGTTCGCAAAATGCTGATTTGTCAAGAAACATGGTTCTGGTGAATAGGGGCTACTTGCACTATTTGGCCATGAAGAAATTCTTTTTCTCTGAAACGGCTGATCAGATTATGAAATAATTTCACAGAAATGTTTCTTGGATGACCCTTTCCAAAAATTGCTCAAGAAATTTTGATCCATCAATAAATACAGACATGAAGAAATTCTTAAAAATTCTTCTTCCCTGAAATGGCTGATTAGATTTTGAAAAAATTGGCTATGGTTCTCTCAAAAATTCAGGTGAGTGACCCAGGGCCATTTTGGCCCTCTTGTATTCTATATTTAGAAAGTAACACAACTTCTGAATTGCTAAACCAAATGGTTAAGCGAATGAGAAATGAATGACTTTAAATCTCTGAAAATTCTGGAGAATTATACTCAGAATCCAAGTTAACCCTTTACCAAACGATCCAAAATTTAACCCTTTACCACACAACAAAATTTCAGACTTGTCGGAGTTGAAAGCATTTGCAGATGACAGTTTCAGTGTGGCTCATACCAAATTATTTTTCTTTGATTGGTAGAAAACATTGTGGGAAAAGGAAGAAATCCTGGTACTTAGCATTTTCTCCTTTTCCCACCATGTTTTCAAAAGCCTTCTCTTTCAGGGGCATTAAAAGTCGTCATTGTGTGGTAAAGGGTTAACTATCCTGGAGAAGACAGTTTTTGAAAACAGTATAGGGAAAGGTGGAATTGCTGCCTTTTTGTGTGATTTTTTTTAATCCTTTCAAAGACAAAGCTTGCAATTTTAGCCACAATTAAAATGTTCCCTGCAAATCCTTTGAATTTTGACAGGTTCACAATTGTGTCATATGGTAAAGCGTTCAAATGGTTGGATTTATCCCATCATGAACTTTACAGTTTTGTTGCAGAATTTTTGAAAGGTTAATTTACTATATACATGCCAAAGGAAGTGCAATTTCAGTTATATTACTAAGATAATATTTTGTACAGACCAAAGACTGTGTTACTACAACGGTAATTTTGACATTGTCAGTCTGTTAGTCTTTCACATTAATGTATGCAGCACATCAAATAAAAACTGCGAAATTTTGCATTGGAAATGAGTCTTGGACATTTGGAAGGTTTATTAATAATACAAAGTCCATATTCGCTTGCTATTTTTAGAACTTTTTTCGGTTTATTCTCCAAAATTTTCTAAATTTAAAAGTAAGGCAACTTCAGAATGGCTAAACCAAATGGCCTATCAGAAGCTGTGTTACACTGAGATTTGGAAAGTGTTTATGAAATGAGACTAGGAAAATTCTCAAGAATAGTTGAGGAATGCAGATCTAGGTCATAAAAAATGCATAGCACTATAGATATTTCATAAAATTTGTACAGACTGAAGAAAAGGTTGCAAATACGGTAACATAGACATTGTTAGTCCTTCACATTGATGTTTCAAAGTACTTAAAATGAAAATCACAAACTGGTTTTGCCTGCAAAATCTCAGACATTTATTAAATTTGCCAGGTTATTTGTAGAGAGGGTGTCTGTTAGTTGTATATTCATGCAAATTTTATCAAAAATCCAAACTGTTGTGTTTCAATCCTACACATTGCATAAATGTTGTCATTTCTGTGTACTCTTACACAATTTACCCGATTCCAGACAATTCCAAGTTGTAACGACCCTGAGCAGGGAGGCTTTTGAAAGCATTGTGGAAAAGTGGGAAAATGCTGGTAACCAGCATTTTCTCCTGTTCCCACAATGTTTCTTCTAGGATTTCATTTCTAAAACTCAAATTTGAACAAAATATACTTTCAATTTGGAATTCTCTAAAATTTAGTTGTCTGGTAAGGAATTACTTGAGTTCTGTTACCTCTAAAATTTAGTTGTCTGGTAAGGAATTACTTGAGTTCTGTTACCTATTCACCAAATAATATTGTGTTTTATGAAGCCTGTTGAAACCTGTATGGGCATTGTGAAAAAAGGATAACATACCTGTAACCATAATTTCTTCTTTTTCAATAATGTTTCTACCCTGTCAAAGAAAGATCATGTCATTTAGATAACTTCTAATGTGTTTTCTGCAAATGGTATCCATTCAGACTTTTCTAAAAATCTGCCATCTGATACATTTTGAAGCCCCAAATAAAACTAAAATCTTCAGTCCACATATAGCACCCAAATACTTGCAATAAAAATGATAATTTGGTCAAGGTTGCTCTTTTCAGTGGGCAAAGTATATACATGTAATGGTTACCAGACTGGACATTTTGTCAACTCTTTACCAAATGACAAAATTTTAGACTGGTCCAAATTGAAAGCATTTGCAGCCGACAAAATAAAAGTGACTGAAAATTTGAAATTCCTTTTGGGAAGGGAAGAAAACATTGTGGGAAAAGGAAAAAAATGCTGGTTACCAGCATTTTCTCCTTTTCCCAAAATGTTTTCAGAAGGCTTCTTTTTTAGGGTCATTAATAGTAGGGATTGTGTGGTAATAGGTCAATTTGGACACATCTAAAGTTTTGTTTGTTGGTAAAGAGGTGAGAGTTATAACTGTCTATGGTACTTTTGAATCCTGAATTCATTAATGGGATAGCCTTAACTCTTTACCACATAACAAAGTTGTAGACTTGTCCATATTAAAAGCATTTGAAAATGAAAAGCGAAAAAAATTATTGCTATCTGTGAAATGGGAAAAATCATTATAGGAAACGGAGAAAATGCTGGTTACCAGGGTTATTAAAAGTTTGGATTTTGAGGTGGAGGGTTAACCCATAAACTGCAAAGCACAACCTATGTTGCTTTGAGGGACTGTGAAGAGGGAACAGACTGCAAAAGAAATGGTGGTAATTTGGTAAAATATTCTGGCCAAACAGTGTTGTTGTAACTGTTGTAATATTCTGACTGTTTGTCAAAGTCGAAAATATCCAATTTATTAATTTAGCAATTCTTTTTCGACAGTGTTTACGCAGATTTGTTTCTTTTAGTTTGCTAAAACTGGAGATTGTGCGGTAAAAAGTTTAAGAGAGAAAACTTTGGAAAACATTGATGGAAAAGAAGAAAATGCTGGTAACCATCATTTTCTTCTTTTCCAACAATGTTTTCTACCCTACTGTAAAGCAAGTTTCAATTTTCATGTCACATTTATTTTTGTCATCTGCAAATGCTATCAATTTGGACTAGTCTAAAATGTGATTGTTTGGTTAAGAGTTAAGTAAGGACTCTATTCCAACCAAAAATGGCTTGTAAGTTCCCATATGAATACTCATGACCATGTGCTGCCGTCCACATGCTGTACATGTTATTTCTCACATGAATAAGATAAGTTAGACCATACAGTATGCAAATTAATCCATTTTTCTCTACCAACAGAATTGTTGTTTTTTTTATTTCAAATGCTTTTGCACTTTATAGCTTTGCACAACTTTGTAGGAAAAAGACCTTTTGTAGTAAACAAGCAATGTTCCTTTTCCAATAAAGCTTTCATATGGTTAAAAAAAAGGGTTGTTTCTCATGCACAATTCTTTCTTCCTTAAACTTTTTAATCAAAGAACAAAATGTTCAACTTTCCTAAATTGCAAGCATTTTCAATTTTCAGAAGACAAATTATTTATTGCTCAAATAATGATTTCTGTCTTTGAGAGGGTGGAAAACATTTTGGGAAAAAGAGAAAATGATGGTTACCAGCATTTTCTCCTTTTCCCAAGATGTTTTCAAAAGCTTTTTCCCACCAAATCTTCCACAACACTCAGGATAGTGTGATGAAGGGTTAAGAAATTTGATTTTTCAGAGTAAAGCAGTTTTGTCAGTGAAAAGAAAAAGACGATGATTTTTAATTACGTTGATATTTTTGATTGTGTTGGTAATCTTGAAAGTAAATATAGACCTTGCTTTACAGGACAGTGTGGGGAAAGGACACAGACTGAATATTTTTCTGAAGAGGAGTCCAAATCCCCAAGGACACGTCTATGATGTTGTCAAAACACCGTTAGGGAAAACATCTTACAAACTTGTTAAAAACAAGCCAGCTAAACATTTTTGAAAAAATCATCAGTGTATTCTAAGTTAAAATAATTTGACCTAGGAACAAAAAGCTTGTTATGAGAATGTTCTTCCTTCTACTACAATATTTTCGGAAAGAAATCAGCTGAAAGAGGAAAAGGGCAGGAAGTAATGAGTTAAACCTTAACCAAACACTTCAATATTTTTTGCCGTCCTAAAGAGGGATTTTGAAAGGGTAAAAAACATTGCAGGAAAAGGAGAAAATGCTGGTGACCAGCATTTTCCAACAATGTTTGGAAGGTCTTAGTTTTGAGTATCTTTAAAGCTCCGACTCTGTGATAGAGGGTCAAAGCATTTGCTGATTACAAATCAAATGCCAAAAGTTGTGTCAAAAGATGTGATTTGTCTTTCAACTCTTTACCACACAATCTTTTAATGACCCTGAGAAAGAAGCCTTTTGAAAACATTGCGGGAAAAACAGAAAATGCCGGTAAATAGCATTTTCTCCTTTTCCCGCAATGTTGACTATCCTTGACAAACCAGATTTCAATTTTTCAGACACCTTCATCTTGTCCTTTCAAGTTGGACCAGTCTAAAATGTTCTCGTTTGGTGTTAATAGGGAGGAAAATATTTCAGCAAAGGAAATAAGAGAGTTACAATTATTTTGTCCTTTTTCCACAATGATTTCAATCATTTTTGTGAAAACAATGGATCATTTGTTAGTTGTTTACCACACTTTTGGACTAGATCAACATGAAAGCATTTGCAGACAACAAATAAAAGGTGATTAAAATGATGAAATTTGTCCCTATAGGATAAAAATTGTTGTGGGAAAAGGACAAAGTGCTGGTAACCAGCATTATCTCCTTTTCTGACAATGTTTTTCAAGGCCTTCACTGGGGGTTGTGTTGTAAAGAATTTAAGGGTTAATTCTTTACCAGACAACAAAATTTTGAACTATTGATAAATGTAACTCTAACATTGAAATCTGTGTTTGAAAGATTAGAAAACATTGTGAATAAAAGGAGAAAATGCTGGTTACCAGCATGTTCTCCTTTTTCAACAATGTTTTCTAAAAAATGTCTTTTCCTCAGTGTGGTCAGAAATCAAGATTGTGTAAAAGGGGTGTCAGGAGATAGTTTCACATACCTGTAAATATTTGACCATTGCTTTACTTTTGTTTTCCCCTGCAAACACTGTTCCTTACCATAGTTCAGACTGTGTCCAAAATGTGAGTTTTATTGTAAACCAGGTAAAAGTACATTGTTACGTAAATTTTTTGTGAAGAAAATCACAGTCGCAATGATGCAATATTCATTGAAGAAATTGTAGAAAGCCTTCCTCCTGGGTGTCGTAAAAAAATTGACTCCTGTAGGAAGCAGTTCAATCCAAACTGGACAACAAAATTTTGCACCGGATAAATTGAAAATATGACAACAGATTAACCCGTTACCACACAATCCTGACCTTTTAACGACCCCTAGAAAGACGACTTTTGAAAACATTATGGGACATGGAGAAAATATCTAGAAACCAGCATCTTCTACTTTTCCCACAATGTTTTCTATTCCATCAAGGACTAATTCCATCCTTTGAGGTTTGTTTAAACTGTCCTCTGAAAATGCTGAATTTTCACAAATTTATTATTTGCTCATATGTTAAAAGAGTTAAATGCTTCTAAAATGATGATTACTGTTTTTGATGGGTAGAAAATAGTGGGAAATGGAGAAAATGCTGGTAACCAGCATTTTCTCCTTTTCTCACAATGTTTTCAAATGTCTTCTTTGTCATGGTCCTTGAAATTTGGGATTGTGTGGTGTAGGGTTGAAAAATTGTAACAATGTCAGCATTAGGTTGAAATGAGACACTTCTACTTTTGTCACAATGTTTTCACAGATTCTTGTATTAAGTTGTATATTCTGACTGGGCGTTGATGTGTAATAAGAGTATTGATATTCTATTGTTTGATGTCAACAATGGATATTTAACCCTTTACCACATAATCCCACTTTTAATGACCCTGTGAATGAAGCCTTTTGAAAATATTGTGCAAAAATTAGAAAATGCTGGTGACTAGCATTTTTTTCCTTTGACCACAATGTTTTCTACTTTTCCAAAACCAAATTTCAATTTTCAGTTGCATTTATTCTGTCATCTGCAAATGCTTTGAGTTTGGACCAGTCTATGATTTTATCATTTGGTGAAGAGTTAAAGTTATTTTTGAACATCTGTTGTATATTGATATTTTGTGACTTACACTTGATCATCTTTTTATCAAAATTCTCTGTGATGTAAGCACATACCTTTAAAGCTTTATTGGTCCACTATTGGACTCTGAAATTTTCATTGGTCGATCATCGTACACTGATACCAAAGACAGCACATTTGTGCATCCCCACCCCCTCTATCCTACAGTATATAATAATTATAGGTGTGCAACAAGTCAGAGAAAATTTGACCCCCTATCTTTTTTTAAAGTGAATACCGGTATTTGACAGAAAATGGAAAAGATAACACAACACCTTGACATACTATTAGATGGGTTTAGAAGTTATTTTCTTTTGTGCCCTGATCACCACCCAATTTGTTAACAATCGGTGAATTATGATGTACGTGAATTAACTGTGAGAGAATGTGCCTAAGTTTTTGACTGATAAAGGGTTTGAAAAGATGTGAAATGGAAGATGAAAGTTATGATAATGGACCAGATGAAACAATGAAGCCTTTTGAAAACATGGCGGGAAAAGGAGAAAGTGCTGGTAACAAACATTTTCTCCTTTCCCCTCAATGTTTTCTATCCTTCCAAAATCGAATTTCAGTGATATGATTCACATATATTTTGTTGTCTGCAAATGCCCTCATTTTGGACTTGTCTTAAATTTGTTGTTTGGTAAAGAGATAAAATTCATGAGGTCAGTGTCCATGCTTGGTTGCAAGCCCTTTGAAAGCTTTGACAGTCAGGACAAAATAGGAAACCCCTTTCTGATCCCACCGGCACCAATCGCTTGTTTCTTTTCCTATTAAAATTTATGACTCCTTTTCCAAATGGACTTGGGTCATTTTTTTTATTTTAATTTTGTTTAGCAACTTGTTATTATATTATATAGTATAGAGGCAATGTGCTAATATGCTATGTTTAGTAAAGTGTTGGATGATGAAGGAATGAAAATATGGCAGAGTTTTAGTATCCTATGATATATGCCTTTGTTTTACTTTATGCTGTATCTCTTGCTTTACTGGCCAATATGAAATCACCCTTAGTTTATACCTGTCACATCTTTGCGAGCCAAGTTTACGATCACTACGTGGATCTTACCTTGGCTGATTGAGCCCAATTTCGAGATTCCTGTGATGCACCCTCTGTTGGATACTGGTTATTACTCCCCTTTACATCATGTTTCTAAAAGCAAATGAAATATCGTTTTACATACCGCTTACGAATACACATGAAGCGATAAGCAGACATCTACGTGTGTTTCCATGTTTTACCTACTATTCGAAAGGTAGAGACCGTGTTCTATTTTTATCAAAGATGAAATGCTACGAGCGATTTTATTCGATGCAGCTAGAGCTGGCTGCATCCAATGAAAAGGTGTATCGGGTGGTTGTAAAAATCAAGCTCAATCCGCCAAGGTAAGATCCACATAGTGATCGTAAACTTGGCTGGCGAAGATGCCCCTGTCACTATTCACTGTCTACTCTAAATTCAGTTTAAAGTTTACTTTATACATGTGTGTTCATTAATGTTTCATCTGTGTACATTTAATGTTCGACATATACAGAATGTGTTTAGATTACATAAAATAGTATAATTATGGTCATCCATATAAAGATTTACAAGAGGCAAGCATTGAAAGATACATTTATGACTGTGTCAGCATAGCAAAGATCCATCCAAAAAAGAAGAACATTATAGGAGGCCCTAATCTATAAATAAAAGCTTACCATACTGTTACTCTCCCCCACCCACCTACTTCCTAGCAACATCTATAATTTTGTTAATTCTTTACCATACAATCCAAAGTTTTAATGACTCTGAACAAAAAACCTTTGAAAACATTGTGGGAAAAGGAGAAAATGCTGGTTACCAGCATTTTCTCCTTTTCCCACAATGTTTTCAAAAGCCTTCTTTACAAAGGTCATCACAAGTTGTCATTGTGTGGTAAAGGGTTAAATAAAAGAGAGAAAATTACAAAATTAACGGCAATTAGAAAAAATAAATAGATCAACATAAGAAAAGTGAGAAAAAAGAGATTTTTTGTACAAATCGGGTAAAGTTTATCACAATGTGATTGCAGATCACATAGCATGGTTTATACAATTTGATCTTGAACTGTCTTCATAATAAAACTGAAGTTGTGTTTAGAGTTGTATTGAGTAAATTCATTTTCTATTCACAGGAGTTTGAGGCATACAAGAAGCACACCTCGGCCTTGCTAAAGAAAGAGAAAGAGCTGAATGAAAGACTACGCCACCTTGTTGGATAATTCCGTCTGCTGTTTTCTACAACATGGAAGTTCAAATTTATTAAATCTATATCTCACATTTATTTTGTATCAGGTATTCAGATTTCTCTGTAAATTTTCTCCTATTCCCATGCTTTCAAAAACTCCTTGTCTTCAAGATCATTTTAAAACTCTTTACTAAATAATCCCTGGCTTTTGCGACCCTGAGATAGGAACCTTTTTAAAAACATTTTGGGAAAAGGAGAAAATGCTGGTAACCAGCATTTTCTCCTTTTTCCACAATGTTTTCACCCAGCTGGAAATTAATTTTGATTTTTGAGTTGCGTTTATTTTGTCGTCTGTAAATGCTTTCAATTTGAAATTTTGTCATTTGGTAAAGGGTTAACCCTTTACCAAACAATCCCTGGTTTTCACAACTCCGAGATAGAAGCCTTTGGAAAATATTATCGGAAAAGTAGAAAATGCTGGTAACCAGCATTTTCTTCATTTCCCACAATGTTTTCTACCCTACTGGAAACAATTTTCAATTTTTCGGTAACGCTTATTTTGTTGTCTGCAAGTGCTTTCAATTTGGAACTGTCTAAAATTTTGTCGTTTGGTAAAGGGTTAAACAAAGGAATGTATAGTTACAGATTTAGGTAGTCTTGTGTAATTCAAATAGTCATCTGCAGACAGTAAAGACCGAAGGGAATAAGTTCATCATTTAGAATCATGATCCTTCAGGTGTTCATTATGATTTGGTGCAGATGCAAGCATTCAATGACCTGGGGCAAATGTCCCCGAGCCCTACCATCAGCTTGAAATTGTCCCAACCATCTGAAGGATCAGGATTTAGTATTCACCAACTATTCTTATGAATGAATTTAGTAAAGTCCTCCAGAATTTAATGAATTTGAAAGTAACACAACTTCTAATTGGCTACACCAGTTTGGTTTATCCAATGAGAAGTTGTGTAACTTCCACATATTCTGAATCAAAGTTTTACAAATGAATTAGAGACAAGTGAGAAATGATTGCGAGAAAAGGCAACTGTTTTTTTTTAACAATTTCCATTTGTAGCTTAACATTTTCATATTCCTTTTTCAAATAAACCAAATTGTTTCTGTATTGGATGGATGTTGACTTTTGGACTGCCAACAAGGTAAATTTGAAAATTAGAGACAGGGATAGGAGGGTTTCAAAGATGTGTTTTTGCTGCAATTACAGATTATTTTTGACATAAAGTACTGCGTATTTGGCACTAAATAGAGGCCTCAGGGTGATAAAGATCAAGGATTAAACTGCATGTTCTTTTCAGTACGATCCTAATCTATGCCTGTCATCCTTTTTCCACAATGTTGTCAAAAAGCTTCTTTCCAAGTCGTCAAAACCAGGGATTTATATATATGAGCGCGGATCTGGGAAAAGGTGCCTTATGGCCAAAATTTTCGATTTTTGTTTTTTTGCATTTTATTAAAGGGGATTCATTTCTGTCTGACGTGTTTGTCATTTTTCATCGATATGATGTATAGTTTCGGAGATATGCACGTTTAAATACAGGTACCCTCCACAATGCGTTTTGTTAACGAACGTCACGTCAGCGACGTCAATTCTAAAACGCAGTAAAATGCGTACATTTTGTCAGTGGGTGTGAAACGTCAGTGTAAAAACACATCTCTAAATGTTTTTCTTGAGTTTGTTCCTTGATTTAATCTAAGGATTAAACGACAACGACACGCTGTTTAGCTACCTAATTACTTAGGCAGTTTGCCAAGCAATAGGAAAAAAAAACGGGACAGAAAAGTAACAAACAAACAACATAAATTATTCCTTGTTACTAATGTTAAAAACAATGAGCATATTCATATGACATATTCGTCATTCGGAATGATTTAAATCATATTCAATAAAGAAACTACCAAACAGCAATTACTATTTACGTGATATAAAGGAATACATACGGAATATAATGTTGTAGTGACTTTCTTTGTGTTTGTAATTAATTCGTGGAGCATAAGAAAATTTGATGTCGCGCGATGTCAAAATTTTCTTACGCTGAGAGAAGTAAACACAAGCACCATGAATGTTACTACAACACAATATTTCTTTTATTATATACCCACAACTTTGAACAAGATTTGCAGTTATTGACATTTTATTTGAAGACGGCAGATAAATTCAATCAGCGCGGATGGTAGTAACTCTTGTCTTCGTGAATGGCGGATTAATATTACGTCCTCATTCCATATTTGGGACCGTATTTCACTGCGTGTAGATTTTTTTTCTGTCGTGTGTGTTATTCAATTCGATTCAACGCTTGTATTGGATCCATAAAATTTACTGGTATATAAATAAACGTAGATATACTTAAAAACAGAAGTTGCTCTCTGGTAAAAGGTTGTTTTATGCATCTACCAGGAGAATCGACGAAGTGTGGAAAATAAACTGCGTCGACTTTTCGGGTTTTTTTGTGTGAATTTTTAGCATGTTCAATGACTATTCTACCTCAGGATTATTTAGCCACTTCTATGACGATATGGGCTGTATAGATCCCTAATTTTGTGTTGATTCGCGTGATATGCATGGCGTAGATGCATCAGACCCGCTTTTTCCAGAGCATGGTGCAGTTTCAAATTCTTAAGATCAGTTTCGGCAAGAACTCTTAGCGTATAGTAGGTATACTAGAAAACAGGATCAAACTATTCCTTTCTTTCTAAAACAGTTTGCAAAGTATTGCACAGTATATATCTACACATTCTTTGAAGTCTGATCTTGATCTTTAATGTTAGCAAAAACTATTAGGTTTATAGTAGACTGAATCACGTAAAATACATGTATAAATTTATCGATCTATTTATAATGCTGTTAAAACTCTACCACACAACCCCTAGTTTTAACGACCCCCAAAGAAACAGACTTCTGAAACTGGAAAAAAATGAGAAAATGCTAGTAACCGGCGTGTTTTCCTTTTCTCACAATATTTTCTACCCTTGCAAAGACATTCTTTATTTATTGGTCCTCAGCAAATGAATTCATTTTGAACCAGTCTGAAAGTTTGTCTTTCGGCAAAAAAAAAAAAAATGTTGGAATGCCGTGCTCATTTTTGAAATGAAGGCGCAAAGAGATAGTGAAACAGTGTCATTCCTTTGCTGCCGCACATTTGCATGAAATTATATCATGGAGAATGTAGAGAAAATAGCATGCATATAATTGCAGCCTGATCTTGGTCTACAAATGGGAACCAAAACGCAAATCCATCTTTTTTTCAAGCACATCAAAGAATGTTAAAACGTCTCTAACAAACCCTTCTATTGTGTGTTCCGTAAAAATGCATAAAGATTGATACATGTATATTGAAGTCTGGATGTACTAAATATACAAAAAAGAAAACATATCAGCATCCCTAAAATATTGATGTCCTATCTTTTGGTCATTCAAGGCTAGCATCTGCTACATGACATGAACATCTACAGATGGGTTGTCAAAACTATCAAAATAAACACGAATACATGTAATACGAACTTTTAAAAAGTCTTCAGAGAAGATTCAGGCCAAAGAGCTTGCTAAATATTTATCTGTAAAGTGCATGTATATATCAGGTGACAATATTTTAGACTGTACCAAATTGAAAGCGTTTTCAGACGACAAACTGAATATATCGCGAATGATGAGATTTGTCATTAAAAGGACATACAAGGTTGTTGGAAAAGAAGAAAATACTGGCCATAAGTATTTTCTCCTTTGCCTACATATTTTTTTAAAACAGTCTAACCCATGGTCGTAAAAATTTTGCATAGAAAAACTCGACAAACGATGTAGGGTTAAATATTTTGTTAACTATGTGTGCCATATAAATTATCTAAACTAGTCTAATGCGCCCCTTTGTTTCTGGAGTACACAATGTAAACGGAACTGGACGCATCAGTTACAAAGAGAACAGGAAAAAAATGTGTTTAAGTCTTTTGGTGTTGCTACACGAATGTGTGGCACGCAGCTCCGCCATATCTTTGTAGATGAGGAGTACTGAATACAGCGTGCATTTTTAGAGAGGGAATCTATATACTCCTTATGTACTGACTTTCTGATTTTCTCACAGTGAAGATAATTACATGAGAGGAGTATTATCAGTACCCCGAGGTGCAGCTGGCTGAGGAAGACCATACATGTTCGCATAGTTCACAGTGAACTGAATAGATACTCTAATGTCTTCAAACACTATGGGGATGTGGACTCTTTTTCCAGTGTTTCCATGTGTTCGCACGCCAGGTCCATTTTTGTCCATGTGTTCAGCTGCATTAAATTTTTGAGTTGCCTTCGTCCAATGGCAAACACAACCATAAAAAATGTCCTACAAAAGCATTTCCCCCAAACATAAACTTCTTCCTATTTCTCTTCCTTTTCTCTCCTTTTGTTGGTTTTTCTATATCAAAATCCATCAAAGTTCGCATTACATACACGTCTTTATCATTTTTCTCCATTTCGCGCATATTTTATATGTGGTCGATCATGCCTGTCTTTGTCAATTTTGACGGACAGTTCAAGTACATTTACACCATCTCTCTTCAAACTCCTCATCTTCATTTAAAAATCTCCATCGTGACCCAGATTTAAGATCTTTTGACTGTTGTTACTGGCAGTCGGATCACCTTTCTCTGAATCTCCATTTCTCCCATCTTCCTGGTCACTCATTGATTGATTGTAGTGTATTTAACGCCGTTTCCAAAATTATTTGAGACAGAAAGAAATTGGCCAAGCCGTTAGTCGAACTCACGACTCCCTGTCCTCAGGTCCTGTACGCTACTGACTGGGTTACCGCTGCTCGACTCCTGGGGACCGTTTTACTAAACTACTCAGGTCCTCAATATTAGCCTCAGTACAATGACATTGACCTAATTCTTGGATAAAGTGTAGAACCCGTCAACTGATCTTGATGTAGGGATCTTCGTCATCTTCCCCATCGGAAATATCAATAGCACACGATAATGAGCCATCTTAGGAACCAACCGGTGTGTTGATTGGTGTCCATCCAAAGTACCTGTCTATGTCCTGAAGGAAGGAATAAACATCAGGGTTGAAATAATGGGTTGGATCAGAATACCACAAACAAAATATTGTCGAGGGAAAAAAGTAAATAACATTTTTACATGGAAAAAAAAAAACAGAAGAAGAAAATGTAACCAGTAATGGATGCGCCTCGATCTTACAGTCCGATCTCATTACGTTAAAAAATGAATTAGAGTAGGTGCCCTGCAGCGTTACCGACTGCGCTACCCACGCTTCGTCTAATAACGCAAAGTTTAAGGTACATGTAGTTTATTTTGATGATTCAGTTCTTAACATCGCCCTCTTTATATTAGACTCCCAAGAAAAACATAAATAGGAGGTACATCTTCCATATATTAGGGTTTAAACTACCTAACATCAACATTTGCGGGATTTGTTTTCTAGTAAAGTTCTACCTTTTTTTTCCATTTCGTAGTGATCACTTGTTGATGCGGCCATAGACCTACGAAGCTGCATTTAAGGTTGAGAATAAAAAATAAACTGAAATGGAAACAAAGCTAGGTTTGCAACATTGTGTTTTGAAAACATCTTTGAAATCAGAAATGCAACTTAGGCTTTATATCGATAAGAGTAAACTTACCTCCATAACGATGTCTTTCTCGGAAGGTGGGGGTTTACATAAATTTCCTCTCCAGATTTATGGCTTCACATGCAAATGACTCGTATCAAAAAGAAATTTTATAACATTGGTCATTCAAACAAACGATAACTTCTTATAATAAATAAATTTTCAGTGCAAACAGATGTCTTTTTACATCAAAATTCAAGATTTTTCGCATACACTCTTATCGACTATTTTTAGAGAAACATGTGACGATCACAAAATTGATGACGTAACTTTGAACCGCAATATCTCTACGTCACAACTCGACGCCTTAAGGCACCTTTTCCCAGATCCGCGCTCATATGTACTTTTTTTATTTCGAATACATGTAACAGTTGTTATTTCTAACATATGCAGATACTTGTATATATGTAAACTTGTTTTAAATTTTTTGTTCAAGACATATTACAGAATTATAATTTTCAAGAAAAAAGGGTCCATCTCATGTTTCTGTTTTTCAGCCTAGCTGTTTAACCTGGCTTTTCAACGTACACTTACCTCTTCGTACGATCTTTAATGAATAGCAATTTGCTGTTAGTAAAAAACATGGACTGATTTATTCTGTTGGCCTTTTTTAAGGGCATATTTATAACATAATTATATACAAGGGTTGGTTGCTATGTTGACTCTTACTAGGGGAGAATTCATTGTAGAAAGAGGAGAAAATGCTGGTTACCAGTATTTTCTCCCTTTCCCATAATATCCTGTCTTCATCAGACTTGTCTTACAAAGTCGTAACACAGAAACAAATAAATGCATAGCTCAAGTACAAACTACATCTGGTGGGATTCAAACCCACGAAGGACAATTTTCCTCATTTTTCGAGGATTAAAAGACCAATACCATAACCACTGAGCCAAAGAGATATCTCTCTGATGCATTTATCAGGTATTGTATTTAAATCAGGACGAAGCTTTGCATGAAGGAGTGGTCTCCCGTAACACATCCCCTCTTAAAGTCATCATTTATTGATGACTCAAAGCCTTATGAAGCAGGAGGTCCATTTTTGGACAACAAATGGGATTAATGACTCTATGGCCAATCCCGGACGAGCCCATCTTATGAACAAAGTTCGTAACAACAAAACAAATAAATATATACCTTATATAGAAACTGCATCTGGTTGGATTCGAACCCTTGAAGTGACAAATTTTTGAGGATTAAAAGACCAATACCATAACCACTGAGTCAGAGATAACTCTCTAATACCATAACAACTGAGTCAAAGAGATAACACTCTGACGCAGTTTTCAGGTATTGAATTTAAATTGGGACGAAACTATACATGAAAGAGTGGTCTCCCATAACACTTGTTGACCCTTTACCAAACGACAAAATTTTACACTGGTCCAAATTGAAAGCACTTGCAGATGAGACAAATTAAATGTAACTCAAAAATTGAAATTTGTTTCCAGTAGGGTTGAAAACATTGTGAGAAAAGGAGAAAATGCATGGTTACCAGCACTTTCTCCTTTTCCCACAATGTTTTTAAAACGCTTCTACCTCAGGGCCGTAAAAAAACAGGGATTGTTTGGGAAAGGGTTAAATAAAAGGATAATGGGTCACATTTGTTTGTTCTAAGTAGCTAAAAAATTAAAAAGACAAAAATAGGCATCATTTTAGTTACCAAGGTAACTATATGTACTTTAATTACATTTCCAACTTTAAAAATCAACAAGACTCATTAGTCACAAAATCTGTAAACATAATTAATTGGAATTCTAAATTATTTACAGAAAATAGGGAATGATAACAGAACAGTTATAATCAATAAATATATGAATATTAATAAAAACATATTACAAAGTCTTCTACATTATAACCTAGTCTACAATCTTTGGACAAATCTTTAATAATATAATTATGTATTTTAACCCTTTATCTCAGAACAAAAAATTTAGACTTTTCCATGTTGATTGAATGATTGTATGGTGTTTATTGCTATTTTCAACATTATTTCAGTTATATCACAGTGGCCAGTGCACCTATCCATGCTTTCCCAGAGTCTCCTTTACCAGTACTCCGCACAGTTTTCTTTCCAAGCCACTGGCTGCTTCCCACATAACCATAATTGACACAATGGTCAGCGGTGGGAGAGGAATGAATCCTGTCAAAGAAAGAAACTGGCCGAGCCAGGGTCTGAACTCACAACCCCTGTTCTCAAGTCCTGTATGCTACTGACTCGGCTACCGGGTAGACTTGTCCAAATATCATTTGTGTAGTAATATGGTATAGAAAAAAGACTACATGTACTGTGCATGTACAACAACAATGAGAATGTTGAAACAACAAAGCATAATGACAAATGGCAAAATTGCTACTAGTTTGTTTTTATTTTGGAACTATTTTACTTGCTGATCACTTCACATGCTATATTAACCCTTCACCACACAGCAGACTTTCAGACCTATCCAAATTGAAAGCATTTGTAAGGCGATAATTTCATAGTGGCTCAAAAGATGCAATTTTTCTTCGATAGAGAAGAAAATCTTTTTAGGAAAAGAAGAAAATGCTGTATTTTCTCCTTTTCCCACAATGTTTTCTAAAGGCCTCTTTCTCAGGGTCGTCAAAGTAGGGATTGTTTGGTAATGGGTTAAGCAGCTCCAATGATGCATTTTGTTCTTAGGACTGGTAAAAAACAAATTTGGTAAAAAACAAATCTGGTAAAAAACAAATTTAAAGAATCAATTTATGGTATCATCAGAAAAGTTGGAAATGCTTGTAAATACTCCTTTTCCCACAATGGTTCCAAAGACTTCTGTTATGCATCAGGAATGTTAAAACTTGATATTGCATGGTAATGAGTACCCTCATAGAGAACTTCTGTACTGAGTTTGAATTTGTTGTCTGCAGATGTTTTGAATATGAAAGTCTAAAACTTGCTGTATGGGAATGGGTTAACTCTTTACTACACAATCACGAGTATCAACGACCCTGAAGAAGACTTTTGAAAACAACATGGAAAAAGGAGAAAATGCTTGTAAACAGCATTTTCTCCGTTTCCCACATTTTTACCTACACTATCAAGGATAAAAATAATCATTTCAATTCCACTGATTTTGTCATCTGAAAATGCCTTTAATTTGGTCTTGTATAACATACTGGCATTGGTAAAGAGTTACAGAGCATCTATATGAGTAACAAGTGGCTATACAGTAGCCCAATTTGTAATTCTTTCACGTAAAGCGGGCATACTGGTACATCAGAGTCACTTTATTGGACGGATAAATTTTGTTCAAATGAACAGATAAATTGTAAAAATAAAAACACACATATACTAGAAATAAAACACTGGCAAACAAATACATGTATGTATGATCTGCTTCATCATGAGTGTGATAAACATAAATTTGAGAAATACAGAAGTGATTAACTCTTTACCACATAATGAAATTTTAGATTAGTCCAAATCAAAAGTATCTGCAGACAGCAATATGAATGTGAGAGAAAAATTAAAATTTGTTATGGGAAGGATAGAAGAAAACATTGTCAGAAAAGAAGTAAATGCTGGTTACCAGCATTCGGGATTGTGTGATACAGAGTTTAGCTGGTTTTATTAAACCTTTTATCAAAAAACAACCAGAATGTATTTGCAGTTCCTCCTGAGGAAGTAGGCTGTCGAAAATACATGTAATGTGGTAATAGCAGAAATGTTGGTAACCACCATTTTCTTTTTTTCCACACTACTTTCCGCCCTCTACCTCAGGGTTGTCAAGATTTCCAATAGATGAATCAAAAATGATAAAAGAAAGCAAATGGATAATTCTATCTTGGAAGTTCTAATGAAATAAAATTTACACTTAACCCTTAACCAAACAATCCCTGTTTTTTACAACCCAAAGGAACAACTCTTCTGAAAACATTGTGTGAAAAGGTTAACATTTTCTCCTGTTCCCACAATGTTTTCTATTCTTCTTTAGTCAAGTTTCAATTTTTGAGTCGCATTTATTTTGTCATCTGCAAATGCTTTCAATTTGGACAAGTCTAAAATTTTGTCGTTTGGTAAAGAGTTAACCAACAGTAGACTACCAAGGCAAAAACTGGTTATAGTGAGCAATTTCCTCTTTTTTCACAGTATTTTCACATGACTTATAACTCTTTACTGAACAATGCTAACTTTTGATAATCTGTGGAAAGAAGCCTTTAGAAAACATTGTGGCAAAAGGAGAAAATGCTGGTGACCAATATTTTTTTCCTTTTCTTGCAATGTTTTCAACCCTATCAAAGAATAATTGCACCATTTGAGTTGCACTGAAATAGCTTGCAAATGTTTTCAGTTCGGACAAGGCTAAAATTTTGTCTTCATGTAAAGGGTTAAAATAAAATCAGTATCAATTATCATTGTTTGACATGGTTTTCTTTTCATGTTTGTCGGCTACAAAGTTGTCTACAGTGAGATCAGACTGGCCTATAATGTTTCTACCTGAAAATATACTACCTAATACTTAAGTTGAAACAAAAAAAATAAGCTATTTTCTGCAAAAGGGCTTAACTCTTTACCAAACAACAAACATTTAGACTGGTCCAAATTGCAGACAACACAATAAATGTAACTCAAAAATCGAAATTTGTTTCTAGCAGGGTAGAAAACATTGTGGGAAAAGGAGAAAATGCTGGTTACCAGCATTTTCTCCTTTTCCTACAATGCTTTCAAAAGGCTTCTAACTCAGGGTCGTAAAAACCAGGGATTGTTTGGTAAAGGGTTAACTCTTTACCACACAATCCCAACTTTTAACGACTGAGAGAGAGAAGCCTTTGAAAACACAGTGCGAAACGGAGAAAATGCTGGTAACCAGCATTTTCTCCTTTTCCCACAGTGTTTTCTGCCCTTCCCAAACAAAATTTTAATTTTTGAGTCACCTTTATTTTGTTGTCTGCCAATGCTTTCAATTTGGACCAGTCTAAAATTTTCGCATGTGGTGAAGAGTTAACTCTTTACCACATGACATAATCTTAGACTTGTCTAAACTCAAAGCATTTGCAGATGATAATATAAATGTGCCTCAAATGATGAAATTGCCTTTGATAGGATAGAAAACATTGTGGGAAAAGGATAAAATGCTGATTGGGGTGTTAAAACTGTGGACTGTGTGGTAAAGGTTCAATAGCTGGATCCAGACTATATTTTCTTTCATTCTGATGTTGATCTACAGTGTCTGCAAGAGGCAGCCTGTTACTTTTCCACAATGTATCAAACAACAACTGAACTTGCCCTTATAGGTACTTACTGTAATTGATTACGTTCAATCATGATAGTGCATGTATATTTCAAACTATGTGCCTATGAGGGACTATCCAGAATTTTAATAGAATTTTTTTAATGAATTAGTATCGTACATTATCGAAAAATTCACATCTTAAACATTTATACATTGTGCATCGAGATTCAATAAACAAAATAATTTTGAATAGTCACACAGAAGTTACAGTCACCATAGCAACATGCCTATAAAGGATCATGGCGCACTACAAAATTTCAAACATGGTTATTGGTTTACATCTTAACTCATTACCAAACGACAAAATCTTAGGTTTGTCCAAATCGAAAGCATTTGCAATCAACTAAAAAATGTGACTGAAAATTTGAAAATTGTTTTGTGAAGGGTAGAAAACATTGTGAGAAAGGAGAAAATGCTGGTTACCAGCATTTTCTCCTTTTCCCACAATGTTTTCTAAAGGCTTCTTTCTCAGGGTCGTCAAAAGTAGGGATTGTGTGGTAATGGGTTAATCAATTCCATCAATTTTCTATAAATTACCCAGGAAAATATTTAATATTGACCCAATATCAATCGATTGCATGTAAATTTTTATCATTTATTTTTTTAACCCATTACCACACAATCCCTACTTTTGACGACCCTGACAAAGAAGCCTTTAGAAAACTTATGAGAAAATGCTGGTAACCAGCATTTTCTCCTTTTCCCACAGTATTTTCTACCCTTCACAAAACAAATTTCAAATTTCAGTCACTTTTAATTTGTCATCTGCAAATGCTTTCATTTTGGATAAACCTAAAATTTTGTCCTTTGGTAATGAGTTAATGAAATTTTGAATATGGTTCAAAAGTGATCTCAAAATCAAAATATTTTAAAATATTTTTATACTTGTGTATTTTCTGTCCAATCCAATAATTTGTCATATTTTCTTAGCCCTTGTCCTACTAAATAACTGACATGAAGTTTTCAATTTAATAGTAAAAACCCAAGTACTGCTATTTTAAAGGTATGTTTTGGGTAATAATATCTCCTTATTGGACAGTGTAGATCCAAGATCTAATGTCTGATGTTGATCTACGATGTCTGCAATAGGTCAAAGAGTCTCGGTTAGCAGCTTATGGATTAATGTTTGTCCACATACTTCTGGATAGTCCTCGTACACACACTTGCTTGAAACTTTCATCTGGTAGCCTGGCAAATATGGAATGTCATATCAAAGACTAGCATGAATAATAAATGTAAACACTAGTAAAAGTATGTAAAAACCTTAAATAATTTATTAGTAAATTCAAATAATGATTAAAAATAAAGCTAATAAAGCTACTGATTCCTTAAATAAGACTAAATGGACGGCATAGATTGAGAAAAAACAGCATATAATACTACAGTAAGAAAACGCTATTGGAAAAAAAAGTTGAAATAAAAAATACATAAATTAAAATGACAATTTCTGTGGCATGAAACTGAAAAAAATGTCCAAGAAAAGTTTTTTCTTTAGTATAAACTTTTACCTCACAATCTCCAGTTTTAATAACCCTACTAAAGCTGGCTTTTGATAACATTGTGGGAAAAAGTGGAAAATGCTGGTAACCGGCATTTTCTCCATTTCCCACAATGTTTTCTACACTATCAAAGAAAAATTTCATCTTTTGAGCTATATTTAAAGTGTTGTCTGCAATTGCTTTCAATTCGGACAAGTCTCTTCTTTGCTCTTGTTCTCTACCCAGTAAAAGACAAGTTACATCAATTGAGTCACATTCAATTTGTCGCATGCAATGCTTTAAATTTGGAGAAGTCTACATTTTTGTTATTGGAAAAGTTACTGTTTAACTTTGTTTTCAGTAATTTTGCAAGTATTTTATATACATGCGACATGCCTGTCCTACAGGCAGTCAAACCCAGACAGCAATGATGGGATTCAAATCCTGGTCCCCGAGGTAAAAATTCAATGGCTTAACTCTTTAGCAGATGGCAAAATATAATAAATGTCCACTTTGAAAGCATTTGCAGATAACATCTGAAATATTTCAGTAGCTAAAATGACGGGATCTTGTTATGAAAAGGTAGAAAACACTGCATGGAAAAGGAGCAAATATTGGTTTACAACATTTTCTCTCCATTTCTCATGATGTAGTTATTTTGAACCAGAGCTATCACTTAACATGATTATACCCCCACCAGCTCCTTGTCACAGGTTTTTGTCAGAGAATGCAGAATGGTTCAGTATAAAAGTAAGAGTTGAAAAAAAAAAATCAAGGGGAGATAATTCCATACCACATCACAGCAGGGTCATGAAAATTGCCCATGCACAACTTCATATATATAGGGACCCTGTGTGTAAATTTGAGTTTAGTATGTGAAAAATGGTAGGAGTATTGCTCCGGGCAAATTTATGTATCTACCAACAGAAGGACGGACAGAGGGACAGACAGCCATGGCGATTCCAGTATACCCCTCTCCCCTATGTTGTGGGGGGTATAAAAAGATTCAATCTGTTGTTATAATATGAACCTGAAAAACAATTTCTGTCATCTTTATAAGATGACAATACTACTATAAACAACAATGCTTTACATAACATACATAACAGAATGGTGAATAAATAATTAAATATTTCTCTCTATTAGAAAGGGAAAAAAAATTATTGATATACTACTCTTTCGTAATAGCACAAAAATAGAACTTTTATCTTAAATATAAGAATAATTTACAAACATACATGTAGTCACAGAACACATAAGAATCTTGTTTGTCAAAGTTTTGGACACTGTGGGCACTCACAGGATTATCATAACAAAAATCTAAACTATGCTAAAATCAACAATGATACATACAGTATTTTGTTTTTTGATAAACACAGTACTCACACTTAACTGTACAATCCCCAGATTTAATGACGATGAGAGAGAAGCCTTTACAAAACATAGTAGGTAAAGGAGAAAATGCTGGTAATGTGATAACCCTTTGCTTAGCAACAAAATCATAGACTATTCCAAATTTGAGAGGATATTCAGACAAATGTGACATCAACTGGTGGGATTTTACACTCAAAAGATACTCTTAAAAGATGGAAAACATTGTGGGAAAGAAGAAAAAGCCAGTTACAAGCATTTCATCCTTTCCAACAATGTTTTTAGGGACCATCAGGGTTGTTACACCATCATGGTTGTTACACCATCATGGTTGTTACACTATCAGGGTTGTTACACCATCAGGGTTGTTACACCATCAGGTTGTTTGGTAAAGAGTTAAACCATTTAAACAACAATAATCTTAGAAACGAATGTACCCCATCAGATCCATTTCACACTCATAGTTTCAAGCTAGTCAAAACCAGACACTATCCTTTCCACACTAGTAGATAGGTATCAGACTGTATTACTCACTCTGATCTGAATCTACACTTTAAACACCCACGCCACCTTTCCCATGCATTCTCAGTGTTAATTTACAAACTGTGTTGAAGCTAACAACCTTTGTCTGACAGAGTCCATTCCCCCAAGAGGTGGGGTCCTTTCTCTACCCTGGGGTGACACACTATAGTACCCACACTCTACAAGCACTGTTTCAATCATAGTTTGTAACTGTTCATATGTAATTGCATCATCTTGTTCCAAGTTACTCAAACCCATATCAATGTTCAAAGTCCTGGGTATGTCTGCCTTCAAGGTGGAGCCCATGGAATTATCGGAATCTGAACCAGCAGATCCCGCCCTTTTGTCGGTGGATTTACCACGAGCCCGTGCACGTGAAGAGGATGAACTTCTCTCCCTGACTGAAACAACTCGGGGAGTTCTATCAGCTCGGGGAGTTTTCTCGTCACCAGAGTTAAACTGTGCGTTTTCCATGGAACTCAAACTGGAGTTGGATCCCTGCCGACTTAATGGACCCAGGCTTGCATCAGAGCCAGCTGAATTTATCCTGAGATCCAGGGGACCAACATTGAGATCTATCAAGTCTCGGGAACCAGTATTTAGCTGAAGAAGAAAAAGGATGTGGCATTTATTTTGTTGATTCCTTTCCAGTCACAGAATCCATGATCAAACAATGGTGAGGGAGTTACCAAGTGACATAATTTTAAACAAGTTCAAATCAGAAGCATTTGCAGACAACAACACTAATGTGACTAAAAAAAGTTAAATTTGTTATAGGAAGGGAAGAAAACATTGTGGGAAAAGGAGAAAATGCTGGTTAACAGAATGTTCTCCTTTTCCCACTATATTTTCAGATGGCTTTTTTCTCAGTCCTGAAAACCAGGGACTGTTTGGGAAGGGTTAAAAAAGAATGAGAGTAAAGGAGAAAATGCTTATAACCAGCTGGTACCACACAATCCCAACTTTCAATGACCCATATTGCAACAAGAGTTTGAAAACACTATGAGATCTTTGTTTTCAGCCCTCTTTAAAAAAGTCTGATCTAGATGACTCTAATGGGTCCAACATCAGAGGTTTAAGTGAAAATACTAAAAATCTGCATGCCAGCTGATAATCCTCAATGGCTGCCTTTTTACTGGATCTGGAAAAAATTCCAAAAATAAAAATTGCACATGCACACACATTCAAATGGTAGAAAGACTTCCTCTTAATGTAGACTTACAATCAAAACTAGAAACTGAATTCTTTTTCCAAGCATCAAATTCTAGGCTCCTCTAAATTAAAAGCAGCTATAGACAACTATTTTGAAAGCGGTACAAACAAACTGACATTTTCTGACAATGTAGAAAATATTGTTGGAAAAGCATCTTTACAAGCCAAGGTGACAATCACAATGTAAATCTTACATAGTAATCATCATCTTGGCTAGCAAAGATGTGGGAAAAGGAGAAAAAGAAGAAAAATGCTGGTGTTTTCTCCTCTTACAGCAATGTTTTCAAAAATCTTCTACGGTTATTAAAATGTCATAATGGATTAATTTTTTACCAAACAACAAAATTATAAACCAGCCCAAATTAAAAGCATTTGCAGACAAACACACAAGTATGGCTCAAAGTTGAAAGGAGAAAATTCTGGTTATCTGCATTTTCTCCTTTTCCCAGAATGTTTTCCAAAGGCTTCTTTCTCTGGTTTGTAAAAAGTCAGGATTGTGTGGTAAAGAGTTAATGCGTCTTATTTGGAACCTTCAACTCACCTTGTGCAACTCTCCTTTCAGGTTAAAAGATGAGCTCTGTTGACCAAACAATGCCCTCTTGAATCTTTCAATTATTCTACGCTTTGGGTTTGGATTCAATGTTGGGGGTAACTGTGAGATGTAGATGATTTTGTGTAATGTGTGAAGCATCTGTGTAATTGGGTCGCTGATCTGCCGCACCTTCTTGTGTGATATTGTCAGTGTTGCAGTGTTTGCACTCTCTGTTATGAGAAAATGTATTTTTTCCATTACAGTTAATATTCAAATGAAAAAAAAGATGCAAGGCTTAACTCATTACCAAACGACAGAATTTGCAGACGACAAAATAAAAGTGACTGAAAATTCGAAATTTGTTTTGTGAAGGGTAGAAAACATTCTGGGAAAAGGAGAAAATGCTGGTTACCAGCATTTTCTCCTTTTCCCACCATGTTTTCTAAAGGCTTCTTTCTCAGGAGCGTCAAAAGTAGGGATTACGTGGTAATGGCTTAATTCCAAGGAATCATGTATAATCACTTATCACATAAAAGTTTCAAACCCATACCCTTCTCCTTTTCCAGCAATGTTTCTAGGTCAGGGTCGTAAAAACCAGGGACTGTTATGTAAAGGGTTAATAAAAGTTAATTTCTTTACAGACAAGCATGTGAAATGGCTACTTACTGGGGCGCTTACTTGTTTTGGATTTCTTGTTTTTGGAATTCTGAACTCCATTTGCTGGAGTGCTGTTGGAGCGTACATACTGTCTTCCATCAAAAAAATGTTCGGAATGTTCTGTGATATGTGGAATACTTGGGGAATGACTGTTAATTGGTGAAGGGTCACCTGACCCAAATCCTGAATCTCTACTTGCTTTAGCTAAAACAAAAAAAGCTGCCTGTTTAGAAATAAAAAAATGTTTTGCAATACAATATTGACTAAAAATCAAATTACATAGAACAAATTTCATAGACAAATATTTCAAACATTTACTATGTTCCAAGGTGTTATATAGCCATGACAAATTTTCTTACCTTACACACCTCTGAGATAAGCATATAATGCCATATTTGGTAAAAGCTCAGTAATCATATACCTTATTTCTAAAACACTGCTGGCAAAGATGTGTGTTTGAAATTCTATGTCAAAATTGTTGATAATGACAACGATTTGATTTTTATCATCTTTAAACTCAAAACAGAATCATAAGATTCAAGTTTATGATGTACCTTTTTCATCTGTGATGTACACACATCTCAAAGAAGTGAATAAGTTATGTGTAAATTTCAATACATTTATGTACATGTATGCCTATGTTTTAACATATCATGAACTACAATTCTTGACATAAATGTGGTAAAAATAATCTGATATTCATTAGCTTTTGAAGTAAAGGGCTCTCTCAACAACACTTTTTCCGGACTCACATAATCAGGTTTATCTCAAATGCAAATTTATATAATATGCTTTGATTTATGTCCAATAAAATGCATAAGTTAGAAAAAAGCAAAACTAAAAAGTTGTGGACTTACAACTGGGTATGTCGACCATCAGTTGTTGAGAATACTGATCTCTGGGAAATCCTGTGCGTGGTGTGGGGACAGGCGGAAGATGAGACAGTGTTTTATTGCGTCGAACCATGGCGTGACTCCCTCGTGTACTACCTGCACTACTTTCTCGACTTTCACTCTCACTGCTTGGACAACCCTCATCATCATCAGACGACCAACCTGTAAAATAGTCCCATCATTTCTACTATTCTTTTTAAAAGAGTAAGAAATAAATTTGTTATTACAAAGCAGCAAAACTTGAGACATGCCAAAATTGGAAGCATGTGCAGACAACAAAATCAATGTGACTAAAAAGTTGAAATTTTTTAAGGGCAGGCTACAAAACATTTGGTAAAAAGGATTTTTTCCTTGCCCACAATTTTTTCCAACAGCTTTCTTTCTCAAGGTTGTTGAAAGCTGGTATTGCATGTTAAACAGATCAGATAACAATACACGGAGAAAGAAGGCCTTAGAAAACATTTTGGGAAAAGGAGAAAATGCTGGTAACCAGCATTTTCTCCTTTTCCCACAATGTTTACTACCCATCATAGGACAAATTTCAAATTGTCTGTCACTTTTATTTTGTCGACTGCAAATGCTTTCGATTTGGACCAGCCTAAAATGTTGTCGTTTGGTGAAGAGTTAAGAATGATGATGTAGATCAAAGATAAGACTAGGCTCCATGATAAGAAAAGGCAACTAACAATATACTGTAGGCTAGACGGATAAACCTTCAGAGCATGAGAAAAACAAAACAGACAACAGATAATGCAAATACTAGAGAAAATGGACTTTGTTAACAAACAATAACAGAGGTGAATATTTTTTTTCTATTTAGATTAAAAACCAAGTCAACTGATCTGCGATATTAATGTTTAAAACACAATCAAAAGAAGAAAAGAACTTTGAAAAACATTGTGGAAAAAGGATGAAAAAATGCTGGTCACCACAATTTTCTCCTTTTCCTACGTTTTCAACCCCTTCTAATACAACTTCCAGCAATTTTGACATATTTCATATGTCATCTGCTTATGCTATAAATTTGGGCAAGTAGACAATCCTACTGTTTTGTAAAGACTTTACCCTTTCCTAAACAATCCCTGGTTTTTACAACCCCGAGATAGAAGAAAACATTGTGGGAAAAGGAGAAAGTGCTGGTAACCAGCATTTTCTCCTTTTCCTACAATGCTTTCTACCCTGCTGAAAACAAATTTCAATTTTTGAGTTATGTTTATTTGTAATCTGCTATTTGGACCAGTCTAAAATTTTGTAGATTGGTAAAGAGTTAACTCATTACAATAAAATTTTAAAAGCCTTCTGTTTCAGGGTCATTAAATTCAGGATTAATAGGTAATGTGTTAAAGAACGCCAAAATCCTACAAACCTTGTTCTGTATCATCAGGCCCAAATGCAGAGGGAGATATTTGTGACTCGTATACATCTGTCATGTTACTGTCCTTAATACTCGAAGCCCCACCACTGCCTGCTAGGTTAGCTAGCTTATCATAACGCTCCTGAGACACCAGAAATAATCTATGATAGTTCTGCATATTCTGGTTTGCTTCTAGAAAATGTCTGAAATGTGAGAAAAGTATAAGTGAAGTGACCTTTACTTACTATTCTATCTCTTTACCAAATGACAAAATGTAAAAAAGACCCAAATTTGGGTTAGGGTTAGGGTTCACAAAGGACAATTTAATTGTAGCTTTAAATTTAAAGATGGTTTCTGTCTTTGATCTACCCGTTTTGAGAACTTTCTGCCATTTTCTCTAAATCTAAAATTGTCGTCTGCAAACTCTTTCGGTTTGAAGAGTCCAAAATTTGTTGTTTGGGAAAGGGTTAACTGTGTGATTCTAATTCAACAAATATATTTGTTTCTTGTTCTGGTGCTTTCAGTAACTTACAGCAAACAACTTACACTACATTCTTGAAAAACATGAAGAACTAATATGTTCTGATTTCAATAATGAAATACATGTGAAAACATTCACAGCAAAGGAGAAGTTGCTTGCAATATATTCATAAGTTTCTGCAGCAATCCACAAAAAAACATATGAAAGATATAATGTACTAGCAAATAATTACTTCTGTGTTCTCCGTCTCTCTCTGTCTAACTTGCGTTCCAGTGTATGTTGTGAGGCCTGCAGACCGTCCATATGTTTTAACATAATATCTGACATATCTGCCGCCATGTGGACAATATCTGGCCTCTCGGTGGCATTGGGACATATACATCTGTAAAACAGAATAATGTCAGTTTGAAATTTTCTCTCCCTCAAACTGTCATGGAGGCAAAATAACATTTTTTCATTGTCCACAAAACAATAATATTTAACTCTTTACCCCACGAGAAAATTTTAGACCAGTCCAAATTCTTTGCAGACGACAAAATAAATGTGATTGAAAAATTGAAATTTGGTTTGGGAAGGATGGAAAACATTGTGGAAAAAAGAGAAAATGCTGGTTACACAATGTTTTAAAAAGGCCTTTTTTTTCAGGGTCGTTAAAAGTTGGGATTGTGTGGTATAGCGTTAACTCATTACAAAACAACAAAAGTTTAGACTTGTTAAAATCCAAAGCATTTGCAGACAACAACTTATGGGAGGCTCTAATTGCAGGATTTATCTCTGATGGAAAACCATATGGGAAAATGAGGAAATACTGGCAACAAGCATTTTCTCCTTTTCCCACTATGTTTTCTGTTTTTCAAATACACATCCCACCATTTGAATCACAAAGATTTGTAATCTGCCAATTCTTTCAAATAGGTAAAGTCTAAAATTTTACATTGTGTTACCAAAAATATTCAATTTCTTATTTTTGGCACTTTCACCTAATTTGATACTAATGAGAAATAACATATATATAGCAATGGGTTAACCTTAATTGCTTTATAATCATTTTAAGTTGTATTTGGCGATTCCGTGGATGAATGTAAGGCTACACAGAATATCTAGTCTTATCTTATCATTTTAAATATTTTAACATACATATTTTCCTTGATGGCTTAACTCTTTACCACACAATCACCCCTTTAACCCTTTACCAAACGACAATATTTTAGGCTTGTCTAAATTGGAAGCATTTGCAGACGAAAAAATAAAAGTGACTAAAAATTTGAAATTTGTTTTGTGAAGGGTAGAAAACATTCTGGGAAAAGGAGAAAATGCTGGTTACCAGCATTTTCTCCTTTTCCCACAATGTTTTCTACAGGCTCTTTTCTCAGGGTCATTAAAAGTAGGGATTAGTTTAAACATATTTGTTTTACATCGATTGAGAAACAAGTTCTTACAACTTATACTAATCTCTCTCGATTCTGCTTCCTGGGAACTACACCAGTACTCACGCCGAATGTGTGGGCCAATGAAAAATCCCAAAGTTGACACCCGCTCCCGGGTATCGAACTCAGGACCTTTAGATTATGAGGCCGACGCTCTACCCCACGACCACGGACACCACTAAAAGTAGGGATTGTGTAGTAATGGGTTAAAACGACTCTGAGAAGAAAGCCTTTTGAAAGCATTGTTTATTACCACACAATCCCTACTTTTGACCACCCTGGGAAAAAGCCTTCAGAAAACATTGTGGGAAAAGGAGAAAATGCTGGTTACCAGCATTTTCTCCTTTTCCCACAATGTTTTCTACTCTTCTAAAATCAATTTTCAATTCTTTACTCCCCTTTATTTTGTCATCTGCAAATGCTTTGAATTTGGTCTAGTCTAAAATTTATCGTTTGGTTGGTTGGTTGTGTTGTGTTAGGGTTTAACGCCACTTTAACAGCTAAGGTCATATCATGGCGGTCGGTGACACACATGTGTTTCCTGGCTTTCTCATACCGGTACTAACACTACTTTCTTTCCAAAGCCACCGACTACTTTTCTCACATGCTTCAGCAGAGGTGAGAGGCGAAAATACGCCGGAAAGAAAGTTCACCACAACCGGGTATCGAACTCACAACCACCAGGTCATAAGTCCGACACGCTCACCACTGAGCCACCCGGGCGGGCTATCGTTTGGTAAAGAGTCAAATTATGCTAATGAAGATTGTTTGCTTAATACAAGGGGCCACTAAGAAAGGTTTTTCTGTCATGATAATTTGTGAAAAATATTTGGTAAAAAGGTAAAAACAATAGAGTGATTACCTTTTGACAGTATTTATAAGTTTTTCAGAGTATGATCCTGTAGGTATTGGCTTGTACTTGCCTTCAACAATCTGAAATAAATGTCAGATAGTACAGATAAACATCTTTGTATATGAACTAAAATTAAAATCAAATGAGTCTTAACTCATTACCAAATGACAAAATTATACATTTGTCCAAATCGAAAGCATTTGCAGACGACAAAATAAAAGTGACTGAAAAATTGAAATTTGTCTTGTGAAGGGTAGAAAACATTGTGGAAAAAGGAGAAAATGCTGGTTACCAGCATTTTCTCCTTTTCCCACAATATCTTCTAAAGGCTTCTTTCTCAGGGGCATTAAAAGTAGGGATTGTGTGGTAATGGGTTAAACTTTAGAACACTACAAAAAAAATACTAAACGCTTACCATGCCATCTGCAACTATGGATAACAGCCCAATTGCCCGACATTCAGCATAATATTTTTCTGTAATCATCAACAATTTTTATTTGGCTGGATAAGAGGTAACATTTTCAGACAGAGAGACCTTTTAGCTGATTTGGAAACAATATAATCACAAAGAAGCAGGCATCTGCTGACTGCAAATCTATTGCAGACCCACACAGTCTGCAAAAGAAGCTTAACCCATTACCACACAATCCCTACTTTTGACACCCTGTAAAAGAAGCCTTTTGAAAACACTGTGGGAAAAGGAGAAAATGCTGGTAACCTTTTCCCACAGTGTTTTCTATCCGTTCCAAATCAAATTTGAATTTTTCGGTCACCTTTGTCGTCTGCAAATGCTTTCGATTTGGACCAGTCTAAAATTTTGTCGTTTTGTAATGAGTTAAGAAGTGGCTGGTAATCAGCATTTTCTCCTTTTCCCACAATATTGGGGGATTGTCATCATTTTAGCCATATCTTGTTTGTTGTTTGCAAAGGCTTTTTATTTGGACAAATCAAAAAAGCTGTCTCTTTACTAGACAACATATTAGAGGTTAATCGAAGGGTAAAATTTTTTTATTGAAAGCAGGAAAAATCTTGTGGAAAAAGGAAAAAATACTTGTAACCAGCATTTTCTCCTTTTCCCACAATGTTTTCAAATGCCCTCCTTGCCAAGGAATTTAAGACTTGGGATTGCGTTTTAAAGGGCTGAGTGCTGCAAATATCTTTTTTCAAACTCTGTACAATTATAAAATAAGGGGCACTGTTATGTTTAAACTTACACTTTTGACCAGTGTCAACATGTTTGTATTATAGAATGGAGGATCTAGAACACACATCTGATACAGTATACAACCCAGAGCCCAGATATCTGCTTTCTCTCCATATGGATGTCCCTCCACCATCTCAGGGCTGCAAAATGACAAAAACAAATTAACCCTTTACCAAACAATCCCTGGTTTTTACGATCAATATTTTCTACTTTTACCACAATGTTTTCAACCCAACTGGAAACAAATTTTCAATTTTTGAGTTACGTCCTCTGCAAGTGCTTTCAATTTGGACCATTCTAAAATTCTGCCGTTGGTAAATAGTTAATGCATTTAAATGAGCCTTTTATGTTACTATTTCTATTTGCATGTGCTGGTCAGAAAGCCTTTCACCAAAATTTCAGGCTTAACCGGTTAGGGTTATAAGGCATTTCTATGGTATCTCTAATTGACCCTAAATAACAGCAAGGATGAAGCTGTTTCTTATGTGTATATGACATCTTTTGATAGTATAGAAAACATTGTGGCAAAAGGTGAAATTGTTCATCACTAGCATTTTCACCTTTTGCCACAATGTTTTCCAAAGGCTCCTACAAGCAATGCATAGAAATGAGTATTTACAGAATAAAGGGTTAAGCAATATTCAAGCACCTTGACGAATTAATCATGACTCAAGTGATGTTTTATATCTTAGACAGGGTGAAAAACATTTTTGGAAAAGGAGAAAATGCTGGATACCAGTATTTTCTTCAATTTCTTCAAGTATTTTCCCCAATTTGTTTTCTAAAGCCTTTTTCAGTTCAAATTTATATTCCAAAGCTTTCTTTCATAGGGGTATTAAAATATAAGGTGGTTTGGATTTAGCACAAGTTTTGCTATGCCTCTGGCTGTAATGCAATTTAAGGTTTATCCATAACTGTTTATTTTCCTTAACCCTTTACTACAAAATAACCACTTCTGAATACCCTTTTGAAAACAGTGTAAGAAAAGGAGAAAAAGCTGGTAGCCAGCATTATCTCCTTTTTCCACAAAGTTTTCCACTCTATCAACATTGGAGCCACTATGAAATTGTTGTCTGCAAATGCTTTCAATTTGGATAGTTCTAAAATGTTGCCGTTTGGTAAAGGGTTAAATGAAATTACAGCAGATGACTTAGAAAATATTATTAATTAATTTCTTAGTTCTTTACCAAACATACAAGTTTGAAATGGATCAAATTGAAGGCATTTGCGGACGTCAATTTAAATGTTGCTAAAATGATGATTTGTTTTTACTAGGATAGAAAACATTGTGGGAAAAGGAGAAAATGTTGGTTATCACCATTTTCTCCTTCTCCCATAATGTTTTCTAAAACACCTTTTCTCAAGGTCATTAAAAATTGGGATTGTGTGGTAAAGGGTTAACTGGTAAGAAAATGGTTGGGTAACATTTATGATTCTATAAATTCTACTATGAGATAGTACAGCAGACTTACCAAGAATACAAAATGGTCCCACAGACAGAAGTCATCTTACTGGTATCTGTGCCTTTAACTTTGGCAAGACCAAAGTCAGCTGGTAAGAGGAAACAAATAAAGTGTAAACATTACGCTGTAATATGGCTTTATGCTTAGAATGATATATTCAAATGAAACCTTACTCTTTTTCCAAATGTGATAATTTGTCTAAAAGTATCACTCTAGATACAATCCAACCTCTACTTTAGGGACACTCAAATGCTTTGTCTTGAAATTACTATCTACATTGATTCCAACCTGTATATATGGGACAGTCAAAATGTGCCTATTTAGGGCAGGTACCTGCTTAACACAAGTACATTTCAACATCTTTGCCTTCTCCAGAAACCCTATATATACCTCCTTCACAAAAGTTGCTTGCTAAGTACCATTTGTTGTGACATAAATGGAATAATTTTGAAATCTGCATTAGTAAACACTAAACAACAAACTTACTGATAGTAACTCTGTCATTTTCACCAAGCATGATATTATTGGGAGTAAGGTCACGATGAACAATACCTTTGTCTTTGTGGAGGTAACGTAGAGCTAAAACCATCTGAAAAAAAAGTTTGAAATATTATTTAAACTAAATTGCTGTAAGACATTTTATGTTCAAAATAATACCTTGCATTACAAAAGTAAAATGAGAAAGAGCCTCTCTCTCCTCTCTCTCTCACTCAAACAAGTATATATTGCTTTCAAAGGGAATTAAACATTGTGAGGAAAGAAGAAAATACAGACCATTTTCTCCTTTTTGTAAGGATTTTTCTATAAGATCATTTGGTAAAAGTTATAACCTGTTCCCACACAAATCCATGTTTTAAGGGTCCTAAGGAAAAAGTCTTTTGAAAACATTGTAGAAAAATGAGAAAGCGCAGGTAACCAGCATTTTCTCTTGTTCCCACAATGTGTTCTACCCTTCAAAGTCAATTTCCACCTTTGAACCCACATTATATCTTTCATCTGCAAGTCTAAAAATATGTCCTTTGGTAAAAGTTTACACTTTACAGTTTGGAAACTCATTACCAAACAACATAATTTTAAGTCTGTCCAATTCGAAAGCATTTGCAGATGACAGAATAAAAGTGACTGAAAATTTGAATTTGTTTTGTGAAGGGTAGAAAATATTGTGGGAAAAGAAGAAAATGCTGGTTACCAGTATTTTCTCCTTTTCCCACAATGTTTTCTAAAGATTTCTTTTTCAGGGTCGTCAAAAGTAGGGACTGTGTGGTAATGGTTTAATAAATACATGTGTACCTGTATCAAAATATTCCAAATTCTGCTCTCAGAGAACTTATCTCTCTTTTCCTTGAGAGAGTTGAAATGTTCGTTGAGTGGAGCTCCCTCTATAAGATCCATGATGATGAACAGTGTATTTCCTGCAAAACACATTTTTTTTACACTTTACCATACATTCCCTAGTTTAAAAAACCCTGAGGAAAATAACTTTGGAAAACATTTCATATCACAAAATAAATGTCAGGGTAGTATGAATGTAGAATAAGCAGAAAATGCTTGCGGCCAACATTGTATCCTTATCCTACAATGTTTTCTAAAGCCGTCTTGGTCAGGGTTATTAAAACATGAAATTGTTTAGTAATTTAATATACTATTGGTTCAAATACAAGGAGTAAAGAAAAATGTTCCAACTAATGACGGCCTTTGTCAAAAAAATGTGAAATTCTTAGCATAAACTTGTAGATAAAAAACCTCATTTTTTAATGGACTGGCTAGAAAACTGGCTGTGTTAACACTTCACCTGCTACATAGATAAACTCTTTACCAAACAATATAATTTTAGAATGCTGAAAATTGAAAGCATTTGCAGACCACAAAATAAAAGTGAATGAAAATTTGAAATTGGTTTTGGTTATCAGCATTTTCTCCCTTTCCCACAATGTTTTTAAAAGGTTCCTTTCGCGGAGTCGTTAAAAGTTGGGATTAATTGGTAAAGGGTTAACTTATAATTTGAATATTGCTATTCTTAAGCTATTTATTTAAATATATTTGCAAGGAGCCTAGGGATTAAAAGAGGGACAACAGAGAAACCATACATACCGTCTCTAAATGTTTTGTGATATTTTACAATGTTTGGATGTCGGATTCCTTGTCGCATGATCTGTAGTTCATTTATCATCTCCCCCACACTTTGATCTCTGTCATTTGTTGTCTTACCAAAGGCTGGATTGAGCAGATCAATCTGTAATATATCAATAGCTTATGTGCTATAAAAACTGACTGATTGAATGGTATTTCACAACATTTTCAAAAGTATTTCAGTCATTCAACAAAAACAACCTCTTTATCCATGTATATATTTGGTGTTACATGTAACAGTCCTATGTTGGGGCTATGGAGTGTCCCAAATTCCATATATTTGATTAAGGATTGAACCCCGGTACCCCAGGTTCCTAATCTTACACCTTGCCAATGAGCCTGGAGAGCCCCGTGTTGACATGGTGAAGAGAACGTAATGGTGAAATCCATGGTTAACCCTTTACCGAAAAAATCCTTGGTTTTCACAACCTTTGTGAAGACAGCTTTGTTGGTATACAGCATTTTCTGCTTTTCCCACAGTGTTTTCTACTCATGAAAGACAAACTTCATCATTTGAGTCATACTCAGTTTGTGGTCTGCAAATATTTTCTATTTGGACAGATCTATAATTTTGTTGTCTGGTAAGGGGTTAACAGACAGACCTCAAGCTTGTACTTCCATACAGTTTAACACTTTACTACACAATGATGACTTTTGACAACTCTGAGGAAGAAGCCTTTTGAAAACATTTTGCGAAAAGGACAAAATGCTGGTAACCAGCATTTTCTCCTTTTCCCACAATATTTTCTAACCTTTCAATAATAAGTTTAACTCTTTACCAAAAGACAAATTTTTCGACTGGTCCAAATTCAAAGCATTTGCAGACCACAAAATATTGTGACTGAAAAGTTAAAATTTGCTATGGGAAGGGTAGAAAAAATTGGGTGAAAAGTAGAAAATGATGGTTACCAGCATTTTCTCCTCTTCCCAGAATGTATTCAAAACGCTCCTACCTCAGGGTTGTAAAAAGTTGTCATTGTGTGGTAAAGAGTTAAATTTTTGAGTCACGTTCATTTTGCCATCTGCAAATGCTTTCAATTTGCAGTAGTCCAAAATTTTGTCATATGGTAAAGAGTAAATTCTTTCAGCGGCAGCCACCATGAACATTGCCTAGAGCACTGGTTCCATTCCCCCAAAACCAAGATTAAACAATGGCCAGTGATAAGAGAGTATTAATTATAAATCAATCCTGTTGCGATGGCTCCTGCCATAAGTTATCTTAAACATTTACCACACAATCCCAAGTTTTAATGACTCTTGAGTTACAAGCCTTTTGAAAACATTCAGGGGAAAGGAGAACAGGCACATAATAAGCAGAATTTCTCCATTTCCCACAATGTTTTCTACCCTATCTGAAACATAAATCTATATCTGAGCTAAATTTAATTTGTCATCTGCAAATGCTTTCAAATTGGTTGATTCAAAAATTGTCGTCTGATAAAAAGTTAAAACATCAGTTGCAAATTAACTCTCTATCTGATATCCAAATTTTAGACTGACCCATGAGAAAGTTATTTATATATGACAAATTATATTATTGCTTTGTTAGTTGAAAATTTTTTGGAAGGGTTCAAAAACATTGTCAGAAAATTACAAGCTTTGCCTTTTCTCACAATGTTTTCAAAAGCCTTCTTTCAAAAGTTCAAGAAAACTCTTGACATTCCTGTTAAAGGTTCAACAAATAAAATCAAATCATAGATACCTCTTTAAGGGCAAGAAAGGACTGTCCCGCACGTTTTCTTACTTTATACACACTACCAAAAGCTCCCCGTCCCAAATGTTCAAACACAACATATTCCTTAATATAATGCGTTGGCGTCCGATTTTGATTTAATTCCAAGATATTTTCATGTATGGAAGTTACAGTTTCACTCGACAGTCCATTTATTAACTGTACAAGAGGTTTATATGCTGATAGGTCTCGATTATAATGTCCAACATCAATGAATGCGGTGTATAAATCCGTTGGGAAAAGTTTCTTGAAGAGTCTTCTGTTTCTCTCCATACTGAACAGGAATCTCAAAGCCCTGAATGCAAACCTCTGTAAAGTTAAAAAAAAATCAAAAGTAAATGACAAATTTACTGTAAGCAAAAAGGTTGCTTTGTTAAAAAAAAGTAGAAAATTGAAACTAGAATCTTCCAGAAAAAGAAATGAGTCTGACAAGTCAACTTATGAACAGAGTTTAACTCTTTACCACATGAGAAAGTTTTAGACCGGTACAAACTGAAAGCAATTGCAGACGACAAAATATAAGGTGACTGAAAAATAGAAATTTGTTCTGGGAAAGGTAGAAAACTCTGTGGGAAAAGGAGAAAATGCTTGTTACCAGCATTTTCTCCTTTTCACACAGTGATTTCAAAGGGCTTCTTTCTCAGGGGCATCAAAAGTAGGGATTGTGTGGTAATGGGATAATCTATTACCACAGTATTCTATGTTTTTGACTTTTACCATACAATTCTGACTATAATGACCCCTATAAAAGAGGCTTTTGAAAACTTAGTGGGAAAAGGAGAAAATGCTGGAAACCAGCTTTTTCTCCCTCTCACACAATGTTTTCTATTCTTCAAAACAATTTTAAAAATTTTGATACATATGTATCCTATCCTCTCAAATGGTTTCAATATGCTCCAGTCTAAAATTCTGTAGTTTGATAAAGATTTAACAATCTTCAAGAAAAAAGGCTTTTGAAAACATAAAAGGACAGATGAAATTAGAAACATACCATTTTCTAACAGTATTTTCTACGATGAGGTTGTTTGGTATCAGGCATGAGGCCCAAAGGAAAAAAATGAGACTGAATCATCTTTACTGTGCTCTGCAAGCCTGGACGCTGCCATTTTGATGGAAGAGTTCTCCAGTTTTGGAGGAAGCGCTCTCCTCAATGGAGGTACTATTTATACACAATAGCCTTGCATTTTCTTTTACTAAATCACCAGTCCAATCGTTTTAAAATCTCCCCCCCCCCCCACACCCACTCCCATTTTCTCATCAGATCTGCACAAATCACAAGACCTCCCATCTGAAAAATTGGAAAACCACCAAAAATCAGAACAATTTCATGCAGGGTAAACAGATACTAAATATAATCAAAGTACTGTGTGCTTGAGAAAAGAACATTTCACTGTGAAGTGTATTACCTGGGTGAGCTGTGCAGCCTTTCTCTCTCTCGCTGAGCACTCTGTACACAGGGGTAGAATCAGAAGCCCAATTGTATAGATACCATTAGCCTGGGCGATCTGTTGGGCATTCGTGTCATTCAGCACTAACTCTGCTAAAGCACCACAACAAGCTGAAAGAGAACAATGTGTTACAATCTTAACTCTATGACTAACGCCCGAGTTTTAAGGATCCAACTAAAGAAGGCTTTTGATTTAACATAGCAGGGAAAGAAGAAAATGCTGGAAACAAGCATTTTCTTCTTTTCACCACTATATTTTCTACAATATCAAAAACAAATTTCACCATTTGAACCACTTTTAAATATTTGCCTATTAAGGCTTTCAATTTGAACAAGTCTAAAATCATCCTGTTTAGTAAAGGATTATTACAATTTACTTCACAGATCATTTTGCAACTTTTTCCACTTATTTTTCCAACTAATTTTCATTTCAAAAGATGACTTATTTGATTTTGTAGCTACACACTTCTGAAAACAATCCAATGCTCTAAAGATCCTGAAGAACACAGCTTTTGGAAACATTATGGAGCAAGAAGAAAATGCTAATAGACAGCATATTTCCTTTTTCCAAAATGTTTTTTATACTATCAAAGACAAATCCCATACATGGAACATTATTTGTCTTCTGTAAAACTTACAATTTGGGCAAGTCTAAAATCATATCGCGCAGTAAAGAATAAGTTTTTGGGACCCAGCATAACTTAACCTGGACAGAGTAGATCAAGACTGACTGTGCAGATCATGGATTCTGGCCATACACTGTTCCATATTCTATGGAACACATGGAGGATATTTTTTCAGTGAAAGATTGAAAGTTATTTCACTGAGTGAAAATCATCGGCAGTATTTTCATGAGTGGTGAATAAATAAATTTTAATCTTTCACAGCAGAAAAGAAATTAATATTCTGTTGACCCCTTTTTTAGGGAATTCATATCAAAACCCAGACAGTTGTTTTCTGCAATTTCCCATGGCGTACACCGTCCATATATAAACACATTACAATATTACGTAAAGAACAAGCAAAGTAGGGTAAATTATGTTACAAGTCCATCTGTGTTGTATCCCATGTGCTGTTTACCAAGGTAACTAGTGTCTGGGAACTACTGTTCCTGCTTTCAAAAGGAGAGTTGGAAAATAAATTCAGTATTATTCACTGGTTGCAAACATGAAATATTGAACAATATTTCACCATTACTTCTCAATCAACTACTGGAAAGCATGAAGCAATAAAGGTGATTTGACTGCATTATCAAGCCTTTTCTCTTGACTGAAAGAAGATTTCCTCTTTTCATATGGCATTCTAAAGATTGATATAGTTTCATAAATAGTGAAATTGTAAAGTGTACTCACATACCTTGTTTTAACTTGTGTTGAAGTTCTGATACTTCCTCCGCCTGCAAAAAAAACACACCAGATAAACTTAAACACTTTAACTAACAGACAAAAACAAAAATTTGTCCAAACTGAAAGTAATTGCAAACAGTAAAAATGAAATCTGGCTAAAATGTCAGGACCTGAGAGGGAAGAAAAACATTGTGAGAAAATGAGGAAGCTCTGGTTACCAGCATTTTCTCTTTACACACAATGTCTTTCGCCCTTACCAAAACAGCAAGTTCTAGACTATTCCAAGTCAGAAACATCTGCTGAGAAAAAATTAAAAGCAATACTGGTGAACTTAAGCTTTTAAGACAGTGAAAAAAAACATTGTGGGCAAGGGAGAACATGCTGTTTACGGGCATTATCTTCTTTTTGCACAAATGTTGTCAAACGGGTTCATTCTAAAGGCCATAAAAATACAGCGTTGTTTAGTAAAGTGTTAAATGCCATCTTGTTTTCAGCTTTATTAAAACTTAACCCTTTACACCATAAGGCGTTTCTATGACCCTAAATAAAGGCAAGGATGAAGCTGTTTGTTATACATGTATATGTCGTAGGCCAGATTGGAATCTAGGCAGATCCGGAATCTGCCTAGACCAAATTAGAATTCAAATTTTGTGTAGACCAAAATGCATCGTTTTCTAATAATTTTTTTTTAAATATGTTGATTTAATCATGTTTACAATTGAGAGGTATTTCCATTTAAAGCATTTTATATGATTTTTTCCACAATCGCTCTTTTTTCCACCTTTTTCATTAGTACAAAACATTCAAAATTTATATTTACTCTGAATTTCTGACTAAAACTTCTTTTATTTTGGAGTTTACGTTTAAAAGTAAGATGATTCATATGTAGACGCCCTATATTCAACGAGAAATCATTAAAATTTGGTTTAGGCAGATTGTAGAGCTGCAAAGCTAAACTGGAATCCTGATTTGTTATAGACAAATTCCAGTTTGGTCTAGGCAGATTCCGGATCTGCCTGGATTCCAGTTTGGACTACGACATATATATAGAAAACATTGTGGCAAAAAGTGAAATTGCTCATCACGAGCAATTTCACCTTTTGCCACAATGTTTTCCGCTGGCTCCTACAAGCAATGCGTAGAAATGAGTATCTATGGAGTAAAGGGTTAAAATTGAGTTGTAAAGAATTCAGAATCTAGCATGAATACATCAAGTAGCTGGATAGTAATTTTTGTGGACAGCAAATTAATAGGCTGCTGCTAGTTCTTTAGAATGGATTCTGTACAGACATAAGATTTCTTTCAGTCAATACAATTAGTCAAATTTTCCACGTCTTTGGCTCACATTTGGCTGATATTCAGTGGCAATACCAGTAATTTGTTGGAATTTTCGGTAGAGGTTACAAGCTTGAACACCCTGGGCCATTATCGAACTATCAATGGTAAAAACTATAAATAGGAGCACCGCATGCTAGGCTGCAGTTGCTTCATTTCCAGTGCTAAATTGTAAGTCCAAAAAGGAGCATAACTGCATCAAAAAAACTCTGATACTTGTCTGCCCTCCTTTCATGAATTTCCTTTTAGATACTTTGAACAAGTCCAAGTTCCCAGTCAATATTTTCAGTAATGACAGAGATATTTTAACTCATTACCAAATGACAATATTTCAGGCTTGTTCAAATCGAAATCATTTGCATATGACAAGATAAAAGTGAATGAAAATTTGAAATTTGTTTTGTGAAGGGTAAAAAATATAGTGGGAAAAGGATTTTCTCCTTTTCCCACAATGTTTTCTAAAGGCTTCTTTCTCAGGGTCGTCAAAAGCAGGGTTTGTGTGGTAATGGGTTAAACAAAGTTTTTGTGTGACGATACAGCCACTTACTACGACAGGGTTATGACAAAACAGCCAAGCTTATAGAAAACAAAGAAAAAAATGGTAACTATTCTTCCCCTTTCTTTGCGTAGTTTCTTTCGAAATTTATCAAATGTTACGTAGTTTAACTCTTTACCAAACGACAAAATAATTGTAAATCAAAAATTGAAATATGATTTGGAAAGGGTAGAAAAAATTGTGGTAAAAAGGAGAAAATGCTGGTTACCAGCATTTTCTCCTTTTCAAACAATGTTTTCTACTCTTTATAAAACAAATTTCAAATTTTCAGTCACTTTTACTTTGTTGTCTGCATATGCTTTCAATTTGGACTAGTCCAATATTTTGTTGTTTGGTAAAGAGTTAAGCACATAATTTGGGAATCCTCACAAGATGACTTAATTTCAAATTTGTGTGTTTTGAAGTCAGTAAATGAAACTCCGATGATGAACCTTGACTTTGAAAAAATATAAACTAGAGCTGTCACTGAATGTGACTTAATACCCCCCCCCCCAGCACTTTGTCAGAAAAAAGTGTCAAGTTCAAGGGGAAATCATTCCTCAACCAGGAAAAGTTGACACTTGAAAATTGCGTCTCGCAAATCTTCAAAATATGATCAGTATATTTACAAAGTTTTAATACAAGTGAAGGAAAACTGTGGGACACAAAATCACTAGTATTTTGTACACAGACGGACACAGGGATGGACAAACGGACAGACGCACGCTAGCATGTAAAGATGAAAGGACACACGTTCAAGCAGGCTGATTGCAGTATAGGCCCAAAAACATTCGTTTTGCGGGGGTATAAATATTGATGAAGGAAGACAAAATGCTGGTTCCTAGACAGAGGAACAGAGAGCGGGAAGACAGCAAGAACAGCAAATCAGCTTAAAAAAAAGCTCAACACTAAAATGCATGTTGTATGATTCAAAATTCAACACATTTTTTTCACCTAGCCCTTAGGCCACTAAGCAAGACCTTTTGCGGCAGTGTAGATCAAGATCATACCAGAAATGAATCTTGGATCTTCACTGTATGATAAAGAGATACATGTATCTTTCCCACAAAAAATACCTTTGAAATAGCGAAATTCGTGTTTCACCATCGGTATCAAAGTTTCATTTAACTCATTTAGCAGGATAAAGGGTAATAAACAAATTTATTTCATGCTTTCCCGTAAGATAGAGGTGAAAATATTTTTCGATATTCCACTGGTACGACCAGTGAAAATAGCAATTTTTATATTCTAGTTACCTAGGTAAACTAATGGAAATAAGACGTCATGTACCTTACTTTTCTTGCGCTTGACGTAATATTGTATAACGCCACAGGGAATAACTAAAAGAACTGTACTGTATTTTGATAAAGCTCCTCCCAGAAAGGGTTAAAAGCATGGTATAAATAGAATATTTGTTTTTTTCGGTGAAAGATCGAAATTTATTTGATCTTATGAACACCATTGGTAATATTTTCACTCAAGCTTGTGCCACAAGTGAAAATATTACCGATGATATTCACTCGATGAAATAAATGTTGATCTTTCATGGAAAAAAACAAATATCCTCTATAATTTGGTGTCATTGAAAGTGATTAAAAACAACAAACTGGATGTGACTCAAGGGACAGGTTATTAAAACTTAAATTGTTTGGTAAGGAGACTGTAGGACAATGCATGTTTTGTCTTTTGTAGAGCATTAAGTCACTCAATAGACTGTTGTAAAGTCACAAAAAAGATCCAAAGACGGTGTAAATTATTAAAACTTTAAATCTTTATTAACCAACAAAATTTTGTCCCAAGTGAAAGCAATTGCAGATGACAAGTAAAATATGGCTTAAACAATGAGATTTGTTTTTAACAAGAAGGTAAATATTGTGGGAAAGGGAGAAAATGAAGGTGACAAGCATTCTTTTTTCCTTTTCTAACAATGACTTCAAAAGCCTTATAAACACTTTTGTCGTAATTTTTTCAATCCTATCTGAACTTGAGAATAAAAAAAGACTAAAGGACCACATTTCTATAAATCACTAGTTTATCATATACATGTATATCCATTTATATTGAAGACAGGGTAAAATCATGAGCATGTGAAAAGTGACAATGAATTTTCCAAATTTCCTTAACTCTTAACCAGACAACAAAATTTTGAGAGTACTGTCTGTGCAAAACTGATGCCTGGTTTTGAAATTTATTGTGACACTCCAATCAGTAGTGTTCAGTGAATACAAAAACCAAATGATCTATAAAAGGAAGAAATCTCTTAAATCCTTACAAAACAACAGAACTGGAGGAATTTGCAGATAACAAATTAACTTTTATTTCAATTAAAGAATTTTTCTTAGGAAATTGTTGGTTAAAGGAGAAAACGCTGGTTACCAGCATTTTTTCCTTTTTCCACAATGTTTTAAATGGCCTTTTTCCCTTGGAACAGTGAAACTTTGGGATTATGGAGTAAACAATTAAAGGTGAATATGACCCAAATGAACACTGACAATGAGAGTGATGTGCCTTGATGATGAGATGTTAGCAGGCAGCTGGCACACACACTCAAAATACCTTGGTTTTGGCTGTTTTACTGGAAGCCCCAAAGTCAAAACATTTCTGAAGACAAAGTTTGATTAACTCTTTACCACACTAGAAAATTTTAGACTGGTCCAAATTGAAAGCATTTGCAGGTGACAAAATAAAGCTGACTAAAAAATAGAAATTTGTTCTGGGAAGGGTAGAAAACACTGTGGGAAAAGGAGAAAATGCTGGTTACCAGCATTTTCTCCTTTTCCCAAAAGTAGGGATTGTGTGGTAATGGGTTAAGGACATCATTAATTATTACTCAAAAAAATTTTGCTGATATAATTGCCCCAATTTCAAAAATTTCTACAAAGTTTGATGTGGAACATTGTGAAGTACTTGAACAAAATCTTTCTTATAAAGTTGCCACAATGTAAAAACATTTCTGAAGACAAAATTTGACGTAGGACCATCAATAACTATTTCTCATCAAAATTGTGCAGATTAAGTTGCCCAAAAGTCCAAACAAAGTCTGATCTACGCCTTTATTAATTGTTATCCCACCCACCCCCCAAAAAAAGACATAATTATAAATTTGTCCCAAGGTCCAAACATTTCTTAATCAAGTTTGATGTAGTCCATCATAGATTATGACTAAATACATGTCTTGCATGTTAATCACCTCGTTTGCTGGTGAAAATCAATGTAAAAAAATATATTAAGCCTGAGTTTTTTAAAAAATTACAAATTTTGCTTGGCCCTCTTTCAACTGACAAATTCTAGTAGCTTTGAAATTGAAGCCATTTGCAGACAACAATTAAGAAAACTGAAGAAACTTATGATAGGATTGAATAGACTATGGGAACAGGAGAAAGTGCTGGTTACTAGCAGTGTTCTCAATTTTCTACAATGTTTCCAAAAAGTGTAGTGTGTCAAGGTTGTTGATTCACAGGATTGGTCGTAAATGCTAATCATTTACAATAAATCTGCAGCATATAGCCATTTAAAATTTCCAAGTTAAAGAACAATACTGGTGTGAAAACAAAAGCGTCAACACATGATTAAAATAACTATAAAAAGTATTGCTCTATTTTCAATTTCAAGAATGGTTTACAATGAAATAAATATTTTATCAATCTCTTTCACTTGTGGGAAAAGGAGAAAATGCTTGTAACTAGCATTTTCTCCTTTTCCCACAAATTTTCTTCCCTATCAAAGCAAAATGCACCATCTGAGCTACTTTGAAATTGTTGTCTACAAATGCTTTCAATTTGGACCTTTCTAAAATTTTGCTAGGCGGTAACAGGTCAAGTCAAAAGTACTTTCATATCAACCTTCACTTGTTGTATGGATACCCCTTTTAATAGTGACCAACTTGTCCAAGTATAAAGTAAATATCTTCAGTAATAGCACAGATATTATAAAATGTCAATGTTTTTACACAAAGATAACTATGAGAACCCAGACAAAAGCCCTGTGACAATACCTCTTCTTTTCCTTTGACAACAACTGAGTTAAAAAAAGTTTGCCTTTTGCCTCAGTATCACTGACAACCCATTGGCACAAATGTTTCAGATTGTTTCTGATTAGTTACAAACAAGGTTCAGTGATTACCTCCTGACTGCCTACAGAAATACAGACAATTAATATACATTGTGGCAATGCGCTTCCCCCTTTACCAAACAAAAAAGTTTTGGGCTGGTCTAGATTGAAACCTTCTGCAGACGACAAAATTAATGTGACTTAAAAATTAAAAGTTCTAGAAAACGTTGTTGGAAAAAGGAAAAAATGCTGGTTACCAGCATTTTCTCCTTTTTCCCACAATGTTTTCAAAAGGCTTCTTTCTCTGGTCTGTAAAAATATGGTTTTGTTTTCTCCTTTTGCTACAAAGATTTTCTAAATGCTCTCCTGCAAGAGAAAAAACAGCTTTCTGCAGGTGAAACAACTGTCAAATAAAGCAACATAAAATACCAAACAGTGTGTACTCACATCATCTTGAGCTGGAGAGCGACCATGTATGCTAGCACTTGCACAACCACTCGTTTCATTTCTCTCACTAACATAGGTTCTATCACTGTAAAATATTTCATAATTACAAGTTCAGTAAAATCTTAACCTGTCTTAGCTGTTGCCAGTATTATACAAGCAAGCTGTATCAACTTTGCACAAAACTATCCTGAGTTTTAAGTCATTATCAAACAACAAAATTTTAGGCATGTCCAAATCAAAAGCATTTGCAGACAACAAAATAAGTGATTGAAAATTTAGAATTTGTTTTGCGAAGGGTAGAAAACATTGAGAGAAAAGGAGAAAATGCTGGTTACCACAATTTTCTCCTTTTCCCACGATGTTTTCTAAAGGCTTCTTTGTCAGGTTTGTCAAAAGTATGGATTGTGTAGTAATGGGCTAAAAATCCTAACGAAAAAGACTTTTGAAAAAAATGTGGAAAATGGGATAAAATGCTGGTAACCAGCATTTCCTTGTCTTCCCACAATATTCCTTTTCTTTCAAAGTCAAATTCCATCACTTCAGACACCTTAATGTGTCATCTGCAATTGCAATTAGATAATTTCCGAAATTTCTAATAAGTCAATAAATATCAAAATTAATGACCAAAAATGATTGACAAACCACAGATTAAGATTTTTTTGTTTACATGAAGTTTAGTGACAAATAAAGAAAGGGAGACAACCATGTAAATAAAAAAATGATTATCGCACAAGAAACTTACTGTAACAGTGACAATAGTAATGGTATCCCTCCAGTCTGTCTGACATCTTTACTGATTTCTGGGTCCACGCAGAGTGTGGCCAGACACCATACCACCTGACATAGCATGTTGGCGTTGTCAGAGACAAGTTGACTCAAAAGTATTGGGACACCATCATGTTGTTTGACAAGCTCTCGAGTCTGCATATCCTGACACAGCAAACCAAGTAATCTTGCAGAATGTCTAGAGTTACAAAATAATTAATGAATTGATATTAAACATTTGCAAACACTTTTTGTTCTATCTTGCAAGAAACAACTTTTAAGATATTTTGGTAAAAGAAAAAAAATCCTTGCTACCAGCATTTCCTCCTTTTCCCCTTTTCAAAAAAATGAGTTCAAAAGATTTTTTCCTGGGTTCATTTACACAAAGAGGTGGTGGTGCTTTTTATGGTAAACGATATCCTTTTGGACCTAGACCATGTAGATCTAGACTGGACAGAAAAGGTAATGCAGTCCAATCATGTACATACACTGTATAATAATTCTGTTACAAGCTCAAGCTTTGAAATTGCCCTATATTCAGGTCATTTCTTCCTGCTGTAAAGTGTTAATCACATTAACTTACTTTTAGCAATGCACAGGTTAATGTTTTTCTCAAACAATTCTATGTTTTCATGACCATGGTTACCAGCATTTCCTTCTTTTCTCATGTTGTTTTCTAACCTTATCCAGACAGTTCCAGTCATTTCAACAACATTTGATATGACTGGTCTGCAACTGCATCAAAATTGGGCAAGTCTAAAAAATTTTTGTTTGAGAAAGATTTTAGAGACAACTAAGCCCTTGCCTCTTTATCAGACAAGAAAGAGTCAGACTACCGGTAATTCAAATTGAAAGCAGCTGCAGACAACAATTTCAGTGTGGCTCAATTGGAGAAAATTGATGTAGATTGGGTAGAAAACATTGTGAGAAAAGAAGAAAATGCTGGTTAACAGCATTTTCTCCTTTTCTCACAATGTTTTCTAAAGGCTTTCTTCTTCAGGGTTGTAAAACCTTGGGGTTTTACGGAAGAGTTAATGTCTGATACAAAATGTCTGAGCAGACCAATGCAATGCAAATTAGATTATGACAAGCAATTTTCTACCTGTCACTATATTTTCAGAGCTAGTCAAGTGCAGATTCATGGTATAAAAAGGCAAGGTACAAATCAATTTAGATCAGAAGAGCTTTCTGTTGAAGTAAAATGACATTCTGTTGAATGATCTTCTTTCATTTTATTGTCAGACTCCATTTTCATAAAATATACAACATAAAGCAAAAGACACCCACTACCTAGGCTAGTTCAAAAGTTCTGTACAGTTTTAACCTTAACTCTTTACCAAACAACAAAATTCTAGACTGGCCAAAACTGAAAGCATTTGCAGATGACAAAAATCAAATGCACCTCAAAAATTCAAAATTGTTTCCAGCTGGGTAGAAAACATTGTGGGAAAAGGAGAAAATGCTGGTTACCAGCATTTTCTCCTTTTCCCTCAATGTTTTCAACAGGCTTCTTTCTCAAGGGTCGTAAAAACCAGGGATTGTCTTGTAAAGAGCTAAGCAATAATATAACAACCAACCCCTTTCCTAAAAAGCAATTTCTAGATACTTCCAAATTGAAAGTAGATCTGCTGACAATGAATCTCAGAGTAAAACAAAAAGACTTATGTCTTTTTAAGAAGATTGAAAAATGTGGAAAAAGGAGAAAATGCTGGTAACAAGCATTTTCTCATTTTTTCCACAATGTTTTCAAAAGGCCTCTTTGTCCTGATTGTTACTTGGGATTGTGTGGTAAAGAAATAAAGAATGCAAGCATGAAAATGCAGACCAAATAATTTTACGATAATGAAGTCATTTTGATCCTCACTCTGCTAATAATAATTTCAAGAAGTCTGTGTTTACCAACCATTTTCAATTCAATTCTCTGCCCAAAATGTCTGCGAAAATATCTCAGTATAGAGGATATCTAGTCTTCAAATTTTAAACTTTACGCAGATGTCTGAATGCCCCTTTTTGCCTGTTGAAGGCCACATACATTATAATTGTTACTTAGAGACATTGACATGAACTTACTTTTTGGAAACATTATCATACTCTTGTATGATTCTGAGAAGTTGTTCAACACAGTTTAGTTCTCCAATCAACAATCTAGGTTGAGAACTGCAAATAAGAAAATTGAGAGAAATAAAATTAACCTGTATATGTGTTGATCATTTAACCTATTACCGAGCAACTAGATTCAGACTGTTCCAAATTCAAAGAATTTGCAGACGACAAAATAAACATTGCTCAAAAAATGAAATTTGTTTTGGGAAGGGTACAAAACATTGCAGGAAAAGGAGAAAATGTTGGTTACCAGCATTTTCTCCTTTTCCAACAATGTTTTCAAAAAGCTTTTTCTTCAAGGGCGTCAAAACTTTGGATTGTGTGGTAAAGAGTAAATTCTTTACCAGCTAACAACAGTTTAGATAACATTAGTGATAAGGACAAAATACTAGTAACAGCATTATCTCCTTTTCCCCAAACATTTGCAAAAGCTGTCTTTCTCAGGGTCACTAAAACTGGGGATTGTTTGGTAAAGGTGGAGACCTATAGCTTTATAAAATGACAAAAAATATATGACTCCTACAATTTTAAAGCATGTGAAACAAGTTTAGTGGTGTTAACAGTTTTTGTATGTGACAGGACAAGTAACCAGCAGTCTACTTTTCCCACAATGTTTTCAAAAGACTTATTCCTCAAGGTCTTTAAATTACACATCAGGATTGTTTGATAAAGGAAAAGAACTTACCTTTGAGCAAGACAAACCAAGGCCAACAATGAGCAATGTAATACTATGACATCATTTGAGGACAGCAGTAACACCAGAGACTGAAATAAAATGAAAATAACTCTCAAATATCTAGTGGACAACAAACATCTTGAACTTGTCAGTACTGAAAACATTTGCAGAAGAAAAATAATCAATCCATCCATCATTAAATTTTTATCATGATCTCAAAAATGGTTACTATGATTTCTGTGCAGATGCAAGCATTTAATGACCAAAATCAAGATATTCAAATTACTGAATGCTTGCAAAATTTTGTACCGAATCATTATAAACACCTGAGGGATCATGATCACAATGAAAAGATAGAGTTATTACTTTAAATCATGAAATTTCTATCTAAGAGGATGAAAAATATGATGAAGAATGGTGAAAATGCTTTTCCTTTTCTTTTTTCAAAGGTCTTTTTACCCAGAACCATAAAATACTTGACAGGTTTGTAAAAGGTTAACCCTTTACCAGACAACAAGATTCTAGCCTTGTCAAAATTGAAAGCAGTTGCAGACGACAATTTCAATCTGGATCAAATGCTGCATTGTTCTTTAATAGATTAGAAAATATTGTGGGAAAAGGAGAAAATGCTGGTTACTTCATATGGCTTCTTTCCTCGGGATGTTAAAACTTGTCACTGTGTTGTAAAGGGTTAAGAAACAATGTTTCTCTCAGACTCATTACAATCTGAACTGCAACTTTAATTCAAATAGGGTTTGTGGTCCCATTTCTCTGAAAAAGGGGGTCTTGCAAGAATCTTCTCCATTTCAGGCCTTTCTAATTTTCAAACTAAACTTCAAACAAATGCATATTCAATGTCTTCTAAGCTTGTCTACAATTTTTTCATCTACAGAGATCTATTTCATGTAACACTGCAGTCTGATCTAGGTCATCATTCAACAGCTCACTCATTTTTACAATTAACATTTCTATAATATTGCAAATTTTGGGCCTGTTAAGCAAGTTGAAATGCCTGCACATAATAAGGATAAATGATGTAAAGATAATGAAAGAAAAAGGTGCCATGTCCGTATTTGCTCTGTGACATTAGGTTCAGGTGACCCGAGTTCTCTCAGTACAATAGTCAATAAATTTAACTCATTACCACACGAGAAAATTTTAGACTGGTCCAAATTGAAAGAATTTGCAGACGACAATTTAAAGGTGACTGAAAAATTGAAACTTGTTCTGGGAAGGGTAGAAAACACTGTGGGAAAAGGAGAAAATGCTGGTTACCAGCATTTTCTCCTTTTCCCACAGTGTTTTCAAAAGGCTTCTTTCTCAGGGGCGTCAAAAGTAGGGATTGTGTGGTAGTGGGTTAAGATAAGAAAGCCAATCAGCACCATTAAGTCAATACAGAGTACATATAAACATCAACGGTATGAGTCCCAGTGTTTTATGACTAGATAAAAATCTGTGACAATTTGCTGTACTAGATCCATTTGGTTTAGCCAATCAGATGCTGTGTTAGTCTTTCAAATTTCAAAAACTTTGGAGAATTAGACTAAAAATGTTCTTAAGAATGGTGAATATGAGCCTTATGTAGAACATATGTAAGCAAAGGCTTCATTGCATGACATAAATTTTAGACAGGTCCAACTTGAAAGCATTTGCAGATGACAAATCAAATACTGATCTGGTGGTACTGCTTGTCGGTGATAGGATAGAAAACATTGTGGAAAAAGACGAGTGCTGGTTACTAGCATTAGCTCCTTTTCCCACGATGTTTTCAAAAGGCTTTCCTCAGGACTGTTAAACCTCGGGATTGTGTGGTAAATGGTTAAATTAAACAAAATTTACTATTTACCAACATTGTCTCCCGTTCCCACATTGTTTTCAAATAGCCTCTTACTCTAGGGTCTTTAAAACTTGGGATTGTTTGGTAAAAGGTTAAGCTCTTATAAGTACACACAATGCAAAAAATCATTGTTACAAATGGAAAAGTTGCTCACAACTTCCAATCACTCCATTTGCAACAATGTTTTCAACAAGTACTCTGCTTCAGAAACATGAAAAAAAAAAGTTAACTCATTACCAAACGACAAAATTTTAGGTCTGTCCAAATCGAAAGCATTTGCAGACGACAAAATAAAAGTGACTAAAAATTCGAAATTTGTTTTGTGAAGGGAAGAAAACATTGTGGTAAAAGGAGAAAATGCTGATTACCACGATGTTTTCAAAAGGCTTCTTTCTCAGAGGCTTCAAAAGTAGGGATTGTGTGGTAACGGGTTAATTAACAGGAGATAATGTTTCAAGGTTAACATGTTACTGCACAAAAATTAAACTCTATTTACAAAGAGGGCATAAAAACCACAAAAATGTAAATAAAAAACTTGCTTACTAAACTGGACTAAAGAATGAGAGTTCTCAGTGACATCACAGCAAGTACAAACAGCTCATTTTTACACCATTTCTACCCACTTACTGGCAAATTCTATTGTCTGAGTATTAACTCTTTAACTTTACCAAATAAAGAATTTTAGACTGGTCCAAACTGAAAGTACTTGCAGACGACAAAATAAACGTAACTCAAAATTTGAAATGTTTCCAGCAGATCTAGTAGAAAATATTGTGGGATAAGGAGAAAATGCTGGTTACCAGCATTTTCTCCTTTTCCCACTATGTTTTCAGAAGCCTTCTCTTTCAGAGTTATTAAAAGTCGAGACTGTGTGGTAAAGAGTTGATAATTTCATTGTGGACTAGTCAATAATTTTGTCATTTGGTAATGAGTTTGCAACTTAGAGCCCTTAGTGAACATAACGAGAGATTTTCAGTCTACAAAATAGAGCTGAACTTCAAGGCTACTCTTCTCCATAATGTCTTAGCATAGACAGTGAAGACTGCTAAGATCAGGCTGCAGATTTTGTGCAGACTGATCCTGATCTACATTGCAAAGGCAACTCATGTTGTGAAAGATGCCTTTAATCCTTTACCACACAACCAAGGCTTAAAATGACCCTGAAAATTAAATTTTTCGAAAACTTTGTCAGAAAAGGAGAAAATGCAGGTAATAAGCATTCTTCTCTTTCTTTCCCCACATAATGTATATTTTTCTTTCTAAAATAAATCAACTTTTGTGTCAGATTTAACCTGTTGCAAGCAAATACTTTCATTTAGACTCGTCTAAAATTTTATCATTTGGTATAGAATGAAGAGCAAACACTTAGACACCATCTGAACTGACACTTTTAGTTTTCATGTAATTTCAGTTTTGTGCAAGTCTCACCCCTCACAACATACGTCAGTGTGACGTCACAGGTAGTGATATCGGACCCTTGTTAAAACGTCAGTGTGCGTGTTTGGTAAGACTGTTTTCTTTTTTTTGTAATCGTTCCTTTAAATGATCTGAAAAAGTCTTGAGACCTCTAAAGCGTACAATGCCTAGGGACTTTGTTTTTTGTCAAAGCTTTTGTTAACTACTTATAATAATGGAATAGACTTCGACCAACTATTAAAACCCAATCACTTTTTGATATTTGGTCAAAGTGTTTTTGCATATAGACATCTGCATCCTGTCTAAAACATCAGAATGTTAAATATATTCATCTTATGTCTTTGATAAATACATGATAGTCTTTGTAGTCCGTTTGTATCTACCCGAGCTAGCCTCATTCTATCTTCATATCTTACTTACTTTTCAATATAAGTTTCGAACAGGTCCGATATCACTTCCTGTGATGTAGGTTGTTACCCTAGAAGTCTTCTCTGGTACTAAACCTCATTTAGCTGTAAAGTGCTGTCTCGTATTAGCCTGCACAGTCAACACAGGCTGATCAGAAACGACACTTTATGAAAATATCTAAACGTCCATTTTAGCGTGTGTGCAAGCCACATTACAAATGAGCTCTGGCTACAGGGAAGACTGGTATCAGTCTGTTAAACGGAGTATTTTCAGTAAAAAAACATCATCAAATAAAACTGGAAAAAAAAATGCTTTAACATTTTGGTCTGAATGTCTGCCCTGTATTTCAGATGAAGGGCAGGAAACAACACCTATTTCTGTGAGTTTACCATAGTTGTGTGAATTGTGTAGGAGAATTTGACTCAAATGCAGGGTCTGAATGTCAGGCTTAACTTTTTCCTAAACAAGCCCTTGTTTTTACATGTCTGCAGTACAAGTCTTTAGGAAACACTGTGGGAAAAGGAGAAATTGCTTGCGACTAGCAATTTCTCTTTTTCCCACTGTGTTTTCTAGCCAATCAGAAAACTTTCTGCTATTCTCATCAAATTCAAAATTGTCATCTGCAAACACTTTGAGTTTGGGACAGTCTAAAATTTGTCATTTGAGAAAGGGTTAAGCTAGAGGGGATTTTACCGCATCTCTGTTACAGCATAATACCAAGCAAGTCATCAGATAATTACAGATGCTTAAAATCTATTTAGGCTTTTAATTGAATGGATCCACAGGCAGAATGGTCCCTGGACATATAGAAAATTTACAAAATAGCAAAAGATTTCAGCCCATGTCAGTGTATCTAGGGTAGATATTTGTAGACACTTTTTGCAATTCATTAAGTCAGCTTTCTACAGAGCACAGCTCAAGTTTTATAGTTCCTTTTGTTGCTTTTATTCATTACAAGACTACATATAATTTTCAGATGATGTAAAAAGGCTGTAAACCAGTCAATTTGACAAGCAATGAAATAAGCACCAACTAGACAACAGTCATTACATTATCATTTGATACTTTTACATGCTGCTAACACTTCAGTAGAACCAAAGTTTTAGACCAGTCAAGATTCAAACCTTTTGCAGAAGACAACTGAAATATTGCTAGATGATGGAATTACCTTTGATAAAGTTAGAAAACCTTAAAAAAGAAATTAGAAAATGACGGTTTTTCTCCCTTTCCCGCTCTGTTCTAAAGTCTTTTAGTCTAGGTTGTCAAAAGGATTGTCCAGTAAAGGGTCCAAAGAACCATAAATGTCCTATGCTTTGTTGTTTCTCAATGAACACAAATCAATACATTTCATATTAAATCATCGAGCATTGGGCTCTGTGAACTTGTGCTTAGTGCAACATGGTACTTTTTGTGGTGTCAGTCAAGATCTGACCACACTGCACAGACTATACAGTCTGATCTTGGATTTACAATGTCCTCTTTTTCGGTTTTAGCAAATACAATATTTTGAAAACTGGGTTTAATACCATGATCAAGCATTTCAGTGCCTTTAACACACAATCCCAAGTTTTAACAACCATGAACAAAGCTTTTGTAAACATTGTGGGAAAAGAAGAAAATGCTTATTACCAGCATTTTCTTCTTTTCCCACAATATTTTTCAAAAGGTTTCTCCTTTTGGGTTGTTAAAAGTCGGGATTGTGTGGTAAATGGTTAAAACACTGTGGAAAAGGAGAAAATGCTGAACACAGGCACTTGTTGTCTGCAGATGCTTTCAGTTTTGACAAATCAAAAAATTTTTGTTGACTCAGGTAAAGAGTTAACCCTTTACCACACAACAAAATTTGGGCCAGTCCAAATTGAAAATATTTGCAGATCACAAAATAAATGTGAATCAAAAATTGAAATTTGATTTAGAAAGGGTAGAAAACATTGTGGGAAAAGGAGAAAATGCTGGTTACCAACATTTTCTCCATTTCCCACAATGTTCTCAAGAGCTTTCTGTCTCAGGGTTGTTGAAAGTCGGGACTTTGTGGTAAAGAGTTAAAACCCAATTCATCACTCCCACATAGCTGTCAATAACTTTCATTGTGAGATCAATGACAAGTAGACCAGTCTATATTGGGTTCTTATATTGATCTTTCTAATCATCGACAATCCCCTATAGTAAAATGCTGGTTCATTGATTAGGTCACCTTTCTTTTTACCTGGTTTGGGGGTTTTTAGGAAGTAAATGGGGCATGAAATTGAGCCCTGATTACTTTTTAATTAACTTTAAATAGGAAACAGGGAAACCCCCATCCCCCACCTCCCTCTCTCTCTCTCTTCCGACCTAACACACACACACACTGTTGGATACATTTCCACAATTTTACTCAAAGATAATTTCTAGAAAGAGAAAACAAGGCCACTAACCCTTTACCACACAATCCCGACTTTAAATGACTCCCAGGAAGAAACCCTTTTGAAAACGTGGGAAAAGGAGAAAATGCTGGTAACCAGCATTTTCTCCTTTACCCACTGTTTTCTTGACTGTCAAAGACAAATTCTATCATTAGAGTTAAATCTAAATTGCCGCCTGCAAATGATTTGAACAGACTGGTCTTCTCCAGAGTTAATTTTTTATTCAGATATTAATGCAAATTCATGCAGCATAACAAATCTTCAAAATTTCAATGAGTCAGTAGATAACAAAAAGGCTCTCTTTCACTTTATTTGTCAAAATGCAAACTATTAGTAGTCTCCTTATCAAACAAACCCCACTTTTTAATGGCCCTGATAGAGAGGCCCTAAAATGTGGTAACATTGTGGGTAAAAGGAGAAAATGCTGTGACCAAAGTTGTCCCTTTTCCTACAACTTTTTCTACTTGTTAAAAGACCATTGGTTCAATTGGACCACTTTACGACTAGACATTTGCAGATACCTTAAATTTCAAAGAATTTAAAGTTGGTCATTTTGGTAAAGGTTACAGCACAATGTAAATATTTTAAACCATAACTCCCTATATACAATGAACTTTAAAAAAAAAACAATCAGGTAAACAGGCTGCTTTTTTCGAAGTATTTCATACAACAGCTGACAATGTAAATCCAAGTTAACCCTTTACTCCATATATACTTATTTTGATGTATCAACAACAGACAGCTTTTGAAAACATTGTGGGAAAAGGAGAAATTGCTCATAACGAGCAATTTCTCCTTTTCCCACAATGTTTTCCACTCAGTCAGATATTTGTATCCTCATTTGTCCATATTTTTGACATCATATCTTTATTTGCTGCTAAATGGAAGAGCCTCAAATTGGCATATCAAGTAAAGGGTTAAGACAGCCTGTTTTGTCCATTCTTGATTTGCACTGTTTGGAAAAGGGCAGGCAGTCTAATCTGCACCTTTATCGATCTTAATGTACAGTTCTTAGACTTAGGTCTGTCAACAAAATTAATGCCTTAATTAATCCTCTATCAAGCAATCCCATAGTTTTACAACCCTTATATTATGGATAAACTTATGAAAATATTGTGGGAAAAACAGAAAAGGCTGGTCTTTTCCTGAAATGTTTCCTACCTCCTCAGAGACAGAAATAATCTCTTAACCCTTTACCACACAATCCCAACTTTTAACAACCCTGGAAGAGAAGGTCTTTGAAAACATTGTGGGAAAAGGAGAAAATGCTGGTTACCAGCATTTTCTCTTTTTCCCACAATGTTTTCTTCCCTTTCAAAGAAAAATCATTTCCTACAAGCCACATTGAAAAGGTCATCAGCAAATGCTTTCAATTCAGACAGACCTAAAATCTCGTCATGTGGTACAGAGTTGTTTTAACTTGTAGTTGTATTAACTTTATCGTCTGCAAATGCTTCAAAGTTGGTTGCGTATAAAATTTGGTTGTTTAGTAAACTTTTCAGGGATTAAAGTTTTATTTGAAGTTGGGTTTTTCATTTATGAATGAATATAATTAACCCTTTACAAGAATTACAGGCTTTTTTGTATTGACGTAGCAATAGCAAATCAAATATAGTTAAAATGATGACAATGATCTTTTTAAGAACAGAAATCGCTGCAGGGAAAAAAATTTACAATACTGTTACCAGCATTTTCTCCTTCTCCCAGAATATTCTTTCAAGTCAAACTCTTCAGGGTCATTAAATCTTTACCAAACAGTCCTGAGTAATACCGACGCTAAGAAAGAGGACTTTTAAAAACATTGTGAGAAAAGGAGAAAATGCTGGAAATCAGCCTTTTCTCCTTTTCCTGAAGTATTTTCTGCTCTTTCAAAAACAAACAACATCATTTGAGCCATGTTTAAGTTGACATCTGCAAACGCTTTCATTTTGGACAAGTCTAAAACTTTGTCAATTGGTACAAGTTAGTACATGGAATTGTTTGGTTAACCCATTACCACTCAATCCCTACTTTTGACGCCCCTGAGAAAAAAGCCTGTAGAAAACATTGTGGGAAAAGGAGAAAATGCTGGTAACCAGCATTTTCTCCTTTTCCCACAATGTTTTCTACCCTTCACAAAACTAATTTCAAATTTTCAATCACTTTTATTTTGTTGTCTGCTAATGCTTTCAATTTGGACCAGTCTAAAATATTGTCGTTTGGTAATGGGTTAAGGTTTTAATACATGTACTAAACCTATTATCCTAGTGCAAAGGATTATGGGTAAAAAATACCAGAGAAAAAAAAATCAATGTTTCATTAAGTATTTTTGTGGTTCACTTAGTGGTAAGTACTCATAAACCATTCATTACTTTATTAGGTTGTAAAATACAGAATTGGAATCCGATGACCAAAAGAAATGGAACACTTTCATCTATAAATCAATGAATAGCATGTAAACAGTATCCCCTTGACACTTCACATGACAGAATCTTACACCTGACCAAACTCAAAGCATCTAAAGAAGATAAATTACTTGTGGTTTAAATTGTGAAAGTTGTCTTTCAAAGGGTAGAAAACATTGTGGTTAAAAGGAGAAAATGCTCTATAATAATTTTTTTTCAAAAAATATTTTCTAGTCTTCTTTCTCAGGATTATACCTTTATAAAACAGTCTCATATTTAACTCTTTACTTAAAGACAAAATTTTGGACAAGTCAAAATTGAAAGCATTTGCAGAGGATAAAATAAATGTGAATGAAAAACTCTCTTGCCCATAACAAATTATCATTTTCAAGTGACATTATACTTTGTTTTCTGCAAATATCTCAATTTGAAATGAAAAAAAAAATGTTATTTGGTAAAGGGTTGAAGGGTAAACCAAAATAACTCTATACCAGGCAACATCTAAAGAGAAACAAGAGGGCCATAAGGGCCCTAGATCACTTTAGAAGCCTTTTGAAAACACTGTGAGAAAAGGAGAAAATGCTGGTGACCAGCATTTTCTCCTTTAACCACAATACAGATATTACCAATAGAGTTACATTTGAATTGCTGCCTGCAATGCCTTCACTTTGAACAAGTCTACATTTTTCTCATGTGTTGAAGAGATAAGAAACAAGATGTTATCTAAACCAACAATCTAAGACTTAATGTTTGGAACACTGTGCCATAAATGAGACTATTCAACTCTTTACCAAACAATGATGACTTTTAACACCCTGAGAGAGAATACTTTAGAAAACATTGTGCAAAAAGAAAGAGCTGGTCACCAGCATTTTCTCCTTTCCTACAATGTTTCTAGTAGAAAACATTGTAGGAAAGGAGAAAATCGAAGAAAAATAATTTCATATTAGCCAAATTGAAACTGCCATCTGCAAATGCATTCAATTTGGATAGGTCTAAAATTTTGTTATGCAGTAAAGGGATATTTGCACTTTCTCTGTTTTAGTATCCAGAAAAACATTCTGAACAAGCATTGAATAAAAATGTTTCCTTTACTGTGCATACAAAGTTTTTCTAACCTTGTTAACATTCTGACCAATTCATGAGTATTGGACTAAACATGTAGCCTCTTCAGTGCACATAAGGTTTTTCTAAAAATTTGACCAACTAGCATACTTTTTGCCAAGATATGACTCATTTTCATTTTTGTCTCGCATTCAATCAAGATCAAAGTTTTCATTAATTTTCATGACCATTGGATTGAGAGTACACCCATAGTATGTACACTACAATTTTCTCAGACTAAAGGTTTCTACCTCAGGGTCGTCAAAAGTTGTCATTGTGTGGTAGAGGTTTAACCCATAACCACAAAATCCCTACTTTTGACCACCCTGACAATGTCCCACAATGTTTCTACCCTTCACAGAACAAACTTCAAATATTCAGTCACTTTTATTTTATCGTCTGCAAATGCTATCGAATTGGACAAACCTGGAATCTTGTCATTTGGTAATGAGTTAAACCAATAATAATTTGTCATCTGCAAATGCTTTCAATATGGACAAGTCTAAGATTCTGTTGTTTAGTAACAGATAAACATAGAAATAGACTGGATATCATTTTACCTTATGAGCACCACAAGCTATCAGCCACTCTTGTTGTTCCACAATGGATGATAACTTTTGGAAAATATCTGAAAGTAAAGAGCAAACATTTAAATCATAATGTTTGGAGCCTTAACCCTTTACCACACAATCCAGACTTTTAACATCCCGGTGAAAGAAGCCTTTTGAAAACATTGTGGGAAAAGGAGTAAATGCTGGTAACCAGTATTTTCTCCTTTTCCCATAATGTTTTCTTCCCATCCTAAAAAAAAATTCAATTCTTTAGTCAACTACACTTCAGAAAAACTCTCTTCTTCAGGGCCATTAACTCACTACCACACAATCCCAACTTTTAACGACCCCCAGAAAGAAGCCTTTTGAAAATATTGTGAGAATAGGAGAAAATGCTGGTAACCAGCATTTTCTCCTTTTCCCACAATGTTTTCTACACCATCAGAGACAAATTCCATCATTTGAGCTATGTTTAAATTCCATCATTTGAGCTATGTTTAAATTAGCCTCTGCAAATGCTTTCAATTTGGACAAGTCTACTATTCACCTTACATGGTGAAGATTTAAGACATTGGATTTTGGGATAAAGTTCCAACATATAAGCCATATTTGATTTGATTCTTTGAAAAGTTTACAATTTTCTCATCAAGAACAGACTTGAACAACAAACAGTTTACTTACTGGTCATTTCTTTAAGAATGTCCACTACAAACGGTCCATCACCATATTCCAGATAACTACTTGTGGCCTTGGTGAAATAATCCGACAAGTGTTTCACACCACTCAGATCAAAAAAATGTTTCTGATATTCAGCGTCTCGCATTAAAATCCTTAAAAACATCAGCACTCGCAGAATGTTTTCTGGCGACGCTCTTGTCATCCATTCGCTGATTCAAAAATAGAGAAAAAAAATTGTTTGGTTAACATCTGGGTATCTAACTACTCCTCTGTAAAAATAAGTGTATATAATGATATTTGACTTATATTAATATGATATTTGACTTATATTAATATGATATTTGACATATATTAATATGATATTTGACTTAATTAAGCTTTGAAGCACCTTTCAATACTATAGTCATATTTGCTGCTAGTGTAGGCCAAGATCAGACTTCACAAAACATGCAATCTGATACTTGATCTTCCCAGTCCAATTTGCTGAAACACTTAATTCTTTACCAAATGACAAAAAAATAAACTAGTCCAAATTGAAAGGATTTGCAGACAACAAATTGAATGTAACTGAAATAATGATTTTTGTTTTGGATAGGGAAGAAAACATTGTGGGAAAGGGAGAAAATGCTGGTTACCAGCATTTTCTACTTTTCCCACAATGTTTTCTAAGGGCTTCTTTCTCAGGGTCATCAAAAGTAAGGATTGTGTAGTAATGGGTTAAGTCAAACATAGCCATGAAATTTGCGATTACTGGTTTATGGGTCCTGTTTGTAGACTTAAAATGTGTATGGGCTTCGTCTACTCCCCAAGGGTAAACTCTTAACCAAACAACAAGTTTTTGACATGCTAAAATTGAGAGCTTCTGCATACAATAATTAAAACAAAGAACTTTACCTTTGGAAAAGTAGAAAACATTGTGGGAAAAGGAGAAAATACTGGTTACCAGCACTTTCTCCTATTCTCACGATGTTTTCTACCCTGTCACTAAACAATTGCACCGTTTGGTGGGCCACATTGAAATTGTCGTCTGCAAATGCTTTCAATTTGGACGGGGCTAAAATTTTGTTTTCTGGTAAAGGGTTAAGTCCCCCCCCAAACAGGGTTAATAAAAGCATGCAATGAATAGTTTATTTTGTTTATTTCAGTGAAAGATTGAAATTTAGTTCATCTTGTTAACGTCATGGGTAATATTTTCACTCAAAGCTGCGCCATTCATGAAAATATTGCCAATGATGTTCATTTGATGAAATGAATTTTGATGTTTGACCAAAAAACCCCAAAATATCCTCTTTGTATTGCCATACAGGTAAATATTTTTTCATTTCAAACACCAAATAACCCTACATCTGAACACAGATGATTTTTTAAGACCCTATCATAAACTACTTTTCGAAAATACACAACAATGATATTGCTTTATTTACCAGTAATTGATTCAGATAACGTAATCAGAATAACAAAACACTCTTACCTGTTACATAATCTATGTTTGATCACTGCTTTAAACAGGTCTAAAAATCTGGCATGATTTGAATGTTTGCTGAAGTTTCTTTCTGCATGGTACTTTGTACTGAAGCGAAAACAGCATACATGAATGTGCTTTAAAAACACTACAATCTTGCTCCAAAAAACTTATAATCTTACATTTAGACTATAGGTATCTGCTTCAACCGACCGAATACAACAATACAATACAATACATTTTATTGCTTGTAAGAGGCCTCTGGCCCAAAAAACATATCATTTTGGATAACTTTTCCAAATGTACATCATTGTTATGCCCTTGTACATTATGAAAAAGTTAATAAGTATATACTAGGACGAAAAATAAAAGCAGGATAACCTTTCAAGGTAGTTTAGAGGTGTATAATTTGATTGAGAATTCTAAATTATAATTTTATGTTTACCACTGATCAGTTTTGAACATTCTGACGAAACTTAATTTCAGTGTAACCAAAATGAAATGAGAAAATGGCTTCATATTGACAGTACCCCCTCCTCAGTGAAAAAAAAGTAGTGACTGACTGCATATGGAGACTCGAAGCTTGTTCAAATCTCGTATGGTACCCTGCGTTTCTTTTTTGTTCTAGTATATTTTTGTCCAAATAAGGCAACTAGAACAGTAGAACACTGGCATGAATCACATAAGACAGTTTTGCCAAAGAGTGAATGCTATTTGTTTCATGGTCACACTGATATATAAACTAGTAGGCTCATTTAACCCTTTACAACATAATGATGACATTTAACGACCATGAAGTAGAAGCCTTTTGAAAACATTGTGGGAAAATGAGAAAATGCTGTTTACTAAACAGCATTTTCTTCTTTTGCCACAAGGATTTCTACCCTATCAATGAAAAATTGTGTAATTTGACTGGCTATAAAATTGTTGTCTACAAATGCTTTCAATCTTAATAGGTCTAAAATTTTGCAATGTGATAAAAGGTTATAAATAAGATGACAGAGCACAATTTTTTTCAGCCTAAAAAGATTAAATTGATCAGCTGACAGTTGATAGTGAGTTCATACAGAACATACCTAAACTGTTGAAGGCAGAAAATTTCTGAACTTTGACTTTGACTTGTCCCCGACTTTGTCTGTGGGCTTGGCCATCGTGGTCTGCTGGTTTGAGTCTCATATTTGTCACCTTTGATGGACGGGAGCTGCAGTAAAACAAAAACATATATAAGACACTGAAACTGCAAACCATTCGTGATGTTTGAATCTTAACCCTATACCAAACAATCCCTTGTTAACCCATTACCCAATCCCTACATTTGACGCCCGTGAGAGAAAAGCCTTTTGAAAACACTGTGGGGAAAGGAGAAAATGCTGTAACCAGCATTTTCTCCTTTTCCCACAATGTTTTCTACCCTTAACAAAACAAATTTCAAATTTTCAGTCACTTTTATTTTGTCGTCTGCAGATGCTTTCAATTTGGACCAGTCAAAAATAGTGTCGTCTGGTAATGGGTTAAAAGACTCTATGGAGAAAGGCTTTTGAAAGCATTATGGGAAAAGAGGAAAAAACTGTGACTAGTGTTTCTTCCTTTCCCCATTTTGTTTTGCAAACTTTTGAAATAAGTCTATTCTAGTTTGAGTAACATTCATTATTTTGTTGTTTGCAAATAGTACTTTTTCAAATTCAATTTGGATAAGTCTAAAATTTTTTTGTGAAGCACTGAAAAAAACGTCCATCCAGAAATGATTGGAGCAAAACTTGTAAAATACCTTTCACATCATTTGCATTTACAAACAATGTAGATAAAGCTCAAACTGCACAAGTTTTGAGATCTAATCTTTAATATTATACTGTACACTTTGCCAAGATATTGTGGGCAATGTAAATTTGAAATTTCAGTTATTTATATTATATTCCTTTAGCAGAAAATATGTTTTAGGTTTATTCGGTGCTGTATGGCTAATACAGGAAGTTCCTCGGTGTTTTTTCAGTTGACAAACTGATAACATAAATCCTACACTATAGGTAGGTGAACTTCTTATCTTCACCCTTTCGCTTTACTCTTTCCCAAACCTCTAGAAATATAAAACACCTGCCATATGACAAATTCAGAAGAAGTACAAATGAACTTCAGTTCTCCTATAGTATAGAAAACATTGTTGGAAAGGAGAAAATGCTGGTTACCAGCACTTTCTCCTTTTCCAACTATGTTTTCAAAAAGCCTCTTGACCTCAGGGTTATTAAAACCCTGTGACTGATTGGTAAAGAGTTAACCCATGGAGTTCGCATAGTAGAGTACCAAAATAAACCATATTCATTCTAAAAATAAGTCCCTTATAATTCTCTTTAAAGGTGGGTATTTAGAATTTTCACATCTCACCAAATTAAAAAATATATATATCACTGAAATCTAGACTATATGAAAAAACAATATAATCATCTGTAATTAAGAATCATAAAATTACCCCCCCAAATTTTTTTTTGATGGTATTCCCTTAAAAAGCTACGTAGACTCTTAAGGTATTTTTAGATTTTGTGCCAAAAATTAAACAGAGTATTGTGGGAATGTCAACTGACTGGCACGTGACTACTACTGCTTAAATTCCATAACGTAACAAACATGCAATTAATTTCCATGATGTCTTCTTCGGATGCTATGTTTGAAGCTTCGTCTGTGTATTTCCGATATGTAAATGAGTGAGTTGCTGATGTAAATATAGACCGTGTTTTCTGTCCGTGTCGACCTGGGCAGTAGTAAATCTCTAATTTATCTTGTTTTTGGATGGTTTTTGACCACTGGGGATTTATGAATGAAAATTAAAAGGCTTTGGCAATATAAGGATGAATTTTTTTGTATTTTTGTAAAATTTTCATCCCAAAATCTGAAACACAATCCCGACTTTTAACGACCCTGGAAAAAAAGCCTTTTGAAAACATTGTAGGAAAAGGAGAAAATGCTGATAACCAGCATTTTCTCCTTTTCCCACAATGTTTTTTACCCTTTCTAAGCCAAATTTCAATTTTTCAGTCACATTTAATTTGTTGTCTGCACATGCTTTCAATTTGGACCAGTCAATAGTTTTGTTGTTTGGTAAAGAGTTAAGGGCATTTTCAAGATTTTTATTGTCAATCGCAGTTCAGAAATAATTAAATGCACGATGATTTCTTATCAAGAAAAGGGACTTTAGTTTGAAATCCAGGCAGTAGGTTTATCAAAAAGTCTGCATTTTTGTAGCCAATAAATTCCAAAACATAATCCTTTAAGGACATCTTCCTTTTAAATCTATTTATCACTAATCCTTGGTTTACAATCCAATCTCTCCAGACATTTTACAATCCTTCACTAACATTTCCTTTCACCCCCTTCCCCCTGCATTAGACACGTTATTCTTGAAGAAGGAAAAATCCTTGTAACAAGCATTTTCCCTTTTATTAACATCCTCTTTGTCCTTGCACAAAGACAAATCCTATCTTTTGAAACATATCTAGTTTAATGTCTTCATATAACATAATGCTTTCAAAAAAGACAAGCCGGAATATGTGCTTGTTGTTTATTCACGAGTTATCACTTATCCACACAGTGCTGAAATTTAACACCCCTGAAGAAGAGGCCATAAGAAAGCATTGTAGAAAAAGAAAAAAAAAATGCTGGAACACAGCATTTTCTTCTTTTCCTACAATGTTTTCTACCCTATTTTCTTCATTTCCCACAATGTTTTTTAACCTACCAAAGACAAATTTTCTTATTTGAATCACATTTAAATTGTTTTCTACAAGGGCTTTGAATTTGGACAAGTCTATATTTTTGTTATGCTGTAATGTGTGATGTCTTGGTAAGAAGAACAGATACCAGTAATGTTAAAACAAGATCATACCTGTTGCTTGCTTGTTTGTTGTTTGATAAGTCCAAGAAGTTGCTGTAAGTCTTTGGTTTCCCTGCAATAGACAAAGATGTGAAAATTATCACTTATATCAATGACCTGAACTCAATGATGAAAAACTATATACCCGACAATCCTGTTTTAACTATCTTGAGGGAGTAAGTCTTTTAAATACACAATGGGAAAAGGAAAAAATACTAGTAACCAGCATTTGCTCTTTTTCCTACAATGTTTCTATTAGTTCAAATCCTACATTTTGAGCCAAACTGAACTGGTTGTTTGAAAACACTCCATGTTTGGACATGTTTATAAACTTGTTCTTTTGCACAAATTTAATGTAACTTTTGTGATTAGCCAACTTTAATTAATTTCCACATAATTACTTTTTGAAATGCCCATGAAGTAGACAACTTTTGAAAACATTGGGGAAGAAGGACCGATTCGTAACGAAATGTAACTGATCCTTCTATTTTTACACCACAGTATTTTCCATGCCATTGCCTTAATATACCTTCCTTTCTGTCAAATTGTTTATCCTTTGTGTGAGTTTTAAATAGTTCTGGGTAGGTCTAGATATAGCCTGTGAAGTGTAGAAGGCGAAAAATTTAACATTCAAACAAAATGATAGTAGATTATGACAACAATGGTGTGTAATGGAGAAATCACTCAATTTCGATTTTCTGTAAACATTTCGTAATTTTTCTTTCTATCCCTTTCTGTACCGTAGGTGAAAACAGTGACTTTAGCAAAGGGAAAGATCAAACCAGACTTCAAAATAAACATATGATACCAGTACATATTTCAATAATTAATGTGAGTTTGTAATTATGATTCCTATCACCAAATGAAATATTACAGAAAACATAAAAAGGATCTAACCTTGCTGTACTCATCAAAAGTCTTCTTTTGTGCAGAACTCATTAAAATTCTCCTTTTAGTATAATGTAAAACTACTTTACTTAAATGATACTATGACTTTTGAGTACTTGCATATTTTAAATGTGGACTGCACAATAATCTTACAGATTATCACATTCCACTACTCTTTGAATAAATCCATATTATGAAGATTTTTCACTGTCTTTGTATGTCCTGATTGGTTATTAATGGTACACAAATGTATACCTATGTGTCTACATTTGGAATATTGATCGTCTTTATGTTGATTCCACTTTGGCACAATTTCAAACATTATTTACCTATAGTCAATGAAAATTCTTCAAGGAGCTCTTGACCTGGATTTACAAGATTCTGATGATAAATTGAGGCAATATGAATATTGTTAACACTTGCGGTGTTGTTAACAAACTTATGAACTAGTATGCTGCGACTCTAAATCAAGATAAGTTTTCATTTTTTCAAACCCTCCTATCGTGGTAAAAGTCTTAAAGGCAATGAAAGGCCTTTCACAACCATAGTCTCTTAAGCAGCCACCATGGATCAAGATCAGACAGCACAAAATATGCAATCTGATCTTTGATCTACACTGTCCACTGAGCTAGAACATAGCTTGGCTTCAGGTAGAGGGAGTGATTCCGATTTTAAAACTACAAACATAATTATTTGTGACAAAACCTTAAGTTATGGGCACTAATTAGAATTGTCTCAACAAGACAATTCCAATGAATACCCACAACATTGGGTTTGAAAGAGAAATAATGGATTAAGAATACAATCACCCCCCACCCCCCCCTCTCCCTCTTATCTTGGGCTCTCTAAAACAAAACCAACAATCAATATCCTGGTCCACTGAGTTTGATTGGCCTTAAGGGGGTTAAAATGGCTCATGAATACTGAAAAATAGGGATCACGGGTCATACACCTAGAATTTGACAAGTGTTTCATCTATACAGAAAATACAGTATTAGCCAATTTTTAATCCTGAATCCATACTAATTATTAATACCGGTAGTTTACATGGACATTTTCAGAGTTGTTACCGCAATGATTATATCAATTGTTACGGGAGATCACTCCTTCCTGCATGGCATTGTCACGATTTAAATACAATACCCGACTACTCCGTATAGGAAGATATCTCTTTGGCTCAGCGGTTAAGATATTGGCCTTTCGTCCAGAAGTTATGGGGTTCGAATCCCGCCCAGTCCCTTATTTCTGTCATGCATTTATTCATTTGTTTCTTTTGTAAGACAATAAACCTAGTATTAAACCAGTACTATAAAATTTCATCCTTAACATAACAATAAAAATGTAACATTTTCTTTCCCATAAATGACATGTTTCAACATGGAAACAGAGAACACTCCCTCAGGACCCTGTAATTTAATCTAGATTATCTCAGGTAGAACTCCTATAAAACGATCGTAATATACGTATTATACTGCAAATAAAATCACAAAGTTAATCCAACATATGCTGTGAGTAATTAAAGCTTCAACAGGGATTTTAAGATATCATAATTCAAAGTAAATATGTAGAAACTGTCACAGAAATTGAGGTTGATCACATCCATTTATGATGTGAATAAATTTTTGTCCCTATTTCCTTTGTACCACAACCTCTAGATTTCTTAAAACTCTTTACCAAACAATCTCGGATTTTCACAAGAAAAAGAAGCCATCTGAAAACAAATGTTTTCTACCGTTCCCAACAAGAATTTCAATTTTTGAGCCACATTTATTTTGTTGTCTGCAAATGTTTTCAATTTGGATAAGTCTACAATTTTGTTATTTGGTAATTAGAGTTAGACCATTTACAAATTCAAATTTAAATTCAAATACTGTATTCAGAATACATAAGGCCACCGGCCAAAAATACAATATCAAAGGACTGAAGGTCCTGAAAGTCGCACTAATGGTGAAACCTTGATATTTTGGGACTGATAGATGGTCATCACCCTTTTACAGGACAATCTTGCTTTTACGTAATTCAAACAGCTTTGGAAAACAGAGCTGAAAGAAAGAAAAACTCATTTTTTTTTACTCAAGGTTTTCTTCCAATTAGGCTCGAATTTAATGGTTTACCGTAAGTCAAATTTGATTAGTTTTCAGCAATTCTTCAATTTTGACTAGTCTGCAATTTACTTGAGCAAATGCAGTTACTTGTAATAGGCAGCTTCCCACCAAGTTAGATCTTTTCATTTTTCTTTTTCTTTAATATATCCATGTTGGCATATAGCCTGACATAATATACCCAAAACAATATTAAATGTATGTCATTGGTCACCTCTATTACTTGGAACTTACTGAAACAGTGCCACTGCATACCGATGCTAGCACTTGACAATTTTTGAAAAGGGACACGTAAGGGACATCTCTGTGAAATCATTTCAAAATCTGACCAACCATTTCAGTGAAGAAGAATTTTCAAGAATTTCTTCATGTCCGAATAGTGCAAGTGGACCCCATTTACCAGAGCCATGTTTCTTGATGGATCAGAATTTGGAAAACATTTTTGAAAATGGTCACCCAAGGAAGATTGCTTTGAAATTATTTTAAAATCTGATCATGGGTTTCAGAGAAGGTGAATTTTCAAGAAATTCTTCATTTCCATATAGTAGCCCCAATTCACCCGAGCCATGTTTCTTGGCAAATCAAAATTTCGCGAACAAGTTTTTAAAAGGGTCAACCAAGGAACATCTCTGTGAATTTTTTTTAATATCTGATCAGCCGTTTCAGAGAAGTAAGAATTTTCAAGAATTTCTGCATGTCCATATAAGTACAAGTAGCCCCCATTCACCAGAGCCATGTTTCTTACGGATTGAAATTTCGCAAACAATTTTTGAAAAGGGTCACCGATAGAACATCCCTGAGAAATTATTTCAAAATCTGACCAGTGGTTTCTGAGAAGAAGAATTTTTTAGAATTTCTTCATTCCTGTATAGTGCAAATAGCCCCCATTCACCAGTCATGTTTCTTGACTGATCAAAATTTCACGAAAAAGTTTTGGAAAGGGTCACTTAAGGTAGTGGACCCGTAATAAGCATAGTGCAGCATGGCATAAAATTTCTGGACAGTTGATAAGGCCAGAAAGAAAAATAGCTGTGTTTCAGGTGACCCTTGAAGAAAAAATAGGGTCGGTCGGTCGGTAAAAAGTTTTTTTTCTACTTTTTTTTTTTCTAATTAAAACTTGTCTATAAAATCTCTTGTTTTAAAGAGCCTCTGAGAAAACACAATAGAAAACATCCTGGTAATCAGTATTTTCTCATTTTCTATTTCTCTTTTCAATCATTCTGATACAAATTTACTGTCTGCTATTTGTACAATCAGGGTTTTAAAGGACGCACATTTTCTGCGTCTCACACGCAGAAATAGGGAAGAAGGACTCCCAAAACTTATGCTTCTGCGTCCCTGGGACGCAATTCTAATTTTGTTGTCATTGGGTATAGATTTAACGAATAGGAACCCTAAGAAGTAACTGATACCAAATGATAAAATTTGTCGAGCGTGAACAATAGTACCCAAAACGTACCGCAGCTTTTCGGACCGTAAGTGCGGTACGGTGTAAAAACCCAGCATTCTCGACAAGCTGATCGAAAATATGTAGGCTAAAACATTTCAACAAAAAATGTTCTTTACGGTAGTTCTTTACAAAAGTAAAGAAATATTGTTAGAAAAATAAACGTATAGCGTCCGCCGAAAATTATCATTAATTTTGACCTTCATAATCTACGAAAGTGGCCGGCTCGTTATCTGTGACTTAGACCGAGCCCTAAGGTTGTTTGTGCTGACGCAGCATTAAAAATAGTGTCTGCAAACTAGCAGTGGGCCGATGATCGACTATAGTCGAAAGTCAGTTTGTTTTGACTTCCGATTCCGATAATCGATTGAGAAATCCCGGAATCAACTGTAGTCGGTTCTTGAACTCGCTTGGTTCCTAAACTTGAATTCTTGGTTTTGTGACTACGATTAATCACAATCTTCGATTTAACATAGACTAGTGGATATCAAACATTGGTAGGGAAAATTCGAAAGAAATAATTTTCCATGGATGTCTTTACAAAACTTGACAACTCGACATGCTTTGATCCCTGAGCCTGGGTTTTGATACTTGGAATTTTGAAATGACCTGTCTTTGACAATTAAAAAAATCTGCCTAAATGTCAATATGACACACGAAATTATCGTCTAGAGCTTCATAACACCTAGCTTGCGCGCATCCGGCAGAAATATGGGCCAAACACGATAAGTGTAAAATGCGAAGGACTTGCGGATGATAATGAAGTTTGCGAGTCATGTATGACAGAGTAACAAAGGTATTATTCCTCTTATCTAATGTAAAGTGACAGATTTTTAAGTTACTTGATATTTAAACTGACTAACCGAGGTTAACTCATGTAGTAATACTTCTCCAAAAATGAATTGTCACGAAAAAATAGATCGCTAAAAAAGCGTGAAAACACATGACACTACAATGAGCAGCGTGGCATTGTCCGATCAGGGAGACTTAAAACTATCTTCTCATTTGTAATATTCTCTAAATATTTCTTTTTTTGATCTAACTTATACCAATACCAATTATATTTTCCATATGTTTTAATTTCCAAACAAGTTAAATAAAAAAAGAAATATTTCAAGCATCAGCAGACGATCACTCCCGTCTGCTGTGGAATAATATACCTATATTTTCATTTCATAAAACATTTTTTTTTTTTCACTCATGAATGGAAATATAGCTTCCATTTATTGCTTTATACAGAGATTTGAGTAAATTCACTGTTTAAATTCATTACTACAGATGAGAAGATAGTTTTAAGCCTCCCTGATCGGACGATGTCACGCTGCTCATTGTAGTGTCAGGGAGCACCAATGTAATACCGTATATGTCTGTTTCTGGTAATAGCCAATTTACTGAAGAAATTCGGCCGAAAAGATTGAAAGTCAGATTGAATAATGAACTGTTGGGCAGAACTGTACAGAACAGAGGTCAGTTTGCATTTTGCGTATTATTGGCTACAAACCAATTAGAAAGTTTTTGGGTCGGCGGCAATTTGGTAGGGTCGGTCGGGTCACCTGAAACACAGCTATTTTTTTTTTCTGGCCTAAGACATATTTTGTACAGATATGATACTATTGCACATTTTTGACCGAACAGAAATTCCTTCAGGGTCCGTCTTGAAATTATTTGTTGATAATTTTGTTAGTTTCCAGAAAAGGGAGGTAATTATCATATCCATTTGTAATGAAATTATAGTAGTTATAGATTTATAAATGATAATTCTAGGAAGGACAAAAAAGAAAAAGTGGCTCGGTGAAAGTAGTACAATAGTGCTCATTTTTAATCTTAGCAAATTTTCTAGGGTAATATTATAGTGGAAATAGCTGTTTTCTATTACGGGTCCACTACGTTAAGGAACATCTCTGTGAAATTATTTTAAAATCTGGCCTGCTGTTTCAGAGAAGAAGATTTTTAAAGAATTTCTTAGAAAACTGTTTGGTTGCCATGGCAACCAAAACTTTTGACGTAATCAAATTCTGTGAACAGTTTTCAAAGAGGACCTCCCAAGGAACATTCCAGCCAAGTTTGGTCCATATTGGCCCAGCGGTTTTGGAGGAGTTGATGTTTAAAGAATCGTTGATGACGCATGACGGATGACAGACACCAGGTGATCCTAAAAGCTTCCCTTGAGCATGTTGTGCTCAGGTTAGCTGAAAAAACAGTCCTAAGGTTTTTCATCTCAACCAAACTGACTCTCAAATTATAAAAAATATTTGCAAAGTAATTAATAACTATGCAATCTACAACAGGTTAAAGACCATTGTGAATAATTAGTTTAACTCATTAATTACCAGACCAGCCCAATTTTAGGCTTGTCCAAATTGAAAGCATTTGCAGACGACAAAATAAAAGTGACAGAAAATTTGAAATTTGTTTTGTGAAGGTTAGAAAAAATTGTGGGAAAAGGAGAAAATGCATTTTTTTCCTTTTCCCACAATGTGTTCTAAAAGCTTCTTTCTCAGGGTAGTCGAAACTAGGGATTGTGTGGTAATGGGTTAATCACCACATTAAATTTGTTACACTCTTTTTGAGTGTTGAAATTGTATCTTTGCTATCCAAACAATGTAATTAATGTATCACATTTCTCTGTTATATCATTTCTTTAAATGTGCTGATGCTTATGGTTTTTTTTTTATATATAAAACATATTTTTATAATGATGGATAAATATTTTTAAAGTATCCAATATGCTTTTTTTTTTCATTAATAGTAACTTTATCTTCCTTAAAAAGAAATAGAAAGAAAAAAGTGATTTTATCACTAAGCATTTGATTGACTTCGCTATGTTTATTGTTAAATAAGTTTCATCATTGGTTTTAATCATGTAAGGCAAATTCAAAATAAAGCAAGAGTTATAAATCATCATGATGACGAATACGTAATTTCTATTAATTTTTACACAAATTGAAGTTAGAAATACTATAAAAATCATGTGTTCATTTTGACTACACATTGGGTACGTTTTGACTCCACTTGGGTAGGTTTAGACTTCATTTGGGTAAGTTTTGACTCCATTCGGGTACGTTTTGACTTGGGTACGTTTTGGTTTGAGTACGTTTTGACTGTAAACCCCTCATCAGTGCAACTGTCAATGTACGGTCGTAATTGCTGTATTTTACCTTGCATTTCATATTTCATGTTGTATTTACTGTATACGGAGGGGATGAAATATCCTTGTCGCCACTCTTTTGGGGTCCGAACAAATTCAGTAATCAACATTTAACTTTACTGGTGTTAATCGTTTTGTGCGTTTGTTTTCTATCCCGTCCGCCATTTGAATTTTCTTAATCAAAGTACAATTTTGTTCTTCAAACTTGAGCTGATCAAAGACCTAAAATACTAGAATTAATAGCAAAAGTTCATGTCTGATTTCCATAAAATCGTGTATGTAAGCGTTTCGCATGCAGTTTTATATGTTACAAAAGTTTTTTGATGTGTAATGGAATAGTTTTTGGGTGTTTTGGGGTATTCGAGTGATTTGGGGTGTTTCATCCGAGACGTACGTTACAAACTAGGTCAGAGTTGCGGAACGAAACAAATTTTCAAATTTAGAGCGAGTTTTACGATATTTAACCCTGAATTCTTGGTTTGCATGGTTTAAAAGAGTTGATTTCAAATGACATCACTCGAGTCCGAAATTCCACCCTTATAAGCGAAGCTCTACCGGTTTCGTTAATACATGAATATTTACAGTAAGGTGCTCTCGATAAGCCATATTAATCCGCGATCCCTTTTAAACTCACATTAAGCACTGATGGGGGATATCTTAGCTGAACTGTGTTTTCTTTACCCATCTAAACAAAGATAGATGTTAAATTTTCACATGATATACAAAATAACCGCATTTTTTTTTAATTTAAAATTTGAGTCACGTTCTCCTTTTTCTAGCGTAGGTATATGAGTTATATGAGTTACCGGGTCCAGTCCCATCATAAAGAACAAATTCCAGACATACCAAAGAAAAAGTAGTTCTACAGCGATTGGGTTAAAAGCAGAGTAACTGCACCTCGTTTATGAAGTATATACGACGTTTTTGATCCAATTTTTTGCATGATTCTTCAACCCACTATAGACACCCCCAACCCACCCTGAGCTCCTCGAGTTCATCGCAAAAAGTCGAACGTTTTGACAAACGTGCGACTTAAAAATCAGAAATGTCATATATTTAGTGTGATTTTTAGATAATAACATAAAAATGTACTACAAGAAAAAGTTGATGCAAAGCATCAGTCGCCGCAAAAAAATGTTTAATGGTTCAAGAAAGCCAGGGCAAGTAAGTAAATGTCGGTTTTCATCAGCAGATTTTTTAACAAATTATGAAATTGATGTGAATGTGAACCTATATCAAAACTTGTCTCCTGTTACTGTATCTAATATCCTAGCACAGCGCTTGCTTAGCTCTTTTCCAAACGACAAATATCAGACTCTTCCAAATTCAAAGAGTTGGCAGATGACAATTTAAAAAGCTGCAAAAATGGTAAAAAATTCGCTAGTAGTGGGGAAAAAGTATTTAATAAAGAAGAAATTGCTTATAACGAGCAATTTCTCCATATCCAACATGTTTTCCAAAAGAATTTGACAACACATGTGATAACCTGTGTTTGTATGGGAAAGTGTTGAAAGCAGGGCAAAGTAACTAAAATGTTGCTGTCCTAGAAAAGTATGATTCAAGAGGACGTAAGTTTGCAAGGCATACTTTCAATTTAAACAAGTCTAAGACTATACTGTTTTTTGAACAGTGTTAATAAAGAATCATGGTTTTGCATCGTGCTTTATGAACAACACAGCGAAAAAGTGGCCTCTCTCCAGATTTTTTTCCACAAATTAAATTTATGCAGAGCTCGTTGAGAAATAAACAAAGGAGTTCTAAACTATCTTTGTTTTAAAAACTAAACTTAGAAAGAACTAACCAATAATGGTCAGATACAATCATAACCATCATACTCCTTCTTCGGCGGAATTTAGCACAATTTCAGCAATATATAATTTCAGAAGAGGTCATTCAGCAAAAAAACACACAAATAGTAGGAAAACCTAACTACTAAATCATCAAAATGATAATTAAACCTGTGTACAAAGTTTATACGAAATGACCAAAATAGAAAATATAAGTAGGTACGAAATTACCAAAATCGTACGAAATGACCTAGGTACAAAATTAAGAAGGTACGAAATGACTGGAAAACTACAGCCTTGACCAATGGAAACAAGGCATTTATATGTAGACGAGTCCATTTCTCATGAATAGCGAAAATAAAAGTAATAATTGGGCAGATTTTTTGATGTTGTAAGTAAAAAACAGCACAAAAATAGTATCGTATTGTAATTTCGTAGTTTAAGAATGAATTAAAAAGCCAGTTTAAGGCAAAGTAGAACGATTCCTTGTTAACCTAACACCCCTATAAAAATGAAATTCCCACTATCCATGTCCTAACTCGAAAAACTATTAAAAATATAGTCGCGCACTTCTGCACGGCGACTAATAACTTTAGGGTATCAATGGTTGTTAAATATTTTCTGATGTCAGGGGACAGTTTGTGTAAGTTGTCTAATTATTTATACATACATCTTATATCATTACAGCACTTGCTTGATTATGGCATTGATTTGTACAAGAGGTACACTTGTAAAAAAGGGCTTTTGTAGAAAGCAAAGATCAAGATCAGACCACACAGAACCTGCATTTCAATCCCGAATCCACACTGTGCCCTTGCATATACATATACATGAGCTTTTGCCTAATAATCCAAGGCTTCAAAAGTCATAGGGAAAAGAACTTTTGGATACATTGTGGAAACACTGTCCGCTTCAAACAGGAGAAAATGCTGGTTTACAAGCATCATTTATCATGTTTCCCATATGGTTTTCTAACTATCGGTATTCTAAGACAAGTTCCGAAATTTGTGCCACACCTAATATATTGTTATTAGCAGGATCTCTTCATCCACAATGTTTTACTTGTATCTGTCTGCAAGACTTGTTGACATGTTTTCAACATTGTTTGCTGGAATAAATTTTTTACAAGAGGACAAGTTTTTGGTTTGTTTGCAAACTGCAAATAAAACGGCACTTAAATGTGGAGATTTGACTGTCAGGTTGGGCAAAAATTATTACAGGAAAAGAAGAAAATGCGAGTGACCAGCATTTACTTCTTTTCTGATGTTTGCAAAAGTCCTTCACCACAGGGTTGTTAAAATCTTAGGGTTGTGTGGTGAAGAATTAAATCTTACAGATACCTCATGAAATATCTACACAGCTAACAACCTCAATTAAGACAACCAAAATTAGACATTTGAGTCTAAAAGTGTTGACAATAATAATGGATTGAATTACTTTCATACCACTGAATGGGTAATGAGGCATTATACAAGGTCAACAATTTACTATACTACAATAATTTTTGAATTGTGGAAATTGAAAGCATTTGCAGATGAAAAATTACAGTGACTCAAGTGACCAACTGACGGCCTTGGAAAGAGTCAACGAAATCAACTGAATCTGATAGGTCAATGAACTTGGGATAGTTATCATCTTTAAAATAATGAGGGTAATACTAAAAAAAGCATGGACCAAATTCAACAAATCTGATTGGTCAAAACCATTTGTAGCACAAGGTAATACAATGTACATGTATTGAAATTTCATTAACCAATCAAATTTGTTCAATACAGTTACTGCAGTATTAAAATTTCCATCTCATAGTGAGAATAGAAAAGTTGTCTGTTTGAAACATTTCTACCATTACTACTCCCTTATTAATCTTTTTGTTTCTTTTTATGTACCAGATTGAAGACAAATTGTTGCAGCATTCAATGTACAATAAATGTTATGATTATTACAATTCAAATTTACAAATATGTGAAAAATACTAACAACTTAATCTTGGTGGTGTTCAGCAGGTAATATAGTATGACACCTTGTCTTACATAAAACAAGGCTATAGAGAATGAAGCCTGTCAAAAACCAAGCACCAGTCACAATAACATAAAATTTTATCTAATCACAGTGCTTTAATCTATGTCAATACATGTACAAGTAAAATAAGACTTACTGTTTGGAAATTGTTGGTAGTTCCATATTTCTTGCAATGGGGGGCAGCACTACAGGTCTTGATCTCCAAAATTTGTTGTTATATCTTATTGTTTGCATAACCATGTTTCATGAATTTCAAACAGCACAGTCACACACTTCTAGCACTTACAATGTCTCTTTTTGAAATGCACTTTTGTTCATTTTTGAGTGTTTCTATCTTTATTAATCAACTTTGGTAGGTATTTAAATGTGTTCCATTTCAGTGGCCTGTAAAATCAGTGCCAAAATGACATGACCAATTATGATTTTTTTCTGTGATGGCCTTTGAAACATTATAGACAGCTTTGTCCAAATTGAAAGTATTTGCAGACAACAAAATAAATATGACTTAAATTTTTAAAGTTTGTCTTGGGAAGAGTAGAAAAACATTGTTGAAAAAGGAGAAAATGCTGGTTACCAGCATTTTTTCCTTTTCCCACATTGTTTTCAAAAGGCTTCTTTTTCAGGCTCATTAAAAGCCGGTAAAATGTGTGGTAAGGCTTACTGATTTTAACGATTAATCGATTAATCATATAATTAGGTCAGTGAATACAACCTCTTCTAGAAGATACAAAAAAAATCATCCAATAGATTGTATTGAACAGGTAAAGACCTACACAAACAATCCTGTGTTTTCAAAAAAGAAAAGCCTATTGAACACTTTGTTGGAAAAGGACAAAATTAATGCTGGTGAAAAGTACTTTCTCCGTTTCCAAGAAATTATGTTTTCTACCTTTTCTGATATATTAATTCTTTCATTGAGCTTATACGTTGCATCATACTTTTTTGTTTGTTTCATAATTATACCTCATAGGTCTATGACCTTCTGGTTTTCATCAATAAAACATTATATCATTATCTGGTTTATTGGCTTCAGAAATGCTGGCAATTGGGACAAGTCTGAAGTTTGTTCATAAGCTATGATGAATGATTCAAGTTCAACATTTAAATTTCAAATGGAATATTTTTTCAGTCATCCTTTGAAATTTTGTTTCAGGAAAAGTCAAAGCATTTATCAGTTTTAACTAAATTACCACACAATTCTGACTTTTAACAATCTTAACAGGCAATGCTTTTGAATACATTGAGGGAAAAGGCAAAAATGCTGATAACCAGCAATTTTTCCTCCTCTTCCTACCATGTTTTCTACCCTATTAAAGACAGAAATCTGCACATGTTTTTATTTTGGTCAAGGCCACAATTTGATTGTTTGGTAAAGTGTTTTAAAATTTCTTTTTTCCCATCAGAAATGCATGAGGTCACTATGTATCCAACAAACATTCACTGACATGCACACAAATTCAATGATTGTGACACTGAAATGTTCTGACATCCCACTTGAATAGATTATCTGTATTAGTGTAACCAAGACTTCAGAAATTTCTGTTCACCCATAAATCTAGATCAAACAACAAAAAACTTAGACACACTCATTTTTAAGCAAAACAAAGGTAGAGGAATATGGAATTTTCATAGCTTAAAGACTTATCAGTGTCCTCAAAAGAGTACAAAGAAAATGTCACAAGGAGATATTGCTTGTCATCAGAATATTCTCCTTTTCCTCAAAATGCTTTCAATAGACCTTTTCCAGATTGTCGATGAAACAGTCAGGCCTACTAGGTAATGGATTTAACTGCAGCACTGACAAAATTTAAATGTCCAGTGGATGGTAAAAACAAGCCTGTATATTGAAATTCAAGTTTCTTCTTTTTGCCCCAAAAAACTCTCAACATACTGGTCAATCCTGATCGAATACCAAACCTCACCTTTTACACCGGTAGAAAAAGCACCTCCAGTCACACTCAGTAGCCAGAGTTTATATTGAGACCTATCAGTCCCTTATGATGGGATCTAATGTCTCAAAGTACCCCCTTCCCACAAAACATCCTGTCTGAAATGAGTACCCCCTACCCACAAAACATCCTGTCTGAAATGAGTCTATCATAATCTTTACATAATGCTTTCGATAACCTTATCTGACAAATTAAAGTACCATAATCATTTAGTCCAAGTTTATCATTGAAAGGATACCAAGATAAGCCATCCAATATTGCACTGCATCAATAAACAGAAAAAAGGGAAAAAACTGGACACAAACGTGCAATCACAATGGTGAAAAGAAAATCTTGAAATGTTTTTCTTATCCCTTTGCCACACAGACCCTTGTTTCAAAAGGTCTGAGGATGTTTTAAAGCTTTTGACAACATTGCAAGATAAAAAAGATATGGAGGATAATCATTGTTTGTTTTGGAGTATAATCAAAATTTCTTTCATCTCTAAAAAGAAAAGGCCACATTTTCACTCATGGCTTTGCCACCCATGAAAATATAGCCTTTGCTTTTCACTCTGTAGTTACAAAGCCATGACTGAAAATACTGCCTTTGCTTTTCATGAAATGAAAGATACTTCAATCATATACCGAAACAAATAAATGTAGTTTAATCGAACTCCTTTCATGCTCTTGACTTTAACCCACAGGTCTTTTTACGTGTAAGTTTTGCTCATCATGAAAAACTTTGCATTACTTTCAAGTGGAATAGATCTAGATTCAGTCTGGTCGGATATGGACCAGCTCTTATAATGATGTCATTTAAGTGATGTTGACTATATCATCAAAAGAGGCGTTAACTTGATAAGACTTCATTCACGTTCTACAAATATCCGTGGCATGTAAAATTCATAACATTCACCGTTAAGTTATAAGGATATAATTCACTGTTCCATTTCTATAATCTACTGAAAAGCATAACACAAAATGTTAGTAAGCAGTATTTTTATGCTATTTTCAATTTAAATGTTTCTAGCTCTATAATGCAAATCCCATTTTTTTCAGATCATCATTCTATCTTCAGTAAAACGTGTAAGACTTTTATCGAGGCTGTTCCCTTACAGTGGACAACACAAGAAGCATTTCTGGTCAGAGTAGATCAAGATCACACTGTAAAAAATGTGCATTCAGATCATAGGTGATCTCCACCTCTGCCTAGTACTTTACTTTTGGAAAAGATCAAACTGTCTCTGCATCTTACATGTGTAGCTGTTCAAAAACAGTAATTGAAACATTTGGTACAGATAGAGCTAAAAGGCACATCATCCCCAGGTAACAGATTACAGCAATTTAATGCCATGGGTACCCAATGCCATTACTATATGCCCAATTACATGATCCTGTAACAATATTACCCCATTAGTGCAAGAATAAAACTTATATTAAACATAAAGTCAATCAATCAGTTTACCAGTACATTTCTATCCCTCCATCCCACAAACTTTCCACTTCTTAGGTCCAGGCAGTACCATTCAGAATCAAAGTGCACTGACCAAGCAGACAATTTCTGAATCTACATTGTTCATTGACCTACAGTACGGCTGATCCTGTGACAAATGATCCATATTTTTAACTCTTTCCCACACAATGACGACTTTTGATGACCCTTGGAAAGAGGCCTTTCGAAAGCGTTGTAGCAAAAGGAGAAAATGCTCAGGTAACCAGCATTTTTTCTCTTTCCCACAATGTTTTCTACCCTTTCAGAGACAGCAATCATCTTTGAAGTTCATCTTATAAATCACTAGCAAATTTTGCTTTCATTTTTGTAAAACTTTTGCATCTGGCAAAGATTAAAACCACATTCAATATGTCACCAAATGCTTTAAATTTGAAAAAGTCTACAATTATGTCATCTGGTTACACATATAGGAGTATTTGCTGCTGTAAATGTAACAAATCTTTCATTCACCAATCACATAAATTGCAGTTTTTCAATGGCTACAAAATTAATGTAGTTCCTCTGCTTGATGTAGAAACAGTTTGATCATAATCTAAAATTACATCAGTGGACAGGGTAGATCAGGGATCAGAATTCACCTTCTATGCTGTCTGATCTTGATCTACACTATCCACAAAAGCATCTGGTGTCATCTACGGTAAGGAAAGAGTTTTAATCACATTTCCATTATAGTATCCCTTTATTTCCGGTTCAACACATATAATAACTTGAAAACCAAAAAAATTGTGGCAGCATTATACCATCATAGCTGAAAATAAAAATTAAAGCAAACAATTCTAATGTTCCTAATGTTCTGATTGTTAAATCACTGTATCGGACAACAGCAATTATAGGAATTGCGAGACTATAATTGCTGACCAGGTATTGCAATATTCTCGTTGATCAATTTACCAATAACACTTCTTCGGCCATTGATCGCGATCCGATGGAACTGAGAATGTATTGACCCCATTCCCATATAGACATACTGGTACTTTTAGATATCCAGAATACTGTTTTAACTCGATTATTACCACACAGGAAAATTTTAGACTGGTCCAAATTGAAAGCATTTGCAAACAACAAAATAAACTGATGACTGACAAATTGAAATTTGGCTTGGGAAGGGTTGTAAACATTTTGGGAAAAGGAGAAAATTCTGGTTACTAGCTTTTTCTCCATTTCCCACAATGTTTTCAAAAGCTTTTTTTCTAAAGGTCGTTAAAAGTAGGGATTGTGTGGTAAAAAGTTAACTCTTTACTAAACAATACCTCAGGTTTTTACGACCAAAAGACAGAAGCCTTTTGAAAACATAGTGGGAAAAGGAGAAAATGCCGATATTAACCCTTTACCACACGACAAAATTTTAGAATTTTCTAAATTGAGAGCATTTGCGGACAACAATTTCAGTGTGGCGAAAATGATGCATTTTTCTTTGATAGGGTACAAAACATTGTGAGAAAAGGAGAAAATGCAGGTTACCAGCATTTTCTCCTTTTCTTACAATGTTTTCAAAAGACTTCTTCTTCAGGGTCATTAAAAGTCGGCATTGTGTGGTAAAGGTTTAACCAGCATTTTCTCCTTTTCCCATAACATTTTATACCCCTTCAAAAACAATCACTTCTACAGCAAGTAACCTTTCAGGGTAATTACAACTCAGGATTGTGTGGTAAAAGTTTTATTTATTTATTCCAGCCATGTTCTGACAAAAAGGGGGCTTAATGCATCTCTGTAATCAATCACAGAGTAAACCATTGCATACTTATGGATCCAAAATAGCAACCTTTTAACTAATCCACAAAAGCATGAGGTAGACTGGTTCTTTGACACACAGAAAACTGACTGATACCAACACATGTCAGTTCAGGTCAGTCTGCGCAGGCTGACCTGGGTCCATACTTTGCACAAATGCATAAAGTCCCCTTTTTACAAAATCATGGCTCATTTATTATTGTTTAGTTGAATTTTTTCAAAGCCCTTAATCCATTATCACACAATCCCTACTTTTGATACCCTGACAAAGAAGCCTTTAGAAAACATTGTGGGAAAAGGAGAAAATGCTGGTAACCAGCATTTTCTCCTTTTCCAACAATGTTTTCTACTCTTAACAAAACAGATTTAAAATTTTCAGTCACTTTTATTTTGTCGTCTGCAAATGCTTTCAATTTAGACGAGCCTAAAATACTGTCGTTTGGTAATGAGTTAACCAAATGTACTTTTCCCAGTTCTAACTTAAAGGGCAATGAGAATTAACACAGTCACGATATTGGAAACCAATGCAACCTTACTGTAAGCAATACCATTCAATTAGTCTCATGAATATTTAAATGACCGAATAATTAATTTTGCTGATAAATGCTGACAGTGTGTAATTAATGCTGAAAAGTATGCCAGTTTTCATTAGCTTTAACTTTTCTCACCATTCACTAACAGAAAACTTTTAACAAAAGGAGAAATTGTGCCAAAAGACACCCTAGCAGTTTGGTGATTAACCTACTAACTACTGACCCAATATCATGAAATTACAGAATATTAGCAACACCCTGAAACTTTAGTCACTCCTACTGTGTGCAGGTGCCAACCCTCAGCTGCAGTTGTTTGATTTTTCAGTGGAAATTTAAAGTAAAAAAAGGGGCATAACTGTGTAAGAAATGCTTTGATGGTTACCTTTGAATAGGTTCCTCTTCCAGTTATTAAAAAATTGTCCAAATTTGAAGCAAGTTTGTCAGGCAAATATCTTCAGTAATAACAGAGATATTACAATAGCTCAATGTTTCATTCAAAAACATCCAAGCTTAATAAATGTTCTAAGTTCAATCCTTGTCTATGAAGTTTGCATTCTTGCTCAACTAAGTATAAAGTAAAACTTAGTTTCCTTCCAAGTGCACAAATGAGAAATAGAAACCTTCATTACATAACAAACAGGTAAGAGAAGTACAAATTATTAAGATGACAAATTAGGCTGGTTTCCCACATATCACAGTCATGAATTCAATATGGAATACTGAAGACCATGTATTTTATTTTGTGCAAAGCCATAGGAAACAAACCCCTTTAATATCAATTTTTCTCAGGCAAATAAGTTTTTTGGTAGCACTCAGGTATGTAATTTGAAAAGGCATGTTAACTCATTACCAAATGACAAAATTTTAGTTTTGTCCAAATCAAAAGCATTTGAATAAAAGTGACTGAAAATTTGAAATTTGCTTTGTGAAGGGTAGAAAATATTGTTGGAAATGGAGAAAATGCCAGTTACCAGCATTTTCTCCTTTTCCCACAATGTTTTCTAAAGGCTTCTTTCTCAGGGACATCAAAAGTAGGGATTGTGCAGTAATGGATTAAATTACGCTAGGTGAGACCATGGATCATGTAAAATACTAATTTTTGATTGAAAATAGCTTCACTCATTCTATTGGCGCAATGATACAAAATTTCTGTACCGATCACTTGATCCTGGGCTTTTTTGTTCCAAAACCAGTTTGTCCCATGGCTTGTTTGTCCCATGATAGCACGCTACTCCATTTGATTGGACATGAATATTTATAGATGGAAATAATTGACTGTAATGTTGGGAAATTCAATGTAAACAGCCAAACATATTTAAAAATCAAATCGTTCTCAGGTACAAACTTGATTTTATTTGATAAAATTTCACATGATTTCTCTCTGAATCTACATCATGCATCACACTGTCGTTTGCAAAGAGTTAAAAGTCTGAGACAGCAAAGTGAACAGTGTAAATCACAGATCAGACTGTACAATACTGTCCAACAGTATTGTGGAAAGAGAAAAGTATACTGATGACAAGACTCTGTAAAAAATCTTTTCCAATGATGTTTTCATCTTTTGTGAGCCAAATTTATTGTTTCCAGTAACATTTATTTTTGTAATTTCTCGTCTGCAAGTGTTTTTGTCATTTGGTACAGAGTTAAGAGTAAAGTGCCATAACTTGGGTTACGGCACTTTACCCTGAACTCTGTTCCAAATGACAGCATAGTTTATCACATACATGTGTTTTCCTTTCAACAAGTTATCATTCTTGCATCAATCACAGTTGCTTAAAATATTTTGTTTACCCTTTTGAAATGTCATTTAAACTGGCATGTTTTGTCGGGTGGGGGAGAAAGCACTGGATAATTTCTGCTTATAACTGTTGATAACTCTATACCACAAACAACAAAATTTTAGACTTTTCCAAACGGAAAGCATAATTATATGCTGACAATAAAATAAATGTGACACAAGTATCAAAATTTATCCTGGAAAAGGTAGAAAACATTGTAGGAGAAGAGAAAATGTGGGTTACCTGCATTTTCTCCTTCTCTCAAAATGTTTTCAAAAACTTCATTCTTGGGGTCATTAAAGGCCCTATAGCTGTCAAAAATAACCAGTGTAGGTGTTGAGCCATTACCACAGAATTCCTACTTTTGACGCCTCTGAGATTGAGGCCTTTTGAAAACACTGTAGGAAAAGGAGAAAATGCTTTTCCCACAGTGTTTTCTACCCTTCCCAGAACAAATTTCAAATTTTCAGTCACCTTTATCTTGTCATCTGCAAATGCTTTCAATTTGAACCAGTCTAAAATTTTGTCATGCAGTAAAGAGTTTAAGGCCCTATAGCTGTCAAAAATAACCAATGTAAGTGTTAAGGATTAAGGGCACCCTAATTGGGAGACATTGGAAAAAACATACAGGTTTCACTAGGTCTCATGTAAGCCATAATCAACCGGCCGATAGACCCTGGTTCCCTGCCTCAATTACAGATAAACCTAGTCTAAAAGCATCTGAATGATTTTGGCAAAAGAAAGGAAAAGAAAAAGTAAAATCTAAAACTACACAATTTGCTCCAAATGAAAGTATCTGCAGATCACAGTCACAAACATGGCTGAAATGATTGAATTTATATTTTATAGTTATCAGTATTTTTTTCTTTTTCCAGCAATTTCAACAAGACTTCTACTTCATTCTGCTTCTTGTTAACCCTTTCCCATACAACATATTTTGGACTCTTCCAAACCAAAAGTGTTTGCAGATGACAATTTTACATTTTGAGAAAATGGCAGAAAATCAAAAAGGGTAGAAAACACGGTGGAAAAAGGAGAAATTGCTCGCTACGAGCAATTTCTCCTTTTCCCACAGTGTTTTCAAAAGACTTTTACTGCAGACACATAAAAAACAGGGCTAGCTTGTTTGGGAAAGGGTTAAGCCAAGCCCCAGTAGCTAAGGTGGTGGTATACAGAACTTGAGAAGTGGGGGTTGCTAGTTTGATCCAAAACTCCGATAATTTCTTTCCAAGGATTGATGACAGTCAATGTGACAGAACTTATTCCTCTCACACTGCTGACCGCAGTTTCGATGATAGTTATGTGGGAAAGCAGCCACTTGGAAAGAATACTGTGCAGTGCGCTGGTAAAGAAGCTTCAGGAAAGCATCGATTATGTGCACTGGCAGCCAATCAATCAAAGTTTTTAAAATTAATGATAATGTGATAATGAGTTAATTCCATAGTTTAAGTTTTTGAGCGCTTTACCCTTTACCAGACAATCCCAAGTTTTAACAACCTTTACAAAAAACGTCTTTTAAAAAATTGTTGGAAAAGGAGAAAATGCTGGTAAACAGTATTCTCTTTCTTTACCTGCAATGTTTTCTTCCCTTCCAAAGACATATTTCAGTTTTTGAGTCATACTGCCTTCAATATTCTGGTCAATCAAAAATTTAGTCGTTGGGTAATTAAACCTCAAAATTAGACATTTTCAGACAAAAAGTAACACCTAAATAATTGCAAATACAAGGTTGCTCTTATACATTATGCAGACCAGACAGTGACATAAAAAAATCAGACCATAATTTTGTTAAGCACGACCTTACTCAAGACTGGCCGCAAATAGAAAATCAACATGCAAAAAAGACATTTAAAAGCATTAACCTTTTACTCCATAGATACTCATTTCTATGCATTGCTTGTAGGAGTCTTTGGAAAACATTGTGGCAAAAGGTAAAACTGCTCATGATGAGCAATTTCACGTTTTGTCACAATGTTTTCTATGCTATCAAAAGGTGGCATATACCCATAAAAAACAGCTTCATCCTTGCTGTCATTTAGGGTCAATTAGACTAAGAGATACCATAAAAATGCCTTATGGGGTAAGGGTTAAAAGAACATGAAAAACACAAAATCCATTCAAGTTCACTTAATACTGTAACAGCAATATAAATTTCCATAAATTCAAATTCTCACTTTCTACTTCAAAAATTAAAGCACAACTAATCAGCTGACTGGCACAGTTTGACTTGTATGTAGCATAATGTTAATAATTTTATTGACTAATCTACCATTTCAAACATGATCAGACATATTTTATCCCTTTCTCTTGCAATTTTCACCTGACCTTCGAGTGGAACAAATTTCTAAAAATCCCTTCAAACCTGCCATTGCAAACATCAAATGTACATAATGCTGGATTTTCTTGTTATAAATATTCTCTTATGCAGTTTTTGAATTTGCCAAAATCTTAAAAAAAAATGAGCTATAGACCTATTTTTTAATTTTTATGTTACCATACTTTATATTAATAAAGGTTAACCCTTCACAAAAGAATTCCATAATGGAATGGGTTTAATGAAAAAACATTGTGGGAAAAGGAGAAAATGCTGATAACCAGCATTTTCTCCTTTTCCTACAATGTCTTTTAGTTTTCTCAAATTCAACCCCAATTATTTTGAGCTACAATGTAAAATGTGCTATGAATTTGGACAAGTCTAATGTATATTTTTGTCTAGTAAAGGGTAAAAGCCAATCAATAAACCTGTTAGCACAGAACTGACACAACAATGCAAGTACTGTAAAATCCTTTTCAGCCGATTAGTTAAGTTTATAAGGGCTTTTATTTGACCTTGTCATTAAATTCCTTTGAGGTAAATATTGGTTTTATGAATTAGGGGACACGTCCCCGCATGAGATTGTGTACTGATAACGGGACCCAAATACTTTAGGGTTTTTTCAAACCCTTTGCTAAACAACCTCAAGGCTTTACGACCTTCAGAGGAAACAAGGAAACATTTATATGAAAAGAGAAAATGCTGATCACCAGCAGCATTTTCTTCTTTTCCCACAATGTTTTAAATCTTCCAAAGAAAAATCATATCAATAATGAGCTACATTTGATATCATCAGCAATACTTGTAATTTTGACCAGTTGAAATTTATGCCCGCAGAGCTCCAGATAGAGTCAAGTTATTTTGATTTCAAAACTGAAAGTACATGTATTAATTTTTCTCATCAAAACCATAATGTAATGAGTACACACAACATAGAGTTTGGAAGAGAAATAATGGATTTAGAATACAATCACTCCCTGTCATGTATGCTTCAAATGATTGTCTACAATAGGGTTGAAAACATTGTTTGAAAAAAAGAAAATACCTTGTGTCGGTTAAAAAACAGATAGTTTTCAGTTGGGTGTGATAATAAGCCTGTGGAGCTCCGAGTGTGTCCTTTAGTACAGAGTTAATGCTTTACCAAAACGATTCTTTGTATTTCATAGTGGCCTGGTTTAGAAGCTTTTAGAAACGTTACCAGGAAAACGGGAAAGTACTAGTATTTGCTTTTTCCAACAATATTTTCTAACAAGAAACTGTTCGGGCAATAATAATTTGTCATCTGAAAATTAATGCTTTCAATATGACAAGAGTTTAAAATTTTGTTGACAAGTGAAATGTCAATAACCACAGGCTTATTATCACACCCAACTGAAAACTATCTGTTTTTTTAACAGACACAAAGTATTTTCTTTTTTTCAAACAATGTTTTCAACATTTTTGTAGACAAATGCAATCATTTGAAGCATACATGTTATTTTTTTGTCATCAACAAAATTATTGCTGTAAATATGGAAGTAATTATTCTGTTGCCTGTTAAACCCTTTGTCACAAAATCCAGAGTTTTAATGACACTGTGGAAGAAAGGTTCTAAAAATCATTGTGGAAAGGGAGAAAATGCTGGTAACCAGCATTTTCTCCATTTCATACAATGTTTTTTACCCTTTCTCAAGCAACTTTTCCCTTTTGAGTTACATTTTATTTACCACCTGCAAATGTCTTCAGCTTGGGCAAGTCTAAAATTTTGTTCTTTGATCCTTAAGCCTCAACTCATTACCAAACAACAATATTTTAGGCTTGTCCAAATTGAAAGCAGTTGCAGACAACAAAATGAGTGTGACTGAAAAATTAAAATTTGTTTTGTGAAGGGTAGAAAACATTGTGGGAGAAGGAGAAAAATGCTGGTTACCACCATTTTCTCCTTTTCCCACAATGTTTTCTATGGGCTCCTTTCTCAGGGTCGTCAAAAGAAGGGATTGTGTGTTAATGAGTTAAATTTGCAAAAACAACAAAAACTGTAGACTGGACAAGAGTGAAACTATTTTCAGACAACTAGTATAAGTTATTGATCATATATTTCATTTGTATGAAATTAAATCGGAGGGAGGCGAAGCCGACCGACGATTTAGTTTCATACAAATGAAATAAATGATCAATAACTAACTTACAGTTTGCCCTACTATCTAATTGACTGACAGCTAAGGATGGGTGGAAAGAGCCATACAAGAACGACAGAAAGCTCGGTTCGACACGCCTCTTTTGATTGACGGTTGTACGTACGTGCGTTTTCTGTCGTTCGGCGTTAACACTGTTACTCATGTTGTCCTTGAACTAGTTTCAGGACAATTGTCTGCAGTCAGGCTCATTCAGCATATCACGGGTGATGGTAGCCATCATATCCCTCGTCTGTATCGAGTGGATTGATATGCAGCAGATCGATACACCCGGAAATACGCCAGTATACCGTTCTGAAAATTGTCAGGCACCTCTTCCAAAAGAAAACTTGGGTTTTAATTTTCTATCGAAATCTTTCGAACCATATTTCAGGCGACAAACAATTCGTAGATCTACATTAATTTTTTATCGATTCCGATTGAATTTTTAACCGGCAGATAGACAGATGTGAATAACTTCATCGATGTCGTTTATGTCGTTGCTAAACGAATCACATTGGCCTGCCATGTATAGGACCACGTGACTCGCAGTTCAAATGTAAACGACCGTTATACGGACGAGGTTAGATGTAGGTACGGAATCGGCCGAATTTCATGCTCTTTGAAGCGATAGATTCAGCAATGGATGCATGCTTTGAGCCGGTTGATGACGAGAAATTTTATTTAAAAAAATATTTTCCCCGACACAGGCGACGTCTCGCTAACAAAACTGTGTACATGTCCCTCTGAAGTGGCTCACTGCCCATGATCTTTCATTTTTAACCCATACCAGATAAGCCCTCTTTTTTACTCCTTTGAGGCAGAAGGCGCTTGAAAACATTGTGGGTAGAGAAGAAATTGCTTGTAAGGAGCATTTTCTCCTTTCCTGGTATGTTTCTTTTTTTTTCTTTCCACAGACAAATCCTCTAATTTGAGCAAGTACCAAGTTGTTGTCTGCAAACGGTTTTAAAATTGGACCCAAGCCAAAATTCCCAGCCTGGTAAAGGCTTCCTTACCAGGGTCGTTAAAACCAGAGGTTATTTGGTAAAGGGTTAAATACCACGTGGTCAAGTACGAGTTGTTTAGTCCCGATGTTCACGTGGAAATTACGTCACTTTTTTGGCGATGATGCAATTAGTTAGAATAGTCCCCACCCCTTTTACTACAGTGTATGCATTAGATTGGTATTTACCCTACAAAGACCAGCTAAAATTCTGTGGGCGGAGCTTTTCGTTAACCGGGATACAACTGTATATAGGTCAACCATTTAATGATTAAGTGGTCACATATTGCAACATATTGAGTCTGTATGGAATTAAATCGAGCAGTTTTGAACGAAATCCGGCGTTTTCATTGGTTTAGAAAGTAGGGCAAACTGTAAATGAAATTTAAAGGTGGTTTAAATGTTTGAATTTCTCTCCACCAGGTCAGAAGAAAATGCAAGTAATGGCTTTTTTCTTCTTTTTCCTCAATATTTTTATAAGCATTCTCTTAAGTTATAAGTCATAAGAACCCAAGATTGTATGGTTAAAAGTTAGAGAACTAACATTTTTTCAGATAATACAATTTTGCACTTGTGAAACTTGAAAGTTTTATTTAATAGGGTAGAAAAGATTGTGAGAAAAGGAACAATTTGAAAAACAACACTGTGAGAAAACATCAGCATTTTCTCCTTTTCCCACAATGTTTTAAAAGCCTTCTTCCCCATCATTCTTAAAACACAGGTTTGTTAACTTCTTACCTCATGGCAAAATTCTGGACTCAACCAAATAGAAACCATTTGCAAAAGACCAAATAGATGATGATTTCTGTCATTGATAGCTAGAGTAGAAGACATTGTTGGAAATGGAGAAAATGCTGGTTCCCAGCATTTTCTCCTTTTCCCACAATGTTTTCAAAGCCCTCTCTGTCAGAGTTGTTAAAGCTCAAAATTATGTTAAAGGGTTAACTCAAGATCTCAATGGCAGTTATTATCACATCAGATAAAACATGTTCAATTAGCACAACTAACGATATTTGAAGGCACTGCAAAGACCTTGCATAAATTGAAGACATTCTTGAAATCGAAGAAGCTGCTCTCATTCTACTCTCAATGCTTTCATTGGCTGACCACAGTATAGAAATGGTTCTGGAAAATGAGAAGTTGCTCTAAGTCTCCTCTCAATGTTTCTATGAGCTGACCACAGTATAGATTTTGGGTTTTGGGAAAGAAGCAGTTACATGTACCTCTACATCTGACCACAGGAGACCTACAAAGATATACTTATTCCCTAATGAGTTCACCTTCTACCAAACAAAACTATGTTTTGATCTTTGACGACCCTGAAGGGGACGGTATTTGAAGTCGGTGTTTGAAAAGGTGAATATGCTATGCTGGTAACTAGCATTTGGTCCTTTCACTACAAGATTTTTTATGTATTCACAAACAAGTTCCATCTTTTAAGTTATATTTTAGTTGTAAAGCATGACTTCTCTCAATATGGATCAGCATAATATTTTTCGTGCGCAAAATAAAAAAGGTTACTTTCTGCCTGTGACGAATATGTTTGTTTCTTTTGGCGTTTCACTCCATTGTAACAGCTGACGTCATATCACTGTGGTCAGTGCACCTATGCATTTGTTTCCTGACTTTCTCACTGATAGTACTGGTGTGACAAAGCTACGCAACACATGCATAGGTGCATTGACCACTGAGGCAACACATGCATAGGTGCGCTGACCACAGAAGAAACACATACATAGGTGCATTGACCACACTCTTTACCCTTTCCCAAATAATTGTAAGTTTCATGACCCTGAGAAAGATGACTTTTGAAAATAGTGTGAAAGAAGAAAATGCTAGTAACCAGCGTAGTCTCCTTTGCCCACGGTGTTAGTTATACTTGAAGATGCTTGACTCTATCAAAATACTCCACCCTTTATCACATACTCCCAACTTTTAAGATCCCAGAGAAAGAAGGCTGTTGAAGATATTGTGAGAAAAAGAAGAAAATACTGTTAACCAGACTTTTCTTTTCCAACTACATTTTCTACAGTAAAAGAGCTTTGGTTAATTTGTACCAATTCTGCATTTGAATGAGGTTCCTTTCACTGTCAGAATCCAGTTTTTTGCTGACTACGTATGAAATCATGCAGCCATAATAGTACTTGTAAAACTGCAGTGTTTGTTTCTCAACTTTTGATTAGCGTGTTTACCAAACAACAAAATTTTAGACTGGTCCAAATTGAAAGCATGTACAGACGACATATCAAATAAAATTCTAAACATAAAATTTGTCTCTCAGAAGGTAGAAAATACTGTGGGAAATGGAGAAAAATGATGGTTACCAGCATTTTCTCTTTTCCTACAATGTTTTCAAAAGTTTTTTCTCAAGGTCATTAAACGTCGTGATTGTGTGGTAAAAAGTTAAGTCCTTCAATATTCCAATGTAAATTGTCATTTTAATCTTGTTAGCTTGTTATTTAACGTATTTTTGTTCCCTGCATCTTGGGCTAATACACAGTCTGTTTCATAGCTTACAGAGACATAATGACTTACACGTCTGGTTCCACTTTTTTCCTGTGTTTGCTTGAAGACGAGGACGGCATACCGCAGAACAGGGGTGTGTGGCACCCAGCCACCAGGACCACTTATAACGTAACTTCTGTTTATATCTATGGTTAGTTCCTCTCACATCATGACAAAATGGTACAAACTCCCTGGAAAATAAATAATACATATCGAGGAAACAAATATTTTAACTCTTTACTCCATAGATACTCATTTCTACGCATTGCTTATAGGCGCCTTTGGAAAACATTGTGGCAAAAGGTGAAATTGCTCGTCACAGTGTTTTCTATGCTATCAAAAGATGTCATATATACATAAAAAATGGCTTCATCCTTGCTGTTATTTAGGGTCAATTAGAGATACAATAGAAATGCCTTATGGGGTAAAGGGTTAACTCACATTTAACTTAATATATCTGGCGGTGACAGGCACTTTTTTGTCTTTTTCATAAAAATTCAACTAATTTAGAAAACATTATATGGTATTCGTAAGTACATGTATATGTATTACATGTAATCCTTTAACCCTTTACCACACCAGAAAATTTTAGACTGGTCCAAATTGAAAGCACTTGCAGACGACAAAATAAACACATGACTAAAAAATAGAAATTTGTTCTGGGAAGGGTAGAAAACACTGTGGGAAAAGGAGAAAATGCTGGTTACCAGCATTTTCTCCTTTTCCCAAAGTGTTTTCAAAAGGCTTCTTTCTCAGGGGCGTCAAAAGTAGGAATTGTGTGGTAATGGGTTAAAAGATAGGATTATGAGGTGAAGGGTTAAATTTCAATATGCTGGTATCAAGTCTTTTCTATTTTGCCCATTATGTTTTTTGTCCTTCCAAAGACAAAGTAGATGAACTAAGCATTACCAGCATTTTCTCTTTTTCCCCATAATCTTTTCAAAAGGCTTCTTTCACAGGGATGTCGAAAGTCGGGATTGTGTGGTAAAGGATTAAGTCTTTTCAAGAAAACAAAAAATTAAAGTTGTCCTAACTGAAAGCATTTGCACACAACAGAGTGACATGCACACAGTGTAATTTGGAACTAAGAGGACAAAAAACATTGTGGGAAGCTGCAGAAATGCTGGTAACCATTACTTTCCCTGAAGTGTTTCCAAAAATATTTCTCCTCTTGGTTTTTAAAGGTGGGTATTTAGGTTTTTTCACATCACATCAAATTAAAAAATATAAAAATCACTGAAATTTAAATGAAAAGACAATACAAATCATCAATATTTAAGAATCATGATATTACCAAAAAAATTTTGGGGGTGGTATTTCCTTAAAAGGCTACCTAGCCCCTTAAGTTATTTTTAGATTTTGCGCCAAAAATTTAAAAAAAGTATTGCCAGAATGTAAAGTGACTGGCATGTGACTAATGACACTTAAATTCCATAACATAACAAACATGTAATTATTTTTCATAGCATCTTCTTTGGACACTATGTTTGAAGCTTCGTCTGTGTATATCCAGTATGTAAATGAGCAAGTTGCTCATGTTTCCTGTCAGCGTCGACCTGGGCTGTAGTAAATCTCTAATTTCTCTTATTGTCAGATGGTTTTCGATTACTGGGGTTTTATGAATGACAATTATAAGGCTTTGTGAGAATAAAGATTATTTTCTGTATTTTTGTAAAATTTTTGTCCAAAATCTGAAGGGCCACCTTTAAAACACAAGAATGATTTTGTAACACATGGTTAACTTGTCATTATCTAATGATTTCAATATGAATAAGTCTAGAATTTGTAATTTGGTTAACACTTTACCACACAATGACTTTTAACGACCCTGAGTGAGAAAGAAGCCTTTTGAAAACATTGTGGGAAAAGGAAAAAAATTCTTTTCCCACTATGTTTTCTACCCTATCAAGGATATATAGCACCATTTGAGTTACAATGAAACTGTCGTCCGCAAATAGTTTCAATTTGAACAATGATAATTTTTTTTTCCTCTGGTAAAGGGTTAAAGATTTAAGACACAAATCTATACCAGCGGGATATTTCCGTTAGTAAACTGTTATCAAATCCTGGAGGTCATTAAAAAGCCTCAAGGGTTACATAATCTTGAGATAAGCTTTTCCTCATATTTTGCCAAATCAAAACATCTGAAAAATTGAAAATAATTTGACAGCTCTAACAGGGGCTCACTGAATTAAGCACACCATCAGTATAAAAAAGGACATACTGTTGGTTGGTTGTATTGGGATTAAATGCTACTTTAACAGCTAAGGTCATATCATGGCAGTCGGTGATGCACATGTGTTTCCTGGCTTTCTCATACCAGTATTAACACAGCTTTCTTTCCAAAGCCACTGACTACTTTTCTCACATGCTTCAGCAGAGGTGAGAAGCGAAAATAAGCCGGAAAGAAAGTTCGCCTCAACCCCTGTATTAAACTCACAACCACCACATCATGAGTCCCATACACACACCACTGAGCCACCTTGGCGGGCTAGAGCTATAATTGTATTTCTCTTTATAAAAGCTCCCAGAGCTATGCAAAACAGATATGGAGCCTTTATTTTGTACTCAATTTGCAAAGCAAAAGGTCTGTCAAATTTTGTATTTCTTTTCAAAAGGCTTTATTCCCAGGGTGGTTATAAGTCGTATTTAAAGGGCTTTAAAAAAGCAATTGCTACAGGACCATAGCATGTTTTACCACCCAAAACAACACTATTTCATTGAATACAATCATGTAATTTAAATGATTGTAAAAAAAAAGCTAATTTAAATATACTTATATTTTATCAGTATTTTCCAAAAAATTGTGAAATATGGAAAAAAAACTTAATAGTCACTTTGAAAAGATCACTTTTGAAAAAAAATGTTAACAGAATTTCTTTATCAAATTAACAAAAAATACACAAATTTACTTTTTAATAAATATTAAAACAAAAGAAGCTATGTGCTTTCCCTCAATGTTTTCTGTATGATTCCTTTTCCTCGAAATGTCTTGTTTTGTGTATAAAATTCAGGTGGATCTATGTCTTTGACTCATAACCAAATGACAAAACTTTTGACTGATAGAAATTCAAATGATTTGCAGTAAACAGAATAAATGTAGCTAGACTGATGGGATAAATCTCAAAAAGGACAGAAAACATTGTGGGTAAAGGAGAAAATGCTGGTTACCAGCATTTTCTGCTTTTTCCACAATGTTTTCAAAAGCTTTCTTCTATAGAGTTCTGAAAACGTACGATTGTTTGGTAAAGGGTTGTCAAACTATCAGTGTTTTGAAATATCATCTACAAGTGTTTTCAACTTGTACAACAGTGAAATTTTGTCATTCAGTAAAGATCATTATACCATGGTCGAATTAGATAGAATTGTAATCGGAAGTCCGAGGCCACCACTTCAGATTAAAAATCACTTGAAAGATACAACACTAATCTGTGAATGATGTCATTCAAATGACCTTCATCTCACCTTACCAAAACAAATATTCATGTATCTCAACAGATATCAAATAATTTAACATTACACATGAATTTGGTACAATAAACACAGTGCAACGAAAGCATGGTAAAATCTATGTTATTCTATGTAGAGTGATGTCATTCTATTAGTGTGACGTCATTCTTTATAAAGTGAGTAAGTTTAATATTCAACCGAATATTCTGCACTCAAGTTTTCGCTCTTAAGCCTTTACCACAAAGTGCCGACTTTAAACGACCCTGAACAAGAAGCCCTTTAAAAACATTGTGGGAAAAGGAAAAAAGGCTGGTCACCAGCATTTCTCCTTTTCCCACATTGTTTTCCATCCTATCAAACAAAAATAGCATTGTTGATCTACACTGATTTTTTTTTTGTGTGCAAATGTTTTTAATTTGGACAGGTCTAAGATTATGTTATGTGGTAAAGGATTAAGTATGATCTTGATATGTGACTTCTAATCTTAACTTTGTTGAGTAAAAATACAAGTTATAAAATGGCTGCTTTTCTAAACTAATTTCTAGATTCTCTTTACTTTTAATAGAGTTCAATCCCTTGATGACCCAAATAATATTTGCAATTTAGAAAAGAATTGGATCAAAAATGTGGACTTCATTGCCTACACAAGAAACAGAATTTTTCAACTTTAAATGGCTACTTTTCCCATACTGATTGCTGTTTTGCTTTTTCTTTTCAAAATAAATAAGCTTCAACCCATTGATGAGATATAGAAACCATGTAAGTTTCAGGAAAATCTGACCATAAATACAGACCTAAATGCGTAAACAAGAAATGAAAATTTTCAACTTCAAATGACTACTTTTCCCACACTGATTCAAGCTGTTGATGAGATAAACAAACAAGTTTCAAGCCAATAGAGCCAAAAAAAAAAAAAATATATATATATATATAAATATTTGGGTTTTATTGCAAGACTGAAATAGTTCAGCTGGTTTTTCTTTAAAGCTTAAAATCTCATTAGCATCAAAAATTTAATGTGAAAAGGTCTGTTTATAATTTATGAAAATAAATTTCATTCTTACCATGTGAAAATATGGCGATTTTCATGACTTTCACAATCTGTAAAGGTGCAGTTCATAAAAGTTCCAGTCAATTGCAGAAAAAAGAATTTTGAAACTAGAACAGATTCTACCATGCACCATTTATATCTGTTTGTTTGTATCAATGATCGCCGACGATTAGCTGACTTTTCTAGGCTTGAAACCTGGTTTATCGACATTGTAAATAGAACAAAACACAGTTTGATTGTCATTTATTTGTTTATCATCAATACTGGGAGAGTTTACTACATTAAAATAGGAAAACAGATTCAAAATGAGCAATATTACTCCCTGATGTTACAATAATGGGCATAAAAACATAAGTCCTGTGTACTACGTCATAGCACTAATGCGATGCAATGTTATCAAGTGACGTTCTCGAAGACCTAGTTGGAATACTGTATACATGATCGGTAATGAAGATTGTCTTGATCAATGTCGTCCCTAAAAATCGACAGAATTCTCTGTGTAATTTTCGCACACACATATATATAATGGCAACCAGTGCTGTAACTGACATGTTCCGGTTTTCTCTGATTTTATATGTGTGTGTTGTGATAGGTAATCCGCTATATTTTCGACTTATAAATGGTGAAAATTACCTATTCTTTGGCTTTACTGCAGCCATCCTCTGATATCCCGGGGTCTCCCTATTTGCTACGCTACATCGACCCCTGTGACAATTAATTGAATTTCCCTCGCTTTACCGCTGGCCTAATGCTGGCTTTTCATTGGTTCCATCATCATTTTGTGATGGGCGACTCGATGTATGCTAAGACTTTTCGTATCGATTTTCTGTGGCTGATTCAAAGTTTTATAAGTCAATTGTCCCAGGGGTCGATGTAGCATAGCAAATAGGGAGACCCCGGGGTATCCGAGGATATACTGCAGCTTTGAATGTCTAAAAATGCCTCAATCAAGTGTTTATCCCAAACATTATAATGCCTACTTGTTGAAAGCAGATGAAAACCATCAACTGACCAACAATTACACTAATTCTTCTGAGGGAAGTTGCTATTTACCAAGACATTTCTCTGATTCACTCTGCCAATCGTCAATCTTTCTCGTTAAAAATACTTGGGAATTGGTTTGAGAAAGCTAAAAAATGAAATCAGAGAGAACATGTAGATCTAGATCTGCTATTCAAATTTTTTAATAATTTTATCATTAATTTCTTTTATTGAAATAAACTAGGTTAAAATGTCTTGTAATATAACAAAGGTCAAATTGGATAAAAGGGAGCAGGAATTTAAGACATCCGAAAGAGTACGTCCGAATATGTATATACTTCGTCTGGAAGTTTCGTTTAAACTGAAAGAAATTATCTTTGATTAGCCCATCAAAAAACAATCCAGCTATATGTAAATAATATCAGACCTAATTCAACCATCTATTCGCTGCTCATTTTATCCCATATTTCCATTCAAAATGAAAAAAAAATCTCGAAATATTTACCTGTGTAAGCAAGTATTTTGTCGATAGAGCTGTCCAAATTCTTATCCAATCAAATTACGTTATACAGCGGCGGTGGCAACCAATAAAAATAGATTTGAAATGATCGCGACATTAGAAAGTGGCTCCCCCAACAAACCTAGCACGGACACAAACTCTCGTGACTTTGTAAAGTATGCACATCTGAGTTATTGGCCTTTCGATAGAATATCTTCAGTCATTTACCTGGGACAAATTTATGCCATTTAAACCCTTTACAAATCGATCCCCTTGTTCTTACTAAGTTGGTCAAACCGAAGTTTTATTGGAGAGGTCATCAGACCTCTCCAACAGTGTTGAGTTTAAAAGGCAGACTGCCTCAGAAATTGCTGTCTAAATCCAATCTTTGTAGGGGAATTGTTCCGATACACAGTCTGTTTCGTCATGATTTTATAAAGAAATCGAAGTCTAAAAACTGAAATAGGAAATAGACGTGGTTTGTTTCTATATCACGAATTTCAACAAAATTGTAAGGATTTAATTGCATATTCCCTTTCCAACAATTTTAATTTTGTATTACAATCTTAAATCTTAACAAAAAGAAGAAAAAGAAAAAAGAATTTCGTTAAAAATAGAAACGAACACAGCGGAAAAAATCACGTGACCTTAAAACGCGGGAAGAAGGTCGTGTGACTTACATAAATTACAAGGACGGAAGAATACGGAATCCTGTTTTTGCCATCCACTTTGATGAATGTGTATTTACAACTGAACAGATTTCAACTACCCGTTTATTGTCTTGCTTGTTTCTTTACATGTACCCAGATTATATTTAACATAAAAGCATAAAAAGTATTAGAAAAAAATGATGTCGACCTCTCCTGGCTTCCTTTTTAAAGAAGCCACTTATAGTTTCAACATTTCAGTAGGCCTAATTTAGATCTAGAGCCTAGTGTATATAGCACAGGAATTTGACATTCTATAACCAAAATAAATGATCAAATATGAAAAAAAAAGTCTCCCCTATTAAAAATATAAATACAAGGAATGCAACCTATCGATTGCCGGTGCTGGCACAAGACAGCTTTTCCCACCCAAATTCACCCACGAAATAAACATTGATCATAAGTCAGTATGGACCAACGTACAGTGTCGCAAATCGGAAGCTGCTGCTACTGTACGCCCCAAATCAGTTAGCTGCAGTAAACAAGTTTAACAAAACAGGCTAGCACGCGTAATCTAGCAGACAGAAAATGACCGGGTGTTTTGCATTTGAAAGGTAAGAAGTTTTTCTATAAATACATACTGCGAATGGGTTCATAAACCGTACGAGTTTTGTATAGGAAAGCTGCATCACCAAATTTTGTCGTTGGCGGCTGCCATGATCGCTAAACATTTGCTTTTTACTCCTTCGGGAAGATCGGAAACCATTTTCTGATACTGCATACAGATAAAGAAATCATTCAGCTTCACGTATACATGTCTATGGTTGTATTCAGTGCCATATCCATTGAATTAATTCACTTTTTATCAAGGTACCATCAAAACGTTCACTGTACGGCTAGCTGCATCTGTACGCAACAATTAGCTGCATTTCACAATAAAAAATGTGTACGCCTAGCTGCATTAATGCATCATAGTACTGAACAAAAAGGTTCAGCTCATATGCACTGTATGGAAACTCTGTACGGGAAAATTCTTCGGTTAATTCAAGATGGCGGACACGTGTTATTGACAAAGTAAGTGTCGTTTAATTTTGGTCCAAACTTGTTTCAAATTGCATCCCCTACAACGAGTAAGGTACCAATCTAAAGAGCTTTGATTGAAAAATCAGGCGATAGTAGCTTATGAGAAAACGGGAGTGCCTCTTGTCTGTAATCCTACGCTGAACATGATGTTTTGATGAAGTTGAAAATCTAAGCGGGAGACCGGAAGAAAACTGGCTTTATTTCATCGAATAGAAAGCTACTGATAAAAGAATGTACCTCGATCGGTGGGGAAATGTCATACCCTTACAACTGTACCAAAATACGTTGCTTATATTTACTGATTTAGCTGTTATAAAGTTTTAAAATTTTGCATGGTGTACTCTTCGGTGCAAACCGAAACTAAACCACTGTACGGTTGGGTGATCGGAATTTCTGTACGCTTTGGTTACAAATATATAGTCAAAAATCTGTACGCTTTGGTGAAAATGATTAAAGGAGAAAAATGCTATCTAGCACAGTCTACTTGTTACATGTATTTCCCGCACAGCGAGAATTCCTTATATAAGTACATGAAACCTTTTGGTGTCATTTACTCTATATCTTTACTTGTTTATTATGTTAAAACTGTATAATGCCTCAAAAATGAGTCACGCCAGGGTTTCCTGGCTTTGTAAGGATTTGATAGAGAATTCTTTGTTATTCCTATTTTCTAAAGGAAAAGTACGAGTCATTTTAAAATAGTGTTTAAAATTAGTGTGAATTAAAAAAATAAAAACTTATCCCCAGATAAAACTACAATGTATCAACGTATTCAGATGACCTCGATCAAGACCTTTTATTCGGGTATACTAAATACCGGAGTGTAATAAAATAAAAATTTGTTATTAACAGAATGTAACAAACAATTTTTAAGTTCCATGTATATGATTCTATAGTAGAACACTGAAAACAGAAGAAGTAAAAAATCACTAAAGTAGTTCTTCATCCGTGTAACTGAAACATAAAAGTGGGAGTTTATAAATCAAAAGCTTTAAAATGAAAGCTACGGAAGAAAGACAATGTCCCTTGGAAATGCTTACAAAATAAACAAGATATAAAGGGCACGTAACTCAGAAAATGATGTAATGAAGACAGAGTTACCTGGGTGTGTTGTATATCATCCAGAGTTTCTAGTCAAAAGAATTGATACTTTGAAAATTAAGGTCGAAATTAATGTTTTTTATTCCCTAAATGAAAAGAGAGCCGTGGTTCTTCTAGGCTGAATTTCTCATTTCTATCAATGTATGAAAATCGATGGTATCAATTAATGAAAAAACGCATAATTTATGCTAAAGCAAAACTCTTAAACGTGAATTTACCAATAGGCATACAATTATCTTTTTTAAAAGGTCTATTAAGGTATAAAGAATAACAAATGATCACTAGGCGATATCAGTGTAAATTAAAAAAGAGCTATAGCTACGAGGCAGTGCACAAAGGAGTTTTGTATTGCATTTTTCACTGCCGGTTCTTAGTGTTTGAAAAGTCAAGCCAAAGCTCAGAGATGTGTCATTGTTTGATTCGGGCTTTATATGACTTTCGAACTGGTTCTGGTCCGATCAACACAAAGTTTGCACTGAGCTTGGGCTCTAAAAATGCGTCGCCAACAGACATACAAACATAACCAGTATCCTTTGTGGAATTCTAACCAACAACATCCATAAAATGTTACTAAAAATCTACATTACCTACTACGCCACGGAGGACCTCTGATCAATAAATGATGATAGGGGAGGTACGGTTCTATATTTTGCTTTTCACATAATGCGTCTTTGAAGTTTATACTATGGATAGCTTCTACATTTTCGGTGTCAGACCAAGAGAAAAACCTTAAGTTTATTATTTCTATTTTAAGGCCCATATATATATATATACACGTATACAAGATGCTTCTGTTCATGTTGCTCAGCACTTCTCAATAACGAGCCATTTTAGTGTACGAAGTTGCGGATTTATACATCACGTTTCTTTGAGTTCAACATAAAAACATCAAGTAAATGACCCATGTGGGTTCTTCGTACATTTCTTTTTTTCCTCCCTTAATTGTTTTCACTGAAGCGTACAGATTTTTGACTTCATATTTGTTACCGAAGTGTACAGAAATTCCGATCACCCAACCGTACAGTAGTTTAGTTTCGGTTTGCACCGAAGAGTTCACCATGTAAAATTTCAAAACTTTATAACAGCTAAATCAGTAAATATAAGCAACGTATTTTGGTACAGTTGTAAGAATATGACATTTCCCCACCGATCGAGGTACATTCTTTTATCAGTAGCTTTCTATTCGATGAAATAAAGCCAGTTTTCCTCAGGTCTCCCGCTTAGATTTTCACTTTCATCAAAACATCATGTTCAGCGTGGGATTACAGACAAGAGGCACTCCCGCTTTCTCATAAGCTACTATCGCCTGATTTTTCAATCAAAGCTCTTTGGATTGGTACCTTACTAGTTATAGGGGATGCAATTTGAAACAAGTTTGGACCAAAATTAAACGACACTTACTTTGTCAATAACACGTGTCCGCCATCTTGAATTCACCGAAGAAATTTCCCGTACAGAGTTTCCATACAGTGATATGGTAAAACACGATTTTTTAGCTCGATATATATGTCGTATGCCGGATCGAAATCTAGGCATATCCCGGGAATCTGCCTAGATCAAATTAGAATAATACTTTAGCGTAGACCAAAATAGATCTAGATTCTTTTTCCAAATTTTTAATCATATTAATTTTCATGTGTTTACAATTGAGACGTATTTTTAATTGAAGCAATTTATTTGTTTTTCCCACAATTGCTCCGTTTTCCACGTTGCATTTTCCCTCGAAAGTGCTAAACATTCAAAACTTAATCTTACTCAGAATTTCTAATTGAACTTCTTTTATGTTGGAGTTTAAGTTGACTAAAATGGTTAATATGTAGTCACATTATATAAAACGAGAAAATATTCCGATTTGGTCTAGGCAGATTGTGGAGCTGCTTAGCCAAACTGTTAAACTATTTTGGTATCTAGGCAAAATTCCAGTTTGGTCTAGATTCCGGATCTGCCTAGATTCCAGATTGGACGGCGACATATATAAATATATAAATTCAAACAATAGCAGGCAAGATTTTCTTGTTTCTTCAAGGCATTTCATGAATTACACAAATCCGGCTCCAGTGATAAATCCTTTTATTACATGGAAAACATCGCTGATATTATTTCTTTATTTAGGTCTAGTTCCTGTACAACAGATAGGTACAAAGTTTGCCATTTTTTGCAACCCCAAATCATTGATTTTAATTCACTGATGAACATCAATGAATCATATATATAGTAGGCCCTAAGTTTTTTTTTTTTTTTAGCTTTTCAACGAAATAAAGAATTCAGCTCGGGTTAAACGTAAAGTTTTCAGGTTTTCTTTCTTAACCTAAATTCACGGTATTATCTCGCACATCCATCCTCAAGTCTTAAGTCTTTACCAAAGCATTTGCAGACGTTCAGTTGGTAGCGTTTTCCTTTGAAAGGTATAAATCTCAGTGAAAACAGAAGCACTAGCTTAAAGGCAGCTGATTCTTTTAATACATCTAACCTCTGAAAGTGCTCAATACTGACTATGGATCGTTTATAGACGATGGTAGACCTATTCACGACCCCTTGATTCACCCCGTCTTTAAAGGGTGGAAATGGAACCTGGAAAAGTCGAATACGAACTTTATACATTCACCACTGCCAACCTCACATCTTCAGAGCTAGATCTATATGTCATTTCTTGCAACACTCTTAACCAAGATGTACACAATTCTCATTATAAGCTTTAAAAGCCTGTTTCACATCAACCTGACGACAGCCGTACGGGAACATTTTTTGACAAATCGCAGGACTTCGCGCAGATTCAGCAAGACTGCCTTACGCATTTGCAACGCCGTAGACGTCGCAATTAAGCTGGTTTTTCAACATGCTCATTTTCTTAGTGATTTCTTTGCGATTTTTTGAGTTTGCACGGCAACTGTACGGTTGCCACACGGGAGCCGTGCGGCTACCTTGAGACCATCGCACATCAATCATACGGTTTGATAACTTGCGTTTGTCCTGAGAAGGCTGCAATACGATCGCACGAACATCTTGCGGCTGCCTTGTGAATGCCTTGCGTTTGATGAAAGTCTATCTGAAGACTACTGCGGAACGTACGAACAACGTAGAGATTCGCACAGCTACCCCGCAAATGCCTTGTGAAAAGTTTGCGTCATCTCTCCTCTTTTAAAAAGTTTGTTTGTATTGTTCGTCATCAGTCGCTATCGAGATTTCAGGACGAGAAGGTCAGGTAGAAGCAAAGATCTCAGAACGGAAAGGGGTATGTTCCGATTGCTGAACCCCCCATTGAACCCGAGACAACCAAGGTACCACCAATCCAGGATTTAGATGAAGAAGGCACGTGCTTGTACAAGAATGACAAAATGCCCTTAGCATAAAATATCGTCGTCCCGGTCTTAATCTGCGAGTAGTCTGTCCATTGTTTCAATATGCAACCCATGTGCCGGGGTAGCATTGTATATGTATATCCAATCGGGCAAGAGGAGATAATTCCTCCTCCTTATGGCGATCGCACGAACGCCGTACAGCTGTCTTGCAAAATCGTGCTTGCCGTGCGGTGGTCGTAAGAAACTTTGAAAATTCTTACGGCAGTCTTGCGGATGCCTTGAGAATTTGTGCGGCAGCCTTAAGCTAACCGCACGACAGCCGTGCGAACTCGTCGCTTTGTTTTTAGCTCACCTTAGTACAAAGTGCTAAAGGTGAGCTATTGTGATCGCCCTATGTCCGTCGTCCGTCAACAATTTCTTAAGCATCTTCTCCACCTAAATACTGGGTTAATCTTCATGAAACTTGGCAGGAATGTTCCTTAGGTGAAGTTCTACCAAAATTGTTCAAAGAATTTAATTTCACCCATAACTCTGGTTGCAATGGCAACAAAAAGAAAAAAAAAAACGAAATCTTTGAAAATCTTCTTCTCTGAAACTATAAGGCGTAGAGCTTTGATATTTGGTATGTAGTATCTCCTAATGGACCTCTACCAAGTTTGTTCAAATTATGCCCCTAGGGTCAAAACTGGCCCCACTCCGGGGGTCACAAATTTGAGCATAGGAACAAAGAAGGAAAACTTTAAAAATCTTCTCCTCTAAAACTTGAACTCTTTTCCTCAGAAACTAGAAAGCGAAGCGTATAGCTTTGATATTTGGTCTGTGGCATCTCCTAGTGGACCTCCACCAATGTTATTTAAATGATGTCCCTGGGGTCAAAACTGGCCCCACCCCGGGGGTCACTAGTTTGAGCATAGGAACAAAGAAGGAAAACTTTAAAATTATTCTCCTCTGAAACCAGATGGCGTAGAGCTTTGATATTTAGTATGTGGCATCTCCTAGTGGACCTCTACCAAGTTTATTTAACCCTTTACTCCCCAGATGCTCATTTCTATGCACTGCTTGTGGGAGCCTTTATGAAAACATTGTTGCAAAAGGTGAAATTGCTCGTCACGAGCAATTTCACCTTTTGCCACAATGTTTTCTATGCTATCAAAAGGTGTCATATACACATAAGAAACAGCTTCATTCTTGCTGTTATTTAGGATCAATTAGAGATGCCATAGGAATGCCTTATGGGGTTAAGGGTTAAATCATGTCCGTGGGGTCAAAACTGGCCCCGCCCCGGGGGTCACAAGTTCGAACATAGGAACAAAGAAAGAAAATAAAAAAAATTCTTCTTCTCTAAAAGTAGAAGGCATAGAGCTATGATATTTGGCATGTAGCAATTCCTAGTGGATATCTACCAAGTTTGTTCCTTTTACACCCATGGGGTCAAAACTGGCCCTGCCCCGGGGGGGGGGGTCACAGGTTCGAACATGGCAATAAAGAAGGAAAACTTTAAAAATCTTCTCTGAAACTTGGAGGTGCAGGGATTTGACATTTGGTATGCAGAATCTTCTAGTGGACCTCTACCAAGTTTGGTCATATGATGTCCCTGCCGTCTAAACTGGCCATGCCCCGGAGGTCACAGTATGGAACATAGGAACAAAGAAGGAAAATTTTGAATTTCTTTTTCTCTTAAACGGGAAGGTGTAGAGCTTTGAAATTTGTTATGTAGCATCTTTCAGTGGACCTCTACCAAGTTTGTTCCAAGGATGCTGCTTTGGTTAAAACTGACTCAGCCCCGGGGACCACAAGTTCGAACATAGGACAAAGAAGGAAAATTTAAAATTCTTCTTTGAAACTGAAAGGTGTAGAGCTTTGATATTTGATTGCCCTACGTCCGGCATCTGTCGCCCATCAACAATTTCTTTAAACATCTTCTTCTCCTTACCCACTGGGCCAATCTTTATGAAACTTGGCAGGGATGTTCCTTGGGTGAAGTTTTACCAAAGTTGCTCAAAGAATTGAATTTCACTCATTAGCTATAGTCAAAGGTGAGCGTTCCAGGGCCAATGGCCCTCTTGTTTTTTTCGTACGTTCAACCTGAGGACACCGTACAGTTCGGGAGTCAACCGTAGAACAACGTACTGAGATCGCTTTGCAAATTTGCAATATGTGCGACGGGTACGAATAGATAGCGATCGTGTTTGCGGCGGAAATCGTAAGACGAAAAAATCGCACGGCTGATGTGAAAGAGGCTTTACCAAGAAAATCGCAGCTAACCGAGCAGTACAAAAATCCGGGTTAGCAGCTAGCCGTACAGTGAACGTTTTGATGGTACCTCGATAAAAAGTGAAATATTTCAATGGATATGGCACTGAAAACTACCATAGACATGTATACGTGAAGCTGAATGATTTCTTTATCTGTCTGTAGTATCAGAAAATGGTTTCCGATCTTCCCGAAGGAGTAGAAAACAAAAGTTTAGCGATCATGGCAGCCGCCAACGACAAAATTTGGTGATGCAGCTTTCCTATACAAAACTCGCACGGTTTATGAACCCAATCGCAGTATGTATTTATAGAAAAACTTCTTACCTTTCAAATGTAAGACACCCGATCATTTTCTGTCTGCTAGATTACGCGTGCTAGCCTGTTTTGTTAAACTTGTTTACTGCAGCTTACTGATTTGGGGCGTACAGTAGCAGCAGCTTCCGATTTGCGACACTGTACGTTGGTCCATACTGATTTCCTTTAGCCTAGCGATAGACAACATAAAAATGTACTTGCGAAATTCGGCGATTCTTCAGTAGACACCTTTTAACCGTAGATATCCGTCATGTTTTACAATTTTTTTGAAAATTTCTCTCCATCGAGGAGACCATTCGCTGACGTCACGGGAAGAGCCAGGAAGGGCCAGGAAGTGTATTTTCGGATTACGTAGAGTCATTTTCTTTAAAAGAGAATACGGTCAAATACTTTTGTTAGTTACATATACTTCTTGAAAACTCATGTGATGTCCATAAATATATCTAAATTATATCTAAAAACGAAAAGAATACTAGTAATACGTAATCCGAAAATACGCTTCCTGGCTCTTCCCGTGACGTGAGCGAATAGTCTCCTCGATGGAGAGAAATTTATTTTCAAAACAAAAATGTAAAAAATGACGGATATCTCCGGTTAAAAGATGTCTACTGAGGAATCGCTGAATGTTGCAGGTACATTTTTCTGTTGTCTATCGCTAGGTTAAAGGAAATTATCACAAGATGGCTAAAATTCTAAAACATAGTCAAGATAATCATATTAACATCTTTATTTATTTAACTTGATCACAATACAAGTACCCACAATCGATCAGAAACACAATTTGTGGCGGTAAGGTCACAACCTGGGTAGCAGGAAACCCCGGAGCGGGAGGCCACAACCTGAATGGCAGCAGCACATCCAAAACACCTCCACACCAACCAATGGTAAGACACAACATGTGGTTGGGCAAACATTGCACCTCCACACCAACCACCGGTAAAACACAACATGTGGTTGGGCAAGTCCTCCCCCGGTGAGACACAACATGGGGAGAATAATTATACCTCCACACCGAACTAACAGTTCGGGCAAATTCCCCCCTGGTGAAACACAGCATGGTGGGAATAATAATGTTTCGCACCTCCACACCAAATCTATTTGGGCAAAAAATTGATTTTGCCAAAAGATTCGGGCAATTGCAGATATATTGCTGCCATTCACACCAACCTGCCATAACTCACACCGCTATTATAACCTCCCACCCCGGAATTTTCCGCGACACCCAGGAGTAACGTCAGATTTATCGACAAAGGCTGAGTAGCTGTAACCTGAAAATATACAACAGAATGTAAGGCAGGAATGAAATACTTAAAATATCGTTGATTATGAGAATTCTCAGCCATTCTGTAACAATGAAAAATAGGGTGGGTGGGTGGGAAAGCAAACAATTTATTTTTCGATGATTATTCACGTGTTCTATTTCGCGGTTCGAGTAATCTCCTTTCAACATCCGGGCGGTGTTCACATAAAAAACTCCCCCGATGCATTGATATATGTAAACAACAATTGCAAGCATCAACTCTGAATAGTGGTTCGTTTGAACACATAATCAGCGACATTGGAAGAAGCATTGTAAGGAATAGTGTTGCTAAGCATAGAAAATATGCTGCTTGCAGTCGGATGAATGTAAATGCTAAAAGGCAGCATTTACCAACACCATCGACGGATTTTACCCTGGTGATAAATTTGCCTATTGTACAGCAATATTCTTCATTATCACAAGATGGCTAAAATTCTAAAACATAGTCAAGATAATCATATTAACATCTTTATTTATTTAACTTGATCACAATACAAGTACCCACAATCGATCAGAAACACAATTTGTGGCGGTAAGGTCACAACCTGGGTAGCAGGAAACCCCGGAGCGGGAGGCCACAACCTGAATGGCAGCAGCACATCCAAAACACCTCCACACCAACCAATGGTAAGACACAACATGTGGTTGGGCAAACATTGCACCTCCACACCAACCACCGGTAAAACACAACATGTGGTTGGGCAAGTCCTCCCCCGGTGAGACACAACATGGGGAGAATAATTATACCTCCACACCGAACTAACAGTTCGGGCAAATTCCCCCCTGGTGAAACACAGCATGGTGGGAATAATAATGTTTCGCACCTCCACACCAAATCTATTTGGGCAAAAAATTGATTTTGCCAAAAGATTCGGGCAATTGCAGATATATTGCTGCCATTCACACCAACCTGCCATAACTCACACCGCTATTCGCCCCAAAATTCCGGCCTACTGGAGTCTTTCTAAAGCATCTTTAAAATTTAAAATTAAGATATCTGATCCAATGTCAGACAAATGCACTCCATCGCTAAAGTATAGTCCAGGTGTGTCTGCTGATATTTCCTCATTGGCCAAAAACTGACCATTAACAACGCCCATGAACCTCCTAATGCGGTCATTACAGTGCCTGCGTTTTTTATCAATTTTGACAGGTGGTATAATTGTCCTGGACCATATCAACCGAGGTAGTAAACTAGAGAAAATAATTTTTGCATTGGGAAATAATGTATGCAAATTCATCAGTTCTTTTTTAATAAACCGTTCCAAATTACAACTGTTATTGGCCTCGCCCATGTCATTAGATCCCAAATGGATGAAAATGACTTTTGGGGATGGGTTATGAAGAATGATGTGCTGTATTTTGGTTGGGAAGTCTTTCCACTTCATTCCTCTTGTCCCAAACCAAGCGATGTTACGATTCTTGACTCCCAAATCCCTCTCAACTTTCCGCTGGATGGCCCGCCTTTCCATCCAATGGATATACGAATCTCCTATACACCATACATCTGAAATGAACTTGGATTTTGTTAGAAAATGCCCTGTAATAAACATCAATTAGTACACTTGTAACTTTTTACTTATTCAAACATGTTTCTTTAATCAAGATTAGGTAGAAAGATTATGAATACGAACTCAAAATGCTTCCCATTTAGATCAATTCCTAGTGTTTACTATTACTATGAAAAATTTATTATCATTATTATTATTGTTGTTGTTGTTACTGCTCTAAACGCACTTAAAGCCTAATATATTTAAAAAATGCTTTGGAAGACCAACGCCCCATTCTTTTGACGGTGTCGTGGTCTATTCCTTTTGAAGCCAGCCAGCTCGCTGCCCCAATCCTGAACGAGTGTGTCCGATAGCTCCCCTCACAGCCCTGAAGCGTTTTTAAAATTTTAGACAAGACTGCGCCAAACTGATACCTAGATAAAGCTGACCCATTTTCATGGCAAAATAAGTAGATTGAATTAGCACTTTTTCTTGCTTTTAAGTAACTCAACATCAGTTTGACTGGGCACACTTCTGTGCCAACTGGAGAAACCTGAATGGTTTGTGCTTTCCCAGATTGGTTTGTTTTAGATTTACGCAGTCGAATGGTTAACATTTGTGACGTGACATTGACGTCCGATAGAAACAAAGGCCTATCCCACATATCATCAGAGCTCTGTGAAAGCGAGCTCGCTGACTCGAAAGAGGCCGAAAAATGCTGTCGAGAATGCAGTTTGAAATAACAATGTCTCATATTCATTATAACATACTAGGCCAAGGTTTCTATGAATTTTTACCAAAAGTTCATACATTATTGGTTGCCTTGTGTCAGTTGATGACCTGAGCCTTTGAAACCCTTGTAACCGACTAGTGACTGAAAAGGCTTGAGTTGTATCTGTAATATTATTGACCTTATGATGATAACTAATAGCTGATAGGTAAGTTGAAGCTGTTTTAGAGGCATAGTTTCTTTCAAACAGATGAGCCAAAAATAATTGAAGGTGTGTTATAGGTGCAGGCCATTGCAACTCCAATTTGTGGTCGACCCTGAAATTTTGGAAATTTGCTAGTGCATTTCTGTAAACTTTCCGTGTATTTATAGACAGCCCTGCATTCAATAACTGTGAGGCTCTAGACTGAAGATGTTCCAGAGATGTACTGGCATTGGGACTGGGTATTTCTCTGCAGTTGGTGCCAACCGGTGAAACCTGTCCATCTGCAAACGAGACAAACTGTCGGCTATTTCGTTTTTTGAGCCAGGAGTATGTTCTGCCTTGAGCACTAAATTGTACTCGAGGCATTTCATTGTCAGTGCTCTAACTAAGACCATGATTGCTTTATCTTTAGACGTTTGTGAATTTATTATTGTGACAACTGAAGCGTTATCACACCTAAAGTTCACTTTCTTGTTACGAAATTGCTCTCCCCAAATGTAGATTGCTACTAAGATTGGAAAATATTCCAGTAAAGTTATGTTTGCGGTCATGCCTTTTTCATGCCAAAAATCTGGCCAAACACCCACAGTCCATTTGCCATTGAAATAAACTCCAAAACCCTTCCCTGTGGCTGCAGAGCTATCTGTGTAAAGTGTAAAATCTGCATTGCTATACCAAAATGTGTCATGAAACACTGAAATACCGTTACATTTGTCGAAGAAGTTCAACCAAACTTTCAAATCTTGTTCGATTTCTTTTGTAATTCTAATGTGGTGCCATGGTTTAGTTATGCCACAAGTAGCATTTATCAAACGTCTGCTAAAGGGGCGTCCCGGTACAATGGCCCGGCACATGAAATTAAGTAACCCAATAATTGACTGCAGTTCTTTTAATGTTACCTTATTTTTTGTGAGTGTTATTTTAATCAATAATACTATCTCCTGAAGCTTATCATTCGGTATTCTAACTTGTAATTTTATAGAGTCCAGTTCGAGGCCAAGAAATAAAATTGTTGTTACGGGCCAAACAGTTTTGTCCTGCGCTATTGGAACGCCCAGGCGTTCACAAAGATTGAAAAATTTAGACATTGTTAGCCAACAGTGATTTGTACCCGCTTTACCACCAAAAAGGAAGTCGTCTAAATAATGTTCTATATTATCATCCATTGATTCTCTCCTAGCAGCCCATTCCAAAAAGGTTGAAAACATTTCGAATGTTGCACATGAGATGCTACATCCAAAAGGCAGGGCTTTATCAAAGTAAAATTTTTCATCGAATTTGAAACCCAGCAAATCGAAATCTTCTGGCCGTATTGGTATTAACCTAAATGCAGATTTTATATCTGCTTTCCCTAAGAGTGCACCCTTACCTAATTGCTGTATCATTTGTACAGCCTTGTCAAATTTTGTGTAATTTACAGAGCATAGCTCGGGTTCAATGAAATCATTAACAGAATTTCCTTGAGGATAAGACAAATGGTGTATAAGTCGAAAATCTCCCCCCTTTTTAGGAACCAAACCTAGTGGGGAAATTCTTAATTTAGGTAAGGGTCTGTGTTCGAAAGGTCCCGCCACCCTGCCTTCCTGTACTTCTTTTTGAATTTTTTGTTTCACAATGTGCTGATTTTGTAGAGCAGACTTCAAATTTGTACAGTTAAATTCTTGTCTCGCTCCTTTGTAATGCAGTGGGAAACCGTGTCTGAACCCTTGATGCAGCTGCCAAGCTGCCTCAGTATTGGGATAGTTTGCCAAAAGCTGCTCAAGAACATGTAACTGAATGGGTGAATTCATTAATTTAAATTCTGGCTTGTCTGTTTTGGTTAAGTTGGCTGTTGTTGGACCGAAAATTACTAGTGCATTTGAATTCCGGATGCTCCTTGTTACATGACAAGCATCTATGGGCAAACTTGCAGATCCTAAAATTACAGCCTTTTAAGCTATTAAAGTCCAAACAGATCCCCCTAGGTTTCTTGTCCGATTTGCTAATTTGCGTAAGAGTTCGGCCCGCATATGTTGTTTGTGCAGCTGTTTGGTGTTGGGTGGGAAAAGTCATACATCTCAACCATAAATCTGAATTTATTTTATTCCAAGGCTGAAGTGAAACTGCTTGCCTCATACGAAAATTTTCATCATATGCAAGCCAAGCAGCTGATCCACAACGCTGTTCGGCGTCACGGATAGTTTGCATATATTTAATCATCTCAAAAACCGAACCTGGGTTCTTTCTTAAATAAACGGACATATAAATAAGAAACGCATCTGTCCATTCCCTAATATCCCTTATAGACCGAGTACTCTTTGGTTTTGTCACAATTAGACCCTGTTCATTTAAACATAGGCTCTGTTCGCCCGTTTCCCGAGTGTTTCGTTTGAGTAGATCACCCAGCCGGACGAACTCGCCCAGCCAGATTTTCTTAATCAAGTCTGGAGAGACGTGCAGAGTCATATCGTCATCTGCACAAGAAATAGCATTGTCGGGCAAGGCAAAATCACCCTTAGCCTGACTTGAACCCAATAAATCATCGATAGGTTGACTGAGGATACTTGAAAAAACCCGCGCATCACTACCACTCTTACCCGCCGCCGAATCGGACATCGGGGCTAAACTAACCACCTCCGGTGACTCGTCTGTGCTTTCAGCCTCGGTCCTGCGCCTATAGGGTTGCTGCCTTGCCTTGCTACCCGCACGGCCCTTCGATTTAGGCATTTTATTGTGATTAGTAAAAGCAAACAATTTATTTTTCGATGATTATTCACGTGTTCTATTTCGCGGTTCGAGTAATCTCCTTTCAACATCCGGGCGGTGTTCACATAAAAAACTCCCCCGATGCATTGATATATGTAAACAACAATTGCAAGCATCAACTCTGAATAGTGGTTCGTTTGAACACATAATCAGCGACATTGGAAGAAGCATTGTAAGGAATAGTGTTGCTAAGCATAGAAAATATGCTGCTTGCAGTCGGATGAATGTAAATGCTAAAAGGCAGCATTTACCAACACCATCGACGGATTTTACCCTGGTGATAAATTTGCCTATTGTACAGCAATATTCTTCATTATGATCAATGTTTGTTTCGTGGGTGATTTTGGGTAGGAAACTGTCTTCTGCTAGCGCCGGTGTAATGCAGAAAAATGACCCCCATTACAAAATGACCCCCGGGTCATTTCTCGACGTAGAGGAATGACCCATGGGTCATTTTTCGACGTAGAAAAATGACCCGGGTCATTATTCTACGTCGAGAAATGACCCATGGGTCATTTCTCGACGTAGAGAAAAGATCCATGGGTCATTCCTCTACGTGGAGAAATGACCCGGGGGTCATTTTGTAATGGGGGGTCATTTCTCTGCATTACACCGGCAATCGAGACATTGCATTCCTTGTGTTTACATTATATAGGGGAGACTTTTTTTTTCCATATTTGATCATTTATTTTGGTTAGATAATGTAAATTCCTGTGGTTTATATTATATAGGGGATACTTTTTTTTTCCATATTTGATCATTTATTTTACATAAGCATCTGCTACTAGCATTTTCTCAGAATTCTGAATTTTTCAAGACTTTAATAAGTGACTTCAGGAAAGGTAAGCTACATGTATAAGCTTTGAGGGATATGAATTCAACCCTGGTGAATTCATTTGGGCGCCGTTCCTACCCCGGACGTCGCTACATCGCCACTGTTTGAGTCTAATTCGTGTCTGACACTCTAAACACTCTTTAAAAAAGGACGTCGTTAAATCCAAACCGAATAAGAAAAAATTAGGGTGGTGCTTGGAGATAACTGACACCAGACCTAGACGGTGTGCAGACATGAACAGACTCAAACAGTAGCGATGTAGCAATTTCCTCCCTACCCCGTGCTGACTTAATTGTTAAGACCGCCAGTAATTAGCTCTTTTACCTAGTCTCAATAATGAGATTGGTTGGTTATTTGCGTTTATTTATCGTCGCTACCGGTTGCCCATCTGAGCGATGCCCCCAGAAGAAAGTTAGTTGTTACGGGGGATAGTGCAAGGATACAGGTCGAAACAACTGAGAGCTTCGCCTTGTTCTTTAACGTGCTTAGCGTATAGCACCGTCACACGGGACCTCGGTTTAATGTCTCATCCGAAAGACTATTAGTAATTTTAGTTGGCCAGTCGGGGATTCGAACCCACAACCTGTAGTGACCCGAAACCTTGTGTTCACGAGACCTACGCTCTACCTACTGAGCTATATCGGCTGTTTCAATAATGAGACGCCCCAATGATCTTTTTCATATTTGGACATTTGTCCATTAGTAACGAATTAAAGGGCTAATCATTTCTCCAAAGGTTAGATTACAACTGCATGGTCAATTAAATAGCACAAAATAAATAATCGTCATCATGTATTTTATTTTTTTATAATTTGTGAAACCAAACAAGCTACCGATAGTACTTCGACCAGCGATTTACTAGTAGTAGAGCAAACAGAAAGAGTTTGCAGACGTCAATTTTTTACTCGGAGAAAATGGCAGAAAGTTCTCACAAAGGGTAGAAACGAGCCATTTCTCCTGTTCCCACAGTGTTTTTAAAAGACCTTTACTGCAGACACGTAAAGACCAGGGCTTGTTTGGGAAAGGGTTAAAATTTGTATTTCATTTATTTAGCATGTTGTCTGTAATATATATAAATCAGTCTATGTTTCCAGAGTCTGGCGCAGGTTATTTATCAGTAGGATCAGAGCTATCAGGTGTGTCGATACCGTCAATATCTTCAGCTGGAGCTTCTGGGCGACCATTCTCATGCGACACGTCATCCAATGTACTGTCATCTATCTGGCTGAACTTATTTGAGGCCTTGGAAATTATTGTGTTTTTATGAGAGTTTTGTTGCATTGAGTCCAATCCGATGGAAGTCACAGAAACAGACTTCACTGTTCCACCTGTTTGTTGTAGATTTGATGAAGTTGTCGTATAACCACGGACTGCTGTACTATTAGTCGTATTCACATTTTCAGGATGTATGGTGACAAGAGTTTTCTTTGGTGTATCCACAGGTTTCGTGTGTCTGGACGGATTTCTGGTCGACATCAACTCAGTATTTGAATGTTGTATGATGTTTGCAAGATGGGTGCCTTCCATACTCGTACTATCTGTCATTATAGACGTTGCCGACAGAGAGGTTACATGATCGATTGCCAGGTTTGAACCGTTAAAATTTTTTAGGTCGACTGCTGCTAGTTTCTCATGTTGAGGGAGATTGCCCACGATAGACTTCGTGATCGGAACCTTTTTCTGCTCTGGATGAATATTTGACATTGCGTTCCTGTGCTTTGGGGCGGATTTGGTATTTAATATAATATTTGTTTTCCCGAGTGAGTGCAAAATTTTTATCGTTCTTCCTGTTATCGTTCTGAATACTATATTGTGTAATGGCCTTCGAATATTTCTAGCTCTGTGTCCTAGGAAATTACCACGCTCATTTAAGTCGCTGTTCATGTTTCTATTCGGCAAATGTCTTTGGATATTTGAACGTCTGTTTTGCCTGGCAGTTCCATGACGTATTTGGGTGGTCCGAAAGGTGATACGACTGTGATCAGTATCATCATTGGAAACAGAAATATGGTAATTGGCCTGTACTGTGCTTGAAGGTCTTCTCAAAGAAACTGGGTTTTGGTTGTGAGACCGATACAGATAAAGACGATTTCGCGATTCCAAGGGAGCGGTTCTTGATTGTCTTTGTCGCTGTATAGGGAAATTGGGTAACGTTCGTAGAGATTCAGTCGCCACTCTATTTCTGCTCGACTGCTCGTATAATCTTTGTGACCATGTTTGACTTGGTAATCTTCTTTCACTCTGCCATGGTCTTTGTGTGTTATGTCTAGCCGTATGCCATGATCTAGAATTTCCCTGAAAACGTCAAATTAAAAAAAGAAAAATGCTTGTTAGTATGTTGCTCTCTTTCTCTCTCTTTATATGGAGGATCCTGTATGTGTGGTCATGTATTGTCATTTTTATCAAACAATAATCTAAAACTGTATGATGTGAGCCCCTGTGTGCTTCATTTACATTTTAGTGAACGAGTTTGATCGAAATGATGATACATAAACACGAATGTGAGATTCTATTTATCACATAAAATGAATGAAGGACAAAAATATCCTTCATCAATACCTATAGCCTATACGTGGGCCCATGTTTATTCGGCTTCATTCGCTCATTACTAAAAATTGGAGATTCGGCTTCAAGCCACATTGTAAGCACTAGACCTTTCGTGGGTTTGTTAATGAGTAAGACATTTTAGAGCCTGCGCCTTCTGGTGAAACCCATAACACATGAATGTGTGGGTTGTTACTTCGATATGACTGAAATAATTTGCAAAATTGCTGTAAAAGACCATTTAAACAAGAGCTTGTTGTGGAAAGCATAGATCAAAACCAGACAGCGCTGGACGTGCAGCCTGAACTTAAATAAATTATGTAGATCTACTGTTCACATATTTATTTTAGCATAAATCATTCGGTTTTTTTTTTGCTAACAAATTAAATGCTATACATTTGGAAAACGAGGAGCATAAGGGTGGCATTTTTCTTCATCTTTTATTATGCGTTTAACTGGTGATGAGTTTATGCATATTAATAGTTTTCACAGTGTAAAAGGTTAAGGTGCATAAAAAGCTTATAAACAGTGCGATATATGTGTTTTTACTTTTACTTGAATTTTGTGTTTACTGAAATAAAAGGAGACACGAGGAGAGAGTACCCATAACACGATCTTCAAATTCGCTCCGAAAAAAGGAGTAAACGTGAGGTGTTATGTCGTTTTAGAGAAAAAAAGACATTTAAAATTCTTTACCGAACAATCTAAAGTTTCAAAGTATAGAATACACTGTGACACCAGAGCATTGTTGCATGACATTCTCCTTTTTCGATTTTTAAAAACTTACGAACACATAATTTAAAAGAAAGACAAACTTGCCTAATTTTTGAGGGAGAAATTTTTGGAGTTGGAAAACCGACACAACTTTTTCTCATCAGAGCTAATGGCTCCTGTTATGAAGTTTCCTACCCGTATGTATTATTACCACTTCTTCTTAACAAAGGAAGCCTTTTGAAAACACCCTGGGTACAGGAGATGCTGGTAATTAGCATTTTCTCCTATTCCACAATGTTTTATACCTTATGAAACTTGGATAAAGCTAGATTTTTTTCGTCAGATAAAGGGTTGAGTCGATTTCAACCGTTAAACCCTTTACTACACATCAAAATTTTAGACCTACCCAACTTGAAATCATTTGCAGGCGACAAATTCAAAGTGGCTCAAATGGTGCAAGTTTGCTTTGAATGGTTACCAGCATTTTCTCATTTTCCCACAATGTTTTCAAAAGGTTTCTTCCTCAGGGTCGTTAAAAGTCGTCATTGTGTGGTAAAGGGTTACAGACAGAAGATGTCCATATCATGCGAACTCTTGTTAGGAAAAACTCATTGTACTTCACGTACTGAATTTTTGTCTGAAAGTATGGGTGGGAAAATTGTTGGAAAAGGAGAAAACGCTAACTAGTACCCAGCGGCCCGTCATTTTTCAAAAATGTTTTCAAAAACTTTTTTCCACACAGTTATGAAAACAACAGATTGTTTGGGAGAGGACAATTGATCTATTTTAACGATACATTATTTGTGTACATGTATTTGGTTTTAGCAGTAGTTTATTATAATCATCACAAAGATTTCGCCGTTCTGAGATTTAAAAAAAAAAAGACAGAAAGAAAAACAAAAATAACTTACTGACGACGGCACGTATCTGGAAGTCACGAATGCCCACTGTGTTGTAACCATTATTACTGCTAGTAAACTTACGGGTATAATCATTTCTGTATTCTATATCTATGTTTTGTGCTCTTTAAAAAAATGAATTAATATTAAATTTGTAATTAAATTGTTGTGAAATAAACACTTCAAGAATCAAGAATTGAAATCGTAAAATAATTTTGGGGCTTTTTGACAAAAATGTAGCGTGGAGGTGCAGCTTAAACCTTAACGAGAGTCATTGACAGCTTATATACCTTCCACCCGAATGGCCTTAGATTACAGTCATGAATATTAGAAAATTTACGAGAAACGAACATAATTATGCTCTTCTTTGTTATTTGCTATAATTCGAAGTAGTTTCGCGATGTTGACCGGACAAGCACAGGCAAAGCCACAAATTCAAAGTAAATATTATCAGGTATATTTGTATAATTATGGTGGTTCATCATTTGGCTACTTTATCATCTCTGCCATACAATCTTATGTTGAATTTACTCTGAGGAAAATACCTCTAAAATATTTAGGGAAAGGAGCGAATGCTGGTAGCCGCCATTTTCTCCTGTCTTCAGAATGCTTTTGACTTTTTCAGAGACAAATCCAATCATTTTGATCATATATAAATTTCATTTTGCAAATGCTTTTGATTTCTACAAATTCGAAATACTGGCGTTTCGAAAAGAATTAACTGATGCAGTGCCAGAAGTCAAAAATATGGCATTGATCAAGGTCAGACTGCACAGAACGTGCAGTGTAACCTTGATCAACACTGCCCTCTTATTTAACTCATTACCAAACGACAAGATTTAAGGCTTGTCCAAATCGAAAACATTTGCAGACGACAAAAAAGTTAATGAAAATTCTTAATTTGTTTTGTAAAGAATAAAATCATTGTGGGAAAAGGATAAAATGCTGTTTTTACCAGCATTTTCCTCCTTTCCCACAATGTTTTCTAACGGCTTCTTTCTCAGGTTCGGCAAAAGTAGGGATTGTGTGGTAATGGGTTAAACAAGCATGGAAGATGAAAATTTGAGTTCCTGAGTTATGTATCTGTGGTCATCAAATTAGCCTGGGTTTAAGGTAAGACCTGTGTAATGCACTTCCGGTGAACATTTGGCAAAAATTGTAATTGGTTGTTAAATAGGGATAAATAAGGATTTATGCAGAAATAATATTTTTTGCACATTTCTAACGGATCAGAAATTCCGTTTATGTCTATCTTGAAACTATCTTTTGATATTTTTGTTCGTTTTCTAAAAGGGGAGGTAATTGCTACCTCTTTTTCAATTGGGAATATAGCGGTTTTAGATTTATAAATGATAATTCAAAGAAGGAAAAAATGGAAAAAATGAAAAGGTGAAAGTAGTTTAATAATACTCTTTTTTAATTATAGCTAATTTTGCACGATGATATTTTAGTGGAAATAGCTTTTTTCCATTACACAGGTCTTACCTTAAATATTTGGCGATGAAACAGGTAAACAATTATTCATGTGGATTTAGTTTGTATTTTTAATGTTACAAAGATTTGCTATACACGGTAATAAGAGAAGCAGCATACATCTGTATGTATATGTATTCTTCAATGCGCTTAAAAACGCTTGGAACCGTCCTAAACTAAGATGAAGCCAGATATTTCATAGATAAAAATAAACCTGAATACACTTAAAGCTCGTCTTCCTTCTGATAACAAAACATATTTTCAGGCGTTGTTATTACCAGATCTGAAACCTAAATGACCAGAAACTCGTCTGAGTATGGGTAAGAGCCCATTATATTATTTTTAAACAGTTTATGTAAATGTACGGTTTTTTTGCGCTCATTTTCAGCCATATGTTTAGCAACCGTAGTGCTTTAAGTGGACACCTCTCAATAAAAGTTCTAATTGCGTCCTACGAAGGTATTCATGATTCGCGACTGTGAGTCTTCGGCCTCCTCCAGGAACTGGGTCTACCTAGACCAAGACACTGTACAGTGCTCTGGCTACGTATGGAACCCAGAGGACACGTGGGTAGGTAATCAATCAGTCTTATCGGGTAGGATAATGTGCGTTTGTGTAACTGTATGAAAACTGTGAACTGTACAGTTTTGCCTTATTTGTTATATAATTATTATACTTCTCAGATACAGCGATGACGTAAAAAATTGGTTGACAGTGAAAATGACGTTTTTACCTCTACACCACAATAAATCAATAGTATTGTAAATACATGCAATCAATTAAAAATCAATTACTGCAAAGCATAACTTTCCCTTATGCTTCGGAGTAGAAGTTCGTAGGTCATTTAGTTACTTTAAAATGTGGTTTGCAGTTACGTTATGGCAGCCAGTACCCCCGGCATTATGCACTCCTAGAGGAAATTTGGCGGTACACAATATATTCTCCAGACTCTGACTACTTATTCCTTATAAATAAGATTGAGACAATTTAACGTTGAGACAAAACTAGGTCCTATCGCATTGACTTCCACTAGATGGAATTTTGGCTGAGTGAAGGAGACATTAAAAACAAAATTTTACCCCATTGTTTCGCGGAAGATAGGAAAATTTAAAGTTATGTTTCGGGGAATAATATATCCTAACGGACAGACGGTCATTCCAAGATCAAACTGCATGTTCTGTGCCGTCTGATCTTGATCTACTCCGTCCACAAAACTTCGGACAAGTCGCCCTTAGCAGCCTTAAGACGGTTCTTGACCACACATAATGGGCAGCAATCGGAATGTTGCAATACTATTTTATGCAGACGCTTGCATTTCTGCATATACATGTCGATGTAAGAGTTCCTAATATTAATTGACTAACTCTCTACCAAACGGCGAAAATTTCAGAGCAAATTCAAAGCATTTGCAGACGACAAAACAAACATTACTTAAAAAATGAACTTTTTTTTTTGGAAGTGTGGCAGAAGACAATGCAGGAAAAGGGGAAAATGCTGGTCACCAGCATTTTCTTTTCTCATAATGTTTTCAAGGAGCCTTTTCTTCTACGGCGTCAAAATTCGGGACTATGTGCTATTGAGTTAACCCATTACCACACAGTCCCTACTTTTGACACTCCTAAGAAAGAAGCTGTTAGAAAACATTGTGGGAAAGGAGAAAATGCTGGTAACCAGCATTTTCTCTTTTTCCCACAATGTTTTCTACCCTTCACAAGACAAATTTCAAGTTTCCATTCACTTTTTATTTTGTGGTCTGCAAATGCTTTCGATTTGGACAAACCTAAAATATTGTTGTTTGGTAATGAGTTAAGGGCCCAATAGCAGCCAGAAACAATGTCGGACCTAAACTGAATTTAAATAAAGACATTCCACATATACTGTATTATGGAAAATATTGTGAATATAACAATCGGTTACTGTGTGGTCGCTGCAAGCGTGAGTCACTGGCAGAAAAATGAATTTTAACCCTTTACCAAACAATTCCTGGTTTTTACGGGTCTGGAATAGTAGCCTTTTGAAAATATTGTGGGGAAAAGGAGAAAATACTGGTTACCAGCATTTTCTCCTTTTCCCACAATGTTTTCTACCCTATCATAGACAGAAATAATCTTTGTATTATCGTCTGCAGATGCTTTCAATTTGGTCTAGTCTAAAAGTTTGTCGTTTGGGAAAGGGTTAAAAATCAGATAAAAAGTAATCAAAAGATCTAAGGACTTGGCAGTGGATTAGAAAGAATGTTATGCGAAGTGCTGGTATGAGAAACTGAAGGAAAAACATGGATATGTGATCTGGCCGTATCGAAATAACTGAAATATTGTTGACGATGACCACAGGCAACATACCGATAAAATAACAAATCCAACTCTACCGAGTTGAAGGGATCTGCGAATTTGAAATATGAAATAATAATGTGGCCATTACGCAAAAAGGGGACCTTTTTGGAACTGCAGAAAGTGTCAACCCTGGTTAGACTGCGTGAATTGCACAGTCTGACAATGGTTGACATTTTTCGGTTTAATGACATTTTCTGTATGGTAAGTGGTCATTGTACCTTGTTATACAATTATTTTGAATTATCATTTTAACCCTTTACCCCATAAGGCATTTCCATGATATCACTAATTGACCCTAAATAACAACAAAGATGAAGCTGTTTCTTATGTGTATATGTGACACCTTTTGATAGCATAGAAAACATTGTGGCAAAAGGTGAAATTGCTCGTCACGAGCAATTTCACCTTTTGCCACGATGTTTTCCAAAGGCTTTTACAAGGAATGCGTACAAACGAGTATCTGTGGAGTAAAGGGTTAACCTGACCTGCACTATCCTTTATCTGTTTTCATCTAACTGACGTACGGAATTCCCGAATAGTCCCTTTTTGCGTGATGGGCCAATTTTATGAATTGAAATGAAACTCTCCAGTGGAGTTGAAAATGCAGTAAACTCGGAAAATAATAGGAAAATTGCTTTTTACAAGGAACTTCTTCTTTTTCTGCATTATTTTCAAAAGCTTTCCCTTATAGACACGATTGTTTCTTGACTGTGCTAAACTGCTAAGTAAATGAAACAAACTTTTCGTAATAGTAAACTTCCAAAAATGGTAGTTGAATAGTGACGGAAAGTGTAGGTCAAAGATCAGACTGCACGTTTTGTGATCTTGATCTACATTGTCTTGATCCGACTCACATTTTGCAACCTGAGGGTTAAAGGGTTTCTTGGATAGTTCGATACTTTCACAAAAACAAATCAATGACGTTATCGATTTGATTGATGTTAACTAGACAACAGTAATTAATAGTCCAATAATTATTGTACCTAAACGTAATGTCCTTACGTGACGCAGTGGGCCGTTAACCTTTCACCACACGACAATGTTTTAGACTTGTCCCAAAATTCAATGCATTTACAGACGATGAAATAAATGACTCAAAAAGTGAAATCTGTAACTGGAAGGGTAGAAAGATTGTTAGAAAGGGAGAAAATTCTGGTTTCTCGGCATTTTTGCATTTCCCGATTATGTTTTCTATAGCCATATTTTTTCCGGAGGGGCGTCGGTAAAACTCTGGATTGTTTGGTAAAGGGTCAAAGAACAATTTACAGCAGTGAAGACCTTTTTGTTTAGATTTACTAATTGTTTTCTACAAAAAGGTCTCTTGAAGGCCTTTGAAAGCACCGTGACAAAAGCAAAATCCAACATAATCGAAGATTATCTCATTTGTGTCACGGTGGCCAGTCTTTAAGTCCGAGTGTTGATATGTCCCTTTGATAAATGCCACACACTATACTTTGTCTAGACAAATGACTGTCGAATATAAGTTAATATGGTATCTAGCGGTAAGTTACAAAGTTAGTACTTTGTTTAAGAAAAATTCATAACGACGTGTCTGTTTATCCCAAGAGAAGCAGCAGCAGCAACAACAACAACACAAACAACAACAAATACAACAACAAAATGCTATATAGAAAATTTCTTACGCAGCGGAATCGAACCTTCGACATTGGAACCCATACGAGTCATTCTCAATAAAGAGGTTTACTGCTTCTTCGAAAAGTGTCAAGCCAGGTCAGCGCAGTCCGCGCAACCTGACCTGACTCCATGCTTTCCGACATTGATTATTTTTCTGTATGTCCAAGGACGAGTCTATCTTAAGGTTCAGTCGATTTTTAAGAAAGAGTGACTACCCTGGATCCATGATTATATGAATTGCAAAAGGCGAAACGTGGCATTGGGACATATGCGTACAGTGTCGCCTCGGATCACGGATCAGCTTGCGCAGTCCGCGCAGGCTAATCAGAGACGGCACTTTACGACTACATTAGATTTTTACATAACACAAAGGAAAGCGTCGTTTCGGATTAGCCTGTGCCACAGCTTCCAGAAGTCTCTCCATCAGTCTTGTTTGTATGGTAAATCTAGGGTTAATTAAGTAACAGGCTGACAGAGAAAGAGAGAGAGAGAGAGAGAGAGAGAGAGAGATGCGAATATTGAATAAGCAATGAACACGTCGAAATAATGGGGGGGGGGGGGGGTGCGCCTGCAATGCAAGGGAAGTAACCCAAGTAACAGTATCAATACGAGTGATTTCCCTTATTCTGTGAAATTCTCGTGTGAGTTTGCAAAATTCCAATGTAATATTTGAAATTTGCTGCTTTAATCAAGCTGGTCCACCAATCTAACCAAATATCATGTATAGTTTCTCATTGTAATCTGCGAAGATAGTAGTCAAAGATTAGTATGCTCATCCATGATTGTAGTCTGATTTTGATCTACCCAGGAATCGAATACAACCTAAAACGACCCCTTATCTACCACTCTGGATACAAGTCTACATATTGTCGATGTAAACTCAGTGTAAAAATTGGGTCCATTGATTAGCATGCTAAAAGTTATAACAATGTTAATGTGGTCGTGCTTTTTCGACCTTTGTGGAGGAGACCTGCAAAACATAGTGAAAAGCATCATTTTCTCTTTCTCAGGCCTTTATAAAGACAAATCCAATCATTCGACCCTGTCGTCTGAATATGCTTACAGTAATAAAGATGTATACATCTTGTGCAGAGTGAACTAAGTGATAATGTATGAAGCGTAACAGCAGTTTAGTTTTTGGCGCTCTGATCTTTTAAAATTATATTTGCTCAGTAACGAAATTATCCAGTGCGTTTACTATATCCTACTATATCAAACACAGTTACAACTGGTTTATTGGGTTTAGCTAGATCTATCTGGGAGGAAAACGCTCGATCTTGTACTTCAATAACCTTGGCAGCACAAATCGAATGAAATTGATATTTTTCAGTGAGGCAAAAAACTTCAAGTATTTTTTTTTTGTCCAGCATTTTTAAGTAAACAAAAAATCGGACAGGCCGTAAATCCAAATTCAGGCGGCATATGATGTATACTGTATACAGAACTTGATCTTAATAAAAATAAAAATAATCAGCAAAAATGATCTGACTTTGCACCTTGTTTGCAAAATGCCATCGATTATCGGTAACTTTAGGCCTGCAGTGCCCAGTCTTGGTGCGAATTGAACTGGGATCGAATCCATCATCATTGTGCACGTGAGCCGGAAGTGAAAATTGTCGTTTGGCACTTGGAAACGGGAGATGCTGCCAATTAGTACAGAACTATGCGTCATTTTACTGAAATATTTAACGTTTTGACTGCAGTAAATATTGAAAGCAATAACGCATTCGATGATCTTTTTTTTTTGCATTATCAGAAACAAAGTCTAAGCCACGTTGCTTAAAAGCAATTCCCAAGTACTATACAGTTACACCAGAATGCATGACGAGGCATAAAGATGTTGGGGAAATGTACAGAGTAAAGAAATAAGATCTACTTCTTTCAATGGTAAGGTAAGTCAGGTCTGGAACAAACAGGATTCAAGAGTCTAGTTGAATGTGATATCATATTATTTTGAAAATACTAATTCTCCCAGATGCTTACTTGTCAACATCATTGGTAGGGCATAATACCGTAAAACGCCCCTCTGCCATACAGACAATGCTTACATGTGGCATTTTTTTTTGGTTAAATGAAGAAATTTAATGAAATGTTCGGCTTCATTCCGTTGAAAAATATTGTATTTTATGTATACGAAATGAATCCATAAACCAGTTGCAATTTTTTGACACATAATTTTGATTTTCATGGGTTTTCGCGATTTATGGCGGGGCATTTTACGGTATTTTGCCATTGGTAGTTGTAAAATACCCTAGATTGCAAAGTAAGCTTCGATGTTACTCTTGTGATTATGTCACAAATATAACATCAGAGCTAGATCTACCCTTCAAATCAAAGGTAGGGTAGTCAGAGTCTGGCTATTGATGAAAAAGTTGGATAGAATTTTCTTTGCAACTCCATAATCCTTGTTGTTCCTTCTTTGATCAGTGATTCTCTTATTGGTTTATTTGTCTCAGATTCTCTTACTGGTTTATTTGCCTCAAAAGTGAAAGTAGATGCTCAGCTGGGTTCATATTCACCAACCATTTTGAAGAACGTTTTCAGTCTTCTTCACAATAATTTTCTACATTTGGAAGTAACACAACTTTTGATTGGCTAAACCAAATAGTTTGGCCAATCCGAAGTTGTTTTCTTGCAAATGTAGAAAATCTTGGACAGAATGACAAAGAATATTCTCAAGAATGGTTGGTGAATACGGATTCAGATCTACTGCAGCTTGGAAAAATGAATAATGGCATGTGATATCAAATGACATGTGAAATCAGAAGCTGTAACTTCATCAGTACAGATTATCTACTGTGACTCAGTGGCTGAGACACGGTTATAGATAGTCTAGATGGTTTTGTTTTAATTTGATACCAGCTTTGCCTCATGTGGCAAACTGAGATGCCCTTAGGAAAGGCACGCTGTCCCATGTTGGAAAAGGTGACAATGAGAAGATACATGTATCAGGAAGTTTTGGTCATGCAAGACCAGAGGTCCAGACCCCCCCCCCCCCCCCCCCCCCCCCCCCCCCCCCCCCCCCCCCCCCCCCCCCCCCCCCGGAATTTTGCCAAAAATGTGGTTATCGGATTCGTGAAATGGTACTGGTTTGATATTGCACAGCATTTATGTAAAATATAGTCATAAATTTTTAAAAAAAGGTTCTAAATGTGGAGACCTCCTCATGGTTAGAACTGGAAACATTGACATTTCTTGTAAATGGCTTACATCCACTGAAACCCGGAAATCAAAGTATCATATAATAAGACAACAGTTACTGCGCTTGGCCACAATACCCAACAAATGCATACAGAGAATTTTCTTTAGCTCAATGGTTATGGTGTTGGCCTTTTGTCTGGGCGTTCTAGGTTTGACTCCTGTATTTCGGCAATGCATTTGTTTCTTTGTTACGGACTGTGTTAGTAAGAAATACCAGTCAAAAGACACCAGTCAAACAAACCCATTATCATACGAAGACGCATGAAATTTCAGATTCATGAATTAGAGAACTCACAAGAATGGATAGAGCATTTAGTATGGAGAGAAGGGTTTCTTATTCCTCAGAGGAAGATGTTCGAGAGAAGAGGAAGAACAAATACAAAAGGATTCGTTCCAAGGCCAGGGAGCAGTATTTACAGAGTTGCGGTTATTCCATGGGATCTAAACCACCATTACCTTTGCATCTGATCGGTTGGTAGCCTTTCAAAGCATACTTAATGTTTATTTTAGCCCATTACCACACAATCCCTACATTTAATGCTCCTGGAAAAGAAGCTTTTTGAAAACATTGTAGGAAAAGAGAAAATGCTGGTGACCAGCATTTTCTGCTTTTCCCACAATGTTCTCTACCCTTCATGAAACAAATTTTAGAATTTCAGTCATTTTTATTTTGTCATCTGCAAATGCTTTTGATTTGGACAAGTCTAAAATAATGTCATCTGGTATCGAGTTAACTCATTTTCAGTCTTGTCCAATTCAAAAGTTGTTTCAGATGACAAATTTGATATGAGATTCCAACGATGATGTTTGTTTTTAGCTCTTTACCAGACAATGACTTTATAGACTGGTCCAAATTGAAAGCATTTGCAGACAACAAAATAAATATGACTTAAAAGTTCAAGTTTGCTATGGGAATGGTGGAAAAAATTGTGGGAAAAGGAGCATTTTCTCCTTTTCCACAATTTTTTTAAAAGGCTTCTATCTTGGCATTGTCAAAAGTCGTCACTGTATGGTAAAGGGTAAAAAGGAGAAAAGGTATTGTTGAAAAAAAGAAAAAAAAGAAAGACTGTTAATTATCATTTTCTCCATTTCCAAAAATGTTTTCAAGAGTCGTCTTCCTCAGGGTCAATAAATCAATTGTATATCAGTGAGTTGCAGTCAAGATATAAAAGAGTTAATCATTTTTTGTTTTTATGTTCCATTTAACTACAATATCAGATATGGCATCTATCAAATGACAATATTTTTGGAATGAGCTATTTTTAAAATTGTGTTGTCATGCAAAGAGTTGAACGACATTTACATATCTTTGAGATTTCATGCTAAGGTGGAATTGGCACTAAAACATTGTAAACATTTGCCTTTTTTCATAGCAACTCTTAATGCATACTGTGTCAATAGCAGCATATTGCAAGTAGGTTGTATAAAAAGCCAACCCTGACATCACAGACTTCTAGTTTATATTTAAGATATCACTAATGTCTAAAAAATTGCATGTTTGAGATAAACTCAATTTTATTATGTTTATGTGAGTAACCAACTCATTCTTTACCTTAGACAAGATGAGAAGCTTTTGTGGGCAGTATAGATCAAAATATGACCGCACAAAATCGTTAGAATGTGTTGTCTCATTTCTGCTTTACTCTGTTCACTTCTTGTTACAGACTATGGACAAGGCAACTCCTCATCTTGTGAGGTACATGTAGCTATACTTATAGATATTGGGGGAAAAAAATCTTTTTAGAACTGAAAGACGTAAATATTGTCATCCATCTAAAATTTTTGTATAATAAGACATGACTGCAATTCAACTTTTATCTATAAATTTCAACCACATAGATTTCTAAGAAGAGATACAGGTGCAGGCAAATTTGACTATTCAAGGAAAGTAACAGGTCAGTTGGAAATTTGGCAATTTACCTTTGCAGCTTTGTCCAAAAAGCTGTTTTAAACATGATGGTCTAATAGGTTAGATTGAATGCCTTCTAATTGCATTTCATACTAAATGGATTCCTAAATGAGGTTGAGTCCATTAGACACAAACAAATGACTTGGGGGGTCCTGCTTTCCTATATTTGCATACAACTAATTGCTTATAAGAGAAAAAGTGACCATCATGAGCCCTTCTGATCACACATCTCCTTGTGTAACTGAAAACATCAGTAGTAAATATCTGAGACTCTATCAAGATCACATTGCACATATCTAACTATTGACTGTAAGGAGACAAATTCATTAGAAGAATTTCAGCTAGTATGGGCAGTATTTGCTGATAATGTAGATGGTTTTACTGAACTATATGAACATTTTTAGGTCAGCTGTTTTCAAAGCAAACATTGAGGTATTGTCATAGCCCTGCTATCTGCATCATCATGCAAAAACTTTGAAATTTTATAATATCTGCCATTACTGACAGAAGATATTTACCCCCCCTTCCCCCCCCCCCCCCCCCCCCCCTACAAAAAGGTGTAGAGGGGTGTATACTGGAATCACAATGGCTGTCTGTCTATCCATCTGTCTGTCCATCTGCCTTAACAGACTTCCTATTTCCTATATATATGAAGTTGTGCATGTGCAATTTTCATGACCATGCTGCGATTTGTTTTGGAATTATCTCCCCTTGAACTTTTTTCAACTCTTACGTTTGTACTAAACCATTCTGCATTCTGTGACAAAGACCAGTTTTTGTGACAAGGAGCTGGTTGGGGAGGGGGGTATGATCACGTTTAGTGATAGCTGTAGTTACTTCAAACTTAGACATGTTGACTATCAAAAGTAATACAATACAACAAGGGTGTATAACCATTGAAATGTTTTTCACATATGCTTCCTTTTTTTGACTTATGATTTTAACTAAAAACAACTGCAGCTGAGCATTGGAACCTGCATGTTATTCCGTCTGGTAGCAGTGAAAGATAACCTTAAAATAGATTCTGTTTGCTATATTTGCTGTTGAGGTAAATCTATTTACAACATTTCAGATTAAAAAAGACCTTCACAGGAGGGATAGGAATCAAGTTTTGTCTGTTTTTGTAATAGAACAAAGAGTATTTTGTGTTGTTAACCCATTATTACACTGCAAGATTTGAGAATCGGCTTTATTAACACTTTACCAGATGACAAAATTTTAGACTTGTCCAAATTGAAAGCATTTTGCAGACGATAATTTCAATGTGGCCCAAATGGTGCAATCCTTCTTTAATAGAGTAGAAAACATTGTGGGAAAAGGAGAAAATGCATTTTCTCCTTTTTCTGCAATGGCTTCTTTTTTATGGTCGTTAAAAGTTGGGATTGCGTGGTAAGGTTTAAAAGTAATTACAGAATGATGACAGTTCTAAAATTTTTCAAATGATAGTATGTGCCCAGACATAGTTAGAAGACATTGTGAGAAAAGAAGAAAATACTGGTTACCAGCATTTTCTCCTTTTCCCACTAAGTTTTCAAAAGCATTCCTGCTTAGGATAGTTAAAACTGGGGACTTTATGGTAAAGGGTTAATGCATGCATTGAAAGATAAGACCCATCATTATAAACACTGGTAATAGAATACTATTTTGAAACCAGCTCTAAACCTTTACGGATCTATTTCATGTTCTAACCACCCTGAGGAAAAGGCCGTTGAAAACCATTTTGTATGAGGAGAAAATGCTGGTTAATATCATTTTCTTCTTTACGCACAATATTTTTTAACTTAACTTACCAAACAATCCCGACTTTTAATGACCCTGAGATAGAAGCCTTGAGAAAACATTGTGGAAAAAGGGGAAAATGCTGGTATCCAGCATTTTCTCCTTTGCCCACAGTGTTTTATGCTCTTCATAAAACAGTTTTCAAATTTTCAGTCACTTTTATTTTGTCATCTGCAAATGCTTTTAATTTGGACAAACCTAAAATTTTGTTGTTTGGTGATGACTGAAATGGAAAAGCAAACCATTTGAACCGCATTTTCTTTGTTATTTGTAGCTGCTTTTAACCCATTACCAAACAATGACGCCTTTTAACGACCCTGAGAAAGGAGCCTTATGAAAACATTGTGGGAAAAGGAGAAAATGCTGGTAGCCAGCATTTTCTCCTTTTCCAACAAAGTTTTCTACCCTATCAAAGAAAAATTGCATCATTTGCGCCACTATGAAATTGTCGTCTGCAAATTAATGCTTTCAATTTGGATAGGTATAGAATTTTGCTTTGTGGTAAAGGGTTAAAAGTAGATAAGACTGGATGTTGTCCTCTGGTAAAGAGTGAAATTATTTAGTCTTGGAACAAATTTTGAACCGACAGCTTGGAAAAATTCATAGAGTATCCATGATTACTACAAGTTAAGGCTAGGTATAAGAATACATGTGAAAACGATTTGCACCGAAGGAAGAAATTTCTCCTCATGCTATAACGTTTTAACTCTTTACCACATAATCCCGACTTCTGACAACCCTGAGAAAGACTTTGAAAACATTGTGGGAAAAGGAGAAAATGCTGGTTACCAGCATTTTCTCCTTTTCCCACAATGTTTTCTACCCTTTCCAAACAATTTTCAACATTTGATGCTCATTTATTTTGTTGACTGCAAATGCTTTCAATTTGGACCAGTCTAAAATATTGTTGTTTGGTAATGAGTTAACCCATTACAATACAATGCCTTTAGAAAACATTGTGGGAAAAGGAGAAAATGCTGGTAAGCATTTTCTCCTTTTCCTACAATTTTTTATACCCTTCACAAAACAAATTTCAAATTTTCAGTCACTTATATTTCATTGCCTTTCAAATGCTTTCGATTTGGACAAGCCTAAAATTTTGTCGTTTGGTAATGAGTTAAAAGCAGTCTTTTCCAGGAGGTAAAGAGCTAATAGCAGCTGTTTATTTTTTTTGTTGTATATTTGATTTTCTTCTATTATTCTTAGCTCGTATTATAGGTGATCTTTTGTGATCATGCTTTTCCCATTTCCATTGTGTGTTGTCCGTATATAGTCAACTTTTATCAGAAGTATGCTCTAGCGGTCACATTTTCAATCCGATGCTCTTGAAACTTGGTCAGAATATTTGTATTGTTTGTTCAATTTTGTTATTGTTATTGAGTCCTAGAAACATCTGCTTTAGCAACAATTACACTCTTTTTCCTTTCTGAAAAGGAATTTTGTGACCAATCGTTTGTGTATCTTCCCTCAAAAGGATAAACCAACATGCATGAGGAATGTGTTCCTTGAATATCCAGTACAAAAAAGGAATTGTATTTGTAGATTCTCTATGTAGACTTAAAAGCGTTGTAAGTAGTGAGTCAGAAGGAATTACAGCAAATTGTTTGATCATAGACACACAGATATGGTAAATGATATGATAGTCATAGACACATAGGTACGGTAATTGATTATAGAAAAACCTCCATATAAATGAACTACAAGAACTATTTATCACATAAAGCTAGCAGGCAGAAAGTAACAAGAACATATAATATTTATTGTTACTCTGTGAAGACTTTTGAGTAGTAAATTGTCTGAAATCAAAGTGTTTGATGAATAATGTCTTGAATAATTTCAATTATGAAAAACCTTTTTATTAATAAAACACTATAAATTTAAAAAGCTATATCACAAAGAGGCAGATATTAACTGCTAGAGGAAGGGAGGGAACAAAGTAGAACATAGATGAACTTAAACCCTTTATCACACTATCCAGAGTTTTAACAACCATAGGGGAAATACTTTAAAAAAAACACTGAGGGAAAAGGAGAAAATGCTGGTATCCAGCATTTTCTCCTTTTCCGAAAATATTTTCTATCCTATTAAATATAAATCCCACCATATGAGCCATAAAAATTATCTCATAAATTACTGTAAATGCTAACAATATGGAGAAGTCTAAAACTTTGTTGTGCATCAAAGCATTGAAGTAATTAAAAAGCTTATCAGCCGCAAACAATAGACTTACTTTAATTTGATTAAAGCGATAAAGCCGTATGGAATTTTTCATTTCTTTTGAAGTAAGATGATTGCTTTTTTTTGTGTTTGTTTATTTCCCTTTTATATCTCTAATTTGACTCATTGCCATGGGACCTGGATGGCTTTGTAGTTAAAATTGTGAAAATCTTTGTGTGCTCCAGATCAGTTTGTATAAAAGATGAAGCCTTAATATAACTTGCATTCAGAAACTTCAACAACAGTATCTGGTCGCACTTATCAACTTGTAACATGTTTATATCATTAGCAGTTCTTTACTTGTATAAATATATTTGAAAATTTTTGAAGAAAGAAAAAAATATACTGATACCTGTATATACATGAATTTTTGTCTGTTCACATCTGGTGCTTATCTTGTTTACCTTTGTTTTGTATTGGCTATAAATATCTTGTATTTTATGCCAAATAAAGGTTATGTTATGTTATAGCCTGGATTCTGTCCCATTCTTTGTGGTTACCAGTATTTTTTTCTTTTTCCCACAATGATTTCTGCCTTGTCACAACTTATTTGAATTTTTCAGTCACATCTATTCATGGTCTGCAAGTGCTTTCAACTTGGTATAGCCAAACTATTGTTGTTTGTTAAAGAATTAATATGGACATTTTAGTCTAAAAAATTTCAGTTTGGAGTCCCTGCCATCTTGGTGGTAGCACCTATTTCTAAGTCTTAGTTTTTTACCAGAGGACAAAATTGAGATGTTGCTCAGTTCAAAGTATTTGAAGACATCAGATCAAATGCAATTTTTGTTGATGAAATTTGTCTTGGAAATTATAAGAAACAATTAGGACAAAGGAGAAAATGCTGATTTCCACTATCTTGTTCTGGTCAGACCAGGTTATCAAAGCATTTCCTTTACAGCAGGTTTGGGTGGTAATGAGTTAATTCTTGTACATATTTTTACTTTCTCTTATTGATGATAAGGGAAATTTCCATATTTACCCGACTGGCAAATGAGAGTCTCACTGGCCAAAAACTCTCACAAATGTTAGTATAGATTAAGATCAGACTGCTTGAAATTTGTAATTTGATGTGAATCTATACTATCTACAAGTATATCAAATGTTGTGTAAACAGTTTTAAGGTTTGGTTTTTTTGTTTGAGAAATTCAATAAAACATAAATGCACTCCCTTTGAGAAATGAGTTATGAATATTTTATATTCTGTGAAACTATCCAAGAAAGATGATGCACTGTAATTGTTGGTGAAAACAAGTGTTACAGGAAAACATTGGTATAGAAAAAATGCTGGTTGAATGAAAATATTTGGCCAATATAGATCTAATGTAATTTCAGATATATGTTTCCTGAAAGAATGTTGCTATATTTTCAGTGTAGGTCTGAGATCATACTGCAGATTGGGTGACCTTGCCAGTGCAATTTAAAACCTCCTTTTGCCAGAAAAATTTCACAGATCAGACTGTATAGTGTGTGACCTAAAAAGTACAATCATAAATTTCTTTTCAGAAAAATCTCAAAGAGTTAGACAGTGTTGATATAAGATCAAACTGCATATTATGTTCAGTCTGATCACAATCTACATTATCTGTAAAAGCTTAGATCTTGATTCACACTTTGCAACGGAAAAGGAAAACTAAAAAGGCAAAGGTAGGAGAAAATATGTTGGAAGATTGTTACATCTGTTTTGCTAATGTTTATAGACTGTCAGTAGATGTTGTTTACCATAGTTCATGGAATAATGAACTCTTAGTGCAGCGCAAGCTGCTGCCAGTATGGATCAAGATCAGACAGACACAAGATGGGCAGTCTAATCTTGGACCTGTAGTTCTTTATTCTATTTTTTTGTGAGATACTGTGTCCAGTGCTTTCTTGAAACTATAAAATTATATTTTTTTCCTCTCAAAATAGATCTGCCATCTAATTTGTGCTCTAATAGTAAACTCTTTACCAAAGGGAAGAAAAATAACCTACTCACCTGCTTGAAAAATTTATGGATGTTTCAAAAAATGGTGTGAGATGTGAATGTCTTTGAAGAGGTACAAAACATTGTTGAAAAAGGAGACAACACTAGTTTCCGGGATCTTCCTCTTTTCATGCAGAGTTTCCAAAAGCTTTCTTCAAAAGCTTTCTTCATTAGGTTTATAGTAGCATGGAATGGTTTGGTGAAAAGTTAACTCTTTGCACACAACAAAATTTGAGATTTGTCTCACCTGAAAGCCTCTGCAGGTAACAATTAGTGTTGGCTCAGCCTATAAAATTTGCCTGTGACACAGTAGAAAACATGGTGGGAAAAGGAGGAAATGCTGGTTACCAGCATTTTCTCCTTTTCCCACCATGTTTTCAAAAGACATCTTCCACAGGGTTATTAATATTTCTCAGGATTATGTGTTAAAGGGTTAAGCTTGTGCATGTTCAATAAAACTGAATGCAGAAGCCTTGTGTTTGCCATACTTTTATATAAAGGTGTTGTAATAGTGAAAATACTTCCTGCTTAACTTGTCAATATTTGGATTTTATGGATTTTTTTGTGCATGTGTCTGCATAAGCTTTTATCACTAACCCTTGGAGGTTTATAGAAATAGAATGGGCAGTTGTTAGGCATTAAAACACACACATCACAATGTAAAAAGCATCTGCAAATTTTGTGCATGCACAAAAAAGTTTTATGAAAAGGGGAAACAACTTACAGTATAAGTGGAAATTTTTGAGACATGAATTTTTTGGGGGGTTTTGCAAACTTTTCTGTTCACATATTTTACCATACATTTATCAAATATAAAGAGGGTCAATCATTTTCAGAATATTCTATACACAAAATGTCCATAATTGGTAATTTGAAAATGTTTCATTTCATGGATAAATTCAGGCATACAGTATTTAGACAAGCTTGAATCAAGCTTAAAAAATGAGCCAATGGACAATTGCTACCAAATGCCAAAACATCATGCTATGCTAGGATAAGAAGCATCAGACAGTGTAGTTCAAGTTCTACTTGAGCCAAATGTGGACAGCAAATCAAATACGGCTAAAAATGATGAAATTTGTCTTTTATAGGATCAGGAACATTGTAAGAAAAGTATAAAATGATGGTAATGTTTCCAGTATTTTCTATTCAGTGTCCCTGGAAGCCACTTGTTGTTAAGTTTGTGTGGTAAAGTTTAACTCAATTGCCATATGCCTCTAACAGAAATTTGCTGTGGACAATTATCATGCCTTTCACCTTAATGGTCAGTGTAGGCTGAGATTAGACTGCAGAAAATTTACAGACTCATCTTTATCTACATTAGTGTCTGCTGTGCCGAGACGTTCAAGTCTAGAGGAAGCTTGAAACAGCAATTTATTTGTGTCTTATTTCTTATCTTGTGACAGATGAGGCAAAAAGAGGCACTTCTGCTGATCAAGGTTAGGATCAAATGTTATACTTATGAACTTTTCTGACAAAAAATCGTCAGTGTATTCAAACATTGACTATGAAGGTAAGGGCCAGTGTTCTGAAGCACACAGAGAGGGGAAGTTGTGCAGTGATTATTGGAAAGTTTGACAGGAATTAATTAAATCTTTACCATACAGCAAAGTTTTGGACTCAAATCCAAAGACTATTAATTTTGTAGACAACAAACTAAATATAGCTCAGAAAATGAATTCTGTCTTTTTATAGGGTTGATTACATTGTGGGAAGGTTTCTAGCATTTTCTCATTTTCCCACAATATTCTCACAAGCCTTCATCATCAGGGTATTTAACAATCAGGATTGTGTGGTTAAGGGTTAAAGGTAAAGCTCACATCCAATTACAATTTATACCTTTCTTGACACTTGATTGTATTAGCTCTTTACCAAACAACAAAATTTCAGACTGGCCCAAAACATTTGCAGACGACAAAATAAACTTAATTCAAAAACTGAAATTTGTTTCCAGCTGTATAGAAAACATTGTGGCAAAAGGAGAAATTGCTGGTAACCACATTGTTTTCAAAAGCCCTCTTGTTTTAGAGTTGTAAACAGGGGTTGTTCGGGAAAGGATTTACCCCAGTAGTTTTCACAGACAGCTGCTTTTTTATGTCCTTAGTATTGGTATAAAGCCTTGGAAAACTATTTGCTGTTGAAAAGCAGATTCTTTTTTTAGCTCACCTGAGCAAGAAGCACACAGAGTGAGCTATTGTGATAGTGCTGTGTCTGTTGTCCGTCGTCAACTTTTTACCTTGTGTATGCTCTAGAGGCCACATTTTTTGTCCAATACTCATGAAACTTGGTCAAAATGTTTGCCTCAGTGAAATCTCAGACGATTTTGAAATTGGGTCATGTAGGATCAAAAACTAGGTCACTAGGTCAGATCTTAGAAATAGTTTGTGTACGTTCTAGAGGCCACATTTTCAGTCTGATACTCATGAAAAGTTGGTCAGAATGTTTGCCTTGATAAAATCTTGTACTAGTTTGAAAAACTAGGTCACTAGGTCAAATCTTAGAAAAACATTGTGTATGCTTTAGAGGCAACATTTCCAGTTCAATACCCATAAAAAGTTGGTCAGAATGTTTGCCTCGATGATATCTCGGACAAGTTTGAAAATGTGTCATGTTGGGTCAAAAACTAGGTCACTAGGTCAAATCTTAGAAAAACCTTGGGTACGTTCTAGAGGCCACATTTTCAGTCCAAATACTCATGAAACTTGGTCAGATTGTTTGTTTTAGTGATATCTCAAAACTGTTTGATAATGGGTCAAAAACTAGGTCACTAGGTCAAATCTTAGAAAAACCTTTTGTACGCTCTAGAGGCCACATTTTCAGTCCAAAAATCTTGAAAGTTGATTAGAATGTTTGTATTGATAATATCTTGGATGAGATTGAAAATGGTTCATGTCGGTTCAAAAACTAGGTCACCAGGTCAAATGTCAGAAAAACCTTGTGTACACTCTGGAGGTCACATTTTCAGTCCAAAACCCTTGAAAGTTGGTCAGAGTGTTTGTCTTGATGATATCTTGGACGAATTTGAAAATGGTCATATTGGGTCAAAAATATAGGTTGCTGGGTCAAATCTTAGAAAAACATTGTATACACTCAAAAGCCCACATTTTCAGTCCAACACTCTCGAAAATGGGTCTGAATGTTTGCCTTGATAATATCTTGGATGAGTTTGAAAATGGGTGATGTTGGGTTAAAAACTAGGTCAATAGGTCAAATGTCATAAAAACCTTCTGTATGCTCTGGAAGACACATTTGCTGTCTGATACTCCTGAAACTTATTCATAATATTTGTCTTAGTGATACCTTGAATGAGTTTAAAAATGGGTCATGTGGAGTCAAAAACTAGGTGACTGGGTGAAATATTAGCAAAACCTGGCGTACACTCTCGAAGCCACATTTTCTCCCTGATACTCTTAAAACTTGGTCAGAATGTTTGTTTTGGTGATGTCGCAAAAGACTTTGATAATGGGTAATTGTCGGGTCCAAAACTAGGTCAGTTGGTCAAATCTTAGAAAAAACTTTTGTAGAGGCCACATTTTCAGTCCAATACCCATGAAACTTGGTCAAAATGTTTATTTTATTGATTTCTCAAAAGAGTTTGATAATGGATATCTGATAAAAAATTAGGTCTCTGGGAAACTGGATTGAAAATGGTTCATGTTTGGTCAATAGCTCAGGTGAGCGATTTCAGGCCATCATGGCCCTCTTATTTTTTACACTGTTAAAAGTAATAATGTTCCTCTACTTTCATTATTCTTTGTGAAATTTTTAAGACTATATAGGTTTAAGAATTAATTGTCTTGATGGACATGGAGTAACATTTGCCTAAACCGTGAATTGTGCATGTGTTTCAAGATGTCAAAGTTTGGAGTTAAAGTTTTTAAAAAAAAAATATCAACAGGTCAAATACCTGTTGCTAGGAAAGAGAGGAGTTCGAAAGAAATGTCAAGGTCACAGAAAGCATCAAGTAACTCGAAGTTTGATAGGTCAAGTGCTTCTGATAGTGCTTATTGGAGTTTGAAGGAAGATACCCAACAATTGTCCAAACTTAAACAGAATTCCAAATCTAGAGGTAATTTGCAGATTTTGTTTGCTTCTTTTACCTTGGCCATTTTCTCATCAGTCTGTCGTGAGAAAATTTCAGCATTTTGTAATTCTGTAATGTTTTTCTGCTAGATCTAAATCTCTTGACCATACTTGATGATAGAAACATCATTCTAAATTTGAAAAGTTTAATGATAACTACCGAACCCTCCCCCCCTCCCAAATCTCAGTCAGAAGCATGCAGGACTGAAGAACAGGGGGTCACCACTGGTTTGATTCCCAGCTAGACCAACATCTGTTTGAGGATTGATGATAGCGGACTGTGAGGACTGTGACAGGATTCATTCCGCTCTCACTGCTTAACATTGTTTTGATGATGGTTATGCCAGAAAACAGTCTGTAGTTTGGGAAGAATATGTGCAGAGTACTTGTAAAAGAAACTTCAGAAAAGCATTGATTGATGCACTGGCCTTTGAGATATAACTGAAATAATGTTGAAAACTTTGTTAAACAGCATACAATCATCAATCAATCTTTGTGATAACTGAACTTGGAAACTGATACTTGTTGGTCCTAGATGACTTGATATGGATTTGAGCAACTTTGCTATGTCTTCAAGGGCCAGCTTTTTATCCAGCCATCATGAAACTTTGTCATAGTTTTTGTGTACATGACATGGAGAAAAATTAGAAACTAGCTTAGTTAGGATAAAATTAAATCACAGGGTCATTGATAGAAGGCTATACTTAGGCCAGCTTGGGTGGCTCAGTGGTGGGCATGTCGGACTCATGACCTGGTGGTTGTGAGTTTGATACCCGGTTGAGGTGAAATTTCATTCCGGCATATTTTCACCGCTCACCTCTGCTGAAGCATATGAGAAAAGTAGTTGGTGGCTTTAGAAAGAAAGTAGTGTAAGTACCGGAGTGAGAAAGCCAGGAAAGAAGTGTGCGTCACTGACCGCCATGATATGACCTCAGCTGTTAAAGTGGTGTTAAACCCCAATATAACCAATACAACCAGCCATACTCAGATTATGAAATAATTTCTAAGCTTTATGGTACTTTGACTCGGCGGCTGTCTTCATGATACAAGGCCATGTTTGAAATATTGTCATATGACTTAATGAACATTGTCACCATGGCATTTTCATAGATATACTTGGGAACTGATGTTCCAGCTTACATACTATTTTATCCTTGCACAAGCATGTTTATTATTTCATTATTTAGTGCAAGTCAATGCACATTTTTAATCAAGAGACAAAGATCTCCAAGTGAGCAATTTTTAATAGGTTGTTATATCTGTACTTTTGTTATTGGAGTGTTCTCTTTATTGCCCTTCATATTATTTAGGAAACGATTACATGTGAGCAACATTCTGGGCAAATGGGGTGTATCACATTTGCAAAAATGTTTGGCACAGTTAGCCGGCACGGACTGCGTAGGCTACCGTGGTTGTAAATTTTGCTATTGGTCAACTTTCTCTATATCAGAGGACCAGTCTATCTCCAGATTTAGTCAATTGCTAGACATAGTGGATTTTATGGACCTGTGTGATGACTTGCTCAGTATGATGCATCACGGAGCTACACTGTACTCCCTTTTCACAGAGCATGGCTCATGTTTTGAAAACAATCAAAAAGGTCACTCATATTTTGATAAAATGTGTATTTATTAGCTTTAGTTTTAATGATCCTGGGAAAAATTACCTTTGATAAGAAAACTTTTGGAGAGACTTCGGGAAAAGGGAGAAAGTGCTAGTTACCAGCATTATAATATTCTCTTGTTCTCACAATTGTTTTCAAAAGGCATCTCTCTCTCTCTGTTGTTAAAGTTGGGATTGAGTGGTAATGACTTAAAGAGATTGCAAAGCTGCAGCAGTGCTCAAGGGGTTAATGAAGTATTTCATGCCACATGCCCTTGTGAATTATTGATACTGTCCATGTTCCTCAGTTGAATGAACATGAGCCGAGGACAGATTGGTTACTGTCCTGTGATTCATAAAAACTTCTATTACCTTTGCAGTTGGATGTATGACATGTGATTTTTGTGTAGGAGACAGGGATGTAGCTGTCAATTTGAATTATTACCAATTTGTTGTGCTGATTCTGATTTGTCAGTGATAGAAGTATCCATAATATGATCTCTATAGTTTTGGAAAAGAAACTGATCTTGTGTATGATAACATGAACACAATGTACTGTAGTATATTTAGCATTGTGCAAAGATTTTTTCACAATGTAGTACAACCTTTCGAAACATTGCAGCTAAAGAATAAAATGGAAAAAAAAATGAAGCCAGCAGTTTGAAACATTACATTATGAGCAACACTCTGTGAAAAAGGAGCATATTACATTTGCAAAAATTTTCAGCACAGGTCAGCCTGTGCAGATTGCGTCAATTTTCTATATCAGAATTCAAACTAAACGCTGTGCTATTTCTTGTTGAGTAAACTCACCTTTTACGAGGTCGACAGCATTTTCTCCTATTCTCACAGTGTTTTCAAAACATTTTTTTTTCTCAGGATTTTTAAAATTCTAGTTTGTTTTGTAGAGGGTTAAACTGCTTCAGAAGTAGGAAACACATGGTTTATTTTTTTCCCCTGATTAATAATGAACAGGTATGATTGACATGCCAATTAACCCTTTACCAGTTGACAAAAAATATTAACTGATATATCAAATTGAACTTACTCCATTTGCAGACAATAAGAGTAAATCAAATGTTGACACTACTCTTATAAATGGGAGAAACAATTTTGGATAAGGAGAAAATGTTGGGTACCAGCATTTTCTCCTTTTACAACAATGTTTTCACAAGGCATTTCCCTCAGGGTCATTAAAAAACTTGATTGTGCGATAAAGAGTTAACTTTACCCCACTGTAAATTTTTAGATTTGTCAAAACTGAATGAATTTTGCAGACGAAATAATGATTGCAAAATAATAATGCAATTGCTTCTTAGAATTTAGCAAAAACATTGTGGGGGAAAAAGAGAAAATGCTGGTAACCAGTTTGTTTCCCATGTTTTCAAAGGGTTAAACAGGGACATTAAAACTCAGGATTGTGCTGCAAAGGGTTGAATATCAATAAAAAGCAGATGGGCTCAAGATGAGGATGTTGCAAACATGTTGTCAACCTGTATTAATTGGAAAAAAAATGGACTGGCCCAATTTTGAAGCACCAGTAGACTACAAAATGAAGGTTACTCAAGTGATAAAAATTGTTGTTAGTGACTAGAAAACATTGTGAGAAAAGAAAAAAAAAATTCTGTCTACCAACATCTTCTATTTTTCCCACAATGTTTTCAAATACCTCTTCCATTAGTTCAAACTCTGGATTGTGTGGTGAAGTAAACTCCTGTAGCATTAATTTTAATGTCTGACAAATGACCAAATTATAGACTTTGTCAAATTGGAAACATTTACAAATGGCAAATAAACCATAATCAAATTAATGGGATTTTGAACAGATAGTACTGTCAGGTGGCTTAGTCACAAGTTAACTCGTTACCAAACGACAAAAATTTAGACTGGTTCAAATTGAAAGCATTTGCAGAAGACAAATTAAAGCTGACTGAAAATTTGAAATTTGTTCTGGGAAGGGTAGAAACCACTGTGGGAAAAGGAGAAAATCCTGTGTAACCAGCATTTTCTCCTTTTCCTACAGTGTTTTCAAAAGGCGTCTTTCTCAGGGGCGTCAAAAGTAGGGATTGTGTGGTAATGGGTTAACTCTTTACCAGGAGACATTATTTGACAAAGAATTGATTGAATGATGTTTTATACTGCTGTCAAACAAAAACCAGGCTTGTTTAGTAAATCTTATTTAACCCACTACCACACGACAATATTTTAGGCTGGTCCAAATCGAAAGCTTTTGCAGACGACAAAATAAAAGTGACAGAAAATTTGAAATTTGGTTTGTGAAGGGTAGAAAACATTGTGGGAAAAGGAGAAAATGCCAGCATTTTCTCTTTTCCCACAATGTTTTCTAAAGGATTACTGGCAGGTACATGTCTGGTAAACATGCATTTTTTCATTATTTGTGCGGTACTCATGCGGTCATTGTGTGGCTTCTTTGCTCCACAGACTGATCGTGAGAGCCTCGGGCGGCAGAAGAAATGAATTTTGTCAGATAACCAATTTCTGCATGTTTTTGTCCGTTTTTCCTCCGTTACATATTCATTAGCCGGTCTGACCAAGCCTTTAGATTTGGATAAGTGAACAGCAAACAGGCATTGGGAGAACAATAATCAGTCATCATTATTTGTCAATGTAGAGCTATTGGAGTGAAGAAATTGATCAGAGAAGGGAGAAAATAACTAATTAAGATGTAGTAGAGTGGGAAAGGTACAGGCAGTTATTCTGTCGTGTCCCTTTATTACACAATACGGAGTTTTAAAGATCCCTAAAACGAAAGCTTTTGAACACATTGTGGGAAAAGGAGAAAATGCTGGTTACCAGCATTTTCTCCTTTTCCCACAATGTTTTCTAAACTTTTATAGAAAACTCCATTCATTTGTGCCATATTTATTACGGTGTCAGCAAATACTTTCAATTTTGTTATGTGTTTCAGAGTTAACCACTGAGGGCTATGTTAACCCTGTACCAGGCACTTCCAAGCACTGCAGATGAAGCTTTCAAAAAACATTGTTGAAGAAGGAAAAAATGCTGGTGACCAACCCCACAATGTTTGCTATCCTATTAAAGACAAACCCAACGTTTCAAGCCTCATTTAACCTTTTACCAAGCGATCCCTGGTTTTTACGACCCTGAGATAGAAGCCTTCTGAAAACATTGTGGGAAAAGGAGAAAATGCTGGTAACCAGCATTTTCTCCTTTTCCCACAGTGTTTTCTACCCTTCCCGGAACAAATTTCAATTTTTCAGTCACCTTTATTTTGTCGTCTGCAAATGCTTTCAATTTGGACCAGTCTAAAATTTCCTCGTCTGGTAAAGAGTTAAGAAGTATGATCCCAAAAATTGTAGTTCTATGGTTGCTTTTGTCTACAATATTTAATAGTAGCACACAGTATAGATAAAAGATCATGCTGCACATTTAGTGCAGCCTGATCTTGATCTACCTAATAACAAATCCTATGTTTCAAGGCACATTTGAGAAATAGGAATCAAATGATTGTAACTTCAAAGTTGCTTTTGTCTACAATGATTCAGCATAGCCAAGAGTGTAGATCAAAGATCAGGCTGATTTTGGAAAGGAGTTAACTATTTAACCCTGTACTCCATAGATACTCATGTCTACCCATTGCTTGTAGGAGCCTTTTGAAAATATTGTGGCAAAAGGTGAAATTGCTAGTGACGAGCAATTTCACCATTTGTCACAATGTTTTCTATGCTATCAAAAGGTATCATATACACATAAGAAAAGGCTTCATCCTTGCTGTTATTTAGGGTCAATTAGAGATACCTTAGAAATGCCTTATGGAGTAAAAGGTTAATAGATGACAAAAGGTGGACTTTTATGGAAACGGTTACTTAACATTTTCTGCTTTTCCCATTGTGTTCTTAACCCTTTACCACACGAGAAAATTTTAGACAGGTCCAAATTGAAAGCATTTGCAGACAACAAGATGAAAGTGACTGACAAATTGAAATTTGTTTTGGGAAGGGTAGAAAACACTGTAGGAAAAGGAGAAAATGCTGGTTACCAGCATTTTCTCCTTTTCCCACAGTGTTTTCAAAAGGCTCCTTTCTAAGGGGTGTCAAAAGTAGGGATTGTGTGGTAATGGGTTAAAATCCTTCCTCCTCAATATTCTTGAAAGTTTGGATTACTTTATAAAGACTTTAGTGCTAATGTAGAGGATCAAGATCAAACAGCAGAAAGTGCAGTCTGATTGTGGGTCTCTTCTGTCCAATGTTTTGCTAGGAAATCAAGCCAAAATAGTCTCACATCAAAAAGCCTTTTATGCCAATCTTAACCCGTTATCATCCAACCCCTAGTTTAAAAGACCCTGACAAATTACCCTTTTAAAGGTGGCCCTTCAGATTTTGGAATGAAAATTTGACAAAAATGGAAAAAAATCATCCTTATACTCCCAAAGCATTTTAATTTGCGTTCATAAAACTCCAGCAGTCGAAAACCATCCAATAACACGAGAAATTGGAGATTTATTACGGACAAGCTAGACACCAACAGGAGACACATTCTATTTTTAGATTATCATTTCTCTCATTTAAATACAGGAAAACACAGACAAAGTTTCAAACATCAGTCCGACGAAGACATTGTTGGAAATAATTATTACATGTTTGTTACGTAACGGAATTTAAGCGTTATGAGTCACGTGCCAGTCACTTGAGATCCCCACAATGCTTTATTGATTCTTGGCGGGAAATCTAAAAATAGCATAAGAGGCTATGTAGCCTTTTAAGGGAATACCATCAAAAATTTTTTTTTTTGTAATTTTATGATTCTTAATTATTGATGATTTGTACTGCTTTTTCATATAGTTTTCAATGATATATATATTTTTTGATTTGGTGCAATGTGAAAATTCTAAATACCCACCTTTAAAAACAATGTAGGAAAAGGAGAAAGTGCTGGTAACTGGAGCATTTTCTCCATATCCTCAATGTTTTCTACCTCATCAAAGACAAATTCCATAATTTGAACCACATTTAACCCATTCCCGCTCAATCCCTACTTTTGACGCCCCTGAGAAAGAAGCCTTTAGAAAACACTGTGGGAAAAGGAGAAAATGCTGGTAACCAGCATTTTCTCCTTTTCCCACAGTGTTTTCTACCCTTCACTAAACAAATTTCTATTTTTCAGTCACCATTTTTTTGTCGTCTGCAAATGCTTTCAATTTGGACCAGTCCAAAATTTTCTCGTGTGGTAATGAGTTAACCCATTACCACACAATCCCTACTTTTGACAACCCTGAGAATGAAGCCTTTAGAAAATATTGTGGGAAAAGGGGAAAATGCTGGTAACCAGCATTTTCTCCTTTTCCCACAATCTTTTCTATCCCTTCAAAAAACAAATTTCAAATTGTCAGTCACTTTTATTTTGTCGTCTGCAAATGCTTTTGATTAGGACAAATCTGAAATTTTGGCATTTGGAAAAGAGTTAAATTGTCGAAAATGGCTTCAATTTGGACAAGTCTACATTTTTGTGATGTGGTTAAAAATTAGATTTTTGTTTGAAAAGCTTATTATGGGGATTGACCTAAAATTTCGCTGTCAGACAAAGAGTTATCTATTTAAAAAAAAATGACTTCTCCAAATTCAGAGCATTTGCAGACCAATTGAGTATGGCTAAATGGTGGAAATTGTCTTCGAAAGGATAAAAAGAATACTGTTGGAAAAGGAGAAAATGATTGTTTCATATATACTTTCTCTTTACTAGAAAATGTTTTCAAAAGCTGTCTTTATCATGGTCGCTAAAGCTCATGATTGTTTGGTATAAAGAGTTAAAACCGCAATTAGACTTCTCTGAGCAAGAAAATTTAATTTGAATAATTCATCGATTCCCTGATGGAGTCAATTTTCCATGACTGTTTTCCCAGACTGGTGTAATACCATCTGAAATGTTTTGTTAGAACTTGTGTCTTCTTGGAAAATTTTCTGACTCCATGGTAAAATTGATCATTCTGATAAGACTTTTTTAACCCTTAACCCTTTACTACATAATCCCAAGTTTTAGTTGCTGGAGGCATGGCCTTTTGAAAACATTGTGTGAAAAGGAGAAAATGCTGGTAACCAGCATTTTCTCCTTTTCCCACAATGTTTTCTACCCTTTCAAGGAATGAAATTATCATTTGGGCCACATTCAATTTGTTGTCTGCAAATGCTTTTAATTTGGATGAGTTTAGGTTTTTGTCATTTGGTAAAGACTCAAGTGCCTTTCCCAACTGAAGGTGTTTTTGTGGCCAGTATAGCTTAAGATCAGGCTGCACAAAATGGACAGCCTGATTTTGATTTATACTGTGTGCTCTGCTGATAAACACTCTTTGAGACAAGTAATGTGCTGAAATTGTGGCTATTTAGGTCTTAAAATTATACTGAACAGCCCTGTCTCACCGAGGTAGTTACAAACAAAATTTACGTAACAAAAGTTTTACGTAACTATAGGATAGGGACATTTATCTGCCACAAGACACATGAAAAGTATAGTGATAGTTTTCATGTGTCTCGTGAAAGATTAATGCCACAATACTATAGTTAGTCTTAAAACTTTCAAAAAAAAAAGTGGGGGGGGGGGGCAATATGGATTTTGGATTTACATGGCACTATGAGAGTCAAAGCTTTCCTATGTAAAGGTTATACAGTATGTCACAATTCTACCAAACAATCTCTTGTTTTAACGACCCTAATTGAAGAGATATTTGAAAACATGCTGGAAAAATGCTTTCAACCTGCATTTTCTTCTCTTCTCACCTTTCCAAAGCCAGATGTAATGAAAATATGCAAAAGCAGTTAAGTGTTTCAGATCTGCTTCAATTGGTGGTGATGTTCAGAATGGTGTCAGACAATTTTTCTGTTGATGAATAATTTAATGGCTAGATGTGACTTGTAACATATCTTTGCAAACCAACTAGAAACTTTCACAAAGAAATATATAAAGTTTTTTCTTTCTTGTAAGTAGTAAATAGTTCCTTAGTCTAATCATAGTGCAAAACGAGACTATCTTCACCAAAACATCTCACAGAGATTGGACCATGTAGATACAAGATCAGTTTGCAAGTTCAAAGGTTGAGATCCAGGCATCCTTGGTCAGCTGTGAGCCTCCAGGAATTAAGCCAGAACCTGCAACATGCGAAAAGAGGCATTTGGGCATTTGAGTAAAGTCTCGGATCAGCCCATGCACTTGACGTTTTTATGTAATTTTCTGTTTTGCACAAGGCTTCTGTAGCACAAAATCTAATGTAGATGTAAAGTGTGTTATGGAATAGCCTGCATGGACTGAGCAGGCCAATCGGAGATGACACTTTATGCAAATATCAGAATGCCCCTATTCTCATGCTGCAAGCCGTATAGTAGGGCTAAACAGATAAATATCAGTGTTAAGGGTGTTGGTCCCAGATGCTCTAGGTAAGGTAAGGATTTTTTTCTCAAAAACTTGTTACATGGACCATACCAGACAGGTCATAATTTCCAATCGTAGTATAAAAAGTTTACAATCCTCAGCATTTTCTAGGTAGGGTAGGGAAACCCTAAACACAGGTATAGTTTTTTGTGGTATTTGTCGAAGACAATACCACTTTGAGTTCAAGATTGAATTTTGATAACCACGTATCTTATTTTGTGCAAAGCCGAAGGAAATAAACCCAGTTAAACTCATTTTTTTTGGGCAAATGAGTTTTACGGTGGCACTCGGATATGTAATTTGAAATGGCATATTAAAATACATTGGGTGAGGCCATCGATCGTTGAGATACTTATTTTTGATTGAAAATAGCTTCTCTCACTCATAACCTTTATTGGTGCAATGTTACAAATTTGCCAACTGACCCTTGGCTTTTTCGTTCCAAAACCAGTTTGTTCCATGGTTTGTTCGTCCTATGGTTGCGCGCTACTCCATTTGATTGCTCATGAATATTTATAGATAGAGGTAATTGATTGTAATGTTGGAAATTAAATGTAAAAGGCTAGAGATATTTCAAAATTATAGTTTTCAGGAACAAACTTAATTTTGTTTGATGTATCAACAGGATTTTCTCTCTATTCGTTATGCACCCTACTGTCAAGGGGCACTACTCCTGCTTCCTCCTAATGATCAAAGGAAGAGCACTTACACAAAAATAAACCAAACTTTGCCATGAGTACTCTCCCTTCAACCAAAAAGGTATTCATTTGCTCAGACCAGCCCTCCACTAGGACCCCGAAAGGTTCCCGATCGTAAAAATGACAGGAACTGGATGCTTCAGCACATCTTCACAATAATCGGGAACCGTTCTTGGTGTTTTTTAAACCCATCTGGATACATTCTTGGTGTGTTGGGGCCGATTCGGGATCAAAAAAGCTTCGGTATCCAAATTTTAAAAGTTTTAAAATTTGGACGCCGATCGTTGAGTTCAGGGAAGTGTTGGGACCTTCGGCATCCCTTCGGGGAACCTTCAGCGATCATTCAGGACATTCTGAGACACATCGCACACAATCCGGCAGCATTTGGCGAAGTTTCTTATTCACTTTGTCGCCCCGAGCGGTGAAGGAAAGATAACTCGCCTACATATACCCTGGCAATCACATCGCCAACATGTGGGCATTGATTCTTAATTTTCCAATTTCGTAGCATTTGATTGGTTCTCAAGCAAAGGGAAACTGATGCATTTTCCTGATGTATTGTGCCAAATGAGTCATAATTAATGGATCTATAATATCCACTGCTTTAACAGCTGGCTGAATCACATGGTAGACTTGTCCTTGGACATGCAGAAAACTGACATATAGCATAAAGTTTTGACACAGGTTATCCTGACCTTGGTAGATACTTTTTGGAGACCTATGTGTTTAACATCCTTTTTATAGAGAATGACTAATGTGCAGATAATTATATGAATATAGCTGAAATGATGCGATTGTTCTTCAAAGGGTAGAAAACGGCGTGCACAAGAGAAAAAGCAGGTTACCAGAGTCGTCTCTTTTCTTTGCTTTATTTTGAAGGCCCTTCTCCAATTATTGTTTAAACATGGTACTGTTTTGTATACTGCTAAAACTTATAAAAGTCTTATTGATTTCATGCTGTGCTCCAGTGCATGTATATGCTACCAATTTACTAGAAACACTGTGTGCTCCAGTGCATGTATATGTAACCCATTTACTAGAAACACTGTGTGCTCCAGTGCATGTATATGTAACCAATTTACTGGAAACACTAACTGTACCATTTTAACAACAGCTTTTTGGTTTGGACCATATTGAAAACATTTGCAGATGACACAAAATGTAACTCAAAAAATTTGAACTTGATTTTGGAAGAGTAGAAGACATTGTGGGAAAAGGAGAAAATGCTTGTTACCAGCATGTTCTCCTTTCCCACAATGTTTTCAGAAGGCTAATCTTCCTCTGGGTCATAAAAACCAGAGCTTGTTTGGGAAAAGGTTATATGAGATATTTTTGAGACAAGTTATGTATGTGATGGTTTCTGATTGAGTATATTAGATAGCAACTTTACATAAAAGTTCTACTATCTTGACAGCATATTTTTATTCTTTAGCTTATTAAATGTATAACAATAAGACTTGTGACAGGAGGATCTTTGAGGAACAAATTTTTTGGTGACAGGATAACAAGACATATATATTTATGTGTACATGTATGTTTGCTTGGTAAGCAGTGCTAGATTTGCAAGGAGTTCAATATTGCTGAAATTGAGAAGCTGTAGCATGATTTATATGGAGATAGTGATTTGTTGGATGGTTGGAGAAATATGAAATCTGAGGATATACAGAAAAGAGCACTACCAATAGGTAAGCATTGTATTTGTTAACATTGGTTGATTTAACTCATTACCACACAATCCCTACTTTTGATGCCCCTGAGAAAGAAGCCTTTTGAAAACACTGTAGGAAAAGGAGAAAATGCTGGTAACCAGCATTTTCTCCCATTCCGACAGTGTTTTCTACCCTTCCCAGAACAAATTTCAATTTTTCATGCAGTCACCTTTATTTTGTCGTCTGCAAATGCTTTCAATTTGAACCAGTCTAAAATTTTATCCTGTGGTAAAGAGTTAAGAGTGCTGAGGAGTCTTGTTTGTCCAGGTAATGTTGGTTGAGATCAGACTGCTTTTTGCAGATGGTGTTGAGTATGATCAGACTGTACAGAATGTGCAAACTTAAATGTAGAATTTCTTCTTTCAGAGCTGGCATCATTCATATAGCATTATATTAGAGTTTTTTTTATCTGAATGACAGTGCTTGGCAGGAAGCTCAGTGGTTAGCATATCTGACCAGTGAGTTGTTGGTTGCAGGTCTGATGTCCAGCGAAGGCAAACTGTCTTATTGGGCTACTTTTTGTCTCTTTATTTGATGACTTTGAATAACGTTGTGTCAGTACTGGTCTTACAAGCCAGGAAACGCATCCCTTGGTACACTGACTGCCATGACCCTGATTGCTCATTGTGCTGATACACCAAAAATATCAAGGGAACTTGAATTTAACGAATGGCATTTGCAGACAATGATGAAAGAAATCATCCTCGGATACCCTGGGGTCTCCCTATTTGCTATGCTACATCGACCCTGGGACAATTGACTAATAAAACTTTGAATCAGCCGCCGAAAATTGATTCGAAACGTCATAGCGTACAGTCCACTCGCCCATCACAAAATGATAATGTAACCAATGAAAAGCCAGCATTCAGCCAGCGGTAAAGCGAGGGAAATTCAATTAATTGTCCCAGGGGTCGATGTAGCGTAGCAAATAGGGAGACCCTGGGGTATCCGAGGATGGAAAGAAATCAGAATACACAAAATACGCTGTCTGCATGATCTGGAATATACGCATACAGTTTGGGAGGTACTTGGACTAAAGTCACACTAAAGTATATCATTTAGGTGTTTTTCACTTCCAAATAAGGTCTGTTGTAATAAGTTAGATCTCTCTGGGTCAATATCTGTTTTATTGTGGCAGGAAAACTAGTGCAGTATGATGCTCAGTGTCAAGATTAACAACTTTAAAGCTCACTAAAGTATTAAGTGAAGGTGAGCTATTGTCAGTTATTGCCTGATGTGCATTGGTATGCTTTGTGTGTCAATAATTCCCTAAAACATCTCTCAAACTTTTCTAGAAAATGTTATAACGCTTGCCAGAGGCCCATTGAATAACATTTTTTCTAGACTTGTTTAATATAAAATTTAATCTGAATGCCAGCTTAAGTCAGCTCCTTATTACATGAGTTGAGATCCTTTCTGTTAAAAGGCATGTTGTAACCTGAATTTACTGGTGACCTACATTGTAAATTTTGAGAGGTTATAGGGAATACAGTATTTTCTGATCATTTTCACAAAATTATCATCCAATACAAATGTGTAGGATGAATTATAGATGTAACAAGACATTCAGTATGCTTTGACTGGTTTACCTAATCACTGTTACCAACTTTGCCGTCCTCTTTAACTTCACACTGTTATGTTGGTGCCAATAGCCCCAACATCAAACTAAAATATTTAGTTGAGTGGATGCTTGTCTGATTTTTGACGCAACAGGGTTCAATTAGATTAAGTTAAATGTGGAACATGATAGCAATATTGCCTGTGGTTAGACACAAACAAAAGTGCAAATCTGCATAATCACTGAACGAAAATTGTGAAAAAAAATTCTGTGGCCTCGTATAACTTTCGGTTTGTATATTGAAAACAAATACGAAATGTACATGTGATTGGCCCGAGATTCTAAATGCCCATGACAGCTATTTATGATAGGTATTGTTTAATTGATCTCAAATAAAGAGGGATTATTAATGTGCTGTACTACTTCCTCTCCTCAATTGCAACGTATCCGTTTAGTCACCACTGATCTCCTCAATCACCGATTTTACTAAAAATCTTGATTTCTTGGAAGAAGGGCTATAGAGAAATATATAGTTTTGGTCTCAAAGTACAGGGAATTGAAGGATCCTTAAATATGCGTATCTTTAAATATGCTGATGGATGGAACCACAATGACTCAGCAAATTCAAAAAACCTGAAGCCTAATTGTTTGCATCCCATCAAAATAACATACTTGGTCTCAGAAAAGGAAAGAAATGCTCATTAATGGTATTTTCTCCATTTCCCACAATATTTTCTATTGTTTTAGCAATAAATCATATTTTTTAAAATAAAATTGTTTTTGACAACAACAGCTTTCAATTTGTTCAAGTCTCAGATTTGTCATCATTATGGTAAAAACTTTACTGCTTTACAAGATGACAATTGTTTTTACTTATCCAAAAGCATTTGCAGAGGATAAAAACAATTCAACTCAAAACCTGAAATTTGTCTTCAGAAAGGTAGAAAACCTATTACGTACATGTAGTGGGAAACGGAGAAAATGCTGGTTACCAGCATAAAAGTCGTAAAAACCTAGGATTGTTTGGGAAAGGCTGAAGGCCATCATTTTAACCCATTACCACACAATCCCTACTTTTGACGACCCTGAGAAAGAAGCCTTTAGAAAACATTGTGGAAAAAGGAGAAAATGCATTTTCTCCTTTTTCCACAATGTTTTTTATCCTACACAAAACAAATTTCAAATTTTAAGTCTCTTTTATTTTGTTCTCTACAAATGCTTTTGATTTGGACAAACCTAAAATTTTGTCATGTGGTAACAAGTTAAAGGTGGCCCTTTAGAATTTGGGCTGAAAATTTTACAAAATTGCAAAAAAATCATCCTTATACTCCCATAGCCTTTTAATTTGCGTTGATAAAACCCCAGCAGTCGAAAACCATCCGATAACACGAGAAATTAGAGATTTACTACGGACTCGGTTGACACCAACAGGAAACACGTTCTATTTTTAGATTATCAATTCTGTCATTTAAATACAGGAAAACACAGACAAAGCTTCAAACATCCGTCCGAAGAAGACCTCATGGAAAATGGTTATTACACATTTGTTATGTAATGAAATTTAAGCGTTATTAGTCACGTGCCAGTCACTTGACATTCCCACAATGCTTTATTGATTTTTGGTGCGAAATCTAAAAATATCTTAAGAGGCTACATAGCCTTTTAAGGGAATACCATCAAAAAAATTTGTTTTTGTAATTTTATGATTTTTAATTATTGATGATTTGTATTGTTTTTTCATATAAATTTTAATAATAGATATATCTTTTAATTTGGTGTGATGTGAAAATTCTAAATACCCACCTTTAAGTAAATAAAGTTTCTCATCTTTTTCAAAAGGATTTCTCAAAAAAAAAAAATTTAACATAATCCTGCTTTGAGCTTTTTTTAGCATTGAGAATATTGCCTTCGAGTTTAAATTTCAGAGACCATTTTCTTTTGTTGAGATAGTAAAAATAATTAGAATTTTTGTATTCCCAGTCGCTGCATATCTAGAAATGAAATTAGATCAGAATGATTTAGCCAGTTTCACAATGGTGATATCTCAAAGACTTGAATTTTGATGAGAAAGAAAGATAGAATTGATTTTTTCTTCATTTTTGTTGACTTTGGCGTAAAATTTGAAGATGGTCTATTGGAACTATGAATTGAAATGGTCCAGGTGCTATTAGCAGTTCATGCATTGTTTTAACTCATTACCAAACGATAATATTTTAGACCAGTCCAAATTGAAAGCATTTGCAGATGACAAAATAAAAGTGACTGAAAATTCGAAATTTGTTTTGTGAAGGTAAGAAAACATTGTGGGAAAAGGAGAAAATGCTGGTTACCAGCATTTTCACCTTTTCCCACAATGTTTTCTAAAGGCTTCTTTCTCAGGGGCGTCAAAAGTAGGGATTGTGTAGTAATGGGTTAATAAATAATTGCTATTTTAAAGCTTTTACTAGTGCGGAATGCTACAGACAACAATACGGGAGAGTTCTATGTTCGAAGTATTGCAAGGCATTTCTGCCTTCTGAGTATAAACACTTGTGAAACAGGAGGCACACAAGTTAGTTATCTGTCATGGTGATAAGAATAAAACAGAACACTGTCAAAAGGGGTTTGAAATGTTTTGTTCAAACCTTTCAATCCATTATTTTCAATTATCCCTATACCAAACAATCCCTGGTTTTCACGACCCTGTGAAAGAAGGCTTTTGAAAACATTGTGGAAAAAGGCGAGAATGATGGTAGCATTTTCTCCTTTTTCCGCAATGTTTTCTATCCAATCTAAGAAATTAAGCTAATTTTTATCAATTTTGAATTTGTTAAAAAAAAGTCTAAAATTTGTCGTTTGGGAAAGGGTTATTTCTTCCCTAAGGCACCAAGTTACAGATTGATCTGTAGTTAAAAAGATGATCAGTCACACAAGTTATTGATGATTTTACAATAAGACTATGTTAAGACAATTTGTTAATTTAAGCCAAGATAGCTTAGAATGAAGAGGTTTCTTTGCCAATGAGGACAGTATAGATCAAGATCAGAATCTACAACCTGATGTCTGTGGAAAATGGCATCAAATACCATACAAATACCATGCTTCCTCAACATTTTAACCCTTTCCCAAACAAGCCCTGGTTTTTACGTGTCTGCAGTAAAAGTATTTTGAAAACATTGTGGGGAAAGGAGAAATTGCCCGTAACGAGCAATTTCTCCTTTTCCCCCAGTGTTTTCTACCCTTTTTAAGAACTTTCTGCCATTTTCTGAAAATCTAAAATTTTCGTCTGCAAACTCTTTCAGTTCGGAAGAGTCGAAAATGTGTCGTTTGGGAAAAGGTTAAAGAAGACAAACATGGTCCGGACCCCCCCTGGAAATTTGGCAGAAATGTGGTTATCAGATTCGTGAATGGGACTGGTTTGATATTGCACAGCATTTATGTAAAATACAGTTATACAAGTAAATTAAAAAAAAAAAAGGTTCTAAATGTGGAGACTTCCTCATGGTTAGAACTGGAAACATGGGCTTTTCTTGTAACCGGCTTACATCCACTGAAATCCGGAAATCATAGAATCATAGAATAAGACGAGTGCGTTAAATTTTCCATGGGACTCCCCTGAGAAAGATATCTGGAAACGTGGGCTTTTCTTGTAACTGGCTTACATCCACTTAAATCATAGAATCATAGAATAAGACGAGTGCGTTAAATTTTCCATGGGACCCCCCTGAGAAAGATATCTGGATCTGCGCATGACAAATATGCAAATGTTAGCATAGAAAATTGGTAGGCAAGAAAAAATAAACCTTTAGCAACCATAAGACAAAGAAAGTTTTTGAAACTTCTTTGGGTGAAGGAGAGTTGTAGTAGATAAATATTGCTTTCAATTTGAAGAGCTCTAAAAATTCATTGTTTCGTAGAGATGTAACTCCAAACCACGAGCTGACAGAGTTTTAGAACTTTCATGTTAACCCTATACAACACAGTTCTGAAGTTAAAAAAGCCTGACAGAAAGAACTTTTGAGAACATCATGGGAAAAGGAGAAAATGCTGGTAACCCACATTTTCTCCTTTTCCCACTGTGTTTTAGAACCTTCCTGCCCGCCCGGGTGGCTCAGTGGTGAGCGTGTCGGACTCATGACCTGGTGGTTGTGAGTTTGATACCCGGTTGAGGCGAACTTTCTTTCCGGCGTATTTTCGCCTTTCACCTCTGCTGAAGCATGTGAGAAAAGCAGTCGGTGGCTTTGGAAAGAAAGTTGTGTTAGTACCGGTGTGAGAAAGCCAGGAAACACATGTGCGTCACCGACCGCCATGATATGACCTTAGCTGTTAAAGTGGCGTTAAACCCCAATACAACCAACCAACCAAGAACCTTCCTGAGACAAGTTTCAGTTTTTAAATCGTGCTTAATTTTTTGTCTGCAATTGTTTTCAATATGGACCAGTCTAAGATTTTGTTGTTTGGTGGGTATAAGGATATTATCTCCCGTTTTTCAGTGTGTTTTTTTTTTTAACATTTTCTTCCTCAAGTCTTCTGAAGAGGTTATTAAAAGTTTTTTTAACCCTTTTCTGCTCAATCCCAAATTTTTAGGACTAGCCATATTTGGCTACTTCTGAAATTACAGTAGGAAAAAGAACAAAATTAACCCTTTCCCAAATGACTAACTTTTGGACTAGACCAAATTGAAAGCATTTGCAGACGACAATTCAACACTTGCTAGAAAGATTATTTCTGTCTATGATAGGGTAAAAAACACTGTGGGAAAAGGAGAAAATGCTGGTTACCAGCATTTTCTCCTTTTCCCACAATGTTTTCAAAAGGCTACTATTCCAGACCCGTAAAAACCAGGAATTGTTTGTTAAAGGGTTAATGTTGGTAACTATAATTTTCTGATAGTCCCACAATATTTCCTACCCTTTCAGAGAAACCTTTTTTCACTTGATACACATTTGTTGTCTCCAAAATTAATACCGTCAGTTTGGTCTAGTCCAGATTTTCCTGTTTGGTAAAGGATTATTGCAGTTGTAAACATTGTTGCACAAAAAGGAATAATTTGTCAACAAAAATTCTGCCATTGCCTAAAATGTTGGGAAAAAATTTGTCTGTTCTGAAGGAAGATTCATTTTTGTGAAGCTGCTGTTTGCTGGCTTCTATTTTTATTGCCGAAATTATAGACCTCATTTCAAGCTCTAATGGTACATTTACTCTTTAAGTACTTCAAAATTGATTTTTGTTTTAGAAGAGGCTTAAAGTTAGCTGTATAACCTCAATGTACAAAATTCCTGAGGAAAATTTTTTGTTCAGCTTATCAACTCATTACCAAACGACAAAACTTTAGGTTTATCCAAATCGAAAGCATTGCAAACAACAAAATAAAAGTGACTGACAATTTGAAATTTATTTTGTGAAGGGTAGAAATAATTGTGGGAAAAGGAGTAGATGCTGGTTACTAGTATTTTCTCCTTTTTCGAGAATGTTTTCTATGGGCTTCTTTCTCACAGTCTTCAAAAGAAGGTAATGGGCTTAAGAAAACTGAATTAACCCTTTCTGAAACAATCATGTGTTTTCATGGCATTGATAAAAGGGTCATCTGAAAAACATTCTTGAAAAAGGAGAAAATGCTGGTAACCGGCATCTTTTCTATTTCCAAAATCTCCCAATTTTCTGTATGTCCAAGTAATGTTTTAACTCCTGATTCGGTCGGTATTAGACAGGGTTGACTTTATGGATCTGTGATTATGTATTGAATTGCTTGGTATTCTGTATTGCGGAGATGTATTGGGTCCCCTTTTGCCGGAGCATGGTTCGGATGCATTTTTTGTCTGAGAGCTGGCCCACTTGGCGGGATGAAAGCTGCAACGACTTCATCCTAGGACTTTGTATTGGTTGTTTACGTGACGTGAATGTTACCTTGACGTTGCGTAAACAGCTGAACATTACTGCTATCATTGTATCACAGGATTACACTTGAAGAAGGCGGTTGTACCGCCGAAAGCTTGTGTACATTTTATAATTAAAAGTATGCATCTAGTAATAAAAATGACCAAAGGCCCAGTGATGGCCAAAAGTAAACAATTGGGGTGTTAGTATACATTTAAATTGTATCATTTTTCACATAAACCCCCCTACTTCAGGTGTAAATGTACACATTTGATTATTGATACCAAACTACATCTGTAAACATGGACCCATAAACAGTATAGAGTGTTCTTGAGCAAGACATTTGAGCCCTAGCCTAGTATTGGTGACCCAGGAACTAGATGAATATGTGAATTGTCATTGTGATATGACTGAAAGTAGCTTTAAACACCATTCAATTAATTGATTAATCAAGTTGTCAATACCAAATTAATGAGCGTCAGCTACCTGATTACTTTTTATAATGACTATCTTTTAATCAGCCTCAACCCCTTATGGATTGGGGGAGGGGGAACGTCAAAATCAATATCATCTGTTGTCAAGAACAACTCTTTTCTTCTTTTTGATAGTACTTCAACAGATATGCTGCTGAACTCTTTACCAAACAACAAAATTTTAGACTGGTCCAAATTGAAAGCATTTGCAGACAACAATGTAAAAGTGACTGAAAATTTGAAATTTCTTTTGGGATTAAGGGAAGAAAACATTATGGGAAAAGGAGAAAATGCTGGTTACATAATATTTTCAAGAGGTGTCTTTCAAAGGAGTGTTAAAAGTTGGGATTGTGTGGTAAAGGGTTAAATATCAGAAAAATAATGCAACAAAAGGAGAAACTGCTCTTTATCACCTTTTTCCACTTAATACTGTTGATCACCTACATTTATATCCCCACTGGTTGTGATTTTCTCTCTTTTTATAAAGGTAATTCAGATCAAAGATAGAATGAAAATATACCAAGAGTATTGACTGGTATTCAGTGCATGTAATGCACCAGCTTGCTACTTTTTTGCAAAGTGCAGACTTTACTCTACTTAAAAACAAAAGTATGGTGTGGTCAAAGTTGAAAGCATTTGCAGATGACAATATATGTTTTACTCAGAATTTTAGGATGTGTCTTTGAAAGGATAGAAAACATGGTGGAAAAAGCAGAAAATGCTGGTTAACAGCATTTCCTCCATTTCCAACTATGTTAAAAAGTCTTATTCTTCAGGGTTGTCATAATTTGGGATTTAATGGTTACAGTTTAAAAGGCCAAATGTGATAATGAAAACGCCTTTCTTCCAATAAAATGTACAATGGAACTGCAATTTAAAGGTTTATGTTACAAGATTGTCTGACAGACACTAGGACGATGTGTGTCGATGTGTGTCAGAAATCGGACTACTTACGGTACTATTTAGAGCTTTGATCTGTATCTACGTTGTACCAAAAGCAATTGGAGTTTTGCCTGGCACTGAGAGCTTAAATGCTCTGTTTAAATTGTTAGGTGTTAAAGGTGGCCCTTCAAATTTTGGAACGAAAATTTAAAAAAAATACAAAAAAATCATCCTTACACTCCCAAAGCCTTATAATTTTCATTCATTAAACCCCAGTAGACGAAAACTATCTGACAACTATATAAATTAGAGATTTACTACAGTCTAGGTCGACACTGAAGGGAAACACAGTCTATTTTTACATGAGCAGCTGGCTCATTTACATACCGGAAATATACAGACGAAGCTTCAAATATAGCATCTGTAGTTCTAGACATTATGGAAAATAATTACATGTTTGTTATGTTATGAGATTTAATAGTCATTAGTCATGTGCAAGTTACTTAACAGTCCCACAATGCTTTTTTGATTTTGGCGGGAAATCTAAAAATAGCTTAAGAGGCTACGTAGCCTTATAAGGGAATACCACCCCAAATTTTTAGCTCACCTGAGCACAACGTGCTCAAGGGGAGCTTTTAGGGTCACTTGGTGTCCGTCGTGCGTCGTCCGTCGTGCATCGTGCGTCGTCAACAATTCTTTAAACATCAACTCCTCCTAAACCACTGGGCCAATTTGGACCAAACTTGGCAGGAATGTTCCTTGGGAAGTCCTCTTTAAAAATTGTTCACAGAATTTGATTCCGTCAAAACCTCTGGTTGCCATGGCAACGAAATGGAATTTTTTAGCAAATTCTTTAAAAATCTTCTCCTCTGAAACCGCTGGTCGGATTTTGAAATTATTTCACAGATATGTTCCTTGGGTGACCCTTTTCAAAAATTGTTCGTGAAATTTTGATCCGTCAAAAATTGTGGCTCTGGTGAATGGAGGCTACTTGCACTATACAGAAATCAAGGAATTCTTTAAAAATCTTCTCCTCTGAAACCGCTGGTTGGATTTTGAAATAATTTCACAGATATGTTCCTTGGGTGACCCTTTTCAAAAATTGTTCGTGAAATTTTGATCCGTCAAAAAATGTGGCTCTGGTGAATGGGGGCTACTTGCACTATACAGAAATGAAGGAATTCTTAAAAAATCTTCTTCTCCGAAACCGCTGGTCAGATTTTGAAATAATTTCACAGAGATGTTCCTCGGGTGACCCTTTTCAAAAACTGTTTGCGAAATTTTGATCCATCAAGAAACATGGCTCTGGTGAATGGGGGCTTCTTGCACTATTGGGAAATGAGGAAATTCTTAAAATTTTTTCTTCTCTGAAACCACTGGTCAGATTTTGAAATAATTTCTCTGGGATATTCCTTGGGTGACCCTTCTCAAAAATTGTTCACAAAATTTTAATCCGTCAAGAAACATGGCTCTGGTGAATGGGGGCTACTTGCACTATAGGGAAATGAAGAAATTTTTAAAAATTCTTCTTCTCTGAAACGGCTGGACAGATTTTAAAATGATTTCACAGTGATGATCTTTGGGTGACCCTTTTCAAAAACTGTTCACAAAATTTTGATCCATGAAGAAACATGGCTCTGGTGAATGGGGGCTACTTGCAATATATGGAAATGAAGAAATTCTTGAAAATTCTTTTTCTCTGAAACCCCTAGTCAGATTTTAAAATAATTTGACAGAGATGTTCCTTGGGTGATCCTTGCTCTTGTGAATGGGAGCTACTTGCACTATACGGACATGATGATATTCTTGAAAATTCTCTTTCTCTGAAACCCCTGGTCAGATTTTAAAAGAAATTTTCCGAAATGTTCCTTGGGTGACCCTTTTCAAAACTTGTTTGTAAATTTTGATCCATCAAGAAACATGGCTCTCGTGGATGGGGGATACTTCCTCTTATACAGAAATGAAGAATTCTTAAAAATTCTTCTTTTTGAAACTGATGGTCAGATTTGGAAATGAATTTTACAGGTGACCTTTTGAAAATTGCTTAGCAAAATTATAAATTTGGTTCCAATGTTTCAATACCTCAAAAAAAAATAGGGTATGGTCATCTCAAAACTCAGGTGAGCGATCCAGGGCCATCTTGGCCCTCTTGTTTTTTTTTGTAATTTTATGATTCTCAATTACTGATGATTTGTATTGTTTTTTTTTCATATAAATTTCAGTGACATATACATTTTTTGATTTGGTGTGATGTGAAAATTCTAAATACCCACCTTTAACCCATTACCACACAATCCCTACTTTTGATGCCCCTTACAAAAAAGCCTTTACTAAACATTGTGGGAAAAGGAGAAAATGCTGGTAACCAGCATTTTCTCCTTTTCCCACAATGTTTTTCCTACCCTTCACAAAACAAATTTCAAAATTTCAATCACTTTTATTTTGTCGTCTGCAAATGCTTTCATTTTGAACCAGTCTAAAATATTGTTGTTTGGTAATGAGTTAAAGGGTTTAGGGGTCAGTGCTACCAAATAAGGAGAGGCGTGGAGGGATTACATGTTGGTCATCTTGAGGTGATAATTGAGATGTGATTCATCCAGCAGCTGTCTCCATTATTGGATGGCCACATTAGCCATTTTACACCAGTGGACTGTGATTGTTTCATTAGCGCTTTACTGCTTTACCAGGAAAGCTGAACTATGTTGACTGGAATTGAAAGTTGCTTTGGCTACTATGAGTGTCATATAGCCTGCAACACGCCAAAAGGGACATTTGGACATCCGCGTAAAGTGTCGTCTCGGATCAGCCTGCACAGTCCGCGCAGGCTAATCTGAGACGACACTTTCCGTTTTCATGCAATTTTCTGTTTTGCGCATGTCTACTGTAGCACAAAATCTAATGTAGTCTTAAAGTGCCATCTCGTATTAGCCTGCGCGGACTGCGCAGGCTGATCCGAGACGACACTTTACGCAGATGTCCGAATGTCCCTTTTCGCATGTTGCACATGATATGGCCTGCAACACACAAAAAGGGGCACTGGGACATTTACGTAAAGTGTTGTTTTGGATCAGCACTTTACGACTACATTAGATTTTGTGCTACAGTGCAGGGCTGGAAAATAGCGCTGGTCAGAGGTCCGGGACCTACTGAAATGGAGATAGGACCCAGGGAAATAAACAAGGCGAGGGTAATTGTAATATCAACAGTTTTCCCTGGTTCCCGGTTTGCCTTACATCAGTAATAGTAACATGAGGTGGAACTGGTTAAAATCTATGATTATAATTATAGTTGGCGCTTTTCGCTAAAAGTTTATGGAAACATGTACATTCAAACCTAGGTTTTCATCAAATATGAAACGGAAAACACCAGCAGAAAATAGAACAGAGCTTTCATAATTAGAGGTAGATAGAAAGTATGAGAACAAAGAATGGGTTGGTTCCTTGACCATCGAAATGAAAGTTGGTCATGTGTTTCATTCCACGATGAAACCATTCAACTCCTGACTAACACACACACAAAAAAATATTCAGAATTGCAAATAATATATTGGTCAATATAAAAATTTAGATACCCACAGAAGCCACTAAGAGTAAAGGCAAATTAAAATGGTATGTTTTTTTTTTTTTTTTGGGGGGGGGGGGGGCGGGGGGCAGGGGTGGAGGGAGTCATCTCCTGAGATTCACTGTCCTGTACAATAAAATAAAAACTTACAGACTTGCCCAAGTATACCTTGAACCCTCATGTTGTAAGGGCCAAAAGGTCCCAGACCCAGCTATTTCTATCACTGTTTTTCAGCCCTGACAGTGATCCTGTGCAAAACAGAAAATACTATATAGAAATGGAAACTCTGTGCAGTCAGAGATTGTACTGTACGACTGTATTAATAAATTTTGTGCTGCAGTATACTTGTGCATTGCAGCTGAACCCCAGTATCTCAGTCAGGACTTCAGAATGGGGTTGTGGATTCGAACCTCGGCTCAGCCAATTTTTACAGAATATTGTTGATAGTAATTGCAACAAGATTCATATATCTCTCACTGCTGACCATATTCTGGTTGATGGTTATGTGGGAAAGTAGCCGATGGCTTGGGAAGAAAGTTTTACAGAGCACTATTAACCCTTTATCAGATGACAAAATTGTAGCCCTGTCCAAATTGAAAGCATTAATTTTGCAGATGACAGTATCAGTGTGGCTAGAATGGTGTAATTATTTATAGACAGGGTAGAAAACACTGTGGGAAAAGTAGAGAATGCTGTTTACCAGCATTTTCTCTTTTTGCCACAATGTTTTCAAAAGGCATCTTTATAAGGGTCATCAAAAATTGTCATTGTGTGGGAAAGGGTTTTAAAGGTGGCCCTTCAGTTTTTGGGATGAAAATTTTTCAAAAGTGCAAAAAAATCATATTTATACTCCCAGAGCCTCTTAATTTTCATTAATAATAAAACCCCAGTAGTCGAAATCTGTCCGACAACACAAGAAATTAGTGATTTACTACGGCCCAGGTTGACAACAACGGGAGACACATTCTATTTTTAGATGATCAATTTGCTCATTTACCTACAGGAATACACAGAATAAGCTTTAAACATAGCGTCCGAAGAAGACATTATGAAAAATAATTATTACATGTTTGTAATGATAGGGAATTTAAGTGTTATGAGTCACAAGCCAGTCACTTGACATTCCCACAATGCTTTATTGATTTCTGGCGCAAAATCTAAAAATAGCTTAAGAGGCTAAGTAGCCTTTTAAGGAAATACCATAAAAATTTTTTTTTTTGTAATTTTATAAATCTTTTAACCCTTTCCCAAACAATCCCTGGTTTTTACAGGTCTGGAATAGTGGCCTTTTGAAAACATTGTGGGAAAAGGAGAAAATGCTGGTTACCAGCATTTTCTCCTTTTCCCACAATGTTTTCTACCCTATCATAGACAGAAATCATCTTTTCAGCAAGAGTTGAATTGTCGTCTGCAAATGCTTTCAATTTGGTCTAGTCCAAAAGTTTGTCTTTTGGGAAAGGGTTACTGGTAATTATTGATGATTTGTATTATTTTTTCATGTGAATTTCAGTTATATATTTTTCAATATGGCGAGATGTAAAAATTCTAAATACCCACCTTTAAGTGTCCAGGAAAGCATGGCTGGCTGCGATACAACTGAAATAATGTTGAAAATGGCATTAAACACCATTAAAATCAATCAATTTCTGTTTTTGCAATACATATAGATATTGTCATTGTAATAAACAGGGACCTTGAAAGCCTGAGGGTTTGTGGTGTGATGGGGCCCCAGATTCTATCCTAGACAACTCTGACAGTGAACTAGAAATATATTGCCAGGAGTTATTTCTCTTGGTAAATTCCCTCCCTCTCTTTCTTCAAACAAAAAGACTCTTTAACTCATTACCAAAGGACAAAATTTTTGTTTTGTCTGAATCGAAATCATTTGCAAACGACAAAAGAAAAGTGATTGAAAATTTGAAATTCGTTTTGTGAAAGGTAGAAAACATTGTGGGAAAAGGAGAAAATGCTGGTTACCATCATTTTCTCTTTTTCTCACAATGTTTTCTAAAGGTTTCTTTCTCAGGATCGTCAAAAGTAGCGATTGTGTAGTAATGGGTTTAGTCAATTTTGAGGCATTGGAGACAGACAGGGACACAAAATTTTAAGACATTATTTCTAATTAACCCTTTACTAAATAGATCTGACTCTTTTATTTCAAATGGTTTTTAAAAATATTTTGGGAAAAACAAGGAAATTTCTGGCATCCAACATTTTTTCCATTTTCCATGAAACATGCAGCATAATCTTTGATCTATGATGTCTGCTATACAGAGACAGACTTGTAGGACCTTCAAATTTTGATTATTTGGGTCCTATTTCTATGCTGAAAGTATGTTTCGGATTTATTTATTGCTTGAAGGGTTAAAACTTAACCCTTTACCACACAGTCCTGACTTTTAACAACTCTTAGAAAGAAGTCTAATGAAAACATTGTGTGAGAAGGAGAAAATGCTGGTGACCAGCATTTTTAGCTCACCTGAGCACGAAGTGCTCATGGTGAGCTATTGTGATCGTGCTGTGTCCGTCGTCCGTCGTGCGTCGTCCGTCGTGTGTCATCCGTCGTCAACTTTTTACCTTGTGTACGCTCTAGAGGCCACAGTTTTGGTCGGATACTCATGAAAGTTGGTCAGGATGTTTGTCTCGATGAAATCTCAGACGAGTTCGAAAATGGGTCATGTGGGGTCAAAAACTAGGTCACTAGGTCAAATCTTAGAAAAACCTTGTGTACGCTCTAGAGGCCGCATTTTGAGTCGGATACTCATGAAAGTTTGTCAGGATGTTTGTCTCGATGATATCTCGGAGGAGTTCGAAAATGGGTCATGTGGGGTCAAAAACTAGGTCACTAGGTCAAATCTTAGAAAAACCTTGTGTACGCTCTAGAGGCCGCATTTTGAGTCGGATACTCATGAAAGTTGGTCAGGATGTTTGTCTCGATGATATCTCAGACGAGTTTGAAAGTGGGTCACGTGGGGTCAAAAACTAGGTCACCAGGTCAAATCTTAGAAAAACCTTGTGTACGCTCTAGAGGCGGCATTTTGAGTCCGATACTCATGAAAGTTGGTCAGGATGTTTGTCTCGATGATATCTCGGACGAGTTCGAAAATGGGTCACGTGGGGTCAAAAACTAGGTCACCAGGTCAAATCTTTGAAAAACCTTGTGTATGCTCTAGAGGCCACATTTTCAGTCGGATACTCATGAAAGTTGGTCAGGATGTTTGTCTCGATGATATCTCGGACGAGTTCGAAAATGGGTCACGTGGGGTCAAAAACTAGGTCACCAGGTCAAATCTTAGAAAAACCTAGTGTACGCTCTAGAGGCCACATTTTCAGTCGGATACTCGTGAAAGTTTGTCAGGATGTTTGTCTCTATGATATCTCGGACGAGTTCGAAAGTGGGTCACGTGGGGTCAAAAACTAGGTCACCAGGTCAAATCTTAGAAAAACCTTGTGTACGCTCTAGAGGCCACATTTTCAGTTGGATACTCATGAAAGTTGGTCAGGATGTTTGTCTGGATGATATCTCGGACTAGTTTGAAAGTGGGTCACGTGGGGTCAAAAACTAGGTCACCAGGTCAAATCTTAGAAAAACATTTTGTACGCTCTAGAGGCCACATTTTCAGTCGGATACTCATGAAAAATGGTCAGAATGTTTGTCTGGATGATATCTCGGACGAGTTCGAAAGTGGGTCACGTGGGGTCAAAAACTAGGTCACCAGGTCAAATCTTAGAAAAACCTTTTGTACGCTCTAGAGGCCACATTTTCAGTCGGATACTCATGAAATTTGGTCAGGATGTTTGTCTGGATGATATCGCGGACAAGAACAAAAATGGGTCATGTGGGGTCAAAAACTAGGTCACTAGGTCAAATGTTAGAAAAACCTTTTGTAGGCTCTAGAGGCCACATTTTCAGTCCGAAACTCTTGTAACTTGGTCAGAACGTTTGTCTTGATGATATCTCAGACAGGTTTGAAAATGGGTCATTGGGGGTTAAAAACTAGGTCACCAGGTCAAATCTTAGAAAAACCTTGTTTATGCTCTGGATGCCACATTTTCAGTCCAACACTCTTGAAAATTAGTCAGAATGTTTGCCTTTATAATATCTTGGATGAGTTTGAAAATGGGTCATGTTGGGTCAAAAACTGGGTCAATAGGTCAAATGTTATAAACACCTTTTGTATGCTCTGGAGGACACATTTTCAGTCTGGTACTCCTAAAACTTGTTCATAATATTTGTCCTGATGATACCTTGAATGAGTTTGAAAATGGGTCATGTGGAGTCAAAAACTAGGTCAATGGGTCAAATATTAGAAAAACCTTGTGTACACTCCAGAGGCTACATTTTCTGCCTGATACTCTTCAGACTTGGTCAGAATGTTTGTTTTGATGATGTCTCAAAAGAGTTTGATAATGGGTAATTGTCGGGTCCAAAACTAGGTCACTTGATGAAATCTTAGAAAAACCTTTTGTACACTGTAGAGGCCACATTTTCAGTCCAATACTCATGAAACTTGGCCAGAATGTTTGTCTTATTGATATCTCAAAAGTGTTTGATGATGGGTAATGTCTGATAAAAAACTAGGTCACTGGGAAACTAGATGGTGCATGTTTGGTCAATAAACTCAGGTGAGCGATTTCAGGGCCATCATGGCCCTCTTGTCTCCTTTTCCCACAGTATTTTCTACCCAATCAGAGTCAGAAATCATCATATTAACAAGATATAATTTGTTGTATGCAGATGCTTTGAGTTTGGTCCAGTCCAAAAATTTGTCGTTTGGTAAAGAGTTAATTGATCAGAACCTAGGAGAATTACTTTGATGAGACATAGTTATTTCTTAACCCTTTACCACACAATCCCTACTTTTGACGACCCTGAGAAAGAAAGCCTTTGAAAACACTGGTAACCAGCACTTTCTCCTTTTCCCATAATGTTTTCTAGCCTTCCCAAATCAAATTTCGATTTTTCAGTCACAATTATTTTGTCATCTGCAAAATTAGTGCTTTCAATTTGGACAATTCTATATTTTTTTTGTTTGGTAAAGAGTTAAATAAAACTTGGGAACCAGAATTTTCTTCTTTTTTGAAATATTTTCTATTTCTTTTGAATGACCAAGCTCATCATTTCAGACGACAAAATAAATGTGACTCAAAAACTGACATTTGTTTCCAGCAGGACAGAAAGCATTGCAGGAAAAGGAGAAAATGCTGGTTACCAGCAATTTCTTCTTCTCCTACAATGTTTTCAAAAGGCTTCTATCTCAGGGTCGTAAAAACCAGAGATTGTTCGGTGAAGAGTTAATTGTGGTTCATGTCATTGAACTTGTATATGATAGTGTAGAAAACATTGTGGGAAAAGGAGAAAATGCTGTTTATCAGTATTTTCTCCATTTCCTACAATGTTATTAAATGCCTTCTCCTTCAGGGTTGTTAAAACTCAGGATTGTGTGGTAAAGGGTTAACCCATTACCACTCAGTCCCTACTTTAGAAGACCCTGAAAAAGGAGCCTTCAGAAATCATTGTTGGAAAAGGAGTAAATGCTGGTTACCAGCATTTTTACCTTTTCCCACAGTGTTTTCTACCCTTCACAAAACAAATTACCAATTTTCAGTCACTTTTACTTTGTTGACTGCAAATGCTTTTGATTTGGACAAGACAAAAATTTTGTCGTTTGGTAAAGAGTTAACTCTAGTTAAAAAAGATAATCCTTACTTTTAACGACCCTGAGAAAGAAGCCTTTGAAAACATTGTGAGAAAAGGAGAAAATGCTGGTAAACAGCATTTTCTCCTTTTCCCATATTGTTTTCTGCTTTATCAAGGAAAAATTACACCATTTTCACTATCTTGAATTTGTTGTCTGCAACTGCTTTCAATTTAGACAAGCTTAAAATTTTGTTGTTTGGTAAACAGTTAAAGTGCCTCTCACAACTACATTTGTCATTGTGTTGGATGTAGATCAAGATCAGCCAGCACAAAATGTGCCATCTTATCTTTGAACTAAGCTGTCTACTTGGCTCAAACATTATAGATCTATGCCCCATTGTTTAACCCTTTCCAAAACAAACCCTGGTTTTTAGGACCCAGAGATAGAAGCCTTTTGAAAACATTGTGGGAAAAGGAAATAAAAATGCTGCTAACCAACGTTTTCTCCTTTTCCCACAATGTTTTCTACCGTACTTGAGACAAATTTCAATTTTTGAGTTACCTTTATTTTGTTTTAGGCAAGTGCTTTCAATTTGGACAAGTCTAAAATTTTGTCATTTGGTAAAGGGTTAAAGGTAGTTATGTACAAATTTTTTTAAGTGATACCTGACCATAGTCTGGTGGCATATTCCTGCCACAAGGTAACAGATAACTTTCATACCTATTCTACAAAATTATTGCCATAAATCAAAGTTTCCTGGAAATTTTATATTTTCATTAAATCTAGATTTTATCTAACTTTGTTGATAACTACTTTAGTAAAACGAGGCCTTGCAGATATAGGAAACCTTGAAATTGTTATTCAGTAATTCCATTTTTCTAGACTTCAAAATGCCTGTTTAGTTTATTTCGCACTCTGAGGAAGTCGAAGGAAATTTCCTGAGAAATAAATTCTAAAGGTTGAGACTGTTACAACTATTGTTGGAAAAAGAGAAAATGCTTATAACCAGCATTTTTGCCTTCTCCCACAATGTGTTTTACCTCTTTTAACCCATTACCACACAGACCCTACTTTTGACGTCCCTGACAAAGAAGACTTTAGAAAAAATTGTGGGAAAAGGAGAAAATGCTGGTAACCAGCATTTTCTCCTTTTCCCACAATGTTATTTACCCTTCACAAAACAACTTTCAAATTTTCAGTCACTTATTTTTTCATCTACAAATGCTTTCCATTTGGACAACCCTAAAATGTTGGCGTTTGGTAATGAGTTAACTCATTACCAAACAACAAAATTTTAGGTTTGTCCAAATCAAAAGCATTTGCAGACGATAAAATAAAAGTGACTAAGAATTCGAAATTCGTTTTGTGAAGGGAAGAAAACATTGTGGGAAAAGAACCAGCATTTTCTCCTTTTCCCACAATATTTTCAAAAGGCCTCTGACCCAGGTTCATCAAAAGTCGTCATTGTGTGGTAAAGGGTTAAAAGACAAAACCCTCAATATCAGTCACATACCGGGTAGTTGTCTACAATTTCTTTCACTTTGGAAAAGTCCAAAACATTTTTACCTGGTAAAGAGTTAACTCATAGGCTGATAAGGGCGACTCACTGAACTTTTGCGGACAGCATATTAGATGAAGATCAAGCTGCAAAGAACATGCAGTCTGATCTTGGATCTGCACACTCTGATAATATTTCTATCCCTAAAGTTACTTTTGAAATAGGAATATTTCAGGTTTTACTATCAGTTTAAATTCCACTTCTTTATTTAGCAAGGTAAGGGTTAAAAAGCTGCCAAAGGCTTATCAGGTAGAAGATTGATTATGTCTGCACACTGCAACACCAAGCAGTTTATTTTTCCCACAGACAATGCCCCATTCTTCCTACTGTAAACATTAACTTTACCTTTATATACCAGGTAAATAAACAAAATGGATACAACCTGTAGGGGCTGAGAACATTTTGAATTCTTTCCAGGATTTTTTATACTCCTTACATCATATAGAGAAACAGATCATTGGTGTTTTTGGAAGTTTCAAAGAATGGCATCTGCTAATTATATTTTTCACTGAAACCTATGTTGTGGGCACACATAAGGATTGTCTCATTGAGACACATCTCAGGAGTACACACAACACGGGTTACAGCTAAGTAGTGATATATTTTGGATTTGATTACCCTCTCTTACCTGGCCTGCAATATAATAACCAGAGATCATGGATTAGATTAAGTTTGACTTTTCAGGCATAGAAAGTGTTTTCAGTGCTTATATCATGAAACCAACTTATTATGTGGGATACAGTGATGTAAGGGTAGACATATAGTCAATGGCATTAAAGGTTCTGGGTTCAAATCAGGTGATGAGTGGGATGAACCTTGGAACTGTCCACATCTTGACTGGTCATGGTCTGGGCTTTTGACACTAGTGAAGAGGATAAATCTTCTACAATCTAGCAAAATATGTTGATCCAGTTGTGCAGTCTGATCTGTGGTCTACTTAACTCTTTACCACACAAGAAAATTTTAGACTGGTCCAAATTGAAAGCATTTGCAGACAACAACAACAAAAAAGTTACTAAAATTTGAAAATTGTCTTGTGGATGGTAGAAAACATTGTAGGAAAAGGAGAAAATGCTGGTTACCAGCATTTTCTCCTTTACCCACAATGTTTTCAAAAGGCTTCTTTCTATCTCAGGGTAGTTAAAAATTGGGATTGTGTGGTAAAGAGTTACTGAGATATTCTGTTGTACATTTTGGCAATCTTGAAATTTAGATAATGACCTACAACATGTGGAAAAAGGAGCATTTTGACATTTGCATTAAGTGTGGTCTTGGATCAGCCTGCATAGTTTGGGCAGCCTGATCAGACTGCGTAGGCTAATCCAAGAAGGCATATTCCGTTTCTATGTACTATGTAATTTTCTCTTTTGCACAAATCTACTGTAGCACAAAAGCTATTGTAGTCGTAAAGTGCCGTCTTGGATTACCTGTGGGGACTGCACAGGCTAATCCGAGACAACACTTTATGCAAATGTCTGATGGCCCCTTTTCATGTGTCGCAGTCCATATGGCAACCATTGTCAGCTTCTATGCTGACATATATTTTGGCACTCTTTGGGTTAATGGTGGTTCCTTCTAAATTGTTACAAACTTTCATCAGATGTAGAGGCTATAAGTAGAAGCATTTTTACAGAAAGGATTAGATTTTTTGGTGACAGACTAGACAGGATTGAGTTTTGGATTGTGAATGTCCAGCTATCTTTTTGTCTGTCTGGAATAATGTGTCATCCAATACGTTCAATGGATTTATGCTGCAAGTTTGGAGTCTACTATGTAAGATGTAAGTGTTCGGACTTTCAATTGTTACAATCAGTTCAAAACAGCCTATTTTATCTTGAGGAAGACCACTTTCACAAGCATTTTGGTAGTAATTGTAATTGCTCATAATAAATGGTTTCTTCTTTTGCCACACTCTCAACATCACCTGTATTTATCTTTATCAGTTTGTGATGGTTCTGTATATACCCCTCCAACCCCCACCCACCCCAATCAGGGTTGGGAGACATTGTTTTTCCCCGTGCATCAGTCTGCATGTCTGTCACAAATCGTGTCCACTCTATTGCTCAAAAACCTTTTAAGACATTTTGATGAAATTCAAAACATTTGTAAAGCACCATGAGATTAAGTGTCACTCAGAAGAACCATAACTCAGGCTTTTATATTTTTGAGTTATCTTCCTTTGATTATTTCCTTTCTCATTTAACATACAATTTAGTGTCTCCTAAAGTTAATTTTCAGTTTTTGAGTCATGTTTATTTTGTGGTATGCAAATGCTTTCAAAATTGGTAAATTCTAAAATTTCATTGTTTAGTGAAGAGTTAAGTTCATTTGTATTATGTGTATTCTTCACCAGTGGAGCAATATAGGATTATTTTGGTCCTCTTCTTAATATTTTTATAGCATCTTATAGCGTACTGATTCCCACCATGCCTTCAGAGAGGTTGCACAGTAAGGGACAGTATATTTATTATCTAATATATATCCAAGCCAGAAGACAACAGAACATGTCTATGCATATTAGGATGTAATTATAATGAAAAGGGTTTTTATGCTCCCCGAAGGGCGAGCATATAGTCGCCGCTTCGTCTGTCCGTCCGTCTGGCCGTCCGTCCTTCCGTCCGAAGCGATTTCTCCACAACCCCTGGACCAAATTGGATAAAACTTCATATATGAACTTTTGAAGTGAGGCGCCGACTTTTCTTTCATGGATTTTCAATTTGACCCCGTGTCATGGAAAAAAGGGGCTTAATGCAAAATTGTAATTTTTGCCAATATCTCATTCAGTTTTTGTCAGAATATCATGAAACTTCATGGTTATATTGTTTATGGAAAGTTTTAGCATGTGCCCTTGCTATTTTTAATCTTGGCGTTTTTTAAGTTGACGTTCTGTCATGGAAAAAGGGGGTTTCTAGCAAAATTCCAATTTTTACTAATATTTCATTCAGTTTTGCTCAAAATTTCATTAAATTTCATGGTTTTATTGTTTTTTCAAAGTTTCAACATGTGCTCTTGTTTCTTTATCTCTGTGTTTTTCAATTTGACCCTCTGTCATGGAAAAAGGGGGTTTCTTGTAAAATGACAAGGAAAAAGGGGCCTGGAAAAAAGGGGCTTAATGCAAAATTGCAATTTTTGCCAATATCTCATTCAGTTTTTGTCAGAATATCATGAAACTTCATGGTTATATTGTTTATGGAAAGTTTTAGCATGTGCCCTTGCTATTTTTAATGTGGGTGTTTTTTAAGTTGACGTTCTGTCATGGAAAAAGGGGGTTTCTTGCAAATTTCCAATTTTTACTAATATTTCATTCAGTTTTGCTCAAAATTTCATTAAACTTCATGGTTATATTGTTTTTTCAAAGTTTCACCATGTGCTCTTGTTTCTTTATCTATGTGTTTTTCAATTTGACCCTCTGTCATGGAAAAAGGGGGTTTCTTGTAAAATGACAAGGAAAAAGGGGCCCTAATGCAAAATTTCAATTTTTACTAATATCTTGTTCAGTTTTTGTCGAAATTTCATGGTTATATCTTGTTTTATAAGTTTCAACATGTGCCCTTTGCTTTTTTTTTCAATCTATGAATTACAAATGGGCAAATACGTCTTTCCTGGTTTCTCAAATTGAGGTTGCATCACGGAAAAAGGCGACTTCATGGAAAAAATTGTTTTTCACTTGTATCTCCTTCATCGGTGCTCAAAACTTTGTGAAATTTCAAATCTGAACTTGTTGGAATGTTGCCCAGATACCTCTCTTCCTGTTTCTCAATTTCAGGCTGCGTCTCGGAAAAAGGGGGCTTCATGTAAAAAATTGTTTTATGTAATATTTACTACATGACTGCTCAAAATTTTATGAAATTTCGAATTTTGAAGTATTATTCAAAAATGCCACAAACCACACACCCGTTGTATTTATTTCAATGATGCAATATTGTCTGATGGGAAAAGGGAGCTTAAAGGGGGCTTATTGGGCTTATTGTCCTCTACAAGTTTGTGTTGGCTATCTCTAAGATAGTTTTCACTTCAAATTTTGGGGGGCATGAACTGGTTCTTTTAGGATAAAAGAAGTGAATTTATATCAATTTCATATATTTTATGACAAGCACTTGTTCAGGGAGCATAACCCGTCTCTGACGGCTCTTGTTTTTTTTTTTAGATTTTTATGGAAATGATTATTGTTATCAATTACACTATTCATTATGCTTTGGTTATAAAATTTAAAATGATTACCCTCATTAAAAGTGAATCTCATATTTAAAGGAGGGTATTAAGAATTTTTACATCTCATCAAATAAGAAATATATAGATCACTAAAATTTATATGAAAAAATACTACAAATGATCAATAATTAAGACTCATAAAATTACAAAAAAGAATGTTTTTTTGATGGTGTTCCCTTAAAGAATCAGTATCAGAATCAGAATATTTTATTGACTTAAACTATACAAGTTTTTCGTCATCAACAAAAAATATATAAACAAATCTATTACGGTATAGGTCAGCGACAAATATACAAACAATGAAAGCATTGAAGATCATGCTGTTCTTTTACATTTTACAATAAAAGCGGAATAGAGAGAAAGAAGAGAAAAGGGGAATGGAATCATAGAATACTTAGTAAACAGTCGAATAAGCTGTTTAAAGTGCATTAGGAGAAAGAACATAATGCCATTTTGAAAAACAATAAAGTGGTATTATTGGATGAGAGATTGTCTAAGCTTAAAAGACTCATCTACGTATCATTACAATAAAAGCGGAGTAGAGAGAAAGAAGAGAAAGAGGGAAAGGCTGCATAGCTTCTTAAGGTATTTTTAGATTTTGTGCCAAAAATCAATAAAGCATTGTGGGAATGTCAGGTGACTTGCACGTGACTGATAACACTTAAATTCCATTACATAACAAAACAATTGTTATAATTATTTTCCATAATGTCTTCTTCGGACGCTATGTTTGAAACTTTGTCTGTGTATTCCTGTATGTAAATGAGAGAATTGATCATCTGAAAATAGAATATGTCTCCCATTGGTGTCAATCTGGGCCATAGTAAATCTCTAAGTTCTCATGTAGTCCGATGGTTTTCGACTACTGGGGTTTTATGACTGCAAATTAAAAGGCTTTGGGAGTATAAGGATGATTTTTTTGCATTTTTGTAAAATTTTCATCCCAAAATTTGAAGTGCCACCTTTAAGACTACAGGAAGAGAAATTCTGTCTTGTTGAGCTGGATGAAATATTTCCAGCTAGTTCAGACAAGAAGCAGGTCATGTGATTTATTGTAGTAAGAAGATTGAACATTGAGGGAGGGAATACTTTGACAGGTTTGAGTTATGGAGGCCATTTGTCAAAATTTTCACTCCACTAAATATTTTTCCGATGAGTGTTCATACAGTTGCATTGATTTGTGCCCTGTTTGCAGGCAATCTTTTGATGTAAGATGCAGGCTGAGAATTCTGGGATTTTTTTTTCCTGCTATAATGTTAAACATTAACTCTTTACCTAACAAACAAATAACCAACTTGTCAAAATTGAAAGCATTTCCATTTGATTATTTTAACCCATTACCACTCAATCCCTACGTTTGACGCCCATAAAACAGAGGCCTTTTGAAAACACTGTAGGGAAAGGAGAAAATGCTGGTAACCAGCATTTTCTTCTTTTCCCACAGTGTTTTCTACCCTTCCCAGAACAAATTTCAATTTTTCAGTCACCTTTATTTTGTCGTCTGCAAATGCTTTCAATTTGAACGAGTCTAAAATTTTGTCGTTTGGTAATGAGTTAAAGTGGTTTAAAATGATGGAATCTGTCTTTGATAGGCTTGAAAACATTGTGAGAAAGAAGAAAATGCTGGTTACCCGAGAATATTTGCAAAAAAGACTTCTCTTACAGGGGCTGTTTAAAGTTGGGATCGTGAGGTAAAGGGTTAAAGCTTTACCATTGGACAAAATTCAAAGCACTGCAGACTAATTTAATTTTGGCTTAAGTAGTGGTAATTGTCTTTGAAACGGTAAATGTTGGTTACCAGGATTTTCTCCATTTTCCAAATGGGTTTTTGTGGTGCTTTCAACATTATTTCAGTCATACTTTGATGACAGCTTACATAATGAATGCTTTTGATGGGTTTCACCATTACTAGGCTAGGGCTCAGAACTGTCTTACTCAAGTACAATTACACTGAAAAGCCAGTGGATCCAGTGCAGCTTGAACCCGGGCCCTCCAGGTCACGAGGCCTACTCTTTATTCACAACAATATTTTAGCCTTGTCCAAATAGAAAACAATTATTGCAGACAACAAAATAAATGTGACTGAAAATTTGAAATATGTTTTGTGAAGAGTAGAAAACATTGTGGGAAAAGGAGTTAACTTTTATTAGCTCTCCTGAGCAGGAAGTACTCAAGGTGAGCTATTGTGATCGGTCAATGTCTGTCGTCCATCTGTCTGGCGGGCCGGCCGGCCAGCCATCAGGCCGTCCGTCCGTTAGTCTTTTTCTTGCTTACGCAATAAAGTTCATTTTTAGTCAGATTTTCGTGAAACTTACACAGTTTGTTTATCTCATCAGTAGCTTTAGGTATGGGAAAGGTAGCCATTTCAAGTTTAAAACTTCCTGTTATTGTTTACGCGATCAAGTCTGTATTTTTGGTCAGATTTCCATGAAACTTGCGGAGTTTGTTAATCTTATCAATATCTTCAACCCTATTGATTTTGAAAAAAATCCAACAAAAAATATGGGAAAAGTAGCCATTTCAAGTTGAAAACTTTCATTTCTTGTTTACGGGATAAAGTCTTCATTTTGTTCAGATTTCTGTGAAACTTACAGTTTGTTTATCTCATCAATAGCTTTAACCCTATTGATTTGAAAAAAAATCTGACAAATAGTATGGGTAAAGTAGCCATTTTTAGTTTAAAAATTTCCATTTCTTGTTTACGCAATAAAGTCTGTATTTTTGGTCGGATTTCCATGAAAATTGCAGAGTTTGTTAAACTTACCAATAGCTTCAACCCTACTGATTTTAAAAAAAATCCAACCAACAGTATGAGAAAAGTAACCATTTCAAGTTGAAAACTTTCATTTCTTGTTTACATAATAAATTCTTAATTTTTAGTCAGATTTCCGTGAAACTTACACAGTTTGTTTATCTCATCAATAGCTTTAACCCTATCGATTTTGAAAAAAAAATCTGACAAACAGAATGGGAAAAGTACTCATTTCAAATTGAACAATTTTATTGCTTGTTTACATGATAAAGTATTTATTTGTGATCAGATTTTTGTGAATTTACACACAGGGTTCCAATGTATATGAAGCCATGCTTGTGCAGGTATCATGACCCTGCTGCGATTTGTTGTGGAATTATCTCCCCTAGAACTTTTTTCAGCTCTTAATATTTTTGTACTAAGCCAATCTGCATTCTTTGACAAAGACCTGTTTTTGTGACAAGGAGCTGGTGGGGGTATAATCACATTTACTCATAGCTCTAGGTTGGCCAAACTTCTTAGTTACAGAATGTTTTGGCCATACTTTCTTGTTACCAGAATTTTTTTTCATTTTCCCACAAGTCCTTCAATTAAGTGCTCTTCTTCATTGTCATAAATGTAGGGCTTCTTTGGTAAAGATGTACCTTTCTATTACAGTTGTGATGAGTACTCGAGTACCTGGGTATTGGGTAGGGTCACACTGGTATCCAGGTACTAAATTATTACCCGGGTACCCGATAGTAACTGATTAAGTAAGGCTATAATTGTGACAATAATGATTCCAAGCAAGAAGTAAAGTAATCAATGATGTTTTTTTGCATCACAAAAGTGTGTAATATTAAGATGTGTGTGTGGAAATTTACTGATTAAAGTCATTAAAAAACCAAAGAGGAGGTCTGAAAAGACTCTGATCGGACAGTGTCAAAAGGAATAATTATAGTGTTGTGTCATAGGTTTCCATGTTTTTTTAATTGAGCATTTTTTCAGTTGTGGTAGTTTATGGATAGGTTTTCCCCTGTGATTTGACAATTTATCAAAAAGGGCAGCAAGTAACTTCCAATACCCTCATTTACTCAAGTTAACTCTTTACCACACAATCCTGACTTTTAACGACCCAAAGGAAGAAGCCTATTGAAAAAATTGTCGGAAAAGGAGAAAATGCTGGTAACCAGCATTTTCTCCTTTTTCCACAACGTTTTCTGCCCTGCTGTAAACAAATTTCAATTTTTCAGAGGCATTCATGTTGTCGACTGCAAGTGCTTTCAATTTGGACCAGTCTGAAAGTTTGTCATTTGGTAAGGAGTTAAGTGGATAATGGATTTTTTTCATGTTTTCTTCTTTTAAATCAATTTCAATTCTATAACATGATTTATGCAACAATCTATGTGAGTTGGAACACTTCAAAATGTTACACTTTGTCTTCTGTCTGTCTCCCAGAAGACTAAAGAATTGCCAAACTGGGCTTTTTGACGAAGCTTGGCTATTTAAAGCCGTGTTTGGCTGTTTTCATGTATTGGTATATGTGTAAGTGCCAGTATGCATAAAGGCAGACAACTATTGATGTTTGATTTTATGGCAAGTAATAATATTGGATACCCGAGTACGGGTAGGTAATATGGCCCAGGTACCCGGGTACAAATTTTCTACCCGTCCCAGCTTTACTTTCTATTCCATAAAAAAATCTTGGATGCTTTTACCACGGGGGTAATACCAAAATCGCTATTTCTGCTGTCGACCGAGCTGGTACTGCGTAAAGCTGCTGTCGACCGAGGAATACGGTTTTCGACCGAGCGGTACGGCTGTCGACAGGGGGACAAAGTGTTTTAAATGCGCTGTAAGTGTGTAATTTTACCGTATGTTTCTAAATTTTTGGGTTCAAACAGTTTCTGAAATATTTTGCTACTGTTTAAAGTGTTTTGGAAGTGTGGCTAATATCCTGTTTTAACGCTGAGCGCAGTTAATCGTGAAAATATGTAAAGTAAGCATTTTCTGGAAAATGCGTGATTCTTATTCAGTGTCATGGCAAATCGAGGGCGATACAATGTAGATACATCATAAGTATACATGATTACCTTTTATTTGTGTATGTGCATGCGCTTATATACATCTTTGGTACCTTTTATGTTTTCGCTGATACTGCTGTCGATGATCTGAAAGTTTTCCGGGTACGGTTGTCGACGTTACTGGATACGGCTGTCGATGATTGAGCGAGAATTCAACCGACAGATTCACTGGGAAATAACCAGTTAAACAGTAAAATTTCTGTTACATTCTTCGTCAGTCAATGTTTTCTTAGAAAGGGTTACAGCTTGTTGATTCAGATGTCAGTCTAGACGATTGTGTCACTACAAGTGCTATGATTCATACATATAGGGCTGATTTCAACGAATTATATGGATGCATACATGCAGTTTGTACGTTCTGATAACTGCATAACACCGTTGTCTATCCGTTCTTTTTGGCACAAGCATTTACTCTTGTGTTATAAAAATAAGCCCTGTGGTATGTGAACTTTTCAAGAACATGCAGCGACAATTTGGACCAACTGCTTGAAAGGAATTATTAACTTTGCATTTATACTCTGCGAAATCGGTTTTACATGTGAGCTGTGGCGCAGGAAAATAGCAGTTATTGCATACGCGTACAGCAAATGTTTAGGCGAGACTGCGCATCTACACAGTCTAGTCAGAATCTTTGCTGTTCGGTCAAATAAACTGCAGATCAAGGGGAACCTTCTGCTAAAGAACCATTGTGCTATGCTTGTGTTAGGGCTGAGCATGCACTTTGAAACATTGGCCTAAGAGACACTCCGAATGGTCATTTTCCTCTGTCGTGGCTCATGTATGGTTTGATGCTTTTTTAGCTTTACATTGATGGAGAAAGACTACATAGAACCCGCAGAGATGAGTTTCCATGACGAATCAGATGTCGGAAGTATCCTCGACCTTTCGGAAATAGAACGGGATGTGGCAGTCACACCCAATTTAGACGAACCATTTGTTCCTCCGGCAGTCTTGTCACCGCTGCCAGAAAATCAAGTGATTCAGTCTTCGAATGAAGCATATATAGCAACTCTATCTGTTCGACCTGCCATGTCAACGCCGGCTAAAATACTTTGCACCGAATGCGGTGCTTACATTTCTAAAAAGAACTTTACACGGCATTATAAAGGCCACGTTCATATCGGATTCCATTGTAAAGAATGCTCAAAATATTTCGAGACCCAGGAGAATCTGGACCTTCACAATCAAAAACGTCACGCAGCTAAAGAGATTTGTTCGTATTGTGGAAAATTTTACAAACAAACAAGTGCCTTGAATGAACATATTCGTATCAAACATGAAAAGTCGGCAAAAATGATGATATGCAACATTTGCGACAAGCAGTTTCATAGGGTCGGGCACCTGCAAGACCATTTGAATACACACTATGACAGAAGGCCATATAGGTGTCAGAAGTGCAAAAGACTCTATCACAGTGCAGCAAGCTTAAAACGACACACCAAAGACTGTTCTGGTAGTGATGCACTTAAGTGTGAAATTTGCACCAGAACATTTACCTCTGGAAATACGTTGGCAGATCACCTTAATAGCGAACATGCAGGGAAACGATACACGTGTGAATGTGGAAATAAATACAAATGGCGGTCTGGCCTAGCAAGACACAGAAAAGATTGCCCCCACGTTAAAAGTTCGTAAGCCATTGTCCGCATTTACATTGACCTTTTAGAAACATGAACGTATTCTTAAACTTTTAAAGAAGCCTTTAAAAAAGCATTGTGGGCAAAGGAGAAAATGCTGGTAATCAGCATTTTCCCCATTTTTTCAAAATGTTTTCTATCCTTCACAAAACAAATTTCAAATTTTCAGTCACTTTTATTTTGTCGGCTGCAAATGCTTTCGATTTGGACAAGCCAAAAGTTTTTGTGGTTTGGTAATGAGTTAAGTCCAATATGAAATTTCGTTTTTTGCGCTTGCTTTAGAAGCGCGATATATCAAGTTTTCGTCAGCCCTCGGCTCGTTAATCCATTATTCGTAAGAGAAAGATTTTTCATATACTGCAGATCACCTGCCCTTGAAATAGTGTCACGTTCTATAAGCATCTTGACATTTGACTTTCGCCTGGGGAAGTGCGATGTTACCCTCTGCGGGGCTTTATCATGCATTGGATAACAAACTTCTAAGATGCCGATTGCAGAGAAGGTTCGACTGAACCTCTTATTGTCTTATTTTCATAATATTAATTATATTATACTTTGTTTTTGTCGTTTATTTTTATTTTTTTATTTCTTTTTTATTTGTTTTTTAATTACCAATGATTTTTATCCACAAATGGTGGTTGTAACTATATGTGAGCCGTGTCGTAGGATAGCATTCGTTACATGTATATATAAAGTATGTGCAAACAGCGAAGATTAAGACGAGCATGCGCATTTGCACATCTTCCCCAGAACCTTCGCTGTTTGCTCACAAAGCCCTGTCAGTAAAAGTCTCCAGGCAAAGAACCAAAGATCTAGTTAAGTTCACAGAGGCTTAGATTGATGTTTGTATCAATGAAGGTACGGACTGTAGAAATGGCCCGTTTCCTGTGCCATGGCTCATTTTTCATGCTCGACCTGTCATGTCGGGATTCTGTTTTAACCAAATTATGCATAGTGGACACCTGTGTCACTAAAGTGTGTCTGGCTTATTTCAGTTTCACAATTTTATGAAAATTGGTGTGCCCTTTCGCAAGCATTGCATATTCTAATCAGTTATGCAGTGTCTAATCTGTGTTTAATTTGTGCCTGGAAGAAATTCCTTGACGTGTTGGTGATGACCGATTAATTTTGAAAAAAAATCTTGTTTAAAACATTATCTTTACTTTAAGTTTTTGATCGGCGCTGAGAAACAACCTGGTCTCAGTTTTACGAAAGACCAGTGGTGACTTCACACTTCATAGTTTGTACTTCACATTTCATACTTCATACTTCACACCACACAATTCATACTTCATATTTACTAACTATGAAAAAAGAACTGATAAGTATGAGCTATGAAATGTGAGGTATGAACTATGAAGGGTGAAGTGCGAAGTATTAACTATAGAGTGTGAAGTATGAACTAAGAGGTGTGCACTATGAAGAGTGAAGTGAAATCTGAGGTATAAACTATGAAGTATGAACTGTGAAGTATGAACTGTGAAGTATGAAGTGTGAAGTGTGAACCATGAAGTATGAAATATGAAATGTGAAGTTACCAGAACTGCTGTTTCTTAAATAATGCGAGCAACTTCACACTTCATACCCGTCTTAGTTCATTCTTTACACTTAATGGTTCAGACTTCAAATTTCTTAATTCACAGTTCCTATTTCATAGTTTATACTTCAGACTACATACTTCACATTTCATACTTCACTCTTCACAGTTCATACTTTAAACTTCATATTTCATACATCATAGTTCATTCTCTACAATTCATAGTTCATACTTAATAGTTCAGACTTCATAGTACATACTTCATTGTTCATATTTCACAGTTCCTACTTCGCACTTCATACTTTAGGCTTTATAGTTCCTACTTCATAGTTCATGCCTGGCCGAGCGGCGCAGTTGGTAGGGCGTCTGACTGATGAGCCACAGGTCTCGGGTTCGATTCCCGGTCCGGCCACATACTTTCGTTTCTTCTTCCGCTGATTCAAGAAGGGCAGTTTCATTTAATGGGGAAAGTGTGCACAAAGCACCCGTTAACTGCATAGAGGTTTAAGTCTGCGCAGGAATAGAGTTGAAAGGCTAACTGACCATCCCGATATGACCAAAGCTGTTTACCGTTGACGTTAAGCAACAAAACAAGACAAGTACATAGGTCATACCTCATATGTCATACTTTACATTTAATAATTATGAACTAAGAAGTAAGAACTGTGTCGTGTGGAGTATGAACTTTGAAATATCACTTTTCTCTTCATATAAATGTAAAATGACCTTATAGGAAACTATGAAGTATGAATTGTGAAGTATGAACAAGGAAATGTGAAGTCGTCACCGGTCTCTCGTATAGTCTTTATATAGCTTTTATTTTCTCCTATGGGCGACAGTGGTTTCCTTTTTGTTTCTTTTCTTTTACATAATGTACATGTATCAGACATCTGCTGATATACAATGACAATATGTGACCACATGGTATATTTGTATTTTTCGGTGAGCTGTACAGTGGAGATCATTTTGATGTGGGCGATAATGTTTTAGTTAAAAGCCGTGATTATATTTACCATTTACACTTAGGATGCTAGTTTGGTATCAATGTTTTGTAATATAAGCGTTTTCTTGTACGAGGTACACTCTTGACTGGCGACAAAATACCCAGGAGAAAAAATGTTACAAAAATTATTTGTACGACCAAAATAGACACTGGTAGCATATATGCAGCCGTGTGCGAAAAGTGCATGCAAAACTATGAGCGAATAATCTATAACATGTCACGGACTCAAAACTCGAAAGGATGCATAAATGAAACTTTTCTCAATGCACTGTTCATGGCACACTATGGATTCTTCTTTGCTGATAAACCCTAAATCGGTTGATCAATCCATGCTACAAATCATACTGTGAACACATAGTATCAGAGTCTAGAGTGTACTATTTGTTCTTTCAATATTATTTAAGTTTTTGTTATGTTTAATATTTGTTTTATCTCAGGTAGAGATTTTAAATTGCCTATACTTTTATCTGTGATGGCTAATGATGGCTGTGATGTCTGCACAGGGCAATTTACGACTACATTAGATTTTGTGGCTTAGTAAACATGCGCTAAACAGAAACTATCATTAAAACGGAAGGTGTCGTCTCGGATTGGCCTGCGAGGACTGCGCAGGCCGATCCGGGACGACACTTTACGCACATGTCCGAATGCCCTTTTTCCGTGTTGCAGGCCATATAGTAGGTTATACATTATGATTATTTCTTGATTATCAAATAAAAATCACATTAGTTTAGCGCGTTGTTATTTGATTTTATGCTTTTTTTTCTTCCAGAGTCAAATTGATTGATTGCATTGCTTTACAGGGCGTCTGTCAAAATAAGTGAGACACTAATTCTTTTTGATAGAATCCTTGTGAACCTCTTTGCTTGTATTTGAAAAATTGTGTGCTTAATATAATTGCTCGATCAGTATGCCTTGGATTGAACAGTTGCTTTCAAGTCTGGGTGGGATACAGTAGTTCGCATGATATGAAGTCATACTCAAAGCAAAAGATTATAATGTAATATCTTGCACTATGGAACTTTTTATTCGTGCAATTAAGGCACAACCCGCAGATTTCTCTTGTAAAAGTCCAGAATCTTCGATCCATCCATAGCATGATGTGCGCGCACTCCTCGAACGCCTAGAGACGGCTTTCTTGGGGACGATATCGTGTCTGTTTTCTTCTTTTTTCTAGCCACACGAACTCTGTCTTTTCCGTCAAAGTAATGATCACTGAAAACAAAAAGATGTGGCCAAGCATTTACTGTATAATGCACACTAAAACGTAAATGGAATTAAATTGAAAGGTCTTGATATAACCATTAAGTTTGGTGCAAATTTATGAAAATTGAACTAAAAATAAGGAATATATGACGGTTTAAACATTCCAGAACGATGACCTGGGAATCAGCAGATCAGTGAGTGTATGACGTCATAACCTCAAAGAGAAATAGAAAAAAATGTAAGAAAGACAATTTTAAGTCAATTTCAGACGAATAACGTGGGTTACTTTGTATACCGTACATAAATAATAAAGGATAGAACAGTCTTCGAAAATATTTTTACAATTAATTGAACTTGAAATTTTTCATTACAGGAAGAAATTTCCAGAATGGCGGACTCCATGACGGCAATTTGAATGTTTAAATGGTCATATTTTTCTTCATTTAAGCCCGATTTTCATGAAATTTTCACCAAACTTTATGGTTTGTCAAGATCTAGCATTTAAAGTCCACTTATAATTTGGTGTGCGTTTCCCTTTAATTAATGTTATTATATAACGAGACGGTGACTGGCGCCTGGAAGTTTGCTTGGTTCGATACCAAAAAAGCATATTAACCCTTTACTCCACAGATACTCATTTTGACACACCAACAACAGACAGCTTTTGAAAACATTGTGGGAAAAGAAGAAATTGCTCGTAACGAGCAATTTCTCCTTTTCCCACAATGCTTTCCATTCAATCAGATATTTGTATCCTCATTTGTCCATATTTTTGACATCATATCTTTATTTGCTGTTGAAATGGAAGAGCCTCAAATTGGCATAACAGGTAAAGGGTTAAGTAAATCGACTTATATTGACTTTAGGTTTCCTTGAGATAATTCTTTTTCCGTAGTAAATTTCTCTCCGATAGGGAAGATTTAACGCAATTGATTGTTGTTTTTCTTACTCTACTGCCAAATTTTTGAGGGTCTCTCCTCTTCATCACGGTTAAATGGATTTTTTTTTTTCCACATCTTACATTTCATTCAAAAATGGAGTCCATTTCACCCTGAGGAAAGGGGGAAATCCTCGTAATTTGGTAATAGATTTAGAAATAACACCCACACCCAACCACACCCCCACACCCCCCTCCCCCACCCATCCACCCACACACACACACACACATTCTCTCTCACACTCTCTCTCTCTCTCTCTCTCTCTCTCTCTCTCCTGATCTCGAGGTTTTCATTTTTCAAGAAATAATAACTAAGATTTTATACAGTCATTTATGACGTCATTTAAGTTAGTTCAGGTTGAAAAATATGGATTATTTTCACATTTTATGTGAAATTCTGTCCATTTGCTTGAGCATGGAGGCTATATTAAGATAGTGCGTGACCCACGTTTGATAGACCAGCTAAACAGGACGATACAGGACGATACAAAAGCCAGATACTTTATAATCAGATAACTTTAAAAAATAGAAATAAGTGTTTGAGTCCTGAAAAAAACAGAAGTGCAAATTGGATTGAGGGCCCGATGGGCTAAGTTTCTAAGCACTTGTCTCGCTACAACACTAAAGTTTAACCTGTCGCACATCTGATTCAAGCTTTAGAATATCCGAAAACGTCTAACATTTTAACAAAACGAAAGAAAAAAACTTAATTGAAATATTGGAAACCAGACGTTCGGTCTCCTCACTTCACTCTACTACCAGTTTTTGAACATTAATTAACTTGTATGACGAATGTTCTTTACCTTGGTTCTATTATATACGACATAAGTTTCGGTGGTGGCTGCCACTTGAGATCAGTTTCTCTGCTCGGCGTCTCATATACAATCTCCGGATACACTGTCGCCTTTGATGTTTTCACATAAAACTTCCTACGTATAAAATATAAAGGGACAGGGTAAACATCTTAATAATGCAACTATTAAAACCGTCTTCAAAACGCTCTCTCTGCGCTACATGCTACATAATCTATGTATTTCCTGATTATGGATTCTTTTTACGAATAGTCAGATTTCAGCAAGTGACTCTTTTCTGACCGTTTTTGGTGTCTATGTGGGGCATTTTTGGAACCTATCTAACAAAAGCGTACTATGTGCAGTCATACCTCGTCTGATCGCATGGCTAGACAGGATGATCTGGGAATCTAGTCTCACAGGATTTTAAATTTAAATCATAAAACTATACCCTGTGTATTTAAGATTGAAAAGGTGGGGCCAAAATAGTAAAACCAATCACTGTCAACACGGTTCAGTCTACTAAATACAGTAGCCTACCTTTTGCATGAGCTGACAATCTCCAAGTGTGTTTTAGCTCTATTGGCTGAAAGCCAGCAGAGCTTAAGTCATAACGTGGTTTCCATCGTCCGTCTGTCTGTCCGTCTGTCCCTCCGTTATTTTTATCCCCCGCCGAAAAGGCGGCTGGGGATATGGTAATAGTCTCCGTCCGTCCTTCCGTCCCAAATTTTTGTCCGGAGTATATCATCAAAAGTATTTGAGATATCAAATTCAAACTTCACAATTGGATAGATCTCATTAAGGAGGCGTGCAGTGTACTAGAACCATTACTCTGTCTTCAGTATTTTGGAGTTATTGCCCTTTGTACTTTTTTCTGGAATTTTTGTCCGGAGCATATCTCCAAAAGTATGAAAGCTCGGAACTTGAAACTTCACAGACATATAGAACTCATTAAGAAGGCGTGCAGTGCACAAGATCCATTACTCTGTCTTCAGAATTTTTGGAATTATTGCCCTTTGTACATTTTTTATTTGAATTATTGTCCGGAGCATATTTCCAAAACTACAAAGGCTAGAAACTTCAAACTGTATACACTTATAGAATTCATTAAGGAGAAGTGCAGTTCACAAAAACCAAAACTCTGTCTTCAGTAATTTTTGAGTTATTGCCCTTTGTTAATTTTACTTTGGATGTCTGTGTGGCGTATATCTCCAAAAGTATAAAAGCTAGGAACTTGAAACTTCACACACATATAGAACTAATTGAGGAGAAGTGCACTGCACAAGAACCATAATTCTACCTTCAGTATTTTTGGAGTTATTGTCCTTTGTAAATTTTTACTTTGGATTTTTGTTCGCACATTTTCGTTTAGATTCACAGGCTTTTTTCGACTGATTACCCTTTGATGAATTTATCCTGTTCTTGGACAAGTGCTAGTTATGTAATGAAATCCTGTGCCATATAAAAAGGGAGCTTAAAATATAATTTCATCATGGACCAATAACAAAAAGGCCACATTAACATGCAAAACACAATACCTCTTATACGTTTGTATCAAAAAAGGTCTTTTTCGGCGGGGGATATCATTTCAACGAAATTGCTTGTTTTCTTGTTTACCCGATAAAGTCTAAATTTTTTGTCAGATTTTCATGAAACTTGCAGTGTTTGTTTATCTCATCAATAGTTTTGACTCTATTGATTAAAAATCCAACAAACAGTATGGCAAAAGTACCCATTTCAAGTTAAACATTTCAATTTCTTATTCACACTCATGTTGAAGTCAGCATTTGTGGTCGGATTTTTATGAAACTTGCACGATTGCTTTGTCTCATCAACAGCTGAAACTCTATTGATTTTGAAAAAAAATCTGACAATTAGTATGGGAAGAGTAGCGAGTCAAAGTTTTAAATTGCCATTTCTTGTTTTTAAGTCCTTTCCTTCACACTGATTTTACTAGTTTTAATTTTGCATCATGAATTCATAATGTATGCTAGCATAAAAGCAAAATCCCTGCTAGTAGAGCGATTTCAGGCCCTTGAGGGCCTTCTAGTTTGGTAAAGAAATAGTTAAAAAAGCGGGCGTGAACAAGTTTTGACTCCGCCCTGTCAGTCTTAAATACACAAGATATACAACTCTTAAATTGTTCCCTACTGTCTCAAAACTCTAAAACACAAATGGAAATATCCTTTCAGTAGAGAAAAGATGCAAGAGAAAAACAGTTAAACACAAACAAAAGAAAGCGCATATTTGCAATTTTCAGAGAGACAGACACGGAGTGAGAGAATGAGTGAGAGAGAGGTTTACCTCTCGGGATCCATTCGACAGTTTGTTATGTCTGCCGCCCTCGCCATCATCCTCGGTATATCGTCGGGTCTTGGTGTTCCAACTCCAGATGGATCGATGTCTCGGAAGGAGCCGAAGAATTGTTCTACTTCCAACGTTCCCACAGAGCGGACATTGTAACCCTCAGTAGCGTACGCAAACATCTGGATCTTTCGTTCTAGATGAGTAAGTAGTGCTTCATAGGTGATTATGGGTATCCCTTTTACGTAACTACTTCGAGGCGGGAACACCCCGAAATCAACTCCATCCAGAAGCCATTCTCTGAGCCTTAGACGACGCTGACAACGTTCAAAAGCCGATATTCCAGGTGCATCCTCGGCTTCAAACCAACTGAATATCAGTTTGCAAAAGTTGGCCTCGTTTTCAAACTCATTACGACGCATTACTTTCTGAACATCTTCCGCAAAAACTGCTTTGGCGAAAGCAACACTTTGTTTGTCTATGCACTCGACAATGAGACTGATGTTCAGATTAGTATCTTTAGACAGAGCCGCACTTTCCCATGCCTGGATATTTAGTCCCTTTATCCCTGTCGTACATAACTTTGTTCGTAAACAAGTCAGAATGTGAGAAGGATCGGTAAAATGAAATCTCACTTTGTCATGATCCACACTTGGCACAGAAAACCAGTCTATGTCACATCCAAAACGTTCACCAAGGGTATAACCATCAGCATCATGCTCATATATCCAATTAGCATGTCCAAATGCTTTCCACTCATATTCAGACATAATGCTATTTAGACAATCCTTTGAGTAATTATCGCGAATGTACTGGGCGCAGAGGAAACGCAAAGCCTTCGGTGATGAAACGTTTCTTTTTTTAGCCTGAACTTCGGAATTATCACCGAGTACTTTAGAAAACAGATTGACTAATTCTGCTTTGGATGAAGAGAGTTTGTATTTGATTCCCTGGCTTTTCAGGCTGCCGGACACTTCACGTAAACAGCATAACAGTTCCGTTCTTATGAAAGACTCATTTATTCGAGAGGCCGTTTGGAATCTTCCTACGAAGTCTTCAAAACCCATCCCTCCCCAGTCTGGTCGTTTTGGATCGCAATTTCTACTTATTTCAGTTTTCATTTTGACTATATCATCATGAGTCAAGAAAGGTTTGGGCAAGTTTGAATCTTGCACATTATTCTGAATTTGGCTTTCACTCATATGGTCCATCATATTGATTTCTATAACCATCGGTGTCTCAGCTCCTGATTCTTCTTCAGTTGCTGTTGTCTCGTCTATTACTGGAAACAGCTCTAGTTCTATTTTGTTATCAGAAAATATAGACGATACTGGGTCTTGATATAACACTTGTAAAGCTTCGCCTCGTGTATCAGACCATTCTGAAACACCGGTTTTTGTCGATGGGTAAGTATGTATACTGCTTTCGGTAGTGGCCAATGTATCGATAGTTCCCGCATCTAGTAACTGTATTGTTTCACCAATATCTTGCAGCACATTGTCAACTAGTCTGTTGGCTTTGTCATGTGGTGTTCCTCCCGTAGATTTATCTTCAGTGCATTTCGACTTGATACTAACACCTGACCTTAGTTTTGGGGTGCATTTATACAGGTAATGTGCTTCGACAACTATCTGATTATCCGTCTTTTCAAAGGCAACGTGCTCCACAAGCTTAGCTGGTTCCACATTATTGATCTCTTTGAGCTGCCGAATAATTTCATTTTTTTGTGCCTTTTTAAATTTTTCAAAAATGTCCTTCTGCAACTGATGCTTTGTCAAAGGCTTATTGTCAGAGTCACGTACGCCATATTTATGCCACTGACCGTCCGCGGATGTGACGCTAATTGTCAAACCTCTTTTTTCACATTCTCTGATAACAAAATCCATCATTTTTTTAAAGACTTCATAGTTCAAACTGGGACCCTTCATAGCATACGCTATGGGAAGTGCATTCTCTTTTTCCAGATGGAAATGTCTATCTAGGTCTGAGAGCATGAACACTAGTATTTCTGTAGCTTCCTTTCTCGTAAGTTCGTGTGCTTCTTCGTACCATCGTTTCAGACAACGAATATCCTTCAGCACACTGTCAACGTCTGCACGCAAATGGCTCCTGACGCTTTTAGTGACAAGGGCTTGGCTAGTAGTCTTAACTGAAGGAAACTCTCCAAGGAACGTACACGAAGCATCCGAAAACTCGATAACTTTAGATCGCAGCTCTTTGGCAACAGCTGAAACCCTGACAGGCCGTTTTCGGTCAGTAGGGTTGTATGTTAATACGAGTTCATCCCAGGCCTGCTGCCATATTTTCTGCGAAAATGTCACTTCTAATGCGACTGTTGTTTTGGGAGACCAGCACGTAAAAAGTAACTTGTCACAATTGTAGGCCTTCATCTCACTCAACACCTGTAGCACGTAGTATTTCGGAAGCTTGTAATAGACCGGCAATACATTTTCCTTTGGTGGTCTACATTTCGTCTCGTACATCAAAGTTGGCTCTGAATCTTTTGAAGCCCTGAGACTTCCATCGGGACTCACAATCATAAAAGGCGATGATTCAACCATTATTCCCTTACATCCTTCTTCAAACATTATTAGATCTGGATAATACAATGGCATTATTTTGGATATAGCTGTTGCCACAGCATTGATCTCATTCTCAACTCCAAATTCCATGTTCTCTTTTTGTGTTCTGGAAAAGTCAGCTCTTGATTTGTTGAACACAACGGCGTCAAAGTGTTCCTGTTGCTTCTTTAGCGTGTCTAAACCACAAGCTGCGTTCATGGTACTACCAGTTACACTTGCTTTACGCCTTAGTTCAAACCATTTGTCGGATCTTTGATTGATATGTCGCCATTCTTCTGGATCATTAATGTCGCCCTGAAATGGTTTTAAGGCAACGTAATTTTTGCAATTCTCTATACAAATTACATCAGACTGACAGTATTGTTTATCAGCATTATTCAAAACTGCACCATAATAGCAAAGACGATTAACTAGAAGAAGTCCGTCTTCAATATGTTTTTCCACGTCGTATTTCGTCGTGCGAAGTGATGCAATTAGTGGGAAGAATTTTGATTTTCGCCATTTCTCTCCAGCAATTTTGGTGAATTTGTCGATTGTTCTTTCAGTACTTAACAATATCGATCTCAAGTCATTCAATCGCTTACCAACATTCTGAACTTGAAGCTGGAAATCCTGAAGGAGAGAATCATTGTAAGAGCGAAATTCCACAAAATCCGCCATGTTTAATTTGCTTGGCGCATCAATTTTATCAAACAGTGACTGGAGGCAAGTTGTTTCTTGAAGAAACCTTTCCCTCTGTTCTTTCAAAGTCGGAGCTGCCTCAAATTCCCAACAGTCAATGTCACCCATTTTTTTGCCACGGCCTCTCGAGATTTTCTTACCATCAACAGCTAATTTCAGTGGTTTTCCTTTCAATGACTCCTGTGCACTATCTAAAGTGCAATTTATAATTCCTGGAAGCAAATCTTCTTGCTTGTTGGCTTTATCCGCAAGAATCTGGAAACTAGGAACTATGAAGTTAACTTGCGACTCTTCTGGAGAAAATTTCCCCCTCAACTCCGTTTCATCAATTATATGACCAGAGTTCTTTGGTCCACTCATAAATCTTAAAAATTTTCCTTTAAATAGTTTATATCCTATTCGCCAAAACTGTACTGTGTCGGAAAACTTGTATCTCATGAATGTAGAACTATCTTGGCTATACCATTCAATGAGGTCTAGAAAAAGTAAGTAACAGATGTTTTCATATGGAAATTTCCCCTCTGACAGAAGTTTGCAATAGTTCTTAAAGGATTCCAGATGTTCTTCCTTTCTTAAATTTTCAACTACATTAGGAAGTAACGTATAGAGTTCTTCTAGATCATTGTCATGTTCGCGTTCATTTTGTTTTTCAGTTTGACCTTCAAGCACACTCTCCTGCATGTCATCATCAGATGGATTTTCTTTCAGTTCATTGTCGTTTTTGCGAAGTTCAACCTCATTTGGTTTTTCAGTTGGATCCTTCAGCACGCGGTCTTTCATTCTATTATCAGACGGATTTTGAACAGGACTTTCGATGCCAAAGTTAAGCTTCCTTGATAAAGACTTTTCATGCACGACCGAGGACTCTTTTAAGGGTGTTGAAGCTCTAGTTTTCTTTTTCGAATGAGGCGTGTTTTCACTTTGTAACGTAACCACGATGACATTAGAGTTTTCCGATCTAATGGCCTTTCCATTTCTTTCAAGTTCTAATGGAATAAGATCATCATATAACATACGGGAGTAGCCAAACTTTCCATTTTCTGGATTTAGAGTTACTTTCCGAAATTGTAGGGCCTGTGACGGATGCCTTGAGCACGCATGTTCAATGACTTCGTGATGGCCAGTGCACTTGTACGAACAGTAGTAGCATAAGTATTCAAACATTTCGACGTTACACCAAAATGCGTTACGGCAATTCCAGGAATGGGCACAACTAGTATACATTAACCTGAAAATACAATTATACACCTATAACACCAAATAAAATGATTTGAGAAAAAAATTATTTGTTTGAGAAAATGCAAGTGCCTTTCACAAAATCATAGCAGTATGCAGAAATCAGATGTCAGAACCATGGTATACGATGGATATCCTTCCAAATAGGATATTATGTCATGGCTCTGTTACCAAAGCAACCACAGTGCTCAGTTTTCTGTTCACTGATAACTCACAAAAAGAGTGTACAGAAAACTAAGCATTCTAGTTGCTACGGTAACAAACTGTGACTTGATACCATATTTGCAAGGGTATCCATCGTATACCATACTTCTGACATTAAAAATTCCAGCATGCCGCTATGATTTTGTAATAGGCAAAAACTTGCATTTTCTCAAACAAATATTCTTTCTCAAATCACGTACAGTATGTGTCAAATCAGTCAAAATTTTAAACTTTGGTCTTGGAACATGAAGATGGCCTTGGAATGAGAAATATTTTGATGTAAATTTCATGTATTCCGTCCAAATTTATAAGGCAATTATAGAGGTCTAAAATTTTGTTGTGTTAGTCCAAAACGAGACTGTGACCTGATCATCAAATATGAATTCATTATCCTAACATACCTATGCAATTCTTGGCGATTGTTGCGACTTTTAATCCATTACCACACAATCCCTACTTTTGACGCCCCTGAGAAAAAAGCCTTTAGAAAACATTGTGGGAAAAGGAGAAAATGCTGGTAACCAGCATGTATCCTTTTCCCACAAAGTTTTCTACCCTTCACAAAACAAATTTCAAATTTTCAGTCACCTTTATTTTGTCGTATGCAATTGCTTTCGATTTGGGCAAACCTAAAATTTTGTCGTTTGGTAATGGGTTAAGACACCAGCCTGCACAAAACATACAATTTTCTTCATGACTTCCAAAGAAATCTGTCTTATAGTGGCGATTTCAGTAATAGTCATAGAATAAATCATGTATTTTAACACCGGTACATGAATTGTAGTTTTCATATTTTGTCGACAGCCGTATCATTCAGACAACGATACCATCGACAGCCGTATCACTGGTAATCGACATCCGTATCCCGATATTTTTCAAAGGTCCATAAAATCTCCCAGAGTGCATGAATTATGCCAAACACACTTTGTTGTAGAAGAGTAAATGACAGATGAAATATATAACGCGTTTTATTGCTTTCGTACCTTTTATAATGCGTTAGATTAATGATATTCTATGAAAATTGATTTTTTTCGAAAGAACCGGTATTTTACAGTGTTTTTCAGCGACACAACTCTCTATAAGTGCACAGACATATAACACGTTCTCTCTTTAAAAGATTGACAGCGTTTGTAAAGGTTAATACTTACGTTTTGGCCTCTCCAAGCCCATATGAAATACTCTGTCCCCCTGTCGACAGCCGTACTGCTCGGTCGTAAACCGTATTCCTCGGTCGACAGCAGATTTACGCAGTACCAGCTCGGTCGACAGCAGAAATAGCGATTTTGGTATTACCCCCGTGTTTACTGGAAGGAAAGATCAAGATCGTAAAGCACAAAATCAAGCAACTACTGTTTGAGACATTCTTCATATGACTACTATATTCACATACGGATTAATTATTGAGAGAATGTCTATATTAGGAAGTGTCATCGTATGGCAATCCAATTTGTGGTGAAAAAAGACAGATTGTTTTACAGAGATATTTGTTTCCATGGAGATAGATAAATCAGTAATGTTCCTCATTATTGGTGCTTGAAGGACATTTCTACTGATGTTACCATGTTTATTTGGGAGAGGGCAGCACAACTCAGTTCACCTATGTGTGTACAATTGGGATTTTCTATGTCGCCTACAAAAAACAGCTTCAGAACACAATCTTCATTCTTGGGAAAAGGGGGTGTCGTTGTTCTTTACCCTTTCTCCTTTCCACACAGGGTCTTGGAAATATACTATTAATTAACCCTTTACTCCATATATACTCATTTCTATGCATTGCTTGTAGGAGCCTTTGGAAAACATTGTGGCAAAAGGTGAAATTGCTCGTGACGAGCAATTTCACCTTTTGCCTTAATGTTTTCTATGCTATCAAAAGGTGTCATATACACATAAGAAACAGCTTCATCCTTGCTGTTAATTAGGGTCAATTAGAGATACCATAGAAATGCCTTATGGGGTAAAGGGTTAAAGATGATTTGGTCCTTTTAGATTTTTCTGCTTTTGTGGCTTTCACTAGTGTATGATTAACTCTATACCACATGATAATGATTTTTAACGACCTTGGACTTTGTAGGAGAAGAGGAAATAGAGGATATTTGTTTTTTTCGGTGTAAGATCGAAATTTATTTCGTCGAGTGGACACCATCGGTAATATTTTCACAAGTGGCACAGCCACGAGTGAAAATATTACCGATGGTGTTCACGAGATGAAATAAATTTCGATCTTTCACCGAAAAAAACAAATATTCTATTTATTTTATGCTTTTAACCCTTTCTGGGAGGAGCTTTATCAAAATTCGGTATAGCTCTTTTCCCTTATTCCCCGTGGCATACCCCTTCCGCATAGCAACGTTACGTCGTGCGCGAGAAATATAAGGTATATGACGTCATATTTCCCATCTGGTCGTTAGGCACGCGCAATTTACCTAGGCGACAAGAACGTGAAAATCGGTATTTTCACTGGTGGTCCCAGTGTAAGATCGAAAAATATTTTCACTGCTATTTCTCGATATCCTACCGGAAAGCATGAAATAAATACCAGTAATCGGCATTTTTTCCATTTCCCAAAATTAATTTTACCTTACTGACGATAACTTTGATCACAATAAGCCACATCTATTTTGTTGTCTACAAATGCTTCGAGTTGGGACAAGTCTCAGGTTTTGTCATGAGGTAAAGGATTTAAGTATGCATAGAATTTGGTTAACCTGCAAGGTCCCTTAATCTATTTCCCGAATGACACATTTTTAACTAGACCAAATTGAAAGCATTTGCAGACGACAATTCAACTCTTGCTGAAAAGGTGATTTCGGTCTATGATAGGGTAGAAAACATTGTGGGAGAAGGAGAAAATGCTGGTTACCAGCATTTTTTCCTTTCCCACGATGTTTTCAAAAGGCTACTATTCCAGACCCATAAAAACCAGGGATTGTTTGGGAAAGGATTAAAAAACAGTATTTGCCTGACAAGCCACTGTAGATCACAATCAGACTGCATAAAAGGTGCAGTCTGATCTATGATTGACAGTCTGCTTTTCTGAGCCCATAGTAACCTTTAACATGAAATAGTTCTTTTTTAGTTGTATTTCCAGGCTCTAGGTTGGACTTACGAGAGCTGGCATTATAACAGTGGACATGTAACTGTGGTCAGTATTCAAGAGTCCCTCTACTTTATAATTCTAAATTTAAGAAAGTAACACATTAGCCATTTACAAATTTTTACTAACACATCCTTTTTTTGCCTAAAAAGAATGGTTCAACCAAACAGAAATTGCGTTACTTTCTATGTCTAGAAAAGGACTATGAATGCAATTAAGAAAGTTTGGTCTGTATGTCCTTAGATGTTTCACTTGGATTCAGCTGGGAAAAAAGAAGGGAAAGCTGTAAAAAAACTAAATTCCAGAGGTTCAAGATCTTTAGATTATTTCTGAAATAGAGTAAAGGGTTATTATACTTTGCCAGTCACTCAATAATGGTAATAATACTTGATATTGATTCTAATGGGAAATAGCTTCTGTTTGACAGGGGTATATCACAGAAACCCTGTAATAAACTTTCTGAGTGCAAGATCATCACATAGACATGTAAAACTGTATCCTCTTTGCTATGCAGGAAATTGTAAATTTACCTCCAAGCTCTTTAATACTAGTCAAATTATTGTGCATTCCTGAGCACACTGATCAACGTGAGCCGCGGACACCATGTGTTCTCGGTACACCAGATCGAATTTTCCATGGAAGAACCGGAGGTGGTGTAAGTATTTTCATTTTTATGGACCTGATTAACCTAGATAGAAATGTTGATTTACAGCAATGTCAAGACGAATGATTGATCTGTTTACACACATACTAGGGAATCATAATACCATCATGTAAGCGAGCTGTGGCTTTATGAGCAACTGGGGTCTTATTGTTTTGAACTTTGTTGCCGATTTTCGGACAAAATCCCCTTACCATTGTTCATTTTACAAGTTTGTATGATAAGATAAATGTATTCCCTAAAGGAACACAAAATGTTACTTAGAAATGTCCATCCAAAGCGAAGATATACGTTTTTGAATGGACCTGGGTAGAGGAAACTATGCCAACAAGACACCATTTTCATTTTCAGAGTATGTACATGGACACCAGATCAGAAAAAGCTTGTGGTAACTGGACACCAACCTTTAAATCATCAATATTTCTGCCTAAAACTCGATGCATGGGCTGTATACGAAGACTATTTTTGTAAACATTATGTCACTACAGTCCATTACCTGATAAAGAGCATGTTCAACGCAATTTCATTACTTGTAGCACTTGCTTTTATGAAATATTTGCAATGTTATGGCAATTTATGAAGTAGACCTACGATGCTTGATTACCATTGACCGGTCATTGCCTCCAGTGTTGGTGCAAGACATGCTCCTTTCTTACAGAGTTTCAGTTTTATGAATGGCGTATTAACCCATTACCACGCAATCACGAGCTTTATTATCCCTGGGAAAGATGGTTTCGAAAAACATTGTCAATAAACAAAAAAAACCTATTAACTAATACAGAGTGTACATTATTTACCACATTTGGCCTGATTCTTAGTTTAAATAATTTTCAAATCCGCCTTGCCAACTGCCAGCGGGCTCTTAGAATGGAGTTCTACCCGTCGTACATTTGCATGCGTGCGTTTGTTCGTCTACGCATTTATTTCTAAATTTTTTATTTAATTGACTTCTCCTCAGAAACCACCAAGTGGAAATCAACCAAGTTCAATGTGGATGATTCCATAAATTTCTTTCGAGATACTTGGATCCTTTAAAAAAGATGGCTTATGTGGACGGAGCTTATTTTCCGTTACGGCGCGTTGTGAAAATTGTAAAATTTGTCCTCTCGAAACAACTCAATCACGAGATTGGCATTGGGTAGCTTTCTATCACATTCCTTAAATAAATCTTAATCTGCTGAAAAACATGTCTTTTGTTGGTGGGACTTATTTTCTCTTTGTGTCATAAAGCGGAAGTACTTGCAGCTCTTTAAATAAATTCATTGATAATACATGTATGTATTATCTGCTTTATGACACAAAGAGAAAATAAGTCCCACCAACAAAAGACAAATATTTCATAAAAGCAAGTGCTCTGAAAATGAAAATGGTGTCTTGTTAGCATAGTTTCCTCTACCCAGGTCCATTCAAAAACGTATATCTTTGCTTTGGATGGACATTTCTAAGTAAAATTTTGTGTTCCTTTAGGGAATACATTTATCTTATCATACAAACTTGTAAAATGAACAATGGTTAGGGGGTTTTGTCCGAAAATCGGCAACAAAGTTCAAAACAATAAGACCCCAGTTGCTCATAAAGCCACAGCTCGCTTATATGATGGTATTATGATTCCCTAGTATGTGTGTAAACAGATCAATCATTCGTCTTGACATTGCTGTAAATCAACATTTCTATCTAGGTTAATCAGGTCCATAAAAATGAAAATACTTACACCACCTCCGGTTCTTCCATGGAAAATTCGATCCGGTGTACCGAGAACACATGGTGTTCGCGGCTCACGCTGATCAGTGTGCTGAGGGGACGAGCATTTAAAACTTTATGGGAAATGAAGAAAACACTGGTAAACATTCAGTAAGTGTTCTTAAATAATTTCCACTCGCATTTTTTAGCAAGTGCTTGAAATTTCAACTCGCATTTTCCAATTCTGGCTTGCATTTTGTGAGTAAATATGTGGGAATTTCAAACCCTGCATATTTGTGCAGTACTTTAACTCATTACCAAACGACAAAAATTTTGATTGGTCCAAATTGAAAGTATTTGCAGACGACAAAATGAATGTGACTAAAGAATGGAATTTTGTTTTAGGGAGAGAAGAAAACATTGTGGGAAAAGGAGAAAATGCTGGTTACCAGCATTTTCTCCTTTTCCCACAATGTTTTCAAAAGGTTTCTTTCACAGGGATGTTAAAAGTCGCGATTGTGTGGTAAATGGTTAAGGGTTGGATTCATGAACCAGTTCTATTTCTGAACAGCCTTTAATTGATTAATTGATTCTATGGTGTTTAATACAATTTTCAACATTATTTCAGTTATATCTAGTTGGCCAGTACTCCTATCCATGCTTTCCTGGACTTCTTTTACCAGTACTCCTTACAATTTTCTTTCCAAGCTACTGGCTGCTTTTCCATATAAGCATTTTTAAAACAAAGGTCAGCGCTGAGGGAAGAATTTGGCCAAGCCAGAGATTGAGCCAGCGAGCCCCTTTCAATAAGAAGAGTTTTATAAAAAGATACTATGGATACAAAATTCTAATAGATATTTATTTCTAATCGACCTTATTCATCTTTAGGTAATAAATAATTAACTGAACCAGTAATCAGTGTATGTAACCCTAAGTCTGTAACCATTGATTTGAATAAAACTCATTTTATGCTACATAGGAGATGAGCCTCAACTTCTCTTCCCAAGAGATTGGTATACTTTCAACTCTTAACCCTTTACCAGATGACGGTTTTCAGCCTTGTAGAAATTGAAAGCATTTGCAGACGACAATTTCTATGTGGTTCAAGTGATGCATTGATTTCTATGACAGGGTAGAAAACATGGTGGAAAAAGGAGAAAATGCTGGTCACCAGCATTTTCTCCTTTTCCCACACTGTTTTCAAAAGGCTTCTCTCCTAGGGTTGTTAAAAGTCGGCATTGTGTGGTAAAGGGTTAAAAGACGACAAGATTTTGGAATTGCCTAGATCAAAAGCACTTATAGACACAAAGTTAAGGGTGGCTCAATGAGAAGAATGTTTGTATTTGAAAGGTTAGAAAATATTTAGGGGAAAAGAAACATTTTCTCCTTTTCATGTCATGTGTTAACCCTTTACCAAATGACAGAATTTTAGACTGGTCCAAATTGAAAGCATCTGCAGATGACAAAATAAACATAACTTTAGTTTGCTTCCAACTGGGTAGAAAACATTGTGGGAGAAGGAGAAAATGCTGGTTACCAGCATTTTCTCCTTTTCCAATAATGGTTTCAAATGGCTTCCATTCCTATGATGTTAAAACCAAGAAAAGGGTTAACCAAATAAGCCAGTATTCTAATGACCCTTTTGGAAGAAAGCTTTTGAAAACATTTTTAGCAGCATTTTCTCTTTTTTCCCACAATGCATTCAGCCCTTTAAGATCCTGATTTTGTCTTAAAACTGAACCATCATTTGATAAAAGTAACTTTGGTATTGCACTCATTGGATCTTATTTCTAGCCTTACAGGTCTGGACATGTAATTATATTGCTTCAACTTTACTCTTTACCAAACAACAAAATTTTACACAGGTCAAAATTGAAAGCACTTGCAGACGACAAAATAAATGCATTTCAAAAATTGAAATTTGTTTCCAGCTGGGAAGAAAAATTTGTGGGAAAAAGATAAAATCATTTTCTCCATTTCCCACAATACTTTCAAAAGGCTCCTATCTCAAGGTCGTTAAAACCAGGGATTGTCTGGTAAAGGGTTAACACTTAGGACAAGATCTGAGACTGGTCCAAATGGAACGTCTTTACTGATGACAAATTAAATATGGCAGAAATGGTATCATTTTTATCAGCAAAAGTAGAAAAAAAACTTGTGCGGAGAAAAGGAAAATACTGGTTACCAGGATTTTCCCCTGTGCCCACAATGTTTTCAAAAGCCTTCTTTCTATCTCAGGGCCATAAAAACTCGCGATTGTGTGGTAAGGGAGTAAGAGCTTAGAGTTGAGCTATTTGCATGTCTGAATGCTTTCTTGGCGGATGTCATTATTATAATTGAATTCCTTGTAGAATGAGCTGTTAGCCGGGCTATTCAAATCAGTCAATATGTCACACTATATCAATGAAAACTTGTGGGATTATTGTTTCCTCCTGAAGATTGTCGTTGTCAAATAGGGAAATATTTATGCCATTTATGGAGCATATTTCTGATAATAAAGGAATTACTTTTTATCTGTTTGTACTCCTACGCACAGTATTTAGTCCAGACAAAGCTTTTATGTTGGTCGATTGCATGCCACAGTACTCTTATGTCTTTCACTGTCCAGTAGTTCAGTCACATCACAGTAACGGCTCACAAACTTAGGTCTTTCCTGGGTTTAAATTAGTCTAGGATTGGGCCTTAACTCATTACCACAGGACAAAATTTTAGGTGTGCCCAAATAGAAAGCATAATTATGCAGACGACAAAAGTGACTGAAAATTTGAAATTTGTTTTGTGAAGGGTGGAAAACATTGTGCGAAAAGGAGAAAATGCTGGTTACCAGCATTTTCTTCTTTTCCCACTATGTTTTCTATAGGCTTCTTTCTCAGGAGCGTCAAAAGTAGGTATTGTGTGGTAATGGGTTAACTAATGCTAGGCCTTAAAGTGCTCGCCCTATGATACCCCTGACCACACCATTGGGGGTAGAAAATGGATTTCCTAAGTACAAAAACAACTCCATCATCCTTTGCCAAATGATAAATTATAGATTTGTCCAAATTCAAAGCATTTTGAGTTAACTCATTACCAAACAACAATATTTTAGGCTTGTCCAAATTGAAAGCATTTGCAGACGACAAAATAAAAGTGACTGAAAATTTGAAATTTGTTTTGTGAGGGGTAGAAAACACTGTGGGAAAAGGAGAAAATGCTGGTTACCAGCATTTTATCCTTTTCCCACAATGTTTTCTACGCGTTCCTTTCTCAGGGGCATCAAAAGTAGGGATTGTGTGGTAATGGGTTAAGCAGAGTGTTATAAAATCAGTACAAGAAAAGGAACTAAATCATTTTTATCCAAACTGTTTACAAAAACTGACCATTGATTATATTCAATGTAGTCTTATGATCCATTTTCTACTCAAAATTGTGATGGCTCGTCAGGCTTAAAAAAAATTATGGAGGTCCTTTTGGATGATACAGTTTTCCAGAGGTAATTGTGATTGACAGTGTTAAATTATTGTCCATAAAAGTAGGACAATGTGAGTGAATCGTCCATGCTTCAGTAATAATTGTCTTATCTAGAGTATTTTATATTTAATTAATAGAAATGATATATAGTATAATTAGTGAATGACCACAGAGCTGTATTTCAACCAGAAGAGGGGGAAAAAGGAAAATTCAATAGTCAGTAATAGAAAAGATGCTGAGGCATTGAAGAGTGTTCTGGTATTTCATGAATGCTCTACATCCAATCAATAATTTTCTCTCTCTCATTTCCAACCTGTAACATATAGAACACTGGTGATATTGCTGATGCTTTGAAATGGAGACATTAAAGACAAACCATTATGGATATGCTATATGCATAGTCAATCTATATGTTTAGTTTTGTGAAACGATAGATTTTCATATTGAAAAAGAAATGACCTTGCAAAATTGATTTCCTGTTTGGGTCAGAGAAAAGTGTTGATTTTCAGTGTATGTCTATATGTTTATGTGAAGGAGTTTGTGATGAATGAGCTGTGGTGGTAATAGGATTTTTATGGGATGTCAAGCTGCATTAAGGAGGATATAAGGAAATGATTGTGAAAAAAGACATAGTGCTGATCTTCCAATTTTGCCTGAGATTTAGCAGCATTGCAATTTTGCTTCTTAAGTTGAATATTATATGCATACTTTGAATGTCAATAAGGAACACTTTTATTAAGATAATCAAAGTTTCTGCAGGAAAGGATGGATATCTGAAGAATGTAGTTTGTATTAAGTTGATATTATATTTTTTGTACAGTACAAAGAAGTTTATTATAACTAATTGTCTGGAATTTGCTGTTGAAAGACCTTAAAAAGTATTGGATGTCTGAAAGTTAACTTGTATCATGTTTGATGACGATGTAAAATCATTAATATTTCATTGCCGGAAGAATCTCTATATTTATACTATGTATAATACAAGAGAGTACATAGTTATGCACCATGAGCCGTAAGACAACTAGTCCACGACCTCAACGAATCCATGGAAACAGAAGAGGTCGTGGTGATGAAGTTCAAGGTCAGAAGTCCAAGGAGCCTCAAGATTGGTACCATTATTGTCTTTACAATTGTGGCTACTTCTTGTGGCCTGTGTGTAAGTCTACTTTGAGTTTTATGGGTCAACCTTAATTTTTTGGAACCATTTGTACTGTAACTTGTCCTAATTACAAAATATGCCAAAAAGGGAAATACTCTGTTGTACGCTTGCTCATTTGTATGTCTGCCAATCCATCAGTCTGTTGGCAATTCACTGTTCACTTTATATCTCTTGAACCCCTGTTATGATTTTGAAAATATTTCATGACTGTGTATTGGCACTTCACTGAGATGATTGTGCAGAGAGCCCAAGATCTATGGGGTCTGAAAAGTGACATGCTTTCAAGTGATAGCTTCTTTGGTGCATGGAGTACCACTGAGCTCTTGTTCTGTCAATATATTTTATGGTTAAACTGTGGTACGGTCTTTCTACCAAAAGCTTATTTATCTACCACTCCGAATAATAAGTTTTAAAGCAGATGTTTTGAAGGATTAACAGACTTAGATATTCTGTCTTGACGATCGGACGCCTTGAGTCTTGAATTCTACATAGCATTTGAATTAAACCTTTTATCTGACCATCTTGTTTGTGAGTCCCTGATAAAATAGGCTGTTTGAAAACATTGTGAATAAAGAAAAAGAAAATTTTAGTAACTAACATTTTCTCATTTTTGCTCAATATTTTTTTTACTCTTCAATGGAGCAATCTATACATATCAATCACATTAAATTTGTTGCCTGTAAATGCTTTTAATTTTGACAAGTCTAAACTTTTGTTGTCTTGTAAAGAGTTAAAATGGCAGGTGAGTTGGAGTTCTGAAATCTATTTAGATAGCCCATGATGTGCAGTATGCAGCATTTTTACTTGGAAATGCCTACAAGGGCTAGATGTATAGTAAGCAAGTAGTTTCTATGACGGCACCATACTAAATTCATGGTTTTTGTCAGAAACTTTATTTTTAGGCCGATAATATTTAACCAACTGTCGTGTACACACTGAAGAAAATTCATACTGCGAGGACAACTGTCGTGTACTCAATGAAGGAAAACTTGTTGGGTGTCTGACGGTTGTGCCCGGACTGATGAAATATCGTCTTGGAGGCACGACTTATGTGCACACTACATCTGATTTTTTAATTCAGTACAGGACGCGGTCATGTCCGCACTGAAGAATCGGACTCTTGATACACTGTGTATGCTTTACATCCACATTAGATTATGTTCCTCAGCCTGTGCATTTGTTCTGTGACACCCTGTATAAATGACTATTGCTGTGTACTCTGCTGAGACTGTCTATGCCGTGCCAATTCACATGCCATTCCGCGGTTTGACCCAGCCCATTAACATAGTGTACGTATGAGTCGGATTCTTCAGTGTACTGAATGAAGAAATCGGAAATAGCGTGCACGTAAGTCATGCCTCCAAGACGATATTTCATCATTCCAGGCATGACCGTCGTGCACCCAACAAGTTTTCCTTCATTGAGTACACGACAGTCGTCCTCGCAGTATGAATTTTCTTCAGTGCATACACGACGGTTGGGTAAATAGTCACTTAGTTATTTTCATGTAAAGTTGGAAATATCTCAGTTATGGACTTGATATGACAGTCTCTTCTTCCAAATTCTGCAGAAAGGTCCAATCTTTTTAAACTCACATTTTAATAACAGACATAGTGCCAAATGAGCCCTGTGGGCAATTTCAGTTTGGAAGAGAGACCTTGGAAGAACAATATCAAGGTTGTCCTTCTCAAATTGTGTCGCAGAAGCCAACCATGTAGATTTAACCCTTTACCAAATGACAAAATTATGGACAGGTCCAAATTGAAAGCATTTTCAGATGACAAAATAAATGTGAATAAAAAGTTAAAATTCCATTTGGAAAGGGTAGAAAACATTGTGGGAAAAGGAGAAAATGCTGGCTACCAGCATTTTCTTCTTTTCCTACGTTTTCAAAAGCTTTGTTTTTCAGGGTTGTTAAAAGTCGGGATTGTGTGGTAAAGATTTAAAGGTGGCCCTTCAGAATTTGGGATGAAAACTGTACAAAAGTGCAAAACAATCATCCTTATACTCCGAAAGCCTTTTAATTTTCATTCATAAAATGCCAGCAGTCGAACACCGTCCGACAACACGAGAAATTAGAGATTTACTACAGCCCAGGTCGACACCGACGGGAGACACATTCTATTTTTAGATGATCAGTTCGCTCATTTACATACAGGAATACACAGACAAAGTTTCAAACATAGCCAGGGTTCGAAATTCCCACATATTTACTCGCAAACTGCAAGCCAGAATTGGAAAATGTGAGTTGAAATTTCAAGCACTTGCAAAAAAATGCGAGTGCAAATTATTGAAGAACAGTTACCGAATGTACTAAATTTCATAAGTGAATACAAAAAAAGGGTAATTCTTTTCGTTCTGGATAAACATCGGTCATATTTCTCTGAGAATGCCCTTCGACAGCTATTGAGAATTAGCCTATACATGTCGCCATTGAAGTCTCCGAGTTGTCGTTCGTTATCCGAGTTTCGTGAGGTAAGTGCGTTCGTCTGCACTCACAGCCCATACTGAGGTTTTGCGTTTTTTATACGGAACAAACGGTAGGCGAATTCAATCTCTGATTTGAAACAAAAACTGTCAATCTTTCATGAAAAGATAAATTATTATGCACAAATAGCTACGAGAAGCAAGTCGGACGTGGTGGAATCGCTAAACCAGTTACCGGACAGGTAGATATTCGGATGTGACATGTCCGTATTTCATTTACAAAATCGTCCACTATTGTAAGTTTGATAGAAATTTAACTTGGCAGTAGAACAGAAATTCAACTGGAATTGAACTGATTTTTAAATGAGGGTTTTAATGTCAATTAATGTTCCTTTTGTTTTGTTGTTGTCTTGGTTGACAGGTTATGTAATAGAATAGAATTGAACAGTTTGTACCTGCTATTGGTTCTTTACAATTGTTAGGCGAGCTGAGCTTAAAAGAAAATGCGAGTCCAGTTTTAATTTTAAAAGTGGAAATAAAAGCTACTTGCTAAAATTTGCAAGTGGATAAAAAAATGAAATTCGAACCCTGATAGCGTCCATTTTGGAAAAACAGACATAAATATTTCTACACCAAATTTGTTTCCATTTGAATATAAAACATAGCAGACAATGTACATTACATATCAGACTGCATGTTTTGTGCAGTCTTATCTTAAAAACATGCAGTCTGATATGTAATGTACATTGGCTGCTATGTTTTATATTCAAATGGAAACAACTTTGGTGTAGAAATATTTATGTCTGTTTTTCCAAAATGGACAGGTCCAAGTCATTTAAATCAATGCTTTAATTCTTGACCACAAAAGAAAATTTTAGACAAGTCCAAATTGAAAGCATTTGCAGACGACAAAATAAAGGTGACTGAAAAATTAAGATTTGTTCTAGGAAGGGTAGAAAACACTGTGGGAAAATGAGAAAATGCTGGATACCAGCTTTTTCACCTTTTCACACTGTGTTTTCAAAAGGCTTGTTTCTCAGGGTCGTCAAAAGTAGGGATTGTGTGGTAATGGGTTAAGGGTTAAGCCAGACATGGCTGTGGTGACATTGATTTTATATTATAAACTGATACTTTTTCTGTGCCAGAGGCTGTATTATTGGTATTATCAATGTACATTTTGCATAATGAATATGTCAGTGTAAAGCTGATTGCAGATGACTATTCACATGATAAAATGGTTTACAGAAATATGAAAGTTTTAAGACTTATATCGTGCCTTTGCCAAAGAGGCATTAAAGGTGGCCCTTCAGGTTTTGGGAAGAAAATTTTACAAAAAAGCGAAAAAGGCATCCTTATACACCCAAAGCCTTTTAATTTTCATTCATAAAATCCCAATAGTCAAAAACCATCCGACAACACCAGAACTTAGAGATTTACTATGGCCCAGGTTGACATCAACGGGAGACATGTTCTATTTTTAAATGATCAATTTGCTCATTTACATACAGGAATATACAAAGTTTCAAACATAGCGTCCGAAGAAGACACCATGGAAAATAATTATTGCATGTTTGTTATGTAATGGAATTTAAGCGTTATCAGTCACGTGCCAGTCACTTGACATTCTCTACATGCTTTATTGGTTTTTGGCGCAAAATCTAAAAATACCTTAAGAGGCTACGTAGCCTTTTAAGGGAATACCATCAAAAAAAATTTTTTTTGTCATTTTATGATTCTTAATTATTGATGATTTGTTTCATTTTTTCGTATGAATTTCAGAGATATATATTTTTTTTCAATATGGTGAGATAAAAAAAAAAAATTTAAATACCACCTTTAAGAAAAAGAAAAGTATATTGGGTAATTAATGTAGAATTTAAAATGCTATAAAATATGATGATTATTACAAACTGATGGGTCATGAAATTCAATTATTATTACAATATGATGAAAAAGAATCAATTTAACCAATTAAACGTTTACTACACAATTGGCACATTTTTAACAACACTGACCGACCGACCGACCGACCGACCGACCATTTTTATACCATATTTTAAATCAAGGATGTCAGTGCAACTGACACATTTGTTTCCTGGCATTCTCCCACCAGCAGCAATGCAACTTACTTTCCAAGTTACAGACAACTTCCCTCATATGCATCAGGAGAGAGGTAAAAAAATCACAGGAAAGACAGTTTGCCTCAACCGGGCATGGAACTCATAACCACCAGGTCACAAATCAGGTATGCCAACCAGAGCTACCCCAGCAGGCAAACAACATTGATTTAACTCATTACCAAACAACAAAATTTTCGATTCAAATCAAACACATTTGCAGACAACAAAATAAAAGTGACTGAAAATTTGAAATTTGTTCTGGGAAGGGTAGACAACATTGTGGGAAAAGGAGAAAATGCTGGTTACCAGCATTTTCTCCTTTTCCTACAATGTTTTCTTCCCTTCCTGAAATAAATTTCAATTCTTTAGTCACATTCGTTTTGTTATCTGCAAATGCTTTCAATTTGGACCAGTCTAAAGTTTTGTTGTTTGGTAAAGAGTTAAAGGTGTCTGTTTAAATCTATAAAAAATATGGGTTCATAATGTTCATTCTAAAATGTTTTCAACATTAACCATCATGTTCCAAAGCTAATACAGAACAGTTGCATCAACATCTGAAAACTGATAGGAAGCAGTTTATTGACAAAAAAAAGACCATTGACATAATATTGTAGTTCTTCCTTTCCAACCCCGTCCTAAATTAACGCCATAAAAAAGGAAAGTTACTGACCTTAATGTGTCAGAATGGCTGCAACATTCCTCTATTCTGTGGGGAATTGGATGTTTTATACCCTTCAATTTCCCTTTTTCAGTGTAATTGTGCATTTATACTCTACAAAATTGAATCGGTTTTAATCCTTTGATGACAAATCTCTCAATTGAGTCGCATTGAATATCGTATTAATGCAAAACTACTGAACAATATTCAGACACTATGGGAAAGCAGCCAATGATTCTGAAAATGATGCCATGTCTCTCTCTCTTTTGTTTACTCTTTACCTGATTTTGAAATTTATTTTTCTGCCAATGACTAACACCTGACTGTTACTCAACATTTGAACTTACCATAATTTCCACATTTGCTTTATTTACTTTTGGTCAGTATCTGACCTTTAACTCTTTACCACACAAGAAAAGTTTAGACTTGTCCAAATTGAAATCATTTGCAGACAACAAATAAACTTGACTCAAAAATTGAAACTTTACTTTAGAAGAGTAGAAAACATCATGAGAAAAGGAGAAAATGATGGTTACCAGCATTTTCTTCTTTTCCCACATTGTTTTCAAAAGGCTTCTCTCTCAGGATAATAAAAACTAGGGATTGTTTGGTAAAGGGTTAACCCATTACCACACAATTCCTACTTTTGATGATGCTGAGAAAGAAATGTTTAGAAAACATTGTTTGAAAAGGAAAAAATGCTGGAAACCTTTTGCCACAATGTTTTCTACCTCTCACAAAACAAATTTCAAATTTTCTATCTCTCTTATTTTGCCATCTGCAAAATTTAATATGCTTTCAATTTGGACAAACCTAAAATTTTGTTGTTTGATAATGAGTTAACCCATTACCACACAATCCCTACTTTTGACGCTCCTGAGAAAGAAGTCTAGAAAACATGGTGGGAAAAGGAGAAAATGCTGGTAACCAGCATTTTCTCCTTTTCCACATCGTTTTCTACCCTTCACAAAACAAATTTAAAATCTTACGTCACTTTTATTTTGTCATCTGCACATGCTTTTGATTTGGACAAGTCTAAAATTTTGTCATCTGGTAAAGCATCCCAATTGAGATCATAATCACAATACAGAATAATTGAGCAATTTGCTATAAGTCGTACAAATAATCCAATGATATTTGGAAAATGTTGGGTTGTTTTAAGAAATCAATAGAAATGTTACAGCACGGTTAAACAGAACACCTTATTTAGCTTGGTTAATTGTATTAATTATAACTTGGGTGTCAGCTGATTTTTACTTAACCATTTACATCATTTAACTCTTTACCAAATTTATAACAAAATTTTAGACTTGTGCAAAGTGAAAGCATTCACAGGCAGTAAATTAGATTATGATTCAAAAACTGTAATTTTGAAGTGTTGAAATCATTTTGGGGAAAGGAGAAAGTGCTGGATACCAAAAGCCTTCTTTCTTTTGGAGTCAACGTCTGACTTGATGGTTTCTTGCAGCAATTTTTACGCCACTCACCTCTGATGCATGTGAGAACAGAAGCCAGTGACTTGGAAAGTTGCGACAGTACTGGTGTGAGAAAGACAAGAAACACATTGTAAGTCCACTGACTGCCATGCTATGTGACCTAAGCTGTCAAAAATTGGCATCAAACCCCAATACAGATCAAACTTTAGGGTCATTAAAGCTTGGGTATATAGAGGATTGAGTTATATTTGGTAAAATTGTATAAGCATTTCAAGCTTACTCTTCTATAGCTGGACCAGGATTTAATAGCTTATAAGATTGTGCAGTTTGACCTTAGATTTATACTGTTTTGTTGCCAGATTTTGGGGAAAAAATAATCATCAGTAATTAAGACTCATATAATTACAAAAAAAAATTGTTGTTGATGGTGTTCCCTTAAAAGGTTATGTAGCCTCTTAAGGTATTTTAGATTTTGCGCCAAAAATCAATAAAGCATTGTGTGAATGTCAAGTGACTGGCACATGACTATTAAAGGTGGGTATTTAGAATTTTTACATCTCACCAAATTAAAAAATATATACAGTGGAACCCCGTTACAACGAAGTGCGCTATAAGGCTGATTCCGTTATAACGCGGGGGTCCTTTGGCTCCCAAAATTTCGGGGGTTGACCATTTTCGAGTCTGATCCGAATCTACCGTTGCTCTCACAAGAATCTTCGATGTAAAAAAAAAAGACCTCTCGGTCAAAAAAAAATCGATACCGTACACATAACGTGACAATTTTTCACACCTTTACCTTGTTGATTACATTTATCACCTATGGCTTTGCACAATTACTTTGACAAATACACGCACAGTAGGTAACAAAAGGCCCTCGTCCCATATTTGTCTTTGCAAACTTTACGTCAATATGTCTGTCTGCATGTAGATCGTAACGGCGATATCAGAAAATAGCCGAATGACTCTCTTTCTACCGACTACACAACGTGCACGTGACACGACTGGGGTACTCTTGCAATTATCATTACGATACGCAGAAGGGTTATATCAGAAAATATAACGCAACAGAGATACTGGCTTATTGCGTGATTGCATAGTTTTGAATGGAGGTCAGCCCATAGCCAGGTGTAAATTTTTCAGGCGAAACGGTTTAAGTGTGTACGACAAACACTTGCACTGACAACCCTTTCGCTTTGCATTATTGGTGTGTTACGTCATACATGTACCACTAATGCAAACTTTACTACAAACATTGTGTGGATAAACGACTGATGTGATTTCTTTACGGACAGTAGGTTAAATTCCCCTGTGACTTTCAACATGTACGGGGGTCTTATCTTGTTTGATTATGAAAGAGATTTCTTTCGTCATTGCCGATTAGGATTCGTTATGCAATCGTCAGCATGATTAAAAAAACATGGCGGCGGCACCGTCTGCAATCCAAAACGATACCGTTTAATTTAATTTTGGAATGAAACTGGGAATAGTTCAGGCGTTACGTAGAAAAGAATCTAAATTGTTCAATGTCCTATAAATAATGTTGAAACGTAAATAGGCATGTCTTAGTTTTAGTATTTGGAACATTGCTATTTCATTTTTGTCAGAATAAATTTGCGATAAACTGTAATTAATAAGCCATAGTTCTGTAGTCTGGCAATGATTGGCGGATGGGCTGCGGGTAGTGTGTGTGTGTGTGTGTGGGTGGGGGGGCGGGGATCAGCGTTATAAACGTAACCCCGGATATAACGCTGTTGACAACCATGGCTCCCACCGACAGCGTTATAACGGAGCTCCACTGTATATCATTGAAATTCATATGAAAAAATCATACAAATCATCAATAAGTAAGATTCATAAAATTACAAAAAAAAATTTTTTTTGATGGTATTCCCTTAAAAGGCTACGTAGCCTCTTAAGCTATTTTTAGATTTCGCGCCATAAATCAATAAAGCATTATTGGAATGTCAAGTGACTGGCACGTGACTGATAACGCTTAAATTCCATTACATAACAAACATGTAATAATTACTTTCCATAATGTCGTCTTCGGACGCTATGTTTGAAGCTTCTTCTGTGTATTCCTGTAAGTAAATGAGCAAATTGATCATCTAAAAATAGAATGTGTCTCCCGTTGGTGTCAACCTAGGGCGTAGTAAATCTCTAATTTCTCGTGTTGTTGGACGGATTTCGACTTCTGGGGTTTTATGAATGAAAATTTAAAGGTTTTGGAGGTATAAGGATGATTTTTTTGCACTTTTGTAAAATTTTCGTCCCAAAATCTGAAGGGCCACCTTTAACACTTAAATTCCATTGCATAACAAGCATGTAATAATTATTTGCCATAATGTGTTCTTCGGAGGCTATGTTTGAAACTTTGTCTGTGTATTCCTGTATGTAAATGAGCGAATTGATCATCTAAAAATAGAACATGCGTCCTGTTGGTGTCAACCTAGGCCGTAGTAAATCTCTAATTTCTCGTGTTGTCGGATGGTTTTTGACTACTGGGGTTTTATGAACGCAAATTAAATGGTTTTGGAAGTATACAGTCCTACGTACAAGCCCACTTTCTCTGAAAATCCCAGTTTCTGGTGGAACAGTTACCCTGTCAACCACCCCGATAAGACAGTATAATTTATTGCGTGTAATTACTGGTAGTCCCAACTGGTCTGACCAGAAACTCTGTTCTCTGGGTCATTGTGTGAAACTTGATCCTAAAACTGATAAGCCCTGGAGAATCTTGCATTTATAGAACCCAAAGTCTGTGTCCACTTCCAGGGAACAATTTTCATGTTTCAATTTCCTTGGTTAGAGGGGTGTGAGCTGGTAGATGTATCGATTGTATTTATATGTCACAAACTTTTGTAGTTTGTTGTTATTGAGTGTGAGGTTTGGGATTTTTTGCAGAGGTTTTGGGGACCCAAGAAAAAGTGCATGTACTTAAAATGCATTTTTGTTATGCATTGTAATGCATGATTATTGTTGAAAGGACTAAAGGAAACTAAGAAACATACAGATAAAGTACAACATTTTCTGAGTTAACCCTTTAATACATGAGAAAAGTAAAGATAATTGCCAACATTTTAAGAAATAATTTTGAAGATGACAATTTAAATGCAACTCAAATGAGGAAATCTGTCATCCAAATCAGATATGGTAGAAAATATTGTGGGAAATGGAGAAAATGCTGTTTACCACAATGTGTTCGAAATCTTTCTTTCTCAGGGTACTTAAAAGTCATTGTGGTAAAGATTAAAATAAACCTTTAAAATTATATATCCTTCTACATGAAACTCCTGACTACCACTTTTCAGAACTTTGCTTTTGTGGCAAGATTAGGTCAAGATCAGTCTGCACAGAAATATGCAATGCAGAGATATTCTGGCCAAACAAAATTGGTCATCTGCAAATATTTTCAGTGTGCACAATTCTAAAAATCTTGGTTGTAATTGGGGAATGCTATAGTGGCACAGTGGTCAGGACCTTTGATTTTCAAACATGGATTCTATATGTCTGATCCTTTCTGGTTGAATTTAGTAGCTGTGTCCTTTGGCAATGCACCAGAGCCTCAGCCTTATAATTGCAGTAGGACCAAAGGAAAGATTTGAATAAGTAAGCCATTGTCAGTGATAGGGCTTAGATAGTACTGAAAACAGCGTAATCACCATTCCAGAAGATTATTACCAATTGTAAATGAAAGAAAAAGCAGATCTTTGTGAGTTCCTCAGGTAAACTACCCAATTAGAAATAACAAAAGTTTGAAAATAAGGAAACTTATCAAGTGATACTTTTTGTTCATTACACCTATAACCATGATAAATATATTTCTGATTTATATGATGCCTTCTTAGAACCATTACACTCTTTTTCTCATTCACAGGACTTATAATCACCAATTTTTATTCTAAAACATTGAAAAGGTAAAAGGAAAGTCATATCTGACGCAACAAAAAGAGACAAAGTTTCCGATTGTACGAAGACCATCCCATCATTTTAAACAACCAAAATTGCACCTTTTGTTTGAATCTTAAAGTTGGGGAACACATGTAAAATGTTTAGTTTACAATAACCATTTCCCACATGGATATGGACAAAAATAGTGTTGAAACTGGCATAAAACCCTTTTCTAAAAAACTTGTGGGTTTTCAGCTCTACTGGGCGAAGGCCAGCGGGCTTGTGTCATGGCCCGGTGTCTATCATGCATTCGTCCGTCCATGTGTGCGTTCAGTTTCATTTCAAACATCTTCTTCTCTGAAATGACCCATCCAGTTTTAATGAAACTTCACAGAGATGATCCTGACATGGCCCTCTACAGAATTTGTGGGAAGAATTTGATTCCTTCAAAAACTGTGGTTGCCATGACAACAAAACTGAAAAATTTTGAAAATCTTTGAAAACCTTCTAGTCTGAAACTGTAAGGCCTAGGGCTACCAAATTTGGCATGTAGCTTTATCTACTGGACCTCTACCAAGTGTCTTAAAATTATAGCCATGGGGTCAAAATTTGTCCAGCCCTGGGGGTCACAGTTTTACATGGGCTCATATAGGGAGAACTTTAAAATTATTTTTCTTCTATCTAGCCATAGGGCCTAGGGTTACCAAATATGGCATGTACCTAGTGGACCTCTACCAATTATAGTCCAGGGGTCAAATTGTCCCCGCCCTGGGGGTCACAAGTTTTATATGGGCCTATATAGGATGAAATTTCAAAATCTTCTTGCATCTAGGCATTAGGCCTCTAGGGGCTATCAAATTTGGCATGTACCTTTATCTACTAAGTCTCTACCAAGGATGCTTAAATAATCGCTCTGGGATCAAATTTGGCCCTGCCACGGAAAGTCACAAGTTTTACATGGGTTTATGTAGGGAAACTTTATAATCTACTGGTTCGTAGCCACAAGGCCTTGGGCTACAAAATTTTCCATATTGTAGCTTTATCTAGTGGGTCTCTACCAAGAGGGCCCGAATTAAAACCTTGGGGATCCAGTTTGGTCCAACCCCATGGGTCACAAGTTTTACAAGGGCTTTTATAGTGATAACTTTAAAATCTTCTTGTGATTTATCATAAGACCTAGTGCTAACCTGTCTCATGGGTCTCAAGTAATTGTAGCTTTATGGCCAAAAATGGCTTTGTGGGGTGAGGTGGGGGACCTGGTCATAACTTTCTTGTAGGCTTTTATAGAGGACAAATTTGTATGTCTTCTAGTTCAAAACTAATTGACCAAGTACACTGTATTGTAATGTTTGGCTTAGAAGGTTTTGACTTATCAGCCAGTGGAGCGATACAGGGCCATCATGGCCCTCTTGTATCTACATGAGAGGGAAAGTTGATCTTTGACAGCTGGCAAGTAAACTCTACTGAGAAAGTTTGAAAATGGACTTTGTAAAATGATATACATTGATGTGTCATCAGAAACTGTATGACCGTTCATTTGATCAAATGATGCTTTCTTAGGGTAAGGGGGCTACTGAAGTCTTGTATCTCATTTAGGCCTGGATTATGTCAGATTCAGACAAAGTTTCGTAATGATTCTAAATTAACATTGGTTTGAAAGTATGGCCTAGTCTTAGATAACAGTTACCGATGGAGCAGTAAACCAGGCATTCATAAGGGAGACTGACGTGAAAGTTCATTCAAGACAGAATCATCATAAGGGAAACCAAGACGAAATGATAATCAAAATGAACTTTAACCCAACAACCAAGTCTTTAATATATCTAGCAACTGCCAATTGTAATGATGTATAAAATATAAATTTTACTTAGTTTCATTGCTTTTGGCTACTCATAGGCTTATTACAAAGTTGGTATCAATGAAACACAGTGATAATGGACGAGAAGTTTGTTGTTAAAAGTATCAGAACAAAGGATTTGTCACACATCTGACCAAATATTTTTTGGATAATCGATACTAGACGATAGGGCTGATGAACAGAAAGGTGTAGTAAAAAAGATTTGCTCGGCACTTATAACTAGATGACATCTAGTATTACCCAAAATATTTCCCTAGTTTCATTTTCATCATGATTTAAATGAGAATTATGATGATACAACACTGCCTAGGTTCCATCTCTTCAACTGCTATTTTCTTTATCTTTTTGAAGTGTATTAGTTGACCCATAAATCCATCATCAGCTCCCACAATGGTGTCTCTTCATTGACAGGGTATATTTGATTGTCAAAACTTTGTTTTCATTGATTGTCACAAAATAATACAATGACTATTCAGACACATTGACCTTTTGAGTATTAATGGTTTTATTTGGTGCAGTGCTCCAGATAGCTTCCGTAAAGCCATAATTTACGGACTGCATTTCCGCATATACGGCTGAAGTTGAAATTTTGTCAGTACCAAATACATAAACTTTTTGTCCGACACGGTTCGAATATGTAGGTAGTCCATAAACATGTACAGATTTTGTACCACAGTCATGTTGACTGGTTTTATAAACTTTCTTTTATATTAGCTGTGGAATAATACTCATAAACCACTCAATGCGGAATTGAAACGGAAAGTAGAAACCACAATGGCTAAGCAATGATCTCTCCAGAGCTTGTTTTGGTCAGAAAATGAGCCCAAACACATGATTTTGGCATTTATCCACAACATTTGCGACACAGTCATAACAGCAAGCGATCAAGAAATAGAACAGGCATGCTGGTTTAAGTACCGGTCAAACCGTTTATCCATCTATGATTAGAACCTTCTCTTTCCTGGTTGAGTCACACTCAGAGATATTGATACAGTGTTCCCACTAACATAAATTATTGCATAAATCAAGTTATAGAATTGAAATTTAAGTAGCAAATTTTGGTTACTCGCAAGATCTCAAGTAAATGCATATACATGGACCAAAAGACCATCATCTGCTAATCTTGTGTAAAATGAAAGGTTTTGAAATTACTTCTTTTCCTAAATTACAAATTTATATCAAATCATGCGGTAATACCTATTCAGAAATATTAACAAATATGAAAATTTGATTGGGGAAAAAAAAAAAACGTGGAAACCCATGACACAAACAAGAGCGGCAAATTGTCGCAAGATACGCCCGTCTTACCCCAAGTTGTAAAGCTGGGGCATGCACCGGACAAAATTCAAGTATGAAAAACAACAAAGGGCAATAACTCAAAAATTAAGCAAGAAAGAGTTGTGATTTCTGTGCACTGCACTCCCCATCGATGAGATCTATCCACCCATAAAATTTTATAACCCTAGCTAGTATGCTTTTGGAGATATGCTTCGGACAAAAATCAAGTATGAAAAATGACAAAGGGCAATAACTCAAAAAATAAGCAAGCAAGAGTTATGATTCCTGTGCACTGCACTCCACCTCGGTGAGATCTATCCACCCATGAAATTTCATAACCCTAGCCAGTATAGTTTTGGAGATATTCACCGGACAAAATTCAAGTATAAAAAACGACAAAGGGAAACAACTGAAAAATTAAGATAGCAAGAGTTATGATTCTTGTGCACTGCACTCCCCCTCAGTGAGATCTATCCACCCATGAAATTTCATAACCCTAGCTAGTATAGTTCTGAAGATATGCTCCGGACAAAATTCAAGTATGAAAAACAACAAAGGGCAATAACTAAAAAATTAAGCAAGCAAGAGTTGTGATATCTGTGCACTGCACTCCCCATCGATGAGATTTATCCACCCATGAAATTTCATAACCCTAGCTAGTATAGTTTTGGAGATATGCTCCGGACAAAAATCAAGTATGAAAAACGACAAAGTGCAATAACTCAAAAATTAAGCAAGCAAGAGTTATGATTCCTGTGCACTGCACTCCGCCTCGGTGAGATCTATCCACCCATGAAATTTCATAACCCTAGCTAGTATAACTTTGGAGATATTCACCGGACAAAATTCAAGTATAAAAAACGACAAAGGGCAATAACTCAAAAATTAAGAAAGCAGGAGTTATGATTCTTGTGCACTGCACTCCCCCTCAGTGAGATCTATCCACCCATGAAATTTCATAACCCTAGCTACTATAGTTCTGAAGATAGGCTCCGGACAAAATTCAAGTATGAAAAACAACAAAGGGCAATAACTCAAAAATTAAGCAAGCAAGAGTTATGATTCTTGTGTACTGCACTCTCCCTAGATGAGATCTATCCACCCATTAAATTTCATAACCGTAGTTAGTATAGTTTTGGAGATATGCTCCGGACAAAATTAAAGTATGAAAAACAACAAAGGGCAATAACTCAAAAATTAAGCAAGCAAGAGTTATGATTCTTGTGCACTGCACTCCCCCTCAATGAGATCTATCCACCCATGAAATTTCATAATCCTAGCTAGTATAGTTTTGGAGATATGCTCCGGACAAAATTCAAGTATGAAAAACGACAAAGGGCAATAACTCAAAAATTAAGCAAGCAAGAGTTATGATTCCTGTGCACTGCACTCCCCCTGGATGAGATCTATCCACCCATGAAATTTCATAACCCTAGGTAGTATAGTTTTGGAGATATGCTCCGGACAAAATTCAAGTATGAAAAACAACAAAGGGCAATAACTCAAAAATTAAGCGAGCAAGAGTTATGATTCCTGTGCACTGCACTCCGCCTCGATGAGATCTATCCACCCATGAAATTTCATAACCCTATTTTGTATAGTTTTGGAGATATGCTCCGGACAAAGAACTGGACGCCGCCCGCCCGCCCGTCCGGACGCCCGCCACGGGTGATCCCATAATACGTCCCGTCTTCGACGGGCGTAAAAAAATTGTGTCTTTGAAATTGCCCGACCAGAGTCACTTTAGACTGCTGTTTCAGCTTTTTAAAGATTTCAAGTTGTAAATTTACATATATATCTTAGTAAAACAGCCTTTTTCGCTGCAAATCATCAATATTGATTGGTTCTGCTCTAGTTGGGAACAATTAATGTCATAACCTGAAATCTAACCCCAGATTTTCAGCTTAGGGGGTAAGTGTCACCAGCATTTTCTCCTGTCCCACAATGTTTTCATAAGGCTTATCACTCAGGGTCATTAAAAGTCGGGATTGTGTGGTAATGGGTTAAGGTGTAAAGGTTTAATCTTTTCTTAGAACATACTTTGCTCATTGAGCAAAACATATGTAAGTAGAAATATGTTTGCATAGCCTTCAGAGGTAGTGAAAATACACTTACACTGGCAAGGATTTGTATCAGAAGTATCTCTACAAGTACTTTTACTTATAAGTACAGTAAATGTTTGTACATTACTGGAGCCATAGTTAAATCTAGCACAAAAATGAATGGTCATAGCGTAATCTGAGGCATTCTGACAACACGCTTATCAAGACTTTCAGTCCTATGATATTAAAAATAAATGGATGCAAAGAGAATGATGTTGATTATAACAAGCATTAATTTCTTTATCAAAATGTGTGTTTTAACTGAATACTTGATAGACTTTAATCAGATATTAAAAAAATGTAAAAAATGTTGTTTTACAGCTCAATTTTTAATCGCCGGTCTTGTCAATCTTACTTTTTTGTGTGTTTCAAAACCTTTAGAGACAGGGAAAAGTTTTACAGGTAAAAAAGGGTCTGACAATGCATTTATGCCAGGACCCAGAGTTGTTCATCTTATCTCTAGGGATCTTGGAGGGGCTGGGGTCGGACACACAGAACTGTTTGGATTAGGGGCTGACCATGACATTTATGGCCCATTACAGTCATTATCAAGCCATTAGCATAACAGTATCCAAAAGTACCGTAGCCTCAAATTTGAGGCTGATTTTGGGCTTGTACGTAAGACTGTATAAGGATGATTGTTTTGCATTTTTGTAAAATTTTCGTTCCAAAATCTGAAGGGCCACCTTTAAGTAAAGTTTGAACAATGAAAGATTCATAATATTTTGAAACACGCTACGATATAGTTTCAGATATCTTTTACAGACCTACAGTTGAATATCTTTACTGTTGTATCTATGTCTTTGTGTTACAACATAAACCATGAAAAAAGTACTGATTTGTGTATTAGCCGTAACAAACCTTTCATTACGAACATTTCTTTCAACCATTTTGTTCTAAAAATTTTCTAATCAATGCTAATTAAGTAGGTTTTATATACATGCTTGGTGTTTGATTCTTTAGTTAGATGTCTAGGATGAGCGATTTCATGAACAGTCGAGACATTACGACTGTTTAATCGGTAACAAACCTTTCAAGTTAAAAACATAGAATGATTAGCCGAGTTTGAAGGAAGATTGTCAGGTAGAAATTGGCGCTCTAGTTTTTTTAATGCCTGATTCATTTATATAGGCCACAAATATTACTATCTGAAATGCATTTTTGCAGCGATATTGCTTAGAGCATATTTCATTTAGCTATCACTTAAACTATGTAACGAACCTGTTCACGACTTTGGCATCAAAAGTAAAACTGAAATAATTTTACTAAACGGGAACATCTGCCATCTATGTGCTTGAAAAATAAACTCTATATATCAAAGACTATATGGGGTAAAGCTAATTAACTCATTTCCAAACGACGAAAGCATTTGCAGACGACAAAATAAATGTGACTGATAAATTGAAATTTGTTCTGGGAAGGATAGAAAACATTGTGGGAAAAGGAGAAAATGCTGGTTACCTACAATGTTTTCTAAAGGCTTCTGTCTCGGGGGCATCAAAAGTAGGGATTGTGTGGTAATGGGTTAATGACTGTGTATATGATATAGATAAAATGATAATTTCCAACTTGAAAAATGGGAAGGCTACAGTAACGAACTTGTTATTTTGATAGAATAGTTACCTTTTATAAAATTATACAATGATACAGAAAAACCGCTTCTGATGTGATTTGACTCCTTGATATGCCAGGTAACTTTGTGCATTTAAATGAATTCTCGAGGATCTCACTAGTGGCTGTAAACTATTGACGACATCCTAAATTATGATTTGCACTGCTTTATTGAGAATGAGTCAATCATCTCTTTTTTAAAACATTTGCCATCAAGTTTGGTTGCTCTGTTAGTATAGTACAGAAGTTGTGGGGGTGAGGGGTGTCACTGCTTTGAATCCTCAGTTCCATTTACCAAGGCTTGATCATTCAGAGCTGCAGATAGAGGGTCTGAGTGATTTTGATTTCAAGATGGAAAATATTAAATTTCTTCACTAAACCCTATGTTGTGGGTACTCATTAGGATCGTCTCATCTTTGTCAAAATGTATATTACTGGAAGATCTCGGATGAGTTCAATTATGGGTGAAATTGGCCAGGAACAACTGGAGTTATTTGCCCTTTAATTAGAAAGTTCTTTAGAATAGTTCTTTGTGTGGAGCATAACTAGGTCATCCCCAGTCAGATTGATTTAACTCTTTACCACACAATCCGGACTTTTAACGACCCTGAGAAAGTAGCCTTCTGAAAACATTGTGGGAAAAGAAAAAATTGCTGGTAATCAGCATTTTCTCCTTTTCCCACAATGTTTTCTGCTCTTCCCCCCAAAAATTCAATTTTTTAACCATGTTTATTTTGTCGCCTGTGGATGCCTTGAATTTTGTCCGGAGCATATCTCCAAAACTATACTAGCTAGGGTTATGAAATTTCATGGGTGGATAGATTTCATCAAGGGGGAGTGCAGTGCACAGAAACCATAACTCTTGCTTGATTAATTTTTGAGTTATTGCCCTTTGTTGTTTTTCATACTTGAATTTTATCCAGAGCATATCTCCAAAACTATACTAGCTAGGGTTATGAAATTTCATGGGTGGCTAGATCTCATCAAGGGGGAGCGCAGTGCACAGGAATCATAACTCTTGCTCACTTAATTTTTAAGTTATTGCCCTTTGTTGTTTTTCAGACTTGAATTTTGTCTGGAGCATATCTCCAAAACTATACTAGCTAGGGTTATGAAATTTGATGGATGGCTAGATCTCATCAAGGGAGAGTGCAGTGCTCAGGAATCATAACTCTTGCTTGATTAATTTTTTAGTAATTGTTCTTTGTTGTTTTTCATACATGAATTTTGTCCAGAGCACATCTCCAAAATTATACTAGCTAGGGTTATGAAATTTCATGGGTAGATAGATCTCATCAAGGGGGAGTGCAGTGCACATGAACGATAACTCTTGCTTGTTTAATTTTTGAGTTATTGCCCTTTGTTGTTTTTCATACTTGAATTTTGTCTGGTGCATATCTTAAAAACTATACCAGCTATGGATATGAAATTTCATGCATAGATACATTCCATCACGGGGGAGTGCAGTGCTTATAAATTGCAACTCCTGCTTGCATAAATTTTGAGTTAGTGTGGGAGAGTACGTCTTATGAAATAGAACTGTAAGGAATTGTTCCTGCTTCCTAAACTTTTGTGTTTTTCCCCTGTATTGTTTTTGTCACTTAAATTTTGTTTGGAGGATTCTCCAATGTTATGCTAGCTAATGCTAGGGAATTTCATGACATGATATATCTAGTTATTTCTACACATAATTTTTACCACACTGTATCTCCAAGAGTATAGGTTTTGTCAATATGAAATTTCATCCTCTTATTTGTAGATTTTAATTTTTTTTTGAAAGATGTGAAATCAAAACTGCCATTTGCTTTAATCAACGACAAAAATTTCTGTACTACTAATTTTCTCTACCTCCCTTATATGATTATCATGCCCCAGTGTTACAACTTGGGGTAAGGCAGGCGTATCTTGTGACAATTTGCCGCTCTTGTTATAGTATTTCTTGCTTGTCCAGAACGGAACTTTTTATGAAGTTGCAAGTCAAATTTCCACAATTAGGTAATCTTGTTTCATAATCATTTGGCCTGGAACCTTGATATTTGGTATTTTTCTTTATTTTAGACCTTTACTGCTTAGTACTCAGGTGAGCAATAAAGGACTATTATGGTCCTCTCGTTCCAAGTTTCCTTCAAGATCTCAAAGTTTCCCAGGAGATAAAAGTTATTTTGGTATACAAGGGTGTGGAGTTAATGGCATCATATAAAATGGCAGACTGAAATGTTTAAGAGGGTAATTAATTTTGAAACTGATCATTTTGTTTAGATTTAAATGTATCATCTCCTCCCAAGTATTTTTACTCATGAAACCACGCAGGCTTAACTCATGCATATTCTATGTATTGTGCCAAGTTCTAGTCTGTCAGGTATTTTTTAGGATATTTTGTACTCCAGCTGGTATAAGAAAATGCAGGGAAGCATAGAAAGGTGCACTGGTAACTGTAACATAACTGAATTAATGATGAAATTGAGTAACTCTATACAAGAAATAACACAATTTTGGATTTGAACAAATTGAAAGCCTTTGCAGACTACAATTAAAATGTCGTCAAAGTTTTATTCCTCTTTCATTTAGTGGAAAACATTGAGGGAAAAGGAGAAAATGCTGATTACCAGCATTTTCTTTTTTTCCCACATTTTTTCTATACTATCAAGACAGAAGTCATCACTTGAACTAAATTCATTTTGTGGTATAAAGATAAATTTAACTTGGACTGGTCTAACATTTTGTTGTTTGCTAAAGGTTTGACCTATTACCACCCAATCCCATTCCCTGGTAACCAGCATTTTCTCCTTTTCCCACAGTGTTTTCTACCCTTCACATAACAAACTGCAAATTTTCAGTCGCTTTTATTTAGTCGCCTGCAAATGCTTTCGATTTGGACAAGCCTAAAATAGTGTTGTTTGGTAAAGGTTTAAGCAAGGATTTCTTATAATCTAGTGATCTTCACTGTATAATCATAAATTTTGTTGAGAGATTTTTGCAAAAAGCAGATAAAATTGAATATTTTGGTTCAGGCTTAACCCTTTACCAGAAGACAAATTTTTGCAAGTACTTGTCCAAATTGGAAGTGTTTGCAAACAACAAATTAAATGTAGTTCAAATTATGGGATTTTCTTTTCAAAGGACAGAAAGTGTTCTGGAAACAGGAGAAAGTGCTGGTTACTGACATTATCATATTTTTTTCCACAATGTTTTCAGAACCTGTGTCCTCACGGTTGAAGACCCCTAGCCCTATACAAAAGGACAAAATTTTAGACTGGTCCAAATCGAAAGCACTTGCAGAAGAGAAAATAATTGTCACTCAAAAATTGAAACTTGTTTCCAGTAGGACAGAAGACATTGTGGGAAAAGGCTTTTATCTCAGGGTCGTAAAAAACAGGTATTGATTGGCTTTTGAAAAGATTGTAGGAGAAGGAAAAAATGCTGGTAGCAAACATTTTCTCTTTTTCCCTCGCAATATTTTGTACCCTTTAACCATTATTTCTAAGAGTCCTGAAGAAAAGAGGTTTTAACACACATTGTTTTAACTCTTTACCACACAATCCTTGTGCTGGTAACCAGCATTTTCTCCATTTTCCACAATGTTTTCTACCCTATTAAGAGACAGAAATTGTCATCTTAGCAAAATTAAATTTTTCATCTGCAAAATTAATGCTTTCAATTTGGATGAGTCAAACATCTTGTTGTTTAAGGTAAAGAGTTAAATGAGAAAATGCTGATTACCAGCATTTGCACTTTTTACTACAATGTTTCCCCTCCTGCAGCAGCAGATGTAGCTGCATTTGTCTCCAGTGCTGAGATAACAGATTAACTCTTTTTTAACCATACAGTCCTGACTTTTAACAACCTACAGAAAGAAGCATTTGATTGGTCTACAATTTTGTCATTTAGCAAAGAGTTAATTGGATTTCCAATATAAGATACTTGTATACATGATGTGAAGTAGATTTTTATGTCTTTCTTATCATTTTATAAATCTTTCATTTCAGCTCCCACACAGTCTATCACTAATGGAGACAAGACAGATAACTCTGATGAAAGTGGAAGTGTCAGGGGAGGCTATGCTAGTAGTAGAGAGAGATCCAGGTAACTGTCTTGTTCATTGCCTGCTATTCCCTGATATGCAGTTTGTATGGTGTTTGTTTATGTAATGTCATGCAGGCTTGGGTTCAATTACTGTGATGGCAATTTTTATTATACATTCCATTTTCCTTTTCTACTAAGGCTTTAGTAGCATTTGAATAATATGACCTTATCAACTCACAAATTTTCTTGAAAAAGAAACTTGATTGGGGAGGAGGGGGGGGAGGGAAGGAAGGAAGGGTTGATATTAATTTTTAGCTCACCTTAGCACAAAGTGCCCGTATTCCGTCAACAATTTCTTTAAACATCTTCTCCTCCTAAACCACTGGGCCAATCTTAATGAAACTTGGCAGGAATGTTTCTTGGGTGAAGCTCTACCAAAATAGTTCAAAGAAATTAATTCCACCCATAACTCTGGTTGCCATGGCAACAAAAAGAAAAAAACACCGAAATATTTGAAAATCTTCTTCTCTGAAACTAGAAGGCATAGAGCTTTGATATTTGGTATTTAGCATCTCTTAATGAACCTCTACCAAGTTTATTCAAGTTATGCCCCTAGGTCAAAACTGGCCCCACCCCGGGGGATAACAAGTTTGAGCATAGGAGCAAAGAAGGAAAACTTAAAAAATCTTCTCCTCTGAAACTTGAAAGCGTAGAGCTTTGATATTTGGTATGTAGCATCTCCTAGTGGACCTCTACCAAGTCTGTTCAAATTAAATCCCTGGGGTCAAAACTGGCACCACCCCGGGGGTCACAAGTTTGAGCATAGGAACAAAGAAGGAAAACTTTAAAATATTCTCCTCTGAAACTTGAAGGGGTAGAGCTTTGATATTTAGTATGTAGCATCTCCTAGTGGACCTCTACCAAGTTTGTTCAAATTATGCCCCTGGGGTCAAAACTGGCACCACCCCAGGGGTCACAAGTTGAGCACAGGAACAAAGAAGGAAAACTTTAAAAATCTTCTCCTCTTAAATTTGAAGGCGTAGAGCTTTGATATTTGGTATGTGGCATCTCCTAGTGGACCTCTACCAAAGTTTGTTCAAATTATGTCCCTGGGGTCAAAACTGGCACCACCATGGGGGTCACAAGTTTGAGCATAGGAACAAAGAAGGAAAACTTTAAAATTCTTTTCCTCAGAAACTGGAAAGGGTAGAGCTTAGATAGTGTATTCAAATGATGTCCCTGGGGTCAAAACTGGCCCCACCCCTGGGGTCACTAGTTTGAGCATAGGAACAAAGAAGGAAAACTTTAAAATTCTTCTCCTCTGAAACTAGATGGCGTAGAGCTTTGATATTTGGTATGTGGCATCTCTTAGTGGATCTCTACCAAGCTTGCTTAAATCATGCCTGTGGGGTCAAAACTGGCCCACTGGGCCAGTCTTGATGAAACTTGGCAGGGATGTTCCTGGAGGAAGCTTTACCAAAGTTTCTCAAAGAATTGAATTTCTCTAATAAGCTATAGTCTAAGGTGAGTGTTCCAGGGCCTATGGCCCTCTTGTTTGCTTTTGCTTTTTGTTTTCTTTAGATTTTTAAAAGTGATAGTTTCAGCCCACCTGAGAACAAACATCTTCGCAAGCCAAGGCTGATGATTCGCTACGCTACTCTGTTCTTGGCGGATCGAGTTTGATTTTTACATTCCCCCAATATGCTTTGTCGTTGGATGCAGCCAGCTCTAACTGCAACGAATGAAATCATTCATAGCATTTCATCTTTGATAAAAATAGGATAAAGTCATGACCTTTCAAAAAGAAGTTAAACATGGAAACCCACGTAGATGTCTACTTATCGCTTCATGTTGAATAATTGTATTTATAAGCGGTTTGTAAAATGATATTTCATTGGCTTTCAGAAGTATGATGTAAAGGGGGGTAATAAACAGTATCCAATATAGGGCGCATCGCAGGAATCTCGAAATCGGGCTCAATTAGTCAAGGTAAGATCCACGTAGTGATGGTAACCTTGGCTCGCGAAGATGGAGAACAAAATACTTAAGGTGAATTTTTGTGATCTTACCCTGTTTCCAGACAATCAACAATAGCCTTGTGTGCCCTATAGAGGTCACATGTAAGTCTGATACTGATAAAAGGTGGTCAGAAACTTTATCTTTATAATGGCTTGGACAAGATTCAAATTGGGTAATATCAGGTCAAACCAAAGGTCACCAGGTCAAGTCTTACAAAAACTTGTGTGTGCATTCTACAGACTATATTTACTAGGAATTAATTGAAATAGTGTATGATTATTTGTTGCAATATTTGGAAGTGTCTTGCTCAAGAATTGTAACTACCTTTTGCTGTCTTTGACTTATTTCCCTCTGATTGCCATTTTTACAGCATTCATTGCTTGTCTAGAATCTAACTTTGTCATCTCAAGTCAGAACAACTTCAAACTTGGTATGCATGTTTGTTGCAATATCACAGAGTACAGTGCGCAAGATCAATAACACTTTTGAGTAATTCCGCTTTGATCTTCATTTTACAGTCCGAAAGGGAACGTTGTCACCTCAAGTTAAATTGACTTGAGACTTGGTAAACATGTTTGTTGCAGTTACAAAAAGTGCAATGCACTGGAACATAGGAAAATCCCTGTACCTTTGACTTTATTCAAATAATTTTGATATGAAAATAATGCAAAATATCAAGAACACTCTCATTGCCTTTTGTTTTAAGACAAGATCTGAAATGAAAAGGGGGGGGGGGGCAACTGGCCCTTTAAGATTATTATTCCTCCTCGACAACTGGCAATGGGATGGGCATATCTTGTGACGATTTGCTGCTCTTGTTTCATCATCAGAACTAGCATGTCTTCAGATTTCTCAATCTTACAAAAGGCAATGAGAGTGTTCTTGATATTTTGCATTCCTTTCATATCAAAATTGTTTCAATAAAGTCAAGGTTACAGGGATTTTCCTATTCCAGATTTACGGTGGAATATGGGCCCTTGAAAATAGCCAAATGTCTGAGAGGAATTTATGCTCAATTGGCTTATGGGCAGAAGTGCCTAATCCTTTACCAAACAACAAGATTTTAGACTGGTCCAAGTTGACAGCACTTGCAGACGACAAAATGATCACAACTCAAAAATTGAAATTTGTTTCCAGCAGGGTAGAATATGATGTGGAAAAGGATAAAGTGTTGGTTACCAGCATTTTCTTCTTTTTCCCAGAATGTTTTTAGTCGGCTATTTTCTCAGGGTGTTTAAACTCGGGATTGTGTGGTAAAGAGTTAACCCTTTACAACACAATTCCTAGTTTCTAGACTCTTGAGAAAGTAAGCTTTTGGTAACATTATGGGAGAAGGAGAAAATGCTAGTAAACAGCATTTTCATGTTTTCCCACAATGTTTTCTTAATTTTTACAGACAAATCCCATTACTTGTGCCATGTTTACTATATCCGTTGGAAGTGCTTTGAATTTGGATCTGTCTATAATTTTGTTGTGTGATTAAGGGTTAAGTTATGGTGTGGCTCCCATTGTCTGTCAATCTGTCAGTCTGTTTCCTATATATGTAGTCAGGTCCACATTTGTTATTAGATTTTTATGAAACTTGTCAGGTGTCCTCATATCATAGATAGCTTGATCCATAGTAGATTTACAGAAAATCTGACTTTTGCTAATGCTGCAATAACCTTCTTTGCATTCATTTGCATCATCATAGTATGTGAAAAGAATAGGGCCTGTTTTTGACATTGCTCATTTTCTGTATGAGATTTTATTGAGATACAGATGTTTTACATTTTAGTAGCTCTGCCAATTGTGTACATAACACATTTGTTAGAAGGAAGTAGAGCAATACAGGACAATCATTGCCCTCTTATTATGTAGATTTATGACTCTACATGGTGTTTTTATATCTTGATCTGTATTGTCAGGTCCCGAGAGGGGTCTAGAGAGCGTGACAGAAGGGAGAGGTCACATGACCATAGGTCTGAGCCTGACTATGGGGTTATCCAGACTCAGCCAAGACCAAGCAAAGGAAAACGTCCAATACCCAGACGGCATACCGTGGGTGGTTCCAAGGGAGACATTGTGGCTGTAAGTTACTTTTTCATTGTTTGGGATATATTTGTGAAAGAAAGAAGGAAACATACAAGGAGAGAGACAAAGAGAAAGTTGTGGGTGGAGGAAATGGAAAGTCTGTCATCTCTTTTTTTTTCACAGTACATAGGATCTGAATGATTCTGCAAAATCCATTAATCAGACTAATAGAACAATTTTGTACATGTACACACATCTTGTTAACCTTTTACAACACACTGACCCCGAGTTTTAATGACCCTTAAGAAGAATCCTTTCGAAAACAATGTAGGAAAAGGAGAAAATGATGGTAACCATAATTTGCTCCTTTTCCTACAATGTTTTCTACCTTATCAAACACAGACATAACCATTTTGTTCTACATTCGAGATACTGTCTGCAAATTCACTCAATTTCGTTGAGACAGAAGTTTTCTAGGTTGCTAGAGTTAAAAGCCATACACTGTTTATACTATTGTTAAGCTCTCAGGATAAATTACTTCTGACTTTTCCCCAAGAGAAAAATCAGGCAACTCTTTGATATCAATTACCTCGTGGTGGCACACAGGTAATTATGAGTAAAATCCACCACCATTGTTTCAACACTGAGGCTTATCATGTGGCTGTCAGTGAATTTATTAGGAATTATCAACAACTGTAATTGGGGGTAACCGAGTCTTTGAATAGAAACGGTGAACATGAGGAGATACAGGATTCAGAATTCTATCTCAAGTCTTCAAGTAAGTGAATTTGTCTATGATGAGCTCTGTACCAGACAACCAAATTTTAGAGTGTTCCAATTTGAGAGCATTAGCAGACGACAAAATTAAAGTGACTCTAAAATTTATATTTGGTTTGGAAGGGTAGAAAACATTGAGGGAAACGGAGAAAATGCTGGCAACCGTCATTTTTTTCTCCCACAATATTTTCAAAAGGCTTCCTTTTTAAACATGAATACCAGGATTGTTTGTAAAAGAACTGACACTTTGCAAGATGACAAACTTTTAGACCAGTCTAATTTTGGAAGGTGTTTGCAGATGTTTAATTAAGTATGGCTCATAATTATTCTAGATAATGAGACACTCCCGTGATCTTTTTCATATTGGGACATTTACTGTACATCGTTTCGTCTCAAGTTCATCGTAAATTTTCAGATAGCAAATATAGAGTGCTATACTGACTTTCTGTTTCGTTGGTTTCATCTGTATTGCAGCAAAATGTAATTAACTTTTTGTAATAAACATGACCAAAAACGAATTGTTAAACCATTAATTACATAAAGAGCTCGTAGAAGTCATTTACAACATGCATATTTCGTAAAAATCGCAGACAAAATTTATATTAATCCTAGTTTTGTGCTCTATTTGTGCGCACAAAAACTGTGAGGAGCTTTTAAATGATTTTGTCTGGATTGTCTCTGTACCCAGAAGCGACCAGTCAAAAAGTAACATCGCCTTTGGGGACAGTTATCTGTACTAGGCTCATAAGTACTATGGATTTTTTTTTTGCTGGGAAGAAAGAATCATGGAAAAAGCAATGTTTTCAAAAGCTGTTTTTATATAGGGTTCATGAAATAAGGGACAGTTTAGTAAGGGCTAAAAGATCTGAAACCTAACAATGAACAGTTCTGTGTTTTAACTCTTTACCAAACGACAATATTATAGACTTGTCCAAATCAAAAGCATTTGCAGACAACAAAATAAAAGTGACTGAAAAATTGAATTTTTTTTTTGAAGGACAGAAAACATTGTCGGAAAAGGAGAAAATGCTGGTTACCAGCATTTTCTCCTTTTCCCACAATGTTTTCTAAAGGCTTCTTTCTCAGAGGCTGAGAAACTGGATTGTGTGGTACTGGGTTAAATATCCTTAGAAAGAAGGTGTTTGAAAGCATAGTGGATAAGCTAGTAACTGCCATTCTCCTTGTTTTTAAACCTTGCAATTCTATGATTTCAGTCAGCATTTAGTTCTTTGTTTGGAAATGTTTTGCAGTTAACAGGTCTAAAATTTTGTAATTTGGTACAGATGAATTTTGTACCTTTAGTACCTTAAGCATGCTATGGGCAACGTAAGTTGTTTTTACAGTGTAGATCAAGATCAGAATGTGCAATTTAATGATTGAGCTATACTGTCCAATATCTCTCTATACAGTCTTAGTCAGGCAAAGACATCAAATGGTCCTAGTACCAGTTCTGTGTATGTGAGTGCATGTGAGTGCCTCTCTGTGACCACCATATAATCCTAAGATATAAAATCTGTATTTTTGGATTGACTTCAAAATTATTTGTTACCATTATTATAGCCTCACCTACAAAGTATAGTGGGATACATTGCTTTCACCATGTCTGTCTGTCCAACCACCAGTCTGTCTGTAAACTTTTTCGTTCTTTGCAGTTTAGGAAAAGGAGAATTTGCTGGTTACCAGCATTTTCTTTTATTCCCACTATGTTTTCTACTCAGATATCTTTTGCTGAACAATTTCAGCTTGTAAATCTTTAGATGCTCTCAGTTGAAAAACTAGAAAAAAAGGAGGGCATGTGAAAGGGTAACCCATAAATGTATTGTAAAACTCACAGCAAGATGAGAGTATTGTAAACAATGGCCTACATCTGAACAACCCATTATCAAACAACAAAATTTTAGATTGGTTCATATTGAAAGTCAAGTCATCAGATGAGTATGTGAGCTGTTGCTATTTTACAACTGAAATAATGTTGAAATCAGCGTAAAACACAACTCAATCAAATATAATCACATTGGGAGCATTTGCAAATAAATGATTCATTTTAATGATGAGGCCCAAGAAGAAAGGTTGCCTTTATAAGGGTAGAAAAAAAGATAAGCTTTTTCTACTATTTCCACAATTAGCTTTTTTTACTATTTCCACAATGTTTTCAAAAAGGCTTCTATATCAGGGACTTTCAAAAAAGGGGATCATTTTTGCAAAGGGATAGAGTGGAACCCCAGGAGATTGAACTCAATGATATCAGTGATGACAGAATGAAATTGAGCTAGCCTCCCCTGTTATAACTCTTTACAAAACAATCCCTGGTTTTCAAGACCCGGAGGAAGAAGCCTTTTAAAAGAATTTTGGGAAAGGAGAAAATGCTGATTACCAACATTTTCTCCATTTCCCACAATGTTTTCTATTCCACCGAAATTAAGCTTCAATTTTTGAGTAACATTAAATTTGTTGTCTGCAAAAGCTCTCAATTTGGACAAGTCCAAAATTTTGTTTGGTAAAGGGTTAAGCAATACAGAATTTTGGGGATACCTGTGCAGAGCAAGCCAATGACTTCTTCATTTTGGTCGTAAACAGCACTAAGCTGCACTTTGTAGTTTTACTTCAAAAACCTAGTTAAGAGGTTTGCAAAGTAAACCAACGACTTGATACAACAATCCCAATTTGTAGCCACATTTTGTTTAACAGAGACAGAAAGGGATACTGAAAATAACTGTTGAAATGGTCCTTAGCAAAGCAAATGATAGACTCTTTCAAATTAAACAAGCAATTTCATTGAAGTGATATCCCTGCTGAAAAAGAATTTTTAAAAAATTTATGTGACTGCTTAACTCGAAATTGCGCCCAGTTGGGTAGAAATCAGGGTCGAAAACAGTTTGAAAAGGAGAAAATGCAGGTTATGAACATTTTCTCCTTTTCCCAAAATGTTTTATAAAAGCTTCCTTCCTCAGGATCATTAAGTTTCTGGGTTGTAAGAAAAAGGAATAACAAACTTTGGGAACCTCTAATGGTATTACCAGGCAACAACATTTTTACCTGAGTTTTTAGTTCATTAATTAATTCCCTCCTGAAGCAAAGTTAGGAAATAACCACAAAATTCCTTCAGTTTCAGTTTCTGTTAGGAAAGAAACCTATGAAAATATTTTTAGAAAAGGAGAAAAATGGTGATACTGTTTTTTCCTTCCTGTTCTTGCTTAGTTTTCTACATTGAACTCTTACTTCTGAATAAATTATCAGCATTTTGTCAAAGGCTGAAAATACATTTGTTCATTGTCCACTGACCCTTAGAATGAAAACTTTTGAAAATAATTGTCCAAAAAGGAGATAAATCTGGTACCTACTCTGTACTTGACGACAAAAATTTAGATTTGTTGCTATGAAAGTATTTGCTAACTACAAATAGACAAGTAGACAAGTATAGAAAACCTGTTGGTCTTCACAAAAACTTATTCTTGAGTAGCAACATTCACATAATTAAGCTACGTTGTTTCCAAAAGTTTTTCACAGTATACTTTTTTGTGTGCATTTAGACCACGAAGGAAATGTGCATATTATCTCCCCTAGATGGCATTTCACAAATACTCATCTATCTAATTTGGGCATCCTAGGTACAGAACCGAATCACATTTCTTTGAAGCGACAACCGGTACTTTGAATTTCAAACTAAAATAAACTTTTACTCAATGAGACAAAATTGTCAGGACCAACGTTGTTAGCTGTATTCCTTGAACTGAAATGTCTGTTGTGCTTATTCAAGTCTCCATGGATTAAAATTAACATGGGTTTATGATTGGCAAGACGCAAGACAGCATTCTATAAATACTCATCTATCTAATTTGGGCATCCTGGGTACAGAGCCGAACCACTTTCCTACGCGACAACCGTTGCTTTGAATTTCAAGCTGAAATAAACGTTTACTCAATAAAACACTACCTCGTGCAGTTCACTCAGCTATGATCAGCAATTTAGAGAAATCCGGAGCTAAAGCAGGTCTCATTTCTCCTCAAGCATATTGATAAAAGCTATTTTCTACATTGCTACTTTATAGAGCGTAATATTACAGTCAGCCCACTTTTGGGGCTAGTGATGCAAAGAATATGACATGCGCAGACAACGATGACTGGCCTGTCTGTCACTGTCAGGGTCTTTATAAACTTTCCTTAGTCCTACTTGCCAGCATCTTTCTCCAGTTATTTTTTGTAGCTACGTAGGTACAAAGCCATGTGAATGCTGGAGCTTCCAATATTAACTGTTAAAGGCTTAAAAGTGGCCAAGTTTTTGTATTTAACTCTTTTTTGCTGCAAAAAATGTGGACATGTCCGGATTGAAAGTTCTTGTAGAAGACAATGAACTTATAACTTAAATGATGAAATGTTTTTGGAAGGGTAGAAAAAATTGTGGCAATTAAAGGAGAAAATGCTGGTTAACTCTTTACCACACAACCCTGAGTTTTAACTACCCTGAGAAAGAAGCCTGTAGAAAACGTTGTAGGAAAAGGAGAAAATGCTGGTAACCAGCATTTTTTCCTTTCCCACAATGTTTTCTACCCGATCAAAGTTAAAAATCATCATATTATCATTAGATTCATTTTGTTGTCTGAGGATGCTTTTAATTTGGTCCAGTCCAAAAATTTGTGGTTGGGTAAAAAGTTGTCCATATAGGTTTCATGTATAACAAACAATGAAAAATGGTCAGTTTTCAAATTGTTTGGGACTTTATGACCAAAATTGTAAACTGAGAGGCTATAGTGTCCACATAGTCATATCAGTAGGACAAGAGAGTAATCAATAACTTAATGACCAACACAAAACTTCTTAAGTACATTGTATTACATATGTGCCTGCAAATTAGTATGTGTCAAAATACTAATTTGCAGGCATTTTCTCCTTTTCCCACAGTGTTTTCTACCCTTCCCAGAACAAATTTCAATTTTTTAGTCACCTTTAGTTTGTAGTCTGCAAATGCTTTCAATTTGGACCAGTCTAAAATTTTCTCGAGTGGTAAAGAGTTAATGACCAACACAAAACTTCTAAAGTACATTGTATTACATGTGCCTGCAAATTAGTATGTGCCAAAAAAAAAGCAAATTGCAGCCAATGCATTTCATAATGTTAAGTTGTTAATGCTTTATGTTTTACGAAAAAAGTACTGTCAGAATTTTTCAAGAACTTTTGATGACAGATTAAGACTGTGTACAAAGATTTCTGAAGTTGAAAAATTCATAGGATTCTTGTCTGTTTTACTAGTTTCTAGACACCCATTTTACCAAGCAAAAGTATCTGGAGAATTTTTCTCCAATTAGATTTAAGTGATCAACAGCACTGACCTCAGTCTGTCATCACTCCCAGTGTAGAAATTCTCCCTGGTTTCTCGTTCCTTAGAAAGTCTTGGACAACTATAGAGGCATTTACAAACAGTGTTGATTAGAATCAGACTGCACCGACTATGGAATACGATTCAGGGATTTAAACTTTGCTTCATATCGTGAAGATAGATGTATTATTAACCCATTACCAGACAAGAAAATGTTAGCCTTTCCCAAATTGAAAGCATTTACAGATGACGAGTCGTATGTGGCTAAATTGGTACAATTTTTCTTTGATAGGGTAGAAAACATTGCGGAAAAAGGAGAAAATGCTGGTTACCAGCATTTTCTCCTTTTCCCACTGTTTTCAAAAGACTTCTTTCTTAGGGTCGTTAAAAGTCAGCATTGCAAGGTTAAGGGTTTAAAACTATCCTTGTAACTACTAAGCTGTCAAATTCACTGTCTGAATGTGGTAATGTTGTTATTGAAATGGTACTCAAGGGTTACATGTATTGTGAGACAGACAGTTCAGGAACTCATATGTGGTGAAAACAGACATGGGGAACAATAGATGGGTTCATCTCCATTTTACAGATCCTCAAAATATATAAGTAAATATCTTCATGGTTTGTAATTTCACCATTACTCGTTTACCACAGAATTTTATACCTTTGCCACATAAATTTGCAATCTCCTTTCAATTAACTAATTCTTTAACTAAAAACTTTTGGATTAGTCCAAATTGAAAGCATTTGCAGACAACAAAATAAATTTGAATCAAAAATTGAATTTGATTTGGAAAGGGTAGAAAAACATTGTGGAAAGAGGAGAAAATGCTGGTTACCAGCATTTTCTCCTTTTCCCACAATGTTTTCATAGGCTTTCTTTCTCAGGGTTGTCAATATTTGGGATTGTGTGGTAAAGGGTTAAAGATCAACAAACATATTTTTTTCCATGGTATTTTCTATTGTGATAAATGGCAATGAATGTTGGGTAAAGTCCTAGATCAAACTGGCTTTAACCCATTACCACACAATCCCTACTTTTGACACCCCTGAGAGAGAAGCCTTTAGAAAACGTTGTGGGAAAAGGAGAAAATGCTGGTAACCAGTATTTTCTCCTTTTCCCACAATGTTTTATACCTTTCACAAAACAAATTTCAAATTTTCAGTCAATTTTTTTTTGTAGTCTGCAAATGCTTTCAATTTGGACCAGTCTAAAATATTGTCGTTTGGTAATGGGTTAAGTTAAGACCTGTGTAATGCACTTCTGGTGAAAATTCTAATTGGTTGATAAATAAGGATAAATAAGGATTTATGCAGAAATAATATTTTTGCACATTTCTAACGGATCAGAAATTCCGTTTATGTCTATCTTGAAATTATTTTTTGATACTTTTGTTAGTGACCTAAAATGCAGGAATGAACGGTAATTGCTAAAAACTTCTCTTCACCGTTACAGAAAAATCAGGCCTGTGGAGCCATACAGGCAGTCAAGCGCATCTAGTCTTCAGTCTTGTATAGACCAACAAGTTTTATCTTCACTGCAGCAGCTTATTTCAGGTTTGCTAATCTGTTTGTACTTTCAGTGCATTGATCTTCTCCATTAGATGTGGACGATAAATATTGTTATTTTTGGCTGTAGCATGTTATTGGAGAAAGTACAGTTTAGCCCTTTACCATTCCATAACTGGCTCTTTTTTGCTGGTAACCAGCATTTTTCTCAGCCCTATATTAGTACCTTCAACACTATTATTAACACTTTCCTTGATTTTGCCAGTTTTTCAGTACACCTCTTGAACTTTTTACCACACAGTCTAGGATTTTAAGGACAACATGACTTTTGAAAACTTTGGAGAAGGAGAAAATGTTGGTAACAAGCATTTTCTCCTTTTCCCACAATGTTTTCTGATGTTTTAGAGATAAATCTCATCTTTGAACCAGTCTTAAGTTTTGCTCTTTTGTAACGAGGTAAATGCACATGATAAAAGCATCCTTTCCGATTTGATGATTATTACACCCTTTGCCAAAAAACTCGATATTTTAAAAGCATGAAGGAAGGAGAATTGTCACAGGAATTCATTTTTTTAACCCACTCCCTAACAACAAATTTTAGACTCTTCGTAACCAAAAGAGTTTGCAGACGACAATTTCAAATTTGATAAAAAATGACAAAGTTCTCGAAATGGGTTGAAAATACTGTGGGAAATAGAGAAATTGCTTGTTAAGAGCAATTTCTCCTTTTCCTACAGTGTTTTCAAAAGACTTGTACTATAGACACGTAAAAACAATGGCTTGTTTGGGAAAGGGTTAATATACCCTAACAGTAATACTTATGATGTTATGGCCCCAGTCATCTGTCCATATGTCAGTCTGTCAGTCCCTCCATCTGTCTGTGTTTGTCTGTTGAAAAAGAATAAAATGCTTATAACCAGTTTTTTGTCCATTTTTGAAAGCTGATTTTTACCGTTCTACAAACAAGTTTTCAATTTTTGACCCCCCCACCATATATATATATACCATTAGTGACAAAATTCTATACTCGTCCAAAGACAAAGCTGTCAGTCAACCAAACAACACAATTGTAGATCAGTCCAAATTGAAAGCATTTGCAGACAACAACCCAAGTAAAAACAATTGAAATTTGTTTCCAGCAGGGTAGAAAACATTGTGGGAAAAGGAGAAAATGCTGGTTACTGGAATTTCCTGCTTTTACTACAGTGTTTTATATAAGTTTTTTTCCCAAAGGGGGTTAAAACGTGAGACTGTGTGGTGAAGAGTTAATTAAGAAAACTAAACAGGGAACACACAAATTATTTGTTCACAAGTTTCTATAAATACCTCCAACTGATGCTTTAAATGAAACATTTGAACATCTTCATGCTGTTTCAATTATTGGAATGCAATGTAAATTTTAAATTACTGCCTAAAACATGACCTCTTACCTTATAGTCTGTAGCAGACTGATTGATTGTACAGTGTTTAATGCTTTTTTCAACATTAATTTAGCAATTCTGCAGTGGCCAGTGCACCTATCCTTGCAGAGTTGGAGTTCTCTTTACCAGTAATTTGCACAATATTGTTCCAAGTTACTTGCTACTTTCCCACTCAACCATTTTCAAAACCAATGTCAGCTGTGTGAGAGGAATGAATCCTGTCACAATGACTATCATCAATCCTTGGCAAGAAATAGACAGAGCTTGGATCCTACCAGCTACTGACTGAGCTGTAGGGGCTCCAGGGCAGTCTATAACAGTGGCCAAACTTGGTCAGTAATTCTTCTTTAACATTTTGCAAGTCACAAACTTTTTGACTTGTCCAAATTGAAAACTTGTTTGAATGTATTGGAGTTCCAACACCATTTAAACAGCTAGTAGACTGTTAACCCATTATCAAACGACAAAATTTTAGACGGGTCCAAATTGAAAGTATTTGCAAACGACAAAATAAAAGTGGCTGAAAATTCGAAATTTGTTTTGTCAAGGATAGAAAACATTGTGGGAAAAGGAGAAAATGCTGGTTACCAGCATTTTCTCCTTTTCTCATAATGTTTTGTAAAGGCTTCATTCTGAGGTGTGTCAAAAGTAGGGATTGTGTTTTAATGGGTCAAGGTAAAATTATAGTGGCCAGCGCACATATGCATTATGTTTCATTCCAGGCCACTAACTACTCTTTCATAATGTATCGGAGTTGAGACCAAATTGAAGGCAATTTGTAGATGATATAATAATACATTTTGCAGATGATATGATAAAGGTGTCTTTGTTGAGGGGGAAAATGCTTGTTAAAAGCATTTCCTTCTTTTCCTGCAGAGTTATTTCCCTTTGATTGTAATTTTTACAGCATTTAGTGCTTTTTCTGAAATATAAGTTGGTCATCTCAAGTCAGAAGGACTTGAAACTTGGTATGCATGTTTGTTGCAATATTAAAGTATGCAAGAACATTAACTCTACCTTCCAACTTGATCGTCATTTTTACAGTATTTCTTGCTTGTAAGGAATGGAAGATTGACCTGAAGCGGAATTAATCCCCATTCCACTAGGTTACCAGCATTTTCTCCTTTTCCACAATATTTTCAAAAGCCCTCCTCTATAGGGTGGGGATTGTTTGTCAGTAAAGAGTTAACCCATTACCACACAATGACGACTTTTAACGCCCCCAAAGGAAAAAGCCTTTTGAAAACATTGTGGAAAAAGGAGAAAATGCTGGTAGCCAGCATTTTTTTCCTTTTCCCACAATGTTTTCTACTGTATCAAAGAAAAATTGTGTCATTTGAGCCACTATGAAGTTGTTGTCTACAATTGCTTTCAATCTTAATAGGTCTGAAATTTTGCCGTCTGGTAAAGAGTTAACCCATTACCAAACGACAATATTTTAGACTGGTCCAAATTGAAAGCATTTGCAGATGACAAAATAAAACTAACTGAAAATTTGAAATTTGTTTTGTGAAGGGTAGAAAACATTGTGGGAAAAGGAGAAAATGCTGGTTACCAGCATTTTCTCCTTTTCCCACAATGTTTTCAAAGGCTTTTCTCTCAGGGGCTTCAAAAGTAGGGATTGTGTGGTAATGGGTTAAGAAACAATGTCCCTATGCTACTAATTTGGTTTTGGTTTTGTGAGGGTCAGTCCCATGTGGTGGGTTCTATTGATTGCAATCAGTTGAATTTGCCAAATTTGGTTATATCTGATACAGGTCTAATGTGATCATCATCTTTTATACACCATTCTATCTTTAACCTTTGGGACTCTAAGAGTCCTGTACTTGTACCATATAGGTTATTCAATATCTGAATTTATATGCTGCAAACTTTTGTGATGCATTGTTGATTTTAGACAAGCTCCAAAGACCACTTCACTAAACGATCAGACGTTTTAGCATCTACCGGTATTTGGAAGAAAGCTTTTGAAACACTGTTAAAAAAGGAGAAAAAATTCAGGGCAACTAGCATGTGTTCCTTGCACCAGAATGTTTTCAAAAGCTAGCTTGACAAATAAAAACCATTTAATCTTCAAAGGACCCAAAGAAACACTTTTTTCAATTGCTGAAAAAAGGCTAAAAACACAGGATTATAAACTGCATATATTTAAACTTCAAAGGGCCAAATAGACGCTGTTTTTGTTTTCAGTTAGGGGAAAAGTTTTCATTGTTTGGCTTAGTTGCTAAGCAAATTTTGTGCAGGCTGATCTAATTAAATCAGCTAAGGCCGGCAAAAGTTAGAAACAACAAATTTTTAGATTTGTTCAAACTCAAAGTATTTGGCAGGAAGCAACAACAACAAAAGTAACTCTAAAGTTGAATTTTGTTTCTTTATGGGTAGAACACATTGTGAGTAAAAGAGAAGATCCTGGTTACTAATATTTTCTTGTTTTTCAACAACTTCAATTAAAGACTTCTCAGCCAAGGTCGTTAAATTCTAGATTGTGTGGTAAAGGGTTAACCCTTTACCCCATAAGGCATTTTTATAGTATCTCTAATTGACCCTAAATAACAGCAAGGATGAAGCCATTTTTTATGTGGATATGATACCTTTTGATAGCATAGAAAACATTGTGGCAAGAGGTGAAATTGCTCGTGACGAGCAATTTCACCTTTTGCCGCAATGTTTTCCATAGGTTCCTACAAGCAATACGTTGAAATGAGTATCTGTGGAGTAAAGGGTTAAGCACCTTTCACAACAGTGGTTGTCTTCTTGGTAAATGTAGATCAATATCAGTCTGTACAACATGTGCAGTCTAATTTATGAGACAGTCTGGACACAGATATTTGTTTTATAAGACATTATAAGGCATTCTAAGCAAATGCAATTCTGACAGTTTGGACTTATTTGGGTTTTTGTTATCAAATCCTAATGTCAGTTGATTTTGATTTACAGATATTGTTTAACCTATTCAAGCAACAATGGCATTAAAATTTCATACTGTTAGTTTTTTCTCCAGCCAGACACTCTTTTTTTGCATTGTAATAGGGGTTATTTTGCCTAATTGAAAAAAATGTGAATGGACTGATTTGCAGCATTCACTATGTAAGGTAGCATTATGCGCAAGAAAGACAGCTGTTACTGTTCATTTACATGTGTAAGTATTCACTATTGTGAGATAGCCCACTATGTACAAGAAAGACAACTCTTACTGTTCATATATATGTCATAACCATAGTTATTTACCTTGTAAATAGCTACAGGAAAATTTAAGAAAAAAAATATTTTAACAACCTTGAGAGAGTGGGCCTTCAACATTGTCCATTGTGTCACAATTTTCTCAAAAAAAAAAGATCTTGAACTAGATAATAGGAAAAAACCTTTCGCAGTAAAAGATTAGCACAAATCAATTTCAGAGTACAGTTGATATTTTAGATCATAGGAGGTGCTTAAGAATTCTAATCAAAAATCAATGGCAACTTCCCTAATTTAAGATTTTAAAGTTAATTAACCCCTTTACCAAACAATCCCTGGTTTTTACGACCCTGAGATAGAAGCCTTTTGAAAACATTGTGGGAAAAGGAGAAAATGCTGGTAACCAGCATTTTCTCCTTTTTCCACAATGTTTTATACCCTGCTGGAAACAAATTTCAGTTTTTGAGTTATGTTTATTTTGTTGTCTGCAACACCTTTCAAATTGAACCAGTCTAAAATTCTGACATTTGGTAAAGAGTTAACTAATCATAAATTTCATTAAGTTATCACCCAGTGCATAGAGTTTAACACTTTACCACACAATGCCCACTTTTAATGGCCTTAAAAAGAAGCCTTTGTGAAAACATTGTAGGAAAAGGAGAAAATGTTGGATAGCTGCATTTTCTCCTTTTCCTAGAATGTTTTCTTCCCTACCCAAAGCAAATTTAGGTTTTTCAGACACATTTATTTTGACGACTGTAATACATGTTAATTTGAACCAGTCTAAAATTGTTCATTTTGTTTAACACTTTACCAGATAATAAAGTTTTAGACTGGTCCACACGGAAAGTACTTGTAGTTAAAAAAATAATGATGGCTTTATTGATTTAAAGTTTGTTTTTTGGAAAGGTTGGAAAATATCATGGGAAAAAAGAGGAAATGATGGTTATAGGTATTACTTTTTCCCAAATTGTGTGGAAAAACACCAGCATTTTCTCCTTTTTCCACCATTTTTAGGATTGTGTGGTAAAATGTTAAGCCTTAAAATTGACTATAGTTTGATAAATTTAAGACATAAAAGGCTTATAAATGACTATAAGTTAAAACTTTAACCCATTACCAAACAACAATATTTTAGACTGGTCTGAATTGAAAGCATTTGCAGACGACAAAATAAAAGTGAGTGAAAATTTGAAATTTGTTTTGTGAAGGGTAGAAAACATCGTGGGAAAAGGAGAAAATGCTCCTTTTCTCACAATGTTTTCTTAAGGCTTCTTTCTCAGGGGCGTCAAAAGTAGGGATTGTGTGGTAATGGGTTAATGACTTTAATCCATTATCACACAATCCCGACTTTTGAAGCCCCTGAGAAAGAAGCCTCTTGAAAAACATTGTGAGAAAAGGAGAAAATGCTGGTAACCAGCATTTTCTTATTTTCCCACATTGTTTTTTAACCTTCCTAAGGCAAATTTCAATTTTTTAGTGACATTTATTTTGTCATTTGCAAATACTTTCATTTTGGACAAGTATAAATTTTTCCTGTTTGCTAAAGAGCTAAAAGAACACCAACAGTACAAGAAATCAAAGCTAAAGATCTGTAAAGCTAGCTGAAAACTGAGAAGATACAGAGGGATAATATCGACATTTACCATATATGGTAAAACAGCAGTAATGTAACAGGTTCAAAAACGACATAATATTGCCAGCTTTCTTGGAAAATCAATAGGAGCTATCTGACCACTGGACATGTTTTTATCCTCCATTTCTTCTGTCTAAATCAGTCTATAACCCTTAGAGGGACCTGTTACCTTTTACCACATAATCCCCTGTTTTAATGAATTCCAGAAAAAAGGTTGGAAAAAAAATAAATCGGAGGAAGAGAAAATGCTGATATCTGGTGTCCTTTTCTCACATTTGTTATTTGATATATCAAAGAATAATGTAGGTATTTTGTTGCAGACAACATGTTACTAAAATGACAGTATTTGTCTATTGTATGCTAAAATGACAATTTCTCTCTTGTGTAGGGTAGAAAACATTGCAGTAAAAGGAGAAAATGCTGGTAGGCAGCATTTTCTCCTATTTCCTAAATGTTTTCAAAAGCCCTGTCTTTGTGGCAAAGCATTAACATCACAAAAATGTAAGACCTGTCCAAATTGAAAGGTTTTGCTTGTTTTCCCAAACAAGCCCTGGTTTTTATGTGTCTGCAGTAAAAGTCTTTTGAAACACTGTGGGAAAAGGAGAAATTGCTCGTAACGTGTTTTCTACCCTTTTTAGCTCACCTGAGCACAACATGCTGAAGGGGAGTTTTTAGGGTCACTGGGTGTCCATCGTCCGTCGTGCGTCGTCAACAATTCTTTAAACATCAACTCCTCCTAAACCGCTAGGCCAATTTGGACCAAACTTGGCAGGGATGTTCCTTGGGAGTTCCTCTTTAAAATTGTTCACAGAATTTGATTCTGTCAAAAACTCTGGTTGCCATGGCAACCAAATGGAATTTTTCAGCAAATTCTTTAAAAATCTTCTCCTCTGAAACCGCAGGTGGGATTTTGAAATTATTTCACAGATATGTTCCTTGGGTGACCCTTTTCAAAAATTGTTCGTGAAATTTTGATCCGTCAAAAATTGTGGCTCTGGTGAATCGGGGGGGGGGGCCTACTTGCACTATACAGAAATGAAGGAATTCTTTAAAAATCTTCTTCTCTGAAACCGTTGGTCAGATTTTGAAATAATTTCACAGAGTTGTACCTTGGGTGACCCTTTTCAAAAATTGTTCGTGAGATTTTGATTGGTCAAGAAACATGGCTCTGGTGAATGGGGGCTACTTACACTATAGGAAAATAAGGAAATTCTTAAAAATTCTTCTTCTCTGAAACCGCTGGTCAGATTTAGAAATAATTTCTCAGGGATGTTCCTTGGGTGACCCTTTTCAAAAAGTGTTTGAGAAATTTTAATTGGTCAAGAAACATGGCTCTGATGAATGGGGGCTTCTTGCACTATATGGAAATGAAGAAATTCTTGAAAATTCTTCTTCTTTGAAACCCCTAGTCAGATTTTAAAATAATTTGACAGGGATGTTCCTTGGGTGATCCTTGCTCTTGTGAATGGGGGCTACTTGCGCTATATGGACATGATGAAATTCTGGAACATTCTCTTTCTCTGAAACCCCTGGTCAGATTTTAAAAGAAATTCTCCAAAATGTTCCTTGGGTGACCTTTTTATACACCCGTCAAAGACGGGACGTATTATGGGATCACCCGTGGCGGGCGGGCGGGCGTCCGGGCGGGCGGGCGGCGTCCAGTTCTTTGTCCGGAGCATATCTCCAAACTATACTAGCTAGGGTTATGAAATTTCATGGGTGGATACATCTCATCGAGGGGGAGTGCAGAGCACAAGAATCTTAACTCTTGCTCGCTTAATTTTTGAGTTATTGCCCTTTGTTGTTTTTCATACTTGAATTTTGTCCAGAGCATATCTCCAAAACTATACTACCTAGGGTTATGAAATTTCATGGGTGGATAGATCTCATCAAGGGGGAGTGCAGTGCACAAGAATCATAACTCTTGCTCGCTTAATTTTTGAGTTATTGCCCTTTGTTGTTTTTCATACTTGAATTTTGTCCGGAGCATATCTCCAAAACTATACTAGCTAGGGTTATGAAATTTCATGGGTGGATAGATCTCATTGACGGGGAGTGCAGTGCACAAGAATCATAACTCTTGCTTGCTTAATTTTTGAGTTATTGCCCTTTGTTGTTTTTCATACTTGAATTTTGTCCAGAGCATATCTCCAAAACTATACTAGCTAGGGTTATGAAATTTCATGGGTGGATAGATCTCATTGACGGGGAGTGCAGTGCACAGGAATCATAACTCTTGCTTGCTTAATTTTTGAGTTATTGCCCTTTGTCATTTTTCATACTTGAATTTTGTCCGGAGCATATCTTCAAAACTATAGTAGCTAGGGTTATGAAATTTCATGGGTGGATAGATCTCACCGAGGGGGAGTGCAGTGCACAGGAATCATAACTCTTGCTTGCTTAATTTTTGAGTTATTGCCCTTTGTCATTTTTCATACTTGAATTTTGTCCGGAGCATATCTCCAAAACTATACTAGCAAGGGTTATGAAATTTTATGGGTGGATAGATCTCACCGAGGGGGAGTGCAGTGCACAGGAATCATAACTCTTGCTCGCTTATTTTTGAGTTATTGCCCATTGTTGTTTTTCATACTTGAATTATGTCCGGAGCATATCTCCAAAACTATACTAGCTAGGGTTATGAAATTTCATGGCTGGATAGATCTTACCGAGGGTGTGTGCAGTGCATAAGAATCATAACTCTTGCTTGCTTAATTTTTGAGTTATTGCCCTTTGTCGTTTTTCATACTTGATTTTTGTACGGAGCATATCTCCAAAACTATAGTAGCTAGGGTTATGAAATTTCATGGGTGGATAGATCTCATCCATGGGGAGTGCAGTGCACAGGAATCACAACTCTTGCTTGCTTTATTTTTGAGTTATTGCCCTTTGTTGTTTTTCATACTTGAATTTTGTCCGGTGCATGCCCCACCTTTACAACTTGGGGTAAGACGGGCGTATCTTGCGACAATTTGCCGCTCTTGTTCAAAACTTGTTTTCGTAAATTTTGATCCATCAAGAAACATGGCTCTCATGGATGGGGGATACTTGCTCTTATACAGAAATGAAGAATTCTTAAAAATTCTTCTTTTTCACTCCAAACAGCCATCTTGGTCACACCAAGAAAATCCTTTGATGGCTAATAAATTTTTAGAGAATTCAGATGAGATCTAAACTGTTTCTCAGCTCCAAGTAGTTGAATAAAGAGGGTCTGAAAAACAGGGAACCATGATGGTAATCACCATGCAGAAGTTATGAACTCGTATACAAAACACATTGCAACTTTCTTCTAGGTCCTTGATGGTAGAATGAAAGCATTGACATATACATTGAATTGAAAAGATGTACAATGAAATTAAATCTTATTGCTCAAATTTGACACTGAAAAATACATATATATAGAGAACGATACAAGTAAACAAACAGTTGTTTTGAACTTGCCAAAATTAATTTCAACACTTTTTAGCTCACCTGAGCACAACATGCTCATGGGGAGCTTTTAGGATCAACCGGTGTCCGTCATGCGTCGTGTGCCGTTAACAATTCTTTAAACATCAACTCCTCCTAAACCGCTTGGTCAATTTGGACCAAACTTGGCTGGAATGTTCCTTGGGAGGTGCTCTTCAAAGATTGTTCACAGAATTTGATTCTGCCAAAAACTCTGGTTACCATGGAAACCAAATGGAATTTTCTAAGAAATTCTTTAAAAATCTTCTCTCAAACCACAGGCCAGATTTTAAAATAATTTCACAGAGATGTTCCTTGGGTGACCTTTTTCAAAAAGTGTTCATGAAATTTTGATTCGTCAAGAAACATGGCTCTGGTGAATGGGGGCTACTTGCACTATAGGGTAATGAAGAAATTCCTAAAAATTCTTCTTCTCTGAAACAGCTGGTCAAACTTTGAAATAATTTCAAAAACTCTGGTTACCATGGAAACCAAATGGAATTTTCTAAGAAATTCTTTAAAAATCTTCTCTCAAACCGCTGGCTAGATTTTAAAATAATTTCACAGAGATGTTCTCTGGGTGACCGTTTTCAAAAATTGTTCATGAAATTCTGATCCGTCAAGAAACATGGCTCTGGTGAATGGGGGCTACTTGCACTATGGGAAAATGAAGAAATTCTTAAAAATTCTTCTTCTCTCATACACAAATCAGATTTTGAAATATTTTCACAGAGGTGTTCTTTGGGTGACCCTTTTTAAAAAGTTTTCATGAAATTTCACAGTAATGTTCATTGGATGACTCTTTTCAAAATTTGTTTATGAAATTTTGATCTGTTAAGAAACATGGCTTTTGTGAACGGGGGCTACTTGTACTGTACGGGCATGGAGAAATTCTTGAATAGTCTTTCTCTCTGAAACATGGCTCTGGTGAATAGGAGCTACTTACATTATACAGAAATTAAGAAACTCCTAAAAATTCTTCTTTTCTTAAACTGCTGGTCAAATTTTGAAAGGACTTTTACAGGTGACCTTTGAAAATTGCTTTGCAAAATAATGATTTTGTCTGCATTGTTTCAATACCTAAAAAAAAAAAAAATTACCTATGGTCTTCTCAAAAATTCAGGTGAACGATGCAGGGCCATCTTGGCCCTCTTGTTTCTTTTCTTTCAGCGATTCAGATCGTCCATTAGTCTATATTTGGTCTACATTTGATTTGTACATACAAATGCTTTCAATTTGGACAGGTCTAAAATTACATCATTTGCAAAAGAGGTAAGGGTTGGGAAGATTGTTTGAAACAGACATGGAAGAAATTGGCCAGTCAATGTTTTGGACAGAATGATCTTGCCCAAATCAGTTTAGCCAGTCACAAAAATTAGGTAGGACAATTTGTCTCGATAAACATGATTGCTTCTTAAAAATACTTGCAGTAAACAGTAAACAATTTGTGCTATAGTACATACATATTTTATATGACTTATTCATACCATTTTAAATTATGGATATTACTGATAATATCTGACAATGTCCTACATACAGTCGTCAAAGTTGCAAAAATTACAGGAAAGAATATTGCTATATATTGTTAAACTTATTTAAAAGGTTGATAGGTACTGTTATTCAGGATGAGTGATATCTAAAGCCTGATGATGGGTACTACTGATCATATATTTAACGTTCTATTGCTGTTAGCCGGCAAACATAATATGATCTGTAGCATTCCATTAAAGTACAAATTTGTGAAGGACAGTTCAAAAAGGGGGTTCCTACATGGCTCTGTTACAAGGTGCGTGATTTCTATCCCATACATAGTTTAGACAACTGCCATTCAATTTGTGATATAAACCTTTGTGGTTATTTGATGTAGACCAGTTACAGTGCTGACAGCACTTTGATTTAATTACATCTAACACTGTCTCTCTCCATTATCAGGATGGAGATGAATTTAAGTAGTATTTCAGTCATATCACAACAACAGCCCATTTACCAATGCCTGTCCTTGGCTTCACCAGAAATGTCTTGTGAAAGGACAATGCAATAAAAAGCCCAGTGCTGTAACTCTTTACCACACAATCCCGTGTTTTTACGCCCTTAAAGAAAAAGCCTTTTGAAATCATAGTGATGTAAAAAAGGAGAAAATGCCGGTGACCAGCATTTCCTCCTTTTCTGATGCCCTTGAGGAGAAAGCCTTTTGAAATCATTGTGGGAGTAGGAGAAAATGCTGGTAACCAGCATTTTCTCCTTTTCCCACAATGTTTTCTACCCTTCCCAAAACAAATTTCATTCCTTGAGCAATGTTTTATTAGCTCACCTGAGCACGAAGTGCTCAGAGTGAGCTATTGTGATCACTCACCGTCCGTCGGCGTCCGTCGTCCGTCCGTCCGTCGTCCGTCCGTCCGTCCGTTCACATTTTCTTGTTTACACTCTAGCATCTACAAGTATCAACCAATCAGGACCAAACTTGGTCAAAGTATATATGACCATAAGATCTCAGATGAGTTTGATTTTGGGTCTAATCGGACCAGAACTTCTGGAGTTATTTGCCCTTGAATTAGAAAAATTGCTGTATTTCACTTTGTTTACACTCTAGCATCTACAAATATCAACCAATCAGGACCAAACTTGGTCAAAGTATATATGATCATAAGATCTCAGATGAGTTTGATTTTGGGTCTAATCGGACCAGAACGTCTGGAGTTATTTGCCCTTGAATTAGAAAAATTGCTGTATTTCACTTTGTTTACACTCTAGCATCTACAAATATCAACCAATCAGCACCAAACTTGGACAAAGTATATATGACCATAAGATCTCGGATGAGTTCGATTTTGGGTCTAATCGGACCAGAACGTCTGGAGTTATTTGCCCTTGAATTAGAAAAATTGCTGTATTTCACTTTGTTTACACTCTAGCATCTACAAATATCAACCAATCAGCACCAAACTTGGTCAAAGTATATATGACCATAAGATCTCGGATGACTTTGAGTTTGGGTCTAATCGGACCAGAACATCTGGAGTTATTTGCCCTTGAATTAGAAAAATTGCTGTATTTCACTTTGTTTACACTCTAGCATCTACAAATATCAACCAATCAGGACCAAACTTGGTCAAAGTATATATGACCATAAGATCTTGGATGAGTTCGATTTTGGTTCTTATCGGACTAGAACATCTGGAGTTATTTGCCCTTGAATCAGAAAAATTGCTGTATTTCACTTTGTTTACACTCTTGCATCTACAAATATCAACCAATCAGGACCAAACTTGGTCAAAGTATATATGACCATAAGATCTCGGATGAGTTTGATTTTGGGTCTTATCGGACCAGAACATCTGGAGTTATTTGCCCTTGAATTAGAAAAATTGCTGTATTTCACTTTGTTTACACTCTAGCATCTACAAATATCAACCAATCAGGACCAAACTTGGTCAAAGTATATATGACCATAAGATCTCGGACGAGTTCGATTTTGGGTCTTATTGGACCAGAATGACTGGAGTTATTTGCCCTTGAATTAGAAAAATTGCTATACTGCACTTTGTTTACACTCTAGCATCTACAATTTTTAACCAATCAGCTGTAAACTTGGCCAATACATATATAACCATAAGATCTTGGATGAGTTGAATTATGGGTGTAATCGGACGCAAACAACTGGAGTTATTTGCCCTTGAATTAGAAAGTTCTTTATAATAGTTCTTAATCCAGAGCATAACTTTGTCATCTCCAGTCTGATTGACTTGAAACTTGACATTTGTGTTTGTTGCAATAATGCAGAGTGCAATCTGAAAGATCCATAACTCTACCTTATACTGTCTGTAAGTTATTTCCCTTTGATTGTCATTTTTACAGCATTTTCTGCTTGTCTGGAATATAACTTTGTCATCTATAGTCTGAACATCTTCAAATTTGATATGCATCATCGTTGTATATTTATGGAGTGCAGTGCACAAGAACCATAACTTCTTCTAGCTTGAATTTTGAGTTATTTCCCCTTTGAACTTCATTTTCATAGCATTTCTTGCTTGTCCGGAGCAAAACTTTGTCATCTTAAGTAGGAATGACTTGAAATTGGGTATGATTATTTGGTGCAATATTTGGAAGTGCAGTGCACAAGAATTGTAACTCTAATTTGTGCCGTCTTTGAGTTATTTCCCTTTGAATGTCATTTTTACAGCATTTAGTGCCTCATCTCAAGTCAAAACGACTTCAAACTTGGTATGCATGTTTGTTGCAGTATTACAGAGTACAATGTGCAAGAACAATAACTCTACCTAGTGCGAACTTTATGTAATTCCACATTGATCTTCATTCTTACAGTATTACTTGCTTGTCTGACATGGAACTTCAAAGTCTCAAGTCAAATTGCGACAAATTGCTGCTCTTGTTTCATTATCATTTAGCCTTGAACCTTGATATTTGGTATTTATCTTTATTGTAGACCTTTGCTGCTTGGTACTCAGGTGAGCGATATAGGACCATCATGGTCCTCTTGTTTTATCATCTGCAAATGCTTTTGAATTTGGACAATCTAAAACTTTGTCTTTTGGTGTAGGGCTAATCCAGCACCACCCCTCTGTACAGTTGCTGAAGAAAACCTATCAGTAAAGTGCATTTATTGGGAAGTACTGGGTAAATAGACTTGCATGCAAACTGATCGTTAAGGTCATTTTGTATTCGGAATTATCATCTTGTCCATGAATTAAACATTACAGAAAGGTTGCCCCCTTCTTAACCCTATACCAAGGGATCTTTTGTTTTTGCCTCCATGGTGAAGATGATGCCTTTTTCTCTTTCTTTTCCAGAATGTTTTTCAACCTTTCGTCAAAAAATTTCATCATTCAGCCATACTGAATGAGTAATATCCCTCAACTGTTTACCAATTGACAAAATTTTGCCACAGTCCAAATTGAGAACTATAATTTGATAGAGTTGAAAGCTTTGTGGAAAAAGGAGAAAATGCTGGTTACCAGCATTTTTCTCCTTGTCCCACGATGTTTTACAAAGGCTTCTTTCCCAGGGATGTTTAAAACCTGACACTGTTTGACACCGAATAAAATTAGTGCTTTGAATATGGACAAGCATGAGATATCTTTGTCAGGTGAAGAGTTAACTTGTAACCAAACAACAGATTTTGGACAAAATCAAACTGAAAGCATTTGCAGACAACAAATTAAATGTTGCCAAAATGAGTGTTTCGGTCAATGATAGGTCAGTAATTTTTGTGGGAAAAGGAGAAAATGCTGGTTACCAGCATTTTCTTCTTTTTCCACAATGTTTTCAAAAGGCTTCTTTCTCTTGTTTGTCAAAAGTCAGAAGTGTGTGGTAAAGGGTTAATTTGGACAAGTCCAAAACTTTGTCAGTTGGTAAAGGCTAAACCCCCTTACTCTTCACCATACAATTAAAATATGGACTTGTCCAAGTTGAAAGCAATTGATCTCTACAGTCTGCTTCCCTGAATCTCTATGAATAAAAGCAACCATGACATATTGCAAACATTAGACCTGTAGCCTATGGATTTCTTTTCTTACCCAGAGAAACAAAGCTTTCATGTAAAAGAGTGTTGGAAAAGGACAAAATGCTTGTTTCAAGCATTTTCTAAACGTTCTAGAATATTTATTTTCCCACAAAACAAATGTTTTCATGTGGATACTGGAATCAGCCTGTCTGTCCATATGTCTGTTTGTCTGTCTGTATACAAAATACTAGTATTTTTGTGTCGCGAACTCCTCCTTCAGTTTTCCTTCAATTGTATCAAAATTTTGCACATATACTGATCACATATTGAAGATTTGTAAGACACAATTTTTAAGTGTCAACTCTTCCTGGTTGAGGAATTATCTCCCCTTGAACTTGACACTTTTTCTATCAAAGCTCTGGTTAGGGTATTAAGTCACATTCATGTGACACCTCCAGTTTTACCTGTTCAGAGACGAATCTCTTAATTACAGCAAAATTTAATTTGCCATCTACAAAAGTCTTATGTTTGGTTGATAGACAGATTGTATTGGAGTGTAACTTGACTGTATATATAGTGTAAGTCCTATCATGCAGTCAATACACCTGTGCATGTGTTGTATGTGTTTCCAGGCCTTTTCACACCAATACTGACACAGCATTCTTCCTAATGGCTTTGACAGGAATAGTCCAGGGTTTTCCTTCAACTTTCTGTTGAAGGGGTCACAATGACCCCCTTCAAATGGATTAAAGAAGGTAAAATAATAAATTTTGGGGGTCATGTAGAAAAATTTGAGGGTCAAAACCCTCAAAATTCAAGGAAACGAGGGGGTCATGGAAAACCCTGTAGTATATACATACTTTGTGCAAACCATTATTTTGCTTGTTCTCAGCTTTTAAATGAACTTGTGAGCAAAAAATTATTTGCATTTTTCAAGACAGGAAAAATAAACTTGAAGTCGAGAACATGTGATCCTTTGATTTTTAACTCCAGTGGCTGAAGGCTAGCAGGCTTATGTCGTTGTCTGTTGTGCGTCCCTGCATGTGTGTCCATCCATGCATACACTTACTTCTTTTCAAATTTTATTTCAAACATCTTCTCTGAAACTTCTCATCCAAATTTGATGAAAGGTCACAGAAATTATCCTGCCACGGTCCTCTTCAGAATTTCTGTTAAGAATTCGATTCCTTATACACTTTATGTTGCCATGGCAACAAAAATGAAAAAAAAAAAAAACATCTTCTTCTCTGAAACCACGAAGCCCAGGGCTACTGAATTTGGCATGTAGCTTTATCTAATAGACATGAAACTATTCTATTCATAGTGAGTGTTTCATTTTAATGCTAATAGCTATGCTTACATGAGAGGAATAATAAATTCAAAGTAAGGTTTCTATCATTCAGGGGTTTTTTCCCAAGAACTTTACCTTTCATGCCAGTGAATAAACCTACTTGTATTGCCTGACAGTGCTCATTGTTCTCGAAAGCCCTCTTTTTCAGGGTCGTGAACACTTCAATTTATATGGCAAAGGCTTATAAAGCCAGTGGAGTGACAGGGTCATCGTGGCCCTCTTTTTTTAAGCAGTGTGGTTAGTTTATTAACTCTTCACCAAACAATCCTGACTTTCAACAACCCTGAAGAAGAGGACTTTTAAAAACCATTGTGGGAAAAGGAGTAAATGCTTGTAACCAGCATTTTCTCCTTTTCCCACTTTGTTTTCTACCCTTCCCAAGAGAAGTTTAAATTTTTATGTCATATTAATTTTGTTGTCTACAAATGCTTTGAATTTTGGCAAGTCTAAAATTTTGTTGTTTGGTTAAGAGTTAAGAAAGGTAAAATCTAAAGGGGTACTGGTATTTACTATTTAGTTAGTCCCAGACAGGCTGTAAATATTTATTGTATAATTGTCAGTTTTATGGTTAAATGTTATCTTAGTGAATAACATCTGTCAATATTAGTTTGACATAGAAGAAATATTGACTGATTAATTAATCAATGGTCTAACATAGATTTTTACTTCCTACCATAGATTAAGACATATTTTGAAAAACACTCTGATTATTATATTGTATGATTATTGCCTGCTGAACCTTTCACCAAAATGTTTCAAGTTTTCACTTAAAGGTGGGTATCTAGAATTTTCACACACCACCAAATAAAAAAAAATATATATATTACAGAAATTTATATGAAAAAAAACAATACAAATCATCAATAATTAAGAATCATAAAAATTACAAAAAAAAAATTATGATATTCCCTTAAAAGGCTACGTAGCCGCCTAAGCTATTTTTAGATTTCCTGCCAAAAATAAAAAAGGGATTTGTGGGAATGTTAAGTGGCATGTGACTAATGACGCTGAAATTCCATAACATAACAAACATGTAATTATTTTACATAATGTCTTCTTCGGACGCTATGTTTGAAGTTTCGTCTGAAAATTTCCGGTGCGTAAATGAGCAAATTGATCATCTAAAAATAGAATGTGTTTCCTGTTCGTGTCAACCTGGGCTGTAGTAAATCTCTAATTTCTCATGTTGTCGGACGGTTTTAGACTATTGGGTTTTTATGAATGAAAATTAAAAGGCTTTGGGAGTATAAGGATGATTTTTTTTTGCATTTTTGTAAAATTTTTGTCCCTAAATCTGAAGGACCACCTTTAAAAGTATGAAAAAGTATGCCTTGGAAGAAATCACGGGGAAGATTGGAGAACCCTTGCAGTCATTACCTCTCTTACCAATGCTGGCCTTCTCTTCTCATAATGTTATCAAATACCAACCTTCTCATGATCATTAAGCAACCCTGGATTGTTTGGTAAGGGCTTATGTCACACAGGTAAAATGTGATTAAAGGACAAAAAGGGTAAAAACAAATGGCCTGTCAATAATAGCACACTGACATCAATATAGAGGCTTTAGCCACATTATTGGTGGGAATCCCTGTTGTAGATTTATTTATCAGCTGGGAAATCCCACTGTGTGGCCATTCATTAAAGTTGACCTCTAACTAGGGGGTAGGTTAAATGTTATTTTACCAGTAATTATAGACTTTCTACAAAAAGGCAAAGGTGGTTGCTTTGACTTGTGAATGGTGTGTATTTAATTTCTGTTTGAGCAGGAAATAGATTCCTAGTGTTATATTTGTGAGAGGAATATAAATTCAATTGAAGGTGTAATTTCTACACAATGTAGATTAATTTTGTCAGAATTATACAAGAAACTCATATCAAACAACAAAATTTTGGACTTGTCCAAATTCTGTAAAATTGCAGACAAATTGAAGGTACCTCATTTGGTGGAAATTATCTCTGTATGTATGGAAAACATAGGATAAGAGGAAAGTGCTGGCTATCAATATTTTCTCCTTTTCCCACTCTGTTTTAACTCTTTTATCAAACAATCCCTGGTTTCAACAACCCATGGGGAAAATGGTTTTTGACAAACTTGTGAGAAAAGGAGAAAATGCTGTTAACTCATTACCAAATGACAAAATATTAGGCTTATCCAAATGGAAAGTGTTTGCAGACAACAAAGTAAAAGTGACTGAAAATTTGAAATTGATTTTGTCCAGGGTAGAAAACATTGTGGGGAAAAGCAGAAAATCCTGGTTACATATTCCCACAATGTTTTCTAAAGGCTTCTTCCTCAGGGTTGTGTGGTAATGGATTAACCAACATTTTCTCCTTTTTTCTACTCTTGTCAAGGACAAATCCTGCCATTTGAGCCATCTTTAACTCTTTCCCAAATGACAAAATTGTGTAATAGATGAAACTAAGAGAATCTGCAGACAACAAAATCTAATGCAGCTGAATGAATAATTTTTGTCTTGAGTATGATTGAAAACATTGTGAGAAATGAAGAAAATACTGGTTACCAGCATTTTCTCTATTTTTCCACAATATTTTCAAAAGCCTTCGTGCTCAGGGTCATAAAACTCGGGATTGTGTGTTAATGGGTTAATTCATTTTATTTCATGCTTTCCATAAGGATATCGAGAAATATCAGTGAAAATATTTTTCGATCTTACACTGGTACCACCAGTGAAAATACCAATTTTCACGTTCTTGTTGCCTAGGTAAAGTGCGCGTGCCTAACAACCAGATGGGAAATATGACGTCATATACCTTACATTTCTCGCGCTGGACGTAACGTTGCTATGTGGGAGGGGTACGCCACGGGGGAATAAGGGAAAAGAACAGTACTGAATTTTGATAAAGCTCCTCCCAGAAAGGGTAAAAAGCATGAAATAAATAGAATATTTGTATTTTTCGGTGAAAGATCGAAATTTATTTCATCTCGTGAACACCATTGGTAATATTTTCACTGGTGGCTGTGCCACTTGTGAAAATATTACCGATGGTGTCCACTCGATGAAATAAATTTTGATCTTTCACTGAAAAATACAAATATCCTCTATGTCTCTGACTGGACTGGTCTGAAATATTTAGTCGTAAAGAGTTAACCTTTTACCAAACAATCCTGTTTCAACAAGCCAGAGTAAGAATGATGTTAAAAAATTCTATGAGAAAAGAGGTAAATGATGGTAACCAACATTTTATGCTTTTCTCACAACACTCTGAGCTTCTGGAGATAGAGGGAGTGATTTTGAATAAAAAAAAAAATCATTCTCAACTTAATCCTATGTTGTGAGTACTCATTAGAATCGTCTCGATGAGACGATTCTAATGAGTACCCACAACATAGGATTTTGACGAGCAATAAAGGATTTAGAATGCCATCACTTTCTCTTATCTGGAGCTCTATCACACTATTTGCTTTCAAATCAGACGAGTCAAAGATTTTGTTGTCTGGTAGTAAAGAGTTAATTAAATCAGTAAAGCAAGCCCATTATGTGTATGTTCTGGTATATTTGCAGCCAAATACAGAGGATTTAATTTAAGTTGCAAATAATGGGGAATTGATGCATACCAAATTCATTTCTCAAAAGTTGATGTTTATGGATGAGGTTTTGGCAACTGTACAGAAAAGACTTATCTTTTCTTTATTGCTTTACCGTACAGTTTCATGTTTAAGGGTTACGAGCCCCAACTCATCAGTAAATACTGTAACATGGAAATTTTCATAAAGGCTATCCAGCCAATTTTAGCAGCTTCCGTCTTAAACTTTAGAGTTGGGGGCGGTAGACGCACTCATCAGAAAATATCGTGTTGCAATTCAGAGCTCCAGATAAGAGGGAGTGATGGTATTCTAATTCCGTTTTTTTCTCTTCCAAACCCCATGTTGTGGGTACTCATTAGAATCGTCTCGATGAGACGATTTTAATAAATACCCACAACCTAGGGTTTAGTGGAGAATAATTGATTTTTTTCAATTCTGAAACCAAAATAACTCCTCTATCTGGAGCTTTGGACTGTCACATCGAAGTTTTCATATTAAGGGCTATTTGGCCCATCTCGGCAACTTCCATCTGTTGATATGAGAGTTAGGGCCCATGGAGTCATTAAAATGGCCCTTAAAGAAGAAGGCTTTTGTAAAAATGTGGGAAAAGGTAGAAATTTGTGCAACCAGTGATTGATGCTTTACTCTCAAAGTGTTAACTCTTTCATCGGTAAATGTTGTCACTTGAGCCACATTTCATTAATTTTGTTAACACATTACTAAATGACAAAAGTTTAGATTTGTCCAGATCGAAAGCATTTGCAGACGACAAAATAAAAGTGACTTAAGAATTTGATTTTTGTTTTGTAAAGGGTAGAAAATGTTGTGGGGAAAAGGAGAAAATGCTGGTTTCCACAAAGTTTTCTTAAGGCTTCTTTCTCAGGGTCGTCAAAAGTGGGGATTGTGTAGTAATGGGTTAAAAAAAACAACAGATTGTCCTCTATTCAATTATTTTTATACTTTCAACTGGTATGGTTTAAATGCATTTTTACTACTGCTTTGTTTACTTTCGGAAGTTAGTGGGCTTTAACCCTTTGCCAAACGACAAACTTTTGGACTAGACCAAATTGAAAGCATTTGCAGATGACAATTCAACTCTTGCTGAAAAGATGATTTCTGTCTATGATAGGGTAGAAAACATTGTGGGAAAAGGAGAAAATGCTGGTTACCAGCATTTTCTTCTTTTCCAACAATGTTTTCAAAAGGCTACTATTCCAGACCCGTAAAAACCAGGGATTGTTTGGGAAAGGTATAACAATGGTCTTATTGGTAAGATATGTCTTTGTTAAGATAGAAAACATAGTGCGAATAAGATAAAATGCATGTTACCAGCATGTTTAACTTTCTCCTAAAATTTTTGTCAAAAGTCTTTTTCGTTCTCTCGAATCTTCCTTGTCGTGAAAACAAGGGATTGGTGAGAAAAATTAGTCTTGATTGCAAATAACCATGCTACAGTGCCAGAGGTATAGGCTATTTTGTTTGGAGAGAAGTGTAACTCTCATGAGTACGTAAGAGTGTGTACAGGGAAAAGTGTTAACCTGCATCTGTTATCAATAGGGTAAATTGAGGATGAAATGTTTTGATGAGAAATTTGAATCGATTAAACAGAAAATTTACAATGATGAAACCTTTCATGTTTTGATCTGGCATACAATTACTTTGTTTCCAATCACACTGTTGTGTTGTGAAGAACCGATACTTGCGTCACATTGGAAAAAAACTTTGTTGTGAGTGAAAGTGTTACTTGTAAGATTAGTGATAAACGTGACTCCTTATGCCTTCTATGGATTTGTATTGGAAAGTTCTATAGTGTTTAAAGTTGTGATGTGAAAGGTCCTTTACCACACAATCCCAGTCCGTAACGACCCTGTTAAAGAAGGCTTTCAATAACATTGTTGGAAAAGGAGAAAATGCTGGATACCAGCATTTTCTCCATTTCCCACAAGGTTTTCTGCCGTCTCTGAGACAAATTTCATCCGTTGAGCCACGCTGAATGTGTTGTCTGTAACTACTTTGAATGCTGATGAGTCTGAATTTCATTGAACCCCTTTGACAAAATTTTAGTGTTGTACAAATTCAAAGCATTTGCAGGCGATAAACAAAACATGTCTCAGATCATGGATTTGTGTGGGTCAACGAGACAGAGAGCATTGGGAGAAAGAAGAAAATGCTGATTATCAGAATTTTCTTCTGCTTTGACAAGGTTTTTGTCAGTCATTAAAACTTGGTATTGGGTAGTATTTCGAATAAAAGTGACTTCAATTCAAATAATGCTGGATGCAGAAGTTTTCTTTGATTGATTTTTAAAGTTTATTGTTTGGTAAAGTGTTAATTAAATAAATAAGAAAGTAATGTTAAGAATGTGTGGTTGACAAAACCAAATGGTTTAGCTTTTACAGCTCCTGCTTGGCAAAACAGCATTGTTACGCCCGTAAGGAGTTTCATTACTCTATTCATCTAGAATTTGATTGATTGATTGTATTGATATCACACTTTTTTCAAAATTATTTCAGTTGTATCAGAGCAGACAGTGCACCTATCCATACTTTTCTGGAGTTACTGTTACTAGTATTCTGCATAATCTTCTTTTCAAGCCACTTGGAAAAACTTTCAATGTGGATGGGTCTAAATTTTTGTCATTCAGGAAAGGATTAATCCAATTGACATGTGCTAAAAGCAATATTCATTTCTGAAATAAAAGAGGAGCTCCAAGTGCCAAGTGCTCCAGGTGTATTCTGTTTGCTTGTCACCAAAACAAGTTTGATAAAAGTATACCGGTTCCATCTTGTGTGATTGTGTATCTCCTAATTTGTATCCAACTAGATGAAATATATATATTTTTTACACTCTTCTGCACCTTCAAGCATTTCATTACCTGACAGACATGATATATCAGTAATAGGTTGAATTAACCCATTACCACACAATCCCTACTTTTGACGCCCCTCAGAAAGAAGCCTTTAGAAAGCATTGTTGGAAAAGGAGAAAATGCTGGTAACCAGCATTTTCTCCTTTTCCCACAATGTTTTCTACTCTTCACAAAACAAATTTGAAATTTTCAGTCACTTTTATTTTGTCGTCTGCAAATGCTTTGAATTTGGACAAACCTAAAATTTTGTCGTTTGGTAATGAGTTAAAGGCATGAAAGCCGCAGTAAAGCCAAAAATAGGTAATTTTCACCGTTTTTAACTTAAAAATTCGACAACTACATTTTGCTTTGCAGACAGTGGTATAAGAGCAAGGCCAGACTTATCAAAACATGTAACTTTTCTTAACCCTTTACCCCATAAGGCATTTCTATGGTATCTCTAATTGACCCTAAATAACAGCAAGGATGAAGCTGTTTTTTATGTGTATATGACACCTTTTGATAGCATAGAAAACATTGTGACAAAAGATGAAATTGCTCGTCACGAGCAATTTCACCTTTTGCTATAATGTTTTCCAAAGGCTCCTACAAGCAATGCGTAGAAATGAGTATCTATGGAGTAAAGGGTTAAAACTCAACAGACAAAAGGAACCTTGATAGATACTGAACTTAATTTAGTCATAGACTGTTGGGTTTATGTTGCCCTCTTGGGCGTACAGCTGTATTTTGTCTGAATATCTGGGAATGAAGTGGAAAGTATAGATTCATGATTAGAACGCAGAATCTGTAAAGACTGATCCTGGCCTACAGTGTCCACATAAGCAATTAAATCCAGGTTTGATACTACAAGGGTTAACTCTTTCCATACCATAGATGACACCAGAAACTTTTGTGAACAGTGTAGATCAAGATCAGACTACACAGAATGTGCAGTCTGATCTTGATCTAACAGTGTAGATCAAGATCAGACTGCACAGAATGTGCAGTCTGATCTTGATCTACACTTTTCACGAAAGTTGAATGTGCAGTCTGATCTGTGATCTGCACTGTCCAGTGCTTTATTTTTAGATTATGAATCAATCATATCCTGATTTTGTAGCAAAACTGCATTAATTTTGTAGTCACAGTAAATTCTATTCATTTATTCATTTGTGAAAGAGTTAAGTGCTGGCTGGCATCATGTTTCCAAAGGAGCTCCTTAACCCTTTACCAAACAATCCCTGGTTTTTACGACCCTTAGATAGAAGCCTTTTGAAAACATTGTGGGAAAAGGAGAAAATGCTGGTGACCAGCATTTTCTCCTTTTCACACATTGTTTTCTACCCTGCTGGAAACAAATTTCAATTTTTGAGTTACGGTTATTTTGTCCTCTGCCATTGCTTTGAATTTGGACCAGTCTACTATTTTGTTGTTTGGTAAAGGGTTAAAGCATGTCTGGTAATTACAGGAATAATTTGCCCTCTCAGAAAATTGTAGCTTCTTCTTGTTTGTGCAAGAATCAATAATTGGCATCAACTAATTATACAAAGAGAAGGTTGAACATTTTGTTCCAAATGGTCAGATATGAAAAATTAGGAATATATACGTGTTGGCTTACACCAAACAACCCCATATTTTTACTACTCTGAAGAGAAAAGCCTTTTGAAAATAATGTAGATTAGAGAGAAAAAAAATATAGTTCCAAATATGGTATGGAGGAATATCTCACTTGTGCAACATTGATAGGTCAGAATGGTGTGCTAAAGTTTTTATCCGCCATTCTTAAAAACAGTTACTGGCCACCATAATTTTACTAGTTTTATTTGCTCACCTGACCATGATGTGATCTCAGTGAGGTTTTGTGTTTGTGCCGAGTCCAGTGTCCATTGTAAACATATCAACATACAACTTGTGTGCAGTCTCAAGCCCAGATTTTTCATCAGATACTCATGAAACTTGTGCTGAATGAAACTTTGCATGTTTGTCTTGATAAAATCTAGAAAAAGTTCAAAATTGGGTCATGTTGGGTCAAAAAGTAGGTCACTAGGCTGAATATTAGAAAAACACCATGTGCATTCTAGAGGCCACAACTTCGTTCAGTTACTCATACAACGGTCAGAATGTTTATCTTGATGATATCTCGGACAAGTTTTATATTGGGCATGCTTGGTCAAAAAGTAGGTCACTGGGCCAAATCTCGGGAAAACCTTTTGTATGATCTAGAGACCACATTTTCAGCCTGATACTTATGAAACTTGATCAGATTGTTTGTCTGGATAATATCTTGGACAAAATTGATATTGGGCCCTGTTAGGTCGAAAAAGAAGTTCACTGGAATGAGTCTTTGAAATTTATTTCATGTTTTACGGTAGGATATCGAGAAATAGCAGTGAAAATATTTTTCGATCTTACACTGGTACCACCAGTGAAAATACCAATTTTCACGTTCTTGTTGCCTAGGTAAATTTCGCGTGCCTAACAAGCAGATGGGAAATATGACGTCATATACCTTACATTTCTCGCGCTTGACGTAACGTTGCTATGCAGGAGGGGTACACCACGGGGAATAACGGAAAAGAACTGTGCTGAATTTTTATAAAGCTCCTCCCAGAAAGGGTTAAAAGCATGAAATAAATAGAATATTTGTTTTTTTTCTGTGAAAGATCGAAATTTATTTCATCTCGTGAACACCATCGGTAATATTTTCACTCATGGCTGCGCCACTCGTGAAAATATTACTGATTGTGTCCACTCGAAGAAATAAATTTTGATCTTTCACCAAAAAAACCAAATATCCTCTATATCTTGCTCTCTAGAGGTTACATTTTCAGTGAGATACTCATGTAACTGTAGATCAGAATGTTTGGCTTGATGATATCTCAGAAAAGTTTGAATTTGGGTCATGCTGGGTCAAAATATAGGTCACTTAGTCTGATACTCATGAAACTTGGAGAAACTGTCATGATGATATCCTAAGACATGTTTGAAAATTGGCCATGTTGGGTCAAAATGTAAGTCGCAGTGCCATATGTTAGAAAAAACGTCGTCAAGTCAGATAATTATAAGCACCTGGAAAGTTACCTAAAACCTAGTATTAGATTATGTACTGATATTTTATGAGAGTAAAATTGTTGATATATGGGAACTTGTATCAGTAATAAGATGTACTTTAGAAAGGAGGGGATAAGACATAAGCAAAATATAGGACATTTCTCTATGTTTTTGACATGTATTTTCTGTAGGTATTGTAGTTCAAATACCACCTTTGGGGGTTAATGTAGATAACAAATGTTTGCAGAGATTTAAAGAAAAACCTTAAATTTACTTATGCTTTGACCTTTTGGGAACATTGTCAAAAAATAGGAAAAATGCTGTTAACCTGACTTTCTTCTCATTCCTCAAAGTTTTTCTTGCTGTAATTAAATCCCATCAGTTTAGCAATATTTGATTTGTTGGCGTCAGAGGCCTTAAATTTGGAAAAGTCTAAATTTTTATGATCTAGATCTAGTAAAGAGTTGAAGCTTTACTACAGAATCTCGAGTTTTAACAATGACATGGAAAGAGACTTTTCAAAACATTGTGGTAAAAGGAGAAAATTCTGGTTACCAGCATTTTCTCCTTTTCCCACAATTTTTTTACCCTTCATGAAACAGATAGCAAATTTTCATTCACTTTTATTTTGTCGTCTGCAAATGCTTTCAATTTGGACCAGTCTAAAATTTTGTTGTTTGGTAATGAGTTTGAGCTTGATAGAGAAGGCTTTTATTAACAATGTGAGAAAGGAGCAGTGTCTAAAAAATAAGAAAATGCTGTTAAACTGCATTTTCTCTTTGAAAATGTTCAGGTAACCAGCATTTTCTCCTTTTCCCAATGTTTTATACAGAATCATTGACAAACATGGTCATTTTAGAAACATTAAGTTTTGATTTTTTGTCTGCAAATGGTTTCAGTTTGGCTCGAAATTTTGTTGTTGATTAAAAGTTAAACTGTATATGAGCTATTGGGATGGCATAGATGATGTTGAGGAGAGGTCACTAGCCATATATGTACATGCAGCGAGGAGATTTATTGGCTTGTTTGTAATTCAGCAGGAAGTTGTTCCCATTGTGTCGGTGCCATGTGGAATGTGCCAAGGGATTTGTCAAAGAGGAAATTGGCAAATTTGATTGACTACTGGAGTCAGGTTAATTGTGGAAATGAGTGCCTGTTTGATTTGTAAGTTGAAAGACAAGGGGTTTGAACTCTGTGTAATTGTGTTCTGTTTGTTTTGGAGAGTTCTTACAGGTTTTCAGTTACTGGTGAAAAGTTTTTCCTGATTGATAATGAAATCTGTGTATTTGTTTTCTGGAATATTGTGATTCATTCCGTTTCTGTAGCCTATTTTACAATTATCGGTTTTAACAGTTTTGAAAATGGTTTAAGTAATTCATTTAATTCAGGTATTGTTTGTTTATGCGCAGTTCAGGTAAATTTACCCCTTTCCCAAATGACAAACTTTTGGACTAGACCAAATTAAAAGCATTTGCAGGTGACATTTCAACTTCTGCTGAAAAGATGATTTCTGTCTAAGATAGGGTAGAAAACATTGTGGGAAAAGGAGAAAATGCTGGTTACCAGCATTTTCTCCTTTTCCTACAATTTTTTCAAAAGGCTACTATTCTAGACCCGTAAAAACCAGGGATTGTTTGGGAAAGGATTAAGCCATTATACTCACAATTGCTGGAATTTTGGTGTAAGCTTATAGTGGGGAATAGAAGTATTTGCTCATAGTTGTGATCTCTCTTCCATCTGCTAGCCCTGTTTCTAAACTGATGTCCTTTAACTCTTTACCAAACGACAAATTTATAGACTGGTCCAAACTGGAAGCATTTGCAGACAACAAAATAAATGTGACTGAAGAATCAAAATTTGATTGGGGAAGGATAGAAACATTGTGGAAAATGGAGAAAATCCAGGTTACCAGAATTTTCTCCTTTTGCCACATTGTTTAACAAGGCTTCTATCTCGGGGTCGTCAAAAGCCATCATTGTGTGGCAAAGGGTTAAACTTTTATCAAACAACAAAATTTTAGACTGATCCAAATTGATAGCATTTGCAGACGACAAATTAAAGATGGCCAAATGGCAGAATTTGTCCTTGATAGAGTAATGGCCAAATGGCAGAATTTGTCCTTGATAGAGTAGAAAAAACACTGTAGGAAAAGGAGAAAATGGTGGTTAAATCCCTTTGCTCATATGGTTACCTTGTTGCCAGTGAAGGTAGGGATCAGACTGAACAAAACATGTAGCCTGATCTTTTATCTTTTCTGTCCACTTTGCCTGAACACCAAAGACAAAACAATAGGTGAGTGCAACACTATTCTAAGTGCTTGTACAATGAAATGCCTGCACTTAGAATAGTGTTGCACTCACCTATTGAAAAGGGAACCATGAATTAGTTATTCATACTGGTATATAATGTAGGCCTCATTCTAGAATAAAATTGTTCATTGAATTTATTTGGTCCTTTAACCCATTACCACACAATCCCTACTTTTGACTACCCAGAGAAAGAAGCCTTTAGAAAACATTGTGGAATAAGGAGAAAATGCTGGTAACCAGCATTTTCTCCTTTTCTCACTATTCTTTCTACTCTTCATGATACAAATTTCGAATTTTTAGTCACAAATATTTTGTCATCTGCATTAATGCATTCAATTTGGACAAACCTATAATTTCGTCGTCTAGTAAAGAGTTAAGGGTTAGAAATTCTAAAGCAAGGCTGAGCAGTGTTAGTTTTCTAAGAAATATGTGACGAGTAAAAACAAGATAATTATATTTTTCAAAAGAAACCATTACAGATACAACATTCAGCCCCCAGGAGTCGTTCTTTTACCTTACAAAGTTCCTTTCTGAAATCAATTTTTTTTAACCCATTACAATATAAGGTGTTTTTAGACATCACCAACTAGTGTAATGTCACAGAGAAATATCAAATTGAATACCAACAAAATAAATTTAAGCTCATTACCAAAGAACTATATTTTAGGCTTGTCCAAATCGAAAGCATTTGCAGACGACAAAAGAAAAGTGATTGAAATTATGAAATTTGTTTTATGAACGGTAGAAAACATGGTGGGAAAAGGAGAAAATACTGGTAACCAGCATTTTCTCCTTCTCCAACAAAAGGCTTCTTCCTCAGCCTTCTCAGAAGTAGGGATTGTGTGGTATTGGGTTAAATGCTTGATTGGTTGTATGGTATTTAACCTCATTTTCAGCATTATTTTATTTATCCTCATTTTCAGCATTATTTCAGTGATAAAGCTGCAGCCAGTTTACCTATTCATGCTTTGCTGGAATTTCTTTCTACCAGTGCTCCACATAATATTCCCTCCAAACCACAGGCTACTTTCCCACTTAACCTTCATAAAAAAATATTTCAGTAGGAAAGATTCCTGCTATAATGACTATCATTAACCCTAGGTAACCCTTTACCTGATATGCGAATTTGAGGCTCTTCCATTTCAGCAGCAAATAAAGATATGCATGTCAAAAATATTGACAAATGAGGATACAAATATCTGATTGAGTGTAAAACATTGTGGGAAGGAGAAATTGCTCACAATTTCTCCTTTCCCACAATGTTTTCAAAAGCTGTCTGTTGTTGATACGTTAAAATGAGTATCTATGGAGTAAAGGGTTAATTCTTGGGAAGACTTTGGCTGAGCTGGGAATTGAACCAATGTTCTCAAGTTCTGTACTCTACCAACTGAGCTAGTCCTGAGCTCATTAATTTTTTGATTGATAATGAAAAAGAAACCAGAAGGAAAAGGTTTAAAAAATGTTTGTGTGTATAAGAGGAAGATCAGACTGCCATTCTGTGTAGGCTGATTACCGTCTTCATTCTCTGCAAAAGGAACTTAGGTTGGTTCCATTACTTTAGGGGTTGAACCACAAGATTGCTCAGTTCTGGATTACCACACAACAAAATCTTAGACTGGTCCAAATTCAAAACATTTGCAGATGACCAAATAAAAGTGACTCAAATATTGAAATTCATTTTCGAAGGGTAGAAAAGATTGTGGGAAAAGGAGAAAATGCAGGTAACCAGATTTTCTCCTTTCCTCACAATGTTTCAAAAAGTTTTTTCATCATCATTACAACTCATGATTGTGCAGTTAACTCTTTACCACACGAGAAAATTTTAGAATGGTCCAAATTGAAAGCATATGCAGACGACAAAATAAAGGTGACTGAAAAATTGAAAATTTGTCCTGAGAAGGGCAGAAAACACTGTGGGAAAAGGAGAAAATGCTGGTTACCAGCATTTTCTCCTTTTCCCATAGTGTTTTTGAAAGGCTTCTTTTTCAGGGGCGTCAAAAGTAGGGATTGTGTGGTAATGGGTTAAAGGCTAAAAAGTTAAGGGAAATGTCTCTTTGTCATGGCATCTCCGGGGAAATGCTTAGAGAGATTTGTTCACAAAATATTGTCATTTCAAGTTGCATTTAATTTTCTGTAGACAGACAAATATGTTGCAAATCTCCCGTTAACAAGGAGATATTCGGATGGTGAAAAGTCTAGAGGAACTACTTTTTTGGAATATGAAAAATTTTGTTGTCATAGAAATGCTGTTCATTTATCATTTATCACCAAATATGTGACATAGAAAAATTCCAGACAGCCTTTAAATTAATTCTATAGAATTTAGACTTGCTTGTAATAATGGAGATAATGTTTAATCTTTTATCAAACAATCTTTGGTTTTCACAACTCTGTGAAAGAAGCCAAAATATGAAAACATTCTGGGACAAGAAGAAAAAGCTGGTGACCAGCTTTTTCTTCTTCTCCCACAATGTTTTCTACCCCATCCCAAAACAAATTTCAATTTTTGTCACTTTAGTTTTGTCATCTGCTAATGCTTTTAATTTGGAATAGTAAAGAAATTTTGTCTGTTGGTAAAGAGTTAACTCTTTACCAGACGACAAAATTTTAGACTTTTCCAAATTGAAAGCACTTGCAGACGACAAAACAAACATATCTCAATAATTGAACTTTATTTCCAGCACGGCATAAAACATTGTGGGAAAAGGAGAAAATGCTGGTTACCAGCATTTTCTCCTTTTCCCTCAATATTTTCAAAAGTCTTCTGCCTCAGGGTCGTAAAAACCAGGGATTGTTTGGTTAATCCTTTACCATGACAAAATCTTAAACTTAACCAAATTGAATGTATTTTCAGATATACTAATCCATTGTAGCCCAGTAACGGATATTTGTCTTTGAAGGGATAAAGAACATTGTGGAAAAAGTAACAGTTCTGGTAACCAGCATCTTGATCTATTTCCACAGTGTTATCACTGAGCACCTTCCTGAAGGTTGTTAAAACTCGGGATTATTAACCCTTTACCACATAGTCCTGACTTTTAAATAACCTCAAAGAAGATGCTTTTGAAAACATAGTGGGAAAAGGAAAAAATGCTGGTAACCAGCATTAATCCCCCTTTTGCCATTATGTTTTCCACCCTAACAAAGCCAAAAATTATTGTTTTAGCAACTGTTAATGTGCATAGCTCTTTCCCAAACAACAAAATTTGATACTGGTCCAAATTGATGGCACTTTCACACGACGAAATTAATGCAACTCAAAAGTTGAATTTTGTTTCAAAACAGGATTATAACTAAGGAAAGATTTTGGAAATAGGAGAAAATGCTGGTTACCAGCATTTTCTCCTTTTCCCACAATGTTTTCAAAAGGTTTTAATCTGTCTTATAGTCTAATCCCTTTACCAAACAATCCCTGGTTTTTACGACCCTGAGATAGAACCCTTTTGAAAACATTGAGGGAATAGGAGAAAATGCTGGTAACCAGTATTTTCTCCTTTTCCCAAAATGCTTTCTACCCTGCAGGAAACAAATTTCAATTTTTGAATTACATTTATTATGCTGTCTGCAATTACTTTCAATTCGAACCATGCTAAAATTTTGTTGTGTGGGAAAGGGTTACACATTTGGCCTTGTTCAAAATTTTTGTCATTTGGTAGAGAGTTTAACCCTTTTCCAAACGGCAAATTTTGGACGAGAGAAAATTGAAAGCATTTTGCAGATGACAAATTAACAGTTGCTAAAAAGATGATTTTTCTATATGACAGGGTAGAAAATATTGTGGGAAAAGGAGAAAATGCTGGTTACCAGCATTTTCTCCTTTTCCCACAATGTTTTCAAAAGGCTTCTATTCCTGACCCGTAAAAACCAGGGATTGTTTGGGAAAGGGTTAACCCTTTTCCACACAGTTCCTGGTTTTTACAACCCAGTGAAAGAAGCCTTCTGAAAACACTGGGGGCAAAGGAGAAAATGCTTGAAACCAGCATTTTCTCCTTTTCCCACTATGTTTTCTACTCTTCTAGTTAAAAGTTTGTCGTCTGCAAATGCTTTCAAGTTGGACAAGTTTAAAATTTTGTGGTTTGGTGAAGAGTTAACTCATTACCAGTGGATGATATTCTAGACTGTATTACCAGAGGGCAAATCCTAGACTGGTCTTAACCTTGAAAGCAGTTGCAGATGACAAATTAGATTCAAGACAAAATAATGACATTTATTTTTAAAAATATGGAAAAACACTGTGGGAAAAAGCTGTTTACCAGTATTTTCTCCTTTTCCTGCGCTGGTTTCGAGAGTCTACTTCTTTGCAGTTGTTAAAACTTGAAATTGTGTCATATAAAGGATTATCACTTTACTGGAGGAAGAAAAATTTAAAACATGTACAGATCAGAAAAAACTGTCTTTCATGATGAAATGGTAGAAAACGCAGCACCTAGAATTCTCTCCCTCACAGAGATGATTCTAATAAGTACCTACAACATAGGGTTTCAAAGGGAAGTAAATGGCTCAGAAAACCAATACTCGCTTTCATCTTGGGCTCTGGGTAAGGGTTATCCCTTTCCGAAACAAGCCCTGGTTTTTACATGTCTGCAGTACAAGTCTTTTGAAAACACTGAGGGAAAAGGGTTAAACAAATTATGGTAAAAGGGCTAAACTTGGATGTGAAAATTGTCTAGGGATGGTTTGCATTATCAGTCTTGAATATTTTAGACAAAAATAAGCCAGTAGGTCAAACTGTTAGTCCAAGGCCCGTATTTAGGAACCATTATTAGGAATGTTCTTTGTCTTATTCTCCAGAATTTTCTACATTTATAAGTAACACAACTTCTGATTGGCTAAACCATTTGGTTTAGCCAATCAGAAGTTCTGTTACTAACAAATTTAGAAAACCTTGGTGAGTGAGACTAAGAATATTCTCAAGAATGGTTGGTGAATACAGGCCCTGAATCAACCTACATAAGATATTATACCTAAGGCCAAGCATTAATGCATCTTAATTCTTTATCAAACAACAAAATTTTAGACTAGTCCAAATTGAAAGCATTTGCAGACGACAAAATAAGTGTGACTAAAAGATTGAAATTTATTCGGAGAAGGCAAGAAAAGATTGTGAAAAAGGAGAAAATGCTGGTTACCAGCATTTTCTTCATCCTCGGATACCCCGGGGTCTCCCTATTTGCTACGCTACATCGACCCCTGGGACAATTGACTAATAAAACTTTGAATCAGCCGCCGAAAATCGATACGAAACATCATATAGTGTACAGTCCACTCGCCCATCACAAAATGATGATGGAACCAATGAAAAGCCAGCATTCGGCCAGCGGTAAAGCGAGGGAAATTCAATTAATTGTCCCAGGGGTCTATGTAGTGTAGCAAATAGGGAGACCCCGGGGTATCCGAGGATGCATTTTCTTGTTTTCCTGCGATCTTTTCAGACGGCTTCATTCTCAGGGTCGTAAAAACTAGGGCTTGTTTGGGAAAGGGTTAATGATGCATGACAAAAACCACATATCAGCACATTACTATGCATTTTACCTAGCAACAAACTAAATCATAAGGTAGCCTGGTCCTATGACATGGACAATCTTGACTGTTGATGAATATGATGTTTTGGCCCAGGTCAGTCTATGCAGAACACACAGGCTGATCTTGGTAGTTAGTTTTCACAGATGTAACATTTAGCTCTCCTTTTCTCAGAGTACGACTTTCTTTACCCTTTACCTACCAATGGCAACTTTTAACGACCCTTTGGAAGGAAGAAGCCTTTTGAAAACATTGTGAGAAAAGGAGAAAATGCTGGTAACCAGTATTTGCTCCTTTTCCCGCAAGGTTTTCCACTCGGTCACAAACAATTTCTGCCATTAGAGCCATCTTTGATTTATCGTCTGCAACTGCTTTCAATTTGGACCAAATTAAAATCTTATAGTTTGGTGAAGAGTAAATAGTATTCTAGTCACATATGAATGCAGAGTAAACCGTAAAACAAGCTTTTAGGGAAGTGCGAATATTTACCTCTCCCAGCAAAACACATACATAAAAATTTTGTACTTGTGAATGGTTCCTTTGATGAAGTGTTTCCTTCACAATGCTGTCAAATAGTCTGACAGGAAGATTATTTTGAATTCTCATGAGTAAAATTCTATTTTCAGAATGAAATGAAATCTATAATTTAGAAAGTTCATTAACCCTTTACCACTCGGTGTTGAGTTTTTTTTTAACCCATTACCACACAATCCCTACTTTTGACGACCCTGAGAAAGAAGCCTTTAGAAAACATTGTGGGAAAGGGAGAAAATGCTGGTAACCAGCATTTTCTCCATTTCTCATGATGTTTTTTACTCTTCTCAAAACAAATTTCAAATTTTCAGTCGCTTTTATTTTGTCATCTGCAAATGCTTTGGATGTGGACAAGCCTAAAATTTTATCGTCTGGTAATGAGTTAAAGAATGAGAAGAAAGGCTTTTGAAAAGATAGTGGGAAAAGTGTAACCAGCATTTGCTCCTTTTCCCACAATGTTTTCTATTTATTCAAGCACAAATTAATACTTTCATTTGAAAAACATTTAAATTTTCCTCTGTAAATTCCTTCAATATGAATGAAGCAAAACTTTTAACCCTTTCCCAAACAATCCCTGGTTTTTACGACTCTGAGATAGAACCCTATTGAAAACATTGTGGGAAAAGTAGAAAATGCTGGTAACCAGCATTTCTCCTTTTCCCACAATGTATTCTATTCTACTGGAAACAAATTACAATTTTTTAGTTTATTTTGTTGTCTACAGGTGCCTTCAATTTGAACCAAAATAAGATTTTGTTGTTTGGAAAGGGTTAAAGGATTAACCCACAGGGTGCTGAGAAAAGGGAAACTGCTTGTGTATAATTCCTTCTGAGGCAGTCTTACATACAAGCCCACTTTCTCTGAAAATCCCAGAATCTAGAAGAGAAGAGACTTGTGCATGTGTGTATACAATTTCCAGGGCAGTCTGGCAGATTGTGAATCCAACAACAAACTGCAATGATAAGTGTTATTTAAAGGTGGCCCTTCAGATTTTGGGACCAAAATCGTACAAAAATGCAAAAAAATCATCTTTATACGCCCAAAGCCGTTTAATTTTCATACATGAAACCCTAGTTGTCGAACACCATCTGACAACACGAGAAATTTGAGATTAACTACAGCCCAGGTCAACTCTAATGGGAGAAACGTTCTATTCTTAGATCATCAATTCGCTCATTTACTTACAGAAATACACAGACGAAGTTTCAAACATAGCATCTGAAGAAGACATTATGGAAAATAATTATTACATGTTTGTTATGTAATGGAATTTAAGCGTTATGAGTCAGTGCCAGTTAGTTGGCATTCCCAAAATGCTTTATTGATTTTTGGCGTGAAATCTAAAAAAACCTTAAGGAGGCTACGTAGCCTTTTAAGGGAATACAGTGGAACCCCGTTACAACGAAGTGCTTTATAGCTAGCGCTGATTCAGTTATAATGTGGGTGTCAGATCCGAATCCACCGTTACTCTCACAAAAATCTTCGATGTAAAAAAAAAGACCTCTTGGTCAAATAAAAAATCGATACCGTACACATAATGTGACAATTTTTCACACCTGTACCTTGTTGATTACATTTATCACCTATGGCTTTGCATAATTACTTTGACAAATACACGCACAGTAGGTAACAAAAGGACCTCGTCCCATAATTGTCTTTGCACACAATCTTGCATTATACAAACCTTGCGTCAATATGCCTGTCTGTATGTAGATGGTAACGGCGATAATGAATGTTCCGCAACTCGCAAATTCATTAGGACACCCTATTTGTTCGGACACGTTATACTTTTTGTCAAAAAAATTCTATTTCAAGTTCAATCTTCAGATAGTCCGAATATTAAAAAATACTTGGACAGACTGAAAAATATATTTTTCAAAACACCTGACATTAAATTTTTGGAAAATACTCTAGATAGGATGATCGGCTGCATTGTGAACGCAGAGTTGTACATCGTGCATAATTAGCGTCATGTACATGAAGCCTTCTAGAGTCGAGTCGACCAACAGTAATTCTCAGTCTTGAAATTACAAACACACACAAAAAAATGAGACACTCAGTATTTTTTTATTATGTAAGAAATACCTCTTCACAGCGGAAAGAGAAGATTACGATCAGAGATCAGACACGACATACAGTACACTCCTCGCGGATTTTGCTCAAGTCCTCGAGCCGCGATGGACCAATTTGTCCGCGGCAAATCTGCTGTACAGGTATCCACCGCGGAAACGCGGCGGACGTGTCACCGCGGCCTCAGAAAATATCGGGCAACTTCACAGCAGGAGGTAAACGCGGTGGATCGCGGCGACTGTGCGAGGGATCGCGGGGAAAAAATTCGCCAGGATGACTGTAAATTTTTATACATGAATATCTGTAATTTTCCCCACTGTTTTGGGAACCAGAAACTAATTCTTCCATTACGACCGCAACATTTTCGTACCTTTAAATGCGGATATAAGCTTTGCCAACAGGGATTACTTAAGTTAGGATGCCACGAAACGTTATATATCATTTTAATCAGCTATTCGCTAAGTTACAAATTTGTAGGCCTATCCCATATTTAGTGTTAGCGATATGAAATTTCAAATTTCGGATTAAAAGTGCAATTTCATGCTGGATTCTAAACACCGAAAACCAAAGTTACTACTTCTTGATTGTTTGTGACTTACAAGCGTGTACTTAAAAGAGGAAAAACTCCGACTGGAATCCCAATTAATAACTTAACCCATAGAGCGCCGAAAATCCATAACATAATCTATAATTTAATTTGAAAAAAAAAAAAGAAACCCAAGAACAATTAAAAAATTATGCTACCCTGTACGTGTATGTTATCACACTGTTTATCCTCATTTTCTCAGTCTCTGGATGTAAGGAAACCAAAGGGTAACGAATAGAACTGTACATATATTCAGCTTTTTCAAAATGCAGGCTGGATCGTCAGAAAAACAAAACATCGGTCCACATTCTGAACTAAAATGATCCTCTTGTTCTCTTAACCCTTTCCCAAATGACAAATTTTAGACTCTTCCAAACTGAAAGATTTTGCAGACGACAATTTTAACTTTTATAAAAATGGCAGAAAATTATCTGAACGGGCAGAAAACACTGTGGGAAAAGGAGAAATTGCTCGTTACGAGCAATTTCTCCTTTTCCCACATTGTTTGCAAAAGACATGTACTGCAGACACGTAAAAACAAGGGCTTGTTTGGGAAAGGGTTAAATGAAAACCCGCTCTTTTCATTGCCTTTTAACCCTTTACAAAAAACATTCCCTTTTTTTTAAGACGCTGAGGTAGAAGCATTTTGAAAACATTGTGGGCTAAGGAGAAAATGCTGGTAACCAGAATTTCTCATATTTTCCCACAATGTTTTCTACTCTGCTAGAAACAAATTTCAATTTTTGAGTAACATTTATTTTGTCCGTCTGCAAGTGCATTCAATTTGGACCAGTCTAAACTTTTGTCCTTTGATAAAGGGTAAAATAACATATGCAAACTTAACACAAAGGAGAGGCAAGGGTTAACTCGGTATTCCTTTGATGTTGGGTATAGCACTCCGGCAGTGTGAAGTACTGTCCCAGTTGTTAGTTCCATATGCACGTGTCATACTAAACCGACTAACACTTTTTTATACGACCTTATCTAACCCTTCTTAAATATTTACGACTTAGATTCCGATGATGGATTACCACTTCATTTGGTAAGTCAAAATAACTATAGATCTGTTTAATTTTCTATAAGAAATTAAAAAATATTCGAATAGCAGCGAATGTCTAGAAATATGTCGCTTAAAATGTTCGGAATATATTCTCCTTTTTTTTCACCAAAGTTATTTTTAAACCGAAAAAACGGTTACATCTCCATTTTGCTGCCATTAGGCCTAGATATTGGCGGATCCCATCCCATCAACTTTGCTGAACATAGTGTAATCTTTTGGACCTGAAGGTTATCCCGGCTAGAATATCTCGCCATACCGCAACAGATTTAACTCATTACCAAATGACAAAATTTGAGGTTTGACCAAATCGAAAGCATTTGCAGACGACAAAATAAAAGTGGCAGAAAATTTGAAATTTGTTCTGTGAAGGGTAGAAAACATTGCGGGAAAAGGAGGCAATGCTGGTTAACAGCATTTTCTCCTTTTCCCACAATGTTTTATAAAAGCTTTTTCTCGGGAGCGTCAGAAGTAGGGATTGTGTGGTAATGGGTTAACTTTCGGCACTTTGGTAGTTTTCCAAAACGAGACTGGGGTTCTCTTCAGCATCTCAAACCTTTCAGCATAAAGCTGCTTTTGCAGAGAAGACCAAGATCAGAAAACGTCATGCGTTCACATCTTGGAACTTAACTGTCTGAGATTATGAAAGACTTTTTTATTATATTCAAGTTCCCAGACGGCATATGAAAGACTTTTTTTATTATATTCAAGTTCCCAGAAGGCAGATTCGGGAGAGATTAACTCGTTTCTCAATCGATATAAAATAAATATGTTTAACAGGCAATTAAAGAAGAAGGAAATGGGTTAAAATGTCTACTAAAAGGAGTGAATTCAATTAGATACACAATATTATTTCTATTTCATCATCATTTTTGGGAAAAAAAAAAACTATATGAAATTAATATGTCAGTAGAAATTGTAACAACTAAAGAGAAAATTACCATTACACTAAAATATTATAGTTCACGTCAGGTTTTTTTTTATGATACCGTTCACGTTATAAGTAGCTTTTCATATTAAAATAAGTCTATCATGAATACTGGTGTAATTTGAAAGGAGAGAGAGAGAGTAAATCAAATATGCCATATAACTTGCAGAATCTTATAACATGCAGAATTTATTTAGATAACCAGATATTATAAATTAATTTATGCATTTATTAACCATCATAATGAAGCCGTCTACCTTCGAACTGGTAATTGGCTGACCTACGAAAACAACCATACAATGAGTTATTTTCTTGTTGAGTGCAACCTGAATGAGCCATACTCTGTGAAAAATGGTTCTAATGCATATCCGTGACGCACCAAGCAAGCCATCACAAAACATGGATCCATTTTATTTAACAACCGACCGAGTCATGAGGTAGAATGACATGCTGAAAATTGACCAAAGAGCAAAATGTTTCAACACAGGTAAGCCTGTACATTCTGTGCAGGGTTACCGGAGTTGATACTGTTTGTAGACACAACAAACCAATTTTTCACAGAGCATGGCTCAAATGGAATCGACATTAACCGTAGGCAAGAGTTGCATAAATAAATTGTAGAATCAGGCTGTTTGGATAACTCTGACACTAGTATGCGGACAGTGATCTATTAAAGATCAGACATTGCGTGATGCGTTGTCTGATCTCAATCCACGATGTCTGTAAAAATCGTAACAGGCACTTTAAATGAGTACCAGTTGTTTTGACTGCATTCGAGTGCTGTAGGTAATAATGTTTGCCGAAGTAAACAAAGCTGGTGTTAAAATGCATTTAAAAGAGTGAAAATTATGAAGATGACAATCTGTTATTGCATGGTTGTGCCAGGGATCTTGTATATAAGATCCCTGGTTGTGCCAACTGTTTGTCGCTGGATATTAATACAAGAATTAGGTTAAAAGTTGGCAAGTCTTAAGTTTACTTTTTGCCTGATTTTGACATGATTTGGTCTGCCTGCAACTTGCATTCGGACAAAATACACAGATTGTCATCCTCGGAATATTTTCCATACCTTTAGGTTGAAGCCTATGCTATTCGTATCCTACATCTGAATAAGGCGACAAATTTTTAGACTTGTTCAATTTGTATGCATTTGCAGACGAGAAATTTAGTGTGTATCATAATTATGATTATGTTTCTCTTTGAAAAGTAGACAATATCGTGGAACAATGGTGGTATATGGCTTTACAGAATTTTCTCCTTTCCCAACATTGTTTTCAAAACCTTATTACCTGGGCTCCCTAGATTGCTGATACAGGCTTTACCCTAGTTTATCCTAAAATAATACAAAAAATAACTCCACCATACAAATAACAAAGAATTTAAAGCTTTTAATCTTGTCTCGGCTAGAAAAGCTCACAGTGCATATAGTTGTAAGAGATAGTGCAGCACGATCTTCATCTACATCGTCTGTAAACGATACTGAAAGGAATTTAAGCTGCAATCGGTACATTAAGCGTTTACCGAATAATACTATTCGGCTTTTGAAAACATTGAGGAAAAAGGAGAATGCAGGTGACTAGCAATTTATCTTTTTACTCTGATATTCTAAGACAGGTTCTAACTCAAAACAATAGTGAAAAGTTCATAATCGTCGTCTTCTACACATACGTTTCAGCTCCATTTATTTATTGCTGTATGGACTAAGGGTTAAAGCTTATATTACACCCCGACAACCAAATTTGGCAATAAAAACTGGCGGGGGGGTTGTCCGTTTATTGTTAACCCTTTACCAAATAATCATGGCCCAAGTTTCAAGAGCCTCGAGAAACCATAGTGGGAGAAGAAAATGTGCTGACATCAGCAGCTGCTTCTCTTCCGACAACGTCTTCACCCAAAAGACAAATTTCGTTGTTTGAATTACATTTGGTAATCTGCAAATGTTATAGAATTGGATATGGGTAAAATCTGGAGGTCTGGTAAAGAGTTAACACGTGTCATTTGTGTATGAAATCCTAACCCTTTATTTTTTAGAACATGACGGAATGATGTCTCGTAGGAAAAAATAAGATAATAGGTCGTAATCATAAATATACCAGTCTTCAAGAACGAAAACAATTATCATATACTCTTCATTTTATCACATGTACATGGAGACAAGCACAACCACTTACATTGCACAGATATTATTTTTCCCAACTGGTTAACCTATTACAACACAAGACCCAGTCTGAACGGTCCCAAGACAATAAGCTAAGTGGGTAAAGGAAAAATGTTAACAACATTTTCCCACAAAGTATCCCAACCTTTTTAAGACAACTTCTCTCATTTCAGCAAAAATGCTTTTAATATGGATGAGTTAAATATTTTGTCGTCTATTGAATGGATAAAGGTCGAGTTTACCTATCGTCCAACTTTAGAACAAGATCAGCCAAATATGGGGATTGACAATCTTTATTTTGCAAAATGCACGCCTCTTTTGTTAATTAAACCCTTGTATCCCTTAACAGTTTTGAAAGTTTAACCCTTTGCCAAACAATCGCTGTTTTTTACGGCCCTGACAGAGAAAACTTTTGAAAACATCGTGAGAAAAGGAGAAAATGCTGGTAACCAGCATTTCCTCCTCTTCCCACAATATTTTCTTCCCTGCTAGAAACAAATTTTGCTTTTTGAGTAACATAAATTTTGTCGTCTGGAAGTGCTTTCAAAATGGACCAGTCTAAAATTTTGTCGTTTGGGAAAGGGTTAACACGCTAAAATTTAGTTTACAAACCGAACCCTTTTCCCGCTGATCTGCAAGTCCTCTCCCATGATATTTAAGAGTGTGATATCCAATCTTGAAAGTTAGCTAGTAATGCAGGCTTATGACGCAGGATCCAAGATCTGCAAAACCGGTTTCGAGGATTGATATTGGTCATTACGAAAAGATTCATTCTTCTCTGACAACTGAGCATTTTGCTACGATTTGTGTTTAAAGTAGCAATCAGTGTCTTCATCGTCTTGAAAAATAATTTTACAAAGTGTGGAAAAGAGATGCAGATGCACTAGCTGGCAGCCTTGAGTTGGCTGAAATCATGTTGAGAATAGTGCTCAACACTATACATGTAATGATTTTATCTACTCATTTGGAAGAAGTTTTCATTGTGAGGAGAGAAAACAGTGATCGTAGCCAGCATTTCCTCCTTGTCCCAGAATGTTTTCTATCATATTGAAGACAAATGCCACGTTTGCTACTTTTAGTCGTCGTCTGCATATGCTTTCAGTTTTGGAAATTTTTGCGACTTTGTAAAGAGTTGATTTTTAACCAAAACCCTCACGGAGGAACCAGGGACTTTGATTTTATGTATTCAGTCCTACGAGATTCATTAATCTAATTTTGTAACGAACATGTGGAGATAACTTTATCAATTTGTAAAAATAAACATTTTGTTTGCTAGTGATCGTTATCGCTGGTAGAAAAAAAAAATAAGCTCAAGAGTCAAGACCTAATAGGCCTAAGAGCCGCTCGTGAACTATTTCTCCTTGACGGTACATGCCGGTGTAATGCAGAAAAATGACCCCCCCCCCCCCCATTACAAAATGACCCCCGGGTCATTTGTCGACGTAGAGGAATGACCCATGGGTCATTTTTCGACGTAGAAAAATGACCCATGGGTAATTATTCTACGTTGAGAAATAACCGTAGGCCATTTTGTAATGTGGGTCATTTCTCTGCATTACACCGGCGCTGTCATTATGCCTCAAACCAGCATTTTCTTCCTTTTCCCGCAATGGTCTCACCTAACAAAAAACACGTTTTATATTTTGAGTTAGATTCAAAATTTCGCCTGCAAATGTTTTATTCAATTTGGACAAATTTTGTCGTTTGGTAAAGAGTTCGGGAAATATGAACATCACTCGTAATATATATTGTCGAAGAGTGTTTGACAAGGTAGATAAACATTGCATAAGAGAAAATGCTGGTTGCCGGCCTATTCATTTTTTCCTACAATGTTTTCGCAACCCTTGCTCTTCAAGGCACTTTAAACTCATGATGTGTGGTTAAAGATTTATGTGTTTCGATTCTATAACCTATTAATTCAGTGCCCGTTGAATAATTTGCTTGGCAATGATGACTGCTTATCATCTTTTTTCTTTCTGATATAAAAAATTATCGTGGAGATACATACGTGTAATATGACTTTGTAAAACAGTAAAATGGTGCGTAACTTCATTCATTCTTGAATCATTTGCTACACTGAAAAGAAACTTACCTGTCTGATCGCGGCAGAGTCATCGCGTCGTTTTAATTGCGTAATCAGACCGCCGCGGTCCGCCAGGGATCGCCGCGTTTAAAAAGCGCTCCGGGTTAGTCCGCGTTCACCTGTGTTGTAAAATTGCCGCGTTGGGTCCGCGCTAAATACATCGCGGACAGCGAAAATAGCAAAATCCGCGAGGAGTGTACTGTATAGTCCATAGTCTGATCTTGATCTACAGAGACCTCTAAGTTCAGCAACTTAAGGCCTGAATGAAGCATAAGGCCTGAATGAAGCATAAGGGTTAAATGTTTCCCTGCCATTTTTCATAACGTTTTCTGAATGCATCTGCTGCAGTTCAAGCATGAAAAGTCGTTCCGTAGGAGGAAATGGTTGAAGTCCTGCTAGTGTTGTCCCCATGATTACAAAAATACAGCATTATTGAATACAAAACCTTGTTTTTCTTCTTCATTTATCAGTAAGTAATCAGCATCAAATCACACATTTTTTTTTTATCTCGGTCACGACAATTTTTTTAGAAAATAGCCGAATGACACTCTTTCTATCGACTACACAACGTGCATGTGACACGACTGGGGTACTCTTGCAATTATCATTATGATAAGCAGAAGGGTTTTATCAGAAAATATAAAGCAACAGAGATACTGGCTTATTGCCTGATTGCATAGTTTTGAATGGAGGTCAGCCCATAGCCAGGTGTAAATTCTTTGGGCGAAACGGTTTAAGTGTGTACGACAAACACTTGCTCTTACAACCCTCTCGCTTTGCATTATTGGTGTCATACATGTACCACTAATGCAAACTTTACTGCAAACATTGTGTGGATACCCGACTGATGTGATTTCTTTACGGATAGTAGGTTAAATTCCCCTGTGACTTTCATCATGTACGGGGGTTTTATCTCGTTTGATTATTAAAGAGATCTCTTTCGTCATTGCCGATTAGTGTTCTTTATGCAATCGTCAGCATGATTAAAAAAAACTTGGCGGCGGCACTGTCTGCAATCCAACATGATACCATTTAATTTAATTTTGGAATGATCTTGCTGTAATTTAGCAAAACAGCGGCGGAATAATTCTAAAAGAAACGGTCCTAAAGATAAAATAAGCTCTTTGACATAGTTGTAACATTATTTGATGACCAGATTCGCTGATAGAAACTAACAGGGAATAGTTCAGGCATTACACACAAAAGAATCTAAAGTGTTCAATGTCCTATAAATATATGTTTAAATGTTAATAGGCATGTCTTAGTTTTAGTATTTGGAACATTGCTATTTAATTTTTGTCAGAATAAATTTGCGAAAAACTATAATAAATAAGCCATAGTTCTGTAGTCTGGCAATGGTTTGTGGATGGGCTGCGAGTAGTGTGTGGCCGGGGGGGAATCAGCGTTACAAACTTAACCACGGATATAACACTGTTGACGACCGTGGCTCCCACCGAACACGTTATAACGGAGCTCCACTGTACCATCAAAAAAGTTTTTTTTGGTATTTTATGGATCTTATTATTTTTTCATATGAATTTTAATGATATATATATTTTTTAATTTGTTGAAAAAAGAATACAAATCATCAATAATTAAGATTCCTAAAATTACAAAAAAAAATTGATGGTGTTCCCTTAAAAAGCTACGTAGCCTCTTAAGCTATTTTTAGATTTCGCTCCAAAATCAATGAAGCATTTTGGAAATGTCAAGTGACTGGCACATGACTCATACCAATTAAATTCCAGTACATAACAAACATGTAATAATTATTTTCCATAATGTCTTCTTCAGATGCTATGTTTGAAACATCCTCTGTGTATTCCTGTATGTAAATGAGCAAACTGATCATCTAAAAATAGAATGTTTCTCCCGTTGGTGTCAACCGGGTCTGTAGTAAACCTCTAATTTCTTGTGTTTTCGGTGTATTCGACTACTGGGGTTTTATGAATGAAAATTAAAAGGCTTTGGGAGTATAAGGAGAATTGTTTTGTAGTTTTGTAAAATGTTCGTCTCAAAATCGGAAGGGCCACCTTTAAGAAACAGATAGTCTAACAGAATCTTGTTCAAGTTATACATACATTGCTCAAAAGAGGCTGCTAGCAGTTCCTGAAGCAAAGATTATCTATGTAAACTTGTCAAAAATCAGCATGCAAATGGGGAGGGCAGCCTACAAATATAAACATTGTATAATGTATGTAAATAGTTTATTGACAGACCTCCTAGATCTAGTTGACTGTTACATTTACTGTGGCATTTTCTTCAGTCTTGGATGTTAAGTGATCGCAATTGGGACACCTGTACATTTGAGATTGTGGTTGCGTATCTTTATTTAGTTAACTCTTTACCACACAATCCTGAATTTTAACGACCCTGAGAAAAAAAGACGTTTGAAAAAATTGAGCGAAAAGGAGAAAATGCTGGTCACCAGCATTTTCTCCTTTTCCCACAATGTTTTCTACCCTTCTCAAATCAAATTTCATTTTTAGCTCACCTGAGCACAACGTGCTCAAGGGGAGCTTTTAGGATCACCCGGTGTCCGTCGTCCGTCGTCCGTCGTGCGTCGTGCGTCGTCCGTCGTCCGTCGTGCGTCGTCAACAATTCTTTAAACATCAACTCCTCCTAAACCGCTGGGCGGATTTGGACCAAACTTGGCAGGAATGTTCCTTGGGAGGTCCTCTTTAAAAATTGTTCACAGAATTTGATTCCATCAAAAACTCTGGTTGCCATGGCAACCAAATGGAATTTTTTAGCAAATTCTTTAAAAATCTTCTCCTCTGAAACCGCTGGTTGGATTTTAAAATAATTTCACAGATATGTTCCTTGGGTGGCCCTTTTCAAAAATTGTTCGTGAAATTTTGATTCGTCAAAAAATGTGGCTCTGGTGAATGGGGGCTTCTTGCACTATACAGAAATGAAGGAATTCTTTAAAAATCTTCTCCTCTGAAACCGCTGGTCGGATTTTGAAATAATTTCACAGATATGTTCCTTGGGTGACCCTTTTCAAAAATTGTTCGTGAAATTTTGATTGGTCAAAAAATGTGGCTCTGGTGAATGGGGGCTTCTTGCACTGTACAGCAATGAAGGAATTCTTAAAAAATCTTCTTCTCTGAAACCGCAGGTCAGATTTTAAAATAATTTCACAGAGATGTTCATTGGGTGACCCTTTTCAAAAATTGTTCGCGAAATTTTGATTGGTCGAGAAACATGGCTCTGGTGAATGGGGGCTACTTGCACTATACAGAAATGAAGAAATTCTTAAAAATTCTTCTTCTCTGAAACCGCTGGCCAGATTTTAAAATAATTTCACACAGATGTTCCTTGGGTGACCCTTTTCAAAAATTGTTTGCGAAATTTTGATCCGTCAAGAAACATGGCTCTGGTGAATGGGGGCTTCTTGCACTATACAGAAATGAAGAAATTCTTAAAAATTCTTCTTCTCTGAAACCGCTGGCCAGATTTTGAAATAATTTCACAGAGATATTCCTTGGGTGACCCTTTTTAGCTCACCTGAGCACAACGTGCTCAAGGGGAGCTTTTAGGATCACCCGGTGTCCGTCGTCCGTCGTGCGTCGTCCGTCGTCCGTCGTCCGTCGTCAACAATTCTTTAAACATCAACTCCTCCTAAACCGCTGGGCGGATTTGGACCAAACTTGGCAGGAATGTTCCTTGGGAGGTCCTCTTTAAAAATTGTTCACAGAATTTGATTCCATCAAAAACTCTGGTTGCCATGGCAACCAAATGGAATTTTTTAGCAAATTCTTTAAAAATCTTCTCCTCTGAAACCGCTGGTCGGATTTTGAAATAATTTCACAGATATGTCCCTTGGGTGACCCTTTTCAAAAATTGTTCGTGAAATTTTGATTCGTCAAAAAATGTGGCTCTGGTGAATGGGGGCTTCTTGCACTATACAGAAATGAAGGAATTCTTTAAAAATCTTCTCCTCTGAAATCACTGGTCGGATTTTGAAATAATTTCACAGATATGTTCCTTGGGTGACCCTTTTCAAAAATTATTCGTAAAATTTTGATCCGTCAAAAAATGTGGCTCTGGTGAATGGGGGCTTCTTGCACTATACAGAAATGAAGGAATTCTTAAAAAATCTTCTTCTCTGAAACCGCTGATCAGATTTTGAAATAATTTTACAGAGTTGTTCCTTGGGTGACCCTTTTAAAAAATTGTTCGCGAAATTTTGATTGGTCAAGAAACATGGCTCTGGTGAATGGGGGCTTCTTGCACTATACAGAAATGAAGAAATTCTTAAAAATTCTTCTTCTCTGAAACAGCTGGTTAGATTTTGAAATAATTTCACAGACTTGTTCCTTGGGTTACCCTTTTCAAAAAGTGTTCGCGAAATTTTGATTGGTCAAGAAACATGGCTCTGGTGAATGGGGGCTACTTGCACTATACAGAAATGAAGAAATTCTTGAAAATTCTTCTTCTCTGAAATGGCTGGACAGATTTTGAAATAATTTCACAGAGATGTTCCTTGGGTGACCCTTTTCTAAAATTGTTCGTGAAATTTTGATTGGCCAAGTGGCTCTAGTGAATGGGGGCTACTTGCACTATATGGAAATGAAGAAATTCTTGAAAATTCTTCTTCTCTGAAACCCGTGGTCAGATTTTAAAATAATCTGACAGAGATGTTCCTTGGGTGACCCTTTCCAAAAGCTGTACATATAATTTTGATCTGTCAAGAAACATGGCTCTTGTGATTGGGGGCTACTTGCACTATATGGACATGATGAAATTCTTTAAAATTCTCTCTTCTCTGAAACCCCTGGTCAGATTTTGAAATAATTTCAGAGAGATGTTCCTTGGGTGACCCTTTTCAAAACTTGTTCGTAAATTTTGATCCATCAAGAAACATGGCTCTCATGGATGGGGGCTACTTGCTCTTAGACAGAAATGAAGAATTCTTAAAAATTCTTCTTTTTGAAACTGATGGTCAGATTTTGAAATGACTTTTACAGGTGACCTTTTGAAAATTGCTTGGCAAAATTATAAATTTGGTTCCAATGTTTCAATACCTCAAAAAAAAAATAGACTATGGTCATCTCAAAAATTCAGGTGAGCGATCCAGGGCCATCTTGGCCCTCTTGTCTAAAATTGTTCGCGAAATTTTGATTGGCCAAGAAACATGGCTCTGGTGAATGGGGGCTACTTGCACTAGATGGAAATGAAGAAATTCTTGAAAATTCTTCTTCTCTGAAACCCGTGGTCAGATTTTAAAATAATCTGACAGAGATGTTCCTTGGGTGACCCTTTCCAAAAGCTGTACATATAATTTTGATCCGTCAAGAAACATGGCTCTTGTGAATGGGGGCTACTTGCACTATACGGACATGATGAAATTCTTTAAAATTCTCTTTCTCTGAAACCCCTGGTCAGATTTTGAAATAATTTCAGAGAGATGTTCCTTGGGTGACCCTTTTCAAAACTTGTTCGTAAATTTTGATCCATCAAGAAACATGGCTCTCGTGGATGGGGGTTACTTGCTCTTATACAGAAATGAAGAATTCTTAAAAATTCTTCTTTTTGAAACTGATGGTCAGATTTCGAAATGACTTTTACAGGTGACCTTTTGAAAATTGCTTGGCAAAATTATAAATTTGGTTCCAATGTTTCAACGCTAAAAAAGAAAAAAAAAATAGACTATGGTCATCTCAAAAATTCAGGTGAGCGATCCAGGGCCATCTTGGCCCTCTTGTTTGTAAATTTTGATCCATCAAGAAACATGGCTCTCGTGGATGGGGGCTACTTGCTCTTATACAGAAATGAAGAATTCTTAAAAATTCTTCTTTTTGAAACTGATGGTCAGATTTCGAAATGACTTTTACAGGTGACCTTTCGAAAATTGCTTGGCAAAATTATAAATTTTGTTCCAATGTTTCAATACCTCAAAAAAAAAAGACTATGGTCATCTCAAAAATTCAGGTGAGCGATCCAGGGCCATCTTGGCCCTCTTGTATGAAAGATAAAGTTTGGTACTATTTACCTCCCTTGATTATCAAAACTTCATTGATACATGATTGGTGCTAGACATTAAGTTTTTTGATAGAAAATATTCTGTTCTCAAGTGTGATTTATTTTGATGCTAATAGTTATGCTCACATGAGGTGAATAATAAATTCAGAGTAAGGTTTCTATCATTCAGCTTATTTTTCCAAGGATTTTACCTTTCATGCTAATGAATTAACCTGTTTGTACTGCCTGACAGTGTTCATTGTTTTTGAAGGCCCTCTTTTTAGCTCACCTGAGCACAACGTGCTCAAGGGGAGCTTTTAGGATCACCCGGTGTCCGTCGTCCGTCGTGCGTCAGTGCGTCGTGCGTCGTCAACAATTCTTTAAACATCAACTCCTCCTAAACCGCTGGGCGGATTTGGACCAAACTTGGCTGGAATGTTCCTTGGGAGGTCCTCTTTAAAAATTGTTCACAGAATTTGATTCCGTCAAAAACTCTGGTTGCCATGGCAACGAAATGGAATTTTTTAGCAAATTCTTTAAAAATCTTCTTCTCTGAAACCGCTGGCCAGATTTTAAAATAATTTCACACAGATGTTCCTTGGGTGACCCTTTTCAAAAATTGTTCGCAAAATTTTGATCCGTCAAGAAACATGGCTCTGGTGAATGGGGGCTTCTTGCACTATACAGAAATGATGAAATTCTTAAAAATTCTTCTTCTCTGAAACCGCTGGCCAGATTTTAAAATAATTTCACACAGATGTTCCTTAGGTGACCCTTTTCAAAAAATTGTTCGTGAAATTTTGATCCGTCAAGAAACATGGCTCTGGTGAATGGGGGCTTCTTGCACTGTACAGAAATAAAGAAATTCTTAAAAATTCTTCTTCTCTGTAACCGCTGGTCAGATTTTAAAATAATTTCACAGAGATGTTCCTTGGATGACTCTTTTCAAAAATTGTTCGCGAAATTTTGATCTGTCAAGAAACATGGCTCTGGTGAATGGGGGCTTCTTGCACTATACAGAAATGAAGAAATTCTTAAAAATTCTTCTTCTCAGAAACCGCTGGTTAGATTTTGAAATAATTTCACAGACTTGTTCCTTGGGTTACCCTTTTCAAAAATTGTTAGCGAAATTTTGATTGGTCAAGAAACATGGCCCTGGTGAATGGGGGCTACTTGCACTATATAGAAATGAAGAAATTCTTGAAAATTCTTCTTCTCTGAAATGGCTGGACAGATTTTGAAATAATTTCACAGAGATGTTCCTTGGGTGACCCTTTTCTAAAATTGTTCGCAAAATTTTGATTGGCCAAGAAACATGGCTCTAGTGAATGGGGGCTACTTGCACTATATGGAAATGAAGAAATTCTTGAAAATTCTTCTTCTCTGAAACCTGTGGTCAGATTTTAAAATAATTTGACAGAGATGTTCCTTGTGGGACCCTTTCCAAAAGCTGTACATATAATTTTGATCCATCAAGAAACATGGTCTTGTGAATGGGGGCTACTTGCACTATATGGACATGATGAAATTCTTTAAAATTCTCTTTCTCTGAAACCCCTGGCCAGATTTTGAAATTATTTCAGAGAGATGTTCCTTGGGTGACCCTTTTCAAAACTTGTTTGTAAATTTTGATCCATCAAGAAACATGGCTCTCATGGATGGGGGCTACTTGCTCTTACACAGAAATGAAGAATTCTTAAAAACTCTTCTTTTTGAAACTGATGGTCAGATTTCGAAATGATTTTTACAGGTGACCTTTTGAAAATTGCTTGGCAAAATTATAAATTTGGTTCCAATGTTTGAATACCTAAAAAAAAAAATAGACTATGGTCATCTCAAAAATTCAGGTGAGCGATCCAGGGCCATCTTGGCCCTCTTGTTTCAGGCACATTCATTTTGTCGTCTGCAAATGCTTTCAATATGAACAGGTCTATAAATTTGACGTTTGGTAAAGAGTTAAGCGAGTGTCATGTTTAACTTTATTCAGTAGCAAGTTTCATGCTAGGGGCAACATAAGCACCTTCCACAACTATTGTGCATTGCAGTAGAGTAGCGTAGTAAATCGTCAGCCTTGGCTTGCGAAGATGAGATATAGCATGGGCAGACTTCAATTCAGTTGGTCTTTCAGACCTATGGAAACTTTATTGTTATTTAACCTTAACCTATTACCACACAATCCCTACTTTTGACATCCCTGAGAGAGAAGCCTTTAGAAAACATTGTGGGAAAAGGAGAAAATGCTGGTAACCAGCATTTTCCCCTTTTCCCACAAGGTTTTCTACCCTTCACAAAACAAATTTCAAATTTTCAGTCACTTTTATTTTGTCGTCTGCAAATGTTTTCAATTTGGACCAGTGTAAAATATTGTCGTTTGGTAAGGAGTTGAGCAGTATGGGAGTTAAATCCTTTACCATACATTAAACTTTTGGACTTGACCAAATTCAAAGCAACTCCAGACAACAAATTAAATCTTGGTGATGGAATGATTTTTTTCTTCAGTAGGGTATAAAATACTGTGGGCAATGAGAAAATGCTTGTTTCCAGTATTTTCTTCTTCTGCCACAATGTTTTCTATAGCTGTCTTTCTCGGGGTTGTTAAGAGTCAGGATTGTGTGGTAAAAGTGCCATCAACAGGTACTTTGCCTAGACAAATGATAACTGCAATAATGGTAGTGCTGCAGGCTTAACCCTTACCAAACAATCCCTGGTTTTTACGACCCTGAGATAGAAGCCTTTTGAAAACATTATGGAAAAAGGAGAAAATGCTGGTAACCAGCATTTTATCCTTTTCCCACAATGTTTTCTACTTTGTTAGAAACAAATTTCAATATTTTAGTTACATTTATTTGTCATCTGCAAGTGCTTTCAATTTGAACCAGTCTAAAATTTAATCATGTGGTAAAGGGTTAACTCATGAAATGTTGAAATCAACTGTGTTGATGGTATAGATCAAGATTAGACTGGATAGAATGTGTAAATTGATATTGAATCTAGTCTTTTCAGCTGTTAGGCCTCACTGCAAGGTCTATTTCATTAATACAGTGCTTTGAGGTTTAGAACTTGAAAAAATGCATAAAATGATGACCTACAGACAGTAACTTATCTACATAGAGCTAGATGGTTTGCCTAGAAAAGATGGGACAATCAATTTCAAGGGCCTCGTTTGGACATGTGGATACACTGAATAGAAAACATAAGGTGGTTGATACAGACATTAACCGAAATGCAAAATATTTCTCCAGTGATTCGGAAATCAAGGGTCAAAGACTCTCTGAATATAGTGGAAGAAAGAGAGAAAAATTAAAAGACAAAAAGAAAGCGCAGGACAAAAAAGGTGTGGAAGTATGTCGTAATGTAAATATGTATAGTGCTCGGAATAAGGGGTCACAGAGTAATGAAAAGTGCCGAAATGGTACTCATAACTTGGGACAGGGAACTATGGAACAGAAGAGTAGTGTTTTCAAAGCTCAAGGTAAAAGTCTCCCAAAAAGTGCCCATAAAATTGTAGACAAGGAATTTCAGGATTTGCTGGAACATGTCAAAAAGAACAAAAAGCAAAGACTGAAGAAAGATGTACATTCAAAGGTTGGTAGTTTTATCTTTTAAATCTTGAAGCTGTTTTTGTTTCTTTTAGGATAAGTTTTATCAATTGTTGATAAGCCTTTTTTAACTGCACTTCGAAGGCCAGCAGGGTTATGTGATGGCCAGGTGTCCGTTGTGGATCCGTGCTTGTGTCCATCCGTTCATGCGTGAATGTATGCGTTAACTTTTATTTCAAATATCTTCTTCTATGAAACTACCCATCAAATTTTTATGGAACTTCTCAGAAATTGTTCTGCCATGGTCCTCTTCAGAATTTTTGAAAGAATTTCATTCCTTCAAAAACTCTGCTTGCTATAGCAATAAAACTGAAAAATAGTGAACATCTTTGAAAACCTTCTTGTCTGAAACCATAAGGACCAGGGCTACCAAATTTGGCATGTAGTTTTATCTAATAGCCCTCTACCATGTTCCTTCAAATTATAAACCTTGGGTCAAAATTAGCTGGGGACACAAATTTTATATGGGCTTATATATAGTGAAAACTTACTAAATCTTCCTGTATCTAGCTATAAGGCCAAGGCTACCAAATTTGGCATGTAGCTTTATTTAATGTACCTTTACTAAGAGTGCCCAAATAATAGCCCTAGGGTCAAATTTTGCTTATTTGCAAGGTTCACAATTTTTACATAGGTTTATGAAGAGAAAACTTTAGGTTTATGAAGAGAAAACTTTAAAAATCTTCTCTTACCTAGCTATAAAGCGTAGGGCTACCAAATTTTACATATAGCTTTATCTAGTGAGCCTCTACCAAGAGGGCCCAAATTATAGCCCTGCGGTCAAGTTTGGCCCCACCCAGGGTCACAAGTTCTACATGGGCTTACATAGTGAAAACTCTAGAAAGCTTCATATTACAAGCTGTAAGACCTATGGCTACCAAATTTAGGTCTTTCTCGGGGTTCATATGTTTTACAGGACCTTTTATTTAGGAAACTTTGAAATCTTCTTGTCCATAATCATATGTTCCAGACCTCTATTATTTGGTATGGGGATTTATCTTTTGGACCTCTACCAGGATTCAAGCAATAAAGCTCTGTGGTTAAAAATGGCTCTACCCTGGGTTCATAACTTCATTTGTATATGGCTTGTAGTTGGAAAGCATTGGCTGTGTATAATTTATTAGCCATTGGAGCAATACAGGGCCATCATGGCCCACTTGCATGTTGACTATATATATATATAATGGAAATCTGAATATCAGCCAGTACTTGTGATAAGTGCATCTATTGACAATAAAACTATGTTTCCCAACAGTGGTCAGCAATTGATTTGTGAATCGAAGGATACAAAGCCTGGTGGAGGAATGAAAATTGAGCATCTTATATATCCAAATAGAGGTAGGGTTGTGTTTTATTATGCTGCAAAGAAATTTCTCGTGATCTGATTGGTTGACATGCCGGGAACATATATATCATGTTCCCTGGCAGAAACCAGGTAAAGCCAGTTTCCTTTTTGAGTGCCCTGTACACATCACTACACATGCAACACAACATCTAAAATGGCTCGTCGATCGATTGATCACCAGACTGTACATTTGTGCACGAAACTGCAAGTTTTAGTGACCACATTTTCCAGTGACGTCGATTTGTGAGATTGTAATACAGGAATATTTTGCTTAACGCGCTTTGAAAGGGTAAAACTTTGCAGTAGAGTAAATTTGTTGTAGGGTCAGGTGGCAAGGGGTGTCATGATTCACCACAGCCATGAACAAGTTTCCAAGTCCTCGGGTTTCAGACACCAGGTTCATCGGTCAACGTCATAGGAGTTGGTTCAATGGTGACATGCTCTTGATAGTGATAATGTAGCTATATTTAAGATGGCCTCTGCATAATTATGCGTTGGTGTTGGACAAGTCTACAATTTTGTTGTGTGGTAAAAGGGTAAAGAAAGTTTCAAGCCAAATGTATCCAAGATCCTTGATCTACACTGTCCGCAAAAGATCATTTGTTGGCATTTAAAAGAGTTAATGGATCTGAACTTTTGTTGACTGATACAGAAGTAAGGAATGAATGGTTTTCTACAGATAAGATGTCAAGTACGTTTTTGTATGCAGAAAGTAGACAGTGTCAGTGATCCAAGAAAAGGAAATAATTTGCTGAATGGGGCCTATCAGTTGTTGAATGGCCCACACAAATTGGCAGAACATGTAAATGAGAATTGAATGGTCAATAAAATAGCACAGACCAGACTGTAAATCATGGGGAACCTTTTGGACTGGTTTATGATCTTTTTCTCTGGACTTTGAGTGCTTGTAGCTCACTGACTGAAGCCTTTTTCCTTTGACTGGTTTATCGTCTTTTATGATATTTTCTCAGGAATTAGGAAGATTGTAAGGACATCAATTATAAAACTTTTACTTTCCAAGTCACTCTGTCAGTTGTTTACTTTTTGACCTGGTTGTAAATTTTTTGCCAGCAACCAACAAATCTTCAGACAAGAAAAACAATCAATTGGATGGCATTTGAATGCATTTCCTCAACAATGAAATGCTATTATGAGAAAGTACACTTTGTCAAGTCTAATCTTGATCTACAGTGGAAGTGAGTAGCAACTACAATATCGTGACAGGCATTTTATGTGCTTAATGTTTGACCCTTAGATAGATGAAATGGTTGTTTTCTGTTACCAAAAAACTTAAAACTTTAATGATTCATTATACTGTGTCTTTGATTGTTTCTTCTTACTTGAGCATGTCTGAACATTTTCAGAAAAAGAAAATTCAAGTCAAGAAAGATCATTTTCGTGATGTCCTATCTTGACCAACAGTGTCAGCTGGGCAGTAACTGTACCTGAAAATGGCATTGACCATAGATACAGGATATCTTCCCTAGGGTTTTAACCCTTTATCACACAATCCTGACTTGAAATGATCCTGAAGAAGATATTTGAAAACATTGTGGGATAAGCAAAAAATGTTGGAAAAGAAGCAATTTCTCCTATTCTCAAAATCGATTCTGTCTTTTCAAAAACATTGTATTTTTGAGTCACATTTATGTTTTGGTCTGCAAATGCTTTCAATTTAGACACTTCTAAAATTTGGGTGTTTGGTGAAGAGTAATTCTTTAGCATACAACAAAACATAACGAAACTTAGGTTATTCAGTAAAGGGATCCAGACAATAAATTTTAGACAAGTCCAAAATGCAGACAGATGCAGACAAAAAAAATGCAAATGTTGGGATGCCCATTTGCAAGGGTGTAAAACATTTTTGGAAAAGGGGAAAATCTTGGTAAACAACATTTCCCTCCTCTTCTCACAATGTTTTCCAAATGGTTGTTGAATAACAGGTTATTTGGTATAAGGATGCAATGGAAAAAGAGAACTTTTAAGATAAAACATCTGCTGGTCTCATTCCATTACTCACCCAAATATTGCTTTTGATCTTGAACTGTATATCAGAATTTCTGAACTTTTTAGTGAATTCATTGATTTGGGTTGTAGTACAACAATAGAGGGGCTCCCTCGTACTGAAGGGTGTGTATCAGAGGCTACCCAAAGGTCACTGTATCCCTTAGACTGAGAGAGCCTAAATTATTGATCAATTTGTTTGATGTAATATTGAAGTCAGAAGGACATGCCTTATGATAACTAAATTTAGGCTGTTTAAACCAAATCATCTCACATAGTATTTGAAAATGAAAATACAAGAAAAGGCTGCAGATTCTGACCTTAATCTGATTTTGATTAACAGTGTCCACAAATGGACATACTAATATTCTCAGCATGCTAAGAGTAAATGTTTACAAATTTGATACAACTTGGCCCTTTTCTGTATTTTTAGAATGTCTGGACACAATGAAAGCTTTATCTTGCTGGCTTTCTATTGAGAATGAATGCAATTTATGAAGAATTTTTATGAGCAGAGTGTTTGAGTAGTTGGTTTATAGTGGCTTGACTTTCAAATTCTCTCATTTTCTATTTTATGATTAGAGAAAAAGTTGTACAATACAAAAAGTTTTGTGATTTGGTGATACCTGGTTATTATTTCACATCATCTTGGCTTGTTCAGTTGTAACATACTTCAGAAATTGATTAAAAAAAAACATGTATTCAATGAAAATTACAGTATGTCCCTATAACAGGTAAGATCCATCTAGATTATCCATCTAATGGTCATTAAAGTTGGTCATTTTAAAGAGACCAGCCATGTTTTAAAACAATCTCTGGACAAGAGGGAATGACTGACCAATTTATTGTGACTGTTTGGGTCAGGGTAAATTTGCCGCCAAATTGTGTTAAGTGGCATCTGTTGGACATGAGGAAGAAATAAATTCTGATTTTGGATCTAATTTCATGTACTTTGTGAACTGTCTGTGTTCTAGTTTCATGTACCCAGTGAACTTACTTGTTTGTAGGTAAAGTGCATGTTTAGTTAGGAACTTGTAAAGACGTTCTTTCAATACAGGTAGGGTGTGATGAAATAACTGGTATTTGTTGATCACATTGTTATGAACCACTTAGAATAAACTGTCCATGTGTATTGTGAACTTGTTTTTGTCCCGTTTGGTACAACACCAAATTCTGTGACCTGCTGGATAGAAATTCTTCAAAGATGACTCTGGAAAACATTCTTGAAAAATTAGAATAATCAAAGAATGAGGTTTCATGCTCAAATACATTAATCTTTTTACCACACAATGCAGATTTTTCTGATAACTCAAGGAAGTTTTCATAACCCAAAGAAGAAGCCTAATGAAAACCTTGTGGGAAAAGGAGAAAATGCTGGTAACCAGCATTTTCTCCTTTTCCCACAATGTTTTTCACCCAATAGAAGACAGATTCCACCTCTAAGTTACTGTTAAATTGTCATCTGAAAATGCTTTGTATTGAACAAGTCTATATTTTTGTATGTGTTACAGTTTTAGAAGTAAAAATCATTATTTCAAAAGAGAAATTCATCATAAGCAATGTCCTCTTTTGCAACAGTGCTTTCACAGGTTGCCTGCTGCAGCAGCAAATAATATTTGTCTGTGGGAAGTTATGATTAGATTTTATTTGAATGTCAGTGTTGCTCTTCTGGATCAAATTATGATTCCAAATCACTAACATGGACTTTGTACATGCACCAAATGGTTCCTGTTTGATGGAGGAAGAACAATCATCTGGAAGCTTGTGTAGTAGTGGAGATAATGATAATGAGGAGGTATGAGTGAACAGTTTATTTTCTATTTACATATCTTTGACACTTGTTCTCCAGGTGGTACTAATTTAACCCTTTACCACACAATCCTGACTTTTACTGTGAAGTAAGCTTTTTGAAAACATATGGGAGAAGGAGAAAAAGCTGGTAAACCAGCATTTTCTCCTTTTCCCGTAATATTTTCTACCCTGTCCATAGCAAATTTTCTCATTTTAAGCCGCATTTTAATTGAAGTATGCAAATATTTTTAGTTAGACAGGTGTACAATTTTCTGGAATAGTAAAAAGGTAACACTAGAGCACCATACACACACAATACAGACCAGTAATCAGGAGGAAATTTAACAGCCCTATGTGGTAGACTGCAGGCTGTTTTGGTGTATTATATGAAACAGTGTAGATCTGATGATAACTGTACCTTTTGTGAAGTCTGATCATGAGCTACACAAGCCCCAAAGCATCTTTAGTTGATCCCTCAGTCCATTGAAGGTTAACCTCTCAGAAAAAGGGCTCTCACCTAGCAATACTCCTGTATCTTTTTTCATTTTTATCATGTCTGTCATGTGCATAAATTCTAGGCATATAATGTTTTTGATAGCAGGTTTGTGGTAAAGGGTTAACCTTTCGGCAAAACATCCTGCATTTTATCGACTCTGATGGGGACCGCGTCTGAAAACATGGGAAAAGGAGAAAGTGCTAATTAAACCAGCATATTCACCTTCAATGTTTTCTGCTTTAACTCTTTATTACATCACATTGTCTGTATTTTTAACCTTCCTGAGGAAGAAGTCTTTTGAAAACATTGTGGGTAAAGGAGAAAAATTGCTGGTAACCAGCATTATCCCCTTTCCGACAATGGTTTTACACTTCCCAAACCAAATTTCAATTTTTTATTCACATTCCATTTGTTGTCTGCAAATGCTTTCAATTTGGACCAGTCTACAATTCTCCCATTTGGGTTAGAGTTAACTCTTTACCACACAATCCCGAGTTTTAACGACCCTGAGATAGGGACCTTCTGAAAACATTGTGGGAAAAGGAGAAAATGCTGGTAACCAGCATTTTCTCCTTTTCCCACAAAGTTTTCTTCCCTGCTGGAAACCAATTTCAATTTTTGATTTATGTTTATTTTGTCGTCTGCGAGTGTTTTTAATTTCGACCAGTCTAAAATTTTGTCGTTTGGAAAAGAGTTGAGTGAGAGTTTTCATCCTTTGAACCTCACTTGATTTGTCATCTGCCAATGCTTTCATAAGATTCATCGGATTTCTGGATTCAAACTAAAACATTTGTTCCCAAGAAAAGAAATCAGAAAATGCTTCATATACTATTAGTAGTAGACTGTGACTCACTTTCACATCTTACTGTGCTTTCAATGATCAGTGATATGGTATCGGCTTGTGCAGATTAAGCATTAGTTTGATGTCACTATTCTTTATAGTACAATCACATTTCATTAACATAGGCTGTTCATTCGACTTGTACTACTCGCATAGAATCATCCTCTCATCGATGAAAGACGAATGAAAAATTAACATCTTGTATAGCCACACAAAATGCCAATATACTCTACTGAAACTGTGCATTTGCTTGATGATACTGCCCCTTAGACTATTTTCAATTATTGCTTACATGCAAAGGTGCTGTTGACACATTTCCTAGATATCAAAAGGTCAGGGCTGGCTTTAATTGTGCAGATATTCAGATAAATTGCATTTATTGTACTTGCATTGTCCAACTCATCACAGTTAACCCATTACCACTCAATCCCTACTTTTGACGCCTCTGAGAAAGAAGCCTTTTGAAAACACTGTGGGAAAAGGAGAAAATGCTGGTAACCAGCATTTTCTCCTTTTCCCACAGTGTTTTCTACCCTTTTCAGAACAAATTTCAATTTTTCGGTCACCTTTATTTTTTCGTCTGCAAATGCTTTCAATTTGGACCAGTCCAAAATTTTCTTGTGTGGTAATGAGTTAATACAGATAACATAGACCCTGCCATCCAGGTTACCAACTTGTCATTCTTCCCACTCATCCCAGTTGACAAATATTTTACATTCGCTTCAATTTAAACGCTCCTAGTTCTGTGTAGAAATTGAATCTGTGGCCGAAAATTGGCATTCTGGTAGGTAAGTGCATGATAATGAAGCATGGGGTATACATTTGGTTCCGGGTGATTAAAATATGATGCATGATAAATTGATCGGAAAACTTTGGTTTTTCTGGAAAAATACTATTACGAAGTGTTTTCTATGGAAAATATCTCGATTTTCAAATCAAATATTGTATAGCAACCATTTCTGTTATCCCATTGATCCACACTTTCAAGCCGGTTGCGTGTAACATTAAAAAAGATATCGAAAAATAATGGAAATACATACCCACTTTCGCATGATTTCAAATTTCCGTCCCTGTTTATCGTTAGCACCCCTGCTGTCTCATTATCGAGTTTACCTCTGTGAATATGGACAGACTAAAATTTTGTTCTTTGATAAAGTGTTAAATACCCAGGTGAAACTATTCATTGCAATTTGTAGAAGTGTTAGAATTTAAGCTGTGAATCTGAAAAGGTGCTTTGCATTTTTTTTAGGGTTCACTGCCATACTGGCATGAATGAGGATGCTAATAAAGCGGAAAACTGATAAGCATTTACAGGAACTATTTACTGGAAACAAGCAATCTGTTTGCACCTGATCTGTAATTAGGTTCATGATGCTGTCAGGATGAATCTTCAGGAATGTTGTCAAAATAATTTGACTCCTGGGCTAAATTACTTTCATTGGCATACTAAGGGCAATCTAACAGATTGTTTTGGGATAGTGCAAATTCAGATCAGCATCTACAGAAATTACAGTCTGATCTAAGATATCTAAACTTTCATGAAGTAATTCTGGCTGTAAATATTTAAGCAATGTTGCCTTTGCAATGGTTAGGCCTCAACTCTTTACCACACAATCCCGACTTTTAACGACCCTGGGAAAGAAAGCCTTTGAAAACATTGTGGGAAAAGGAGAAAATGCTGGTAACAAGCATTTTCTCCATTTCCCACAATGTTTTCTACCCTTTCCAAATCAAATTTCAATTTTTGAGTCAAGTTTATTTTGTCGTCTGCAAGTGCTTTCAATTTGGACTTGTCCAAAATTTTGTCGTCTGGATAAGAGTTAATGAATGCTGCGCAGACAAATGTGGCCCCAGGTAGCACAGTGAGTAAGGTATCTGCCTCATGACCTGGTGGTTGCATTTTCAATACCATGTTGAGCAAAACTTTCTCCCAATTTTTGACATCACACCTGATCCATGTGAGAAAAGAAGACAGGTACTTGGAAAGAAAGTTGTGTCTGCTGGTGTGAGGGAGCCAGGAAACACATGATGTAGGTGCACACTTTAATTATGACCTAAGCTATTAAAATGGCATTAAACTCATTTGTAAACTTGATAGATCAAGATAAGTTTGCTTGGACCATCTCAAAAAATGCCGAAGGCAGAGGCTGCAGATTCAAAATCAGACATCTAGATAGTTGTAGACTGTGACCTTGATTTAAATTGTCTGGAAAAAAAAGCATGCAATTTCGTACATGGCATAATGCAGGATTCAACCTGTTACTTGTCTTGTCCAATAGAAACTGTAAGTAGTCTGTATTATAACATGTCCTCGTCCGTTTGAACTTGAATCTGTCTTGCACAAAATTGATACTAAACCTTTCTTGGCTTTAGTTGGTTTTGCAGTTAGTTCAGAGTAAAAAATGCACAAATAGGTGCACTCAGATCTTTAATCCTTTCCCAAACAATCCCTGGTTTTTACGGGTCGAGAATATTAGCCTTTTGAAAACATTGTGGGAAAAGGAGAAAATGCTGGTAACCAGCATTTTCTCCTTTTCCCACAATGTTTTCTACCCTATCATAGACAAAAATCATCTTTTCAGCAAGAGTTGAATTGTCGTCTGCAAATGCTTTCAATTTGGTCTAGTCCAAAAGTTTGTCGTTTGGGAAAGGGTTAATCTCTATTGTCCACTTTTCAGAAGCTCTTGTACATATCAACCATGCAGTTGCAATTATTTGGGTTGTATTTCCTAGGTCTGAAAATGTCTGGTTTATTTGGCACACTAATGGCTACAGATAAATTGATTGGTCGATGAAAATTTTTTAGCAAATTAAATTCTCCCTTGCAAGTTTCCATACCGATCGTGTCCCTTAACCTAAACCATGTTTTAAAGACCCAAAAGCAAAAATATTTCTGAGAACACTATAGGAAAAGGAGAAAATGCAGGTAACTAGCATTTTCTCCTTTTCCTACAGTGTTTTCTATTTTTTCCTCAGACAATACAATGAGTTGAGTTGCATTCAATTCGTCTGTCAGCAAATCTGTTGAACTTTGACAAGTCTGAAATTTTGTTGTGGGGTAAAAAGTTGTTTACTTCAAAAGCATTTGCATATGTCTTCAAAAGGGTACAAAATATTGGCAATAAAAGCCGGAAATGCTGGTTACCAGCAGTAATGGTCTCTCCTTTTGCCACTATATTTTCAAAAGCATTTTTCTACAAGGTTTTCAAACTCTTAAAGATCTCCTGAGATCAAAAACATGGAGATGACTGATGTTAGGTAAACATTTTATTCAGAGGGGTAGAAAACATTGCTGGGTATAGGAGGAAATGCTGGTTACCAGCATTTACTTCTCCTCTGCTGAGCCTGGTAGTTCAGTTGGTAGAGTACAGGACTTGAGAACATGGTATCCTGGGTCCGATCCCCAGTTCCAGTCAATGTCTTTACGAGGATTGATGATAGTCATTACAACAGGATCCATTCCTCGCTCGCCACTGATCGTTGTTTTGGCGATGGTTTTGTAGGAAAGCAGCCAGTGGCTTGGAAAGAATATTGTGTGGAGTTAACAGGTAACAAACTCCAGGAAAGCATGTTAGGTGCACTGGTCACTGCAATATAACTGAAGTAATGTTGAAAACTGTGTTAAACACCATACAATCATTCAATCAATTATTCTCACACTATGTTTTCTAAAGCATTTTTCCTTGGGGTTGTTAAAATTTATGACTGATAGAAGGTTGAAGGGACTGTAACAACATTAAGTGCATCGGGGAGGGCCAAAATGAAATTACATGTTTATCAGTGAAATGCAGCAGAATGGATAGATCAATATGGTCTTGTACAAGTTGTTGATTATTTGGAAAGATGAGTCTGGTTTTGATGCATGAGATACTATAAAACTGCATCATGCATCAATATTGATGGGAGCCGTGCTCTGTCACAGGGGGACTTTTAAAACTCTTTACCAGACGACAAAATTTTAGCCTTGTCCAAATTGAAAGCATACGCAGACAACAATTTAACTCTTTACCACACAATCCTGACTTTTAACGACCCTGAAAGAGAAGGCTTTTAAAAAAAAATGTGGGAAAAGGAGAAAATGCTGTTAACCAGCATTTTCTCCTTTATCCAAAATGTTTTCTATCCTTTCTAAACCAAATTTCTACATTTCAGTCACATTTATTTTGTCGTCTGCAACTGCTTTCAATTTGGACTTATCTATAATTTTGTCGTTTGTTAAAGAGTGACTCTAATAATGGAATTTGGTCTTGATAGGGTTGAAAATATTGAGGGAAAAGAATAAAATGCTGTTTACCAGCATTTTTTCCTTTTCCCACAATGTTTTCAAAAGGCTTCTTCCTCAGTCATGGTGTTAAAAGTCATCACTGTGTTTTTTTAAATACATCTGGGAAAAGTATCAGCCCAGATCAGACTGTGCACTCTGCACAGGCTGATCTGGGCCTAAACCTTTTTGCTTTTGGTAATACTTCTGCAATTCAAAGAACCAGTGTACCTTGGGATTCAGTGAGTTGTTTTTGTTTGGTTTGTTTTCGAGTTTAACAGCATTTTAACAGCACAGGTCATATCATGGCGGCCAGTGACACAACCATGTGTTTCCTGACTTTCTCACATCAGTACTGACACAACTTTTTGAAGCCACTGACAACTTTTCTCACATGCATCAAAGTTGAGAGGCAAAAAATCACCTGAAAGAAAGATTGCTGCAACCTGGTATCGAACCCGCAACCTCCAGGTCATGCATCAGATACATTAACAGCTGAGCTACCCGGCCAGACTGGTAGTGAGTTGTTAGACAAGATCAATTTTATGGATCTTTATTTGCATTATGATTTGCTTGGTAATATGATGTATCAGGGAGATACAATGATTCTTTGCCACACAATCCCAACTTTTAACCCTTTACCCCATAAGGCATTTCTAAGGTATCTCTAATTGACCCTAAATAACAGCAAGGATGAAGCTGTTTCTTATGTGTATATGACACCTTTTGATAGCACAGAAAACATTGTGACAAAAGGTGAAATTGCTCGTCATGAGCAATTTCACCTTTTGTCAAAATGTTTTACAAAGGCTCCTACAAGCAGTGCGTAGAAATGAGTATCTGTGGAGTAAAGGGTTAATGACTCTGAGAAGGATGCCTTTTGAAAACATTGTTAGGAAAGGAGAAAATGCTGGTAACCAGCATTTTCTCCTTTTCCCACAATGTTTTCTACTCTATCAAAGAAAACTTACACCATTTGACCCACACAGAAATTTTTGTCTGCAAATGATTTCAATTTGGAAAAGGCTAAAATTCTGTCGACCCTTAAGGGGTTAAGCCCCCTTTTGCTGGAGCATGGTTCATTTTTCTTTTGCAGATCTCAAAGTATCCTAGCTTGCTTATAATCTGTCTCTGTTGCATTAGCATTTATTACTCGGGTTATCCCTGTCGGTGCATGTTTGTGAAATTGATCCACAAAGGAGAGGGGTCCTACATGGTTCAGTGTTGCACTCTTTACCTAGAGACAAAGGTTCAATCTCTCTGGAAGCGCTCTAATTTTTGTGGGAGTGTTTATAGGCAAGATACCTAAGAGCATTAGGCAAGCACTGGTGAAAGGAAGGGCATAATTTTTTGAAAAACGGGGTGTGCAGTGTATGTGTTTGTGAAGCAATAATAGATAAAGGAAAATCAGTCATTAAGGAAATTGCTTTAAGAAAAGAAGTTTTTCTTTTACATTCTGAACCAAATTCAATTGTCTGAAAATACTTTTAAAATGGACAAGCACACAAATTTAGTAATGTAGATAATGGTTAACAGCTTACCATACAGCAGCGACGTAGGAAGCATTTCAAGATTGGAGGGGCTAACTTCGAAATGCTGAGATTTTTAGCGTGGTTGTTTCATTGCGCTAAGAACTCATATTTTAGTTACTATGATTTTCGAAATTATTGGGGGGGCTGAGCATCCCCTAGCCCCCCCTGTTCCTACGGGCCTGCACAGTACTAAGTTTTAAAGACCTTGAAAAGGAGACCCTTCAAACACATGGTGGAAAAATGAGAAACACATTTTGTCCTTCTCTCACACTGCACTCTATTGTGCAAAAGATTAGATCATTTAACCCTTTACCCTATAAAGCATTTCTAAGGTATCTCTAATTGACCCTAAATAACAGCAAGGATGAAGCTGTTTTTTATAGGTACATGACAACTTTTGATAGCATAGAAATAACATTGTGACAAAAGGTGAAATTGCTCGTCACGAGCAATTTCACCTTTTGCCACAATGTTTTCCAAAGGCTCCTACAAGCAATGCGTAGAAATGAGTATCTATGGAGTAAAGGGTTAACTCTTTAGCACACGATGAAAATGAAAACTTGTCCAAATTGAAAGCATTTGCAGATGACAATTTAAACGTGTCTCCGGTAACGGTACTTGTCTTTGATAGGTAAGAAAACATTGAGGGAAAAGGAGAAAATGCTGGTTACCAGCATTTTCGTCTTTTCCCTTAATGTTTTCAAAAGGCCTCTTCCGCAGGGGTCGTTAAAAATCGGGATTGTGTGGTAAAGAGTTAAGCCCCCATGTAAAATGTTTTCTGCAATTTTTTTTTCAACTTTAAGTGTTCTGCAGTTTTCTTGACTGGCAAGAGTTAACCCTTTACTTCACAATCCCAAGTTTTAACAATCCTAAAAGGGAAGGCTTGAAAATATTGTGAGAATTTGTGTGGAGAAAATGCTGGTTACTAGTATTTTCTCATTTACCCACAATGTTTCTTTCCCTAAGACTGACTGAAATATCATTTATTTTACATTTAATTTGTTGTCTGCAATAGCTTTTGATCTGGTCCAGTCAGATACATGTAATTTGTCATTTGTTAAAAAGTTCATGTCTAATAATCTAAAGTATGCCATCATCCTCATGGATATTGTAATTTTGGTGGAATGGAAATTTGTATTGGATTGGAGATGATGGAATTTAATTTTCTTGCCAGAAAGCAGAGATAAAGACTATATTTCTGAAATTGGACAAGGGTTATTCATTTTGCTGTGGTCAATATTTCACTGTTAGGATACAATTTCCCTGAATCATAATAGGGTGCCCTAATTTTATGGTCAAGCAAAATTTATTCAATAATGATACTCCTCAATTAGCTGGGATCTCAAAAAATAACTCATGCAGAAAATGTGAAACAATTGGCCATCATTATTTTGGTACTGTCAGTGAATTAACATTCTTGCAAGGACCCATTCCAATAATGATTCAGCTGCTTTAATTAATTAGAACTGGCTATTTCAAGTCACTTGTGTACCAGACTGATCTCTGTGAGTAATCACTATTGGAACAGTCACTATTTGACTGGTTGCCTGGTTCAAAGTAAGTTGTCCACTGAAAAGCTTTGTCACATTCTGTCCTAGGTTACTTTAACTCTTTACCACACAAGAAAAATTTAGACTGGTCCAAATTGAAAGCATTTGCAGACAACAAAATGAAGTTGACTGTAAAATTAAAGTTTGGAGTTGGAAGGGTAGAAAACACTGTGGGAAAAGGAAAAAATGCTGGTTACCAGCATTTTCTCCTTTTCCCACAGTGTTTTCAAAAGGCTTCTTTCTCAGGGTCGTTAAAAAGTCGGGATTGTGTGGTAAAGAGTTAAACAAATACTGTCAGTCAGGAAAGCATAACCATCATAATGTTAACCCTTTACCATGCAATCCCAAGATCAAAGGACCTTGAAGAAGATGTGCTTTTGTAAACATAGTGGGAAAAGGAGAAAAATGATGGCAACCATTATTTTCTCCTTTTCCCAAAATGTTTTATACTCTATCAAAGACAGAAAAAGTCATTTTTGATTCATTTAATTTGTCATCTGCAAATTTTTCAGTTTGGTCAAATCCTAAATTTTATCATGTAGTAAAGAATTAATGCCTTAGAACTATCCGTCATTACAAAAGTCTGCTCTTGCCTGTATTAAAAGTAAATGGTAATTGTCTTCAAACAGGATTTATCCTTTAATGATGGAAAATGTTGTTGAAAACGAGAAGTAACTGGTGACCAGTTTACCATATAAAAAGACTTGTGTGCAAATTTAAGAATACACTGCAGTCAATGCAAGATATGACCATGGACCTTCTCTATCTGTTTAATCCAAATTAACCTGTCACATAATGCCAAACATTATCAAGCCAAGATCAGACTACGCTTTTCATAGGCCATTGTCAGAGGGAACAAATTTGTGATTAGAACTTACAGGTCAAACAGTAGTATGATTTAAAGTTCAACCAAAGGGAGAGAACTTAATGTGTTATGAAGTATATGTCTGTATGGTTGCAGGAAAATAATAGTGGTGAAATGGAAACAGATTGCATGTTTTCCATAATTATTAAGCATCATGCCATTTCAGTGATGAGGTGTAGAAATGGTAGCCTGGAGGCCGTGGGTTGAACTCTCACATACTCAAAATGTGATAATGATTACCTAGTGGCCTATCACACTGTAAATTCTGCTGAAGTGAGTATAATGTCTGGTAAGAGTAGAAAACATCAAAGGAAAAGGAGAAAATGCTGGTTACTAGCATGTTCTCCTTTTTCCACAATGTTTTCAGAAAGCTTCTCCCTCAGGGTGGTTGAAAGTCAAGATTGTGTTGTAAAGGGTTAATGATCTCCATGATGCATTGTATTGAGCAAGACATCAGATGAGGTATCCATTAAATCTATTTTGTCTAAAATTTGCCAGGGTCATGAGGTACATTGGTCCTTAGACATGCAGAAAAATTGACTAATATCAGAAGTTCCGTTCCAGGTCAGACTATGCGAAGTGAGTAGGCTGACCTTGGTCAAAACTTGAGTGGATGCAATAAATCCCTTTTTCACAGAGCTTTGTGAATATATCTGGAACTTTCGAACATTGATAATTGAGGTTTAACTAATTACCAAACAACAAAATTTAGGGTTTGTTCAAATTGAAAGCATTTGCAGACGATAAAATAAAAGTCACTGAAAATTGGAAATTCGTTTTATGAAGAGTCAATAACTTTTGATACGTTGAGAATAGGTGACCAGTATGTGACATCGGAGGTAAATAGGTTTTCATTGGTTCCCTCCCTACTTCGGTTAAAAGGACACCGATTTATCAGCGATACCTCTGTCTACCTGGGATATAATATAATGACAAGGCAGCCAGCTAGGAATGCATTGGCTTCTGACAGTGATCTTTTGTAGAGTCTGATCTGTAGCCACACCACTTGCCGCAATACTGATAAAGACTGTGAAACCAAAGGTTTTTGACAGCAACTAATGCTGGGGCTGATCTTTTTGTCAATAATTTATGAATTGTCCCAGTGGGAGAAGAGAGTTATTGAAAAACAATTAGTGTAATACATTAGGAAGATCTTTATTGATGAGCTGCTTTGTCACATTCCCTAACCTATAGTACTTAGTGGACTTTAACCCTTCCCCAAACAAGCACATGTCTGCAGTACAAGTCTTTTGAAAACACTGTGGGAAAAGGAAAAATTGCTTGTAACGAGCAATTTCTCCTTTTCCCACAGTGTTTTCTACCCTTTTTGAGAACTTTCTGCCATTTTATCTAAACCTAAAATTGTCCTCTGAAAACTCTTTTTGTTAGGAAGAGTCCAAAATTTGTCGTTTGGGAAAGGGTTAAATATTTTGTCACATTTCCTTACCTATAGTGCTTAGTGGACTTTCAATAGAGCAGCCTTCAGGAGCATAGATAGTCTGAGGGAATATTGCCATTTGCTTATACTGGGCAACACTTCTTGCACAATGTTTTCTATATCATTTTAAAAGGACTTTTCCAATCTGACATCTATATATTTCAGTTTTTACCACAGAGCTCCAGATAAGGTGTATGAAAGTGCGATTACAAATTAAAATGGAAGAAATGTTTCCAGCAGGGTAGAAAACATTGTGGGAAAAAGAGAAAATGCTGGAAACCAGCATTTTCTCCTTTTCTCACAATGTTTCCAAAAGGTTTCTATCTTCAGGTTCTTAAAAATGCAGGAATTGTTTGGTAAAGAACTCAAACACAGGATTATTCCAGTCAGTTGTAGACAGATTAGATTCCAAGAATTTCTGGGTACAAAAAAAAGGAATTCTACAAGACAGCAAAATATTACAATGTCCAAATTGAGAGAATAATAATAACAGTGGAACCCCGTTACAACGAAGTGCGCTATAGCGCTGATTCCGTTATAACGCGGGTGTCCTTTGGCTCCCAAAATTTAGGGGGTTGACCATTTTCGAGTCTGATCCAAATCCACCGTTGCTCTCACAAGAATCTTCGATGATAAAAAAAAAAAAAGACCTCTTGGTCAAAAAAAAAAAATCGATACCGTACACATAACCACGTGACAATTTTTCACACCTTTACCTTGTTGATTCCATTTATCACCTATGGCTTTGCACAATTACTTTGACAAATACACGCACGGTAGGTAACAAAAGGCCCTCGTCGCATAATTGTCTTTGCAAACAATCATGCATTATACAAACTTTACCTCAATATGTCTGTCTGTATGTAGATCGTATTGGCGATATCAGAAAATAGCCGAATGACTCTCTTTCTACCGACTACACAACGTGCACGTGACACGACTGGGGTACTCTTGAAATTATCATTACGATACGCAGAAGGGTTGTATCAGAAAATATAAAGCAACAGAGATACTGGCTTATTGCGTGATTGCATAGTTTTGAATGGAGGTCAGCCCATAGCCAGGTGTAAATTTTTCAGGCGAAACGGTTTAAGTGTGTACGACAAACGCTTGCACTTACAACCCTTTCGCTTTGCATTATTGGTGTGTTACGTCATACATGTACCACTAATGCAAACTTTACTGCAAACATTGTGTGGATAAACATGTGATTTCTTTACGGATAGTAGGTTAAATTCCCCTGTGACTTTCATCATGTACGGGGGTCTTATCTCGTTTGATTATGAAAGAGATTTCTTTCGTCATTGCCGATTAGGGTTCGTTATGCAATCGTCAGCATGATTAAAAAAACATGGCGACAGCACCGTCTGCAATCCAAAACGATACCGTTTAATTTATTTTTGGAATGAATCTTACAGTAATTTAGCAAAACAGCGGCTCTTTTACGTAGTTGTAACGTTACGTAGAAAAGAATCTAAATTGTTCAATGTCCTATAAATAATGTTTAAACGTAAATAGGCATGTCTTAGTTTAAGTATTTGGAACATTGCTATTTCATTTTTGTCAGATTAAATGTGCGATAAACGGTAATTAATAAGCCATAGTTCTGTAGTCTGGCAATGATTGGCGGATGGGCTGCGGGTAGTGTGTGTGTGTGGGGGGGGAATCAACGTTATAAACGTAACCCCGGATATAACGCTGTTGACGACCATGGCTCCCACCAACAGCGTTATAACGGAGCTCCACTGTATTATGCAGAGAGCAAATTTGATTGCAAGTGACCAAAGTACGTAGTGGGATTTGTATCAGAAAGGCTAAACAGCACTTTCTCCTTTTACTACACCAATTTTAAAAGCCCTCTTTCTGATGGTCATTGAACAACAGGCTTCTTCGAGAAAGTGTTAAAGAAAGATGGAAGATTCCAATAATCTCTGTGTACAAAACAAAGGAATTAACCTCTAGTAGGTTATATTGCACAATATTCTCACAGCATCCTAACAAAATATTGATCCACCATGTTTTTTGTATGGCGCTGGTCACTCTATTGATCTCCTGGTTATCAAATGGTCAAGGGCTTGACCAGATACATGTACTTGCAGACACAGTTTACTATGTGATAAGATTCCAGGATACTGTACAGTGCTAGTATCAGTGATAGTTATGTTGTTTACATTGTTTTTGATGTTTTAGACTGTCAGGGAAAAAGTGATCTAGACACCATCTGGCCAGTTGAGTCTGAAGCTCTTTACCATCCAATAAAATTTTTAGACTTGTCCAAGTTCAAAGCATTTGCAAATGACAAAAAACATGTGAGCTAAATTATGAAATTTGCCTTTAACTGTTTACCAAACGACAAATTTGTAGACCAGTCCAAATTGAATGCATTTGTAGACAACATCAAAAGCATGGATTAAAAATTGAAATTTGTCTTGGGAAAGGTAGAAAACATTGTGGGAAAAAGAGAAAATGCTGGTTACCAGCATTTTCTCCTTTTCCTACAATGTTTTCAAAGGGTTTCTTTTTCAGGGTCGTTAAAAGTCGGGATTGTGTGGTTAAGAATTAATTGTATTGAAACCATAGTGGGAAAAAGGAGAAAATGCTGGTAACCAGCATTTCCTCCTTTTCCCCACAATGTTTTCATTAGGCACTATCCACAGGCTTGTTAAAAGTTGGGATTGTGTGGTAAAGTGTTAAAAGATGATAGTTCTAGACTAGAACAGACTGACAGCAGTTGCAGACAATAAATCGATAGGTGAGTGCAACACTATTCTAAGTGCCTGTACGTTGTACAGGCACTTAGAATAGTGTTGCACTCACCTATCGAAATAAGATTTAGCTGAAGTTATCAAATTTGTCTTGTGAAAGGTGAAAAACATTGTGTGAAAAGGAGAAAGTGTTCAGGTTATCAACATTCCATTATTTTTCCACAAGGTTTTCAAGTTTTCTTCTATAGGATTGATGTAGATTTGTTAATACCCCCATTCCACTAGGCCGCGATCTACGACGCTCTGTGCGCTCATACAGAGCGCCGTAGATCGCCTCAGATCGCTGCCAGATTGGTGATTATGAGGACACTCCCACTCAGATAACAACCAGATGACGTTCCACCGGCGATCAAGTAACGACCGTTGAGATCCGATAGCGATTGAACATTACATAGTCACTTTCGTAGCCTGGCTAGGTGTTGCGACCTTATGCGACCTGTTTTCGCTCCATTAGCGACTCGCCTTTCGCTCCTTCTCCTGGGTGGCATACTGTAGTTGACTAAAGAATTTATTGTACCTACACTAGGTGGTCTCCAAATGCGAAATGATGATATGATGACATTGTAGGATTAAGGTCCCTCTGTGCTCGAGGCATATATGGTATGGACCATTAGAGAAAAAGAATCGGATACAAGGAAATCCGGGTACAAGCCCGAACTCTTCTTCGAATATACCTCCTTGGTTCCTTAACGTTCCCAGTGTAAAGCACCGATACACGCGAGGCTACCTCTGGGTTCCAAACCAATCCACCTTGTGAGAACCACAATGTGTCTCAGAAAGGTCCTGGTTGGGCCGGGTATCGAACTTCGGGCCTCAGGATTGAAAGTCCAGCATTTTACCACTACACTACCGGTCTGAGAGACAGACACTCTGTTATGTAGTCCTCCAAAAGCGCGATCGGAGCGCCATCATATCGCCACTTGATTGTAATGGAGCGCTATCCTGTCGCCACTTGATCGTAACAGAGCGCTATCATATCGCCACTTGGTCGTATGGGAGCGCGATCATATCTCCACTTGATCGCAACCGAGCGCTACTGCATCTCTGATGGTCGCTATCGGATCATATAGGAGCGCAATGACCGGCATACTGGAGGAACATTTGCACTCTTGAGCGATCCGATAGCGCTCCATTTACGATGTTTACGTTCAAGTTGCGTTTCGATAGCGATTTAAGCGATTAAGTAGCGATGTGACGGCATTCTGAACAGAGCGCCACGGATCTTTGTGCAAGGGAGTAGACTGGTAGCGATCTTGGCGATCCGTTAAAGATCTGTTAGCGTGCTTCGCGTTCTTGGCGCTCTGCATAGCGATCTACGGCGCTCCGTCAGAGCGCCGTGGATCGCGGCCTAGTGGAATGGGGGTATTAAACACAGCATTTTTTGGTAAAAGTTTGAATAGAATGTCGAGCTTACAGTTGATGCACAAGCTCTGTTAACATGTTTTTTTTTTGTGTGATAAACATTTTTGGACAGCATAGTGTCAGTGGAATATAGAAGTGTAAACAAGAAAGATTTATTTTCTTGAAAGAATAGAACTGGGGGAAACTTTGACAGTTGGTTCTAAAAAATCATCAGTAGCTGTATTCAATCATGTCTATATACAATCCCTTTACCAGACAACAAATTCTAGATTTATCCAACTTTACACCTTAAACCTTTACCACACAATTACGACTTTTGACGACCCTGGTAAAGAAGCCTTTTGGAAAACATTGTGGGAAAAGGAGAAAATGCTGGTAACCAGCATTTTCTCCTTTTCCCACAATGTTTTCTACTTTATCAAAGAAAAACCATTTGATATGAGCCACATTGAAACTGTCATCTGTAAATGATTTTATTTCGGACTGGTCTAAAATTTTGATGTGTGGAAAAGGGTTAAACCTTTAATACCATGCAAGTCTGACTTCACGACCACAAGAAAGAGGGCTTTTGAAAAAATTGTGGGAAAAAGAGAAAATGCTGGTTACCAGCATTTTCTCTTTTTCCCACAATGTTTTCTACCTTTCCCCAGAAAATTTTTGATTTTGCAGTTGCATTAATTTTGTAATCTGCAAATGCTTTCATTTTAGACTTGCCTGAAACTTTGTCCTTTGGTATCCAGCATTTTCACCTTTTCCCACTTTTCCCACAGGGTTTTCTTCCCTTCTCAAAGTAAATTTCAGTTTTTGAGTCACATTTATTTTGTCGTCTGCAGTTGCTTTGAAATTTGACTAGGCCCAATTATTTCATCGTTTGGTAAAGACTTAAATAAAGGTTTTTGTCTTTAACTGGCTAGAAAACATTGTGGATAAAATAGAAAGCGGAGGCCGAGCAGCTCAGCTATAAGCATGCAGGACCTGAGAATAGGGGGTTAAGGGTTCAATAACAAGCTGGACCAAATTCCCCCAAGGATTGTTGATATTCATTGGAACAGGATTTATTCCTCCCTACTGCTGACCATTGTGTTGATGGTGGTTATGTGCTTGGCAAGAAAACTGTGCGTAGTATTGCTAAATGAGAATTAGAAAAGCATGGATAGGTGCACTGACTGCTGTGATATAACTGTAATAATGCTGAAAATATCTTTAATCCTGTACCAAAGGACAAAATTTTTGGACTGGTCCAAATTGAAAGTACTTGCAGATAACAAAATAATTATAACTCAAAAATTGAGGTTTGTTTCCTGTAGGGTAGCAAACATTTGGGAAAAGGAGAAAAAACCAGCATTTTCTCCATTTCCCCCAATATTTTAGAAGATTTCTATCTTGGGGTCATACAAACCAAGGATTGTTTGGTAAAGGGTATACTCTTTACCACACAATATCCTGACTTTTAACGACCCAGAGAAAGAAAGCTTTTGAAAACATTGCAGAAAAAGAAGATAATGCTGAAAACCAGCATTTTCTATTTTTACCACAATGTTTTCTACCCTTCCTATATCAAATTTCAATATTTGAGCGACATTTATTTTGTTGTCTGCAAATGCTTTCAGTTTGACTAGTTGAAATTTTGTTGTTCGGTAAAGAGTTAAACACCAAGCAATCAAACTCTTTAACTCTCTCATTGCTGCCCATTGTTTAGGCGATGGTCATAATGGGAAAGCAGCCAGCGTTTTGGAAAGGATAATGTGCAGAGTACTGGTAATAGAAGCATGGATAGGTGCACTGGCAGCCGCGATGCGACTAAAATGACGTTAATACCATTCAGTTCAAGCCATCAAATCTCATATTGAGCCACAAGTAACCCATTACCACATAATCCCTACAATGACGACCCTGAGAAAGAAACCTTTGGAAAACATTGTGGGAAAAGGAGAAAATACTGGTAACCAGCATTTTCTCCTTTTCCCACAATGTTTTCTACCCCTTACAAAACAAATTTCAAATTTTCAGGCACTTTTATTGTGTTGTCTTCAAATGCTTTTGATTTGGGCAAACCTAAAATTTTGTCGTTAAAATGGTAATGAGCTAATCTGTCCCTTGCAAATGCTCACAATTTGGGCAGGTCCAAAACTTTGCCATAATTACAGTATAGCATGAACCAAATTCAGTCTACAAAACTCTGTACTAGAGACAATTTTGTATGGTTTAGAACCTGGTTTGGTCAATGACCATTAGCCTCAAATTTAGATTTTGTACAAATTTCCCAGAAAGAATTTTTTGATTGTAGAATTATTGATTGGACAGCCTTTCTTCAGACAACTTGTTTGAGGCCTGTCGTGTGTCTGGCTATTCGACTTGTCACTTTTTTTTCCCAAGAATGAATGTAATAATCACATTAGAGGGTTTGGAGGGTTTGGAGTAGGGGAGGGAAATGATTGATTCCACAAAGGGATTTCATGCAAACAGAAAATATTTGTTCCAAAGGGGATCAATTGGCATTCAAGGTCTGGAGTAAAATGCATGATGGGAAGTCATTCCGTAGACAGTTGAAGGAGAATTGATAATATGGTGCATATATTGTGGGAATTGCAGGTTTACTTGTGTGCATTAGTCTGATGAATGTTGGTTGTTTTTGTGGATTTTTTGGCATCAAACTAAAGTATACTGGAAGAAGATGTGTAGATCGTTAAGAGTGTGGAATTGTGATAATTATTGTGTTGAAAATCTTGTGTTTCTTTCCTTTCTTTGAAATTTTAGCTAGTACACGGTTGATGAAATTTAACTGTTTGAAACTTGTCTGGAGATGGAGAAGTTTGATAGAATTGATTTTCCTGCAGGAATAAACTTTTACTCTGCCTCATAAACCCATTACCACACAATCCTTACTTATGACGCCCTTGAGAAAGAAGCCTTTAGAAAACATTGTGGGAAAAGGAGAAAATGCTGGTAACCAGCATTTTCTCCTTTACCCACACTGTTTTCTACCCTTCACAAAACATATTTCAAAGTTTCAGTCACTTTTATTTTGTCGTCTGCAAATGCTTTCGATTTGGACAAGCTTAATTTATTGTGGTCTGGTAATGACTAGGAAAGCTAAGCATCTTCAGACTGTTAATGCTTTACCACAACATAAAAGCTTAACTCTTTACCAAACAACAAAATTGAGGACCAGTCAAAATTGAAAGCATTTGCAGACAATATTTTCAATGAGGCTGAAAAGATACAATTTTTTCTTAAAAGGGTAAAAAACATTGTGGAAAAGGGAGAAATGCTGGTTACCAGCATTTTCTCCTTTTCCTACAATGTTTTCTAAGGACAAATTCTTTCTCAGGGTCGTTAAAAGTCGGGATTGTGTGGTAGAGAGCAAAATCTGTCAAAATTGAAAACACTTGCAGACAACACTTTGAGTATAGGGTAGAAAAAGAGGAAATGCTGGTGATAAACATTTTTTTTCTCCTTTTCCCACACTGGTTTTAGAACCCCTTTTCTCCAGTACGATTTAAACTCAGGGTTGTATGGTATAGGGTTAACAACTAACTATTACCAAAAAATGCAAAATCTTCGACTTGACTATATTGAGGACATTTTGCAGAGCGAAGATTAACGCTTTACTAAACACTGTGTGGTTTTGATTCAATTTCTTTTAGCCTGTCAAAGATATAGGTATCGTCCTTTGTTTCATAATTGTATCGTGTCATCTGCTAGTGCCTGCAATTTGTTTGAGTACAAAATAATGCTAGAATTAACCTTTTAGCAAGTTATCCCGGATTTTCGCATCCCTGAGAAAGAAGCCTCCTGAAAACATTGTAGGAAAAGGATGAAATGCTGGTAACTAGCATTTTCTCCTTTTCCCACAATGGTTTCTCCTCTTTCCGAAACAAATTTCAATTTTGAGTCTCATTAATTTTGTCGTCTGTAAAAGTTTTCAATATGCAAGTCTGAAATTTTGTCGTTTGGTAGAGAAATGAGATGCTAAAATTCTGCAGCATAAGTGCTGAGTCTCAGAGTCAGTGTCAACAGGAATGGCTATTGACTTTTTTGTGTGTGTCTCAAATTAAAGACTTGTGTCAGGTTTTTATGACACATTATGTTCAGACAATATGATATTAGCTTCAGGCAAATTGTCTGTATTAACTTTTTACCACACAACCCCAAGTTTAACCAATTACCATACAATCCCTACTGTTGAAGCCTCTGAGAAAGAAGCCTTTAGAAAACATTGTGGGAAAAGGAGAAAATGCTGGTTACCAGCATTTTCTCCTTTTTTCCACAATGTTTTCTATACTTTACAAAACAAATTTAAAACTTTTTGTTAGCTTTATTTTGTCGTCTGCAAATGCTTTCAATTTGGACCGGTCTTTAATACTGTCGTTTGGTAATGGGTTAAACAAACTGAAGGTAGAGGACTTTTAAAAACATTGTGGGAAAAGGAGAAAATGCTGGTAACCAGCATAATTATGATATTAGCTTCAGGCAAATTGTCTGTATTAACTTTTTACCACACCATCCTGAGTTTAAACAAACTGAAGGTAGGGAACCAGCATTTTTCTCCTTTTCCTATAACGTTTTCAAAAGCTTTCTTTCTCAGGGTCGTTAAAAGTCAGGATTGTGTCGTAAAGTGTTAAAGGCAGCTAACCAGTGGTTAACCACTGCTAACTATCGTAGACCATGTGTATATATATATAATCATATTCATTCACATTGTCTGCAGAGGCAGTTTGTATTCCTCACACCCAAATTGTTTGAGTTGGACACCAAATGAACAAATTTATTGTAATTATTTCTGGGCTGGCTCTAGATTTGACAGAATTTTAGGTTGGCTGTTGCAAATGGTGTAAATATTTAAAATGGGTAATAAAACTCAGCCTCAGGGTCTATAAAAACCCTGCTGGGTGTATAATATTGTAATAAAACATAATTAGGGGCATGTTTGAGGCTTTTGGGATGGCATTAACCCCTAAACTGATCCAGCATTCTGCAGCTTTTTATGCCTCTTTGTTAGACAAGCTGGTATTTTGTGAAGAAACTTTAATAACCAATTGCCATCAAAACACAACCTGTTATGTACTTGCATCTTTTAGAAGAAATTTGTCCTGGTTAGGCCTACTGTTGGAGATAAAGTTTTCTTCCCTGCAAATGTATCCCTCTCATTTATTTTGCCCTGGTGTAAACAAAGTGAGAAAGATACAAGCTATTGTTACGGGCATGCAAGTACCGGTATATTAATTTTACCATCACTATCTTCGCAACTTTTTCTGGCAGAAAACTGCAGATGGAGAACTGAAACTTGGCACATGTAATCAGTATCAGGAGCACTACAAAAATTTTGCCTGCCCACAGGGGCACAAGGTGCCCAAAGTGAGCTTTTGCAATGTCTGTTGTGCCTCATGTGACATTGGTCATCAACTTTTATCTTGTGTACACTCTAGAGACAACTTTTTCAGTCAGATACTCATGAATCATTTCATGATGTTTGGCTTGATATATCAGACTAGTTCAAAAGTGAGTCATGTTGGGTTAAAACTAGGTCATTACGACAAAACTAAGAAAAAACTTTGGTACACTCTAGAAGCCATATATTCATTCCAATACTAATGAAGTTGGTAAGAAGTTGGTCAGAATGTTTGTCTTGATAATATCTCATGTGAAATTGTAAAAGGGTCACATTGGGTCAAAAACTAGGTCACTTGGTCAAATCTTTAAAAGATCTTGTTATTTGCTCTAGAGGCCTAGGTTGGTTCGTCAAATTGTGGAAAAATCTGTGTACATTCTGCAGGTAACGTTTTCTGTCCAATGCTCATGAAATGTGGTCAGAATCTTTGTTTTGATGATGTCTACAACATATTGTAAAATGGGCCATATTGGGCTAAAAAGTATGTCACTGAGACAAATTCGAGAGAAAGCTAAATAATAGAGGCCATATTTTCAGTCCAATACTAGTGAAAGCTTGTTCGAATGTTTTGTCATAATATCTTCGAAAAGATTGGAAATGGGTCATGTTTGGTAAACAGGCTTTTGTGAGCAATTTTAGGGCCGTCATGGCCCTCTTGTTTAAAACAAACAACAAACTGATGGGTTGACCATTGTCTTATTTCATTTTACTCCTTTTCCCACAATTCTATTTTTTGAGGGACAGAGTCCACACTGTGTACTAAATGTAAGGCTGACAATGAAACGGACAGTCAATAACATGATAGCAAGATATTTGTAATGTGAAGCCTTTGAGGTGAAAATATCTTTAAAGAAATGTGAGACCATGTAGACTTTCTGCAAAAGTTTAACAAAATTTTAGACTTGTCCAAATTGAAAGCATTTGAAGATGACAAAACAGACTCAGAAATTGAAACTTATCACTTTCGAAGAATAGAAAACAGCATTTCCTCCTTTTCACACGATGTTTTAAGAGGGCTTCTTCCTCTGGGTCATAAAAACCAGGGATTGTGTGGCAATTTAGGGTTAAACTTGAGCTTTGCTCTGTGCTCTAATTGAGTTCAGGGTGAACAAAGACTGATCATTGATGTTTGTACTTTGTTATGATCAATTATTTAGTCCTTGCAATAAAATAGCCATTATTTTTCTGTTTGCACAGATAAAAAATGCTCTGCCATTATCCAGTACCAGGTGAACTTTTGTTGGACATTCAGGAATTGAAAACATGTGGCTGTGCAAAAGTGAATATTAGGTAGATGGCAGTATGGTAAACATTGTATGAAAATGTTTTGAAGCAGGTTTTGGCCAGGGGATGATTTAGATTGGATTTCATATCCTAAGACAATTAGGCAGGGATATTTTGACCAGCCAAAATCATCAGGTAGGACCGTAATTACGGCCAATTCAGTATATCTTACACATTTTCGTACTCTTTCATACTGTCCACTAAATTCTGTTCCAAATTGCATTTCTACCTCTAGATGGCATTCTTCAAATACACGTTTGCTGCCAGAGGGCGAGTGTTTCAGAGGGATTGTGACACAATCGTCCGGGGACAGCACGGAAACCATCCGATGGCTGTTAAATTTGAATGGCAGCAGTTCAATATTGAGATGCCATCCGGCGCCTGTTCAAAGATTAGGAAAAACTGCACTGCATCTATCCGGGAACCAGACTGCCTCCATCCATGCGCAAGACACAGTCTGGATGGGCAGCGCTGGATTATAAATATTTGTCCGGCCACCGTCCAGTGACCGTCAGATTGCCATGCGACTTTAATTTTATTAATGCTTTCCGGACGGCGACCGGACAGCAAACATATACTTTGGCGACATGATCAGTATATTGTAGAGGTGTATGTTGATGTCTCACCTCATTATAGTTTGGTCAATTCTAAAGTGAAAATGGCACTTATACCACCACAAAATCTGTTTAATCTTCTGTGTCACAAAGAGACATTGCAAACTGCTTGCCGAAGGCAGAAATGTAATAGCAGCTGCTGCTTTTTACGATCAGGAGCTTGCTGGACACGGATGCAGAGTGAGGAGTTTGTGGCTCAAAACATGGATACAGAGGCATGTCATCCTCTGACAGTATCCTCTGGCTGGATGGTGGCACAGAGTACGAAAGATGTCCATATGGTCGCCAGCCAGTCACCACCCATTGGCCGTCTTGTTGCCGCCCGATGCCTTTCTGAACTGCAAAAGGCACTCAGTCATTTCCAAAGAAACTGCCATCCGATACCTGTTTGATTTGTGACTGGTTGAGTAAATTTTCTTAAAATCAAACGGCACCCGGACAATGTCTCAAACTTTTGAATAAGCTCTCTTGTGTAGGACATGGTAAATCTTTGAAGAATACGACATGTGCAGATAGCCAAATAGTTAACAAAATGTTGGAGCCAAATTGTCTCATGGCCAAAATATTTTGGATGGGAGAAAGTTTATTCTCTGTAAGGAAAAATCCTTAGACGTGAGGGAAAAAGCAAAAAACAAAAACAAAGCAAAAAATTAAAATGTAAAATTGATTTGCCATAGCCAGGACTCAGTCCTTTGTACTTCAAAGGATAACCAAGGGATTTTACCAACAGAGCTACTCGGCAACTTTAGCGGTGTCATGTTCATGATTCAACATTCAAAATGTATTTCTCTGATATGCAATAACAGCTCTCATGCCCTGTGAAACATATGTAGAATGTTATTATTGCTTCATTTCAAATAATTGCTTCTTTTTAGCTCCACTGGCCAAAGGCCAGCGGGCTTATGTCATGGCCCGGTGTCCATCTGCGCGTGCGTTAACTTTTATTTCAAACATCTTCTTCTCTGAAACCAACCATCCAAATTTGATGAAACTTCACAGAAGTGATATTGTCATGGTCCTCTTCAGAATTTCTTGAAAGAATTTGATTCCTTCAAAATCTCTGGTTGCCATGGCAACAAAACTGAAAAAAAAAAATTAACATTTTTAAAAATCTTCTATGAAACCACAAGGACCAGGACTACTGAATTCGTCATGTAGCTTTATCTAATGGTCCTTCAACAAGTATCTTCATATTATAGGCCTGGGGTCAAAATTGGCTCCATTCCAGGGATCACAAATTTAACACGGGCTTTCATATATGGTCACTTGAATTTCAATATCAATCAATGGAAATGACTCTTCTTATAATAGGATAGAAAGTTTATCACTAGACTTATAAGTTTTTTGACAGAAAATATTCTGTTTTCTGGGAGAGGTATTCATTTTGATGCAAATAGAATGGAATGTTAAACTCTAAGTAAGGTTTCTATCACTCAGGTTTTTTTTCCCAAGAACTTTACCTTTCCTGCCAATAAATAAACCTGCTTGTAATTTGCATGACAGTGCTCATTGTTTTCGAAAGCTCTTTTTCAGGGTTATGAACACTTCAATTTGTGTGGTAAAGGATTAAAAAGCCAGTGGAGCGCGACAGGGCCATCATGACCCTCTTGTTCTACAATGTTCTAAAAAAGTAGTTTGCATGAAATATATGTTTAGCAATATTGGCACATTAACTCTTTACCGCACAATCCGGACTTTTAATGACCCTGAGAAAAAAGCTGATAGAAAACAGTGAGAAAAGGAGAAAATGTTGGTCTACCCTATCAAAGTCAGAAGTCATCATATTACCTGAAGATTTAATATGTTGTTGGCAGTCTCATGCTTTGAATTTGGTCCATCCAAAATTTGTCATTTGGTAAGAGTAAAGTGCAGGCCCAAAGGGTTCATGATTATAATATGATGGATAGTATTATCATTTTTGCCCACATGAAATGAAAATGTATGCTCTTCTTAGATACTCAATATTCTGTGACATATGGGCTTTAATTATTAAGTTCTGACACATCATGACAATCCATATGGTTACAGTAAGTGTTAATTAATTACCCCTTCAACCTTTTACAAAACAGTCTTGTATTTTAGTGACATGGAGACTAGTTTAACAGAGTGTGAGAAAAAGAGTAAATTGATGGTAATCTCCTTTTCCCACTATGTTTCCATCGCTGTCATAGACATAGTATAACATTAATTTTGAATTACATTTTATATTTAGATAGCAAATGGTTTCAAAATGGATGAGTCTAGAATTTTGTCATTGTGTAAAGGATTATGCAGGAGAGGAACCAGATATCTATTAAAACCCATTACCACACAATCCCTACTTTTGACGCCCCTGAGAAAGAAGCCTTTTGAAAACACTGTGGGAAAAGGAGAAAATGCTGGTAACCAGCATTTTCTCCTTTTCCCACAATGTTTTCTACCCTTCACAAAACTAATTTCAAATTTTCAGTCACTTTTATTTTGTCATCTGCAAATGCTTTCAATTTGGACCAGTCTAAAACATTGTCGTTTGGTAATGGGTTAGTTATTCTATGATATAGTGCACTATCAAATTGAAGTGCTTTGATTGTACTGACACTTTTGTACAGTATCTATCATTCTCTGGGTGTTACAGGGTGATGCCCTAACATCCTGTAACCTGTGTTTGTATTGGTGTCTTCTTGATGTGTTAGTAGTGCATTGCTAGGTGTTCAAGTTTCCTTGCTCACACGGTGCTCAAGGGTTTGGATATATGGAATCAGGATCTGTGAAAGTAGTGCTTGAAGATCAGCTGAAAGTCATTATGGATCGTTGGTTGGAATGGGTTGCCAGTGTTGATCGTCAGCATTAATTTGTAGATGAAATGATAAATATGACTTAAATTTTGAACTTTGTTTTAGAAACAGTAGAAAACATTGTGGGAAAAGGAGAAGATGTTGGTTACCAGCATTTTCTCCTTTTCCCACAATGTTTTCAAAAGCCTTCTTCTTCATGGTCGTTAAAGGCGGGATTGTGTGGTAAAGGGTTAACCTGTCTCCAAAAACTAATATCCAAAGTATGGAGATATAGTTACTTCATATTTTACAAGATTAACTAATGTAACAGGTGGTGAAAAAATGTCGCTGCTCGACCGGGATTAGAACCCAGGGCCTCAGGAATACCGTTCCTGCACTCAAACCAACTGAGCTACCGAACCACATGTCGATACGGCAGCAGGATATATCACCGGCAGCAGGATATATCACCAAATACCTGTACCCGACTACATTATACCTTTGCATCTATCTATGGGATAGACCAGTATACTACACTAATACACTATAATATAAGCTATCTTTCATCTTTAATACATGGATTTCACCAAGATCAGCTGTGAAACATACATGCAAAACAAGCAAACTTAATAGGAAACTGATTATAAATCATATTCTGCTACCTTCTCTGAGATTGACAGACCAAGTGCTGCGATACTGGAAATAATTCTGCTGTGTCCCAGTGATTTTATCTCTGGTGTTAGGACAATTTTGGTAGCCTGTGTCACAAATCTCCTATCCAGTATGTTACATGGAAGCCTGATGAATTTTTTGGATTAATTACAATCCTCAGAAATTAATTCTTTGCCAATCGATCTTGTTGGAGAAGACCTTTGTAAAGATTGTGGGAAAGGAATTATGCTAATAACCAGGATAAACACTTCTTTTTCCATATTTCCACCAATTTCAAATACAAAACCATCTGTTTGAGCCGCATTTATTTGTGGCAAATGCTGTAACTGCCCAAATTGAAAGCATTTGTTGAAGACATGGGATACAAGAAGTGAAATTTCTCTGATCGTTTACAATTTTTTAACACTCTGAGAAAAGGAGAAAATGTTGCAATTGCTTACCAGTATTTCCTCCTTTTCATGCAAATTATATTTTCCAAAACATTCTTTTTAAACCTTTCCCAAGCAATCCCTGGTTTTTACAGGTCTGGAATAGTAGCCTTTTGAAAACATTGTGGGAAAAGGAGAAAATGCTGGTTACCAGCATTTTCTCCTTTTTCCCACAATGTGTTCTAGCCTTTCATGGACAGAAATAATCTTTTCAGTTGGGATTGTGGGGTACAGAATTTAAAATTTGTCCTTTGCAAATGTTTTACAATTTGTGCAAGCCTTAGATTTTGTCAGCTGATAAAGAGTTAATGGTACGTGAGAACATGGTGACAACATTTTCAATTTATTTTTAATGGAAGAAAATCAGGTTTTGGATATGTAACACCATGTAGACCATTTTATTGGCTGCTGTAATAAATAAAATGCTCATTTTGTGGAGAAAATTAAGATACAGCTGAAGGTCTGTAGACTGTATTGATTCACTTCTGTTCCCTCGAGAGTCTCTCCAGTCGAGAATTTATCCTGGAATTGTTGAGTATGCAAAGCTCATGTTCACTCACTGCCCATAGAGTAGATTTTACCATGGTTAGACTTAGAATGTAGTAATATAATTTAGAATGGCCCAGAGTCTTTACTTACCAAACAACAAAATTTTAGACTTGTCTGATTTGAAAGCAAATTTTGCAGACAACGAATGTGACTCAAAAATTGAAACTTGGAGTGTAGAAATTATTGCTGGTTACTAGAATTTTCTCCTTTGACTACAATGTTTTCTGAAGGCTTCTTTTGCCCTGTCTTGAACATCAGGGTTGTTTGGTGAGGGGTTAACCAGCCATTCTTGAGTGAATTCTCAGTCGTACTCTTCACAAGATTGTCTAAATTCACGGACAACACAACATGAGACTTGGCTAATCCAATAAGAAGGTAGTGAACTGTTTAGAATGGTCCTGGATTTGTATTTACCAACCCTTCATAAAACGTTCATAGTCTTACTCTGCAAGATTTTCTAAATTTCAAAGTATTACAACTTATTATTGGCTAAACTAAATGGCCAATAAGAAGTTGTGTTTCTTTGATATTAAGACTAAGAATATTCTTAAGAATAGTTGATGAATACAGATGCTGATCTTGATCTACATTACCCTTTAAAACAGTTTTAGTTGTCAAATTTGTGCGTAAATTGAGCGTTAAGGATAAATGTTTCAGGCAGATTGATTGGTTGACTTCCACTTTTACCTTATGACAAAACTTTAGTCATATCTAAATAGGAAGAATTTCAAAATGACATAGTTAATGTGGCATAGGTAATAGGATTTTTCTGTAAACGATAAGAAAACATTGTTGGGAAAAAAAAATTGCTGGTTACCAGCATTTTTTCCTTTTCCCACAATGTTTTCAAAAGCTTTTTCTCACAGTTGTTAAAACTTGGGACTGTATGGTGAAGGGTTAAAGCCTTGATTTTTATGGTACATGCTTTTAATTTCTAATAATTGAAAGTGATAGAGGAAAAATTGCTTTTACCCTTTACCAAACAGTCGGATGTTTTAATCATGCTGAAGAAGGCTTTTCAAAATATTGTAGGTAAAACATACATTAATGGGTTATAGGGGAATGCTTGAAATATAGTATTAATGGCAACTGCCCCTATAGTATGTCATTAACCCATTACCACACAATCCCTACTTTTGACCCCCCGAGAAAGAAGTCTTTTGAAAACACTGTAGGAAAAGGAGAAAATGCTGGTAACCAGCATTTTCTCCTTTTCCCACAGTGTTTTCTACCCTTCCAGAACAAATTTCAATTTTTCAGTCACCTTTATTTTGTCATCTGCAAATGCTTTCAATTTGAACCTGTCTAAAATTTTGTCGTTTGGTAATGAGGTAATTTGCATGCTAATAGACTTTCAGGGATTCAAAGAATTAATATGTGTCCAGGATTTTGACCAATCAAAAATTACTAATGATTCATTTTTGTATATCAATCAATAACAAGTAGTTAGCCAAAAGTTGGCGTAGTCAGCTATTTATGAAAAATGGATAAAATGGATCATTTTTGGAGATAGAAAATGTACTTTCTCTTACCCTATTTCTCATATACCAGGAGTTATACAAAAAGACCCCACTTGCAAGGCAAAAATTAAGTCTGTTCAGTTTCGTATGTCTTTGTGTTTTAGTGATTGTTAGAGGAAATATGAATCAAAAGGAGGAAATCTTCATCGAATTCTTCAAATATTGTCACTTTAACTAACTAATGCCCAGTAGATTATCATTATTTCTCAGGGAGCTACGTATTATGGAGAGCATGTTTATTAGAAGAAATGTGGTATTTGGTGCTTTAATGCAAAAAATTGTTCACTTTTCCATTTAAAATACATTTTCAAGATGAAAATACATTTTCAAGATGAAAATGTATAATTGTAGCACAATTAATGAGAACTCCTTTGAAAGGTAAAATAGTTGTGGAACCATTCAAGTTTTCTAATTTTCTTGGAATCTTTTGAAAAGTGTTCCTTCCTGGGGTCACAGAAAGGGGATCCTATTGTTAAGGGTTGACCAGAATATTCTGTGCACCTCTATTTAAAAGAGTGTAGAATTTCTATATTCGGTAATGGATTGCACTCTGTTGGGCTCTCCAGACTGCGAGAACCAATAATAACCAGCACCAGACATACAATTTGTCTCCACACTAAATATAGCCTGTTGTTTTCTGTCTGCAGAAATTAATTTTTGTCTCATAGAATTTCTGGTAATCCTTTACCTCAGATCAATTGCTTCAATCTCTGCAATTCCTAGGATTTGTAATGTTTTTTAAAAATGCCTGAATTTTGAAAGCACTTGCCTGGAACTTTTTAGACATGGCTGGGATAATGGATATATCTGTGAATGACAAGAAGAGATGGGAATAAAGAGTCCATGCCAGTTACTCCTGTAGTTTTTTGCCTTATGATCGTTATATTGCAGGAATCTTCGGTAAAAGTTTAAATCTTGAATGGATGATAAATGCCTTAGCCCATTACCAAACGACAATAGTTTAGACTGGTCTAAATTGAAAGCATTTGCAGACGATAAAATAAAGGTGACTGAAAATTTGATTTTTTTTTTGTGAAGGACAGAAAAGATTGTGGGAAAAGGAGAAAATGCTGGTTACCATTTTCCAACAATGTTTTCTAGAGGCTTCTTTCTCAGGGGCGTCAAAAGTAGGGATTGTGTGGTAATTGGTTAAACAGAGTAAGCCACCATTTGGTAGTTGATGCCCTATTCAATAAATTTGGAAGCTACATGTTAATGTCATGGACCTGAGCATCTGGTAATCTAGCCTTTCCAAGTCACTCAGGTAGCCTTCAAATGTAAACAAAGCCAAAATAATGCAAGGGACAATATCTTCTAAGGAGTTGAAATCGTATTGGCATCAAAAGTCATAGTAATTTTTTGTCCTTTACAGGTCAATTCTAGGCTATCAAATGATAACATTGTGTGGGCTACTTTATAGCTTATCTGAGCATGAAGTGTTGAAGGTGAGCTTTTGTGATAGTGCCTTGTTTGGCTTGCATAGTGTAATAACCAACATTTACCTTGTATGCACTCTAGAGGCAACATATTCAGCCTTAAATTCCGGAAACTTGGTCAGAAAAGTTATTTTGATGATATCTCTGACAAATTTGAAATTGGTCATGTCAGATCAAAAAGTAGGTCATCAGGCCAAATTGTTGAAAAACCATGCGTGAAGTCCAGAGGCCACATACATTCTGATACTCTTAAAACTTTGTCAGAATGTTTGTTGGTTGGTATCTAGAACAAGTTAGAAATTGGGTCACTTGGAGTAAAAAGGAAGATCACTTACACTCATGTATTTTACATCATAAAAACTAGGATCTCTAATTTATCAGCCTTGAAGGCTTTACTCGGGTGAACACTCTGGGGCCACTTGCCCTCTTTTTAGCTCACTTGAGCACAACATGCTCAAGAGAAGCTTTTTGGATCACCCAGTGACCGTCATGCATTGTCCGATGTGTGTCGTCAACAATTCTTTAAACATCAACTCCTCCTAAACTGCGGGGCCAATTTGAACCAAACTTGGGTGGAAAGTTTCTTGGGAGGTCCACTTTAAAATTATTCACAGAATTTGGTTCCGACAAAAACTCTGGTTGCCATGGCAACCAAATGGAATTTTCTAAGAAATTCTTTAAAAATCTTCTTCTCTGAAACCCCTGGTCAAATTCTAAAGTAATTTCACAGAAATGTTCCTTGGGTGAACCTTTTAAAAAACTGTTTGGGAAATTTTAATCTGTCAAGAAACATGGCCCTGGTGAATGGGGGTGTAACTGGCACTATATGGAAATGAAGAAATTCTTGAAAATTTTTCTTCTCTGAAACGGCTGGTCAGATTTTGAAGTAATTTCACAGCAATGTTCCTTGGGTGACCCTTTTCAAAACTCGTTCGCAAAATTTTGATCCGTCAAGAAACATAGCTCTGGTGAATGAGGGCTACTTGCATTATTATACAGACATGAAGAAATTATTGAAAATTATTCTTCTCTGAAACCGCTGGCCAGGTTTTGAAATAATTTCACAGAGATGTTCCTTGGGTGACCCTTTTCAAAAATTGTTTGCAACATTTTGATCTGTTAAGAAACATGGCTCTGGTGAATGGAGTATTTTGGCTGAATTGGTTTTGTATTAGTAAGAGGTGGTAATAGGTGAATTTCATTAGTTTTATGATAAAAAAGTTCAAAAGGTTAGACAGTAATTTGTTTATTATGTTAATGATAGGCTGTCTCCAATAAGAAAGCAATTTTAACAAGCCGTTTATGGTCAGATTGAAACTGTGCGCTTGAATTCATTGTTGTAAAAGTAGAACAGTGCCCCGAATCTTCGTGCTTTGCCTTTGTGTGTTTTATGGTATGGGCGACATATTTATTATTTTCATTCCCTTTAGTTTCACCGCATATGTCTCAATGATTTCCATGTAGATGAGTCTTAGGTTTTGTCCCCAGTCACAGAGTTAACTCTTTACCAAATGACAAAGTTTTAGACCTGTCCAAATTCAAAGCATATGCAGACGACAAAATGAACATGGAGCATAAAATGAAACTTAACAGCAGATAGTGGAAAACATTGTGGGAAAAGGAGAAAATACTAGTTACCAGGATTCTCTCCTTTTCCTACAATGTTTTCAGATAAGGCTTCTTCCTCTTGGCCATAAAAAACAGGGATTTTTAACCCTTTACAGCACAGCAACATTTTAATCACATCTAAATTGAACACAATAGTAGACAATAAAGTACACTTTAAATGATACAAAATTTGAAATTTGAAAGGATAAAAAACATGGTGGGGGAAGGGGAAAAGGCTGGTAGCCAGCATTTGATCCTTTTCTCTTAATGTTTTCTACTCTTTGAAAGTACAAAAATTGTTTTCATCAGAATGATGCATTTTGGTATCTGCAAAAACTCCTGCCTTCAGTGTGGACAAGTCTAAAATTTGGTTATTTGTCTAAGAGTAAATGAAAGACCTCAAAATATGCTTTACAAGTTGGGAGAAAGATTTGGCTTTAGATAGAAATCAATTTGTCTCCAGCCTCAGATTTTGAATTAAATTTGACTTTTTGCAGCCCCTTGTCTCTATCTTGTGCGACTAAATTTAGGGCCTTGCCATATTGAAAACATTTGCAAATTGCATCTTTAAGTCTTTACCAAAATTTAATGACACAATTTTCAATGTAACCAAATTTGATGGCATTTGCAGACGACAAAATTATTGTAACTCAAAAGGTGACTGCTCTCTTTCATAAGATAGAAAACAATGTTGAAAAGGAGAAAATGCTGGTTACCAGCATTTCCCCCGTTTCCCACAATGTTTTCGAAAGCTTTGTCTTTCAGGGTCATTAAAGCTCTGGATTCATTTGTTAAAGAGTTAAGGCAGGTCACATGAAAGAACAATTTGTTTCACAAAATGAAAACTAACATTCTTGGAAAAGGGGAAAATGCTACCTGTATGGAAGATACTAAAAGCCTTGAAGTGACGGACAAAAGTTCTACATGTAGAGATTACTGTTACTTGGAATGATGGTCTGACAGGCTCTCAAGGTGCAGGTTGATCTTTATCCAGAGTGTTAAAATATTTGAAACTGTGCACAGGAATTTTTGTGTTTGAGAAGTTCTATGTTTCAGATTTAATTAAATGTACAAGTTGATAGTACTCAAAATTAGGAGAATAAGGTTCTCCTTGACAAATAAAAGATTTAACCCATTACAGCACAATCCCAACTTTTAATGAACCTGAGAAAGAAACATTTTGAATGAAAACATTGTGGGAAAAGGAGAAAATGCTGGTAAGCAGCATTTTCTCATTTTCCCACAATGTTTTCTTTACTTTCCCAAAAAAATTTCAACTTTTGATTCACATTTATTTCGTAGTCTGCAAATGCTTTCAATTTAGACTAGTCCAAAATTTTGTCATTTGGGAAAGAGTTAAGCAGAATGAAGGCGTACAGTATATTTTTTAATTTCATTGAAGAGGCGTGATTTAATTTTAGATTAACCTTTACTGCACAATCCAGGAGTTTTAAACTTCAAAAAGGAGCTTTTGAAAACATTGTAAGAGAAGGAACAAGCATTTTCTCCTAGAGTCACAATGTTTTTCTGCCAGTGGAAATACAATTCCTGCTATTTGGGTTATGATTAATTTGTTGTCGACAAATGCTTTATATTTTAGCTGGTCTAAATCTATTTTGTGTGGGTAAGAGTTAAAATACAATATCGGACCAGAGTTAATTGATTTGAATTGTATTTGAACTGAATGAATAAATGGAAATTTGAATGCGAGGATTTTTATAACAAGGAAAAAAAAGTTAAATTTTGGTATCTTATCCTGAGGCCTTTTTGAATTTGGAAAATGAAGTATTATGGTACATTTCCAGCAGGACTGTAGATACATGATCTGAGACAGTTCTTACTCTGGAAACTGATACTGGAGATACAGTCTATTTTAACCCTTTACCATACAATGACGACCAGCATTTTCTCCTTTTCCCACAAAGTTTTCTACCTTATCAAAGGAAAATTGCGTCATGTGAGCCACTATGAAATTGTCGTCTGCAAATGCATTCATTTGGGATAGGTCTAAATTTTGCCGTGTGGTAAACTAAAATTTTACCATGTGGTAATTTAAGGTTAAATCTTTACCAAACGATAAAATTTTAGACTGGTCCAAACGGAAAGCATTTGCAGACAACAAAATAAAAGTGACAGGAAAATAGAAAATTGTTTTGGGAAGGGAAGAAAACATTGTAGGAAAAGGAGAAAATGCTGGTTACCAGCATTTTCTCCTTTTCCCACAATGTTTTCAGAAGGCTTTTTTCTCAGGGTCGTCAAAAGTAGGGATTGTGTGGTAATGGGTTAAACTAAAGCAATATTTTTGACCTGCACTGATAAAAAGATGGTTTAATTAATCTCTTTAATTCATTATTATGAAACAAATCATCAGCTATTTATTGATTGATAAAGCTAGTTTCCTTCACTGAGTGAGGTAGAAATCTGACGTTTATTTGATAGGTAAAGGATGAAATTTAATTCCATGAAAAGTCTGCCCACTTGGAAAAAATGTCATTCATTTGAAACGAAATATCATGTCTATTTAGAATTTGGGTCCATCAGATTCTAATGACATCGTAGATAGTTGTCTTGACAATTCTGGATGTGAAAATGAGAAACAAATGACGATTCCCGCTGAAAAACCTCATTTCTCTCGGCTAAAAGATGAGAAACCGTTGCTATGAGAGGAAGTCATTTTTAACGATTCAGTATCAAGTGTTTATTGTCAATACTGTCTTGGAGTTCCAGGGATTAAATTATTTTCTATGGATTGTCTATTTGAACAGATCTGTAACTGAAAACCAAATTTTGAGGGGGTGGGGATAGGTGGAATAATATCGTTCCCCACCCATTCAAATTAATTTCAGTCATAAGTTTAAATCCAGAGACAGCCCATTTGATTGGCTGAGACATTCTGTCTCAGCCAATCAAATGATTGGTTTCTGAATTTAGAATTATATTTGAGATAAATTGAATGGTATTGGAAATATGACATCAAGGTTTCATGTGGAATTATTCCTTGGAGTAATAAAACTGTATCTATTGCTGAACAATGATTTTATTATAGCAGCACAGGTGTAGTGTGTCCAGCTTAATTTGATTATAAAAGACAGTATGGATATGGGATTTGGACAGACTTGTTTGAGGATGGTAATGTAACTGAAATCATCCTCTCATGTATTCAGGATGTGTATTTTGTAAAATGAAGGATGCTATTTTTGGATGCATAGGAGGTCAACCAAATAATACTGGAGAGGTCAAGGTCGAAAGCCAGAGTTCAGAACAGACATCTTTGTTCAGTGACCAATACAATGGTGATGATAGTAATGGATTTAGAAGAAGTGAAGTTCGCCAGCCTGTGTATCAAAGGTCAAGGTCAAAATCTTCTTCACCGCCAAAGGCAAGATCAAGAATTACTTCAAGGTCATGGTCAAAGAGGGACCAAGGTCAATCAAAATTTTATCTAGAAACTATTCCAAAAGGTTCTCAGCAGCAGAGGCAGACATCTTCTAGACATAAATCATATCAGAAAAATGTAGGCCGTCACCATGGAGAATATTTAAACAGAGAACATGTTCATGGGTATCATTGTGACTTATGTGAAAGACAATATAAAAGAGACTTGTTAAAAAGACAAAGTTCAAAATTACCACTGTTGGAATATACATACTCCCCTACGGATGGAAAACCTATCCGAGGAATTTTAAAGAAGCCCAGATATGTTCGTACTCCTAGAATGGATGAACTTGTTGTCATTGAGGTATGGTCTAAAACACCTATAAGATTTATAAATGGGAAACTCACTTTGTAAAATGGGAACAGTTTCCACTTTTAGCTCTTGGCCAAAGGCCAGTGGGCTTATGTCATGGTCCAGGGTATGTTTTCCGTCTATCCATCTGTCCGTCTGTCTGTCCATCTATCCTTGTGTGATTGCATGCCTGTGTCAGACAATACATGTGTTAACTTTTATTTCAAACATTTTCTTCTCTGAAACTACCTATCCAAATTTGATGAAACTTAACCAAAATTTTCCTGCCATGGTCCTCTTCAGAATGCCTTGAAGAATTGATTTCTTCAAAAACAGGTTGCCATGGCAACAAAAGCAAAATATATTGATCTTGGGCATCAAAATATCAATAAATTCCAACAAAGAAAGATTTTTAATGATGCTGGAACAAAGGGAAGTAATCAACTTACTTACTATGCAAGTGCGAGTAGCCTGACTGTAACTGGTCAATTAGAGTAGCTTCTCTTTGACTGACTGTTATTTGACCGGAAGTTCCCCATAGTCATAGTAAATAGTAAAGTAGTTCTAAATCTGACTAGTCAGGAGACAAAATGGCTGTCCCCAGCCAAAAAATGTCGCAACATGCAGAAATTTATTGGGGAATATACAAATCTGTGGCCTGTTCTCAAGCTGTCTAGTAAAGGGAGGAAAGGGTTTTATGTACTGTGCTCTTTGGCCATTATGTCTATATTCACAAATGAAATTATATTTTAAGTACACCTATATAGTATTCTGGAAAATGTCCTCAGACTCATGAAAAATGCCTCCAAGGTTCTGGGTAAGAGTCATTTAGGGTTGGCATCTCTTTTATAGCCCTGGGGTCAAATTTGGCTCCATGCCAGCAATCACAAGCATGGGCTTATAATTAAAGGGACTTCAACTTAAATTGTAATCAAGGGAAATAACACCTGTTTATAAGAAATGAAGTATGTTACTATTGACCTCCCCTGATGATCTAACTGCAATAATACATGATTGAAGTTGCTATGCAAGTTTTTTGGACATCAAATTGTTCTGTTATCATGGAAAGTGATATATTTTGATGTTAATAGTTATGCTCAGGTGGAATATTTAACTTAAACTAAGGTGTCTGTCACTTAGTTTTCTTTCCAGAACTTTACCTTTCATGCCTGCTTGTAATCACTGACAATCTTTGCACTGTAACATTTTAAATAGAGATGTTTTCTTTGTGTGTAGATGGGGAATGTTTTCCAAGTAAGTTTATCACTATGCAGACCTTTTATACTGTATGCTGTGTGTCTGTCAATACAAATTAAGTGCATATTACTCTTTAAGAAAGGAAAAAAATTTGCCTGGACCATCTTAAAATCCCTTGCAGAAGATGAATGTAGCTTAAAGGTGGGTACTTAGAATTTTCACATAACACCAAATCAAAAAATATATATATCTCTGAAATGTATATGAAAAAACAATACAAATCATTCATAATTAAGAATCATAAAATTACCAAAAAAATTTTTTTGGCTGGTATTCCCATAAAAGGCTACGTAGCCTCTTAAGCTATTTTTAGATTTCGCGCAAAAAAAAAAAATGCATCGTGGGAATGTTTTGTGACTGGCACGTGACTAATGACGCTTACATTGCATAACAAGCATGTAATTATTTTTCATAATATCTTCTTTGGACGCTATGTTTGAAGCTTCGTCTGTGTATTTCAGGTATGTAAATGAGCAAGTTATTCATGTAAAAATAGAACTTGTTTCCTGTCGATGTCGACCTTGGCCGTAGTAAATCTCTAATTTCTCATGTTGTCGGATGGTTTTGGACTACTAGGGTTTTATGACTGACTATTATAAGGCTTTGGGAGTATAAGGATGATATTTTTGTACTTTTGTAAAATTTTCGTCCCAAATTCTGAAGTGCCACCTTTAAGTGATTATATTTGTCTTTTATAGGATAGGAAACATTGTTGCAATAGAAGAGAATCCTTTTCCCATAATGTTTTCAAAAGCTTTCTCTTCAAAGGTTGTTTACATTTCGATTTATGTGTTAGAGGGTCAAATAGCTAGTGGAGCAATACACAGGGCCATCATGGCCCAATTGTTTCATGCTTACTATGATAACATTTATTTCCTGCTTTGTACAAATTGAAGCATGGTATCCAACTGAGGTTGCTTCCTTTCTCTTATCCATTTTAGTATATAAGGATAAGACTAGGCCCTCATTTCCAGCCAAACATTTTTACCCGCACAGACAATTATTACGTGGTAAGACCTGCATGGTAGACCATTTCATAGCTGCATTTTCATCATTTTCATTATAACTGCATGGTAATCTCACAGTTTTATCCATTCATTTTGGCTGCCATGTTTTTGTTGAGTCTTTTTTAAAGACGAAAAGGCATAATTACTCAATAATAGACTTTTTAAAAAGGATAGTTTGAAGAAATCAGTGGAGGAAGCATAGATTTTGGGTATATGAAGTACTCCAAACAGAAATGTGAAAAAATTTTAACCAGATTTAATATTTTAAGAGCTGCAACAGCTAAGCGAGCAGTACATAAAATATTTTTATATGACATCTGTTATGATGAAGCATGTTCTTGGATATGTGGGACCACTGATTCCAAATAAGGCGGCTGTCTTGTTTAACTCTTTACCACATAATTCCTACTTTTGACGACCCTGAGGAAGAAGCCTTTAGAAAACAATGTGGAAAAAGGAGAAAATGCTGGTAACCAGCATTTTCTCCTTTTCCCACAATGTTTTCTTTCCTTCCCAAAAGAAATTTCAAATTTTTCAGTCACTTATATTTTGTTGTCTGCTAATGCTTTCAATTTGGACCAGTTTAAAATTTTGTTTGGTAATGACATTAAAGTTTGGTCGTAGAGACCTGGGTGTTCTTGCTCATACAATATCAGCTTTCCATGAGTTGAGTAGACAATGCTGGTATTCTACCCTTGGTTGCCACATTTTAAGTGGTATGTAAACAGAAAAAATTCATTGAATATGTTGTGTTCTATATATGGGTATGTGGATATTTTACCGTGCAGTAAAAAACCAACATGTTTATTTACTGCACGGACGCTTTGCCATGTGCTGAAAATGCATGGTTGGATGTGAGACAATGAAAAACTTAACCCATTACCACACAATCCCTACTTCTGACGCCCTTGAGAAAGAAGCCTTTTGAAAACACTAGGAAAAGGAGAAAATGCAGGTAACCAGCATTTGCTCCTTTTCCCACAAAGTTTTCTACCCTTCCCAAAAAAATCAGATTTTCAGTAACTTTTTTGTTGTTTGCAAATGCTTTCGTTTTGGACAAACCTAAAATCTTGTCGTTTGGTAATGAGTTAACTTGCTTTAACTTTCGTTCTCTGCATAAAGAAAATCTGCATCACCTGCGCAGATAAAATTGCGTAGGTGCAAACTGCATAAATATAGATAGTGCTCTGTAATTCATAGACTTTGAAAACATCCATGTAAGAATTTGACCCCTTACTCTTTATCAGACAAAAAAGGTTGCAAACTCGTCCAAATTAAAGATATTTGCCAAAAACAATTTAAATGTGGTAGAATGTGGTGTTGTAATAAGAACAAACATCATTGCAAGTGAAAAAGTAAATACTGATTACTATCAATTTCTCCTTTTCAACAACTTTAAAGCCTTCTCCCTGAAGTTTGTTGAAACTCATGATTGTTTGGTTATCTATCAAACAGAAAGTTCAGCATTGTAACTACCCTGATGGAAAAGGCTTTGAAAACATAGAAATAGTGAGAAAATGCTAGCAACCTACACTTTTTCCTTTCCACTGTGTTCTTGTACAGATAACTGTCCCCCAAAGGCGATGTTACTTTTTGACTGGTCGCCTCTGGGTACAGAGACAATCAAGACGAAATCAGTTGAAAGCTTCATTCAGATTTTGTGCGCAAGTTTGAACTCTTATAATTTCCCAAATAGAGCACAAAACTAGGATTTAAACATACCTGTGGCTTGCGTATTCAATATTCCTTTATTTGAAATACAAATATTTTCAATTTGAACACTGATCATGACAAAAAACCTTGCATTTCATTACTTGAGTTGTTTACGTTCTCCAAAACATACAAAATGGCCGCCATGCGGGATAAATTTCGTCCATGATTTTTCCAAGATAAACGTGTTGTAAACTACTTCTACAAGCTTTTTATGTACTGAATGGTTTAACAAAATTATTTTTGGTCATGTTCAGTACAAAAAATTAATTGCATTTTGCTGCAATACAGATAAAATCGACGAAACTGAAAGTCAGTATTGCGCTCAATATTTGTAACTGGAAAATTTACGATGGACTTGAGATGGTACGGTGTACAGTAAATGTCCAAATATGTAAAAGATCACTGGGGCGTCTCATTATTGAGACTACTTTTCCAAAAACAATGACATGATTTGTTTTTATCTTTAGATCTTCAAATGTTTCAACAATACAGCAAAGTATAAAACTAAGTCATGATAAGCCTTGCGCAAAGTGAAAGCACTTGCAGAAAACAATTTCAGTGTGTTTTAAATGGTGCAGTCTTCCTTTTTATAAGATGAAAAACATTGTGGGGAAAGGAGAAAATGCTGGTTACCAGCATTTTCTCCTTTTCCAATAATGTTTTTAATAGGCACAGGGTTGTGAAAACTGGGGTTATTGTTGTAAAAGGTTAAGGGATAAAGCTAGACACTCTAATTAGAGCTTCATATTTGGTACAAATGGATGAAACACTATACAGATATCTATACTAGAACTGTCCAACAACAGGATATTAAAGCTGCTGTTGAGAGGCAAGATAATGAATTTCTTGGTTCTCCATGTTTGATAGGGGCTGTAGCAAAAGGAGGTTTAATGGTCAACTGCTGCTGTTTAGAATTTTTCCAAAAGTGGAACCGAAGCGCAGCTTTTGCACATAGGTCATAACAAGGTTGCAACAATGACTTAACCAGTTTCCCAAACGACAAACTTTTGGACTAGACCAAATTGAAAGCATTTGCAGACGACAATTCAACTCTTGCTGAAAAGATTATTTCTGTCTATGATAGGGTAGAAAACATTGTGGGAAAAGGAGAAAATGCTGGTAACCAGCATTTTCTCCTTTTCCCACAATGTTTTCAAAAGGTTTACTAATCCAGACCTGTAAAAACCAGGGATTGTTTGGGAAAGGGTTAATAAGCCTATATCTCGTGCTGTACTGGAGGCATAGTAGAAAAGCAACAACAGAGTGACAGGATCATGACCAGAGCAGTGAGATCATGATTGAAGTGTACCATAAGTAAACTGGAAACGCCTCTTTGGGGAATTTTGGAGAAGTGCTATGTCCTCCATGAGGGCCGGGAGTCGATTTGCCACCCAGTGGAATGGGGGGTACAATGCTCAATGCACTGTGAGTTAATTTCTTGTGGGAAAATCTGTGATCCTGTATTTCATAGCATTGCAGTTGGTGTAGATCAAGATATATTGCTGAAGAATTTGGCAATTCAAAATGCCTCTGATGTACAAAATAAGAACCTTTTACCAGAGGAAAAATTGTTAAAATAATTTCGAGTCAAAACATTATAGCAGATGACAAATTCAAACAAGGATTTTTCTTTGAAAGATTAAAAACATGATGGAAAAAGGAGAAAATGCTAGTTATCAGAATTTTCTCCTTTTTCCACAATGTTACGAAAAGTCTTTCTCCCCTGTGGCATGAAAAAATAGGGCAAGTGTGGTAGAGGGCTAAGTAGCAGTAAGGAAGGTGATTCATTACTGGAGGATGAGGGTTAATCTATCTGTCAATATGTTTTGTCTATTTGCAGGAGACAGAGAGAAGTAAAGAAGCCTTTATGGATATGTTGGCCTCCAGATATCCCCAGTATGCAGAAAAAATCAGCTCCACAGCTAGTGAGGACGGATTTCCTGTAAGGGTGAGTTTTAACTCTGTACCAAACAACATACTTTTAGACTGGTCCGATTTGGAAGATTTGCAGGCCACAAAATTAATGTGACTCAAAGTTGAAATTTGTTTTTGGAAAAGGTAGAAAACATTGTGGGAAAAGGAGAAAATGCTGGTTACCTGCATTTTCTCCTTTTTGCACAATGTTTTCAACTGGTTTCTTTCTCAGGGTCATCAATTAAGTAGGAATCTACTAAGTACTTGGGGTGTTGAGTCAGAGGCTTGATGACCCCAGCTGTTGAAACATTCATTTGTTAAAATGCAAGATGATTTGGTAAAGGAGTGGTGATTTTTTTCATATCTTCAAATTGTAATTAGTCAAAGAAAGCAATTTTTTCAGAGATAAAATCAGTATTTCTTGGAATTTGTCATAGAACTTTAACATTTTAACCCTTTCCTAAACAAGCCCTTGTTTTTACGTGTCTGCAGTACAAGTCTTTTGAAAACACTGTGGGAAAAGGAGAAATTGCTCATAACAAGCAATTTCTCCTTTTCCCACAGTGTTTTCTACCCATTTGGAGAACTTTCTGCCATTTTTATCAAATTTGAAATTGTCTGCAAACTCTTTGAGTTTAGAAGAGTCTAAAATTTGTTGTTTGGTAATGGGTTAACTTAAGTTTTCTGAAAAAATTATGGAGGAAAAAGAGAAAATGCTGGTAACAAGCATATTCTCTTTTTCCTACAATATTCTCTGCAGGGTGATTAATTGACAAATCCCTTCAATTGAGCCAGATTAATTTGTTGTCTGCAGTAGCATTGAGTTTGGATGAATCCAAAATTTTGGTCAGTTGATGAAGAGATATCTTTCCTCCACAATGGATGCAGTACAAAGCTCTTGCAAAATCTCCAGATTATAATCTTGAAGCCCTTGAAATGTTAAAAAGCACTCTCTGCATCATGTTCAAACAAAAATTGAGCTGTGTGTTTGCTTGTTAGCGGAAGTAATACATAGTTAACCTTTTACCAGACAACAAAATTTTAGCTTTGTCCAGATTGAGAGCGCCCATCTGGGTGGCTCAGTGGTGAGCGTGTCGGCCTCATGACCTGGTGGTTTTGAATTCAATACCCGGTTGAGGCGAACTTTCTTTCCCTCATATTTTCACCTCTCACCTCTGCTGAAGCATGTGAGAAAAGTAGTCTGTGGGTTTGGAAAGAAAGTAGTGTTAGTACTGGTATGAGAAAGCCAGGAAACACATGTGCGTCACCGACCGCCATGATATGAACTTGGCTGTTAAAGTGGCGTTAAACACCAATACAACCAACCAACCAGATTGAGAGCATTTGCAGACAACAATTTCAGTCTGGCTCTAATGGTGCAATTATTCTTTGATGGAGAAGAAAACATTGTGGGATATGAAGAAAATGCTGGTAATCCTGAGCACTTTCTTCTTTTCCCACAGTGCTTTCAAAAGGCTTCTTAAGGTCGTTAAAAGTTGTCATAGTGTGAAAAAAAAGTTGAACTTCCAGGTAGCTAAGAACAATCTTTAACTCTTTACCACATGAGAAAATTTTAGGCAGGTCCAAATTGAAAGCATTTACAGACCACAAAATGAAGGTGACTGAAAAATTAAAATTTGGTTTGGGAGGGGCAGAAAACATTGTGGGAAAAGGAGAAAATGCTGGTTACCAGCATTTTCTCCTTTTCCCCCAGTGTTTTCAGAAGGCTTTTTTCTCAGGTTCATTAAAAGTTGGGATTGTGTGGTTAAGAGTTAAGGCCAGTGCTAATAGTGTAGATCAAGATTAGACTGCATCTCAAGGTCTTAAAAGTTTGTATTTTTTGGTCAGCCTAAAACTGTGGGCTTCATCTACTTTAAATGTTTTATTTCCCTTGTTTTTAATCTGTTACCTTACAACAAAACTTGGCATTTGTCCATAATTGAAAACATTTGCTTCATGTAGCTCAGGGAAATAGGTTTGTTTTTGAATGGATTAAAACATTGTTAGGAAGGGAGAAAATGCTGCTTAACATCACCTTCTCCATTTCCAACAATATTTTCATGAGCCTAATTTCTGTTAGAATCATTAAAACTTATATAGATATTGTGTGGTAAAGGGTTAAAAATCTGTCTTCCATATTGTCATTTAACCCTTTACCACACACAACTCTGACTATTGATAACCTTATAGAAAGAAGATGTTTGAAACATTGGAGAAAAAGGAGAAAATGCAAGTAATCAGCGTTTTCTCCTTTCCCACTATGTTTTTTTCTATATCAGACACAAATTCCATTATTTGAGACGCATTTAATTTCATCTTCAGCCCAAAATTTAAGTGTTTGGTAAAGAGTTAAGTAAGAGATTATTTGGTAAAGGGTTAGAGCAATTAGTGCATTTTCAAAAATGTCTTTTATTCAAGAATCTAAACAAAGTAGGAAATGTTGATCTTGGGCAGTATGCTGCACATTTAACCCTTTACCAGACGACGAAATCTCAGCCTTGTCTAAAATAAAAGCATTTTCAGGAGACAATCAATTTTCAGTGTGGCTGAAAAGATGCATTTTTTTTTTTATAGAGAAAAAACATTGGTAACAGGCATTTTCTCCTTTTCCCACATTGTTTTCAAAAACCTTTTTTCGCAGGGGCATTAAAAGCCATAATTGTGTGGTAACTGGTTAATGCTGTACAATCTGAATCGACACCATTTTACAAAAGCAACTAGATCTACTATCACTGTGCACTTTGAGCTCTAAGGGATAAGTTTGTCTGGTTTATGATAATTCTTATCATATTTATCTTCCTTAATATGATGATGATCTAAAATTATTTCAGTCAATTAAGCCATTTTCAGATAAAGATGGTTTCATCTTTCAAGGGGAACTTAGCTCTTTATACAAAATTTTAGGCTAATCAAATTTGAAAGCATTTGTAGATAACATATTAAACCTTTACCACACAATGACGACTTTTAACCCCCTTAGGAAAAAGCCTTTAGAAACATTGTGGGAAAAGGAGAAACTGCTGGTAATCAGCATTTTCTCCTTTTCTCACAAAGTTTTCTACCCTATCAAAGCAAAGTTGCACCATTTGAGCCACTTTAAAACTCTCGTCTGCAGCTGTCGAAGCATTCATTTGCAATTGGGATAGATCTAAAATTTTGCTGTTTGGTAATGGGTTAAAGATGGCTTATATGGCAGAATTTGTCTTTGTTCTAGTAGAAAACAATGTGGAAAAAAGAGGAAATGCTGGTTTCAGGCATTTTATCCTTTCATGCAATGTTTTCAAAAGGCCTACTTCTTTGACTTGTTAAAACTTGTGATTTTCTGGTAAAGGGTTAAGAAGTCATCATGACATTTTAGCTCAACTGAGCACAAGAATGCTCAAGTTGAAGTTCTGTAATGTGCTTTAATGTCTGTTGTGGGTTGTATGTTGAGGGACCCCCTGTGTCGTGTTTATGAATTCTTCATGAACATTTCATGAAAACAACATGAAGTGTTCATGAGTTGAATTCATGAATACTTCATGAATAAGAAATGAACAGAAAATGAGACAAATTCATGAAAAAATCGTGAAATGATGGTTCATGAATTGTTCATGAAGGATAAAATGCATAAAACATTCATAATTCAAGAACACATACAAGTTCTTAAAAAAATCATGAATGAAGCATTGGTTTATCTTCATGAAAAATTCATGAATTTTTAATGAACATACATTTTTCATGAAGTTTTCATGCATTTTTTTATTCATAAATTCAATGTCTCATTTTCTGTTCACTTCTTCTTCATGAATTCTTCATGAATTAATATTCTTGAAATTTCATGAATATTGTCTAGTAGAGTATTCATGAATACTTCATGAAAACAAGTAGTTTTTAAATTGGTCAAATTCATGAATACTTCATGAATATGAGGCAAGCTGAAGATGTGCAAAATGCATTAAAATCTCATGAAATGTGGATTGATTGAATTGTGTTTTACGCTGTTTTCAACAGTATTTCAGGCATGAAATAGAGATTCAAGAACAATTCATACAGTAGAATATTTCCTTTTTTAATTTATGGTGATAGTGACCATTATGGCCTAACTGACCATGGTCTAACTGAAACTGCTCATTGATCTAACACAAAAATACAACTAGAGCGGCCACTGAATGTGATTTGAACTTTTTCTTCAGTTTCCTCTTCATGGGACTTATAAGCAGCTCACTTTGTTCTTCTCCACCTTCTTCATAGGAGTCCTTAAACCAGGATTGTTTGGTTACCATCAAATCGGACTGTAAGATTTATCTTCATCTGTATTCTCATTTTTCCTGAATTTTTTCTTTATTAACTGGATTTTCTCTGTCATCTGTTTTTTCTAAAATCTGTGAATTTTTTCTTCAGTTTCCTCTTCATGGGGCTTATTAGCAGCTCACTTTGTTCTTCTCTACCTTTTTGTCATGTTTGAGCAGATTCAATAAGCCTTTAGTATTCCTGGTTCTATGTCACAAATTTGGGACCAAGAGTGGACTCTTCACAACTGCACTGTAAAAATCAAATTAAAACAGTGATTCGTTTGTTTGAATTTGAAGTCAAGTCTGATATGTACAACTCTTACAATATGTGAGTCAACTTCATGCAACGTTTGTTGAGGTTGCACCTAGTAAAAATAAGCCCCCCCCCTTTTGGCTGCCATGGTTTAAAAAAAAATCAGACAATTTCTAACCCTTAACCAAACAATCCCTGAGATAGAAGCCTCTGGAAAACATTGTGGGAAAAGGAGAAAATACTGGTTACCATCATTTTCTCCTTTTCCCAATGTTTTCTACCCTGCTGGAAACAAGTTTCAGTGTTAGAGTTCCATTTGTGTGCAAGTGCTTCAATTTGGACGTCTAATATTTCCTTGTTTGGTAACTAGTTTAACCCTTTACTCCATAGATACTTATTTTTACGCGTTGCTTGTAGGAGTCTTTAGAAAACATTACGGCAGAAGGTGAAATTGCTCGTGAGTCATGACGAGCAATTCCACCTTTTGTCACATTGTTTTCTATGCTATCAAAAGGTGTCATATACACATAAGAAATGGTGTCATCCTTGCTGTTATTTAGGGTCAATTAGAGATACCATAGAAATACCTTATGGGGTAAAGCCGTTTAAAAGGGTTCACAACAGTATTTAGTGAACTACAAAATCATTTCAAAATCTGGCGATTGGTTACAGAGAATGATTTTTAAGATTTTACAGGTTCCCTTGTTCTACCCATTGTCCAATCAGCCACTTCAAATTGCCTTTTCAGTTTTTTTATTGATTGTAAGCAATAGATTTACATAAGTATCTTAATATAACGGACCTTTTTGCTGCAAATTTTCAATATGGATTGCTTTACCCCTGGATGGGAACCATTAGTGCTATACCCTCTAATATGAAATCTTACCTACAGATTTTTAGCCTAGGGGCAAGTGAACATTTGATTTAAAAAATTAGTGGGAATACCGATCTTATGTACACAGACTTCTTAGAATGAAGTGGAAAGAAAAACTTGCAGCTCTGGCATGCATTCATTTTTATAACTGTTAAATTGCAGAAATCTAAATTTAGTCATTTTTTTTGTCTATTTACTTCTTCTCTGATATTTTGTTTATTAAATGCTTATGCTGTAAAACAAGAAGGTCCAACCTCCATTCTTTCCGCATCCTCATCTAATCCATTGGTTGTTACATATTTTCATTCCAAATGCGACCAAAGTTTTAACTAATTTTTATACTGATAATGCTTCAAACATGAATTTGTGTACACCATGTTATTTACTCTTGAAATTCATCATAAAAAATGAAAAGATAGTTTTAAGTGCCCCTGATGATCAGTCGATGTTTGAAAAATTTTGTCAACTGTCTATCAAATGTTTCAGAAAAAAAAAACTATTAAAATATAGATAAATGATGATTCATGCTTACCATAGTCCTATCTTATCCTCTCCACATGTTCAGATGCCTCTAACTCATTCTCCATCAAGACAACATTGACGAAATCTTGTAAATATGCACCTTTCTCTGTTACATAATCTTAATCTGAAATAAATGCATACAACTATATCTTGGCTGTGACAACGTAGCCTTTGCTTGTATATTGTATCAAGCTGGTGCATCGGTCGACACAATTGCAGACAAAAAATTAAAACTGTCTCAAAATTGGTTTTTACCTTTGGAAGGGTACAAGCATTTTCTTCTTTTTCCACAATGTATTCATAAGCCTATAATGTCTAGGTTGTTAAATCTGGAAACTGATTAGTGTAGAAATAAATGAAATGTAATTTTCAGGCAGAAAAAAATGGCAAAAATGTGGCTTCTTTTATCTTGTTTTGGTAAAAATATGGACATAGTTGATTTAAGATCAGACTGCACTTACTTTTAGTCTGATCTTTGTTTACATTTACAACAAAAATTACTTTACCAAAGGACAAAAATTTTAGACTGGTCCAATATGAAAGCACTAGCAGACGACAAAATAAATGTAACTCAAAAATTGACATTTGTTACCAGCAGGTTAGAAAACATTGTGAGAAAAGAAGATGCTGGGTCGTCAAAGTCGGGACTGTGTGGTAAAGGTTTAATCAAAATATTTACCCCAATAAATATGACTTGCAAGTTACTGGAATCCAATGTATTAGCAAGTCATTATGATCTGAGCCAGTCGCTCGCTCTTCATCCATAAATGTCTGTGACAGGTGTTGAAACAACCCCGTTTGTGTGAAATTTACACTAGCAAGAATGACATGGCAATCAAACAACAATTGTATTTCTTACTAGTTTGCTAAGCCTGACTCACTGATCGTTTAAAGCTAGTGTAGGTTATGATCAGACTGCACAGAACGTGCAATCTGATCTTAGATCTACACTCTCCAAGGAAGGATTATCATTCCCTAAAAAATACGTTAAAAACAACTAAATTTGAATTTTTCTATCGGTTTGAGTTTCATTTCACCCATTAAGCAGGAAAGGGGGTAAATAAAATACTTAGAAGATAAAAGGAAGAAGGTTTTAAAGTTGACATCTTGAATTTATATTTCCAACATGAACTTTGGTACGATTTCTCCAGAGAATTGGTTCCCAATCAAATTGGGGGTGATAACTCAAGGGGGCGAATACTTAGGGATAGGGTCAAAACGGCCCAATTCCGAAACGGCCCGGTCCAAAACGGCCCACTTTACCAAAACGGCCCACAAATATGGGTACCAAAACGGCCCACTTTTCAGAAATGGTCAAAATCATAGTTTGATTTAGATATTTATTTCAATATAGCTGAGTTTTTAACCTAACCTTTTCTGTTAATTTCATTTAATTATACTAAATAAATGTCGATCTATGTATATAAAATAAATGGTAAAATATGACCGGATTTGTTTGATGTTATTTTTAACACGTTGCGTGTATCTTCCTCAGATACTTTTTTCTTATCTAATTAACGCCTGACTGTCACAAACTTGTTTTTAAAGATGGTTTCAAACACAGGTGTTTGACTCTGTTTTGACATTGTTTTTGTAAGTTTTTTTTTTTATATATCAAGTTCACGAGTTTGTTGCATATATATTTGAAAAGAGTTAAATAAAAGATGATTGTAGGAAAGAAAGTGTCAGGTAAAAAAAAAAAAAATCAGGAAAAAAAACTATCAGTTCCCAAAAAGGAGACTATGGTAACAATTATGTTGTTTGTGATAGATATTTGGTTGATAGTTTTTATTGACTTTGTATAGAAAAAATGTGATATTTGTACATCTGTTTTTTTTTTTTTTTCTTTTTCTGGCCTTAGATTGGGAAGAAATGTTGTTGATACCTACAAAGGATTGGGAAATAACAATAGTCATTAAAATGTTTTTGACTTGTGCAAATTCATTTGTGTAATTGATTTATTTTTATAATTTTCCACCTGTATAATCCTAATCAAGGTCCATTTTTGACTTAGATGAAGTCACCGATTATGCCAAACTGTTAAGAATATGTTGTCTTTAATCTTTGTCTTTAATCACCATTTAATTTCATTTCTGATTGATCTTTAACTTTTTATTTTACTCATAGCTAGTATTCAAGAGACATTTAAAAACCTGTGAAAGCATTGTAGGTAAAAGAGAAACTGTTTCTATATAGCATTTAGGGTGTGCTAAAATGCCATAAATTACTTACATAAAGTATCAAATTAATAAATATATGATTTAAAATAAATATTGATAAAGGATCACAACTTTGACAGACATTGATTTTTTTTTCGTGATAGATCTACTTTCTTTCCTAGCAAAAATTTACTCTTTTATTCCCGATACTTTTTTTTCCTGATACTGTCTTTCTGATTACCATAGAAGATGTAGATTAAATTCGGCCTGTGCATTTTTTCCTTTCAATCGCATTATGCTCCAGTTTATTCCATTTTTATTTAAAACTGACCTGGAAAAAAGGGCTAGAAAACTGCTTTGATTCCTTCTCTAAATACATGTATTTGGGTGAGATGATCGAACAAATGCATGAAAACTTGCATACATAATAAAAAACATTACATGTATACAGCTTCCATTACTTAAGAATAAAGCAAGAAAAAAAGTGGGCCGTTTCGGTTGTGGGCCGTTTCAGTTTTGGGCCGTTTCGGTATTGGGCCGTTTTGGAAGTGGGCCGTTTTGACCCCCATTCGAATACTTACACCAAGAAATCCACTTACAGTTTTTGTAGTCCGCTATTAGAGCTTGATAAACAATTCCATTAAATCTCGTCGATGTCCTGTCTCCTTCCATCGGTGTTTGCAACAGCCAAGCATTTTCTTGGGTCCAAATCGTCAGGAAATGTATTCGAAAGTTCTGTTTCTTTGCTACGACAGGACCCGCTTCGAGTTTGAACACATGGTAAATGTCGGAAATTGCCGAAACTTTCCGAGGTAATTTCTTTAATTTCGGTTAGAAAGGAATGCCGTGAAAATGTGAATTAATACGAGATTTCTATCGAAAAAAATGATACAAACACTAAGAGAAGTTTAACAGGTGCAAAATATGATCTGTTTGAAACGGTTCTTTCAGTCAAGTTTACGCCGTAAATATACGAACCATCGGAAATCCCTGATCACATTAGGTGGAACCCGCATATTGGCTAAAAACAATATCCGGTGTAATGTTCGTCATCTATTTACGTCGTCCAAGAGTCACGGAGATGAGTGATGTAAAACATCGAAAGGTCTTGCTACAATGTGTAAAAAGGCGATTTATCAAAAGAAAAATTTCAACGTCTGTAAGCATTTGCTTTGGCCGACACATGGTATTACTTTCATAAATCTTTGTATGGCGAACACGGGTAAAATGGTAGGAATACATTCGTCCCTATTTTCATTTGCGTTCATTCTTTTGCTAATCCATTCCATTCGCAGTATCTTTTACTTGCTCACGTGTGACCCGGCACCCTACTAAACTTGGCTGGCACCCATTCTTAATCAATGATTATGAAATATAAATACTTAAGCAAAATATCCTTTAAAATGTCAAAAAGTTTTATTTCACTTCCGAAATGTTACATTTTTCCGTCAAGAATTAGTGATTTTTGCTGGAAAATAAGCAAAATCCTTGTTGGTCAATCAAATTCAGGCTCCCAAGAGCCTCTTGTTCTTCACAACACTTAATCCAGGACACAAAGCTAAGCTTTATTGTGGCAGTTTTTTAATTTTATTGAAGACTAATACCAATTTGCTACTTCTCAACTCGTGAATTATGGAATCAAAATCACAATCAACTGCAAAGGCATTATGCACTGTTATGTCAGGATCTACATGTAGGAAAAAAAAACTTGGTATGCTTACATCACATGATTCAAATGCTGGGATTTGTAACCTTAAGATAGAAAACATTGTTGGAAATTGAGAAAACACCTGTATACAGCAATTTCTTCTTTTCTGCTTTTGTCTTTTACTGCTCAAGCGGAGCTTTTAGGATCACCCGGTGTCCGTCATGCGTCGTCAACAATTCTTTAAACATCAACTCCTTCTAAACCACTGGGCCAATTTGGACCAAACTTGGCTGGAATGTTCCTTGGGAGGTCCTCTTTAAAAAATGTTCACAAAATTTGATGCCATCAAAAACTGGTTGCCATGGCAACCAAATGGAATTTTCTACAAATATTTTTTAAAGATCTTCTCTAAAACCGCAATACAGATTTTGAAATAATTTCTCAGAGATATTCCTTGGTTAACCCTTTCCAAAAAGTGTTCGTGAAATTTTGATGCATCAAGAAACGTGGCTCTGGTGAATAGGGGCTACTTGCACTATACAGAAATGGAGGAATTCTTAAAAATTATTGTTCTCTGAAACCATGTGTCAGATTTTGAAATAATTTTAAAGAGATGTTCTTTTTTATGTCTAGAAGGTGAAAATTATAGTATGAAGAGGAGAAAAAACTTGGTATTGGCATTTTTCCCTTTTCTAATGTTTGCAAAAGCCTAGTTCCTCAGGGTCAGTAAAAGTTCTGAGTCTTTTAAGTATTAAGTGTCCAAAAATCAGCTGTGTATTAAATATGAATACAGAAATTTTTGTAAAATATTTAAAGAATAATTATATAGGATTCATTCATTTATGTAAAACCACCCTTGGTTAATAACACAGCTTTCTTAAAACAATTGGCCAACTACTTTAGAAATTCATGAACTATTCTTGAAAGGTTGTCCATTTCAGGTTGATGTAATTTGAAAACTAGTAATTCATGATTCTTGAACTTTTAAGGAACACATTTATTCATGAAATATTCAAAAAAAATCCTTGTGATACTATCATGAATACTTCATGAACATTTGGAACTCTTCAATAATTCTTGACCACTTCATGAAGTGGATAGTGACATACTTCATGAATAAAACTTCATGAATATAACCTCAAGCATTGATTAAGAATTGTTCATGAAGTATTCTTAAAAGAGTGAAAAATTCTTGATTTCATGCATTTTGTTTCGCAGGGGACAGAATTGAGGTGACTAAATTGACAAATCTAAGATAATCATTGTCTGTATTCTAGAGAGCACAATTTTCAGTCAGATAGTCATGAAAATTGCTCAAAACACTGTATGGTTTCATCATCACAACCAGAAGCTCTCTAGCTCAATCAATCAGAGATGACTTTACTCCAGTGAGATCTTAGTGCTAATGGCCTTCTTGTTAAGTATGGCGTCTGTCTGTAAAAACTGTGTAAAAACTGTGTTGATCTAAGATCAGACTGAACATTTCTTACCTTATTATGTCTGTAAAAACTTTGTCAATCTAAGATGACTTTACTCAAGTGAGCATGTTAGGGCTAATGGCCCTCTTACTTATAATGGCTCCTGTCTGTAAAAACTGTGTTGATCTATGATCAAATTGAACATTTTTAGCATATTATATGGTGAAGACATTGAACCCTAAAACACTTGTAAAATATAATGTGATCTGCAAATGCTTTCAATAGTGTTCCAAATTTTTTCTGGTAAAAAGTTACTTATTACTCATTTCTTTATTATCCTGTTTTACTTCTCAAACTGTGACTGTCTTGCCTTTGCAAATAAGCCCGAAATAAAACAGCTATGGGGACATACATGCTTCCACCCTTCCAGACAAAGAGTTTTATATGAAACATGCATATGAAGTAAAGCCTTTTTGTGGTATTTGTTGAAGACAATACCACTATGATTTCAGTATTGAATTTTGAAGACCATGTATCGTATTTTGTGCAAAGCCAAAGGAAATAAACCCAATTAAAGTGGTTTTTTTCACAGGCAAATATTTTTTTTCTGTAGCACTCAGAGTATCAATTGGAAATGACATGTTAAAATACACTAGGTCCGGCCATCTATCTTGGTAATTCTAACTTTCATCCCAAAAACCAGTTCGTTCCATGGCTTGTTTGTCCCATGATTGGGCGCTACTCCATTTGATTGGGCATGAATATTTATAGATAGAATTAATTGATTGTAATGTTGGGAATCAAATGTTAATGACCAAGGATATTGAAAAACCATAGTTTTCAGGTACAAACTTAATTTGATATGATATAGTCTCATGGTTTCTCTCTTTATCTAACATGCATCCTATTTGTCAAGGGACATTACTCCTGACCCCTCCTAATGATCAAAAGGGAGTCCACCAATATACAAATAATTTAACTTTGTCATGAGTACTCTCCCTTCAACCAAAAAGGTTTTCATTTGCTTAGTAGGTTGACTTTCAAGTCATTATTTGAATAATATTTCTCTTTTCCTTCACATTATTAATTCCACACAATGACTTCCTTACTAAATACCACTTCTGCATTCTAAACGCTTTGATTATAATCAGAAACCATTAAAGATGGACTGGCAAAATCTTCCAATGATAAGACAGCTAATGAAAATGACAGTTAATTATCTACTGAAAACGTACCTTACTTGTTACTCTTTACCTGAAACAACAAAATCTTGGTCTAGCCATGCTAGTCTAAAGTGAAATGATTAACAGTTGACAAACAAGATTTAGAAACTGGTTATCACCATGTACTTTTTCCCATATGTTTCCTTCTCTTGAAATCTTTACTGCACAATCCCAACCTCTAATGATCCTCAAAAAGAAGCCTTTTGAAAACATTGTTGCAAAAGGAGAAAATGCTGGTAACAAGCATTTTCTCCTTTTTCCACAATGTTTTCTTCACTATCAAAGAAAGATTGCACTATTTGAGCTACATTTGAATTGTCATCTGCAATTATGCTTTCAATTTGGACTAGTCTAGAATATTGTCGTTTGGTAAAGAGTTAATTGAAAATTTGCCAAGTACTATTTAAGCCACTTTGCTTTGTCGCCTGCAAAATGCTGTTATCTAGTCCGAAATTTCACCATTTTGTGAATTTTTTACCAAACAACATTTTTCACTGGTCCAAATGGAAAGCATTTGCAGACAACATTATTACATGACAAGCTCATTGTCTATGGAAGTGTTAGAAAAAAATGCTTACCAGCATTTTCTCCTTTCCATTCAAGATTTTTGAAGGCTTTTTCCTCAGGATGATTAAAACTTGGGACTGTGTGGTAAAGATTTATGCCCCAGCTTTAACTCTTTACCACACGAGAAAATTTTAGACTGGTCCAAATTGAAAGCATTTGCAGACGACAAAATAAAGGTGACTGAAAAATTGAAATTTGTTTTGGGAAGGGTAGAAAACATTGTAGGAAAAGGAGTTTTTCCCACAGTGTTTTCAAAGGCTTCTTTCTCAGGGGCGTCAAAAGTAGGGATTGTGTGGTAATGAACCAAACAACAGAATTTTAGACTGGTCCTAATTGTAAGGATTTGCAGACGACAAATAACAGGTGACTGAAAACTTGAAATTTATTCTGAGAAGGTCTGGTTTTAAGCAGCATTTTCTCCTTTTCCCACAATGTTTTCAAAAGGCTTCTTTCTGTTTCTCTTCAGAAGTTGCAATTGAGTGGAAAAGGGTTCAAACAGGACTCTGGAGTTTTGTTTGTGAAGGTGGCAAGGATCAGGTGAAAATGTGTGTTTTGTAAAGATAACAACTCTATCACTTTTCCTCATAAACATTTCTTATAGTCTTTTACCACGCAAAAAACCTGAGTTTTTACAACCTGAGAAAGACCTTTTTGTAAAAATAAATTTCTGAAATGCTGATAAGTAACATTTTCTCCCAGTTTATTCCTTTCGTTAACCCTTTCCCAGATGGCAAATTTTGGACCAGACCAAATTCAAAGCATTTTGCCAATGACAAAATAACAGTTGCTTAACCCATTACCACACAATCCCTACTTTTGACGCCCCTGAGAAAGAAGCCTTTTGAAAACACTGTGGGAAAAGGAGAAAATGCTGGTAACCAGCATTTTCTCCTTTTCCCACAGTGTTTTCTTCCCTTCCCAGAACAAATTTCAATTTTTCAGTCACCTTTATTTTGTCGTCTGCAAATGCTTTCAATTTGGACCAGTCTAAATTTTTCTTGTGTGGTAATGGGTTAAAAGATGATTTTTCTATATGATAGGATAGAAAACATTGTAGGAAAAAGAGAAAATGCTGGTTACCAGCATTTTCTCCTTTTCCCACAATGTTTCCAAAGACTTCTATTCCTTTCCCGTAAAAACCAGGGATTGTTTGGGAAAGGGTTAATGGATTAATCATATGAATTTTACCATATCTAACTCGTTACCAAACGACAAAATTCTATGTTTGTTCAAATCAAAAGTATTTGCAGATGACAAAATAAAAGTGATTGAAAATTTGAAATTTCTTTTGTGAAAGGTAGAGAACATTGTTGGAAAAGGAGAAAATGCGTAAGGCTTCTTTCCTAGGGTTGTCAGAAGTAGGGATTGTAAGGTAAAGAATGTATATGTTCTTAGCAAATACTTTGAATTTTGACAAGTCTAACATTTTCCAGGCTAAGGGATTGACCCTTTACCAAACAGCAAAACGTTAGACATGTCCATTGACAGCAAATTCAGATGGAAAATATGATATCATTCAAAGGGCGGACTTTGTTTTTGATATGGTGAAGAACACTGTTATAAAACAACAAAATGCTGTTAAAGAGCACCTCCCACCCCACCCACCCCACCCCACTTCCCGCTTTCCCTAAAATAACTCAATGGACATTTTCCTTCTAGTATAATACCAAGATAATTGAACATTCATGGCTCCCTTTTGTCAGTAGTGTTTTTGCCAAGTAGACAGTGTAGATCAAAGATCAGATGCCTGTTTGTGCTTTTTGATCTTGATCCACACTGGACACAAAGGCACCAGAATGATTTGAAAAAACTTTTACAGTCAACTTTTCTCCAGACTTACTTTAAATGCTTTTTGATTGGGGTGCTCACTTTTCTTTATCAAATGATAAGTTTAACCCTTTACCAAACAATCCAGAATGTGTAAAACCTTGAGAAAAAACATTGTGGGAATGGCAGAAAATGCCAGTAACCAATGTTTTCTGTTTTTTTCACAATATTTTCTATACTTAAAGACAAATTTTGGCAACAGAACCACATATGTCGTTATCTGCATAAGCTTTCAATTTGGACTGTCCTTTGGCAGAGAGCTAACAAGTGCATAGCCATATCAACGTAGAAGATAACATAGTTTTATCAAAGATGACAAACTTTGCTCAGTGGGATAAAGGACATGAATTTTAGCAAAATTTGACTTTAAATAGTACTGATTAATGGTGATTGAATACTTATGGCTAAAAGCAGTTTTGGTACTTGATGGTATACAGATCAGTATGTGCACTCTTCTTTTGAAACTGCAGCTTTAGATTTGCCTGGAGAATGTTCTTGCAAAACTTGTCAATGAAGAATTTTTTTATCCATTGGATGAAAATATCCATTTCATTACAGAGAAGTCTAAAGGTGTATGTACGTGGGATGATCAAAAAGATCGTGGACTACCTCAATATTTTGAAAACTACTACACATAGAATTACAAAATTTTGCATAGATGAGCATCAATTATCTGGTAACTGACTCGAGCTTTTAAATGTCCTCATATTCAAATAGGTAAAGTATAACATCATTTCAATGACGTTACATACTGCATTATTGCATAAAACGTGCCTTTTCGGGCCGTTATAAGCATGTATTAACGGGTAAAACTCGGGCGGATAACGGGAGAAAACGTGTATTAATCAGTAAATTCACGCGCCGTTAACGCCCGGGTTTGTATTATCAATATCCTCGATTCGGGCCTACCTTGTAAACAACGTTTGTCCTTGTAAGATTTTCACTAGACTCCGACCATCAAACTGTAGGAATTTGTACCATATTCGATCCTTTTCATGGCATGTCTTTGATGATATTAGTACACCACAAACAAACCTTTGCACAGAATCTCAGTCTAATCGAGATCTGCACAAAAATTCACCCGTGAAATGTACTCTAAACCAGCTACATCCCACCCACTTTTTAACGTGATCGGTCCGCCTCGCTTGATGTATATCGAACCCTCTGTCGCCTTCAGTTACAGAAATTTATATCCACGCATTCATCCTAGTTGTAATCGTCCAAATGTGTGCAAGTTTATTCCACATAAGTCCAGTGTGTATTAAAAATCAATAAAAGTGTATTTACAGCGAGAGAATCAAAACTGGCATATAGGACTAACGGCCCTTTCCTAATCGTAACAAAAACTTCTTCGCCGACTTCCGGTTTTGACCCATTTGCGTACAATACATTTGAAATTCGCTTATTTGCATTTCAATGGAAATATTTTTGCTATCTGTGCAAATTATTGTTAGAATACCTTTGATTTATGCAATAATAGCGTTAATTCACGTTTTTTTCGGTCGTTAACATTCGCAGAGGCCCTCAAAATACTTAAACACCCTCGTGCTTCGCACTCGGGCGTTAAAGCATTTTTCGGGCCTCTGCGAATGTTAACGACCTCAAAAACGTGAATTAACCCTATATTAGTGGTTTAAAATATTATTTGAGCTGAAATTAATCATTAAAGTTCTACATCAAACTCAAAAAGTATTTATTGGAAATCAAAAGCAATTTAGAACCAGTTAAAGGGGACTATGCACTCAAGAAATCTGATACTTGTTCATGGATCGGACATGTTTAGACAAAAGTGTCATGCTGCTAAAGATGACCCTAAATCTGGCCGTCCATCAACATCAGTCAAAGACAAAACCATAACGGCTGTAGAGCAGCATGCAAAACAAGATCGCAGAGATACTGTCAGGAAAATAGCTGATACATTTGACCTTTCATGTAGAAGTGCCCTGGAGATTTTGACAGGGAATCTTGGAATATCGCGTAATTGCACAATGTAGGTACCTCGGCAACTGACGCCTGAGAAAATGTGGGTTAGGATCGAAATCTTTAAAGAAATTGCTGAATGTATTAGGGTAGAGGGGGGTCAATCTTTACTGATCGTATTGTAAACATTGCTATGAAAGATAGGCATGCTTGAACGAGACCGAATCTAAACAACAAAGCAGTATTTTGAAATATTCAACATTGCCTTCCGCTGGTAAAGTTAACTTTTCAAAGTCACTTCGCAAAGCTATCTACGTCAAGTATTTCTTTTCCCCTGTTTTTCTTCTAAATCATAGTATATCTGCACATACTACAGTCAATACTGAATTTTATACTGCCAACGCTCTGTTTAATGTAGTCCTGACTCTATGTGTCCTCTGACTACTTTCTGTTTTGAAAGATTCTCTATGTGACATGCACTACCAGAGCAGAACAAAGCTAAACCTCCGTATGACCAGGTCCTTGATGGTAACGTCATGTAATGCGCTCCCACACGTGCTTCGTTCATGGAAATCAAGAATGAGTAAGTGCATAGCACTCAGAGGAGGTTACTTTAAAAAATAATGAAAACTCAAGTTGCTTTTTATAATAGTATTCCAATACTGGCACTTGTCCACGTTCTTTCTGATCACCCCTCGTAGAGTATTACATGTACCAGGTGTAACACGAAAATGTTTTTACTGCCCAGTATTGAAAATCATTAAGTTTTCACATATATGAAGAAATTTTGAATTTTGGTTAGTTTGTGGGCATTATCTTTGAATAGTAAAAGAACATTGTTGTGAAACAATAACATGCTGGAAACCAGCAATTTTTAATTTCACAGCAATGTTTTCAAAGGTTTTCTTCAGGGTCACTTATTAGCCATTTGGTTGTTTGGGACCAGGCTAAGTGTGATTTATGTCTATGTTTGATAAAAGCATACAGCATGTGCTTTTGTTCTGTGGAGATAGACAGTGTCAGGTAGCTTTTGATGGATTGAGTTATAACTCTTTGCCAGACAACATGGCCTTAAGACTTCCATATTGACAGCATTAGTTTTGCAGATAACAAGATTGACCGTATTTGACTCAAGTGATGGAATAAGCCTTAAATGGGCCCAAGTGGTGGTAAAAGCCTTTGAAAGGTAGAAAAAGATGTTGAGGAAAGGAGAAAATGCTGGTAACTGGTAACTTCTCCTTTTCCACTGATGTTTTCAAAAGCCTTCTAGGGTTTGTTAAAACAGAGGGATTGTTTTGTAAAGGGTTAAATTGTAGGCATAAAGTAGTGAACGCATTGACTTCTGAAAAAGATTTGAGTTTTATACAGTGATGTTAAGGTACTGTGACAAAAGCAGCAGTGAAGTTAACATTACAAAACGAGAAAATTACTCACAAAAAGCAATTTCTTCTTTTGTTGCTGTTTTCAGTTCTAAAACCAGTCTACTGCAAGACAGACAGTGAGTTTTGGAGATTATTATGTTAACAGATAAGGGAAAGTGAGTGGTTTGTGAAGCGAATATAATTATGAGGAAAAGGGAAACATGAAAGATAAGAGAGATATGTATGATACTTCATGTATGATGCAAAACATTTTGTGGTGTGCATGACCAGGAAATATTCATTAATTTTCTTTAAAGGTTGTACAAGGTGTGTTAAAACTGGATAGAGGAGACTAGCCTCACCTTATACAGGGAATTATTAATATTGTGTAACTTTAACATTTGATAGCTGCTAAGTGTGACTCACTGACCTTTAGAGGACAATGTAGATCAAGATCAGACTTCACAGAACATGCAGTCTGATCCATAATCTACATTGTCCTATGGGGCAATAACTTTTCTTCTATTAATAAGTTTGAAATAACATTTTTAAAGTTTTAGCAGTCGGTTTGAAAAGTCTATTTAAGTTATTCAGCAGGAAGAAGTGTTAATGGTTAATTAATTCATAGGATAGTTTTTTTGTGTGACCAATATTGTTCATGTCAGTTTTATGTTATGTATTTATTGGATGGCAGAATTGTAAGAATTGTAACTTAAAGATGTGGCTAAAATGAAAGGAATTTTCTGTTGATAAGGCAGCAAACATTGTGGGAAAGCAGAAAATGCTTCTGTTACCACCATTTTCTTTTTCTCCCATGTTTTCAAATGTCTTTCATCATCAGGGTTATTTGGACAATTTTTGACTGTGAAGCTAAGGGCTCAGAGAGAGCTGATGTGTGTCACAGAATTGACTCACCAGTCATCAGATTTTGGGCAATATTCATCATATTCTCTAGAATATTGGGTCTTTATGGTGTGATAAATACACGTTTGGACATTTCTAGTCCAAACATATAGCCCAAATGAATACAGTTTCAAGCTAGCTCTTGCCAAGAGTTTCTCAGCTGACAGTGAAGACCAAAGATTAGATGAGCAGCATTCAGAGCAGTCTGATCTTAATCAACACTGTCTGCAAAAGGTCAGTGGCTTAAGGGTTAAATCTTGGCTAACCAGGATGGCTAGTATTGGAATGAAAAATAACATGCCAAAATTTGAAATTTGAATTCCAGATCTGACAATGATGACTGATTGGTTTGGACATTTCATCATGGCCAATCAAATAGTTTGTCTTTGAACTTGGAAAAAAAATTGGATTTACTCGGCACTCACTTCCCTTAACTCTTTACCAAACAATCCCGATTTTTAACGACCCTGAGAAAGAAGGTTTTTGGAAACATTGTGGGGAAAAGGAGAAAATGCTGGTAACCAGCATTTTCTCCTTTTCCCACAATGTTTTCTATGCTTCCCAAATCAGATTTCAATTTTTGAGGCACATCTATTTTGTCGTCTGCAAATGCTTTCAATTTCGACTAGATCTTAATTTTGTTGAGAATTAATTGATTGAAAGTGTTTATTTTCCTCATTCTGCTGTCTAAAAGTATGCTAATAAATTTTCATTAACATTGTACCATAAAACAAAAGAGTAGACTTGTCCATATTAAAAGCATTTGCAGACAACAATTTAATGCAGGTTAAATGATTGAATTTTTCTTGGATAAGGTGAACATTGAGGGAAAAAGAAAAAAAACCCTGATTTCCAGCATTTTCTCCTGTTCCCACAACTTTGTTAGATTTAGGTTTTTACGTAGGGTCATAACTCTACCAAATGACAAATTTTGGATCAGTTCACAGGGTTCGAATTTCATTTTTTTATCCACTTGCAAATTTTAGCTAGTAGCTTTTATTTCCACTTGCAAAATTAAAACTGGACTCGCATTTTTTTCTTTTGGAAGCTCCGCTTGCCTACCAATTGTAAAGAACGAATGGCCGGTACAAACTGTTCAGTTCTATTCTATTATGTAACCTGTCAACCGAGACAACAACCAAACAAAAGCACCGTTAATTGACATTAGAAACCTCATTTAACAATCAATTCAATTCCAGTTGAATTTCTGTTCAAATACAAAGTTAAATTTCTACAAAACTTACAATGGTGGACGATTTTGTAAATGAAATCCGGACGTGTCACATCCGAATATCTGTGTGTCCGGTAACTGGTTTAGCGAGTCCACCACGTCTGACTTGCTTCTCGTTGCTATTCATTTTGTGCATAATAATTTATCTTTTCATGAAAGATTGACAAATGCTTTTGTTTCAAATCAGAGATTGAATTCGCCTACCATTTTTTTTTTTTTTTCATATAAAAAACGCAAAACCTCATTATCGGCTGTGAGTGCAGACGAACGCACTTGCCACGCGAAACTCGGATAACAGCGACATGTAAAATTATCAACAGCTGTCGAAGGGTATTCTCAGTGCGATATGACCGATGTTTATCCAGAACGAAAAGAATTACCTTTTTTATGTTCACATATGAAATTTAGTATACCTACATTCAGTAACTGTTCTTCAATAATTTCCACTCGCATTTTTTTGCAAGTGCTTGAAATTTCAACTTGCATTTTCCAATTCTGGCTTGCATTTTTGCGAGTAAATATGTGGGAATTTCGAACCCTGGTTCAATTTTAAAGCATTTGCAGATGAAATGATTATAAGATGTGAATAAAAATTTGAAATTGGACTTGAGAAGGGTTTACAACATTGCAGAAAAAGGAGACCAGCATGTTCTCTTTTTTTCCACAATGTTTTCATTAGCTGTCTTTCTCAGGGTAGTTAAAAGTCTAGATCATAAAAAGTGTTATCTGTGAAATTTGGAATGAAAAGGCTTTCATTCATCAAACAGAACAAAGATATGATGCCATTGTACACTGGATTTAGTTCCTAAGTTACTTATTATTTTGAGATTGGTCTTGTTAAGAAACAAAGAAAGGATTTCAGTATCTTGGGATCAAAGTACAACTATGACGGATACTATTGACAAAGAAAGCAAGATCATCAGGAGCCATTCAGGACCTGTTTGTATGAGAGAAGGTATCGATAAGGTTAGTGCTTTGTGGTTTGATAAGATTAGCGCTTTGCAGTTGGATAAGATTAGTGCTTTGTGGTTTGATATGTTTTTGTGCTTTGTGGTTCAATAAGGTTAGTGCTTTGTGGTTCTATAAGGTAAGTATTAAGTGGTTCTTGTCCAGTCTGTATGAAACTTGGTCAGTGTGATTGTCACCATCAATGACCTTGATATACTCTGATGTTATTGAAATACTCTTATTTCTATGCAAGATGACAAAATTTTAGACTTGTCCATATTGAAAGCATATTGAGGCGATAGTGTGGCCCTTAGGTATCTTGCATAATCCTGCTTTGAAGCATTGTGCCAAAAGGAGAAAATAGTGGTAACCATCATTTTGTCCTTTTCCCATTTTGTTTTCTTCCCAGACTACTGCATTCATGGTTGTCCTGTGATGAATCCCACTTCCTTTGAAATTTTACCCACCAAATTTTAAAATGACCCCCAAAATTTATATGTGCCTTCTTTTATTCATTTGAAGGGGGTCAATTATGACTCGCAAATCAGAGAGTCAAGGGAAAACCCTGCTACATTTATTTTGTTGTCTACAAAATGCTTTTAATTTGCGTGACTCTCTACTAAAGAATAGTATTTTTTAGACTGTTCCAAATTTAAACGACGGTAACTGGATGATAAATTTGGCATAAGTGATGAGATTTGTATTGGCAAGAGTTAAAAAACATTATGGGAAAAGAAGAAATGCTGGTTACCAAAGCTGTGCCTGCAGGCAATACTCAGTAAAACCTCCTTCTTTTGAGTCATTAAAACAGGACCATTATGACTATTACAAGACTCAGTGCAGTCCTCTTTAATGACGTTATTAATTATTAACGAGTGAAAAATTGCAGGACAAGTAAGAATTTTGAAATTTTTTGGACCCTGCATGTTACAGAGCTCCAGATAAAAGGGAGTGATGGCATTCTAAATCCTTTAATTCTCTGCCAAACCTTATATTGTGGTTACTCTGATGCGGCGATTTTTTAAATGAGTACCGGCATAACATAAGGTTTGGTGGAGAATAATTAATATTTTCAATTATGAAATCAAAATCACTCCCCCATCTGGAGACCTGATGATATGTGAATGCTAGTTCCCTCAAAAACCAGAGGGATATGATTTTCGAATTGAATAGTCCGGAGGTTAAAACAAAAAATCTGGAGGAAAAACGCCTACGAAAACAATATAGGAAAATGAAAAAAAAAAAATGCTAGAAAGTTACCAACAGTTTGTCTTTCACCCAGAACGTTTTCGGCCATTTCAAAGACCAATCTTATTACAGAGACGACCTTATTGTCAGGGGACTCTGTCTGTGTCATCTGGCAAACGGTTTAGGGCAAATTTTATCACTTGCCCATTTTACAGGAGTAAAGAACAGCCCTTTGAAAACATTGTGGGAAAAGGAGAAAATACTGGTTACTATTTTTTTTTTCTTTTTAGTCACATTTGAATTATTGTCTGCAAATGATTTTAACAAGGACAAGTCTTAGATTTTGTCATTTGGTAAAAAGTTTAATATCGCAGTTTACTAGCTAATTCTTGGAAGAATATATATCTTACAAACCCATTTTGTGTAACCGGATTTGAAAAACAAAGGCCTAAAAGACACACCTGTATTTTGTGGTTAGTACTGTAAATATGTTTCACCCATTACCACACAATCCCTACTTTTAACGCCACTGGGAAAGAAGCCTTTAGAAAACATTGTGGGAAAAGGAGAAAATGCTGGTTACCAGCATTTTCTCCTTTTCCCACAATGTTTTCCACCCTTCACAAAACAAATTTCAAATTTTCAGTCACTTTTATTTTATCATCTGCAAAAGCTTTCCATTTGGACCAGTCTAAATTTTCCTCGTGTGGTAAAGGGTTAAGATGATGGATAATGTCTGTATAGTGATATGTATGCATAAATTGCACATTTACATGCTGCAGAGACATGATAATATTGATGATACAAGAAGGGACAAGACAACAGGCTGCATGTTTTGTGATTGTCAGCAAAATGCAGTGAAGCCTTAACACCTAAATACAGATTAAAATTTTAGCTGTGTCAAAACTGAAAGCATTAATTTCGCAGGATGACAAAAAAAAATCTCAAAAATTGATTTTTTTTTTTTCCAGCAGGGTAGAAAACATTGTGGGAAAAGGAGAAAATGCTGGTAACCAGCATTTTCGCCTTTTCCCACAATGTGTCCTAAAGGTCTCTGTCTCACAATTTGTTCCAAAGGCCTCTATCTCAGGGTCATAAAAACCATGGATTGTTTGTAAAGGGTTAACGCTAAACAGACTAGAACAAAGTTTTAGCTATGTCAAAATTGAAAGCATTTGCAAATGACGCATTTAACCCATTACCAAACGACAATATTTTAGACTGGTCCAAATTGAAAGCATTTGCAGACGACAAAATGAAAGTGACTGAAAATTTGAAATTTGTTCTGTGAAGGGTAGAAAACTTTGTGGGAAAAGGAGAAAATGCTGGTTACCAGCATTTTCTCCTTTTCCCACAATGTTTTCTAAAGGCTTCTTTCTCAGGGGCGTCAAAAGTAGGGGTTGTGTGGTAATGGGTTAAATGTTATATGTGAACATGTGTCTTTTATCAGGTAGAAAGCTATTGTTTCCAGCATTTTCTCCTTTTGACACAATGTTTACAGAAGCCTTCTTTCTTGAAGTCATAAGCCCTTTACTGCACAAGCCAGATTTTAACACTTAAGTACACAATCCTGAATTTAACAACCCTAACAAAGAAGCCTTTTGTAAACATTGTGGTAAAAGGAGACAATGCTTGTAACCAGCATTTTCTCCTTTTACCACAATGTTTTCTACCCTTCCAAAACCTAATTTTAATTGTTCAGTTACATTAATGATGTCATCTGCAAATGCTTTCTGTTTGATAAAGAGTTAACTTTACCAGACAACAATATTAAAGCCTTGTCCAAATATTTTGTCTCAAGTGGTCTGATGTTTTTATGAAAGGATAGAAAACATTGTTGGAAAAGGTGAAAAATTTGTTATCAGCATTTTTCTCCTTTTTCCCACAATGTATTCAAAAGGCGTCTTTGCCAGGGTTTTGAAGTTGGGATTGTTTTGTCAAGGGTTAAAGGTGGCCCTTCAGATTTTGGGACGAAACATTTACAAAAGTGCAAAAAATTCATCCTTATACTCCCAAAGCCTTTTAATTATCATTCATAAAAACCCAGAAGTCAAAATCCATCCGACAACACGACAAATTAGAGATTTACTACGGCCCAGGTTGACACCATCGGGAGACACATTCTATTTTTAGATGATCAGTTCGCTCATTTACTTACAGGAATACACAGAAGAAGCTTCAAACATAGTGTCCGAAGAAGACATTATGGAAAATAATTATTACATGTTTGTTATGATAGGGAATTTAAGCGTTATGAGTCACGTGCCAGTCACTTGACATTCCCACAATGCTTTAATGATTTTTGGCGCGAAATCTAAAAATAGCTTAAGAGGCTACGTAGCCTTTTAAGGGAATACCATCAAGAAAATTTTTTTTTTGTAATTTTATGAATCTTAATTATTGATGATTTGTTTCATTTTTGGGTATTTAGAATTTTCACATCACATCAGATTAAAAAATATATATATCATTGAAATTTGTATGAAAAAACAAATGGTGCTTAAGAACAGAATTACATTTGATGATTTGATGAATGATTTGAAATACATATGGACCTTAAACATTCATCATAAATCATTGTTGAAATTATCGCGCAACATCTCGGAGGGAACCAAGGATAAAAACAAAAGAATACAAGAGTGAAATGACCACTGCATTGGTTACCTTCAGTCTTTATCTTGCAAGGGAGATAATTTTATTGTCAGGAATGCCCCCCCCCATTCCGATGCTAAGATATGGTAATTTGGTAAAGGATTAAAGATTTAGGAATGCAGATGTTTCATAGTCATGGCATCATAAGAGATAAAACTTGAAGGTTATAGCATGTAATTTGATCTTGAAATCATGGGAGGTGAAAGCTATCCTTGAAATTATTTTTATCAGAAACAAGACTTTTATTGTTGCTGTTTTATCGCTTAGCAACAGTGCAAAATTACATTCCTGTATCAACTTTTACTCTCGACCAAATTGCAAAATTTCAAAGTTGCTCAGATTCATAGCATTTTTACACAATGAATCAAATGTGGATCGAACAGTGGGATTTGACTTTGAACAGATTGAAAACATTGTGGGAACGGCTAATTTGGGTTACTCTCATTTTCTACTTTTCCAACAATGATTTCATAAACCTTATGCCTTAGGGTCGTTAAAACATGGGATTGCCTGATTTTGGGTTTTACATTTTAATGAACAAACATTTAGACTTGGTCATAATGAGAGCAATTTGCAGACAGCAAGTCAGACAAGTCAGATGTTGCTAATGATTTCTGTCTTTGATGGGGAGGAAATCATTGTGGCATAAGGAGAAGATGCTGACAACCAGCATTTACTCCTTGTCTCACAATGTTTTCAAAAACCTCCTATTTCAGAGGGCTGTTAGAAGTCAGTATTGTGTGGTAAATGGGTTAACACACTAAAGCCAACATCCTGCATCTTTGTAGAGCACACAGATTAAGATCAGTCTGCACAGAGTGTACGTTCTGATCATCAGTCTGCAATGTTAGATATCATTTGAGATTAACTGTTATATTTGTCAATCAAGATCAGACTGCATTAATCTACACTGGTTATACATTATGACTGAAATAATCAAGTTCATTGACCTTTTTAGCTCACCTGAGCAGGAAATGCTCATGGTGAACCATTATGATCATGCTGTGTCAGTTGTGTGCCACCTGTTGTCAACTTCTTATCTTGCTCTAGAGGCCACATTTACAGTCCGATATCCATGAAACTTGGTAAGAATAATTCCCTTTATGACATCTTGGATGACTGAAAAAATGGGTCATGTCTTGTCAGAAACTAGGTCACTTGGTCAAATCTTAGAAAAACCTTGTTTACGCTCTGGAAGCGACATTTTCTGTGCAATAATCCTGAAAGTTTATGAGAATGTTTGCCTTTATAATACCTCAAACAAATTTGAAAATAGGTCATTTTGAGTCAAAAAGTAGGTCACCAGGTCAAATATTAGAAAATCCTTATGTATGCTGTAGAGGCAACAATTTCAATCCAATAGTGTTGAAAGATGGTCAGACTGTTTGTGCTGATGATATCTGTATCAAGTTTTAAAATGGGCCATAACTTGGGTCAAAAACTAAGGATCCTGATCAAATCTTAGAAAAACCTTGTGTATGCTCTAGGGGCCACATTTTCAGTCCAATAATCTTGAAAGTTTGTCAGAATGTTGGTCTTGATGATATCTCAGACGACTTTGACACTTGGCCGTGTTTGGTCAAAAATTAGGTCACCAAGTGAAATCTTAGAAAAAAAACTTCTGTGTATTCTAGAATCTTCACAAGCCAAGGGTGACGATCCACTACACTGCTCTATTCTTGGCCGATTGACCTTTATTTCAACATTCCCCCATACACATTTTCATCAATTTAAGCTATCTCTAACTGCATGAATCAAATTGCTCATAGCATTAAATTTCATCTTTGATGAAAATAGAACGAGGTTGCAACCTTTCGGATAAGAAAGAAGGTAAACATGAATACCTCTGTGTATGTGTGCAGGATCTGTAATGATTTATTACCCTTCCAATGCAAATCCTACATTTTAACTACATTTGATTTGAAGTCTGCAAATGCTGTCTGAAGTCAAAAAATGTATAGTTTGTGAAGAGAACGAACAATCGAACCATCATTCAAGAACAGTTTGTCATTTTCACCATAATTTCCATACTTATATATGGTATTATTTAAATTTCAAATGTATTTAACTCATTACCAAACGACAAAATTTTAGGCTTGTCCAAATCAAAAGCATTTGCAGACGACAAAATAAAAGTAACTGAAAATTTGAAATTTGTTTTGTGAAGGGTAGAAAACATTGTGGGAAAAGGAGAAAATGCTGGTTACCAGCATTTTCTCCTTTTCCCACAATGTTTTCTAAAGGCTTCTTCCTTAGGGTCATTAAAAGTCGGGATTGTGTGGTAAAGAGTTAAACACCAACATTGTATACCAGTTGGCCACCCACTACAAAATTTTACACTGGTCCAAATTCAAAGCATTTCCAGATGACAGATATTGTTAAAATGGTGATTTCTCTTTTTGATTGGTAGAAAACATTGTTGGAAAGGGAGAAAATGCTGCTTACCAGCATTTTCTCTTTTTCTACAATGTTTCAAAAAGCCTTCAGAAAACATTGTGGGAAAAGGAGAAAATGCTGGTAACCAGCATTTTCTCCTTTTCCCACAATGTTTTCTACCCTATCATAGACAGAAATCATTTTTTCAGCAAGAGTTGAATTGTCGTTTGCAAATGCTTTCAATTTGGTCCAGTCCAAAAATTTGTCGTTTGGGAAAGGGTTAAATTGCAAAAACTAGGTCTTCACCGGGAATGTGTAGAAAAGAATAGAACAAAAATAGTTTGCAGATTCAATTAGCATTGGTGAGGCCTCTCAGCAAAGGTAATTATTGCACCTTGTGTCTTTGAATCGCAGGTAAAGATTGTACATTAATTTTGAAGGAGTTTTGTGTTGGAAATATATTTAAGAAGGATTTGTCTGACAGTAAGTTTCGTGTTTTGATTTAGTCGAAAATAGATTTCGTGATCATTGTAGAATTTATGTTTGTCACCCTTTGTAGCATCAGCTTTTACCCTATATAGACTCTTGTGGCCATTTTTTTATGTCCAGTGCCTAAATAACTTGCACAGAATGTGTCCCTTTAAAGTCTCTGGTCACATGGTCAAAGAGGCTACATTTTCTGTTCAATTACTCCTAAGTTTTTGTTGAAAATCTTTTATCCAGACAATCCAGGATAAGTTTAAATATTGGTCGAAAATGAGGTCACCTAGGGTCAAATCATGGAAAAATACTGTTGCCACTATCAGTTACCCTATAATATTTTTTTGAAAGTTGGGCAGAAATCTACCTTCAAAATGGTAATCTTCACCTTCCCCACCCCATTACCACACAATCCCTACTTTTGACGCCCCTGAGAAAGAAGCCTGTTGAAAACACTATGGGAAAAGGAGAAAATGCTGGTAACCAGAATTTTCTCCTTTTCCCACAGTGTTTTCTACTCTTCAAAGAACAAATTTCTATTTTTTAGTCACCTTTATTTTGTTGTCTGCAAATGCTTTCAATTTGGACCAGTCTAAAATTTTCTCGTGTGGTAAAGAGTTAAGGAACATCATGAACTTAATTTTCTACAACTTGAGATCTGTTTCAGAAAGAGCAGAAGACATCTCGGAAAAAGGAGAAAATGCTGGCACCAGCATTTTCTAGTTTATCCACTACATTTTCAAATGCCTCTTACCTCCAGATTTTTAAAACTCATGATTATGTAGTAAAGGGTTAAAGAATGAAGTTAAAATATTAGAGAGTAGGAGGCTCTCTGTCTCAAAGGAATGACTTACACAGACTCTCTGCACTTTTCATACCCATCACCAATTGACAAAATTTTAGACTTGTTCAGATTGAAAGGATTTGCTGACAACAAACTAAATTTGATTCAGAAATTGAAAATTATGCTGGGAAAGGTAGAAAACATTGTACAAAGGGGAGAAAGTGCTGGTTACAAGCATTTTCTGCTTTTCCTACTATGATTTGAAGGCTTTTTTCTTTGGGTTGTTGAAAATGGTAAAGAGTTAAATTATAAGATAATCTAACACATAATCGGGCAGCATGCTTACATCATATTCAAACATATCTTGATCTGCTCTGTGTGTCAGTATCTAAACCAGCTTTTCCTTCTACTTTCCATACACAGGAGTCATTTTGAAACAACTCCCCCAACCCCCCCCCCCCCCCCCCTTGAAATTTTTTTTCAATCTTGGCCTTGTAAAAGTAAATATTGAACCTGTTACAAAGAAATCATGTGTGTTAACAATCCTAAAGAATAAGCAGGTAGCTGGTAACCTGCATTCCTTTTCCTGCGGTGTTTTGTGCTCTTCTATAGAATCTTTTTTTATTCTACATACATTGAAAATGTATGCAAAATTAATGTTTTCAATTTGGAGGAGATATGAACTTAATTTGTCATGTGGAAAAATGTTAAGACATTTTAAGTACAGTCATAGAGGAGGATTTAACTCTTTACCACACGAGAAAATTTTAGACTTACAAATTGAAAGCATTTGCAGACGACAAAATAAAAGTGACTGAAAATTTGAAATTTGTTTTGTGAAGGGTACAAACATTGTGGGAAAAGGAGAAAATGCTGGTTACCAGCATTTTCTCCTTTTCCCACAGTGTTTTCTATAGGCTTAATTATTTCTCAGGGGCGTCAAAAGTAGGGATTGTTAAAAATGGGTGTTAAAGCTTGTCAAAAATTAAGGGCTTTTGCATAAAATTCGTTGACAATGGCAAAATGTAGAAAGCGCTTCTAAAGATGTCCCTTGTGCTTGCCTCAAGTTGACCTTTTACTGCAAGACAAAATGTTTGACTCTTCCAAACAAGAGGGCATTTGCAGACTACAAAATATAAATGTGGCTCAAAAGATGTAACTTGTCCTTGATGTGGTAGAAAACATTGTGGGAAAAGGAGAAAATGCTGATTACCTGAGCATTTTCTCCTTTTCCCACAATGTTTTTAATAGACCTCCTTGCTCTATGCCGTTAAAAGTCTGGATTGTTTGGTAAAGGGCTAATGAAGTTTTGATTATATGATACGAGATTTTTATTCAAGATAATTATAATATTTGCAGAGATAATGAAAGTCACTGTCATTTTACATGAAGTCATTACTTTAATTTTTGTATCATATTACAGAATCATCCCTAATTAACTCATTACCAAAGAACAGTATTTTAGACTTGTCCAAATTGTAAGCATTTGCAGATGACAAAATAAAAAGACTGAAAATTTGAAATTTGTTTTGTGAAGGATAGAAAACATAGTGGGAAAAGGAGAAAATGCTGGTTACCAGCATTTTCTCCTTTTCCAACAATGTTTTCTTAGAGTTTCTTTCTCAGGGTCTTCAAAAGTAGGGATTGTGTGGTAATGGGTTAAGTAACAAGTCTCTAAAGATATTAATCCCAAGGCACCTTTCACAACTGACTGCATTCACATCCAGTGTGGATCAGATTAGACTGCATGGAACCTGCAGTTTGATCAAGATTGCCTGCTTTATTAAGACATTCTAGAGAAATGGTACGAGGGAAACTTTTTAAGTTCGTAGAGTAGGGCGGTCTTTTTAAAACCGCTTGAAATATCAACATTTTATTTATCTAAGATCTTCGAAATATGCCCCGTCTGCCTCCACACACATTTTACACCGATCTACCCTTTTCCGGAATGCCGCCCGGTAGCCCTCTCTAGGTATATGTTGCAGACACTGGTAAATCGCACTGCCTATAACACAACGGTGCCCTGCCAGCATTTCCTTTAGTCTTGGGAACAACCAAAAGTCACAGGGGGACAGGTCAGGGCTTTATGGGGGATGATCTAAGACATCAAGTCCAGATTCTTTCAGATATTCCTGTACCGTAGCGGATCTATGGGCCAGTGCGTTATCATGGAGTAATTTGATGCTGCGGACACTGGTGCGCTGTCTGCGTTTCTGATAGAAATCAACAAGTTGAGTAAGAACACTTTCTCTGTAAAACTTTCCAATGACAGGACTACCTTTCGGGACTGGAATTTGAAGGACTGGACCTTTCGAATCAAAGAATATGGCATACTACATGCGATTTGATGTTTTGCAACGGCGCGCAATGGCAGGTCTGTCGCCCTCAGATGAAATCCAAACCTTATTTTTAGCCTTAGAATCGGGTTGAAAATGATAGATCCAGGCTTCATCACCTATAACTATCTCTTCCAAAAGACATGGGTCACATTTATCATATTTTTCTATAACCTGCGATGCAAGTCTAACCCGACTTTGTTTCTGCTTGTCAGTGAGCAAATGAGGCGCGTAGATCTTACGTAGCCTAAGTTGTTCACGTAAGATCTCCAAAACACTTGACAAATGAATGTGACTTAATTCTTCTATCTCTTGCACGGTATAATGTGCATCTTCCTCACTTAGCGTTTTCACAGTAGCAACGTTCTTTTCCGTCAAAACGGAAACCGGCCTACCCACACGAGGGTCATTTTCAATCGACTCCCGACCATCATTAAAACGACGTACCCACTTGCAAACTGTATCATTTTAAAGCACCATTCCCATAAACTTCTTGCAAATCAGCATGAATTTCTGTTGGCGGAAACCCAAGCTGTGCTCGAATCTTACAATATACCCTCTGTTAAGAGATTTTTCCATCCATGCTGTATTTTACTATAGTGTATTAAACCACGTGTTGAAAATACCCACTGCAGCGCGCACGTGGACCTCATGCTCCGCATACCATGACACCGTTCGAGAGAGGAATGATTACGCAAGTGTTATGTAAAAAAATCATGCAACTTCATAATCGCGTTAAAAAGTTATAGGCTTACTCTACAAACTTAAAAAGTGTCCCTCGTACACTAAAAATAAATGTAGTGTGCATTCTAGAGAAATGGTACTCTAAAAATAAATACAGTGTGCATTCTAGAGAAATGGTACACTAAAAATAAATATAGTGTGAGATACATTAAGATGGTTAATACCTGTTGGGTTATTTGGCACATTAGCCCTGTACAGCACAATTTTGGATTTTACCAATCCTGAGGAATAGAGGGCTTTGGAAAACTGTGTAGGATAAGGATAAAATGCTAGTAACAAGCCTTTTCCCCTTTAGTACTTTGTTTTCTACCCTTCCAAAAATAGTTTTTTAATTTTCGATTTATGTTTATTTTGTCTGCAAATCCTTTGTCTAATCTAAAGTTTTTCGACTGAAAGGGTTAATAGTAATCATTTGCCCTCAGAGCCTGGAATTCACCCACCAGACATTTTAAGTCTAGAAACCAGACAAGAAATGACCTAGAATTCAGTCTAGAAATAATCGTAACTTCATGGCGGCTTTGTCTGTACTGACACTGTCGGTGAAGCAGGCATTTTAGATCAAAGGTCAGACTGTACATTTTGTGCAGACAGATCTTGATCTACACAAGCTGCAAAGACAACTATAGTTCCCATACTGTAGATGATACCAGAAGCTTTTGTGGATAGTGTAGCTCAAGATCAGACTGCACAGAATTTACAGTCTGATCTCTGATGTTCACTGTCTTCAGTTTTTTTCTATATAAATGACCAAGCTGTCTGTTATAATTTTACAGAGGGGTAGACTAATTTTAGCCTTTGAGAAAGAGTTACAGAGTACATGTCCAATCATTTTGAATACTCTTGCCAAAACAGACTTGAAACTACAGTAATTATGGCGGTTTCCTTGAAAACCCAGTTTCATTCTGTGAGTGTTAAGAAGTAATGGCTGGTTCCTTTGTTCAGTTGACAGGTCTAATGAGTCTTACAGACAAAAAATGTCAGGAAGTATTGAACCTATTATACAGTACATGCTACTTGGGGAACCAACAAAAGCCCACTGGGTCAAAAGCCCACTTGGACAAAAGCCCACTGCTAATTTTGGCAGAGAGGACAAAAGCCCACTGCTTATAAAAAAGTGTTAGTAAATCATTTTTTAGCTCACCTGAGCATGAAGTGCTCAGAGTGAGCTATTGTGATAGTGCTGTGTCCGTTGTGCGTCATCTGCCGTCAGCTTTTACCTTGTGTACGCTCTAAAGGCCACATTTTCTGTCCAATACTCATGAAAGTTGGCAAGGATGTTTGCCTAGATGAAATCTCGGACGAGTTTGAAAATGGGTCAAAAACTAGGTCACTAGGTCAAATCTTAGAAAAACCTTGTGTATGCTCTAGAGGCGACATTTTCAGTCGGATACTCATGAAAGTTGGTCAGGATGTTTGTCTGGACAATATCTCGGACAAGTTTGAAAATGGGTCATATGGGGTCAAAAACTAGGTCACTAGGTCAAATTTTAGAAAAACCATGTGTACGCTCTAGAGGCCACATTTTCAGTCCAATACTCATGAAAGTCAGGATGTTTGTCTGGATGATATCTCGGACGAGTTAGAAAATGGGTCATGTGGGGTCAAAACCTAGGTCACTTGGTCAAATCTTAGAAAAACCTTGTGTATGCTCTAGAGGCCACATTTTCAGTCCAAAACTCTGGAAAGTTGGTCAGAATGTTTGCCTCGATGAAATCTAGGAAGAGTTTGAAAATGGGTCATGCCAGGTCAAAAACTAGGTCACTAGGTCAAATCTTATAAAAACTTTGTTTAAGCTCTTAAGGCCACATTTTCAGTCGGATACTCATGAAAATTGGTCAGGATTTTTGCATGGATGATATCTCGGACAAGATTGAAAATGGGTCATGTGGGGTCAAAAACTAGGTCACTAGGTCAAATTTTAGAAAAACCTTGTGAATGCTCTAGAGGCCACATTTTCAGTCCAAAACTCGTGAAAGTTGGTCCGAATGTTTGTCTTGATGATATGTCAGACAAGTTCAAAAATGGGTCATGTGGGGTCAAAAACTAGGTCACTAGGTCAAATCTTGGAAAAACCTTGTGTACGCTCTAGAGGCCACATTTTCAGTCCAAAACTCTTGAAAGTTGGTCGGAATATTTGCCTTTATGATATCTTGGACCAGTTTGAAAATGGGTCATGTGGATTCAAAAACTAGGTTACCAGGTCAAATGTTAGAAAAACCTTTTGTAGGCTCTAGAGGCCACATTTTCATTCCAAAACTCTTGAAAGTTGGTCAGAATGTTTGCCTCGATGATATATTAGACAAGTTTGAAAATGGGTCATTGAGGGTTGAAAACTAGAATCTTAGAAAAACCTTGTATATGCTCTGGATGCTACATTTTCAGTCCAACACTCTTGGAAAGTAGTCAGAATGTTTGCCTTTATAATATCTTTGATGAGTTTGAAAATGGGTCATGTTGGGTCAAAAACTGGGTCAATAGGTCTAATATTATAAAACACCTTTTTGTATGCTCTGGTGGACACATTTTCAGTCTGATAATCCTAAAACTTGTTCATAATATTTTTCCTGGTGATACCTTGAATGAGTTTGAAAATGGGTCATGTGGAGTAAAAAACTAGGTCAATGGGTCAAATATTAGAAAAACGTAGTGTACACTGTAGAGGCTACATTTTCTGCCTGATACTCTTCAGACTTGGTCAGAATGTTTGTTTTGGTGATGTCTCAAAAGAGTTTGATAATGGGTAATTGTCGGGTCCAAAACTAGGTCACTTGTTGAAATCTTAGAAAAACCTTTTGTACGCTGTAGAGGCCACATTTTCAGTCCAATACTCATGAAACTTGGTCAGAATATTTGTCTTATTGATATCTCAAAAGTGTTTGATGATGGGTAATGTCTGATAAAAAACTAGGTCACTGAGAAACTAGATGGTTCATGTTTGGTCAATAGACTCAGGTGAGCAATTTCAGGGCCATCATGTCCCTCTTGTTTTATTATTTTTGTGAGACTAGCATTTTCCAATTTCCACATAATGTTTTCTAATCTTCTAACGACTAGTCATGTCATACATATGAAGTTTTTAATGAAATACATGATCATGACGAAAAGTGCTTTTGTCCAAATGGGCTTTTGTCCAGTGGGCGTTTGTCCTAGTAGGCTTTTGTCCTAATGGGCTTTTGTCCTAGTAGGCTTTTGTCCTAGTAGGCTTTTGTCCTACACCCATGCTGCTTTAATCTTTTACTAAGCAATCCTATGTTTTAACCTGTTAACAAACAATCCCGGGTTTTTAGGATCCTGAGATAGAAGCCTTTTGAAAAACATTGTTGGAAAAGGAGGAAATGCTGGTAACCAGCATTTTCTCCTTTTCCCCTCAATGTTATCTACCCTGCTGGAAACAAATTTCAATTTTCGAGTAACGTTTGCAGGTGCTTGTCTGTTTCAACTCATTTGGAAATTAAAATGTAAGGAACAAAATGAATGATGCCAAAATAAAGCAGAAATTTTAATTGTGTAATTGTTATGTCTTTTCATTGATTAAAGTACAGAACACATCTTTATAAACTTAATATTATGTAGACAATTATTGTCATAGCATTTAAAACAAAAAGGCGTTCTCAGTTAAATGGAGAAACCGATTGTACTATCGATAGCTAGTTGGTTTGCTCTTCCGATTACAAAGCAATAATTAATTGAGATTTTAAACTGAGTGCCCACACTACAGACCATCTTATATAAAGAAAGTATAAAAGCGAAGTTTTGACCATGGTGAGCCTGCACAATCCACCCAGTCTGTCCAGGGTCCATCACATGTTGCAGTTCCCAGATGGTCTCTTTTTGTGTGACAGCTCACTTTATAGATGGATCTCCTCTCCGAGGCAGACACAAAATAAAATCCAGGAAAATGTACAAAACTAGACTTTTTATGCATTATTATTCTGAGATTCAAGTGACTGTATGTTTACCAAGTCACTTCCTTATGTTTCTTGTGTGTAGCCTAAGACAACAAAAGCAATTTTAGGAAATGTTGGAAACCCAACTGAGAGAATCACAGAATGATGTTTTGGCAACCACAGTTTCCTGCTGTGCATCTCTGTGCTATCATCAGCAACTTACTTAACCCATTACCACACAATCCCTACTTTTGACGACCCTGAGAAAGAAGCCTTTAGAAAACATTGTGGGAAAAGGAGAAAATGCTGGTAACCAGCATTTTCTTCTTTTCCCACAATGCTTTCTACCCTTCCTGAATCAAATTTCAATTTTTTGGTCACATCTATTTTGTAATCTGTAAATGCATTCAATTTAAACCAATCTAAAATTTTCTTGTGTGGTAAAGAGTTAAATTATTGAGAATTTTGCTTCTACCTTCTGGTTAACCCAATTAAGAGCCTTGTATATTGCCCAGGTTGATCGGGCAACTGTTTGCTGGCTATTTTGCATCCATTCTGGTACTGAGACAATGTTTATGTGTACCTTTTGCTTCCTTTCACTTGAGTGCCCATCTTCTTCAGCCACATTTTGCCACCATTTTGATCGTTTTAAAGACTTTGGGGACAACAGCATTCATGGCAATCTCTGAGCATCCTGAAACAATCTTTTGGAGACCAGGGCAACCATAATAGCATTGTCTCACTCAGTTCCTCAAGTGACCTGTTCAAGGATTCCACAAGGAACACACAAAGTTGGTCCTCTCTATGTAACAGGGCTTTCAGATACTGATATTGTAATATCTAGTCTGATTCATGATCCAACTATGTCATAACTCTTCACCATACATCACATTTTTATACTTTCTAAAATGAAAGCATTATGCAGACGAGAACCTAAATGTGAATTTATCATAAAATGGCTAGAAAACATTGTGGGAAAAGAACAAAATGCTCAGGTTCCCAGTATTTTTTTTGTTACCCACAATGTTTTCAAAAGCCTTCTACAAAGTTGTAAAAACTTAGTAGAGGGGTAATCAATAGTTGATGGGATTCAACTCTTCCCATTCAGAAAATTCCAGATTTGTCCAATTTGAGTGCAGTTACAGATGATAAATTAAGCCACAAGACGAGATGTTTTTTGTAAGGGTAGAGAATGTTGCAGGGAAAAAGGAGGAAAAGATTGTTACCTGCATTTACTCCTTCCCCCCCCCCCCCCACCATAGTAATTTCAAAAGCTTTTTTCAACAGGGTCATTTTTATCTTTAACCCATTACCACACAATCCCTACTTTTGACGCCCCTGAGAAAGAAGCCTTTTGAAAACACTATGGGAAAAGGAGAAAATGCTGGTAACCAGCATTTTCTCCTTTTCCCACAGTGTTTTCTACCCTTCCAAGTACAAACTGCTATTTTTTAGTCACCTTTATTTTGTCGTCTGCAAATGCTTTCAATTTGGACCAGTCTAAAATTTTTTCATGTGGTAAAGAGTTAAACAGGACTGTGCGGTAAAGGATGGAAGATCCTTGGGGATAAAAAAAGGAACTGCGGAAGGAATTTGAATAAAGGGAATCTGATTTCTGGGGGAACATTTCATTATCATGCTGTCATGATATTGGAATGTTTCTATCATTATGCAATTATATTGGAATTAAATTTGCATAGCATTGGCCCCTTAGCTCTGGTACTGTTTAGTAAAGTGAGAGCTTACCAGCATTTTCTCCTATTTCCACCATGTTTTCAAAAGCTTTTTTTGGGTGTTGATGTTAATAATGCTAATAACACCCCTCACAACGTACGTCAGTGTGACGTCACAGGTAGTGATATCGGACCCTTGTTATAACGTAAGTGTGCGTGTTTTTGTAAGACTTTTTATTTTCTGTAATCTTTCCTTTAAATGATCTGAAAAAGTCTTTAGACCTCCAAAGCGTACGATGCCTAGGGACTTTGTTTTTTGTCAAAGCTTTTGTTAACTACTTATACTAATGGAATAGACTTCGACCAACTATGAAAACCCAATCACTTTTTGATATTTGGTCAAAGTGTTTGTACATATAGACATCTGCTTCCTGTCTAAAACATCAGAATATTAAAATGTATTCATCTAATGTCTTTGATAAATACATGAGAGTCTTTGTAGTCCGTTTGTATCCACCCAAGTTAGCCTCATTCTATCTTCTACTTTTCAATATGGCGGACATAAGTTACGAAAATGCGCAGGTCCGATATCACTTCCTGTGACGTAGGTTGTTACCCTTGAATAAATAAGAAGATGCTTTGTCAATACAAAAGTTGTAAATGTTGTATTATCAATGCTGGTTTTTGTATTTATATCTGGCAGACTGTGTAGATCAAAGATCAGACTGTGTTTAATGCAATTTGATCTCAGTTATATAAATATACAGCCAAGTCCTTGTTTTGGGCTGCAAGGAAATAGTGTATGCGTGTGTTTAAGTTCCTGTAAGAAATATTGTATACAATAGCAAAAATTAGAGGCATCCTCTATCCAATAAATACTATGACAGGTGGTCAGAATCTTTCTTTTGATACCTACAATTGGAAAATGTGCTCTATATTTGTTTGAAAAATTAGATCCAGGTCATGGAGGAAAATTTTAGAATAAAAAACTTTGGTACAAGCCAGTGGCCAAATTTTCAGTCCAATAATTATGAGAGCTTGTTTGAAGGTTTAGTTGAATGATATTGCTCTTAATATTATGATCCAATTTCCAAAATGAAGAAGTTGGTCGGGAATTTGTGATCCGTCACACAAAAAGGCACAATCTGGGAATTTAATACGGTACACCAATTAGATGAAAACAAATTAAAGATATGTGCAAGTCAATTTAAGTTGGTAGTTCAAAAATGCGTGTATAGTAAGGTAGAATGACCACTTTTCATACAGGAAATGTCATAAAAATGAAAAATGTTGATGCTGTTCAGCCTGCACAATCTAACAACCTGACCAGGGTCCACACTTGTCGCAGTTCCCAGATGGTTCCTTTTTGTGTAACGGGTCACAAATATTTGGTGCTGATTTCCACATGGCAAAATTTTGGACTTCACAGAATTTGAAGCATTTGCAGACCTGGTATGATAAAATAAAAATGTAGCATAAATGATGATTTTTGTCTTTGATAGGGTAGAAAAACATTGTTGAAAAAGGAAAAATTGCTGGAACCAGCATCATTTTCTCCTTTTCCCACAATGTTTTCTAAAGCCTTCTAAAGCCCTCTTTCAGGATTGTTAGGTTAAGCCTTTGCTCCATAGATACTCATTTCTACACATTGCTTGTAGGGGCCTTTGGAAAACATTGTGGCAAAAGGTGAAATTGCTCGTGACGAGCAATTTCACCTTTTGCCACAATGTTTTCTATGCTATCAAAAGGTGTCATATCCACATAGGAAACAGCTTCATCCTTGCTGTTATTTAGGGTCAATTAGAGATACCATAGAAATGCCTTATGGGGTAAAGGGTTAAAGGATTAATAAAGTAAAGGGCTTATCTCATTCTGATGGTGGAATAAATTTTATGATAGGTACTTTTTGTGTACTTACGGCATTACCACACAATCCCAGGTATTTTTGAAGAGAGAAATAGGCCTTTAGAAGACATTGTGGGAAAAGGAGAAAAATCTGGTAACCAGCATTTTCTCCTTTGCCCACAATGTCTTCTATCCTTCACAAAACAAATTTCAAGCTTTCAGTCACTTTTATTTTGTTGTCTGCAAATGTTTTTCAATTTTGACACAAGCCTAAAATTCTGTCGTTTGGTAATGTGTTACACTGGTGATTTTTGATTGTGCATTAGGAAAGTTAACATGCAAACAGTGGATTAAAAAAAAAGTATTAGAGGTAAAGAACAAATAGATAAGTGATAGATTAATGTTATTGACTTAGATCTATAGATAAGGGCTGTTATTGATGTTCTTTTGGGAACTGTAAGTGGATCTTTGTCTGCTTATAATGATTTTGATACTTTGATTTGTCAGTTTTACTCTGTACAGAAAAGGGAACAGTACATAATTGTGTGGTAATATTGAACTGAGACAAATTCTTAGTTATCTGTATTTCATGTTGATGAGTGCCTGTTCAGTGTATGGGGTAGTAAGTAAGCTTATAGTAAGTAAGCTTATTGGATTTTGTCAAAGCGAAGCCCCTGTAGCTCAGTCCGAAGTGTGCAGGACTTGAAAACACAGAGTCATGGGCTGGATCTTTGGCTCAGCCAATTTCTCTCTGAGGACTGATGATCCCTGGCTCAGCCAATTTCTCTCTGAGGACTGATGATCCCTGGCTCCGCCAATTTCTTTCTGAGGACTGATGATCCCTGGCTCAGCCAATTTCTTGATATATCATCAATCCTCAGAAAGAAATTGGCTGAGCCAGGGATCCAGCCCATATAGTCATTGCAACAGGATTCGATTTCTCTTCCGCTGCCTAGCATTTTTTCAGGGATGGTTATGTGGGAAAGATTAGCCAGTGGCTTAGAAAGAAAATCATACTGAGTACAGGTAAAAAAGACTTTAGGAAAGCATGGATAGCAGTATAACTGAAATAATGTTGAAATTGGTTTTAAACACCACACAATCATTCAATCAATAGTTTTGTCTTGCAATACAATGCTATATGTTACCATGTTTTCAAGACAATGTTCATGTATCTTCATCTTATTAGAAGGGATTGAACCAAGCAGTGCATTTCATTGAGATGGCTGGTACAAAATGTTTCATTTGTCACTTGAGTTACCTTATCTGTTCGTGATGTGAACCAGTCCTTCAGATCTTTTGGCAACTTTTCCATAGAAACAGCTGATGTAAAATGCTAGTGTTGGTTTGATTTTAGGGGTTACAAGTCTTTCGAAAACATTGTGGGAAAAGACGAAAATGCTGGTAACCAACATTTTTGTCCTTTTGCACAGTGTTGTCATCCTTTTCAAAGACAGTTTCCTGCCTTGAGTCTAATTTCATTTGTTGTATACAAGTTACACTGTTTGTGGATTTGGATATGTCAAACATTTTGTCATGTGATAAAGAGTTATTTTGTATTTGTGAATGAAACTGCTACCTACAAAATTAGCTTAGGATTGATTTTTGGTAAAGATCACTGTAACCTGAAGACAAAAATAACAGAATATGTTGTAGACTCTGTTTAAGTCTAATCTTTGCCCTTTCTTTTTTTCTTACAGGGGAGATCAAGAGATCCAAGACGACGAGCAACAGTAGCGTATAACCCGCAGTATAACAGGTCACTGGATTATGAGGGCACCATGTCGGAGGTTGACGGTCCAACTCTCCATCGTGGTGGATATGTCAGATCTAGTCTTCCAGCCTCAGCAGCCCAGAGTCCACCATCGACTCTAGATAAACCACCAGGTAACATGATGCTGGATGGAGTCTTGAAATCATTGCTTGATAGTGAAAGTCAAAAGGCATTTTGAGTTCTTAATTATGAAGACCATGAAGGACTTTTTGTCAGTTAATTGGGTTTGTCTTCCACCATTTATCAGACTACAAAGTTTTAACTTCATCCATATTGAAAGCATTCACAGACTACAATATCAGTGTGGCTCAAATGTAGCATGTTTTCTTCGGATAGGGTAGAAAGCATTAAGCAAAAAGGAGAAAATGCTGGTAACCAGAATTTTCTCCTTTTCCTGCAATGTTTTTAGCTCACCTGAGCACATAGTGCTGGGGGGGAGCTATTGTGATCGGTCGTTGACCGTCGTCTGACTGTGCCTCTGTCTGTCCATCAGTAAACAATTACTAAAAAATGTTCTCCTCTGAAACCGCTCATCAGATTTCAGTGAAACTTCACAGAAATGATCCCTAGGTGATGCACTTTCAAAATTCTTCAAAGATTTAAATTCCATGAAGAACTCTGGTTGCCATGGAAACCGAAAGAAAAAACTTTAAAATCTTCTTGTTCGAAACCGTAAGGGCTAGAGCTTTCATATTTGGCTTGTAGCATCATCTAGTGGCCCTCTACCAAAATACTTCAAATTATGGCCCTAGTGTTGAAAATGGCCCTCTGTTGTTGGTTCTCAGATTTCACATAGAGATAAAGAAGGAAATTTTTAAAAATCTCTTTGGTTACCAGCATTTTCTCCTTTTCCCACAATGTTTTTAATGTTTTCTGTCTTAAACTTTGTCGTTAAACGTTAGATTGTAGGGTAAATATTTAACTTTTTATTTAATTACAATTTGTGAATTTGTATATGTACTGGTAACCAGCATTTTCTCCTTTTCCCACCATGTTTTCTACCCTACCAAAGACATAGATCATTATTAGAGCTATGGTTAAATCGTCTCTTGCAATTGCTTTTTGGATCAGTCTAAAATTTTTTTGTTTTGTAGAGAGTTGACAGTTTACATTCTTTATTCGCAGGTCTAGTATTCCTAATTTTTCGAGATGAAACCAAGAAAGCATTACTACCTAATGAGATTACTCATCTGGATACAGTGCGTGCCATGTTTGTCCGCTCGTTTCCGGGAAAATTGACCATGTCTTTCTTAGAATCGCCTAAACGAAAAATCTACATATTGGACCCTAGAACAAATATATATTATCAACTTGAAGATCTCAGGTATTGTTTTGCCTTTACTCTTCTTCTAGTTAACCCATTACCACACAATCCCTACTTTTGACGACACGGAGAAAGAAACCTTTAGAAAACATTGTGGGAAAAGGAGAAAGTTCTGGTAACCAGCATTTTCTCCTTTTCCCACAATGTTTTCTATCCTTCACAAAACAAATTTTAAATTTTTAGTCACTTTTATTTTGTCTTCTGCAAGTGATTTCGATTTGGACAAGCCTAAAATATAGTCGTTTGGTTAAGGGTTAAAAAAAAAAAACTCTCAGTTTTCCTGACTGACTCTATAACAACCTACACAATTTTCAGTTCAGTTTTCTATAATAATTTGGCTGATCATTTGTCTATGATAATTTCTCTGATCCCCAAGTTTTATACTGTCTACATATAACTGATGGTCAATAAGTGGGTAAGGCCTTCGACTTAACCCTTTATCAAATGACAATATTTCGGACTGGTCCAAATTGAAAGCATTCGCAGATGACAATATTAACGTTACTCAAAAACTGAATACTATTTCCAGGCGGGTAGAAAAAATTGTGGGAAAAGGAGAAAATGCTGGTTACCAGCATTTTCTCCTTTTCCCACAATGTTTCAAAAGTCTTATATCTCAGGGTCATAAAATCAGGGATTGTTTGGGAAAGGGTTAAAACACAAAGACATCATGCAATATGGCTTGCAACTCAAAAAAAGGGGCATTGTGAAGTTTTGTTTCACAGCAGGCTGCACAGTCCAGGCAGGCTAATCTGAGATAGCCCTTCACAGCTATTTTATAATTTTAGAATTTTTCAGTCACATTTTTTTTGCTTTCTGCAAAAACTTTTAATTTTGGCAAATTCTAGAATTGCATGCTTTGGTAAAGAATTAACCCTTTATTAAACAGTCAGGAGATTTACTGACCTGGTGGTGAAAGGCTTTTGAAAATAGATTGTAGGAAAAGTGATGCTTACCAGCATTTTCTTACTTTTTGTTCTCATTTTTAGGCCAGGGAATCCCTCTCAAGGGATTCCCTTGCCTATAGGGATCGTAAGCTGCCTATTCAGACAAAAATGTTGGACGGTGTGTCCACTCTATATCGCTGAGTCAGCCAAAACAACTAGTTTCCCAATTTTATACAGAGATTGCTTATCACACGGTGTGAATGCTTTCCTTTCCTCAAAGCTTTCATCTGCAAAACGCCATGGAATTGCAAGGGTATTACAATCCTTTAATAACTGACGAGTGTGTGTTTTTTATCTCGTTTTTGTCATTAACACTGACCTAATAAAGGCGTAACCTAATGAACTTAGCTTTATGCGGCACTTGTGCATTCCTACGCGCTGTATACGGTTAATATCTATAACGCTCTCTCTTGCAGTCCAGATCATTCACATTCAGGTATGGTGAGATTAACGAACGACGACTCTGCGGAGTTTGTCTATAACGTTGTGTTGACATTTGAACATGCGTGTCACAAAACGCGTCTCCGCTAAAATGCGATTGTAAATAAAGTAAACTATTACTCTCAGACGCTAGCAGTGTCTTTTTACACTCGAGTGACTTCATAATTATAGGGGAAACAGGTATTCCTCTCAGCTAAAATGCCCACTGCACTGTCTGTGTAATGAAGCGATGCATTTTACCTGTCTTACCTTTTATGTGTTTGTTTTGTTATGTTGTGTATGTCAACAAAGGCTAAAATTATCATCTGAGAGTAATACATATAGAATATTGGCCCGTATTATGTTTATCACTTTTTCTTATGTATACCGACTAAATCTAGGGTACTTCAGCGGAATGCTGGAGAAATCAGCCCCTGGAGAAATTGTCCGCAAACTGCTTGGCCTGTGTTATGTTTATCACTCTGGAGAAATCGTCCCCTGGAGACGATTTCTTTGGTGAAATCGTCCCCAAATAAAATCTTAGAAAAATCGACCCCAACATCAAATTTCATCCATATCGTTAATCAAGTTGTCTATAAAAATATTATTGAAATTTCTTTGTCTTTAGTATGTACATTATATGTATAAGTTACCTTTATCCAAGAGTTATTTGGTAGTTTTGTCATTGTTTATACTGCCTATTTCACACTGACAGGGTGTATTTCACACCTTTTACACCTGTCACAGATAGATTACACCTGTGTAATTCTTAAAAATGTCTTTGATTGACTTTGATTCAAAACTAAATAAATGCTTATAATTTTTTTCTGCAGTCATTCGCTTGTCATTTAATGTATTCTTTTTATCTCTCTCTCTCTCTCTCTCTCTCTCTCTCTCTCTCTCTCTCTACTAGTGTCATATGACCAATACCATTTAGCAGGGGCATCAGTGTCTCTGACAATGTCGTGAACACGTCAACGTCGTTTTGTCTTTCTCGCGTCTTGTTTTAGTTTCAGTATTTTTGTGTGCGATCTCGTATGCTGTCTTGACGTCACGTTATTGTATACATGTTTGTAATTGTACGTTTTGTATTTGAATTATAAATCAGTTGTTAATAAAGGATCGAACTGCACACACGCGAAGTACTTACTCTTCCTTAGAAATTATCCGCAACATTTTTTGGTGCCGTGACCAAACCTGAAGATGTCTAAAGTTACCTTAAGTAAACTCATTATACAGCGTTCTGCTCATAGAAAAACTACTTCGAAGCTGTTAGAGAAAATTGAAGACGCAAAGAAAAACGAGAAACGCACGGAGTTCGACAAAATTTTGGAAAAGTTAGAGGCGAAATGGAACTTGCTTACAACTCTCAACGAGAAGATATTATCGCTTATGGACGAGGATGGGATGGAAGAAGAAATCATTGAAACAGACGAGTATTCGTTAGAGCTGGAGATACGCCTAGAGGAGCTCAGGGTTTTACGACAAACCACTACTTCGACACGTCAGCCTGTTCAAAGTAACGAACAGATTCCAGAAATCACCGGGGAGAGAGGGTATAGACCATTACCTACGACTAACGATCGATCAACTGAATCTACTTACCGGGGAGAGGAGTGCCCCGCGCCAGGGTTAAGTGTAAGTCAGGGAACTGAAATAAATAGGGATCATCCAACTGTGAGTAACGCCTCTTTTTACTCTACATCAAGTCATCATAAACTTCCGAAACTAATACTTCCAACCTTTGATGGTAGTATACTACAATGGCAGACTTTCTGGGACAGTTTCGAGTCAAGCGTGCATAATAACACAAACCTAAGTGATGTCCAGAAATTTAGCTACCTGAAATCTCAGTTAGAAGGGTCAGCCGCCATGACAATTGAAGGATTTTCCTTAACACACGGAAATTACTCCAGAGCTATAGACTTGTTGCGTGAGCGTTACGGACAACATCACAAGATTATTCATGCTACTATGCAGGCATTACTCCAACTACCAAGTCCCTCCTTAAATATTCCAAGCCTTAGAAGTTTTTATGATAAAATGGAGAGTTACGTTCGCGGATTAGAGTCCCTAAATCAAAATCAAGAAACTTATGGAAGTCTGCTAGTGCCGATCTTATTGAACAAGTTACCCAATGAATTGAGAAAAAATCTCGCCCGAGAAAATGAGCACAACAACTGGAAGTTGATTAATTTAAGAAGGGCTATTGACAGAGAAATTAACATTTTGGAGGCCGGAAATTCCAGCACAAATCTGATGGAACAAAAAGCAACAGCAAGGTTCCACACACAAAGTGAGGACAGGTTTACAAGAAATTCCAATAAAACAGAAAAAAGGGTCTTGAAATGTGCCTATGGTGACAAGAATCATTACAGTAATGAGTGTACAGAATTCGGAAATTTGGACTCAAGAATGAAACACGTGAAACGAAATAAACTGTGCTTTAATTGCCTTGGAAAACATCAGGTCGCTGTCTGCTTGTCAAAGAAAACGTGTAGATTTTGTGATAGGAGACATCACTCAAGCACATGTTCGAAGAACCCATTATTCAAGTCCGACAAAGAAACTACAATTTTGTACGGAAATCACGAGAGATCAGACATTCTATTAAAAACGGCGGTAGCAGAAATTGAGAGCGAAGGCTACTATTCATTTGCGAACATTCTATTCGACGAAGGAGCCCAGAAAAGTTTCATAACACAAAAACTGGCTGATGAGCTAAATCTTAGAAGCAAAGGGACGGATACTATAAGACTAGCATCATTTGGCAGTAAAAACGAAGACTTGAACCACCGACGCCTCGATCGAGCCGAGATCTATTTGAAAACTGACAGCCAAGAGAAAGTGAAACTCGACGTGCTTATAGTCCCTACTATAGCAGTACCTTTACAAACGCGAGCACAGGACCGCGCATCAAAATTACCGTATTTGAGGGGAATTAAGTTAGCACACCCTGTCACACGTGACAGTGAGTTCGATATTTCATTGTTAATCGGTGCAGATCAGTACTGGTCAGTTGTTGAAGACAAAGTTATTCGCGGAAACGGTCCCACCGCAGTGAAGTCGAAAATTGGATACTTACTTTCGGGACCTATGCAAGAGAATCAGGCTAATAATAGTCACATGCTGAACATAATTACCTCCCATGAAATAGAAGAACGTACACTAGAGAAATTCTGGACTTTGGAGAGTACTGAAATTACAGACGAGCCAAAAACAAAAGGTTCAGATTATTTAGAGGAATACCAGCAAGATTCCATAACATTTGATGGGAAAAAATACATTGCAAAGTTGCCCTGGAAGGAAGAACATCCGGCATTGCCCACAAACTACTCTATAGCTAATAGAAGAACAGAGTCGACCATACGACGACTAAGAGAGAACCCACATATATTTAAGAAATATGGAGAAATTATAGCTAACAAAAACAATAGATGTATTAATGAAAAAATATATGATACATCAGATCCAGTTGAATCACAACAGAAAGTAGTGATAAAAAAGGTACTAGGCCGGAGTTACCTTACTCTCGAAGAACTACAGACTGTCAGTTCAGAGGTTGAAGCCACTATGAACGATCGCCCTTTAACACATGTCTTTTGTGAACCTCACGAATCCGAACCAATCACACCTTCTCACCTTTTGTATGGGCGGAGGATAGTGACGTTACCCTACGGTGAACCACTTGATACACAGGTATTTCCAAAGTCAGACAGCGATACAGTAGAAAGAAGCTGTAAATTTGTAAATCGCACTATCGAACAGTTCCGGAACCGTTGGAAGTATGAATATTTAACGGCACTGAGAGAACATTATGCTAAATCAACACACCCGTCGAAGACAATAAAAGTTGGCGACGTCGTCCAAATACACGACGATAAGCCCAGAATACAGTGGAAATTTGGCGTGGTTGACGAGTTACTAACGGGAAACGACGGTATAACTAGGGCCGTAAAGCTGAGAACTAACAGTGGTTATACCAACAGACCAGTCGTTAAATTGTATCCGTTGGAAATAACGAACACTAGTTAGATGTAGTGAACTTAATATATGCACATTCTTACCGTTAAAGATTTATAGGACATTCGAATTATCTGATATTTATACATGTAATATGTTTGTTTAGATTCCGTGATAAATCATTGTGTTGCCCGGAGAATGTCGTGAACACGTCAACGTCGTTTTGTCTTAGTTTCAGTATTTTTGTGTGCGTTCTCGTATGCTGTCTTGACGTCACGTTGTTATTGTATACATGTTTGTAATTGTACGTTTTGTATTTGAATTATAAATCAGTTGTTAATAAAGGATCGAATTGCACACACGCGAAGTACTTACTCTTCCTTAGAAATTATCCGCAACAGACACACATATTTCTAGTGTTCACTAGGGCTTGTGTGCATCCGAATATTTCCGGTCCATAACTTCTACAACTGAGGATGGATTTCAAAATAATTTGGCACAATTGACCTCCATCACGGTTAGATGTGCCATTTGAAACATCTATTCAAGTAGGTTCAAGAACAAGGCCCCATTGAAGGCCAATTTTTCGTCCGAACCATAACTCCTACATTATCATGAGTAGAACTTCCCTTTGAAACATTTATTCAGGTCCAGGGTCTAGGTCAAGCTTGAGGGCCAATTGTTCGCGGGCTTGACACAAGTTGTCCTTGGACAACGATTATGAATTAGGATCAACGTCTTTTTATATTATGTAGATATAAGTATCGAAGCTCAAGTCACTGTGACTTGTCCGTAAAATATGCAAGTAAAATAGGATAACCGAGCCTAATCGTTTTCCCAAAACAATCCAACCTTTTCACAGTACTTTATTGAGAAAATATTTTGGCTAAAAGAGAATTCGCTTGTAACAAGCAATTCCTCCCAATTTCCCCCAAAATCTTACTTTTCAATATACACGAAGAACTACTTTGGATTTTCATCTACAACTTCCTTCAAATATGACCATTTCAAAATTTCGTCGACATGTGGAAGGTAGAGACAACATGACCAACTGCCGTATCACTCCAATCTTTATTATTCATTACATTTTACCTTGATATCTATCTTACATGTATTTTCATTGAAATCAATAAAGATAAATATGTTCTTGCGTCATAAATGTAAGAAATATCGTCATTCAAGATTACAAGACATCACATGTCTCAGAAAATTTAGATAACCAAAGTTGGTATCGCACCGATTGAATAAGGTTCAATTTTTACTTGGGATTGGTTAAAAGCACGACAAATTACTAAGTATTCTAAGCCATTATCAAGCATCGCATAACTGTGAGCACATGCCTAGCTCTGGCTTAATTAGTTTCTGGCTGGTGCTTTCTAGTATCAGTTCAAAATTTCCTGATGAAACCAAGAATTCCAGGGGCTTAGTGGAATCTGCTTGTATCCCTGTCCATCTACCTGTTTGTATTAATTAAAATTGACCTCTATTTCCTGGCCTTCAGTACTATAAGTACTTTGATTTATTTTCAAATGAAAATCCCATCATTTGGGATGCATTCTGTCATCTGCAAATTCTTCAAAAAAAAGACAAGTCATAAATTGTTTTTTGTTCGCAGAGCAGCAAAACTTTGATTGACTAAGATCTAAGGTTTTACTACACAAAACTGTTAATCCGGTCTTCAATTCTGACTGTAGTGGTGTTATACTCGGCATTTAGGATTTTCAAGACGGCTTAATTTGTAACTTGTCCAAATTGAATGCACCTGTAGACCACAAAGGACACTCAAACGATGTAATTGTTTTTAACACAGTAGCAAACATTTTTTCAAAAAGGAAAAAATGCTGGTTACCAGCATTTTTTTCCTTTTTGCAAAATGTTTTCGAAAGCCCAATTGTGTTTAACTCTTTACCATGCAAGAAAATTTTAGAATGGTCCAAAATGAAAGCATTTGCGGACTACAAAATAAAGGTGACTGAAAAATTGAAATTTGTTCTGGGAAGGGTAGAAAACACTGTGAGAAAAGGAGAAAATGATGGTTACCAGCATTTTCTCCTTTTCCCACAGTGTTTTCAAAAGGCCTCTTTCTCAGGGGGCGTCAAAAGTTGGGATTGTGTGGTAATGGGTTAACATAGTAGAAAACATTGTTCGAAAAGGAAAAAATATTGGTTACCAGCATCCTTTCCTATTGCACAATGTTTTCCAAAACCTTTATCTTCAGGGTCTTTTGGACAATTGTTAAAACTTTGTTGAAGGGTTCAGATTCACCAGGTGAGATAAAACATAGTTTTACAGATATTATCAATATACATGAAGGATGGAAAGTTAACATATAACTAGAGAGGTTGCCAGTCTGTCTTACTCATCTCATGAATGTGTCATCAAACTAATTAAAACTCCAAAGTTTAATTGCAATCCCTTAACAGACTGGTTTGCTGTGTTATTATTCCTTTACCAAATGGCAAAATTTTAGACTGGTTCAAGTTGAGAGTATTTGCCTTTAACATCTTAAAATGTGTTACAAATAGCAAAATTTCTCCTTGAAAGGGAAGGAAATATCTTTGGAAAAGAAGAAAATGCTGATTATTAACAATGTTCTCAAAAGCCTTCTTTAGTTAAGGTTCTTAAAACTTTGGATTGTGTGGTAAAGGGTTAATCAAAATCCTTTGCCTCCTTAGTATTCCATACAAAGAAAAATGATGTATTAGCATATCTCCTTTTCTTGTTGTTTTATTCACAGATAATGTTTTTAACCCTTTACCCCATAGATACTCATTTGTACGCATTGCTTGTAGGAGCCTTTGGAAAACATTGTGGCAAAAGGTGAAATTGCTCGTGACAAGCAATTTCACTTTTTTCACAATGTTTTCTATGCTTTCAAAAGGTCTCATATACACATAAGAAACGGCTTCATCCTTGCTGTTATTTAGGGTCAATTACAGATACCTTAGAAATGCCTTATGGGGTAAAGGGTTAAGCTGCATTGATGGTTTGTTTAGAATATGCTAATGAATATTTGACAATTTAGATCCTTGACCACATTGCAAACTCTGTACGGTCTCTTCATATCTTAACACTCAACCAATCAGCATTTTAACGCAGAGCCTCAGTAGCCTAGTCGGTAACACACGGGACTTGAGAACAGGGGGCATGGGTTTAATCCCGGGCTTCACCAATTTCTCTCCGAGGATTGATGATAGTCATTGCGACAAGATTAATTCCTCTCCCATTGCTGCCCATTGTTTCAATGATGGTTATGTGCGAAAGCAGCGAGTGGCTTGGAGAGAATACTGGTGAAAGAAACTCCAGGAAAGCATGGATAGGAGCACTGGCTGCCATGATAGATCTGATAGAATGTTTAAAACAGTGTTAAGAGACCCACTGTCAATCAACCAATCAGCAATAATGTAGACATTCCAAAATTGAAAGCAGTTGCAGATGACAAGTGGAAATAGGGGTCAACTGATAGGCGAGAAAATATTGTGGGAAAGGAGAAAATGCTGGTTAACAGCATTTTCTCCTTCTCCTGCAATGTTTTCAAAATATGTTCTCTTCTAGGTTGTTAGAACTCTGGACTGTTTGGTATAGGATTAAAGTAGAATCATTACAAAACATCCTGACAGAACACCGCTTACTATTGGCTGCAGTTGAACATACTAAAAACACTACATTTAAGTACAGTCAGCTATGGTAAACTACGTTCAAACTACAGTCTCAGTAGGGTCACAGCATTGTAGGTAATTGTAACAAATTTTTGAACATGTTCAGAATTATGGGCTTACCACGGGCAAACGTTAAGTTCAAACTACATTGAGCGACATGTACCTACTTTCAACTATGTTAAGATGTTCAGCTATCACTGTCTATGGTCATTCCCAATTACTGCCATCAATTTAAGGTGTGACCACAGCCTTAACATGGATCCCAATGGTTTTACAATTTAGGGAAAAAGACTCGTTAAGTAGGAACTGTACTCTCAAAGGTGAATGCTAATTTTGTCATAATACATCTCATAATACATAGGATAGTGTACATGCAAGATGATATTTGCAATTCTTTGTAAGTCTCACTTTGGATCCACTCTGCCAACATTTGTTACTAGAATTAATTTGGTGTCAAAAGGAATAGAATCATGCTGTTACCACGACAACGCACATTGGAATTTTAATGACTCTGAAATGTTTTCAGTGTTCATACAGGATTGAAAGCTGAATTAAATTTTGATTTTAACACATAACTTTAAATTTGTTAAGTTGTGTTTTTAGTCAGTATAGATCAAGATTAGACAGCATAAATGTGCTACATTAATATCAAAGGACAATTTTAGAATTCTTTGTCATGACTGGAAATGTCTGTTTGATTTATGTTGGAGTTTAACTCTGTACCAAACAGTCCCTTGTTTTACGACCTATTGAGGAAGAAGCGTTCTGAAAACATTGTGGTAAAAGGAGAAAATGCTGGTAACCAGCATTTTCTCCTTTTCCAAAAATGTTTACTAAACCCAAGTTTCAATTTTTGAGTCACATTTATTTTGCTATCTGCAAATGCTTTCAGTTTGGACAAGTCTAAAATGAGGTTGTTCTGTAAAGAGTTAATAGAAACAGTATGAAAAATAAAAGAATATGTTAGAAGCAAAACTTTTGCATATTTCTTGTCTTTAACTCATTACCACACGAGAAAATTTTGGATTGGTCCGAATTGAAAGCATTTGCAAATGACAAAATAATAGTGAGTTAAACGTAGAAATTTGTTATGGGAAGGGTAGAAAACACTGTGGGAAAAGGAGAAAATGCATTTTCTCTTTTTCCCACTGTGTTTTCAAAAGGCTTCTTTCTCAGGGGGTCAAAAGTAGGGATTGTGTGGTAATGGGTTAAATAAAAATCTGTCGAAGCACAATAGCAAACAGGCCTTATGTACAAGTGGTCACTGGTTTAACTCTTTATCACACAATTCCGACTTTAAACAACCCTTAGAACGAAGCCTTTTGAAAACGTTGTAGGAAAAGGAGAAAATGCTGGTCACCAGCATTTTCTCCTTTTCCCACATTTTCTACCCTTCCCAAACCGAATTTCGATTTTTCAGTCACATTTATTTTGTCATTTGCAACTGCTTTCAATTTGGACTAGTCTAAAATTTTCTCATGTGGTAAAGAGTTAAATATCCAGGTTACCTGCCAATTTTTGTCTTGGGATACGACTGTGTTTATCCTGCTCTTACTGCTGATCATTGTTTCCATGATTATGTTACAATTAGCAGTCAGTGGCTTTGGAGGGATACTATGCAAAGTACTGGTAAGAGAAACAAAGGAAACCTCAGGAAAACATGGATAGATAAACTGGCCACGACAACATAATTAACCCTTTACCCCATAAGGCATTTCTATGGTATCTCTAATTGACCCTACATAACAACAAAGATGAAGCTGTTTTTTACGTGTACATGACACCTTTTGATTGCATTGAAAACATTGTGGCGAAAGTTGAAATTGCTCATCATGAGCAATTTCACCTTTTTCCACAATGTTTTCCAAAGGCTCTTTCAAGCAATGCATATAAATGAGTATCTATGGAGTAAAGGGTTAAATAAGGTTGGAAAAAAACATTAATTACTAGACAATCAGTCACTCAACAAAATATCATTTTAATTCTGAATCTAGAAGACATTCTGTCTCAATCATTAAGATGGTTAAGTGTTTCAATTATAAACAAGAAAAAGGCTGCCTTACAAAAAATAAGGTGCTTTAGATCCAAAATAAGCCTCCATGTTCACTGCATTTAACCAATTACCACACAATCCCTACTTTTGGCAACCGAGAAAGGAGCCTATAGAAAACATTGTGGGAAAAGGAGAAAATTTTGAAGCATTTTCTCCTTTTCCCACAATGTTTTCTACCGGACACAAAACAATTTCAATTTTTCAGTCACTTTTATTTCGTCATCTGCAAATGCTTTGTTGTGTGGTAATGAGATAAGTGCGATCCTTTCTGAAAAAAAAATGAATTGTGCATAGCTGATGCACTTAAACTTGTCTACTAAAGAAGTCAAGTTAAACTTTTAAGCCAATTGAGAAATCCCAAGTGATGTTATTTTAAACTTGTTATTTAGGAGGAAAATATCTCCTTTTCGGACAGTGTAGATTTATAATTAGACTGCATGTTCTGTGCCGTCTGATCTTGATCTACACTATTTGTTAAAGGCCAATGAGTTGCGCTTAATAGTTTAAGGGTTAATAACTTTATGGTAGTTTCCTTTGAATGAGGCCAAAAAAAACTGAAATGAGACAGGTGGTTTTGCCAAAACGGTTTTACTGTGCAAAGGTAGATAACTAGGATTAAGGCATGAATAATGTCTTATAATTCTCTCCCTTAATCAACCTATACCCTTCTCTCTCTCTCTCTCTCTCTCTCTCTCTCTCTCTCTCTGTGCAATGGTTTGTCTTCCTCCTAGTTTATCATTCTTTTTATTACCCAAGAGTTTTTGTCAGCCTCGAAATATGATAATTAGCAAAGACTGGATGGAATAAGGATATGTATGCATGATATCTTTAATGATAAACATTTTCCTTCATGCAGATTACACAGTTCATGTACTTTCATTAGAAAGATGGTTCACCCTGAACCACATATCCTGTGTTTGACTGACATTGGTAGCTAAGACTTTTAAAAACACTCTGGGCAAAGGATAGAAATCTGCTATATAAAATTTTTTCCTTTAGCTTTAAGAAAGTGGGTTTTTTTTACCTTTTGCAGACATATTCTATCTTTTGAACCACATTTAAATTTGTTTTCTGCAGATTCTGTCAATTTTGGTCTGTCTAAATGTTGTCACAGATAAAATGTTTAACCCTTTACCACACAATATAGAATTTTATCGACCAAAATAATCTTCCAAAAACATTGTTGGAAAAGGAGAAAATGAATTTTCTTTTCTCACAATGTTTTTACCACTATAGTTTTAATTTGATCAGTGATATCAGTCAACCAAATGGCTTATTCCGAGTTTGTCCTTGTAGCTGTGGTTTCAGTTCAGATGTTAATAAGAAAAAGGTGTAAAGTTTGGTGCGTTTTTAAGACTTTTTCTGGTGACTAATTGTTCACACTTTCAAATTGAAAGTGTTTGCTGATGACAATTTCGAAAGTAATAAAAATAAGTTGATCTTCTTTGACAAATAAAAAGCATGGTAAGAAAAGGAGAAAATGCTTGTTACCAGGGTTTTCTCCTTTTCTCACCATGTTTTCATAAGCATTATCTTTCAGGATTGTTAAAACTCAAGATTGTATAGTGAAGGGCTTATGCACTCTTCATAAAATAATCATATTCACATTACATTTCAGAGATATAAAAGATAGGACAGTTCTGCGAGTTCACGAGTGTGACAGTCAGGAACCACAGAGGGTTTTAGAAAAACCTGAAGTTAGGGGGCGCACCATTCATCTACCCCCGGGGTCTCAGGGATATTATGGCTCCTCACCCTCCTCTGCAATAACTAGTCAGGTAACTATAGCAACTCTTCATACATTTGTATAAGGTACTTGTTTAATAATAGATATTTCTAACTAAAGAAAATTTTTGTTTCTTCTAACTATTTGCAACTACATTACAGTTGTGCTACAGTAAACATGTATGAAACAAAAACCGGAAAGTGCTGTCTGGAATCAGCCTTGGCAGGCGGATCCAAGATCACACTTTACGCAAATGTTCGAATGCCCCTTTTAGTGTGTTGTATGCCATGTATGAGTCTTGCTAACATTGTATAACACCTCACTCACTCATGTTTATAAGTACTTTGTGATGATATTTTTATAGAGGATAGTTTACTAATCAGTGTAAATTGTTCATGTATTAATTTACTAATCAGTTCTTGTGATATTATCCAGTAATAATCACCAGAAATTGGTCTTTGCAGGTGACAATTAACCCATTACCACACAATCCCTACTTTTGATGCCCCTGAAAAGAAGCCTTTAGAAAACATTGTGGGAAAAGGAGAAAATGCTGGTAACCAGCATTTTCTCCTTTTCCCACAATTTTTTCTACCCTTCACAAAACAAATTTCAAATTTTCAGTCAATTTTATTTTGTCGTCTGCAAATGCTTTCAATTTGGACCAGTCTGAAATATTGTCGTTTGGTAATGGGTTAATAGTACTTTTACAGGTAGTTTAGATTGATATTAAACTGCATAGAACATGCAGACTGAGCTTGGATCTACACTTTCATTTGTTCTATTATACATTTCTTTAAAAGTACTTTGGCATTGCTATCAGACTTATATACTGTATTTGAAAGTGTCTATTTTACTACCGTACTCTGTACGGATCAAACATGGATGTAGTTTCGTATAGGTGTTTGTTCTTTAGGGTAATAAATACTCAACAACAAAGATTTGTTGTTTGGCACATACTTGAAATGAAGTTTGGCATCATAACCCCCACCCCACCTTTCGGATAAAGAGCATATTTAGAAGATTTTACATTCCTCATTTAAACAAAAAAAATAAAGATGTCATTTATAAAAAGAAAGAAAAAACAAGTATTTTGATACCTTTTCATCAACAGGTTCAAAAAGCTCAAACATTTCCTCAACATATGCAACATCCCATCTATATGTCATATGATGATGTCACCCAATCACCAATCAGAACCAGCTATGAAAGGTCAAGGTCACTTACACCAGACCCAACAAGGTCAGCCAGTTATGCTCAAAACCCCATATATGGTAGAATGGGTATTTCTCCGGAGCGACCACCACCCCCTCAGGATCGGGCAGTTCCACCTGACAGACCTCCTTCATTAAGACCTATACCTGAGCACTATCAAATGTTGAATGGAAATAAGAATGGCACAGGGCTCGTCTATGGTTATGTTAATGGCTTGCAGTATCAGCAAGCTCCTGGTGCCCCTTCACCAACCCCTAGTCAGAGACCCTACACCAGGCAAGCTATGTCACCACCTGCAGTACCGACGGGGCCAAGAGTGGATCCAGGACGTAGAGCTTTCTCCCCACCCCCTAACTTACAGAATTATGACTACATTCAGGTGATTATAACCATGCAATGTTCTTGATGAATTTATCTGAAGTAGGTATGTCAAAAACAAGCACTCGTAGAAAAAAATTCAAAAACTGATTGCAGTATGGGCTTAACTCTTTACCAAATGACAAAATTTTAGGCTTATGCAAATTGGAAGCATTTCCAGACTACAAAATTAGTGTTACTCAAAAATTGAAATTTTGGGAAAGGTAGAAAACATAGCAAAAAGAGAAAATGCTGTTCATTAGCATTTTCTCCTTTTCCTACAAGGTTTTCAAAAGGCCTCTTTTTGAGAGTCTTGAAAACCTGAGACTGTTTGATAGAGTTGTTGTAAGTCATTGTTGTGGTTCAACTTTTTCTACATTTATTCCATCTGAATATTTCTTGCTGAAAAGTTGTTTCAACAGGTAACAAGTGAATCTGTATATTATATTTTATTAAATCTAACATTAATAATACATGCACTAAAATCTGTTTTGTAAATTTATGCTAACATTGTTTAAAGTTTGTCCATTTTGTATGATGAAATATCACATGTGCGTTTATTCCAGCTTAAGTATTTTGTTAAAGACTTCATAATTTTAGCCTATAGGATGCCAATTAGATAAACATTTTCAATAAAAAGATATTGCCTATATTAAAGTATCAAGTCTGCTTTTAACCAAAAGATCTTTACACAGTAGATCATTCTGTAGATCCCAGTCATTGTCAACACTGTCTGAAAATGCAACTAAGTTATGAAAGATCACCTGTATGATTTAACCCATTACCAAACTACAATATTTTAGACTGGTCCAAATCGAAAGTATTTGCAGACGAAAAAATAAAAGTGATTGAAAATTTGGAATTTGTTTTGTGAAGGGTAGAAAACATTTTCTCACAATGTTTTCTAAAGGCTTCTTTCTCAGGGGCATCAAAAGTAGGGATTGTGTGGTAATGGTTTGGATTTGATCCTTTCTGTCAAAACTGATTGCATGTTGGAAGTGTCCTCAGGCAAAGCATAGCTGAGACCAGGGTAGTACTGATGGAATCTAGAAATATGAATGAATGTTCTGTTCTTGTTATATAACTAAACTGGTGTTGAAAGAAGTAACATATAAAACTCAATTTACAGACACCAACTTTTAACTTAATGGTTCACTTTTGCAATCTTGTAGTGCATAATAAATAAATTTTATATGATGGAACTTTAATTAATTCTTTACAACATAATCCTGTGATTTAGGAGCCCAGAGAGGAAAGCCTTCTTTGAAACATTTTTGGAAAAGGAGAAAACAGTGGTATCCAGCAATTCTCCTTTTCTGAAAATGTCTTTCTTCCATTTCCATGCTAAACCCATCATTCCAGTCATGTTTTACTGGTTCTCTTCATATACCTTAAATTGGGACAAGCTCTAAAATTTGTAATTTGCTGGAGAATTGCATAAACAGGCCTTTAGTTAGGAATATCATAGGTAATATTTTCAGGAGTGGCACAGCCATCAGTGAATATGTTACTGATGATGTTCACACAATGAAATAAATTTTAATCTTTCACAAAAAAACCCTAAATATTCCATTTATTTCATTCTTTTAATCAGTTCTGGGGGGAGCTTAATCAAAATCCAGTGCGTTTCTTTTCGGACATGCCCCACGTGGCGTACCTCTGCATAGCAACGCATGAAAATATTACGTCAAGCGCGAAAAATGTAAGATAAATTACATCATATTTCCTTTGGGTTGTAAGGCACACACATTTTACCTAGGTAACTGTTTCCCCTTCAATTGAAGAGTTAGAATATAGATATTGGTATTTTCACTGGTCATAACCATGAAACATTGAAAAATGTTTACCATTATTTCTTGATAACCTACCGGAATTCACGAAAAAAATTGGTATAACTATACTAGGACAAAAAAGAAACACAGGGTACCATACGAGATATTGAACAAGCTTTGAGTCTCCATATGCAGTCAGTCGCTACTTTTTTTCCACTGAGGAGGGGGTACTTTCAATAAGAAGCCATTTTCTCATTTCCTTTTAGCCACTGATCTTGAACCTTTCAAGACTGATAGAACACCTTGTGGAGAACAGCAATTTACAAGATTTGTATCTGATCCACCCTTCTTTTTTTAGCTATTGCCCTTTAATATTTTTCACATATCATGGAGATTAACTACTCTTTATTCATGGCCCTTCTATCATTTCAACTCATTTCACTGACAAGCCCCTTCGGGCATATATGCGCCGCTTTGCGAAGCTCTTGTTTAAAACTTTACTGGTTCCTGAAAGCTTTTGAAAACACTGAATTAGAAAGAGGCTGGTGGTCTCTATCTTTCCTTCTTCTATGAAGTTTTATACACTTTCAAAACATCATCATTTATAAAGCTGAATTTTGAAGTCCTCTTCAATCCAATAAAGTACCCAAGATAGTGCTGGTGAAATCCAGAGTATATGGATGAATGGCCAATTGTGTTTCTAAAACTAAAAGCGTAAAGGAGCACTTGTTAGAACATGATTTGATCTATATTGTTCGAATATTTTAAGTTAACTTGAACTTTAAAAACATGCAGATCACTTGAAATCTCACAATGTTGTTAATTATAGGTTGTACCAAGTACTCAAGCACCTCCAGGGGCTCCCCAGAGTGGTGGGTATGTGGCCAAGGGTGTGCGAGCTAGCACTGTTGTAACACCACAACGAGTATCAGTAGCCCCCTCACCAGGACAATCCAAACCGCCAGCTCCTATCCCATCACAGACATCATGGCGTAAGTTTCCCAGCATTCCCCATACCTCCATTCCAAATGAGGAAATTTCAGGTTTGTTGAAATGAAAAACATGTTTGCAGAACTTGGTCCAAATGATAGGATTTGTCATTGACAAGGTAAAAAAGGAAAAAATGCTGGTAGTGTGCTGGACTTGAAAAAAGGGGTGGTGGGTTCAATCCCTGGCTTTGCAACTTCTGAGGGCTGTTTATAGTCATTGCAACGGTTCAATTCTCTCCCACCACTGACCATTGTTTTGGCAATGGTAATGTGGGAAAGTAGCCATCTGCTTTGAAAGAAAATTGTGTGGAGTACTGGGGATCCAGGAAAGCAAGGATAGATGCACTGGCTGCCACCATATAACTGAAATAATGTTGAAAAACGGCATAAAACACCCACCAGTCAGTCAGTCAATCAGTCATGTAATTTTATGTAATTTTTGGTAGTTTTGGGCAAAAGATATGTTTTCCATCATCTTCATGAAAATACTAGTATTTGAATCACGTTTTATTAATCATCTGCCTCCATGTATTTGGTTTAGTCCAACCTTTGTTTGTTGTAGCATTTTCTCTTTTCCAGACCAAATAATTCTTGGCTTTCACATGGAAAGCAATTGCAGACAACAGCAGTTACCGTAGTGTGTCTCATGATTTTTGTGTTTGATAGAAAAGAAACCATGGAAAAAGGAGAAAATGCAGATTACAAGCATTTTTTTACTCCTATAGTATTTCTTGCCTTTCACGGACCAATTTTATGATCGAAGCTCCTTGAGTAGTAGTTCGAGTTACATTTTAGTAAATCTAAAATTTTGTTGTCTACATTTTAGTAAATCTAAAATTTTGTTGTCTGACAAAGATTTCAGAGTTAAATAATGGCAGATTAGAATATAATGCCTTAATATAATGTCATTGACAACATCAAGATTATTGTTTGCTGAAAGGCACCTTTTTAGTGCATTTAAGGTCATTGTGCAATGCATTTTTTGGCAAAGTAAATTTTTGTTTGGCATTAATAACAAACATCCCAAGGATATTCAATGCCATTCGTTGAGAATTAAGCTTTATTTTGTGTATTACATATAAACATTTAGGGAAACTGCATTATTCTGATTTCAGCGAATTAAGCTTTTATTTGGCATAATTATGGAGTGAAACATCATTCTCTGATTAATTATTATTGAGTAATTCCATTTTAGGGGAACGATCTCCAGTGGGTCGCCAGAGCTTGCCTTTATCTACTGCCCCATATGGAACCCCAGGCCCTGGACAGCAAAGATCTCAGAGTTACAGAGTTGTCCCTTCTTTGGAGAGAGATTCCTTACTTGTTACACGTCCAAGAAGTATGACTCCATCTCCAATAGAAAATGAGTTAACAAGGTCAGTACAGTTAAACTGTTTATGACACAATTGTGGACTGGTCCCTATCATAAGCGTATGCAGGCAATAAATATAAGTTACATAGAAATCTGTTACAAAGACATTTTTAGGACAAAATGTTTTAATGACATATATGACCAATATTTCTAATGGACCAATTTTTTTGAAACATTGCACATACAAAGCTCATCATGTCTGTTGGAGTTAACAGAAAAAAAAAAGGTACAGGTCTTTGTGATCCTTTATGAGAAATTTGCCTTGAAAAATGTATATATACAGTTCCAAAATTCAGCTTACATTGGATTTGAAGTTCTGGTCTTAAATAGTCAGTTAAACAGGAAAATTACAGGAAAAAATATACAAAATTTTACATCAGTTTAACAAAAATTCACAATTTTCTGCACAAAAAATATGTAACAGCCTGGTTTTGGGCATGATTAATGTACAAAAATGCATGCCATATATAGACTATGGAGTTAAAAAGGGAGATGATTTAATTGAATAAAGGGTTAGTCTTAAAAAAAATACTTTCTCACTGACAGATTTTTCTTAACTCGTTACCAAACGACAAAATCGAAAGCATTTGCAGACAACAAAATAAAAGTGACTGAAATTTTGAAATTGAATTTGTGAAGGGTAGAAAACTTTGTGGGAAAAGGAGAAAATGCTTCTTACCAGCATTTTTTCCTTTTCCCACAATGTTTTCCGAAGGCTTTTTTCTCAGGGTTGTCAAAAGTAGGGATTGTGTGGTAATGGGTTAAACTTTCCATACTTATAGTATTTATTATTTTAAATTATAAGAAAAATTAAAAAATGGCATATACCACTGCTTACTTCATTAGAAAATAAGGTAGAATGTCACTGTAGATTTTATTTTATCAAGGAAAAAAAACAGGTTACAAGCTCAACAGACATGGTGGGAAAAGGAGAAATTGCTAAATAGGATAGATTTCTCCTTTTCCAACAGTAATTTTCAAGATGGAAACAGATATACTTCCACAGCTTTAAATTTCAGGCCATTGTTTCCTTGTCTGCTGTGTAACGCCATGTCCACAGCATTTTGATTATTCTGTAGTGACAGACCTACGATCTGTTGTTCTCTTCACCAACACTACCCAAAGAAAATGCTACTTGTTTTGGTGCACTAAAATAGAGCAAAGTACCCAAATTTCGACAGGTTAACAGTAAAATTTTATCATATGAGATACCGTTTGTAGATGACCTAATTTCGACATACCTTGACAAAGAATGATAACATCCCGACACATTTTATGCTTCAAATTGTCATCTGTGCGACTCCTGTATGATATTTTCAATATAAACGTAACCCAGGGTATGGTTCTTTATTTCAACATGGGGATCGTAATTTTGACACCCTTGTTTTGTTTGAAAAAAAAAGATGCAGATCACTGCAAACATGTGATTTTGGCAGTTATCCGCCATTTACCAATCACAAGGGAAGCAACCATTGCAAGTTTTCGGGTCGGTAAACGAGTTCGATTTATCCGTAATTGGTAATGAGATAAAATTGTGCTGGAGGACAAAAGTTCATTCATTTGTTCGATTTGACCAGGACGTAGCCAAGATATTAAAAAAAAAAAAGTTAAAAATAAAAGATCAGATTACGTGATTTGAACCTACGGCGGTAATAAATATATCGTCATGGTGGACTGCACTCTTATCCACGAAGCGGGCGCTTCTGATATATAAATGGAATTTTGTTATATTATTACTAAGTTGGGTGGCGAAATTACGGCACCCATTTCAATTTTGTTTTCTATTTTCGACACCTCTGCTAGAATTTTATTCCAGGCGCGAATAGAAAATCTAAACATGAAATCATCATAATAAACCTAGTACAGGGCTATTTCAATACTGCAAGTATTGAATTGATGAAAAAAATTCAATTTCGCTTTACTTTTCGTAAAGCCCTGACCTTATGAAAAGTGTTAACGGCTAGTTTTTTAAAAACTTTTTCAAGAAACGAAATCCGTCTGCACCAAAAATGTCCGATAAAGTGAGTGCCTTTAGAACTGAGGTTTTATCAAGACGTCAAAAATATTTTAAGTCATGATCTAGTCGGATGAAGCAATTAATAGATGAAGTGAAAATAGATTTTACTACATAAATAGTAAGGGGTGTCGAAATTAGGGTACTTTGCTCTATTACCATTTATATGCAAAAAATTCTTAGCTCTTGATTGGCCAATACATCATTTTAAGAATTAATTTTCATATTGCCAATAGAAATGAAGAAATTTTACCTACTTGTTTTAGCAGATGATCATGAAATGTCATTTACATGTTGGCAAAAGTGGATTGGTTCACTATTTACAGGGAAAGAATTGACAAGATGGAACATCAGTTGGCCAGTCTAGCAGCCTGGGTGCAGTCTGCAGTTGTACAGTCTGCCAGTAGTACAGGTGCGCCTTCTAGTGTTAAAAGTGCCAGCACCACAGCAAGTGTTACCTCAGATACCAGTCCACAATTAGACTCTGCTAGCTGTAGTAAGTGTGTGCAAGAATCAGAGCCTAGCAAAATAACTTTCTGGTGAAGGATGCATGAGTAAAAAGATATGCTAGAGTATGCATCTAAGGAAAATGTATCAATTACTTGTTGGTTGAAGGTGCATGAATAATTATTGGCTCAACTCTTTAAAATTCATACCGCTATAAGGTGAAAGCATTTGCAGACAGCAAATGAAATTTGGCTCGATTCTGATATTGGCTTGCTACTAGCATTTTCTCCTTTTCCCTCATCATTTCAAAATCATACTTCCCTAAGATGTGGGAACGTTGGTAAAGGGTTAAATAACCATAGCAGGGTATTTTCCGAACATTTTGTAAACTGAAAGTAATAGGTAGGTAGAGAAAGCCAAAAGACAAGACAAAAAATATACTCCTGAAACCTACTCTATAAGAATACAATGAGCTAATGCTATATATGTAGTCATGTTAATGTGGTTTTTGATACAGAGGGTTCATAATACCCAAGTCACAAATAACGAACTGCCGCTGGATGGCGAGTTTTTCAGGAGATTTTGACGCAATCGTCTGGGGACCGCACAGCGACCATCCAGTGGCAGCTCAATTTGAACGGCGTCAGTTCAATTTTGAGACGCCGTCCCGTTCGAGTTTTAAAACAAAGTTATTATTGGACAGGGACCGGACGATTTTTTGGCCATCGGAGAGCCTGTTAACTCATCGTCCGGGCACCATCCGGGCGCTGTGCGGTGACCGGGCGATGCCTTCAGAGATCGGACGGCGTCTGGCTGATTTTTATGAAAACGTTTGTCTCCAAATCATCCACCGAACAGAAGGTCATTGGGCGGCTACCGGACTGCCTCCGTCCAGGTGTCGGATGGAGCCTGGACAGGTACCGCCCGATTATGATTATTTGTGTAGGCACCGTCCGGTGACCGTCAGATCGCCATGCGGCATTGAATTTGTTAAATCTTTCAGGACGGCGACCGGGTGGCAAACATATACTTTGACAACATGAGAATATTATAAAAGTGTATATTATTGTCTTACCTCATCATAATTTATCAGTTCTGAAGTAAAAATGACATTTATACCACCACAAAATCTGTTGAACCTTTTCCTTCATCAAGAGAGATTGCAAGCTGCTCGCCGAAAGCATAAATATAATAGCAGCTGCTGCTGTTTATGATCAGGAGCATGCTGGGAGAGGCCTCAGAGTGAGGACTATGTGGGTCAAAACGTGGCTACAGAGGCGTGTCATCCTCGGACAATATGACATGCCTCTGTAGCTAGCCAGACGGCAGCACAAAGTCCGAAAGATGTCCGTCCGGTGGCCGCCCAATGACCGTCTGGTTGCTGCCCGGTGCCTTTCTTAACTGAAAACTGCACGCACGGCATTTTCAAAGAAACTGCCATCCAGTGCCCGTTTGATTTGTGACTGCTTGAGGAAAATGTCTGAAAATCGTACGGTGCCTGGACGATGTCTCAAATCTTTGAATTGGTGAAGTTGGAAAAAATCGTCTGGCGCCCATTTTATTTGTGACCTAGGCATAAAGGCAAAGTATAGAAGCTACCTGAATAAATATATTCACTACTTTTGCTGATTTCAGAGCCCAAACCTGCAGAATATCTTGTCAACTTGGCATATAGATCTTGACTTGTTACTTTAAGTCTTGTAATAGAACACTTTTGAAAACATAGTACCTAAGGGAGAAATTATTCATAAAGAGCAGATTACAATATTTCCTCTACCTGTATGCCATCTTCAGAATATCAGTTATACAACTTCCAAAATGTTAAAAGTATGAACTACATTGAAATTTATGGCATAAGTATGGACTACCTTGAAATTTATGGCATAAGTATGAACTACCTTGAAATTTATGGCATAAGTATGAACTACCTTGGAATTTATGGTATTTACAATTCATGGAAAATTTTACAGGAATACTAAGTTACATGATCCTCTCTGAAACTTTTATAAGCATACAGCCTAATGCTTTATGTCTGTTGCAAGCTTGGCTTTTAAATGTTTTACAGAGATTGAAGCAGAAAGGACAGGAATAACAGAAGTGAAAGGTACTATGCATAGCTGTCTATGTTATTCTCTATTCTGACATGACACAAGAATTCTGCTCTATAAACACAGTGCAAGGAAAGCGTGGTAAAATCTGTGACAATCCACATAGAGTGACATCATTCTTTATCGAGTGACGTCATTCAATGAGTGGGTTATTCAATGGAACATAATCTTTATCTGCGTTTTTACTCTACGTTTAAACTGGTTTTCCTTTCATTAAGAATTGACCATGTAAGAATCAAAATAATCTTCTTTCTATTGTGGTTTATCATTCAATAAACCATGTGAGTTATGAGGTGCAATGATTAAACCACTCGGGCTATCACTCTCGTGGATTATTTATTGGGACTCATAACTCACAAATGTGGTTTACTGAACGATATACCATGATAGGAAGGAGATTATTTCTTAATTATAACTTTTTGCTTGTTATACGCCCGTCGAAGACGGGACGTATTATGGGATCATCCGTGCTGGGCGGGCCGGCGGGTGGGCGGGCGGGTGGGTGGGCGGCGTCCAGTTCTTTGTCCGGAGCATATCTCCAAAAGTATTCTAGCTAGGGTTATGAAATTTCATGGGTGGATAGACCTCATCAAGGGGGAGTGCAGTGCGCAGGAATCATAACTCTTGCTCGCTTAATTTTTGAGTTATTGCCCTTTGTTGATTTTGAGTTATTGCCCTTTGTTGATTTTCATACTTGAATTTTGTCCGGAGCATATCTCCATAACTATACTAGCTAGGGTTATGAAATTTCATGGGTAGATAGATCCCATCAAGGGGGAGTGCAGTGCACAGGAACCATAACTCTTGCTCACTTACTTTAAGAGTTATTGCCCTTTGTTGTTTTTCATACTTGAATTTTGTCCGGTGAATATCTCCAAAACTATACTAGCTAGGGTTATGAAATTTCATGGGTGGATAGATCTCATCAAGGGGGAGTGCAGTGCACAGGAACCATAACTCTTGCTTGTTTAATGTCCGAGTTATTGCCCTTTGTTGTTTTTCATACTTGAATTTTGTCCGAAGCATATCTCCAAAATTATACTATCTAGGGTTATAAAATTACATGGATGGATAGATCTCATCAAGGGTGAGTGCAGTGCACAGGAACCATAACTTTTGCTTGCTTAATTTTTGAGTTATTGCCCTTTGTCATTTTTCATACTTGAATTTTGTCTGGTGAATATCTCCAAAACTATACTAGCTAGGGTTATGAAATTGCATGGGTGGATAGATCTCATCAAGGGGGAGTGCAGTGCAAAGAAATCATAACTCTTGCTTGCTTAATTTTTGAGTTAGTGCCCTTTTTTGTTTTTCATACTTGAATTTTGTCCATAGCATATCTCCAAAACTTTACTAGCTAGGGTTATGAAATTTCATGGATGGATAGATCTCACCGAGGGGTAGTGCAGTGCACAGGAACCATAACTCTTGCTTGCTTAATTTTTGAGTTATTGCCCTTTCTTGTTTTTCATACTTGAATTTTGTCCGTAGCATATCTCCAAAACTATACTAGCTAGGGTTATGAAATTTCATAGGTGGATAGATCTCACCAAGGAGTAGTGCAGTGCACAGGAACAATAACTCTTGCTTGCTTAATTTTTGAGTTATTGCCCTTTGTCGTTTTTCATACTTGAATTTTGTCCGGTGAATATCTCCAAAACTATACTAGCTAGGGTTATGAAATTCCATGGGTGGATAGATCTCATTAAGGGGGAGTGCAGTGCAAAGGAATCATAACTCTTGCTTGCTTAATTTTTGAGTTAGTGCCCTTTGTTGTTTTTCATACTTGAATTTTGTCTGGAGCATATCTCCAAAACTATACTAGCTAGGGTTATGAAATTTCATGGGTGGATAGATCTCATCAAGGGGGAGTGCAGTGCACAAGAATTATAACTCTTGTTTGCTTAATTTTTGAGATAGTGCCCTTTGTTTTTTTTTCATACTTGAATTTTGCCCAAAGCATATCTCCAAAATTATACTAGCTAGGGTTATAAAATTACATGGATGGATAGATCTCATCAAGGGTGAGTGCAGTGCACAGGAACCATAACTTTTGCTTGCTTAATTTTTGAGTTATTGCCCTTTGTCATTTTTCATACTTGAATTTTGTCCGGTGAATATCTCCAAAACTATACTAGCTAGGGTTATGAAATTGCATGGATGGATAGATCTCATCAAGGGTGAGTGCAGTGCACAGGAATCATAACTCTTGCTTGCTTAATTTTTGAGTTAGTGCCCTTTGTTGTTTTTCATACTTGAATTTTGTCCGTAGCATATCTCCAAAACTTTACGAGCTAGGGTTATGAAATTTCATGGGTGGATAGATCTCACCGAGGGGTAGTGCAGTGCACAGGAACCATAACTCTTGCTTACTTAATTTTTGAGTTATTGCCCTTTCTTGTTTTTCATACTTGAATTTTGTCCGTAGCATATCTCCAAAGTATACTAGCTGGGGTTATGAAATTTCATAGGTGGATAGATCTCACCAAGGAGTAGTGCAGTGCACAGGAACAATAACTCTTGCTTGCTTAATTTTTGAGTTATTGCCCTTTGTCGTTTTTCATACTTGAATTTTGTCGGGTGAATATCTCCAAAATTATACTAGCTAGGGTTATGAAATTTCATGGGTGGATAGATCTCATCAAGGGGGAGTGCAGTGCAAAGGAAATAACTCTTGCTTGCTTAATTTTTGAGTAAGTGCCCTTTCTTGTTTTTCATACTTGAATTTTGTCTGGAGCATATCTCCAAAACTATACTAGCTAGGGTTATGAAATTTCATGGGTGGATAGATCTCAAGGGGGAGTGCAGTGCACAAGAATTATAACTCTTGTTTGCTTAATTTTTGAGTTAATGCCCTTTGTTGTTTTTCATACTTGAATTTTGTCTGGTGCCTGCCCCAGCTTTACAACTTGGGGTGAGATGGGCGTATCTTGCGACAATTTGCCGCTCTTGTAGCTTTTGCAATACTGACTGAATCACATCTATCAAACCTTGTACAAGTGGCAAATGTTTAAAGGAAAGAAAAGCATTGTGGGAAAATGGAATAAAGAATCTGCAATTTTCCACCTCAATGTTTTCCGTACCACACAATAGTTATGCGAAGTGTATTTCTCTCTCCTTCTTTCATATTTTTAGCTCCACTGGCCGAAGGCCAGTGGGCTTATGTCATGGCCCGTTGTCCGTCGTGCGTCCGTCCGTCTGTGCGTGTGTCCGTCCGTCCGTCCATGCGTGTGTTAACTTTTATTTCAAACATCTTCTTCTCTGAAACTACCCATCCAATTTTGATGAAACTTCACAGAAATGATCCTGCCATGATCCTCTTCAGAATACCTTGAGAGAATTTTATTCCTTCAAAAACTCTGGTTGCCATGGCAACAAAACTGAAAAATATTGAAAATTTTTAAAAATCTTCTTCTCTGAAACCATAAGGCCTAGGGCTACCAAATTTGGCATGTAGCTTTATCTAGTGGACCTCTACCAAGTTTCTTCAAATAATAGCCCTGGGGTCAAAATTGGCCCCACCCCGGGGGTCACAAGTTTTATATGGGCTTATATAGGGAAAACTTTAAAATCCTTCTGGTACCTAGCCATAGGGCCTAGGGCTACCAAATTTGGCATGTAGCTTTATCTAGTAGACCTCTACCCAGAGTGCCCAAATGATAGCCCAGAGGTCAAATTTGGCCTGGCCCCGGGGGTCACTAGTTTTATATGGGCTTATATAGTGAAAACTTTAAAAATCTTTTTGTACCAAGCCATAAGGCCTAGGGCTACCGAATTTTGCATGTAGCTTTATCTAGTGGGCCTCTACCAGGAGGGCCCAAATTATAGCCTTAGGGTCAAGTTTGTCCCCACACCAGGGGTCACAAGTTTTACATGGGCTTTTGTGGTGAAAACTCTCTAAGTCATCTTGTTACTAACCATAATAAAGACTAGGACCACTAAATTTAGCCTTGTCTCATGGATTTTATGTTTTACAGGGCCTTTTATTGAGAAAACTTTGAAAATCTTCTTGTTTATAACCACACATTCTAGACCTGTATTATTTAGGATGGGGCTTTATCTTGTAGACCTCCACCAGGATTCAAGTAATTATAGCTTTGTGGTCAAAATTGGATTAGCCCAGGGGTCACAACTTTTTCGTAGGTTTTTATGGAAAAAATTTTATGCCCTCAAGTTTAAACCAGTTGGCCAAATAATGTACTGTTTGGCTTGTAGTGTTTTTATGAATTAGCCAGTGGAGCGATACAGGGCCATGATGGCCCTCTTGTTTCATAAATTCCATGGTATGCTGGTAGACTGTGTACATGAGAACCCATTACCACACAATCCCTACTTTTGACAACCCTGAGAAAGAAGCCTTTAGAAAATATTGTGGGAAAAGAAGAAAATGCTGATAAGCAACATTTTCTCCTTTTTCAACAATTTTTTCTACCCTTCATAAAACAAATTCCAAATTTTCAGTCACTTTTATTTAGTCGTCTGCAAATGTTTTCAATTTGGACAAACCAAAAATTTTGTTAAATAACATGAGAACCCATTACCACACAATCCCTACTTTTGACGACCCTGAGAAAGAAGCCTTTAGAAAACATTGTGGGAAAAGAAAAAAAATGCTGATAACCAACATTTTCTCCTTTTCCCATAATGTTTTCCACCCTTCTCAAAACAAATTTCATATTTTCAGTCAGTTTTATTTTGTCGTCTGCAAATGCTTTCAATTTGGACAAGCCTAAAATATTGTCGTTTGGTAATGAGTTAACTCTTCACCCAACAATTAGATGGCTTTTGGTAAATTCATCAAAATTTTAAAATACAAAATTGTGATGCCCTGGCTAAAGAGAGTTTTATGAATCTCCATGATGCATTTTATATCAAGTTAGTCATTGTGTGATTATGTATCTTTGTGGAATATAAGCAACCATCTGTATCATGAGGTAGACTGGTCCTTTGGTACAAAACAAAATGGACCAATAGCAAAAAGTTTGGAATCCAGGTTAGCCTACTAGATTTAGAAAGAATGATAGGTTAATCCATTTGGTTTAGAACCTTAAAGTTGTATTTCATTCAAATTTAGGAAATTTTTGAGAATATGACAAAATATGGTTGGCTTAAACATACTTAGGTCAGCCTGGATGGATTTTAAGATTTTTTTGGAGATACAGGGCAATCGTGGCGAAAGGTGAAATTGCTAATGACGAGCAATATCACCTTTTGCCACAATGTTTTCTACACTATCAAAAGGTGTCATACACATACAAGAAATGGCTTCATCCTTGCTTTTATTTAGGGTCAATTAGAGATACCATAGAAATGCCTTAAGGAGTAAAGGGTTAAGTTGGTCAAGAGTATTTTGTTTTGATAATACCCAGACAAGTTTGAAATTTGGTTAACTCTTTACCACTGAATCACAACTTCAAACAACCCTGAGAATAAACAACCCTGAGAAAAAAACCTGTGAAAACATTGTGGGAAAAGGAGAAAATGCTGGTAACCATCATTTTCTCCTTTTCACACAATATTTTCTATCCTTTCCAAATCAAATTTAAATTTTTCTGTCACATTTATATTGTCGTCTGCAAATGCTTTCAATTTGAACCAGTCTACAATTTGTCATTTGGTAAAGACTTGGATAAGGTCAAAAGGTATGCCGCTGGGAAGAATCTTTGAAAAATCTATAATTATGTACTCTGAATGCCACATTTTTTAGCCAAAACACTCATGAATTATTATCAGAATGCTTCTTCTGATTATATCTTTAGACTAATTTGCAGTTGGATAAAAAAGTAGGTCTCTTAGTTACATCTTGAAAAAATACCTTGTGTGCATTCTGCAGGCCCCATCTTTAGTCTGATACTCATGAAGCTTTGTTAGACTATTTCTCTTAAATAGTCCTGGGACGAATACGAAATCACGTTTCAGAGGTACGAAAAGCCGGTCATCAGAACAAATGGTAGAAATATATTGTCTGCTCTCTAGAGGCTTCATTCTCAGTCAGACACAAATGAAACTTTATCAGAATTTTCTCCTGCATGATATCTAGAACAAAAGTGAAATTGGTCAAAAACTGGAACAAATCATAGGAAAACCTTGTGTATGCTCTAGAGGCTGTATTTTTCAGTCTGATACTCATTAGACTGTGTCAGAAACTCGATGATAAAGACATTTTGAAATTTTGTCATGTCAAGTCATAAAGTAGGTTGCAGGGACAAATCTTACAAAAACACTGAGTGCACTCTAGAGGCCACATTTTGAGTCCAATACACATGAAATTGATCAGACTGTCCTAATAATTTCAATGACAAGTTCAAAATGGGGTCACATGGAGATCACTCAGACAAATCATAGAAAAACCGTGTATGCATGCTAGAGGCCATACTTTCAATCTTAGACCCCAAAAAAATGAGCTAGATTTTTGTCTTGATAATATTTGGAGCAAGTTTTAAACTGGATCATGTTGGATAAAAAAAGTAGGTTACCAACACTCACAATGCTTACATCATCACTACCAGAATGTGTTCTACTTTAACAATCCTACACAATTTTACTTGGATTAAAGGTGGGTATTTAGAATTTTCACATCACACCAAATTAAAAAATATATATGCTACTGAAATTTCTATGGAAAAACAATACAAATCATCAGCAAATAAGAATCATAAAATTACCCCAAAATTTTTTTTTGGTGGTATTCCCTTTAACAGGCTAAATAGCCTCATAAGCTATTTTTAGATTTCCCGCCAAAATCAGAAAAGCACTGTGGAAATGCTAAGTGACTTGCACGTGACTTATGACTAATAAATTCCATAGTATAACAAACATGTGATTATTTTCCATGATGTCTAGAACTTCGGATGCTATGTTTGAAGCTTCGTCTGTATATATCCGATATGTAAATGAGCGAGCTGCCGATGTAAAAATAGACCGTGTTTCCCTTCAGTGTTGACCTGGGTTGTGGTAAATATTTAATTTGTCTAGTTGTTGGATGGTTTTCGACTACAGGGGTTTAATGAATGCAAATTATAAGACTTTGGGAGTATAGGGATGATTTTTTAAAAAATTTTGTAAAATTTTCGTCCCAAAATCTGAAGGGCCACCTTTAAGGCTTAGGTGTCAATAGCCTTGTTTTGGACTTTCCAAGCTTTAAGCAAGTAAAGGCTGGGGAATTTCTATCAGTTTCAGTTGCATAGATCAAGATCAGACAATGTTTGGTCTGATCAGAGATCTGCACCACCTTTTCATTTGATAGTCATGTTCTGGCCAAAACAACCTTGCAATAGAAATATTTCCTTTGTTCTTTGTAACTGAAGAAGTCCAATTCAATAACTTATCATGTAAGGTTTTTTCTCAATTGCAATCAATAGACTATTTAGGCGGTGTTGCTTTGATTAGGTTATGGTTTGTTGTGGTCTTCATCCTAGTAAACCTTTGTTAGTGCCAATATAGTATCTTATGTCTATCTCTGTGACACAGGTTTGAGTGACCTTGCCTCTGAAGCCACAGCTACTTTATCCCAGGACATGAAGGACAAGATACTGGCCATCAAACACCAGGCTGATGCTTTACGCTCAGATCTAAGGAACCTTCGTCGTTTGCAGCAGATTAACAAGGAATCTATGATCGAAACAGTGGATAATGCCTGGAGAAAAATTAAGGTTATTATTATCATTAACATTGCGATCTTTAGCTTTGCTGTAATTTTTTTTTAGAAAACATTAAGATTTTTGTTTTAGCCATTGCGTCATCATCTATTTCTTGTAAAACTTTCAATGTTTGTAATATCTGTGTTAATACTATAGATATTTACTTCTAACATGGACAAATAGTTTACTATCAAATGAAAAATCCATACAACATTGGTAGATAACCATCAATTTATTATTTTTCATGTGTCTGTTTTTAGAAATGTTATGGGTAAAAAAGTGATGTCATTTAAGCAGAAGGGAATTATTTCCCTGTCACAGTGAATAATTTCCTCCTACCAAAAATCTGGTTTATTGACTTCAGATCACTAGTTTTAAAAGTGGCATTCATTGACAAAATAATCAGATGAAATTTGATATACGATTTATTTCATCAGCTTGTGATTAACATGGGGAAATATTTGCCTCAAAAGGGAAAGGTCCGCGAAAATAACTTGTGCCTTACGGCACTCGTTATTTTTGCATACCTTTCCCTTTCTCGGCAAATATTTCCCCATATTAACCACAAGCTGATGAAATGAACTCTATTTAATAGTTGTGCTCCTTCGTTGACTTAGAATTTTCAAAGACTTCAACATTTTCTGTCTCTGAAATTAATGGAGATATTTACTTCAGACTTGGACAAGTTGTTAACTACATGTATCAAAAGGGGAAATTAAAGAACAGGGACAGGTAACCATGAAAATATTTTTGACACAATAATGCCCTCTAAATTCTTCCTACCCTTTCAAAGACAAATTCCAACATTTGATCCACATTAAAATTTTGTCGTCTAGAAATGTTTTCTGTTTAGAAAAAAAATGTCTGATAAAATATTAACAGACATATAAAAAAAATAATCAGAGAGAAAACAAGGTGCTTTCTTGTTCTCTGACATCAATAGATCAGTGGACCTGGTACTGACATTTAACATGAAATATAGAGATTCAGATCCTTGTAGATTTTTTTTTTTTGTTAAATGTCAAGGTCACAGTAGTCTTCTTTATTCTATTTACTGTTTGAACACTATGTAAACCCTTATTTCACCAAGACACTTCAACTTCTGTGCTGATATTAATCATGAATTTTAGTGGATTGTTTTTCTTAAAAAATTGTTGTATTGTAGGAAGCTATAGCTACAGTCCCTGGTGCAGAAACCTTGTTGATTCGTCAACAACGAAATGAACTTGATGTGATGTACGAAATCTACCTCGAGGACAAGGCACGGGCAGAAAAAGAACTTCGGTAAGTTATTTTGGTGTGCAGCTTCATATCAGATAAAACCTAGGAGTGGGAAGATTTTGTCTAGTTGGCATGCTAAAGTATCTCATTCTGACATTGGTTTGTGCTTGAATAATACAAATCCATCAACATGTTTGTAGATCTAGCCATTACTTGTAACAAATAATATAAAAAATGCAAAAAAAGTGAAAAAGCTTGGTAAGAAATATAATGAAGAAGTATTGGAATTTATAACCTAAACATTTTTCAGAGATTTGGAGCATGCAGTAGAAGAATTAAGGTCGGACGTGTTGAGTCGTCAGTGTAGGGTCCAAATGAGTGATGTTGAAGGTATGGCCCTTGTTTTGAGCCATGTGACTAAAGCTTTGGGCGATCTGAAAGGTAAGTTTTTTATCCTGTATCATATACTGATATTGGAGGGGATGCTCGTTTGAATAGGTTCATTAGTTCTTAGTTACATCAAGGCAGCATTATGTCTGTCCTGGGTTTCTGATGCACTAGGCTGTATGGATCCTTGTGTGGCTTGCTCTATCAATTGCGATTGATCGGGACATCCTGATTACAAATCCAATAACCTTCTTGGCATAGAGGACCCTTCTGCAGAGGTATCTGGGCCCGTAATCACCAACCATTCTTAAGAACATTTGTGTTCTTATTCTTCAGAATTTTGTCCATATGACAGTAACAGAACTTCTGATTGGCTAAACCAAATGGCAAATCAGAAGTTCTGTTACTTTCACAGTCAGAAAAATTTGAATATGGGCCCTGTTCTCTGATAGATATAGGTATGGACTTGTTGAACTTTTTCCATGAAACAAAATTTGAGACATGCCCAAATTGAGTGCATTTGTAGACAACAAATGAAATGTAGGTGAACTAATTGGATTTACCTTTTGGCCTTTTCAGGATTTAACTCATTATCAAACTACAATACTTTAGACTTGTCCAAATCAAAAGTATGTGCAGATGACAAAATAGAAGCGACTGAAAATTTGAAATTGGTTTTATGAACAGTAGAAAGCATCGTGGAAAAGAAGAAAATGTACAAAAAAGACTTTTTTCCTAAGATCACCAAAAACACTAAAAATGTTCCTTATTTGCTACTGAAAGCCCAAAAACAGAAACTGCTTATCTAGAGAAATAAGTTTGTGGCAATTTTTGCTATGTCAACATGAAGAGGGATAACAAAAGATCCAGCAGTACTTGTCAAAGTAATAACCCTTGACCAAAAGATAAAATTATAGACTGATTCAAATTGAAAGTATTTGCAGACAACACAATAAACGTGACTGAAAATTTTGTTTTGGGAAGGGAAGAAAACATTGTGGAAAAAGGAAAAAATGCTGCTTACCAGCATTTTCTCCTTTTCCCTCAATGTTTTCAGAAGGACTCTCTCAGGGTCGTTAATAGTCCGGATTGTGTGGTAAACAGTTAAGTATTCCTACTGTTTCTTCACAAAAGTTTTATGCAGCATCCTGTCTTACAGTCCATATAGTACATGTTTATCAATGTAAACAAATACTGGAGTAAAATGTTAAATCATAGGAAAGGACTGATACATGACTTACAAAAAGAACTTGCAAAGACAGTTGACATGAATCATAAACCACTTGAGCTACTTGCTGAGAAGCTTGAATCCATCCTACATGTTGATTTATCAGAGCCTACTGCATCAGGCCATTAAGTCAGGGGATAGTTTGGTGAAGGAGTAATCAAGAAACTTTTCCTAAGTTTGACCGGTTTGAAGATTATTTGCATTATGCTCTGTACTGTTTTGTTTCAATTTACAGCAAGATTCCCAAAGTTGATGGACAGAATGAAACAGTTGATGTCAGCCGAGATGGAGGTCATTGTGGGTGAAGAAAAGTAGGCTTTCCTTTAACCCATTACAACACAATCCCTACTTTTGATGCCCCTGGAAAAGAAGCCTTTTAGAAACATTGTGGAAAAAGGAGAAAATGCTGGTAATCAGCATTTTCTCCTTTTCTCACAATGTTTTTTACCCTTCACAAAACAAATTTTAAAATTTCAGTCACTTCTATTTTGTCGTCTGCAAATGCTTTTGATTTGGACAAGTCTAAAATAATTTCGTCTGGTAATGAGTTAAATCTGTGCCAGTCAACATACTTTTTGACTTGACCAAATTGAAACCAGTTGCAGACAACAAGTTAAATGTTGCAAAATTGGCGATTTCTCTCTATGATAAGGTAGAAAATATTGTGGGAAAAAGGCAAAATGTAGATTACCAGCTTTTTCTCCTTTTATTGTAATGTTTTCAAAATTCTGATCTACGAGTGTCTTTAAACCTCTGGATTGTGAGGTAATCTGTTATCTCTGTACCAGACAACAAAATTCTAGACTTGTTCATTTGAAGACAACAAACCAATGAAATATTGCTTACTTCATGACATTTCACTTATCATATAATGAATTAAAAACAATGTGGAAAGCAAAAAAAAACCTGTTATTACCTTTTTCATATTTTTTCGTTTATATGACGAGGAAAGACAAAATCTCCAGAACAAACATCTGATGAAGAGAACTGATTTGGCAATCTAGTCACATGATCTTTGTCTGAATATAAGTATAGGGGTGAGGAATGTGTGTTTCATTGTATAATATGCTAAGATTACCTGCACATCAATCAAGTCAGATGATCACTATGTCTAAAATTAGGAATGAGAAAGGTGAATTCTGTTGTATGATAGCTGTGCTTTGGTGTGTATAACTTCTTTTGTCTTCAGACCTGTCTGTAAACTTCCATATTGCTCTCAAGAATGTGTATTATTCGTTTAATATTTTAGAAATTTTGAGATTGTTAGCACTTGCAGATGACAAATTCTGTGTGACTCTTTTGACTGAATTGTCTTTGGAAGATTTTAAAACATTGTGGTAAAATGAGAAAATGCTGGTTTCCAGCATTTTCCTCTCTCTGGCATTGTTTTCAAAAGCTTTGTTCATCAGGTTTGTTAAAACTCTTGACTGTGTTGTAAAGGATTGACAATCTGTATAGCTTGCAAGAAGTACAAATGATGAGAGCTGATTTTAATCAAAGGTTGCTTCAATTTGTAGATTCTTGAAAGATGAACCAGAAAGATTAGACAACTCTTTAAAAAAGTGTAAGAAACTGACAGGAACACTGTTCACACTTAAAAGGTAAGAAGGCAGTTTCCTGCTCTTTATTCCTTTCCCAAACGACAAAGTGTTAGATTCTTTCAAATTGGTAGCATCTGCAGGCTTGAAAATCTGTATGCTCCTAAGATAACCTTTAATGAAACAGTTGGTGTTGATTACATTTCCAAAATTGGTATTTTATTTGGAACACTTGTGAAATGGACTTGCCAGAAAAAGTATTGTGTGACAAAGAATGTATAGGTAATGTGTGTATTAACCCTCTACCCCATAAGAGATTTCTGTGGTTTCTCTAATTGACCCTAAATAACAGCAAAGATGAAGCCATTTCTTATGTGTCTATGACACCTTTTGATAGCATAGAAAACATTGAGGCAAAAGGTGAAATTGCTCGTGACGAGCAATTTCACCTTTTGCCTCAATGTTTTCCAAAGGCTCCTACAAGCAATGCGTAGAAATGAGTATCTATGGAGTAAAGGGTTAAGTATCACATGAAGTGTAATGTGCCTGTAAAAAGTTGATAGCTTTCCATTTATCGTAAACTTGTGTCAACAATATTCATGTTAAGAGCAAGGACAGATATTTTAAAACACTCTAAATCTGAATAGATTCAGCACTCTTAGCCAGTGCTCTTTACTGTATTAGTCCAAGTTTTAAAGGCCTTAAAAATATTTTTTTTTTTTATAAAAGGTTGGCATCTGTCCAAGAACACCGTCCACCCCAACCTATAGCTATGACAGCACAGGCTAAGATACCTACAATGGAAGACAAAAAAGCTGTGTTAGAGAACATTCAGGCCATGGTTCCAGATCATGAAGCCAGAGTTCATGGCATTCAGGTACTAATATTTACTTGATAAACTGTGTGACTTAACTTGTTCACTTCTTCAAAGATTACATGACGGAAACTTTGCTTGATTAAATGGTGTTTTATGCCACTTTGTATATTATTTCAGTCATACTATAGTGACAACTCGCATAGTTATGGGTTTTACCAGCAATAGGCTGGGGCTTTGAAGTGCTTACCCTAGGACACTTCCACAAAAAGCCCACTGATTCCATGAAAGCTTGAATCTTGGCCCTTCAGGTTCTTAGTCTTACATTTTATCACCGAGCCATGCAGGATCCGAGACTTTTGAAAATATACTTGTTAAATACTGATAGTCACAATGAAGTTAGTTTTATATACAACTTTATGTGCAGCCATTGCATTATTATGTCATGTTTTATGTTTTCAAAAGTAATAAAAGACACACAAGTCATCCTCAGGATGTAAAATGATGTAAGATTTTCACAACGTTGGTTGCAAATGGTGTACATGACATAAGATTATATAGTTTGGTCTACACCATGTGGTGTCTCCTGCTCAACCTTTCTTCTTTCATCAATTGCTTGTATACATGATTTAGTTAACATTTGCTGCTACAATGCATGCATGCTTAAAAAAAGCATAAACCATGTTCCTACTAGCATTTGCTTCTCATCCAATAAAGATTTTGAAAAAAAACACAAGATAAATCAAGGCTGAAACCTTTATCAAAGACCCTACATCTCAAAAACTATTCAGAAGAGGGCTTTGGAAAATACTAGATATTTCTAAGATATGAATTTTGTTCTTAATGTTGTCTCCCAATTTATTCCAATAAGTATAAGATTAAAATTTTGTTATCTGCGAAAGAGGTACTGTATGTTTTGAAATTCATATTTGTTATAGCTGATAATAAATAAATAAACCACAATTTCTCCGATATACAAAAAAGTTCTGTTTTTCTAAGCTGCAAACTTGTTTTAAAACAAATTAAAATGTGAAAAGGTAAATGATATTGATATTTCACAGGCTGCTGAAGCTGCCAGAGAGAGAAAGAAAAAGATCACAACTCAGCAGGAAGCTTTGCGATTCGGAAAGTCACTAGAGCTCGCAACAAAAGCTTTGAAATCGTCCAGTCATTCTGGTGCTGCCCCTGTCACCTCATCAAGGGGTAAACAGTCAATGAGTGCTCAGCCAACCTCATCCGATTGTGTTCCAAAAACATCGACTCCTAAGTCATCATCCTCAGACACATCATCAGTCATATCATTTGTCATGCCCATGTCTACTTCAACACCTAAAAGTGCTAGTCAACAACCTACCTCACATAATGGTGATAGCTCGTCTACTTCCCCATCTATTTCTTATCCGGTTATGTCCCTGATTAAAAGTGTACAGGGAGATGGTCAAAGGGACAAAGGTCTCAAGGACTCTGACAGAGCAAGTAGTGGAAAACCAACCAGAAATGTAGAATTTAAGACAGAACCCGCTATATTACCTTTGTCCTCTAGTGAGTCTGTAGGGCTTAAAACTGGTGATAGGGTAATAGTTACAACTTCAGCTGAATCACCCAGCCTTAGTGAACAGAAAAATGCAGCAAGGGCGGCTTTCTTCAGTTCGTTATCATCACCAGTAACACCAACAACATCAACAACACCCTTAGTGTCAACATCATTGCCATCAACAGATTCGCCAACAGAGATATATTCCAAAGTATCTCCTAATGTCAGTGTTTCTCCAGTACGTGGAATACCATCATTAGTACGAAGCACTGCCGTTACAATGCCATCAAGTTCAATTAGTACAGCTGTGACACAAACAAATATACCAAAGCCATCTAGTTTGCCAATGTCGGGAACTTCAACATCAACAAGCCCTGTAGTCTCAACACAAAGATTCAGTCCAGCTTCACCAACACATGTAGGTCAGCCCAGTTCCAAAACTAGAACAACATTTACTGCCATTCCAAAACCTTATTCACCAACAAAGGCCTCAGCACCAAGTCCTCTAACGCCTGAATCACCAAAATATAGGGTACCACCTAGTCAACTGTCTAGTAATGGTAGTAAAAAGACATTTATGGGTGTTGGTGCAAAGCCAAAGAAGATACCTCCACCACCTCCTCCTCGGAAAAGCAGTAAACTACCTGGTCATGCTGTGTTGGCAGTAAATGCAGCAACAATGAATGGCCAATTATCAAAACAGTCCGATAAGTCAAAAATAGAAGGAAGTAAATCCAAAGAAATTTCCAAAGTTCAAACAGATATCATTGACCCACCTAAACAATTTGCAAACTTAGAAACAAAGGTGGAAAGAAAATCAAGTATTGGATCTCTTAAACAATTTACTACCCCTTTGTTAGAAAGCAAACGTGATTTGCAACTTGAAAAACAAAGTAAATTTAAACAGTCTCCATTAGCATCAAAGAAGATTTCTAGTTCTAATCTAGATTCTGATTCATCTTTATCTAAAAGACTTAGCAAAGAAATAGATGTATTTGAAGATGAAAAACCAGGTGATAAAGATACAGAAGTAACTTACATAGAAAGTAAACTGTCCAATGTTTGTTTGAGCGCAAGGGAAGGAAGCCTAGAGAGTTCAGGAAGTAGTACTAGTGTCGACTCACAACATGATTTAGTACAGGAGAAAGCAGGAGATGACTCAAAGGTAACAGAGACTGGTACTGACACAGACACTTTAGTAGACAAAGACATAGGGGCTGCCGGTGCTGATGAAAGTGACAAAGAACAAACTAAGCCCACTGAGGGAGGTAAAAAGCCTAAACCTGCACCTCCCCAGAGGAGGTCAAGTTTATCCTCAAAGCCTCAAACTGAGGAGAGCTCTCCAGACAAAGAGGATACAAATATTAAGCAGCAGCAACAATCTGAAGTTATAGATAGACTAGTATAGCATTGCACAAGCATAATTGTTGTGTGATTGACAACTATTAGATAAATTTACCCGAGTTAAGCTTAGTATCTTTTTAAGGAGATAATCCAATGTGAACTATAAAAAAAAATATTAATTGAATAGGAGAATATGTTTTTCAAGGTTTAGTTATGTAAGTTTTTAATTAACTTTCTCAAGCAGCAAAAATGTAGAATAAATCCAGATTAAAAGAATTTGCATACAACATTTTAAATATAGCTCAAATGATGAAATTTGTTTATGAAAGGATAGAAAACATTCTGGGAAAAGAAGAAAATGCTTTTCATCAGCATTTTTTCCTATCCTTAGTCTTGTTTTCAAAAGGCTTCCTCTTCAGGTTTTTTTTTATAATCGGAATTTTGTAGTAAAGCATTATCTTAACTCATTACCAAACGACAAAATTTTGGGTTTGTCCAAATCGAAAGCATTTGCAGACAACAAAATAAAAGTGACTGAAAATTCGAATTTTGTTTTGTGAAAAGAAAAGGAGAAAATGCTGGTTACAAGCATTTTCTCCTTTTTCCACCATGTTTTCTAAAGGTTTCTTTCTCAGTCGTCAAAAGTAAGGGTTGTGTGGTAATGGGTTAATTATATGAATATTATTTTTTGTCCTTGAAATAGGAAAAAAGAATCGCATGAGCTATTGTTGCATCAACAAAACAAGAGGAAAGTGTGTTCTTAAATTGTGCAATAGGTGTATAATGTGTGGGATATCATTCCGAAGAACTTTGTAAATAGCCACGTGTAGCTTGGAGAAATGTTTGATAACTACAGTGTATATGCCTGTCTCTTTCAGGAACGTGTTGGACTATGCTTGGCTTGAATGTATTTATTACTCCAGTTCTGTGTGAAAGTAGTCTGTCTTTCTGATCTTTCCTTGCCATGAATGCATATTTTTGTCCTTTTTCTGCGAGATGTGAAAAGATAATATTTTAAAAGAACCTTAAGATGTTTTGTTTTAACCCTTTACCAAACAATCCCTGGTTTTTACGTCCCTAAGAAAGAAGTCTTTTGGTAACGTGGTAACCAGCATTTTCTCCTTTTCTCACAATGATTTCTACCCTACTGGAAACAAATTTCAATTTTTGAGTTATGTTTAATATGTCGTCTGCAAATGCTTTCAATTTGGACCAGTCTAAAATTTTGTCGTTTGGTAAAATGTTAATTACCTTATGTGGTTAAATTCTCATAGAAACCAGTGTTGTTCAAAGTTATCGTTCTAATACACTTACTATTTTTAATGAGACATGTTAGATAAATGTAACAGGTGGTGAAAAAATATCGCAGCTCGACCGGGATTCAAACCCAGGGCCTCAGGAATACTGTTCCTGCACTCTAACCAACTTAGCTACCAAACCACATGTTGATAGGGCCGCATGACATATCACCAAATACCTGTACCCAGTTACATTATACCTTTACATCTATCTGTGGGATAGACCAGTATACTACATAAAGGTTACGAATAATTTTCCTGAGAAAGGTTGTTGTGGTCTAACGTCTGTTTAAGCCTCTACCACACAATGTTGGGCTTAACCCATTACCACACAATCCCTACTTTTGACACCCCTGAGAAAGAAGCCTTTTGAAAACACTGTGGGAAAAGGAGAAAATGCTGGTAACCAGCATTTTCTCCTTTTCCCACAATGTTTTCTACCCTTCACAAAACAAATTTCAATTTTTCAATCACTTTTATTTTGTCGTTTGCAAATGCTTTCAATTTGGACCAGTCTAAAATATTGTCATTTGGTAATGAGTTAACCCTGACAAAGAAAGCGTTTTGGAAACGTGGTGGGATAAAGAGAAAATGCTGATAATCGGTATTTCCTTCTTTTCCTGCAATGTTTTTTTTAATATTTTCAACACAAATCTGTATGGACAACATTAAGATTTTGTTGTCTGGTAAAGAGTAAAGGAACGAAAGATCACATTTGATATTCAAAATGCCTGTTTTCATGCAGGCAAAATAGATAAACTATAAGGTAACATACTCAAATCTGACCAGGAAATGGTGTAGATTTATGATTTGGTTGTTATCAACATCTGAGCCAAAGTTTTGAAGATCTTTACTTAACCTTTTACCCCATAAGGCATTTCTATGATATCTCTAATTGACCCTAAATGACAGCAAGAATGAAGTCACTTCTTATGTGTATATGACAGCTTTTGATAGCATAGAAAACATTGTGACAAAAAGTGAAATTGCTTGTCACAAGCAATTTCACCTTTTGCCACAATGTTTTCCAAAGGCTCCCGAAAGCAATGTGTAGAAATGAGTTGCCACAATATTTTCCAAAGGCTCCCAAAAGCAATGTGTAGAAATGAGTATCTGTGGAGTAAAGGGTTAAGCCTTCAAGATTGATTCATTTTACACTTTGAAATGGGAAAAAACATCTAGAAGTTTAAACAAATGGTACTCATTTTATACTTCTGTATGTCTCTCCTCCTTCTACTTCACTGAAAGAACGTTTTGTCGCAATGTATGATTTTTTTTCCGGTATTGAAGGGGAGCGCTGTAGCTATTCCGTATTCACCAACCATTCTTAGGAACGTTTTTTGTCTAAATCTTCAAGATTTTTTGACCGTGAAAGTAACAGAGCTTCTGATTGGCTAAACCAATTGGTTTAGCCAATCAGAAGTCCTGTTACTTTCCCATTGACAAAATTCTGAAGAATAAGCCTAAGAATGTTCTTAAAAACCGTTGGTGAATACGTACCCAGGAGAGCTAAACTCCCGTCGTGATTGGGTGAAACTCATTGTCACCGGGTTCATTCTCTTCTCTCATCTCGGTATTGGGTCAGTGATTTTTACATGGAACCCCAGACGTTTGCTTTGAAGGATATAGAGCAAAATACCTGTTAACCCATTACCACACAGTCCCTACTTTTGACACCCCTGAGAAAGAAGCCATTTAAAAACACAGTGGGAAAAGGAGAAAATGCTGGTAACCAGCATTTTCTCCTTTCCCCGCAGTGTTTTCTACCCTTCCCAGAACAACTTTAAATTTTTCAGTTACATTTATTTGTCATATGCAAATGCTTTCAATTTGAACCAGTCTAAAATTTTGTCGTGTGGTGAAGAGTTAAAGAAACCTTGGAAACGCATGCATGGACCAGGATGCTCTTGTTGCAAAACTATTGATGAAAAGCATTGAAAATTGCATTAAAACCAGACAGACTTTCAATATTTAGTTAAATTTTATCATTACTTTACCGAAACTATTCAGTGTGTTTGTGACCTTGATGAAGAAGGGATATGAAATGATTGTGGGACGAGAAAATGCTGGTCGCAAGCATTTCTTTATTTCCTTATTTCCTTACTCTTTCTTCCCTTTCAAAAATACCATTAAACTCCACTGTGTAAGACTCGGTGATTTACGGAGGTATTTGACTTTCTTTGTGAATAACCCTTTACCCCATAAGACATTTCTATGGTATCTCTAATTGACCCTAATTAACAGCAAGGATGAAGCTGTTTCTTATGTGTGTATGATACCTTTTGATAGCATAGAAAACATTGTGGTAAAAGGTGAAATTGCTCATCATGTGCAATTTCACGTTTTGCCACAATGTTTTTCAAAGGCTCCTACAAACAATGCGTAGAGATGAGTATCTATGGAGGAAAGGGTTAATAACAGAGATTCTCCGTAAGCGAAAAGGTATCTTTTGATCTTCAGTCGGGCATTTGAAAAGTGAGTGCATTCCATTGTATAGAAAAGTAGTATCATTACCTCTGAACAACATACAGTATTAGAGATGTATCATGGTGTGATGACATGGATAATATTGTCACTAAAATGTATTAAACAATAGACAGAAAGAGTAGTTCTCATCTTGTGTTCTTTATCTCGGTTTCATTTATATGCCGAGTAGTAGAATGATTTGTAGATCTGCTAGCTATAGGCGGTCTCTTTTCATGAATATAGGGGAGGGCTCTTTTTTAATAAGGTATATCTCCAATGTTCGTGCGCATTCTACTGCGCATGTGTTTTTGTTTTGGATATTGAATCAAAAGTGCACATATGTATTTTACACATACATGTAATATTATGATCATAGTATTGGTGCTCTGAAACTTTCCCCGGGCAGTACTGGTAAAGAGACCTTGAAAACATGGATCTGTGAACTGTAACATTGAAATAAATAAAATATTGTTGACACAGCTTTGTGCGCCTAACAGGCGAACAATGGCAGGAAATTTAAAAGTTGTGGTACTATAGCTGTTTCTACTTTAAAAATTATTGTGGGAAAAGGAGACACGAGAGCTAATGAGCGATTTCGCCTTTTCACACTCTGTTTTGCCTTTATCCTATTTTTTTCCTAAAAAAAAAATAACTACGACAGTGATATTCATCACCGATTTCTGACGAAATAAGCACGGATATGTGCCATTTTTATTTTGCCTTATTGTTTAGAATCTTGTAAAGCCACATTCAGCCGAGCGGAAGTTTCATGACCACCACTTTGACCTTGCTTAAAATTTACTTATACCCAATTCCACTGTGCGGCGATTCCACTGCGCAAATGGCGATCATGACGCTTCTCCGAAACCTTCCTAATCGCCGCTAATGCAATGGCATGTACATAATTTTGGGGTTTGGGTTTTTGAGCGTTTCTGCGATTCTGTTGCAATTTGGAACGTTTTTACTTAAAATTCGGCGGTTTAATCGCCTTGGAAGCATTTGACAGTCGGTCTTGGAAGAAAATTGATCAAATTGTTCGAGTAACTTGGCTTTGACCTTGCGATTTATGGTTAACAGTAGATTGATGAGGTTGGGAGACGAGAATAAGGGCCAAAAGTTCCTAGGTAAGTTCATTGTTGTCTGCGGAGCTAAGGCTCTGGACAATGGGATTATCCTGGATAACTTGCGTGAGAACTAGGGGATGGTCGACAGCACTGCGTATTGCAACTGAATGAGAATGGGGCCTCACATGTTTGATGAGATCTTGCCGAGAATGCTGAAGATTGACACCAACTTAGGAAAGAACCAGAACCGGGCCTGAAGCTTGACAAATATCTCGACGCTTTCATTACAAAGGGCTGCGCTTGCGCTACGTTACTGGCGCTACGATACTGCTGCGTTTATGAACTGACCTTTCTGTAAACGCGAGTTTGGCACGTACCCCCTAATAACGCGGTATATCGGTTGTCAAGCCTGACGGACCGATTCTAAGTTGGCAGAACTTGTGGTCCAACCCCATTTCATTCATTGGATAAAATATGTTTAAACTATAAGCCTGACAAGCTAACCAGAAAATGACGTCGAAAACCGAGAAAGGGCATTTATTTCAGTTTTATTCTAGCTGATATTTTGCTCTAGGTTAATTACAACATTGTTCCCCGAACTTTCTTATCAATTCGAATAGTGTTGGCTGTTTTGATAATTAAATAGACACAATCAAATTATCGCATGTCTATGACAAATTGTGTCAGACTTTTTTGTTTACATGACGCCCAATGCTGCGTTTTCATAGGCCGATAAGACGTTGGAACATCTATCAATCAAAATCGGCAGAAAGATCAGTTGTTTGCAACACTTGTACTACGCTTTTGAGACGTTTCTAGTCTAAAGCGATCCCTTTACCTACATTTTTGGTTGTGTCAAAATAAGTGGCGATCATGAAACTTTCGATGTGTCCATAATTATCAATGCGTGTCAACTTTGCTAATACCGTTCCTGCTACGATTCACGGCGTTTATACCAATATTTCGAACCAGAGCAGAAACGTTTAATGAAATGAGTTTTTAGCGAGATTCTCATGGATCCAAATTGCCACAAAAGCAATAAAATTGTGGCAAGAAATTCACGAATGCAACGGTATCGTAACAGCGGAAGTAACGTAGCGCATCGCGTAGCGAGAGATTTGTCCAACTTTAAGCCTGCTTTCCTGAGACAGGTATCACTCATTTGTATTCTAGGACCATTTCTAAGCAAGATGTTATCAAACATGTGAGGCTCAATTCTCATTTATATGAAAAATGAAGTGCTGCCTAGCATACCAAGTTCTCCGATAGGTTAGCCGCGATGACAAAAGTGGAGCATTTGCACTGCACACAACTATGGACAGACACAGAACCTTTTTGTCCCTTATTTCTCATCCAGCTTTATCAATAGATTGTTGATCGTGAACCGCAAGCTTCAGCACAACCACTGGAACAGTTCGATTCGTTTTGTTCGAAGACTAACGATTGACTGCAGTCATGACAAAACCGTTTCAAAAGTGGAGCAGGAGCCCTGCTCCTGTGCTTTAATTGTACCAAATTCGTTTCTGCAGTGCAGTAAACAAATACTAAACCTATCTTGAAAATCCATGCCGTTGAGAAAGCGCAGTATAGCGCCATGGAATAGCAACAAAAGCTCGACAAGATCGTTATTGAATCGTACTATAAGCACACTGGAAACGGTAAGGGCCAAAAACTTTGCATATGTCGGTGATTCTGCGGCGATTTGAAAGATTCTGAAGAAGCGCCATTGGTACAATGGAATCGCCGTTAATTAAGTAGAATGGGAATGTTTAAAACAAATCAGGAGGTATCAAATTCGGATAATTTGTGAATGACGAACTAGATGTGGTTAAAATAAGAAGGAATGTGTCGCAGAAAATGGAACTGAATGAGAATGGGTTTATCTTTTTGTATTTTAGGGTTGTTGAACTTGTCTCATAGCTGAATATCAAACTTGTGCGCATACCTGTTTGCAGTTTTGTACCTAACTTACAAGTTTATGATAGCACGTTTTTGGCAGGCTTGACAGGAAAAAAAACAAGACAAGTATCACCTTTCTAAATTTATTAGACAAATTGCCGAATTAGTCGGTCACAAAAAAAACCCACAATGATGTTATAAAGATGTTACCATGGTTTAGATGTAATAAACACTGCGCATTTGACAACCAACTCAATGAACATGTATCTAACACTGAACAAATATGATACTCGTGTTTGCATTTATCGACACGTTTGAGCCATATCTTATTTCAAGACTTATATAAGATGAGGAAAAAAGCACATCATCGCGATTGACTACTCAGAAATAAAAAAATCGGAGATAGCTGAAATGAATCATATATTACTCTAACCTCTTAACCCATTACCGCACAATCCCTACTTTTGACAATCCTGAGAAAGAAGCCGTTAGAAAACATTGTGGGTTTGACATTATAGGTTCCATAGCTGTATTTTCACCCCTTTACCAGTTCAACAACCCTTATGAGAAAGGCTTTCGAAAATATTAAGTGAAAAGAAAAAAATGCTGGTAACCAGTGTTATCTACCTTTCCCACGATCCTGTCCACCCTTCCAAAGGAATATTTCATCATTGGGGCCGATATCTAATCGCTCCTTGCAAATTATTTCGGTGGGGACGAGCCTGTCGTAGAATTAAATATGTCAACACTATTCTGTCTGATCTTAGAATCTGATCTGAATTAATGATGGTCATTAGGTGTAGCTCGATTGTAGAATATGGGAAGGGTGCTTGAAATTTCCATTAAGAAAAAAAAAAGACTCGTATTCCTTTATCATAGAATGACCCACGCCATAAGTTTTTGACTTTTTAAGGATTTAACGTGGAAACGAAACAATATGTGCCTATTTGCCAAGAAAAAGCTAAATAGATCGATTACTAAGGCACATCACAAATCTAGTAAATTTATACTGTTACAGTGAAACTTAGCACCACGTATCAATTATAACAATGTTTGACGAACCTAGGCTGCCACCTGGTTTTGCCATGTTCTTCATGGACCAAGTCGGGGCTTAAGGACGTTCAAGGCTCATCCGGGTGTTCTCTGTTCGTGGCTGACAGGATTAGGATTTATATGAAACCGTGAATTTCGGGCATCAAACATCACTATTAGAATAAAGCAAGAGACAAGTACCTAATGCAAAAAATATCAAATGTGATAAATGGGTAGAATTAACTGCGCATGCGTGAGGAATTCGCCAACCATATCATCGGAATAAGCGGTTGAGCATGTCCCCAAATTTGTGGAACCTTGCATAGGCTTTGGCAGGATTTCGGCAGTAGCCAGTGAGTTCCCGTAAACTGCATTTGTTGTAACAGCATTCACAGGTAATCTTCACCTTTGCCCTCTTGTCCAAAAAGAAACTTGCTTCACGTTTGTTGATGTAGTAGTCTTTCAAATCACCGGAACTTCTAGTTAAGATTGATAGGGCACTTACGTCGTCAGGTTCTGAAACAAGATTGCAACCCAGTTGTATGTTATCGCTCGTATATTTATACCATATGAGCCATGCTCTGTATAAAGGGGGCCTAATGTATCTGTAAGAAGTGTCGACTCGAGGCAAGTTGTGCAGGCAGACATGGGTAAAAACTGTTTGCTGTAGATCGATTTTCTGTATGTCAAAGGGTCACATTGCCAAGAGATTTACTCACTTGTTAGGCAAACTAGTTTTTATGTCTTACGAACAAAGTCCGTAACAAAGAAACAAATGAACAAATGCATAGCTGAAATATAAACCACGTCTGGCGGGATTCGAACAGATGGCGGACATGATCCTCAGTTTTCGAGGTTTAAAAGACCAATAAAATACCCACTGAGTTAAAGAGATTTAAAAGTAATACCATAACCACTGAGTTAAAGAGATTTAAAAGCAATAGCATAACCACTAAGTTAAAGAGATTTAAAAGCAATAGCATAACCACTGAGTTAAAGAAAAGCAATAGCATAACCACTGAGTTAAGGAGATTTAAAAGCAATAGCATAACCGCTGAGTTAAAGAGATTTAAAAGCAATAGCATAACCACTGAGTTATGGTATATCTCTTTAACCCTTTACAACACGAGAAAATTTTAGACTGGTCCAAATTGAAAGCATTTGCAGACGACAAAATAAAGGTAAATGAAAAATTGAAATTTGTTCTGAGAAGGGTAGAAAACACTGTGGGAAAAGGAGAAAATGCTGATTACCAGCATTTTCTCCTTTTCCCACAGTGTTTTCAAAATGTTTCTTTCTCGGGGGCGTCAAAAGTAGCGATTGTGTGGTAATGGGTTAACTCAGTTGTTGTGGTATTGGTCTTTCAAACCTCGAAAAACAAGTATCTAGTCCGCGATGGGTTCAAATCCTGCAAGACGCGGTTTGTATTTGTTTATTTGTTTCTTTGTTACGGACTTTGTTTGTAAGATACGGATCCGTAATAATACGATGACTTGTATAATGTAATGAATCACACAGATGTATGACATCCTATCCAGAAGTATGCCCTTTTCTTGTTTGGCAAAGGAAAACTTTCTTTGAAAAAAAAAATGTGGCGAAATGGAAATTACTCATTCAAAGATACTTTCCCTTTGGCACAGTGATTTTCATTCATCAGAGTTAAAACTGTGTATATTACAAGTCTGTTCTCAGTGTCATCTGCCTCAAATTTGTTTTAGAAAGAAACTATTTTTAGCCTTTTACCTCACGCATAGAAGGAACATGGAAAATTTAAGGCCTTTGCTACCAACAAAGTAAATCTGACAGTTCTACAGAGTAACTTCTCTGTAAAAGCTCGGAATACATTGTGGGACTGCTTCAAGACACATACCTTAGTTTAACACATTCCATCTTGAAATACTCTTTCATCGAAATGTTTTCAAAAGTGGGCTGTTGCAGCAGTCGAAAAGATGTCTGCGGAAGACGGTATGACATAGCCTCTTGTCATGAGTCGGTATTGGTGAAGCATGCAGAGGCTAATTTAAGTCTTCTTATTTGACCCCGTATAGCGCTTTCAGCTCTTAACCCTTTACCTCACAATCCCTTCTTTGACGACCCTGAGAAAGAAGCCTATAGAAAACATTTTCTCCTTTTCCCTTAATGTTTTCTACCCTTCACAAAACAAATTTCAAATTTTCAGTCACTTTTATTTTGTCGTCTGCAAATGTTTTCGATTTAGACAAGCCTAAAAATTTGTCGTTTGATAATGAGTTAACCGAATGAAAAAAGGTCGAGATTTGTGTAAATAAAGCGCATTTGGAGCCGACAATATAATCTGACTCAAACCTGAAAGCTTTTTGTGAAAAGGTTGGAAAGAGAAGGAGAAAATACTGTTTGTCGTTTACGGCATTTTCTCCTTTTCCCATTTTTTTTTTTTTCAAAAGCCTTCTTTCTAGAAGCCTAGAACGTTAAAATGTACCGTGCAGTTTGATTTTTTTCTTTACCCTTTTTGCTCGGAGCAATTAAACGTTCCTTGATACACAGTGCATCGTGTACCCATTAGCTACAGACCTACCTGATGGTAACGAAGGCACATCAGAGCGCTTTCCAGGCTGCGACTGGGCGTATCCATCCGTAGAGCACACCAATTTTAAAACACGTGGGACGGAATTACCACAAATCCCCTGGAAAATATTTTTATTACACATTTATTCAAATAAGTATGTACATTTCAAAACATTCCAACAGTTATTCTGCATCCCAGACAGCAGCACGAGACTCCTAAATCTACCAAATTTTACCCAAATCTGTCCCATCTATTTAAAAAACACCTAATAGGAATGGAATTTGGTGGCTTTCAGTTGTGCACTTTATTGGCATTTGATGAAAAAGATGCAGATCTACTAATAGGATGTCTTTCAGACGAAGTGTGGAATAACGGGTTTTCATTTTACAGAAGGAGCTGCTCGCGACAGGATCGGCTTCAAACAACTTCAGTCTGGTGTGTAGATTCTCAGGGTAAGTGGATAATCTCAGAAAGAATATGGCCTTTGAATATCAGCTATATAATATTTAAGCTTGCCACAGTCTTTCAAACTAAACACAATGACCGGCCATATTCACTGCATAATTCAAGCAGGACACTTGTATACAGAGACTGACAACAGGACCTGTACTTACCAACCATTCTTAACAACGTTCTTTGTCTTGTTCTCCAGAATTTTCTACACTTGTAAGTAACACAACTTCTGATTTTCTAAACCATTCGGTTTAGCCAATCAGAGGTTGTGTTACTTACAAATTTAGAAAACCTTGGAGAATAAGACTTAGAATATTTTCAAGAATGGTTGGTGAATACAGGCCCATATATGGTGAAATATTATTAATTCAATATGATTAAAGGACCTTCAAAATACCGGGGCTCTGAAATTTCACCACGGACACCACAGATGTTTCTCCATTTTTTAAGAAACTCGGAATCTTAGCTTTGATTTACTGCTTCAGTTGATGTACATTTGCGAAATTTGTAAATAGTATCTGCCTGAATTCATCTTAACGATAAGCAGCGTTGGTTTTATTGGGGATTCGGGTAGATTTGGGAAGAAAATACCCAAATCTTTTCGGGGTATATTTTGGAGATTAGGATAGATCTGGGAAACATTTGTGTAGAGTAAGGAAAATATGGGAATTTCGTGCTATCCATACCAGATACACAAATCGATGTGAAAATAGTCAAATTATTCAAGCTTAAGCTCCCATCGTGTACGGTTTTTCATGCCGTGTTCGCCACCAGTTCTAATTATTGTTATGAGTCTTATTAGGTCACCAGCCATGTCAATGGCAGGAATATTCTCTCCATTTAGTCCATTTACATACGAGCCCACTAGGCTTGAAACAAAGAATTAGTGATGATTTAAGAATAGTTGTTGGAGATGGCTATAAATCTAGACTCATATCCAACCCTAGTCAAAACAGTCAGGCACCTTACAGTCACCATTAGGGATCATAGTTGGCTGCACTGTCACCGAGATGACTGCCATCCTATCACCAATGTGACGACTGAACTCTTTGCGACCTAAGCCGCTTATCATCTACATAGTGGTTACAGTTCTCGTAGCCACCGAGCTTATGACTAAAACTTCTTCACCAAGGTAATTACCAACCTTATACCGGTAGTAACCGATGTTGTTGTCAATCACATCGTCAACAATGTGGCCGGTGATCGAAGTAGTTACATGTACCTCAACGTCACAGAGATAGAGACGGTACCCATTGTCACTCGGTGGTTACCTAACTCATCGTGACCTGGGTTATTACTTACCTTATCGTGACAAAGGTGTTAATTGTGACCTAGGTTGGTACTAACCTCATCGTCACCGAGGAATTGACGTCATTGCTACCTTGGTTGTTACTAACTGAATTTCACTTTCTTTTATGCTGTCCAACATACAATGATATGAGGCGGAAATATTTTGGTAACAACTGCTGGCCAACTCAATCTAAATTCATAAGTTTAATGTCATGCAATAGTAAAAAGATAATTCTTAATATTGCCAAGTATATTTCAACTTGCTTAGATTTTCGCGAAGCGATCTATAATTCTGGTGAATCGTAACGTTTTTCATATAATATTTGTGTTCAACAAAATAGCCCCTACTTTCCTATTGTATTAGAATGTGTACTTCTTATATTTCCAATAAGCTACATGATCATCCTTTTTTCTCGCACATTGTATTTTATAACTGAACTGATATTGTTACTTTCATTTGTCTTTGCCATATTTCGTTTATTTGTAAATGGCCAAAGACATGTGATGTGTCGATAATGCCAATAAATGAAATGAAAAAAAAAATGAAACTAACCTTATCGTGACAAAGGTGTTAAATGCGACCTAGGCGGTTACTTACCTTATCGTGACAAAGTGTTAATTGTGACCTAGGTTGTTACTTACCTGATCGTGACAAAGGTGTTAAATGTGTTACTTATTTTATCGTGACAAAGGTGTTAATTGTGACCTAGGTTGTTACTTACGTTATCGTGACAAAGGTGTTAAATGTGAGCTAGGTTGGTACTAACCTTTGCGACCTTACTTACCCTATCGTTAGACAAGTGTTGATCGTGATTTAGATGGTTACTAACTGTATCGTCAGCATGGTGTTACTAGCACGATCGCGATGTAAATGGTCATTGGTATCTTACCAACATAGAAGGTTAGTAACCTCATCGGGGCTAATTTGATTTTAGACCTTTTAGTCACTAGGTTCCTGCTAGCTTCTTCGTCATTGAGTTGGACACCCACTTCATCCTCACCGAGCAGAAAGAGGTGAAGCCGTTGCTATTTATAGACTGGATAAGAACGTACTGTGTCTTATAAACAAACAAGATAAGTCAACTAACCTGTGGGTGAGGCCAGGCAGTTGGTGGACAGACCTTAAACCCGACAGTAGAGAGTACAGCCAAGTGAACAAGGACAGCTGCACACAGAACACTAATCTGAGACCCCGCCATCAACAATACTGTAACAACAACAAAAATATGTTAGTAGTGCTCGTTGAAAAGAACCATAATGTATTAAACCATATCAGCCTTGGCAATCCGTGGAGGATGACCTGAATCAAAACTTTTTTGCTATTGATAAATTTACTGCATGTCAAAAGATCAGTGTACCCCATGATTCGGTGGGTTTTATGATTGTATGAATCCATAATTATGTGAGAGAGAGAGAGAGAGAGAGAGAGAGAGAGAGAGAGAGCTATATTGGCGAGAATGTCTCTTGGTGAACATGTATAGCATAAAACTTAACTCTTTACCACACAGTCCAGAGTTTTGACAACTCTGAGAGAGAAGCCTTTCGAAAACACTGAGGGAAAAGGAGAAAATGCTGGACACAAGCATTTTATCATTCTACCCTATCATAGACAGAAGTCATCTTTTCAGCAAGAGTTGAATTGTCGTCTGCAAATGCTTTCAATTTGGTCTAGTCCAAAAGTTTAAGAAAGGGTTAAATGAATTTTATGAACGAATATTGATAACCTAGGTTATACAGTGATCACGTCCATATAAAAACATTTTCATAGGACGGATGAAATGAAACTAAAAAGCTGAGAATAGTCTTTCAAGGGATAAAAAAGATCGTGGGCAAGGGAGATTAAGGAACCTATATCTTTACTCCATGCAGAATCCAATGGAAATAATAATTTCTACAAGAACAAACGACCTACAAATGAGTGTTTTGTTTTGTAGTAATCATTTATCATTTTCATGGCTTCAAACCAACTGATGTTTCTTGAAACATTTGACCAGCTCTCTCAATTCAACAGGTAAGATATTTTGACCCTTATTCGGCAAATCAAATTCAAATTAATCTTTTAAGCCGACAATAAAACCCCATTTGTTTTTCTACCTTAAAGGTATTTTTGAGAGAACCACTTATTGTTTTTCGTTAGAAATAAGACAGTTATTTTGACTGTTTCCTTTCAATTAACTTCGTTTCTAAAATATATGATCTCTTTTTTGTTCTATTGATAGATCTGTTGATTCAATAACGAAGTAATAAAACATGGACCTAGTGAACTTGGTTTTGTTTTGTTTCAAAAGCTCAAGTGCTTCTTTCTTTCCCCCCCCCCCCCCCCCCTTTTTGCTTTGGAGCGAAAAACGGAGAAGCCGGATGTATTTTTATCCTGCTAAATATAAGTAAACTAACATTTTCAAGTCGATACATCTTCGCAAGCCAAGGGTGACGATCCACTACGCTACTCTACCCTTGGCGAATCGAGCTTGATTTCGACATTCCTCCGATACGCATTTGCATTGGTTGCAGCTAGCTCTAACTGCACGAATCAAATCGCTCGTAGCATTTCATCTTTGATAAGAATAGAACAAGGTCACGACCTTTTGGATAAAAATAGAAGGTAAACAAGAATACTTTCGTGGATGTGTGAGGATCTGTAATGATTTATTACCGAAAAAACACAGACGAACAATATTTACAGAAAGTTTCAGTGTAACCCATCAATTATCAGAGGCTATATCCCAGCACCTGACCATGGCATGTCGAAGTACGTATGTGGTTATTACTTCATGTTGAAATATTGTATTTGTAAGCGGTTTGTGAAACGATATTTCATTGGCTATAAGAAATATGATGTAAAGTAAGATAATAAGCAGCATCCAATAGGGGGCGTATCGCGTGAATCTCGAAATCGGCCTCGATCCGCCAAGGTAAAATCCACGTAGTGATCGTAACTTTGGCTCGCGAAGATGAAGTCAATAGTAAAAAGCCAAATAGTGCTTTTTCAAAGTCATATTTTTTTGGGGCATGGTGTCTCCTCATCGGATGGCGTAGATCCAAGATCAGACTGCACGTTCTGTGCAGTCTGATCTTGATCTACGCTGTCCGCAAAAGGTCAGTGTGTCTCGCTTAGCAGCCGAAGGGTTAAAAGGGTTTTTATAGATAGACGTAAACAGCACCTTGTTACCAGCTTTGAAACAATAAAGACTGGCGTCACTAGTCTTGTTAGAACAGCAACAATAAAAACAACAGCTGTTCAGAAACAGAGAGAAAAAGGAATCGTGGAATAAATATCTGACGGGAAATATCAGTGATTCGACTCAGAGATAATCTGTCATAAACGTAGTATTTATACAACAACAATTGAATACAAGAAGATCTTTAACATAATTTTTTACTCATGCTCTGGCAAAAAGGGGGTAGCGTCTCCCTGCTACATTTCACCAAGCAAGTCGTCACCCAACCCCTTACCAAACAATCACGACTTTTATCGATCCCGAGATAGAAGCCTTTTGAAAAAACATTGCGGGAAAAGGAGAAAATGCTGGTAAACCAGCATTTTCTCCTTTTCCCACAATGGTTTCTACCCGCCCAGAACAAATTTCAATTCTTAAGTCACATTAATTTTGACTGCAAATGCTTTCAGTTTGGACCAGTCTAGAATTTTGTCGTTTGGTAATGAGTTCAGAATATTGGTTACTACATGAGCGTGGCCACGTTGAAAATATTTATACGCACACTGAGGCACGAAGCGCCGATAGGGGAGGGAGCGGGGGGATAGCATGTGTTGTGCAGTGCACAGAGGAACTCCTTAGTCATCAGTGCATCAGTTTAACTCATCTGCATGTATTCAGTTGAAAAGACGCACAAATTTAAAGAAAAAGCAGTACATGTACATGATATGCTGATTTATAATTCTGGTCGTGATTTTTTTTGTACGCAGTGGCTTAGTGTGCATAATGGGCGCTGCGCCTTTGTTAGATATACGGTCACTGGTCCGACCAGTAGCAGCCATTATAAGGATTCTGTAATGTCTGGATGGCGGATATGAACCTAGATCTATAATTAATTCGTCCTACAACAGAATTATCTAAATGTTAATACGTGATTATGATTTGTCTTTCTTGTTTTAGTCCGATATCCCATTTATCAAAAAATACGGGGACCATGATGGTCCTATTTCGCTCACCTGAGTATATTTGTAACTTATATGGTTTGTCAAGGGCAGGCTATTAATTTTCAAACAAGGCATACCTTGGGGTTTGTCACAAAAAAGATGTTTACAGATTTTCTCCTTTGTCTTTGGCCAGTGGAGCTAAAAACTGCTGCTTATCATCAATGTTTCTCTTCACAGTGTCTTGTTCCCTTTTTGACTTGTGGTTTAAACCATTTCCAGACGACAAAATTTTAGACTGGTCCAAGTTTGAACAAATTGCAGAATAAATCACCCAGAGCACATAAAGGGTCACCAGATGATGCTACATGCAAAATATGAATGCTCTAGCCTTTATGGTCTGTCACAAGAAGATTTTAAAAGATTTCCTTCTATAATTTTATGTAATATAGTGTGTGCCCGGGCAGAGCCCAAATATGACCCCAAGGGGATAATTTTAACAATTTTTATAAAGGGTCACTTGATGATGCTACATGCAAAATACGAATGCTCTAGCCCTTATGGTTTGTCACAAGTAGATTTTAAAAGATTTCCTTCTTTGTTTCTATGTAAAATAGTGTGCGCCCGGGCAGAGCCCAAATATGACTGCAGAGGGATAATTTTAACAATTTTGGTAGAGGATCATCAGATACTGCTATATTCCAAATATGAATGCTCTAGCCATTATGGTTCAGAAGAAGATTTTTTAAAGATTTCCTTCTTTGTTTCTATGTAAAATAGGGTGCGCCCGGGCAAAGCTCAAATATGACCCCAGGGAATAAAGGGGTCACCCAATGATGCTTCAAACAAAATATCAATGCGCTCGGCCTGAAGATTTTTTAAACATTTTTTTCCATTTTCAGCCATTTTGTTGCCATGGGAGTTTTTGATGGAATTAAATTCTTTTAACAACTTTTGTAGAGCTTCATCTAAGGAACATTCCTGCCAAGTTTTATCAGGATTGGCAATCTGGTTTTGGAGGATAAGATTTTTAAAGAAATTGTTAACGGACGGACAGATGGACGGACTGACGGACGGACGGACAGACGGACGACGGACGATGACCGATCACTATAGCTCACCCAGAGCACTTCGTACTCATGTGAACTAAAAATGCAGAAAAAAAGATATTATGTATGCATCGGGGTCGCACTGACCTTTCATTTTGAATTCATTATTCTGCTCTGTGCTGAAGAAGATCTGAGAGTGTTTCTGTAAGCCAGTCAAAACCATGAATTAAAATTGCTACTTACAGGTGTTATTCAAGTGCTAAAACTTGCTGTAATATTGGATGTTTAGTACTGTACACATAAAGCAGTCATGATGAGGGAACCTTTTCTTTGATAAAAATATTAAACTTTGGACGGATAAACTGAACTAAGGAACTGTTTTAGCTTCAATGGTGATTGTATAGTGTTAAGCGCCGTTTTCAACATTATTTCAGCTATATCGCGGTCGCAGTGCACCTATCTATGCTTCCCTGGATTGTCTTTTACTAGTACTCTGCACAATACTCTTTCCAAACAACTGGCTGCTTTCCGGCTTAACAATCGTGGAAACAATAATTAGCAGTGAGAGCAGAATCAGTCCTCTCGCAATGACTATCATTGGAAAGAATTTGGTCGAGCCGGGAATCAAACTGGTGACCTCCTGTACTCAAGTCCTGTACGCTACCGACTTGGCTACCAGGGCTTGGCTAAATAAGCTGGGCTATACAAGCTTGGCTAACAAGCTGGGCTAAACAAGCTTGGCTATACAAGCTTGGCTATACAAGCTGGGCTAACAAGCTGGGCTAAACAAGCTTGGCTATACAAGCTTGGCTAAATAATCAGAATGAGCAGATCCAAGATTGGCTGCACGTTCTCAGTGCCCGTATTCAGCAACCATTCTTGAGAACGTTGAATTGAAAGCATCGCTACTTCTGATTGGCTTTAAACCAGTCAGGGCCCGTATTCGTCAACCATTTTTAAGAGTAGCTAGTCACGACGCATTGTCCTAGGACAACGCACTGCAGTCGTCAGGCTTAGTGCTAATGAAACACAGGAAAGTTATGATTAAAAACATTGCAATGATATGACTGACATACTGTTAAAGGCGGCTTTAACCCCCTTTCAATCAAGCAAAACAAACAAACGAACCAACAAACACACAAACTAACAAATAAAGAACGTCAGAAACAACATAGATATCATCGGTTTGCTTCCAAAACCTCGTAACTACAGCTTGTAACAAACTGTAGTTACGAGGTTTTGGAAGCAAACCGACGATATGACATTCAATGCCTGACCTAATGGAGGGTTTTATCTTTTGCTGAACGATCTTATCTTTGAAGCCCCTAAATTGAGGAATCTTACGAAACCATTGAGGGGCAAAGGAGGGAAAAAATATTATCAGCCTTTTCTACTTCTCTCGCGATCTTTTACTGGAAATGAAAGCGGAAAACTCCAAAAAGTTCAACTGCATCTAATTTGTGGTTTGCGTATCCTATAAATATGGACGGGTCTTCAAGCTTCTCTTCCGGTGAAGAGTTTTCTGGGAAGGTTAATCATGTGATATTAGACTGTGCCATCCGATTATATAGGGTTTGAGTTATTAACCCTTAATTCTGCGCCATAGGCGAATACAAGGGCTTTGACGGATGGTATAGACCAAGATCAGTGTGCACAGAAGATGCAGTCCGATCTTGTATCTATGCCGTCCGCTTCCATCGTAACGCCTTTAGGATAATAAAAAAAAAAACAACACTAGAATTGTGCTTTGAGTCGTAGAAATAGATTGAGGTTTTGAAATTGACACTGAACAAATTAATTAAGTAATACTAGTACATACACGTGATTATTAACATGTTATAATAAAAAATCATTATTGACTCACTAATGATATATTTATCCGTAACCGGCTGCAACCATGCACTCTGAAACAGCATTAACTCTTTACCATACGACATTTTTTTTAAGACTTGGCGATATTGAAAGCATTTAAATGCTATAAAATAAACATGGTTCAAATGTTGGGAATTGTCTTTAATTAAGACAGAAAACATTGTGGGAAAAGGAGAAAATGCTAGTAACCCGCATTTTCTTCTTTTCCCACGATATTTTCTCAAGAGTTCTTAGTCAAAGTCGTTAAATCTCGAGATTGTATGGTAAAGGGTTAGACGGTGATGCAGAGTTCAAAGAGTTAGGGAATGGGGGAAAATACTGGTTTTAGTTATAATTTCATAACCCGAGGTGAAACAAAAGTCGTTTCCATGACTAGTAATGCTGTGGCAACGTGCTTATTTTTGTGTGCATGTTTGGCCGGCCCTTCATCAGTGAAATGTCGACATAGGTCAACCTGCGCGAGCCGAGCAGGCTGACTTGTGTCGATGCTTTTTACAAATGCAGTTTTCTCCTTTTTTCACAGAGAATGGCTCTTAAATATGTATTTTCAGATATTACAATATGATTAAAAATAGAAAAAGAAACTTCGAAACTACTTGTACTAATATAGTCCTCAGCAAGTTTTATAAATAGGATACTACCTGGCTAAAACATGAAGTGTTCACATGCTACAAATTCACAATCTACCTAATTCAAGTCTTTATCGCGGGCTTGTTTTTTTTTACAGTTAAGGTAAGACTTGTGTAATGCACTTCTGGTGAACATGAGGCAAAAATTCTAATTGGTTGATAAATAAGGATTTATGCAGAAATAACATTTTTGCACATTACTAACGGATCAGAAATTCCGTTTATGTCTATCTTGAAATCACTTTTTGATACTTTTGCTAGTTTTCTGAAAAAGGAGGTAATTATTATCTCTTTTTGAATTGAGATTATAGTGGTTTTAGATTTATAAATGATAATTCAAAGAAGGAAAAAATGGGAAAAAAATGAATCAATGAAAGTAAGTCTCAATACCTCATTTTTAATTATAGCTAATGTTGCAGGATGATATTTTAGTGGAAACAGTTGTTTTCAATTACACACGGGTGTTAAGTTTAAAGTATAAAATGATCGAAAGAATTAAATACATGGGGATTGTAGTTTTTGGCCAAACATATTTATTTCACGACCTTCAGTTCAAGTTTTATTTGTTTATGTCTGATTCAGGATACTTTAGACCAGATAAGTAAAATATGATAATGAAGTAACATATAAAATGCCCCAGTATGCTACAAGTTCGGGTCAAGGACGGCATCCGGACGGTGACCTCAGCTGTGACCTCTAACCCGGAAGCACATGCTGCTTATCCACAAGGAAATGGATTTCTTCTCCTGATAGCGCACTATTCTGGTTAATTTCAAAATAAAAATGATATATTACAGTTGTAGTGTACTTGGTGGTAAGACTTGTGAAGGTAATTTGAAATTCTATAAAAACAATTGTTCAAAACATTGCCTCTTAGGTTATGTAAATTTGTTTATCATTCATAGACAAATTCATAATAAAAGGTCGCTTACGTTGCCGAATATAGTAATAGATAATATTTTCAATTTTGAAATCAAAATCACTCCCTCTATCTGGAGCTTTATGTATGTACTAGCGTATACTATTTTCCTAATAAGCAAACAGCTACCAATTCCATTCTAAGAATTAATTCTCTCACTGAGAAGCTGAAATGAAGTTTTCTTGATTGGGACCTACATATTCGTTCGACTCTCTACTTTGCTTTAGACTCTCATTTAACTGAAAATAAAGTTTCGTTCGTAAGAAAATATCAACTTTCCATGTGTAAAGTTGTATGTAAAGCTTTCAATCGGGAAAAGGAAATGTGCAAAACAGTGTGCAACAGTTTTCATTATAGAAGTAATCTTTAGTTTTATTTAGTTACTGTTGTTCACGTAGTTTTCATTATTAAGATGTTTCAGTGAATAAGTTTAAACTTTTTTAAACAGATTTTTAATCGCAAGCTAAGTTTACTTTTCGAATATGTCATGCCTGCCGAAAGGGGACAGGAGTAGAACTCTGGGATCCATCAGTGATTCAGAACTTATTAGAGTGCCATCATGCTTCGGTCTACCAGATTTGCAAGTGCTCTTATTTAAAATCAGAACCCAAGTCTTCCGTTAAATATCGAACACAACGACCATGGATTCTTGGAAAAAAGCACATAAAAACCGCTGTTGGTCGCCTTTAATGATATTTCATCGGTTTACTTCGAAAACCTCTTAACTACAGCTTATTACAAGCTGTAGATCCGAGGTTTTTGAAGTAAACCGACGATATATGATTTCGCTTACCATGGACCTGAAAACATTCTTTAGGCAGTAATATTCAGTTCACACGACTGTTAGCCAATAAAAACCCTGTCCTCATTTTCTTCAGCGTACAAGAATGGACATTTACCAGACAGTTTAAATCCGCCAGTTTAAAAGGTGAACTCAATGACTTTTGAATTAAAGTTTTCTGACCGGTTGAACAATGGTAGTTATTAATTTTAAAAAAGAAATCCCAGCAGATTTTTTGTAGACAACGTAATAAAAGCAACGGTCCCCGGATCATTCGTTTGGAGGTTATGCACTTACCAAGGTCCTTATGCTTTACCGGAAGTTACGTCGTGTAATTAACACGATAACCGAAATTTGTGTGACAATTCCACGCTCCGAAAGCGGATTTCTATGTAAATGATATTTTATATGAACACATTTAATGTCTGACAGACAGGAAATAGATTGTGAATCGTCTCCCGTTGACAGAAATGTGAATGGGAAACGACCTACGAAGTTTCATCGACAGAAGAATAAGGACAGAGCACAATGCTTTTCTTTAACTCATAACCTCGAGAAACAGAATTGCAACAGATTTCTTTGAAAACAGCTTAGTAAATATAGAATGAAAACTTGATCTTTTAACTTTTTCCAATCGACTTAGTGCATTTATTTAAAGATGAAAGCATCTGCTTTTACATAGTTGAACTTGTCTTTGATAGCGTAACCAGTAAAGTCTTTCACAAACTATCCATTGAATTACAAATATCTTAACATATTACCTCTGGATGCTATTTTTACTGTCATCATTTAGAGATCTGACATGATTTGCTATTCAGATTAAAATCTTATTAAACGAGAAGGCTAGAACAATGTTATCAAGCGAGCCTGTGGCGAGCTCAATAAGATTTTTTTGGGGACAAGTTTAAGAAAAAATTTACTATAATAGCCAAAAAATGTCAGATTCTTTTTCATCACACATATGTTTTAAGTTCATGAATAGTTAAAACACAGGCTCACATGTACATGTGTAGCTATATACTGAGTTTGACATAATATCCGTTCGGTTTTTTTTCACAGGTGTGTACTCTACAGACGAAAACAAGTTGCATATACAGTTATTTGTTTTTAAATGTAAAGATCTTAAAATTTGCCTCATTGACAAAATGATCTATTTTGTATCGTAATTTTACAGAGGAATCTCGGTCAGAAATATTTTTTTTATGAAATGAGGCATACGATTACAAAACGTCGACCTCACTAAATACGGCATTTTATGTATATCTATACTTGTGTCCGAGCAGAAGATCATAAGATTAGTACGAGCGTTATTACAGTATAAATAAGAGAAGCTATAACCGACATAAGACATGCAATTCTTACAACAATCATTGAAAGCTAGCCAGCAAAATCAAAAAGGGCGAGAACAGTGCAACACATTTTTAACTCTTTACCACACAATCCCAACTTTTAACGACCCTGAGAAAGAAGCCTTTTGAAAATATTGTAGGAAAAGGAGAAAATGCTGGTAACCATGTTTTCTACCCATCTCAAAACAATTTTCGATTTTTGAGCCGTATTTGTTTTGTTGTCTGCAAATGCTTTCAATTTGGACTGATCCACAATTTTGTTGTTTGGTGAAGAGTTAATGTATATGTAAATTAGGACTCGGTCCAACAACGATTTAATTTGAGATAACAAGCACGTGGGTTGACATTTAGACATTAAGTTTGCGAAAAAGGAAATGACGCCATCCTGTTCTTTTAGATCTACTTTCATTTGAAATACCACCAGTTTGCTTTAGTCCGTCTGCGACACTTTTTTTGAAAGAATTAAATCTTTGCATGCCAAACTTTTAACATGTTAATCTTTTACCTCCTGAATAAGTCAAATGAAACTTTCAAGCTTGTAGTAAAACCCGAAATAAATATCACGATTTCAAAGTTTGTTTTGAGAGGGGGAAAAGGGAACTATCTCATCGGACACCATAGATTAGACTGCACGTTCTGATCTTTATCTTTGCCATTCACAAACGTCCCTAATTTCGCCCATGACACTGAAAGGGATAGAGGACAAGTCCTTAATGCATTTTTGACGTTTGTCTGTGATATCATGCAATTTCGAGGGTAACGTTGATATTTCTTAGAAGATTTCAATAAACAAAAGTTCTAAACGGCCACTTTTTTAGTTGGAATTCCCCGTAGAACTCCGTTTTGGTATCCGCTGTCAAGGCATTTCATTTAGTTTGTTGTTTTGAAGAATATTGACCAAAAATTGAAATTTGTTTTGGGAAGGGTAGAAAATATTTTGGGAAAAGGAGAAAATGCTGGTTACCAGCATTTTCTCCTTTTCCCACAATGTTTTCTAAAGGTCTCTTTCTCAGGGTCGCTAAAAGTCGGGATTGTGTGATAAAGAGTTCAATGAGTCAGCAAAAGGTATTGACTCATGTCAGGCTGCGCAGTCCGCGCATAAATTACATGGGTTGATAGTTTTTGCAATTCGTAAATTTTCTGCATGTTCTAGGACAATTCTACACCAGGATTTAATATTTTCTTTTGACAAAAGTTTTATTTTAGTGGCGCTCTGGAAAAAGAGCTTGTAATGCCTCTCTGTGATGTATTACATTAAGCTAGTCATCACATAATGGAGATGCGTAATTATGTGATGATACGCTTACAAAAATGCATCACGGAGATTCAGTAAAACCCTTTTACAAGAGCACCACTCAGTTACATCTAAGATCAGACTTCACAAAAAGTATCGTACATTTTTTGAAATGGTCTATTTGTCAAAGTTCTACAGATCGCGCCCAGCAGAGAATGGGTTACTAAGTTAATTTGCGCTTAACCATTTTCAGCAGCATTTCAGTTGCATAACTAGGGTACCCATCTATACTTCTCTAGACTTTCTTTATCTATCCATCAAACAAACTTCTCTCTAAGCTGCTGATTGCTTTTCCAGAATTAACTGAGAAAATGAGGACAGATTTTGAAAGCTTTTCAGAGCCGTGGTTCTATCACAGCTATCGTCGAAACAATCTTCTGCGTTTAGAGAAGAAAGGACCCTGTCACAATCATCATCATAACCACCATCATCATCATTATGATCATCAAAAAGAGTTTGGCCGAGTTTAGATTCGATCCTACGACCCCTCGATCACTATGGTTGTATATTACTGACTACACCACGTGACTTGTAAAACGTTTTCTGTCAATCGTATTGTGTAGTTCACCAATAGAGAATAGAAATCGGCGCCTTTTATTTATGAAGAAATTTTACAGTGTGTTCATTCGTTTATTTACCAAGTCGGGTAGCTTCGTGATCAGCGTATCCGACTACTGAACTGGTCGGTTCCGAAGTCGAGACTCAGTTGAGACAAACTTTCAGTACCGGCGATTGATTTTTTGTCTCTCACCTCTGGTGCATTGAGAAAAGCAGTCCTTGGCTCGGACGGAAAGTTGTGTAAGTACCATTGTGAGAAAGCCAGAAAACATATGTGTACTCAAACGGACCGCCGTGGCATGACCTAAACTGTAAAAACGGCGCTAAACTTCAAATCAAACATATCGTCGGTTTACCTCGAAAACTTCGTAACTACAGCTTGTTACAAGCTGTAGTTACGAGGTTTTTGAAGTAAACCGACAGTATAAATCCTTTATACATCTTTATTATTTTATTGGAATTTTGTTGAATAAATGTTTTGGGAGACCTTAAGAAATACAAATATTAACCGAGTGAGTACGAGCAATAATTCATTTAGAAAATAAACTAGATAAATATAAACAGTTGATTATATAAATAGATAAATAAATAAATAGATGAATAAATAAATAAATAAAAATGACTACTAAATAGAGACAAAATAAATAAGTACAAACCTTGCAGTGTGGTGCTAAAGAGGTCCACGCCAAACTACTCCAAAAGAACAATGGCACAAACAAGCGCCGTATTTAAAAGGTTGAGCGTCTCATTCAGTGCTAAGATTCTAAGTACATATGATCTATTTGTTCCCGCCATTCACAAGCCATGATCCACGGCCTACAGTTGTTAGGTAACCTTTTTGTTTATCGGATTTGGAGTTTAGTTACCCTTAGAGCCCAGGAAAACACTCAGTGTAAATTCCTTATCTAAAAGCGAGACTCTAGTGAAAACAATCGAGCCCCGGTAGCTGACAGCCGGTAGTGTACAGGACTAGAGAGCATGGGGTCGTGAGTTTGATCTCTGGCTCGGCCAATTTCTCTCCGAGGATTGATGATAGTCATTGCGACAGGATTCATTCCTCTCTCGCCGCTGATAGTTGTTTCGATTCGACGATGGTTATGTGGAAAAGCAGCCAGTGGCTTGGAAAGAATATTGTGCGGAGTACTGGTCACAGAAACTCTAGGAAAGCATGGATAAGTGCACTGGCCACTGCGATATAAGTGAAATAATGATGAAAACGGCGTTAAACATCATACAAACAATTAACCAATCAATCTAGTGAAAATAGTTTCAAAATTGGCCTTGTCAAAAGTGTCTCAGCAGAGGGGACAGTGTAGATCAAAGATCAGATTGCACGTTCTGTGCAGTCTGATCTTTATCTACACAGGCCGAAAAGACCACTTTAGTACTGAAAGGCTCTTTATGGGTTGATATGTACAGTGCTGGGTTTTGCTTGCTCCCTTTATCAATGGCATGACACTATGAGCAAAATTTGATTAACTTTGCTTAACGACCCACAGCTGATGCTAAATGCAAAATCCAAACGCTTTAGCAGTCTCCCGGGTAGGATAAAACGGATAATAAATCTACTGAAACATGAGGTAAAGCGGTCCTGTGGCATGCCGCAAATTCACAAGTAGCAAAAGAATTTCAAGCCATGTCAGCCTAGGTGAACTGCACAGTGTTGACATATGTCGATACTGTCTGTATATGCAGTAAATCCACATTCCACTCAGCTTGACTGAGTAATTTTGTATGATATGGCTAGTAAAACGCGAAAAGGGGATTTAGGAAATTTTCGCAAAGTGTCGTCTCGGATCAGCCTGCGCAGTCAGCGCAGGCTGATCCGAGACGGCACTGAACGACTACATTTCACTTCGTGATACAATAGACAAAGTGTGCAAAAAAGAATATTATATAAAAAACGGAAAGTGTCGTTTCCGACTTGCTTGGACTGCGCAGGTTGATCCGAGACGGCACTTTACGCAAATATCTGATTGTCTCTTTTCACGTGTGGAAGGCCATACGACTTCCAGTGATCTGTGGTCAATAACTAATCTATCTTATGTTACGGTCATTGTCCGTTCAAAGATGTCTAAACTGTAATTTTTATCTGAAACAATGCCAATACCGAAATCTACGTCCCTAAAAAGTGAAACCTTTGCTTAAGCTTAAACGACAATGAGAGAGAGACAGAGAGAGACAGAGAGAGAGAGAGAGAGTTCAGTTTTAACAAGTCTTGAATTTCGTTGTTTGGAACATTACATGGCTTTATAACGACCAGTCAGATATGACGTCACCATTCGACAGATGCAGCAGTTGTATTACCTCAACACAGACAGATAATCAACTCCACTGTATTCACCAAAAATTCTTGACCTTATCTTTCAGATTGTTTTTTTCAAAACATTTCAATGTAACAAGATTTTTGATAGGTTAAAGCATTCAACCAATCAGGAATCGAGAATTAGACCTGGGCTCGTATTCATCAACCATTCCTAAGAACGTTCTTTGTCTTATTCTCCAGAATTTTCTACATCTGTAAGTAAAACATCTTCTGATTGGCTAAACCATCCGGTTTAGCCAATCAGAAGTTGTGTTACTTACAAATTTAGAAAGCCTTGGATGATAAGACTAAGAATATTCTCAAGAATGGTAGGTGAACACGGGGCCAGGAATGCAATCAACATTGATTGCTAAATACCATGATTTTGTTGGGAACATTGTTTCCGAACGCCACTGTAGCATAAATCAAATCGGACAGGGAAGATTATTTATTCCGTCATCAGAACATGCGCAGAATGAGTTACCATTCTGTGTCAAGAAACCCTAGTAGGAAAAAATAATATCCGTCTGATGTATCGAGGCGCGTTTCTCAATGATACTTCAGGTACTACGATCTCATGATCACTATAGAGTAGGAGTCACATCAAAATTGCAAACGTTTTCTGACATGCAAGTTTTCTCGAAGCAATTTAGTTTTTTTTCTAGGTTAACATGCTCCGAGCATACAATCTCTTAAGTTATCCGAATTTCGTTTTCTATTATGATGCACATTGAGTGAGCTCAAAAGAAATTTTATAAACAAAACGAACTTGAACAAGGCTTGTAAATAATATAACGTATGAAGAACGCGTCAGAAGCCGGACACCATTAAGCAGACCGGGACAAGCCTGGAAGATAATATTTGTCCTTGTCTGGGCTAATTCCGAATCTACCATCAAGTGTTTCATATTATGGCATATATATAGAAAATCACAAGGGAGAAATGTGATTTGCTGACCTTGTTATGTTCATGCCAGCAACCAATCTTTTTTTTTTTCAAGATAACCCATAGTTTAACTCTGGATACCACGATGGCCTGTTGTTGAAATGTCCTCAACAGAAGAAATGGTAAAAGATTTTGGAAAAGGAGAAATGGTATATACTCGTCATAAATTTCTGTATTCCAACTGGATTTCATTTACCCTTTCTAAGACAAATCCACAGGAGCTTGTTTTGACTCACTTTTCCCTAAATTTTCTCCCACCTCTTCATGAAAATTTTATGGAAATTTTAATACCACGGGGCATATATTAAACGAATTTTATTTGTCAATACTTTTTCAGCAGTTCATAGATATCTCAAAAGCCGATCGGTAAGTCTCACGGGCCAGATTCATACAGGTATTTACTGTGATAATAAAATTTCTATTACGTGGTAGATCTGAAAGGAGAAAATATTTCCACAAGCAGTTTTGAACATCGTAACTCTTTCATTTCTATGCATTTATTCCTTTCTCAGCACCCGAGTGGTGCATATTTTTTTTCTAAAGGGGGATATTTTATTTTAATGCTAAATACATAATAAAGACAATGAAGATAGATTAGGATTATCTCCCGCTAGATGGCATTCTATAAATACTCATCTATCTGATATGGGCATCCTGGGTACAGAACCGAACCACTTTCCTACGCGACAACCGTTACTTTGAATTTAAAACAAAAAAAAAAAAAGGCTTACCCAATAAAACGCTACCTCGTGCAATTCACTCAACTATAATCACCAGTTTAGAGAAATCTGTTGCTAGAGCAGGTCTCATTTCTCCTCAAACGTATTGATACGTAAAAACTATTTTCAACATTGCTACTTTATAGAGTGTAATATTACAGTCAGCCCGCTTTCGGGCTAGTAGTGATGCGTCATATAAGAGAGTCGAATCTTCGAAGAATATGACATGCGCAGACAACGGATAGATTAGCCATAAATCACACTTATTGTCGAACAATGCAGATTTCCAAGGTCAGACATTTAGGAGTCCTACGCAGTCTGATCCTAATCTAAACTTGCCAAAAGATCGCCTAAGATCGCCTTTAAAGGGTTAAAGGTGCCAAAACCGTATGCAATCATTTTATAAACGTTACTGCCAGGCTATTCTTTGGTCCATAACGCACATTTAGCCACACATCCATGATCGTCAGCGCTTTGATCCTGTGTCCTGGAAATGACTGCACCAGTCCAACTGATTGTCGATATTACGACATCAGGTTGTAAAATTGTACAAATAATTTCCCTTACCTGTCATTCCATCGCTATTTTGACGGTTTTATCGTAAAACGCGCGAATTTTCTAGGTTTTCTTGGTTGATTGTTTTCATTTTATTTTTTTAGGAAGAAAAACCAACAGGTCGTGGGAATTGCCAGTCACCGTCAAGACATGCGCTCTAACTCTTTACCAGCCGACCAAATGTCGACCTGTCTATTTGCATATAATTAAAATGTTACTAAAACACGTGACACTTGTCACTGAAATAGTATCAAGCATGGTGAGAAAAGGAGAAAATGTTAGTTACCAACATTTTTTTCTTTTCCCACGATGTTCTCAGAGCGCTTCTTCCTTGGGGTCGTTTTGTTAAGGGAAAAAGTGATATTTTCGTGATGGAAGTATGCGACAAAACTTAACACTGTAATCTCGACCTCTTCGTTTAGTCCCCTTGCAAAGACCTCCTTCGACAAAAATGGCGCGGCAACCGACTTTTTAACCCTTTACCACACAATGACGACTTTTGACGACTCTGAGGAAGGAGTCTCTAGAAAACATCTTGGGAAAAGGTGAAAATGCTGGTAACCGGCATTTTCTCCTTTTCCCACAAAGTTTTCTACCCTATCAAGGAAAAATTGCCTAATTTAAGCCACTATGAAACTCTCATCTGCTTTCAATTTGGATAGATCTACAATTTTGCCATGTGGTAAAGTTTTAAACCTTTCTTGCAGTGAAAGACCTGGCCTGTATTCACCAACCATTCTTAAGAACGTTTTTGTCTTATTCTCTAGAATTTCTACTTTTGAACGGTTTACCCAATCAGAAGTTGTGTTACTTACAAATTTGGAAAACATTGGAGAATAAGACTAAGAACATTCTCAAGAACAGATGGTGAATACGGGCCCTGTAGAAGATGACAAGTTGATTTCTTAAAAAAAAAAAGAAGTCAGGAGAGGTCAGCATCAATGTTTTCAAATACTCTATTGGCTTTTAATTTCAATACATTTTGTTACATGTAAACAAACAAGCCTTGGCAAAAAAAAAAGCCGCCGCGTAGAAACCTCACATGCTTTACATGACGGTCATTTGACCTTCTTGTCACTTTTTTTTTTCAAGTCGCATGATCTTGTCCAGCAGTCTTCTTTCTCTTTTTTAACGAAATTCTTCTTTTTTTCTGCATGCTGCTTAGATTTATTTGCTCAATAAAAAATTAAATTATTTGAGGGGTCATTTGCAGACATGGCAAATTGATTTAACAGACTTTTCTGATATTCGTCATATAAAAATAAACCACGCCTATTTCCTGTTTCGATTTTTTGATTTTGCTTCATTTACAAAACCATGACGAAACAGACTGTTTATCAGTACAATTTCGCAATAAAAATGGAAAAATTCTGTGGCAGTCTGCTATTTAAACTCACTGATGACCTCTCCAATAACCCATTGGCCGCCTGTATGTGTGTCTCTTTGTCAATCTATCTGTGTGCCTGATCGTCTGTCTGTCTGACGTTCTGTTTGTCGTCTACCTACCAATCAGCCTGCATTCCAGATAATCATTATAAGCCTATTCTCAAACAATCCCTGATTTTTACGACTCTGAGAAGGAAGCCTGGTAATCAGCATTTTCCCCTTTTCCAACAATTTAACATTCCTTCACCAAAACGAATTTCAATATTTGAGTCACATTAATTTTGTCGTCTGCAAATGTTTTCTATTTGGACTAGTCTAAAATAATGTCGTTTGGTAATAAGTTAAAACAACAACAACTATTACTACCACTCCCTCCGGTGCCACTTCTAATACTACTTCTACTAATGCTGCTGCCACTACTACTGTATTAACTACTACTACTGTATTTACTACTACTACTATCTTGTTTCAGCTTACCGTGTCTTTTCGGCACGATTATACGTGCTATAATTTAACACTTTACCAAACGACTCCTTGCTTTAGCGAGGGAAACGCCGACTAGAAAGATCGCGGGAAAAAGAGAAAATGCTGGTAACCAGCATTCTTCTTTTTCAATGATTAAGTTTTTTCTTCTAAAGAAAAAAAAATCCAAAGTAATGATGAGCCGTGATCCGTTAAAGAAGATGGTTGAATGCAGCAACAAAATGTTTCGATTTGGGACAAAACCTTCTTTACTATTGGGCAATTCTCAGCATGTCAAAGTGCGGGGTTACCTCATGATTGAAGCAGTTGTTTGATAAAATGGATTACAGGACTCAACACTTAGATGACTTGCTTACTATAATGCTTCACTAACGCTCATTACAACAACATAATAATTGGATTCGACCAAATTGGGAGTATTTGCAGACGACAAAACAAACAAAACTCTATATGTCTGTCTGTCGTTCTGTCTGTCTGCCTGTCTCTCTCTCTCTCTTGTATATTGTAATTAGCCTGTGTGAACACTTGTAAATCTATTATATTCTAGGGGGAAGGTCGATTTCTAAGTTGTTATAACTTATGACTCAACCCCATTTCCATGTAAACTTGAGGAAAAATAAATATGTTTAAACTAGACAAAACAAACATAGCTTAAATGTTTTTTGTCTATGATAGGTTAGAGAACGATGTGGGAAAATGAGAAAATGCTGGCTGCATTTTCAACAATGTTTTCGAAAGACCTCTTCCTCAGCGTCGTGAAACCTCCTATCATCGGTTTACTTCGAAAACCTCGTAACTACAGCTTGTAACAAGCTGTAGTTACGAGGTTTTCGAAGTAAACCGCCGACGATATGAAAGTTTAACCTTCAGGCTCCTGCGTGCCACCAAAAAACCTTTTGCAGACAGTGTAGATTAAGATCAGACTGCACAGAATGTACAATGTGATTTTGGTTGTGCACTATCCGAGAAGAAGATATCACTCCTTCCATTTGTCTAAAATGGAAAAATTCAGATATTTTTAATCGGCTCGTAAATTTCATTGATCTTTTTAGCAGGTTCAGCGTGAAGAGCCGAGCCCCGATATGTCTGTCACTAGCTTGCGGGCCTTGAGAATAGGGGGTCGTGGGTTCTATTTTTGACTCGGTCAGTCTCTTTCCGGGAACTGATGATAGTCACTGCGACAGGATTCATTCCTCTACCATCGCTTGCCATTGTTTACACCGATGGTTATGTGGGAAAGTAGCCAGTAGCTTGGAAATAACATTGTGCAAAGTAAATGGTAAAATTTTCCCCAGGAATGCATGCCTCAACCCCCCCCCCCCTCCCGCGATATGACGCGATAAAGCAACCTTTAACCGTCACAAACAACAGAACTATGCATCCCCCCCCATGTGCCGTAAAAATAAAAGTATCGGAACAAAGGGCTACCGCCACTTTACGGCTCCTATTTCCGCAGTGTTTTCAAAAAAGGGTCAACATTGAGGTTTCGTGCTAGATAATATATTTTTTTTTTTCTTTTTTTTTCCAATTACCTTTACTCTTCCCAATTCTTATAAATGCTTCACACAGTGTTCTCTCCCTTGACGGTGCATGCGGTGGAAGATTGTTGAGACATTGGTTTGTTGCCTTGCAAATCCAGGATCTATCCAAGCTTGCTACATCACTAAAAGGTTAGAAACATTGTTGGAAAAGGAGAAAATGCTAGTTACCAGCATTTTCTCCTTTTCCAAAAATATTTTCTCAAAACTCCTCTGGTCAGTACGTTTTTCGCAAGCCAAGGGAGACGATCATTACGTTGCTCTTTTCAACGCAGTAAAGTAGTGATGGTCGCCCTTGTCTAGTGAAAAACTGGTCTTAAAAACTCGGCTTGTTATACCCCCATTCCACTAGGCCGCGATCGACGGCGCTCTGATGGAGCGCCGTAGATCGCCATGCAGAGCGCCAAGAACGCCAAGCACGCTAACAGATCTTTAACGGATCTCCAAGATCGCCTAGACCACCAGTCTACTCCCTTGCACAAAGATCCGTGGCGCTCTGTTCAGAACGCCGTCACATCGCTACTCAATCGCTTAAATCGCTATCGAAACGCAACTTGAACGTAAACATCGTAAATGAAGCGCTATCGGATCACTCAAGAGCGCAAATGTTCCTCCAGTATGCCGGTCATTGCGCTCCTACGTGATCCGATAGCGACCATCAGAGATGCAGTAGCGCTCCGTTGCGATCAAGTGGCGATATGATCGCGCTCCCATACGATCAAGTGGCGATATGATAGCGCTCTGTTACGATCAAGTGGCGATAGGATAGCGCTCAATTACGATCAAGTGGCGACATGATGACGCTCCGATCGCGCTTTTGGAGGACTACATAACAGAGTGTCTGTCTCTCAGACCGGTAGTGCAGTGGTAAAACGCTGGACTTTCAATCCTGAGGCCCGAAGTTCGATACCCGGCCCAACCAGGACCTTTCTGAGACACCTTGTGTTTCCCACGAGGTGGACTCGCGTGTATCGGTGCTTTACACAGGGCACGTCAAGGAACAAAGGAGGTATATTCGAAGAAGAGCTCGGGGCTTGTGCCCGGATTTCCTTGTATCCGATTCTTTTTCTCTAATGGTCCATACCATATATGCCTCGAGCACAGAGGGACCTTAATCCTACAAAGTCATCATATCATCATTTCGCATTTGGAGACCACCTGGTGTAGGTACAATAAAATTTAATTCTTCAGTCAACTACAGTATGCCACCCAGGAGAAGGAGCGAAAGGAGGGTCAGAGCCTCGGGTCGCTAATGGAGCGAAAACAGGTCGCATAAGGTCGCAACACCTAGTGAGGCTACGATAGTGACTATGTACTGTTCAATCGCTATCGGATCTCTATGGTCGTTACTTGATCGCCGTTGGAGCGTCATCTGGTTGTTATCTGAGCGGGAGTCTCCTCATAATCACCAATCCGGCAGCGATCTGATGCGATCTACGGCGCTCTGTATGAGCGCACTGAGCGCCGTAGATCGCGGCCTAGTGGAATGGGGGTATTAGATATTCATCGCGAGGATCTTTTAGAAATCTAAGTCTGAAAGTGACTCAATTCTTTCCCAAACAATCCCTGGTTTTGACGGCCCTAGCAGAGAGAGCTTTGAGAAACATTGAAGGAAAAGAAGAAAATGCTGGTAGCCAGCATTTTCTCCTTTTCCCTCAATGTTTTCTATGGTATAACATACAAATTGTCTGTTTTTAGTAACATTTGTGTTGTCGTCTGCAATGCCTTTCACTTTGGACCAGTCTAAAATATTGTTGTCTGGTAATGGGTTTAACTCTCATTTATATACAATGTATACCTTATATGAGTAAGCTGTGTTGGGGAGTGACTCACTCACTCATAATCGATCGAGTTTTGGTGCTGTGTATACAAACTTTATCTGTCATTAAAAAAGTAAAGTAGAACCACTGTGCTTGAATAAGAAATAATATAGATCTAATTATTTAATTTATTTTTTGTTGCCTACTTTGTATACGTGTTTGGTGAATACATGTATTTGCTAAGCTCCTGGTCTAATTATTTTTGATATGAAAATTATCTCATATATCTTATATGAAATTATCTTATATGAAAATTATCTCACTCGTGCTGCGCACTCGTTTTTTCAACGCCTAACAACGCATCCTCTTGAGATATTTTTCATATCAAATATAACCAGTTGATTATCCTCTATTTAATTCATGCTTTCTAGTAGGTTATCGAAAAATATCAGTGAAATACTTTTCGATATTTCATCTTTACGACCAGTGAAAAGAGGGTTAAAAGCATGAAATAAATAGGATACTTTTTTGTTTTCTTTTTGTGGTGAAAGAACGGAATAAATTATTTCAGCTAATGAACATCATCGCTAATATTTTCACGAGTGGTGCAATTCATTTCATCGAGTGAACATCATCGGTAATATTTTCACGAGTGACACAATTTCAACTTTCACAGTAAAAAACAACAAATATGCTCTATGTCTCTATAAATAAAGTCGAGGTAATCTTAAAACTGCCAAAACTCTACTTCAAACATGCCAATAGGCTGTTTTAGACAGGCTGACTCAAATAACTTTTCAGATACATTCAGATCCTTTCTTTAGAAATGAATTTATTTAAAATCGATCGAGTTTCGGTGCTCTTGGTACAAAATCCATCATATTTACAAGATCGATCGATCGATATGTTCAATCAATAGATGAATAGGTCTACGTTAAATTTTCTTTTAATTCTTTTTGATCTTTTCTATCGATGACCATCCACATGTTTACACAGCCACTCTTAACATGTGAATAACAAATATTTTGTGCTTTACAGGATAATGTAGATCAAGATCGGGCTGCACAGAACGCGTAGTATGATCTTGATCACTTCTAAAGATTTGATATAACAATGTAACTAAAACACATGTAGACTATCAGAATGTTTAATTATTTAACCCTTTACCACACAGTCCCTACTTTTAACACCCCTGTGAAAGAAGCCTTTTGAAAACAGGTTTGGTAACCAGTATTTTCTTCTTTTCCCACAATGTTTTCTACCCTGCTGGAGACAAATTTCAATTCTTATGTCACATTTATTTTGTCGTTTGCAAATGCTTTCAATGTGGACCAGTCTAGAATTGTGTCATTTGTTACAGAGTTAAACCTTATACAAACTTGAAATTATTGCGAGTAAAGCAGTAAATGCTTGTAAGCATCATTTTCTCCTTTTCCCCGCGATGTCTTTAGTTTATCGTCTGCAAATACTTGTAGTTTCGACAAGTCTAAACATTCTATCGTCTGTTAAATGGTTTATTGGCTGGCTCATAGAGAGCGATATATTGTTCGGTTTTCTTTTTATATTAAGTTTACACCAAATCTAAATCGGGACTCAAGATTATATTTTCTGTGGTCTTGATATTTAAGTGTTTGGGGAAACAAAGGAAATACTAACTCAAGTAAGTGATTCCAATGAACATTTAGAAATGATCATTTGGTTGAACGGTGCTTTAAGACGCTTTCAACATCATTTCAGTCATATCACGGCGACAGCTCATATATTCACATACATGTGTCATGGGCTGGTATTAACCAAGCATTCTTAAGAATATTATTTGTCTTATTCTCCAAGATTTTCTAAATTTGAAAGTAACACAACCTCTAGGGTTTGGGTTTGTGTTATTTCAAATTTAGAAAATTCTGGAGACTGAGACCAAGAACGTTGTTAAGAATGGTTGATGACTACAGACCCTGGTTTTCATCAGAAATTTGCTGCGGCTCTAAAGTGCTCTCACAAAAAATCCAAGAACCTCCAGTAAGGCTGGAAAGCCGGGTATTTGAGACAAAATAAAGATAACTCAAAAATTAAAAAAAAAAAAAAAAAAATTTCCAGCAAGGCAGAAAACATTGTGGAAAAAGGAGAAAATGCTGGTTATCAGTATTTTAGTATCAGTTATCAGCATTTTCTCCTTTTCCAACGTTTTCAAAAGGCTTACATCTAGGGTCGTAAAAACAGGAATATTTGGTAAAGGGTTAGTTTTCTTAAAAAAAAAAACCCCAATAACCCTTTACCAGACAACACTATCTTAGACTTGTCCAATTTGAAAGCTCTTACAAACCACAAATTAACTCTTTAACAAACAATCCCTGGTTTTTACGACCCTGGAAAGGAAAGCTTTTGAAAACCTTGCAGGAAAAAAAGGGATAATGCTGGTGACTAGCATTTTCTCCTTTTACCACAGTTTTTCCTACACTTTCAGAGACAAATACTATAAATTGAGTCACATTTAATTTGTCGTCTGCAGGTGCTTTCAATATGGACCTGTCTAAGAACTGTCGTTTGGAAAAGAGTTAAACTTGTCTGAAATTAAAGGATTTGACTGTAAAAGATCAGAAAACATTTTGGCGAAAAGAGAAAATACTGATCACAAGCATTTTTTTTCTTTTTCTCTGTAATGTTTTCAATATTTCAGGATCGAAATATGTAGTAAAGGATTACTAGACATTTAATACATGTATAGACTAGTACCATACGTTACGGAGAACGATCTCCATAGAGTATTTAAAGCAACTTTGACTGGATTTTGACAACCCCAAAGTTAAGTACTGAATCTTTAAGAAATTCTCTAGTGTACATTATTTGCCCACTATACAAGTGCACAGTAAATGAGGCATGCTCTGTAAAAAGGACCTTAACCCTTTCCAAGACGACAATATTTACGCATTGTCTGAATTGAAAGCAATTTCATTGTGGCTCAAACGGTGCAATAATTATTTGGTGGAGTAGAAAACACTTTGGGAAATATGAGAAAATGCTGGTTACCACCAATTACTCCTTTTCTCACAATGTTCTCAAAAGGCTTCTTTCCCAGGGTCGTTAAAGATCCCCATTATTTTGTAAATGGTTAATGCATCTCCGTAATCCATGGTACAAAGCAAGCTACTAGTATCACAAACTAATGGCTCCATAATTTAGCCACTTTTTGTAACAAGCCTGCGGTCTGGGAGAAGAGGGTTAGAGCATCTCCGTGAGTAGTTATACCAAGGAAGTCATCTGATTACCATGGATTCATAAAATCTAATTTGTCTAACAGCAGACTGTGTCATGAGGTAGAATGGTCCGTTGATATCGATAAAAAGTAAACAGTTTCGATTCAGGTTTGCCAGCGCAGGCTTAATGCAGAACCATCAAGGTTTCATGGCGTATGGCTTGATTATAAATAGGCCCTTTTTCGCCAAAACCATTCGTAAGAACGTTCTTTGTCTTATTATCCAGAATTTCTAAATTTAAAAGTAACGAAACTTCTGATTGTCTAAACCGAATGGTTTAGCCAATCAGGAGTTATTTTACTTACAAATTTAGAATATCTTGGAGATTAACACTTAGTATATTCTACAGAATGGTTGGCGAATAGAGCAGCAGAGTTTCCGCTTGCTCACATAATTAACCAGCTGGCAGAATTAACTACGACACTGCTTTCAGATGCATTTCTAACGGTTATACAAAGCCAAGCAAATTATTTGATTCGTCGCATGATTTAGAAAAATCTTCGATTATCTCTATGCTTTATGACTTCCAGGATCATCAAGCATGTCTTCAACAATCAGAGAAAAACTCAAGAATAAAGCTGAGTTATGTTCCAGAATGGGTCGATATGAAGAAATGCTAAACCACGTCAAAATCCTAGCACAGAAAAGCACATCAGCTAAACCACTGACGGAAGAAGAAAGAACTTTGTTGTCAATAGCTTTCAAAAACTGTGTGGGAGTTCGGCGCACCGGATGGAGAAATGTGTGCAAAATTGAGAAAATGGAAAGGAGCGAGAACTTCACACGAAAAGCAGATATAGCTCGTGATTTTAAAAAGACAATTGAAAATGAAATGATTGTTATTTGCAAAGACTTGCTGAATCTACTGGATAAGAAACTAATCACAAAAAACATGGAGGACGAGACAGCAGTGTTTTATTATAAGATGAAGGGAGATTACTCTAGGTATATAGCGGAAGTGAGCACCGACAATGCAAATGTAGCCGACAATTATGTAAACATGGCCGATGCAGCTTACAGAGGTAAAGAGCTCCTTCACTCTCAAACGACAACTGAACCATACTCTGCTGAAAGGAGTTTTAACGCATTTACAAAAAGTATCGACTCATGTCAGCCTGCGCAGTCCGCGCAGGCTGACATGAGTCGAAACTTTTTGATTTTGGTCAATTTTGTGCATGTAAAAGGAGCAATTTTCGGTTAATGGACAGAGTGCTAGAGAAAATTTAATGGGACCATGATTACTTGCTCGTTATGATATATCACTGAGATGAAACCCTCTTCTGCCGGAGCACCACACAAATATCTTGAGGTCTGACATGCTACTTAAATATTTCAATCATTGGTTTTTGTGTCCTGACACCGAAAAGTCTTGAAGTGTAACGTGCAACGAGCTGGTCACCCATCCAGGCACTAATCTAATACACGTTGCATAATAACTATCACGGAGAGAAATACACTAAACCGCATCGCTGTAAAAGCTAGCTCAACAGCCAGGCATGTTTCAAGTGCTTATATACTAGTATCTAACCTCTCTCCGTGACAGAAGTATTTGTTTTGATGTTTTATGCCTTTTAAAACCATAGTTTTACATTTCAGAAGCAGAAATTAGAGCTGATCGGGGGCTGTCCCATACACATCCTTTACGTATAGGATTTGCGCTCAACTATTCAGTATTTCTCCATGAAATGAGGCAAGACAGTGAAGCAGCCATTCACATTGCCAAGAAGCACTATGACGAAGCTCTTGATGAATTAAACAGTGTTGAGGTGGTCGACGAAGCACGCTATGGTGAATGTAGAAACTTGCTAACCTTACTTCATGAAAACCTTAAAGTATGGACGAACAATCCACGGTGAATGTAGAAACTTGATAACATCAAAACTTTAAACCCTTGATAAACAAGCCGCGATTAATGTAGACATTGTCAACGTCACTCGATGGAAACATTGAAAAATATGAACAAATAAGCTATGTACAGCTAATGTAGAACTTATCTTTATTACATCGTGATAGTCTTTTAAAAGCTGTCACCGATCCACCTTTGCGAATACAGAGACTGCAAAACATTTCCCTGTCGAAGACATAACATACTTGGGGACACATGATACAAGCTATCTACTCGACTACGGCTCACAGTCTTGACATATAATCAATGCTGTCAAAGGAGAATAGCCTACCTTAGATTATTAACGAACAACCCAAGGTAGAGAACAAAAAGTGTTAACTTATTGCCACAAGACAATCAGAAAGCCTAAAAAAACCAACCCACTGTGATGACGTAACTGAGATCGTTTCCGTTACTAAATAAATGAATGAATGAATGAATGAATGTTGTTTTGTGACATCTAGGGCCATTTAGCGCCGAGAAAAACGTACTGAAAGAAAAGAATAGCATTTAAGAGTGTGAGTCATGAGTATATGATGAAAGATGTATTATGAAGTGATAATGTGATGGAAATAAGATAGATATCTAGAGATAAGAATAAATATTTAGTCTGCATATGAATAAAAAGTTTAAAAATATTATCACAATTTTTGTACATGTATAAGGTCCAATCCCCTTGAGCAATATCCCTGAATCGATCGACAATCTGTCTGCTACGTCTTTATCTATCATTGGCGACAGCTTTGTTGGAATTTATCTTTATTTTATAAAATTGATCTATCTGAATGTGTTATATTGTATATAGTATCCAGATGAAATTTTCAAATGGGCAGATCTCGTATTCTTAAATACCATCAACTAATGCGACCTTGTGTACAATTATTAATTCATTTACATCCTTGGAAAATTATTAATCATGCGAGTTAAAAAATGAAAGATGTGTAATGAAATTATTCTGTAACGCAAATAGATCAAAACTGACATTCAGTGATAGGGGAAAATGTATAAATAGGAAGAAAAAGTTTTATAACAATATCACAGCTTTGTGTAGAGTCAACTATACTTAAGGAAGGCAATAATTGTCTTAGTGTTGACAGAATCAAAGACAGTCTTCATAATGCAAACGTTACTAAATAAACACGACCTGTATCTTACAAAAGGATAGAAACAAAAAACCTTGTGAAGTTCTTCTTTATATATTTTCATAACTCTGTGAAAACGACTTTTTAAGTTCCTATCAAGTAATCCATGGTGTACATAAATAGTCAAAACGTACCCAAGTGGAATCAAAACGTACCCAGTGTGAAGTCAAAATGCACCGATGATTTTTATATCTTCCACCTTTGTACAAATAATTAGAAATGTTGTTTTCACTATCTTGATGTTGATGGCTTTAAATTCTGCATTATTTCAAATTTGCCTTACATGGTTAAAACAAATAATGAAGGCTATTACAGAAAAGAGCTAAATCGATCAAATGCTTCATGATAAATCTAACAGTGTCGAGGATGTGTCTCCAAAAATTTCGGGGAACTGTCTCGAAAACTTGTGCCTGGGAACTGTCTTGTCGGTGAACTGTCCTGTTCCAGTTGTTTCGCCCTCTTAAGGTACTCAGTCTGTCGCTGCTTCTCTCTCTCTCTCTCTCTCTCTCTCTCTCTCTCTCTCTCTCTCTCTCTCTCTCTCTCTCTTTCTCTCTCTCTGTTTAAATTATTTGGGGGCGAAACGACTAGGGGAGGAAATGGGATTGAGGTGAAACACTAGGGTTTGGGGACGAAACGACTAGGAAGAACAGAACAGAACACAAAAGAAAAGAACAGAAGAAGATATCTATTATTTCCACCCAGGTATAGCAAATATTCCACAAGGGCAAATGAAATAATAAACATGACTGTGCCCTTTATAAATAGGGGGTGGAAAATAGAGGCGAAACGACCAGGGGTGGAAATATCTTAGGGACGAAGCGTTTTGTTACGACTTCTTCTAACCAATTTCACGCATAGCCGGATCTTACAGGCACACCGGCTTCATCGCGGGAAAATCGACAAAGTGGACCACCACAACACAAGAGAAGCAAGTAATCGTAGCGTTAGCAATAATGGTGAGAACTAAAGCAGACGCAGGATCATCGTCTGGGGCAAGCAGGAAAGGTACTACATGTTATGAACTTGACTAATCTTAATCAACAAAAGGGGCATCCGATGTTACATTCATGAAAATTCGCCCTAAAACTCGTTCGCTCTGGAAGTACGATCAAATTTGTAGTGAGATATGAAATAGAGTGTAATCTTGACCAGACTTGGAGTGATATTGTTTGTGACGTTAAGGATGATATATACCAGAATTTATTTGTTTGAGTAACTTTTTCACATTCAACAGATTGTTTGTGTCCATTCATAGATTTCATGATGAAGATAGTTCGCAGGCTGGAGATGCAAATTAACCCTTTACCAAACAACAAGATATTAGACTGGACCAAATTGAAAGATGACAGAATGAATATAACTCTAAAATTGAAAATTTGTATAGACTGGTCCAAACTGAAGGATGACAAAATGAATATAACTCAGAAATTGAAATTTGTTTCTATTTGAGACTAATTTTACTATGGCCAGGATAGCTTATTGGTAAGCTTACCTGACTGGTGACCTGGAGGTTGTGAGTTTGATAACAGAGTGCGGCCAACTTTCTCTCCGCCAGTTTTTTTACCTCTTATCTATGGTGTATGTGAGAAAAGTGGTCAGTGGCTTTGGAAAGAGAGTTGTGTCTGTACTGGTGTGAGATAGCCAGGAAACACATGGGTGTGTCACTGACTACAATGATAGGTGGCCTAAACAGTTAAAATGGCATTAAACTCCTGATACAATTTATTTTGCTGTGTGGCGTATTGAGTACTTTATTTCTTCTTTCCTTTGCAGCTGTTGGCGCTGGTGCACCAAGAAAGGCATTATATAATGGAGCAGGGCCAAGTTCGTCAAATTCAGGTAAATTAATGGTTTCATAATGGCAAATGGAGAAATTGGTTAGGCCAAACAAATTTATGTGTTTAGGGACTGAGATGATGTAGGTAGCAGGTTTCTCACTGGGCTTTGTATTTGGTGCCATTTGCGATAGATAAATGAGGTGCAAGAAAACGCCAACTGCCGAAAAATACCTAGTGCCTAGCTTTTCACATTGGGGTGCCATACAACATTTTGAAACTGAGACCTTTCATTGCAATTCATGGTAGCATGACAGCCAGTTTGTCGATTTGAGTTGAAATAAATCGGCAGGAATAATCTATGGCATCAATGTCCAAATTACTTCCAGGGTCCAAAGAATCCACTCATCTGCTCATATTTTCAAGTAAGTGAAAAATCAGTCATAGTCGTCCAACAGGACAAGTGGTGACTAGGAGATAAACCATTAAGTTTTTCAGATGAATATTTAACTAACAAGAGACGAAACGGCTATTCCATTCTCGTCTTATGAGTCGGGGTCAAAGTGAGGCAAGTGTTTTTTTTTTTCAAAGTCACTTGTCCTACTTACCCACTTTACCCTATCATATATATGTTTAATGCTTTGTCACACAACAAAGCTTCAGACGTGTCTAAACTTGCATACCATTGCAGTCGGTATACAAAATATGCCACAAATTAATTTTTTTTTCCACACATTGGTTGATTTTTGGATAAGGAGAGCAAGACTTTTTTGCCAAAAATTGGGAAGGGGCCTTAGCCTTTCATTGTGGGAAATTCAAGCGCGATTTTGGCCAAATTGTGAAAAATCAGACAGACTTTCCAGATACATCAATAAAACAAATGAATGGCAGTGTACATACATACAGTATATAGAAGGTGCAGCAATTTAATTAACAGGTGAAACAAATTAAACATTCAAACTTTTAGTGCTTAACTCTTTACCAAATATCAAAAGTTAAGACGTGTCCAAAATGAAAGCACTTGCAGATGACAAAATAAACATAAGTCAAACTTTGAAAGTAGTTTCCAGCAGGGCAGAAAACATTGTGGGAAAAGGAGAAAACGCTGGTTACCAGCATTTTCTCCTTTTCCCACTATGTTTTCAAAAGCTTTCTTTCTCAGGGTCGTTAAAAGTCAGGATTATGTGGTAAAGAGTTAAACTTTGGCCAAATATCTCACAGAATTTGCGCATAGAGGCTTAGAGCCCTTTTTAACACTACTGTGTACACCCATGGGTGCCAGAGTTAATACTTCAGAACTGCTTTTCAGTCATCATATGATACATAGGAATCAATATCTGTGGAAGTAACAAGGCTAGGCTTGGATATTATGTCTGGAGATGTAGAGTTTGCATCATGTGCAGTGATAATAATTATGTAGTCTTCAGACAAAGGGAGGTCGGCAATGCACGGCAGAACCAGCACCTCAGGCATGATACTAAATATGCGGAGATTTGATTACCTGTAGATCAATCGGCAAACGTTTCATGCCTAAAGTTAAAAGGCTATGCTGGCCTTTACCATCTGCAGCCCTTCTAGGCCTATTTGACAAACTTTTTGTAATGTTTCCTGGTTCTTGACATGTTTTTCTTGGATACAGCATGTTTTTTTTTCCAGTACATTGACTGCAATTGAGTACGAATGTGTTCCACAATGTTAAGAAAACTTCTTTTATCATCTGTAAGTTTTTATGACAGACAAACAATTATATGTCAAAAGATTTAATATTGAATGATTAGGGAAATGACAATGGCATATTGACTATGTGTGGTGTTATGATGCTTCTGTCGGTTAAGAGTGCCTCCTTTAAACAAACCAAATGGCGCCATGAAAACACAACATTTCGGCCGTACTGCAGCAATGTCAGCTGAGTCACAAATAAAAACAAAAACCCTTTCTGTTTCAATTGCCGCTAAATAATGAGTTGCATCTGTTCATTTGAAATGGCTTTTGAGAAATAAATTGTTAATTGAAATCCTTTCAGCAAAATTGGGAAATTCTTCTGCCGCAATTGGAAAAATTGGGAAGTCACCAAAGATCAGCCTCAATTTATAGAAGGAAAAAAAGTCCTTGAGAGAATATGGCTTTCCAGTATTTCCTTCTTTTCCTACCAAGTTTTCAAAGACTTCTCTTAGGTGATTGTTTAACCCTTTTATGAACCCTGTCAGAGCAAGAAGGGGTTTTTGAAAACATGGTGGGAAAAGGAGAAAATGCTGGTAACTTGCATTTTCTCCTATTCCCTCAATGTTTTCGACCATAAGTACCCTTTGAAAGACAGAATTAACAATTAAGCAATATTCTAACATGACACGCAAATTCCGCTCTATAATCTTGGTGCAAGGAGAACGTGGTAAAATCTGCGACAATCCATGTAGAGTGATGTCATCCTATATTGAGTGACGTCATTCAATGAGCGGGTTATTCAATGGAACATAATCTTCATCCACGTGTTTACTCCAAGTTTGAACTTGTTTTCCTTTCATAAAGAATTGGCCGTGTTAGAATCGTAATAATCTTCTTCCTATCATGGTTTATCGTTCAATAAACCACATTGTAAGTTATAAGGCGCAAAAAATAAACCACTGGGGCTATCGTCCGTGAGGATTATTTATTGTGCTTCATATCATAACTCACAACTTTGGTTTATTGAGCGATAAACCAGGATAGGAAGAAGATTATTTCTTAATTCACTATGGTCTGCAGATGCTTTTAAGTTGGCCAAGTCCAATATTACATGGTTTGGTAAATAGTAAATGGTTTGATAAGGAGTAAATTTGATATGTTGAAAATAAGAAAAGTTATATGAGATCCATTTCGAGCCCAAAATTATGTAGTTTTTATATTGTACAGGAAGTCCAAGTGCCAATAAGTATGCAGGTGGAAATCCAGTATGTCCACGGCCCACACCAGAGTGGCAGAAAGGTATTGGGATGTTTCTTTCTCCAGGGAAATCAAAGGCAAATAAAGAAAACACCGAACCATTGTCAGAGTAAGTGTTGGTGTTAAGTAGTGCTACTGGCTAAAAGCCAGCAGAGCTTATTTCATGGCGTGGTTTCTGTCGTCTGTCCATTAGTCTTTTCCTTGTTTACGTGATAAAGTCTGCATTTCTGGTCAGATTTCTATAAAACTGGCACGGTTTATCCCATCGATAGCTTCAACCATATTGATTTTGAAAAAAAATCAGCAAACTGTGTGGAAAAAGGAGCCATTTCAAGTTGAAAATTTTGAAGAAAAAAACCAGTGTGAGAAAAGTAGCCATTTCAAGTAGAAAAAGTTCATTTCTTGTTCATGGCATAAAGTCTGTATTTGTTATCAGATTTTTGTAAAACGTGCACAGATTGTTAATCTCATCAGTAGCTTCAACCCTATCAATTTAAAAAAAATCCAGCAAACAGTATGGGAATAGTAGCCATTTCAAGTTGAAAATTTTCATTTCTTGTTGACGTGATAAGTCTGCATTTGTAATCATATTTTGTGAAACTTGCACAGTTTGTTTAAATCATTAATAGCTTTACCCCTATTGATTTTGAAAAAAAAAAGTCCAACAAACAGTATGAGAATAGTAGCCATTTTAAGTTGAAAATTTCTGTTTCTAATTTACATAAAGTCTGCATTTGTGGTCAGATTTCCATGTAACTTGCACAGTTTATCTTCAACCCTATTTATTTTGAAAAAAATCCAACAAACAGTATGGGTAAAGTAGCCATTTCAAGTTGAAATTTTTCATTTCTTGTTTACGCAATAAAGTCCGCATTAATTTTTGTCACTGAATTTTAATGAAAAAAAAAAAACAATAAAATAATCAGTAATGAAGAATCATAAAATTACAAGGCTACGTAGCCTCTTAAGCTATTTTTAGATTTCCCACCAAAATTAAAAAAGCATTGTTGGAATGTTAAGTGACTTTCATGTGACTTATGACTATTAAATTCCATAACATAACAGATGTTTAATTATTTTCCATAATGTCTAGAACTTCTGATGCTATGTTTGAAGCTTCGTTTGTATATTTCCGCTATGTAAATGAGCGAGTTGCTCATGTAAAAATAGACCGTGTTTCCCTTCAGTGTCGAACTGGGCTGTAGTAAATCTCTAATTTATCTAGCTGTTGGATGGTTTTCGACTACTGGGGTTTAATGAATGAAAATTATATGGCTCTGGGAGTACAAGGATGCCAGTAGAGTGTCTGTCAGGCATCATCAACATTTCTTTAAACATCAACCCCTCCTAATCCACTGGGCCAATATGGACCAAACTTGGCTCGAATGTTCCTTGGGAGGTCCTCTTAAAAAGTTGTTCACAGAATTTGATTCCATCAAAAACTCTGGTTGCCATGGCAACCAAATGGAACTCTTAAAATTTTCTCCTGTGAAACCACTAGTCAGATTTTGACAGAGATATTCCTTGGATGACCCTTTTCAAAAATTGTTTGCAAAATTTTGATCTGTCGAGAAACATGGCTCTGGCTCAGGCTACTTGCAACATACCGAAATAAGGGTATTCACAAAAATTATTCTCTGAAACGGCTATGCAGATTTCGAAATCATTTCACAGAGATGTTCCATGAGTGACCCATTTCAAAAACTGTCTGCGAAATGTTCTGTCAAAAACATGGCTCTGGTGAATGGGGGCTACTTGTACTAAACGAAAATTAAGATATTCTTAAAAATTCTTCTTCTTTGAAACAGCTGGTCAGATTTTGATATAATTTTACAGAGATATTCCTTGGGTGACCATCTTCAAAAATTGTGAGTGAATTTTGATGTGTCAAGAAACATGGCTCTGGTTAACCCATTACCACTCAATCCCTACTTTTGACGCCCCTGAGAAAGAAGCCTTTTGAAAACACTGTGGGAAAAGGAGAAAATGCTGGTAACCAGCATTTTCTCCTTTTCCCACAGTGTTTTCTACCCTTCCCAGAACAAATTTCTATTTTTCAGTCACCTTTATTTTGTTGTCTGCAAATGCTTTGAATTTGGACCAGTCCAAAATTTTCTCGTGTGGTAAAGAGTTAATGAGGACTACATGCCCTGTACGGAAATGAAATTCTTCTTCTCAAAAACTCTTGGTCAGATTTTAAAATAATTTCACAGAAATGTTTCTTGGGTGACCCTTTTTGCAAATTGTTCTAGAAATTTTTATCCATAAAGAAACATGGGTGTGATGCTTGTGGGCTATTTACAATATACATACATGAAGAAATTCTTTTTGCTCTGAAACCGCTGGTGAGATTTTGAAATAATTTCACAGCAATGTACCTTGGTTGACTCTTTTCAAAAGGCGTTTACAAAATTGTGATCTGTCAAGAAACATGGCTCTGATTGTGGGGTTATTTGCACAACAGGGACATGAAGAAGAATTTCTTAAGTGTTCTCTCGAATGGCTGTTCAGGTTTTCAAATAATTCAACAGAAATGTTCTTAGGATGACCCTTTTCAAAAATTGTTAGGGAAATTTTTATCCGTCAAAAAACAACAGCCAATTGTTGGCACCTGGATGTGGTGCTCTTGTTCACTTGTGTTTTTAGTCACTATTGGGCACTATTGTGCTCTTCTTCAAGAAATTGTCCATGGGTGATCTATCAAAAATCTATTTGCAGAATTCTGGTTCATCAGAATCATTGCTTTTGTGATTATAGTAGGGGTGGTGACAGATTTTGAAATGATTTTCACAGGTGACTTTTTCAATTTTTTTGGCAGAATAATGATTTTGTTTTGAAAGCTTCAATACCTCAAAAAAAAGAAAGAAAACGGCTATGGTCCTACCAAAACTCCAGCGAGTGATCCAGGGCCATCTGGTCCCTCTTGTATAATATATCTGTTATTACAGAAAATATTCGCATCAAACTTGGGCTAGTTGTTAGGTATCAAAAGGGGAAGCCATATAACAGGGGCAGGTAATCATCAAAATGTTTATACTCAGTTTTGCTCTTACTTTGATTTTTCAAAACTTTGACATATAGAGGATATTTGTTTTTTTTGATGAAAGATCGAAATTTATTTCATTGAGTGGACACCATTGGTAATATTTTCACGAGTGGCATTCACTGAAAAAAAAACAAATACAGTATTCTATTTATTTCGTGCTTTTAACCCTTTCTGGGAGGAGTTTTATCAAAATCCAGTACAGTTCTTTTCCGTTATTCCCTGTGGCGTACCCCTCCAGCATAGCAACACATTGCAATATTACGTCATGCGCGAGAAATCATAGGGTAAATGACGTCATATTTACCATCTGGTTGTCAGGCACGCGCAATTTACCTAAGCAACAAGAACATGAAAATCGGTATTTTCACTGGTGATACCAGTGTAATATCGAAAAATATTTTCACTGCTTTTTCTCGATATCCTACCGGAAAGCATGAAATAATGTATACTATCTTTGTCATTACTGAAGATATTTACCATAGCTTACTTAAATTTTGGGATAGTAAAAATTAAATATTTTTTTCATGTCTCAATACTTAGGTCTAAAAATAATAAGGTTAGCTGCTTTTTAATTCTTTACAACACAATAACAGCATTTTCACCTTTTCCCACAATTTGTTTTACACGTAACCTTCTCCAAACAAATTTCAATATTTGAGTCACAACACTGAAGTTGTCATCTGCTAATACTGTAATTTCAAATTGGACAAGTTTAAAACTTTGCCATTTGGTAAAGAGTTAATAGAATGGGACTGTTTTGTTTTTCTTCTCTTTCATGATGTTATATTTCTTTGCAGATCATCATCATCATCGTCATCATCATCTACAGAAAAGGTAGAAAATGAAGATAGCAAGGATGATTAGGGTACTTACAGAGTGAAACATGACTTGCTACTATTTTATCTTGTAAATACCATTACAGTATGCAGGAAGAAGGAAAGAGTTACCTATATTAATTTTTCCTCAACTCTTAGACTGTTGAATTGATGTATTGTAGTCTTCAGTTTGGAAAGCTATTTCAAGATTGTTTAGCCAGAATATGTGAGATTGTAGGGGATTGTGAAGATAAAAAATCAGATCCACTGCACAGAACATGCAGTCTGATCTTGTTCTGCAATGTGTGGAAAAGCAACTTAACCCTTGACTCTTTACGAGACGACTAAATTTTACCACAGTCCAATTGTAAGCAATTTCAGTGTGGCTCAAATGGAGCAATTGTTTATTGATAGGGTAGAAAACACTGTGGGGAAAGGAGAAAATACTGGTTACCAGCATTTTCTCCTTTCCCACAATGTTTATGAAAGGCTTCTTTCCAAGGGTCATCAAAAGTCATTATTAAAAGGGTTAAAATGCCAGATTAATTTATTAGATAATTATATTCATCCTAGAAATAAAACCTAAACAATTGTAAATTCATTGTTGCTACAGTGTTTCAGTAAAGTAGACAGTATAGATCAAAGTTCAAGCTGGAAGTTTTGTGCAGCCTGATCTTGATCTACACTGGCTGTGGAGACGAATTAAGGTGAAAAAGGGGCTTTAACCCATTACCACACAATCCCTACTTTTGACGCCCCTGAGAAAGAAGCCTTTAGAAAACATTGTGGGAAAAGGAGAAAATGCTGGTAACCAGCATTTTCTCCTTTTCCCTACAATGTTTTCTACCCTTCACAAAACAAATTTCCAATTTTCAATCACTTTTATTTTGTCGTCTGCAAATGCTTTCAATTTGGACAAGTCTAAAACTTTGTCGTCTGGTAATGAGTTAAGCATTTAGACAGTGACATCATTTGAAGAGTTGAATATCAAGTTCAGGTTTGTTGTCCACTCACTATTATTTGGTTATATGTGTACATGTATATATAGACATTTTTATCATCAGTATCATTATTAAATCATTGACCTACTACTTCAGTTTAGTACTGTATATATTTTGGTTCATTTCTAACATGCTATACTGTGGGGGAAATGGTGCTACAAAATGAGTTCATTACATGATTTCAAGTGGACAGAATTTGCGGTTTTCTATTTACGCTGTTCCTCTGGTAAAAACACTATACTCTGTGTTGATTTTTAAGGTATTTTTATAAATGTTTATTCATCTCATATGTACATGATCAACACCAAAAGATTTCTTGCATTTTCAGATCTGCCCCTGGGTCCTGCATAACTTGGTATTTAAGTGTAGGATTTGTGACAGGGATGCCCTGGGTTAAATCCTTAATCAAAGCACTTGATTTTTGGTGGGAGGGTCTTTGGGCCATACACATCAGAGCCTTAAGAACGTTCTTTGTCTTATTATTTAAGATTTTCTGACAGTGAAAGTAACTGAACTTCTGATTGGCTAAACCATATGGTTTAGCCAATCAAAAGTTCTGTTACTTCCACACTGATGAAATTCTGAAGAATAAGACTAAGAATGTTCATGAGAATGGATGGTGAATATGGACCCTGGTCAAAAACTGGTTAAGGCCAAGGTTTACATGAGTATGTGAACTAAAGCCATGATGCATGTATGACTGAAATAATGTTTAAAGTGGTGTTGCACACCGATCAATTAATGAAACATGTGCCAGGTACACTGGCTACTGGTGATTATGCAACCACACCTAAACTGTTTATCTAACTGTTGTGTTTGTAGTTTAATAATGCAATACTATAGGCTGTAGATATTCACGACACTTGTGCAGTAAACACACAATATAATCAACCTGAAATTATAAAAAAGTACTTAACCCTTTACTGCATAAGGCATTTCTATCGTATCTCTAACTGACCCTAAATAACAGCAAGGATGAAGCCGTTTCTTATGTGTATATGACACCTTTTGATGGTGTAGAAAACATTGTGACAAAAGGTGAAATTGCTCGTTACGAGCAATTTCACCTTTTGCCACAGTGTTTTCCAAAGGCTCTGCAAGCAATGCGTTAAAATGAGTATCTATGGAGTAAAGGGTTAAATGCAACAGCACGGTCCTATTTCTTTAGATTTTATCAGTAAAAATAAACCATATTCAACTTGTGAAATGTAAAAACTGATCAATACAGGCAAGTGGGATGGTCGGAAAAAATGACAAAAACCCAGGAAGCTTGCCTAAAAACGCCAAGCTAAATTGAAACTGCCAGAATTGTACAATCCTTGGCTGGCTACTCAAGCCTGATTCCACTTTATTTACATGTATCTTGAAAAATAAGTAATGAAATAAAACTTGCAGTTATTTAGAAATTAGGTTGGTGGTTTTTTTTTTGGCATAATTTGTCTTGTTTCTTAACCCTTTACCGATTGTTGACGCTCCTGGAAAAGATTTTTTTTAAAACATTGTAGGAAAAGAAGGTAACCAGCATTTTTTCATTTTCCCCCAATATTTTCTACCCTATCAAAGAAAATTTGAACCATTTGAGCCACATTGGGATTTTCGTCTGCAAATGCTTTCAATTTAGACAAGGCTAAAATTGTGTCGTCTGGTAATGTGTGAATGAATATGTATAGGGATTCTAAGATTGAGGAGTTGGAGCAATTTCTCTTTTTCACCTGTAAGTATTTACTAAGTGGTCTGACAGAAAAGATCATGAGTGGTCTGGTGTTGCAATGTTACCATAATGATAAGTCAATAATATTCTTTAACATACATTTTTTTTTGCCCTCCTGCAGTGAGGAAGACAAAAAGATCACCGTCCGGCGAACGTCTGTATGTCCGTCCATCGGCGAACAATTAGTTAAAAATCTTCTGTGATGAAACAAGTGAACAGATTTCAATGAAAATTCACAGAATGATCCTTAAATGATGCTTTTTCAGAATACTTCAAAGATTTGAATTCCATGAAAAGCTCTGGTTGCCATGGCAACTGAAAGAAAAAACTTCAAAAATCTTCTTGCTCCAAACTGAAAGGGCTGGAGCTTCCATATATGGCATATAGCATCATATAGTGACCCTCTACTAGAATACCTCGAATTATGGCCCTGGTGTGGAAATTGGACCTATGTTGTTGGGTCTCGGATTTCACATAGAGATAAAGAAGGAATTCTTTAAAAACATTCTTGTCCTTAAGCCTCAGGGCTACAGCTTTCATATCTGTAGCATCATCTAGTGGATGTCTCCTGAAATACTTCAAATGACGGCCTTTGTGTGAAAATTGGTCCTTTGTTGTGGGGGTCACAGATTTTCATAGAGATAGAGAAGGAAATCTTTAACTCTTTACCACACGACAAAATTTTAGACTGGTTCAAATTGGAAGCATTTGCAAACAATCAAATAAAGGTGACTGAAAAACCGAAATTTGTTCTAGGAAGGGTAGAAAACACTGTTGGAAAAGGAGAAAATGCTGGTTACCAGCATTTTCTCCTTTTCCTACAGTGTTTTCAAAAGGCTTCTTTCTCAGGGGCGTCAAAAGTAGGTATAGCGTGGTAATGGGTTAAAAATCTATGTCCCGAACTTTAAGGGCTAGAGCTGTCATATATGGCATGTAGCATTGTCTGATGGATCCCCTTCTAAAAGACTTCGAATTATAACCATAGTGCTATTTAATGAGCAGTAAGGTGTGAGTTCCCAGATTCTGCATAGAGATAATGAAGGAAATTTTTTGAATCTCTAATCTTGAAGGCTAAAGCTTTCATATTTTGGTTGTAGCTTTGTCCAGTGGATCTGTACCAAAATGTACTTGATCCAGGGATTAAATTGGCCCTTGTTGTGAGATTCAGGATTTTACACAGTAATAATGCAGGAAATCTTAAAAAAACTATATTGTCCTGAACCGTAAGGGCTAGAACTGTCATATTTTGCATTAAGCATCGTCTATAGTAGGTCAGAAATTGAATTGTGCACGTGAAGTGTATTTCGCCCACTGACTCAGGTGAACGATCCAGGGCCATCATGGCCCTCTTGTTTGATTCACACCTTAGGAGCTAGATCAGGTTATTATTCATTTTGCATCGTAATGGCTCTGATTAGTGAACTTGTAAAAAAACCTTTTGAAAAGACAGGCGGCGAATGGTTTGCTCGCAAACGGGTAAAATAAAACATCTACATTTTTTTTTTCGATCGTCAAAATTTAGACATATAGGCCACATTAATATACTTCTCAAAATTTGCTAGGGATCACCCTAGAAGATTCACTCCAAATATATATGTGGCATTTATCATGTATGGTTTTACAATAAGTTACATTACCACACTGAGCAATAAAATGACCGATGGAAATAGATCTTTAAGCCTTAACCTCACAATGCCGACTGTTAAAGACAATGAGTAAGAAGCCGTTGGAAAAGCCAAGGAGAAAATGCTTGATACCAGCATTTTCTCCTTTTTCAACAATGTTTTCTACCGTATGACAGACAGCATAGTGCACGTTGCATTTAGTTTTTGGACAGTAAATGCTTCAACCTGGACAAATCGAGTTTTACAGTATGGTAAAGAGTTTATGCAAAACTGTTGTAACTTATAAACCCATACAGAAATATGTAAGTGATCCCTATCAAAGTTTGAGTAGTATATATATATACATACAAACTATGCATTGATGCTTGCTTAACCCTTTCCCAAACAACAAATTTTGGACCCTTCCAAACCGAAACAGTTTGCAGGCGACACTTTTAGATTTGGAGAAAAATACAAAAAGTTCTCAAAAAGGTTAGAAAACACTGTGGAAAAAGGAGAAATTGCTCGTTACGAGCAATTTCTCCTTTTCCCACGGTGTTTTCGAGTACTTTTACTCCGGACATGTAAAAACCAGGGCTTGTTTGGGAAAGGGTTAACGAAATGCGATATTGTAGAATATCAAGATTTCTGCGCATTTTCGATTTGTCGAGGAAATATTTAACAAGAAAAATCGTTGAAAAAAGACAACGTAAATTATGTCAGCAAACAGGTAGAACCCGTAAAATAAACATGTCTAAACTTTCGACCAATTACAAATGTCTGTTGATTCATTTGTTGTCAGTATCAAAGAGTAGGCCATTTTTAGGCAGTACATTCAGCTACGCGAAAAATTACCCGGCCGATTAGCTCAGTAGGTAGAGCGTAGGTCTCGTGAACACAATGTTTCGGGTCTCTACAGGTTGTGGGTTCGAGTCCCCGGCTGGCCAACTAAAAAAAAAAGTTATTAATAGTCTTTCGGATGAGACATCAAACCGAGGTCCCGTGTGACGGTGCTATACGCCGAGCACGTGAAAGAACCAAGCGAAGCTCTCAGTAGTTTCGACCTGTATCCTTGCACTATCCCCCGTAACAACTAACCGTCTTCTCGGGGCGTCGCTCATATAGGCAACCGGTAGCGACGATAAATAAACGAAAATAATAAATCAAACGCGAAAAATTGTCTTTTACCCTTAACTTTTTACCAAACGACAAAACTTTGGACTTGTCCAAATTGAAAGCACTTGCAGACGACAAGGTAAATGTAAGTCAGAAATTGAAATTTGTTTCCACAAAAGTGTAGAAAACATTGTGGGAAATGGAGAAAATGCTGGTTACCAGCATTTTCTCCTTTTCCCACAATGTTTTCAAAAGGCTTCTATCTCAGGGTTGTTAAAACCAGGGATTGGTTGGTAAAGGGTTAATTGAAAAAATGCATGGTTCTGATATGGCCTCCAACACGCGAAAAAGGGGCATTCGGACATAAATTTGCGTAAAGTGTCGTTTCGGATCAGCCTGCGCAGTCCGCGCAGGCTGATCCGAAACGTCACTTTCTGTTCCTTTGCAATTATCTGTTTTGCTCAAATCTACTGTTGAACAAAATTTAATGTCGCTGTAAAGTTCCGACTCGGATCAGCCTGTCCGGACTGCGCAGGCTAACCCGAGACGACACTTTACGCAAATACCCGATTTTCGCGTTGCTACGTCGCTAAAGAGTCAGCGGATATTATCAAAAAAACTGGTTTCTTGGCTAATTCTTCTCCAATGTTTTGCGTGTGGCCGTACTGTTTACTTCCTTTCAACCCTAAAGCCAGTTTGAGTCAGAAAAGCTTAAGCTTTTAATACCAGAATTTTGACTTACTATCCAGCACCCAACGAGGACAGCCCTTGATTCTTATTCCAAACTTTTGTCATTACAGGATTGCATTTGGACTACCCAAATTACTGTAAAACAACATTTTGTCTTTAAATTTCGACCATGGCAAATTTAAATATTCGACTTTTGTATTTTTGTACCATAATAGCAAATTTTACGGCATTTTGGCATGCGTTTATGGCTCTTTTTCCGTCATTTTATTGCTAATAAAGGCCTTAGGGCAGAAATAAAACTTAAGTGAAGATACGTACATGTATATAATAGAGGTGAACCTGAAGGTCCTAAAAAGTACACTTTCAAGATTTTCATGCAGAAATAAGTGACATTGCATCGCGTATATTCTACACCAAGCCATTAGTTCAGTACTGTCTGAGCTTGGCCATGGTAAATAGGTCGGACCCTGTTATAACCCCATTTCTCGCGACAAAATGTAAAACAGGCCAGAATTCAAAATACTTGCAAACGACAAACCAAATAATGCTCAAATGAATGCACTTGTGTTTGAAAGAGTAGAAACCATTGTGGGACAAAAAAGAAAATATTGGTTATCAGCATTTTCTCCCTTTCACTCAATATTTTCAAAGGCTGTCTCTCTGTCTGCAGTACAGTTTTTAGCTCACCTTCATGAGCACAACGTGATCAAGGGGAGTTATAAGGATCGCCCGGTGTTCATCGTGCGTCGTCAACAATTTCTTTAAACATTTTTCCTTCTAAACTCAGCTGGAATGTTCCGCGGGAGGTCCTCTTTAACAATTGTTCGCAGAGTTTGATTCTATCAAAAACTCATGGCAACAAATTGGAATTTTCTTAGAAATTCTTTAAAAGTTTTCTCTGAAAGTGCTGGTCAGATTTTGAAATAATTTCACAGAAATGTTTCTTGGGTGACCCTTTTCGAACAAATTTTGATTCGTTGAAAAACGTGTTAGTAGTGGTGGTGGTGGTGGGGGCTCTTTGTGTCTATAGGTGTCATTTTAAAAAAAATTCCACGGATATGTTTCTATGTTGACCCTTTTCAAAAACTGTTTGCAAAATTTTGATAACTTGTTAATCATGGTCGTGGTGGTGGGCTTTTTGCACTCTATTGACTTAAAGATATTCTTTGAAATTCTTCCTCTCTTGAACCACTCATCAGATTTTGAAATAATTTCATAGAAATGATCCTTATATGATGCCCCTTTTACAGCTCGGCTGTTTTTGAAGAAGACATTGAGCCTTGAGGTGTTGCTATAGTCCCGTTGTCGTCATCTGCATTGTGGTTGTGCAAAATTTTTGACATTTTGTTATATCTGGGCTTCCACTAAACACATGTACTTGAAACTTAGAACAATTATTCACTAGTACATGTACAACCCATACAAAAGGGACAGATGACTCTGAAATCATTTTATCCAAATTATGTCCTTTTTTCGACTTAGAATTTTGACTTACTATCCAGCACCCAACAGCCAATAGTTGGTACCTACATGTGCTCTTCAACGGTTCAAGAAATGGTCCTTGGGTGACTGCAGAATTTTTATTCGCCAAAACCATGGCTGCGGTGATGATTGTAGGGGTAGTGTCAGATTTTGAAATAATTTTCACCAGTGACTTTTTCAAAATTGCTTAGCAAAATAATGATTTTGTTTTCAAAATTATGATCCTCTAATAAATTCAGGTGAGCGATTCAGGGCCATCTCGGTCTTCCTGTAATGTTCATCGCCTCTCATCACCGAAAAACGTATGGTTTTTGATGTTCAGGTAATCCGTAATCGATCAGCCAATTTAGATGATGGTTCCACACACGATGTTATACGAATCCTATAAAGGCGCCACATCCTTTAGATCATTGATTCTTTAAATGCCTTTTTCCCATCATTATCTCTTTCCAACACGCTATCAAGTTTAGAGACGAAATATGTACGCTGTCAGTTAAACTACATTTTTGTTCTCTTTTGGAAAGTGTTTTGGGGGGGGGGTAGCCATTTGTTTACAACAGAATGGTTCAGCGTTTTTTACATACGTGTAAAAATATGGTACTCTCAGATCGAGCCCGTATCGATTAACTTTATTTTTCTATTTGGACTTATTTTGTTTGTTTTTTAATTTGTAAAATACCGCACTTTCATCGCCAGATCGATAACAACCAGATCGTCTCCCAGATGGCACATAATTTGAATATTTGTCGTTTAGTACTAAACCCCCAACGAAAATTTGTTCAAGTGATACACTTTGTGTGAAAAAAAACATAACCCGCTTTAATGTGCTCTATTTCAAAAACAACTGATTTACGGCGCGATTGGTGTTATGCGCCAATATTTCATTATATGTTTACTAAATCACACTCGTACAGACGTTTGGAAAGTGGAAATGAATATTATCTGCCGCTAGATGGTATTCTACAAGTACACGTCTATCTGATTTGGACTTTTTGGAACCGGACTACTTCTCGACGCGACAACCGTTACTTCAAATTTCAAACTAGAATTAACCTTTACTCAATAAATCGCTAGCTGGTGCGATTCATTTAGCTATGATCGGCAGTTTACAGAAATCTGGAGCTAAAACAGACCTGATTTCTCCTCAAACGTATTGTTAAAAGCCATTTTCCATTGCTACTTTATAGTGCGTATTACTACAACCCCCTTAAAACTTGGGATTGTGTGGTAAAGAGTTAGTTAACAATTGAGCCGTGCTCCATGAAAAGGGGGCTTATTGCATCTGCGAAAAGTACCGACCCAGGTCAGCCTGCGCAGTCCGTGCAGGCTGACCTGGCCGAAACTTTTCGCTACTGGTCAATTTTCTGTATGTTCAAGGCCCAGTCTACTTCATGATTAAGTCGGTTGTTAAGAAAAGTGGCTATGATGGACCCACGTGTATTGATGGCTTACTTGGTATCGCGTATCACGGAGAAGCATTAACCCATTACCACACAATCCCTACTTTTGGCGCCTCTGAGAAAGAAGCCTTTTGAAAACACCGTAGGAAAAGGAGAAAATGCTGGTAACCAGCATTTTCTCCTTTTCCCACAATGTTTTATATTCTTCTAAAGTCAAGTTTCAATTTCTGAGTCACATTTTTGTTGCCTTCTTCTCCTTTTCCTACAGTGTTTTCTACCCTTCCCAGAACAAATTTCAATTTTTCAGTCAACTTTATTTGGTTGTCTGCAAATGCGTTCAATTTGAACCAGTCTAAAATTCTGACATGTGGTAAAGAGTTAAACACCTTTTTGTCAGAGCATAGGACAGATATTTCACATTATTGTATTTTTTTGTGTTTTTACTCTAATAAATTTTAGCCACCATCCTCATGTCCCTGTCCCTTCCTACCACTAACGTGTTATCCTGATCGAAGACAGATTATAGCGAGTTTTTAGCTCAACTGAGCACGAAGTGCTCATGGTGAGCTTTTGTGATCGCCCAATGTCCGTCGTTCGTCGTGCGTCGTCCGCCGTATGTCGTACGTTGTCCGTCGTCCGTCATCCACAATTTCTTTAAACATCTTCCCCCCAAACCACTGCGCCAATCTTGATGAAACTTGGCAGGGATGTTCCTTGGGTGAAGCTCTACCAAAGTTGTTCAAGAGATTGAATTCCAGCCGTACCTCTGGTTGCCATGGCAACCAAAAGGAAAAAATAGCAAAATTTTTGAAAAAAATCTTTTTTTCTGAAACTAAAAGGCTTAGAGCTTTGATATTTAGTATGTAGCATCTCCTAGTGGACCTCTACCAAGATTCTTCATATGATGCCCCTGGGGTCAAAACTGCCCCCGCCCCGGGGTTCACAAGTTTGAAACATAGGAACAAAGAAGGAAAACTTCAAAAATCTTCTTCTATAAAACCAGAAAGGTCAGAGCTTTGATATTTGGTATGTAGCATCTCCTAGTGGACTTCTACCAAGATTGTTCATATGATGCCCCAGGGGTCAAAACTGACCCCGCCTCGGGGGTCACAAGTTTGAAACATAGAAACAAAGAAGGAAAACTTTAAAAATCTTTTTCTATAAAAGTAGAAGGGGCAGAGCTTTGATATTTGGTATGTAGCATCTCCCAGTAGACCTCTACCAAGATTGTTTATATGATGCCCCTGGGGTCCAAACTGGCTCCGCCCCGGGGGTCACAAGTTTGAAACATAGAAACAAAGAAGAAAAACTTTAAAATTCTTTTTCTATGAAACTAGAAGGGGCAGAGCTTTGATATTTGGTATGTAGCATCTCCTAGTGGACCTCTATTAAGATTGTTCATATGATGGCCTTGGGGTCAAAACTGGCCCCGCCCCGAGGGTCACAAGTTTTAAAAAAATAGGAAGAAAGAAGGAAAACTTTAAAAATCTTCTCCTCTGAAACAAAAAGGAGTAGAGTTTTAATATTTTGTATGAAGCATCTGCTAGTTGACCTCTACCATGTTTGTTCATATGATGCCCCTGGGGTCCAAACTGGCTCCGCCCCGGGGGTCACAAGTTTGAAACATAGGAACAAAGAAGGAAAACTTTAAAAGATATTTTTCTATGAAACTAGAAGGGGCAGAGCTTTGATATTTAGTATGTAGCATCTCCCTGGTGGACCTCTACTAAGATTGTTCATATGATGCCCTTGGGGTTAAAACTGGCCCCGCTCCGAGGGTCACAAGTTTGAAACATCGGAACAAAGAAGGAAAACTTTAAAAATCTTCTCCTCTGAAACAAGAAGGAGTAGAGCTTTGATATTTGGTATGAAGCATCTGCTAGTTGACTTCTACCAAGATTGTTCACATGATGTCCCTGGGGTCCAAACTGGCCCAGCCTCAGGGGTCACAAGTTCGAAACATAGGAACAAAGAAGGAAAACTTTAAAAATATTTTTCTCTGAAACTGGAAATCGTAGAGCTTTGATAATTCATTATATAGCATCTTCTAGTGGACCTCTACCAAATAGGATACGATGATCTTTTAGGAAAAGAAGAATTTTCATTGTAGATCTTTACTGCTTAGTACTCAGGTGAGCGATATAGGACCATCATGGTCCTCTTGTCTTTAGTCAGTAGAGATCGAAGTGATTGACTGAAATGGCGTTTATTTGTCGTCGCCATCGGTTACCCATATGGGCGACGCCCCCTGAAGGCTGTTAGTATTGTTACAAGGGATAGTGCAGATACAGGACTAAACTCATTCCAAGTTACACCTGGTCTTGTTCGTTAACGTGGTCGGTGTATAGCACCCTCCCACGGGACCTCGGTTTTACTTCTCACCCGAAAGACTATTAGTAATTTCCGATGGCAAGCCGTGGAGATCGAACCTACACCCTTAAGTGATCCGAAACATTATGTTCACGCCTCTTAATCTCTACCAGCTGAGTTATACGGGCTTGTCAGAGTTCGATGTAAGAGTACAGTGGACTGTTAGTGCGGGCATTGTTGATCTAGATAAAACTGCAGAGGGCGTTCGATTAATACTTGCCAAAAGAGCATTCGATTAGCAGTAATTTGAGTAGCAATAACTGTGACTTTTTTAAGGGAGATGATGATGATGATGATGACGACAATAATAGGAGCAACAGCGGCTACTACGACGATGATGAATACGATGATGAATAATGGGATGATTAAAAAAAAGCAATAAATGAACTTTATCATTATAACACGTGTTATTATGTATCATTTATATAACAAAGTTCTCTTGTAATTTATGTTTACTACAGAACGATACATTTTGTCTACTGGTATTACGACATGCTCTGACAAAAGGGTACTTAATGCATCTCCATGATCCATGATACCAACCCAGTCATCATATGATTATGGACCCATAATATCTACTTGTTGTAACAACCAACTTAATAATGAGGTAGACTGGTCCTTGGGCATACAGAAAACTGACCATTAGCGAAAAGTATCGGCCCAGGTCAGCCTGCGCAGTCCGCGCAGGCTCACCTGGGCCGATACTTTTCGCAGATACATTTAGCTCCCCTTTCCATAAAGCATGGCTAATTATTATTATGTTATGAATACGTTGTACAAATTATTCGTATATTCATTTGCATGTTTACTTTTTATTTCCTGTGACCTATTTAGCCTTACTTTATGTCTGAGTACTATAGAGTCACGTGGCCTATTATAAGTTGATTCCCAGGGATACCATTCGATGAAATGCCACTTTAAAAAGCCAGTTAGGTGTCCCTGGTTTGTTCATATTCCCGTCTAACAATTGACAACAGCCATTTCGACATAATTTATTTCCCGCCAAATTCGAACATTTGTTTAAACTCTTTGTATGTGTTGTTATGTTTGATATACAAATAAATGCATGCATGGGTGCATGGATAGGTGTACTGGGTTTTTGTTAGCGGACCGCGCAGGCTGACCTGGGTCGATACTTTTCGCAGATGCACCAAGCCCCCTTTACACAGAGACCGGCCCATTTATTTGATTCAGCCCTTCCCTGAAACCAAGCAGCTCTTTCACGTTCACTGACGTCAATAAACCAAGACAACGTGTGAAAACTGTTAGGATTATGGTTTATAATGTCCTATTACATTTGTTCGCTAATCACGTCTTTTTTTTTTAAATACCGCAGCAAAACCGCTACTTTCTTTGACCGCAGTTAGAGCGAAAACAGTGTCAAAGTAACCACTAGATTATTTCTGATTTTCAACCACTTTTATTCTTTTGTATCCCTAAACCAAAGTTGCAGACCTCTTATTTTTTTTTTTTTAAGATTCCTAAAGTCCTTATTCGGCAAATTCTGTGACATCTATCTCTATTAGAGGCTGAAATCATGTTTAGGTGTCCCGTCTATACTCTTGGTGTCCACGCTTCTTACTCGTATTGCTTGAATACATACTATGACACAATTTTTCAGTTTTGCACACGAGTCTATTTTTCTAAAATTTTTGCTCTCGAAACCCGTGTTCCTGCAACTGAGTCGTAACATTAATTCTTCGAGATACTCTTTCTGTCGTGTTTTATCGTTCAATAAACCACAGTTGTGAGTTATGAGGCAAAACATATAGTCCACGAGGGCGATAGCCCGAATAGTTTATTCATTGTGCCTCATAACTCACAACATACCAACTTTCGTTGCACTGTGTTTTGTAGAGCCGAGTTCGCGTGTCATGTTAGAATAAATTTTACATTTAAAGAGTATACTAACTCTATTGCTTTCCGTTAGCAGCAGTGGACAGAACAGCATTTGAGAACATTGAGAGAACATTTTCAATTTTTACGGATGAACAATTGATCTTCCTCAATCATGATTTTGTAGGCTGTTGAAAAAAAATCAGTTTTCCACGTCCATTTTTCTCCAGTGTTGTGCTTTAACCATTTAATCAAATAATTTTGCGTTTGGTAGAGATAATTCGCAAAGAAAAGGTTGTTGAAAACTTTATAGAAAAAGGGGTAAATGTTGTTTACAAACCTGACCTCCTTTCTCTCAGAAGATTTTAAACCTTTTAAAGACAGATTTTATGATTGCGGACACAAGTTGTCGTCTACAGATGCTTTTAAATTTGGGCGGTCTGAAATTTTGGCACGTAGTAAGCCAATATTGAAATGTAAGTTGTACAAAATGAATCATGTCATGAACTCAGTGTCTCATGCAGACGCTTTTGGGCGTCTGTCTTGACGCAGACCAATTTCAAAAACATTGTGTCTAAAGGAGATTGCTCTTCAAGAGCAATATTTCCTTTCTGCACAAAGGTTTGGTCTTCCAATTTACTTCAGTATGAAGCCTAATTGCACATCTACTAGTTTTCTTTTTTTCGAAAAGTTCTGAAGTTGTCGTCTGCTAAAATTTAATTTCAAAATATAATGAGACATATGTAAATGTCATAAAATTATTTTTGTCTGACGCAATTAGGTCAGTGGTGTAAACCATTAGACGGCATTTATCAAATATGGGCTCGGTGGCCACCAACCACTACATATTTTTCTATAACAATGTGCTTTCACTGATTGGCCAAAAAATCTGCCCGTCAACCAATGAAAATGTTCTGTTTAGCTGTACTTCTAGACCGCAAAATTTGGTTTGCACCTGCGTGTATGTATACTTGGAGATATTCAACTGTTTTGTTAAAACAGAAAATTCCTTTTTCTTAAAACAATGCTCTTCGTTTCATACTGCATTAAAGCAAGAATTGCAGGACAATGTTTTGAATTAATAGCACACGGTGCAACCAACCTTAACAAGAGGGTATTATTCTTGTACTGGTCAACTGGCAATTTCTTTATTTTTTCTGTGCGCGCAACCCTTACCCATTACTGTACTGTTTACATTTAAAATTGTTTCCGCGGACAAAATGGCGGACTTTCAGATAATACTCAGTCCTGAGGCTGCTAATCGCCATTTTAAGGACCTTCATCAAGATGTCCGATTAGAAGATATATTTACGCCAAGAATACCTACCGAAATATATAGAGGATATTTGTTTTTTTCGGTGAAAGATCGAAATTTATTTCATCTCGTGAACACCATCGGTAATATTTTCACTCGTGGCTGCGCCACTCGTGAAAATATTACCGATGGTGTTCACGAGATGAAATAAATTTCGATCTTTCACCGAAAAAAACAAATATTTTATTTATTTCATGCTTTTTACCCTTTCTGGGTGGAGCTTTATCAAAATCAGTATAGTTCTTTTCCCTTATTCCCCGTGGCGTACCCCTCCCGCATAGCAACGTTACGTCAAGCGCGAGAAATGTAAGATATATGACGTCATATTTCCCATCTGGTTGTTAGGCACGCACAATTAACCTAGGCAACAAGAACGTGAAAATCGGTATTTTCACTGGTGGTACCAGTGTAAGATCGAACAATATTTTCACTGCTTTTTCTCGATATCCTACCGGAAAGCATGAAATAAAATGCCGGTAAATAGCTGTGTCTTTTGTGAGAAATGTGAAGATGTTGAACAGTATTTCTTAAAATGTTCCAGATATCAAATTGATGTATAGTTTAACTTGTTCTTAATACAATGAAGGGACGAGATGTAAATAATGCTATTTTTAGTTACGGTGTCCATGATCGAGCAATGAAAATTTCGGTGTTTTGTGATAGATCAATCTAGTGTTTCAAAGGCCTGTTGTCAGATCTTGGACTCAGTTAGCGCCACAAGCGTCTAATGGTATAGATCACAAACATCGCAACTCGGCCGTTTCAAAATCCCTATTCGTGAAGGTCGTAATTATATGGAATTTTCTTAGTCTTTTTCTCCAAGAATTTCTAAATTTCAAAGTAACGCAACTTCTGATTGGCTGAACCAAATGGTTTAGCCAATCAGAAGTTGCAATACTTTCAAATTTAGAAAATTCTAGAGAATGAGACCAAGAATGTTCTTCAGAATTGTTGGTGAAAACGATTTGGTCAATGGTTACATAAAAAGATAGCACCAGGCATGGATGTTTTGACATGAAGCCTACAAGCACTGCATGAAATAACAACGTAGGCGTAGCTGGTCCAATGTATAGTTTTGTTTTCGAAAAAGTTATACCGAAAATATAAGGCGTGAAGTACCTAGAGTGGATTAGGGATTTTTTTCCATAAGGGTCTGGAGAGCTTCCTTCAGAATACTTTTGAATTGTAGAAGCAATTTGTTGTTTTCTGACGAAACTGTCTCCCATTTCTGTGCAATGTGTAGAGAACTACCTACTGGTAATTACGACTCTGCAAAGATTACTACCGTTTGTTGTCACCAAGTGATTGAATTATACAAGTAACCAACCATTTAATCCTTAACTCTTTACCAGACGACAAAATTTTAGCCTTGTCCAAAATTGAAAGCATTTGCAGACGACAATTAAAATGTGACTCAAATAATAGCATTTGATCTTGACAGGATTGAAAACACTGTGGGAAAAGGAGAAAATGCTGGTTACCAGCATTTTCTCCTTTTCCCACAACGTTTTCAAAAGGCTTCTTCCTTTATGGTGTTAAAAGTCGTCATTGTGTGGTAAAGGTTTAAATAGACAACCAAGTGTAAGATGTATTACACACCTTGGATGATTTTTTTCTTTCTTTCAGCATTATCTCCTTCTCCCAAAATGTTTTTCAAAAGTCTCCTTCCTGATGGTCATTAAAGAAGAGATCGTTTGTGATAGGGTAAACTGATGACATGTGACCTACAAAAAAACCGGACAATCAGGCAGACATGCTGTCATGTAACAACGTTAAGAAAGACAGAAGTCTCATGTCCGGTGTGACACTGCAACACTAACCGCGTCAAACTTTTCTTGCTACCCTCTGAAAACATGGGCGTGAATTTAGCTGCCGTGTGACAGTTTACACTTGACGCATTCTGTAACAGAAGTGCAACATAACATGAAAATGCAACCACTTGAAAACATTACGACAAAAGATTCGCTCCCTACAAGCAACATCTTTCTTTATTATGATTTTAAACGTGATAACATGCCAAACAACCAATAAGAACAATAACGACGACGAAGGCGGGCCGGTGTAATGTAGAGAAATGACCTTTTCCTACAAAATGACCCACGGGTCATTTCTTTACCAGCTACGTAGGAAACATTTCAAGATGGGGGGGGGGGGGGGGAAAGAGGCTAACTTCGAAAAGCTGAGATTATTTGCGTGGTAATTGCATTGCGCTAAAAACTCATATTTAAAATACTATCAAAATTATTAGGAGGGAGGGGGGTGAGCCCCTCCCCACATTCCTACGGGCCTGTCTAATGTCTGTGAAATGACTTCTGGGGACATTTATCTACGTAGAATAATGACCCGGGTCATTTTGTAGCCGGGGGGGGGGGGGCATTTCTCTGCATTACGCCGTTGTAATGCAGAGAAATGACCCTCCCCTACAAAATGACCCGTGGGTCGTTTCTTTGCATTACACCGGCCGCAATGACGACGACAACAACAACGAAGACGATGACAACAACAACACTGTAGACAACAAGGACAGCAAACAACAGAGGCAACAACAGCAGCAACAACGACGAAATAAAAGACGAAGACGACAACAACAACGACAACTAGAACGACACCACCACCACCACCACCACCAACAACAACAAGTAAAACAACGTCGACAACGACGAAAACAACCGTCGACAATAAAGAGGACGATGGCAAAAACAAAAACAACGATAACACCATCGGCAACAACAACGACGACGACAACAAAAATGATTCGCTTATGTTATATTACAGAATACGACCGGTTTTGAAGTGGATCTGTCATGTTTCGCTAGCAGATAGAAACTTACAGCTTGTAAATGGTAACTCGACGGGTATCAAATACACGGACGAGATCTGGTACCCGACTGTCACTGCGGGTGCTTTTGCAAATGGTTTTCTTTTCACGAACCATAATGCAATGCCACGTGTAGCAGGACCAAGTCTACTCGTTCAGCGGTTTCATGCAACCGCTAGGAGCTAGAGGTTGCATTCCAGCGGGTATCGGCTGGGATTAAAGCAAATTTTCTTTCGGAGGCACATCTGAAACATGCAAAGGCGATGCCATGCTGTGAGTTCGAGGTGGACGGACAGAGTATTGATCATGACCCATGAGACATTTTAGGAACAATTTATTGTTGTACTGTAATGTTGAAATTTCATTTCGGATTTAGAGGATGTCTGACCTTTTGTGTTCTATTGATTTGATAATAAATTTGTAAAACTTGAACTGAAACGTATTCAGTTATGGATGTTGAGTACATGTATTTCTAATATATTCATCGTTTATTTTAATGTTTTTAGTGTAATTGCAATACGTTAGAAGTATTTATCCTTTTATCCTATAACTTTTTTGTTCAGTGTATTTGGGACTGAAAGAGTTAATCGCGGCAGACAGAAAAGCAATTAATGTTATTACAGGAATACGGAATGTAGATCAAACGCAAGATGAAAATTCATTTTTGCTTCAATAAAGCATTGGGACAAATTAAAAAAAAAATGCTCGTCATTAGCAAGTTAAGTGGTAACCATAAGCCCGGCCGTACCATACAAAGGCGGCTATAAAGACGTGGCTCAAAATCCGGTTTTTAGGCAGTAAAACTAATACGTTTTTAAATATCGTTATAAAAAGAGATATATCTTGCAATAAAACGTAACGTTTGAGCATTCTCATTAGCGTTGTCTGTTATATGACGTTGTATGATATTTCGGGTAAGTTTTAACTATAACAGAAATGACAGGAATTGTTCTTTGCTTTTAGAAAGTTATCACATTAATATAGATACATTTAGATTCAAATAACTTTATCTTTTACTTTAAAAAAACGTGTCATACTAGTGTAAGATATGCAGTAAATTTTGTCTATAATGAAATATTTTAGCTAAAGAAATTGGATGATTTGATAGCGAGTTTCAAAAAGTTTAGGTCTCTAATAACTATTGAAATAATTTTTTAATTGGGAGGAAAGGCATTAATTATATCAATTTAAGGGACTTTTTTCACCCAAATTCATTTTCTTTTATACATGTATCTGTTGATTGAAGCGAGAGAATCAGATCCATGTAGTTTCAAAGCGTAGCATTCTTATACAGAGCCCGGTAGGTGTCATGCGCTTCTATTTTTTTTCGAAATAACGAAATCCTTAATCGTTCTAACGAAATACTATATAGTAGAAGCTCAGCAGATATAGTGGGAAAGAAGAAATTGCTCATGCTCATTAAAAGTGATTTCTCCTTTTCCCATATTAATTTTGGATCCTATACTCCTTCAAAAAATTAACATATATACCTCAAATTCGTATCAAACCCTTCATTGTCTACATGTAGTTTTTTTTTTTTTTTTATAAATTTGCATACATGATTATAGAAATACAAAAAAAAAAATATGTCTGTGGAAAAAATGAGATAAAAGCTCGGCAGACATGATGGAAAAAGGAAAAAATATTCAGTAGAAGAAATTTCTCCTTTTCCCACAGTATTTCTTAAAAGGAAATAGCTATACTTCAAGAAATAGGTATACTTCAACGGCTTCAATTTTCAGCCTGTTTCATTGTTTGCTGTGTAACTGGACTTTTTTTCTAGCTAGTTCTTTACCAGTCATATCATCCTTACACTGGCAGGCCAGTTTTGATGCCATCACCTTATTCCTGAAAGGATAGCATGACAACTGGCCTGCCATTGTCAGGAAAACGTCAGATGCTGTATCGTTTTCCCCGTTGGATGGCTGATAATTTCCTTTTTCCACGACAAAAAGCGTTCGTTTTGATGAAAACTTCCCCATTTTATTTCGACCATAAAATACCATGGCTGGTGCAACCGTACTAGTACCATCCGTAGATTGTTCTACTTGTAAAAGTGCACCGTCGGTCCTCTGTTACTATTGCCATTTGAGTGAAAAATATGCAATAGCGCTGATAGTTTTACTATTTGTGAGAAATACACATGCGCAGTATGGATGCGCGTGAACATTTATACCAAACGTCTTTAAAGAGTGAGAAAAAGCGTAGCAAAACTAGACTAATATATAGATAATTAACTTTTTGTTTATTTCAAGTAAAAATGTTCTGATGTTGTAGCATTAGTTTATCGAATCGGATAAGGAGTTTGTATTCTCATTCTTTCCTTTTTGAGAGAGAGAGAGAGAGAGAGAGAGCGCAATCAGGGGGAAACAGAAACAACAAAGACATTGTTTATTTTAGTATAGGTTTTGTTGCAGCATTTGACCGGTCGCATTGGCCTGCAATACGCGAAAAGGGGCATACGAGCATTTGAGTAAGGTGTCGTCTCGGATCAGCCTACACGACCGGTGTAATGCAGAAAAATGATCCTCCCCTACAAAATGACCCATGGATCATTTGGCTTCGTAAAGGAATGAACGGGGTCATTATTCTACGTAGAGAAATGACCCCAGATGTTGCAGATGAATTCCTCGAACGGGCCTCATTAGATACAAAATGTAACAGTTTTGGTATAAAATTGCTAGACCTTTGCAAATCTACAAATATAAGAGTAGTTAACGGTAGATTAGGTGAGGATCACGGGAAAGGCTCATTTACATTTGTGTCTCATGGCGGGGCCTCAGTCGTGGACAACTTACTCACGGATGAGAGAAATTTTTAGTGCATAACATGCTTTCGTATTGAACCATTATCTGAATGGAGTGATCATTCTGCCATTTGCTTTTCAATTAAATGTAACAATAGGTCTACAGTTAGTAGCGATAACTATGAAATTAAGTATAAATGGAATGAGTTTCATAAACATTGTTTTAGAAGTAGGGTCATTTCAAATTTACCTGTTTTTAATCATTCAATTTCTAATTTGAATTTTGATAAGTGTTCTATAAACAAAGCTGTTTTAGAATTCACTGATATAGTGAAGAGTACATCTTCGCCAGCCAAGTTTACGATCACTACGTGGATCTTACCTTGGTTGATTGAGCCCGATTTCGAGATTCCTGTGATGCGCCCTCTATTGGATGCTGGTTATTACTCCTCTTTACACCATGTTTCTAAAAGCAAATGAAATATCGTTTTAAAAACCGCTTACGAATACACACGAAGCGATAAGCAGATATCCACGTAGGTTTCCATGTTTTACCTATTATTCGAAAGGTAGAAACCGTGTTCTATTTTAAAAATGAAATGCTACGAGCGATTTCATTCGTTGCAGCTACAGCTGGCTGCATCCAATGAAAAGGCGTATCGGGGGTTGTAAAAATCAAGCTTGATCCGCCAAGGTAAGATCCACGCAGTGATCGTAAACTTGGCTCGCGAAGATGTGAAGAGTATAGCAGATTTTCCAGTATCGCATGATGAACTTTTGAAAGCAGTTAAAAAGTTAAAAGCAAATAAAGCCCCGGTAATTGATTGTTTATTAAATGAGTATTTTATTGAATGTATTGACATTTTGTCTCCATATATTTGTAACATATTTAATGCTATATTAGACTCGGGTCATTTTCCTGATAAATGGAGAGAGGGTCTAGTAATACCCTTATTTAAAAAGGGGAATAAAAACGATGTGAATAATTATCGGGGTATTACCCTATTAAGTTGTATGTCTAAATTATTCACTACTGTTTTAAACCAAAGAATTGTATCTTTTTGTGATAAGTGCAACATTGTATCCGATGCTCAATTTGGTTTTAGAAAGGGTAAATCTACAGTAGACGCCATTTTTGCTTTAAATACAGTTGTAGAAAACTATCTGAATAATAACAAACGGTTACATGTTGCTTTTATTGATTTAAAGAAATGTTTTGACAGTATTTACAGGCATGCGTTGTGGTTGAAACTGTTTAAGGCTGGGGTACAGGGTAAAGTACTACGTATCGTTAAAGATATGTACGATGAAATTAAATCTTGTGTTAAACATTTGAATACTTATTCTGACTTTTTCTCCTACTCAGTGGGTCTAAGACAAGGGGAGGTAATTTCACCTGTATTAGTGTCTTTATTCTTAGAAGATTTAGAGTTATTTTTGCAAGACAAAGTGAGCTCCGGAATTTAAATTGATGATATTGTTCTCATTTTGCTACTGTTTGCTGATGATATGGTAATTTTTGGTAATTCGCCTGAAGACTTACAAAAGAACCTCAGTTTATTATATAGTTATCGTAAGCAGTGGGGACTGGAGGTCAATGAGTCAAAAACTAAGATTATGGTTTTTAGAAAAGGGGAAGATTGAAACAAAATGAAACTTGGACTTGAAGTAGTCGACTCCTTTAATTACCTTGGGGCAGTCTTTAAATGTAACGGTAGCTTCTGTATGAATAATCAATTCATTATTGGTAAAGCTTTAAAGGCACTGTCATTGCTTCTACTGAACTGTAAGAACGTGCCATTAAGACCGAAAACATTATGCCAGTTATTTAATTAATTTGTCGGGTCAATTTTAAATTATTCATCAGAAATTTGGGGTTTCACGAAATCTAAGGAAATTGAGAGAATTCATTTAAATTTTTGCAAACGTGTATTGAAAGTTCCTATGAATGCTTGTACTGTGGGTGTTTATGGTGAATTATCGAGGTACCCTATCTATATTTCACGTTATTGTAGGATTATCAAATATAGGTGTAAGGTTATCAATACAGAAAAGGTTATTTTAAATAGGTTATACAACTTAGCTGTTAATGATTTTCATGTTGAAAAAACAAATTGGGTCTCTCGGGTTAAAACTATATTAGACAATTATGTTTTTTCTGAGTTATTTTACAATTATGATCTCTCTAAAATGAAAAGTTTTTCTAGAGTTTTTAAACAACGTGTTATTGATTGTTTCATACAAGACTGGCAAGAGTCTGTCAACAATAGTTCAATATTAGTAGAATATAAGCATTTCAAAAGTACTTTTACATACGAATATTATCTGGACTTAGTACCTTTTGACTTAAGAATTTACATTACGAAACTAAGATTATCATCATTCATTAAAGATTCAGGCAGGTAGATATGGGCCAAACAATGTGATTTGCACGATGTTGAAGACATTTATCACTTCGTTTTGATTTGTCCTTTATATGCTACATTAAGAGCTAAATACCTTGATAAAAAGTTTTATCTTAGACCATCAATGTTTAAATTGTATCAGTTATTTCAAGCAGTGGATAAGAATGTGCTAAGAAATTTTTCTAGGTATACTAAAGAAGCTTTTTATGTCAGAAATGTTCAAATTAACGTAACAAATAATACCTACTTATTATTTATCAATTTATTATATATTTATAATACATTCCAATTGATTTCTATTGTCCACGTATTGCAAGTTAGAGAAGGTGAAATAAGAATAATTATTTGCTCTTTTGAGGACATAGTTATTTTTTCTAGTGCAAAAGATAGAGTTCCAGTGCCAATTAAAATGAGCCATATTCTGGAAAAAAAAAAACCGTGATCCATGATACCAAGATACCAAAAAAGGCATTACATGCTGATGGATCACATGACATCCACTTTTTTAACAACAAACTTAATTAACGCATAAACCGGTCAAAAGTAAATTTTGCAATTCGATATTGATAACCTAAATATTGCTGCTTCAAAGTTATGTTTCGGGAATAATATCTCCTTATCTAACAGTGTAGATCAAAGATTAACCTGCACGTTCTGTGCAGTCTGATCTTGATCTACACAATCCGAAAAAGGTCAGCGCGTCGCGCTTAGCAGCCAAAGGGATAAAGATTCACCAAAAGCTGTAAGTTTCTAAGATCTGACTGACATTGTCTTTTCAACACTTCCTAGGGATACCAATGACAGCATTATTTGGCAGCAGCTTATTTAGGCAAAAGGTGAAAAAAAAAAAAGCATGTTTATGTTGCAAAAAGGTAGGCTAGGAGTAACTTTGACGCTCTCAACCCTCGATACTGATCATAATACTGCCTGTGCTGTATGATCTTGATCTACACTAACTGCATAGTCGATCACAGTTGTGCATGGCTCTCTGTAGCCATGTAAAGGGCAACAGACCATGAGCAAAAAACGCAGATGTCAAAACTGTTTTCGCTGCATTTAACATTATCTCTTACCAAACCAAAGACGACACCAGAAGCTTTTGTGGGCAGTGTAGACCAGGATCAGACTACACAAAATGTGCAGTCTGATCTCTGATCTACATTGTCCACTACTATGTTCTAGACTTTGACTGAAATGTGTTTTGATCTTGCAAAGGAAATATGTTTTAAGCGTTTGAGAAAATGAATTTATTCAAAAGTGGAAGAGTTAATATAATGTCAAGCTGCTTAAATTAGACATTTATCAGTTATTTGATAAGACAGGACTACTATACTTTCGGCCTCGTTCACCAAAGTATTTTGCACGATACCGGACAGTATAGAGCAAAATCAGACTGCACGTTTTGTGCAGTCTGATCTTGCTCTATACTGTCCGGTAAAATCATCAAATAATTCGGTCTCTCAAAAATTCAAGGGATAATAAATAATTCATTGTATAAAACCGCAGGCAAGAGACAGACCAAAACAGAGTAAGGTGGGAAAATGGGTCCGGAGGAATATCGTGGAGTATGGAGGTTTATAATAGTGATCGTATCGATGGTCGAAGTGTTGTTCTTCAGCGGAATTATCTACGGATGGGGAGCTTTGGTCTACGTCCTCAAAGACGAGGGGTTTCTTTTGGAGTTATGCCAGAACCAAAACTTAAACGGGTAAAACTTTGATGTGAAAATCATCATCATCATCATCATCATCATCATCGTCGTCGTCGTCGCCGTCGTCGTGATCGTCGTTGTCATCATCATCATCATCATCGTCATCAACGCCATCAACGCCATCATCATCATCATCATCATTGTCATCGTCATTACTGTAGTTGTCGTCATCGTCGTCGTCATTGTCGTCATCGTCGTCGTCGTCTTCATGATAGTCGTCATCATCATCGTCGCCGTCATCAACATTGTGATCGTGATCAACACCACAATTGCCTCCACTTACTTTTTTCTTCTGTTCGCTCCGTATTCCTTTTCTTCTTTTCTTTCTTCTTTTGGGCTCTTATTCTTCGTGTTTTTTCTAAAATAAAAAAACTTTTTTAAAGATACGTCTTTACTGCCAGAGAGTAAACAATACTGCTAAAACTTGGTAGTGTGTAGAATCTTGTCAGCTACGTAAATATAGATAAAACCGGACATATAAGGTGTATAGAATTTGTCCTCGCTTCAAAACCGAAAACAAACAGTGATGTCTTTGAAAGACTACAGTGAATGAAATATGTTTTCTGTCCGTAGTAATCTGTGCAGCATTTCAACCGTCAGGGCTAACGTTTGGCACAAAGACTAAAACTGATTATAATTTCATAAAATAAAAATGTTGTTACGGGAGACGACCCCTTCATGCATACCTTCATCCCGGTTTTAGCCATTGGGCCATTAATACATTGTCCATAAACGGACTTTCTGCCAATAAGGCTTTGAGTCATCAATAAATGATGACTATCGAGGGGGGGGGGTTGTTACGGGAGACCACTCCTTCACGTATGGCTTCATCCAGCATCAGCGAAAATTCTCATTAACTTAGTGGTTATGCTATTGACCTTTCGACCGGGCGTTCTAGGTTCGAATTCTGTCAGGTCCCTGTATTTCTGATGTATGCGTTTGTTCATTTTTACTTCGTTACGGACATCATTCGTAAGGATATAGCTTAATAGAGAAATGCATATAATTACGCCCTTTCTTTATTGAAATATTCGTAAACTGTTCTGGTTCTTCTGCGATTCAGACGTTAAGGAGCTGGATCTGTAACCAGATATTTTGGCAAGATTGCTGTGGGAGGGGCTTAGACAATCAGGACTACCCCTGAACAGGGAACGTGGACAAGGTAATACAGATCATCCCAGTCCCCTGTTGACATAAATAAGAGAAATTTTGGTCGTTATATGACTGACAGAAATTATCTGAAAGCAGCGATTCTTTCGTGTGAGTCCTGCTCTCTGAAAAGGAGACTTAACCCTTTCCCAAACAAGCCCTGGTTTTTACGTGTCTGCAGTACATGTCTTTTGAAAGCACTGTGGGAAAAGGAGAAATTGCTTGTAACGAGCAATTTCTCCTTTTCCCACAGTGTTTTAAAAGACTTTTACTGCTGACACGTAAAAACCAGGGCTTGTTTGGGAAAGGATTAAGCCTCCTTTTGGCGGAGCAAGGCTCATGTCTACAGTATCCTCAAATACTCAAGATTCTGTCGTTTCTGTATCACAGAAGCAAAGGCCTACACAGTAACCATAGTGACGAAGAATGCAGCCAGAGAGACGCACGGTTCAATCTGTACTTCACAATGATATCTTCTATAGGCGTCTTGCTGATCCTGATCGTTGGGCACACGTTTACGAAATTTGGGACAAGGCGCACCAGGTTCATATTCATGTAAGTTAATCTGATTGAGACAAAGGCTAGCGAACATAACTAGTCACTTTGATGTACTTGGAATTAAATCTTTACCAAACAATACAATTTTAGACCAGTCCAAATTGGAAGCATTTGCAGACTACAAAATTAATGTGACTAAAAAACTGAAATTTGTTTAGGAAAACGTGGAAACATTGTGGAAAAATCAGAAGATGCTGGTGACCACTTTTTTCTCAACAAGGTTTGCAGAAGGCTTCTTTCTCAGGGTCGTGAAAACCAGGGATTGTTTGGGAAAAGGTTAAAGGATTCTAAACATCTAGACTGATCTTGGATCTACACTGTCCGTTAAGGAGATATTATTCCCAACACCATTACTGTGAAATACCATATAATTTGGTTTTTACAAACAATTTGAAAATTTCATTTTGCTTTTTTAGCAGGATGAGTATTTACTCCTTGCTCTAAAGTAACATTACCAAATAATCCCTGGTTTTTACGACCTTGAGAAAGAAGCCTTTTGAAAACATTGTGGGAAAAGGAGAAAATACTGGTAAGCATTTTCTCTTTTTCCCACACTGTTTTCTACCTATATGGAAACCAATTTCAGTTTTTTAGTTATGTTCGTTTTCTCGTCTGCAAGTGCTTTCAGTTTGAACCAGTCTAAAACTATCGCTAATATAAGTATACTGTTCTGTGGAGTTAACGTTCCCCTAATCAATCAACCCCTTTTAAAGTCACTTTAGATTGAGATTGGCCCGAATCCGGAATGCTACCTTAAGATCCACGCTTTTCTACAACCCCATCACCAGTTCACTTCTTGCTCTAGAGTGAGATTATCCCAAATCGGGACTGCTCACTCTCCTATCCATGGATTAATCCTGGATCCTACAGTGAGACTACCCTAAATCCGAACTGCTCAATGTGGAACCATTATTTACCCAATCACCATCCAATTCAAAGTTCATGTTTAGCTCTCGAGCGAGGCTATCACCAATTGAGAATGCTCAGACTAGACCTCTTCTTTTCTCCTGCAAAACCTAATCTGGTTCCGTATATACCAATCATTCTTAAGAACAGTCTTCATCTTATTCTTCAAGATTTCCTAACTGTGAAAGTAACAGAACTCCTGATAGGCTAAACCACTTGGTTTAGCCAATCAGAAGTTCTGATACTTTCATAGTGAAAAAATTCAGAAGAATAAGACTAAGAATGTTTTTAAGAATGGTTGGTGAATACGAACCCCGAGTTTTTATCGGAAAGTCTTGCCCCGCCCCCTTTATTGGAAAGTCTTGCCCCGCCCCCTTTATTGGAAAGTCTTGTCCCGCCCTCTTTATTGGAAAGTCTTGCCCCGCCCCCCTAATTGGAAAGTCTTGCCCCGCCCCCTTTATTGGAAAAGTTTTGTCCCGCCCCCGTTATTGGAAAGTCTTGTCCCGCCCTCTTTTTTGGAAAGCCTTGCCCCGCCCCCCTTAATTGGAAAGTCTTGTCCCGCCCCCTTTATTGGAAAGTTTTGTCCCGCCCCCTTTATTGGAAAGTCTTGCCCCGCCCCCGTCCATATTTTACACCTCACTCTAAATCATTCCAAGGTAGATTTCGTACTCTACAAAGACGGCAGTTTACACAAATGTCCGAATGCCCCTTTTCACATGTTACAAACCATATTATATGTTCTGCGTTTAACCCTTTACCGAACAATCCCATGGTTTTTACGACCCATAGAAAGAAGGCTTTTGAAAACATTGTGGGAAAAGGAGAAAATGCTGGTAACCAGTATTTTCTCCTGTTCTCTCAATATTTTCTACCCAGCTGGAAATAAAATTTTCAATTTTTGAGTTGCGTTTATTTTGTTGTCTGCGGGTGCTTTGAATTGGACCAGTCTAGAATTTTGTCGTTTGGTAAAGAGTTAAAGAGTTGAGGTTGCGTTTCCGTAATACCTGTGGCCCAGCAGGGCGTAAAATTTCTTGACAGTTGATAAAGACAGATTTATGCAGATATATTTTTGCACATTTTAACCGACTTGAAATTCCTTTAATGTCTATCCTGAAACTATTTGTTTATATTTTTTTCTTTTTTAGTTTCCAGAAAAGGGAGGTAATTACCATATCTCTTTGAAACGAGAATGTTCTGGTTTTAGATTTATAAATGATAATTCTACGAAGCACAAAAAAGGAAAAGTGGCTCGGTGAAAGTAGTACATTAACACCCATTTTTAATCCGAGCAAATTTTGTAGGGTAATATTACAATGGAAATGGCTATTTTCCATCCTCGGATACCCCGGGGTCTCCCTATTTGCTACGCTACATCGACCCCTGGGACAATTGACTAATAAAACTTTGAATCAGCCGTCGAAAATCGATACGAAACGTCATAGCGTACAGTCCACTCGCCCATCACAAAATGATGATGCAACCAATGAAAAGCCAGCATTCGGCCAGCGGTAAAGCGAGGGAAATTCAATTAATTGTCCCAGGGGTCGATGTAGCATAGCAAATAGGGAGACCCCGGGGTATCGGAGGATGGCTATTTTCTATTACGGGTCCATTACGCTAATCCTATTCCTGTAGAATAAGTTAAATGTCACCTTTAAGTCGATAGTATAAACCCAGAGGTTGCTATTTCAAATTCATTTTTGGAAGAGGAATATCTCTCTATCGGGCAATGAAGACTAAGATCAGACTGCACGCTTAGTGCAGTCTGATCTTGATCTACATTGTCCGCAAAAGGTCAGTGAGTCGAGCGTGGCAGCGTAAGAGTCTACAAATTGCATGTATACACGCTTCCTCGGTAACGACATGAGCCGTAGCTGAAGTATATACAGTCACACATAAATTTAGCATCACCAAAAAACTGACGGGCAATAGCTCATGTGCTTATACCTGCATTACTCATACCCACAATTTGCCATTTCTGGGTTTCGGAAAGTTTTCTCTTAGCCACCCTTTCATTTGGCTTATAAATCAGTCTGTTACTTGTCTAGTGGGTCCGTGCATAGATTGAAAATAAACCAAATAAAAGGTTGTCCATCAAAAAATATGACTTAATTTGTTCTGTGATGCTTAATTTATGTCTGACTGTATATAAAGGCGGGACGTCCAAAACAGGATGAAAATAATGGCCGCATTGCCAATGACGATATCTTTTTTATTTCATAATTTTTCTAAATCTAGAATAAAAAAGACGGTTATGTTCACAAGTTCTGTGATGACCTATCTCTACTTTCATCCATTTCGAAAGATCATTATTCGCCCAATTGCGGTGAGACGATTTCTGCAGGAAACAAAAAAAAGCCGTAAAGTGTCACGTGACTGTCAAGCGAATCAAACAAAATTATTGTGACAGCACGTATTTACAACCCTTTACCCCATAAGGCATTTCTATGGCATTTCTAATTGACCCTAAATAACAGCAAGGATGAAGCGGTTTCTTATGTGTAAATGGCACCTTTTGATAGCATAGAAAATATTGTGACAAAAGGTGAAATTGCTCGTCACGAGCAATTTCACCTTTTGCCACAATGTTTTCCAAAGGCTCCTACAAGCACTGTGTAGAAATGAGTATCTATGGAGTAAAGGGTTAAAAGCCCCGGATACGCGTATAACGATGTAAAATACATTTGATGTACGATATCTTTATGAAAGCGAATGCAAACAGCTAGGACCCACGGTCAAACTTTTTAAATCTTTCATCAAACAATCCCGAGTTGTAAATTCCCTGAAATATTGGGATTAAAGAAAACATTTTGGGAAAATGATACAATACCGAAAACCAGCATTTTTTTCCTATTCCCAAAATGTCTCTACCACTTCAAAAATAGATCTCGTCGGCTAAAACTGTCTTAACTCTTATCTTGCCAAATAAGTCAAATTAATCTTTCAACCCAATAAAGCTACTTCGGAATGTTTTTGGGTGAAAAATATCTCCTTATCAGACAGTGCAGATCCAAGATCAGACCGCACGTTCTGTGCAGTCTGATCTTGATCTACACTGTCTGCAAAAGGTCAGCGATTCGTGTTCAGATGCCTCAAGGTTAAACTTGTCCAATGAAAATGCTACTAATCTGTACAACTCTAAAGTTTTTCGTCCAAGTATAAATATTAGACTTGACAAACTCCATTCAGACGACTTTTGCAAATGATTTTGGTAATTTAGAAAGTTCATGGAGAAAAGAGATCTTGCACGTTTCGAGAAATTTCTCTTTTAGCCACAAAGGTTTTAAAAGTAAGTATTAATTATGGATCCAAATTAAGGATAGCGACCCTTGACTCATCGGTAAATATCGTGTAACATCGACCTTTTCGTTACGGCTTTTCGGCCAGTCTCGACAACTTCCGTCTTTGAGTATGAGAGTTAGAGGCCGTAGACTCACTAACACATCGATAAATATTGCGTAACATCGACCTTTTCGTTATGGCTATTCGGCAAATATCGACAACTTCCGTCTTTGAGTATGAAAGTTAGAGGCTGTAGACTCACTAACTCATCTTTAAATATCATGTAACAGCGACATTTTCGTTATGGCTATTCGGCCAGTCTCGACGATTTCCGTCTTTCAGTATGAAAGTTAAAGGCCGTAACCTCATTTCCACATCAGAAAATACCGTGTAAATATCGTTCTAATCGGCAGCTTCCGTCTGCCCGCTCCAAAATTTGTTTCAGATGGCAATGTGGAAGTTAATGAGTTAAAATTTGATTACGAGCGTATTAATACATGTTTAAAATCTTACTATCATGACACCTGCAACCTAATTATCCCCATATTGAAAATTGCTGTAAATTTTACCATTGAAGAAATTGCAGAACTTTTCAATATTCAATTAGGACTGCTTTTCTTTTTTTTTTTTCAGAACTACTTTCAGTTCAGGCTGTTTATGCGTGGCCTTTGCAGAGGCAGGTTTGTAAATCTTTTCACCATCTTGCTCAATATTCTATACAGTAAATCGGGTACATTCGACTAGCCTTGGTCCCGCTTTAAACAATTACTGGCTGCACCCGAAAAGTTTAGTCAAAGCACCAAAGAATTACTAGTATTTTCTTAAGAACGGTTGGTCAATACAGGCCCTGAAGTGGTTGTTGAGTAAACTCCTAACTTCTTGAATGTATACAGTTTTATCCACACAAACAGTGTCTAATATTTCGCAAAACAGCCTGGTCCCGTATTCACCAACCATTCTTAAGACCATTCTTAGTCTTATTCTTCAGAATTTCGTCAGTGTAAAAGTAACAGAACTTTTGATTGGCTAAACCATGTGGTTTAGCCAATCAGAAGTGCTGTTACTTTCACTGTCAGAAAATCTTGAAGAATAAAACAAAGAAGGTTCTCAAGAATAGTTGGTGAATACGGGCCCTGGTCAAAGCCACGTAAAAGTTGCCATATGGCTTGCAATACGCGAAAAAGGTTATCCAGACATATGCGTAAAATTTTGCTTCAGATCAGGCTGCAAACCCGAGACAGCATTGCACGACTTCATTATTAGTTGTACAATCAGGTGGCAGGAGATTTGGAAACTTGTTCATGGCTGTGGTGAATCATGCCGCTCCGAGCCGAAAGCGTGGTGGCGACATGATTCAACACAGCCGTATACCATTTTCTAAGTCCCCTGCTACCTGACCGTACTACGAACTTATTTTAATGCAAAATTTTACAATTGCGACGTTTGTTAAGCGAATTTTACCTGCCGTTTGGTTTAAAAAATTGAGTACGCTGACAAAGTGGATTTTCCCTCCTGAGTGCCCCAGTAAAATGAAAACTGACGTCACTGGGAACTGACGTCACTGAAACTTGGTAATTCTTGTTAAAACCTGCAGCTTGGAGCATAATCTTGATGTTAATCTTGTTCGACGTAATCTTGGATGTTGCTTTGATAGTATTGTCATAAATACGGGACTCCCGAAAAGGAAGCTGCCTTTTCGTTGGATTTACCAGTGTATAAGATATATGTTCGGGCATATTATCCAATCAGATCATGAGAAATTTCTTTGCAGTATAATAAAATATTTGTGCTACAGTACGCCTATACTTGTCACTCTCTTGCACTCCGGATCATTACATTCACCTCTGTAGTGGGCTCAGAAAGTAGACCGTCATTACGTCATATTTTTGTCACATGACCATAACTCAAAATAGCTACACAAACGCAGGTGAAAGAAAGACCAATACCGATCGTTTCGTGTGCTGTTTAAACAGCACACGAACAATCAGACATAAACGATAGTTAATGAACACAAGAGGGATTTTCTGAAAAGCCTAAATATCTTTATAGGGCGATAACTTGATTTTTAATCGTACAAACTTAGATCCAGCGGTGTGTCAAATCAGTTGTCATCATTGATGGGCGCAGCTATTTTTGTTACAATCGGCGTAAGATTCTTAAAAGTGAAGAGGCTAAAAGAAAAATAGTTCCATTTAATACAGGTAAATTCATCAGTTTGAATGCACCTATAATGTACCCAGAATCATATTTCCTTTGTCTAACTTACAATTTTACATATGAAACAGTTAAACAGTAACAAAACATCTTTTCCTCGGTTTGACAAGATTCTTGTCATTTAGCCCATCGCAGAGATGTATGTGAGGTAACGAACGACAACTCTGCTCGGAGATTGTATACTTGTGCAAAACAGTTGATTGTATAAAAACGGAAAACGTCATTTCGGATTAGCCTGTGTGGACTGCGCAGGCTGATCCGGTTCGATACCTTATGCAAATCCACCTTTTTGCTTGTTGTAGGCCTTTGTACAGTTACATTAGACCAACTGTATATAAATATTTTCTTTCTCTTATTTAACTTTGCAGATTTTTTTTTTCTGGAGAAAAGTGAAAATATGACATAAATAGTATTCTTTCTCGTCCTTGGTATTTTGTTTTTCATAAAGTACATCATATACTTGCACTCAATACATATTTCTACGGTGACATGTTCTGCAATGGCATTACAAAAATAGAATTAGCTAATTTTGTTCCTTTTCTTTGAGCCGTGCTCCGTGAAAAGGATTTTTAACTCTTTACCAAACGACAAAATTTTAGACTGGTCCAAATTGAAAGCATTTGCAGACGACAAAATACAGCATTTTCACCTTTGACCACGATGTTTTCAAAAGGCTTCTACACCAGGGAGAGAGGAACAGAAAACAGGCGGACAGACAGACAGACCTTAACATATAAATATATCATTAGTTGTACGGTCTCTTTGCAGAGGACTTGGAAACGGCTGCGGTGAATCACGTGCCCCAAGCCTAAGATTCCACGTCCCCTGCCCCCTGACCGTGCAACAAATTTATTACCGGTATACTGCAAAGTTTTACCCTTTTAAAGCGCGTTAATCCTTTACTCCACAGATACTCATTTTTACGCATTGCTTGTAGGAGCCTTTGGAAAACATTGTGGCAAAAGGTGAAATTGCTCGTGACGAGCAATTTCACCTTTTGTCACAATGTTTTCTATGCTATCAAAAGGTGTCATATACCCATAAAAAACGGCTTCATCCTTGCTGTTATTTAGGGTCAATTAGAGATACCATAGAATTGCCTCATGGAGTAAAGGGCTAAGCGAAATCTTCCTGTTTTATAGTCTCGAGAATGGATCATGCTGACGAAAAAAAAAATCCCTTCTAGTTGCCCGAATTCAATGAAAACTGTCGTCACTGGGAAATGACGAGCAGTTTGTTGCATAAAGGAGCAATCTGGAGGCGATCGACGCAGCCATTTTTGATGTTGTACTGCAAGTGTAGCTACGTATTTGGGGCACCCAAAAAGGAAAATGGTTTTACGTAGAGTTTGCCATTGTACATGATATAAATGTTCGAGGCATATTACCCAATCAGATCACGAGGAACTTTTTTGCAGTATAATAAGTAGTGCTGTATGTTTGTTCTTTATTTTGTAGAACACCCTTGGCTTGTATGTATCGGCGGTACTTTGATGATTGGCAGTGGCTACGTCTACATTATAACAAGTACTCAGGTATCGTTGTCCATAAAAGATATATAGGTCTTTTTTTTATTCGGCGAAAGATCGAAATTTATTTCATCGAGAGAATATCATCGGTTATATTTTCACGAGTTGCACAACCACATTTTTGATCGCATTGTCTTTCCCGACCAGCGCTACGCACGACACTCCATATAACTTTATTAATTACCATCTGTACAAATGAAGGCAACAATAAGCTATAGAGGAGAAAGTATTTTCGCCGAGAAGCTTTATGATACCAAAAGCCCGGATTCAATTTTGCAACTTTCTTAAGTCTTGATTCTGACATGTCCTAAACTACATGTAAAGTTACATACCGCTCTAATTAGGTATGCTCAGGTACAATGATCGCTGGCTAGAGATAAAATAAGGTTCAAAACCTTAGTACACACCTGACAAAAAATCAACCATATAGAAAGAAAAACACTTTGGCATATTTGAATTATAAATCACAAAAACGAAAGTAAATGAAATATTCAAATTTAACCCTTTAGCCACATGTTATGCACGGCTCACTGACCTTTTGTGGACAGTGGTAGATCAAGTTCAGGCTGCAAAAAACGTGCAGTAGCAGTCTCTGATTAGAAACTTATCATCGAAAAATAAGTTTGAAATAATCGTATTCGAGTTTTTATGATTGGCTTGAAAGTGTTTTAACTTACATAGCATGCCTATCGTCTACTCTTTATGATAGGGTTGAATTTTAAAATTGCCCAAATCGACAGCCCGTGCACATGACTTATAAAAGACGGATAGAATTTGTCTTCAACAGGATATAAAACATTGTGGAAAAGAAGAAGATGCCGCGAGTGTGTACCAGCATTTTCGCAATATTCAAAAATGTTTTACAAAGCTTCTTTCTGCAGCGTCAATAAATCACTAGATTGTTTGGTGAAGGGTAAATTCGAGATTTGACGAACATAGACAGAAAAATGAGCCATAAATCTTTCAAATAGACCACTTGCAGACGAAGTTTGTTTTGCATCATACCGCTTTTGACGCATTGTGAAAATATTAGAAATATTAGAAATACTCGACGAATTGCTTCTTAACTCAGTGCCAAACGACAAAACCTTAAACGTGTCCAAAGTGACATAATTTGCTGACGAAGAGATAATTTTTGAATATGGCTAGTGTCACAGTGCTGGTCTTTGAAAGGATAGAGAAAAAAAATGTGGGAAAAGGAGAAAATGCTGGTAACCAGCATTTTCTCCTTTTCCCACATTTTTTTCAAAACCCTTTTTTTTCTCGGGGCTGTTAAAATCGGGATTGTTCAGTAAAGATTAACGAAGCGTGCAGATTAATTCTTGTACAGGGGTCTTGTGTTGCTCAGAGCTAAGGTTGTGAGATTTGAAACATCTACATGTTTGGCCCTCACTGAAGGAGCTGCCCTTTTGTTTGGAAATCTTTTGGCGTGACAACAGTGCCCCAGCTTAGAGATTACCTATTTATCCTGTACCTATCATTACTCAACGATTTTCTTGTACTCTTTTTCATGGATAGGTCATCAGAATGGGATTCCCTTTCATCGTAAATCCGTACGGAATCAGCTATGAATCGGGTAATCTATAATCGATGCGGGAAGTAACATCTATCGGCCGAACGAATATAGATAATCCGAGTCATAGCAGAATCTGTACGTTTTTTTCAGCGAGGAAATGCGATGTTATAAGCTTTCCATAAACTATCTCTGTCGCTGTCAAGTAAATTGATTAATTTTTTTCCCGAAGTCTAAAGGTATATTTACGTTGCATTTATAGCTGGCTGTGGTCAAACAATAATATCAGTCATTGGACGATGTTGATCAAAGATCAGACTGAACATTCTGTGCAGTCTGATCTTAATCTATGCCGTCCGAAAAAAAAAAAAAGAAAAAAAACTATCCAAGACGACATTGGCAGTGAAAGTGCTTACAAATGTGAGCTAAGACGAATCTAATTTTTTAGAAAAAGAAACCTAACAGAATGATGGCTTTTAAGCACGTGCTATTAATAGCACAAATTATTTGATTGACGTAAACAAGCTCGAATGTGAAATAAACATAATTAAACCTTTCAAGTGCTAGATAAATTATGAAAAGATTTTCAGGTATTGTACATGTAAAATGTTGTCAGATTTAATGATTTGTTTTCGCAGACAATAAAATTACCACATCGAACGGTGAAGAAAAGGTCAGGTTGCACGTTCTCTGCTGTCTGATTTTAATCTACACCGTTTATGATAGTACATCTAGTCGCCCTTTAAACATTTACTATGGAGAAAAATGTAGCAATTTTTTTCTCAGGTGTCAAACTGATATATCAGCCATGAGACTTATAAATTTCTCATTTTCCGGAAATTATGTCCAATTTGAATAATTCTTTTAACCCCTTACCACACAATCCCTACTTTTGACGACCCTGAGGTATAGCAGCCTTTTGAAAACATTGTTGTTAAAGGCGAAAATGCTGGTAACCAGCATTTTCTCCTTTAACAACTATGTTTTTCTACCCTTTCTAAATCAAATTTTAATTTTTGATTCACATTTATTTTGTCGCCTGCAAATACTTTCAATTTGGACTAGTCGGAATTTTTGTCATTTGGTAATGAGTTAATTGACGTTCGCATTTTGCAGGTAATTTCTCCTAAAGTTTTTAGCTCTGTGCAGAGCCATAATTTTATTATACTTTAAGAATCCTACAGAACAGGATCAGACGTGCACTTACCGCGCAATTTGGAATAAGGTACAGGTACATGTATCTAGTAAAACTGTTTTCTGTGGTCACTCTAGCAACTAGTATCATAGTATCAGTCATGACTTGTTTATTCTTTCGAGTATTGAAATGTCAAAAAGTAAGCGAAAAGTTAGCGTCTTCAGCTACAACGGAAAAGAAAACACATTAAAATGACTAAAGTTGACCAAGTTTAACCCCGAACGCGGGGAAATAATGGTTACTGCCACAGAAGGGGCTGGGGTGAGATCAGCTCCATATGCTAAAGTTATCTCTACCATAATAACGAGAAACGACCGACGGATAACTTCTTTCACCTTGCAGACTACTTTGACAAAATATGGTTAACGCCAAAGCAATGTGGAGGTGTGGGAATGAAAATTTGTATGCATAAAATGCTAGAATGATCTTGAAAAAGATAATCAGTTTTGTGACTATAGAATCTACAGGGGGATGATGTCTGTCTACTTGCAGACCACTGACAATATTATGTGACATAATTTATGTCGAAAAGAGAAATTGCCCTGTTTACGCCGATGGATTTGAAGGTTAGACGAATAATACCATGTTCTTTGTTACAGTTTACCATGCTGTTTCCGGGTCATTCCTCTACCATTGTGGGCCTCATGAATGGAATGAAAGTGTCCTCTTCGTTTATGCAACAACTTGTCAAAGTAGGTGAATCTGTAACTTGTCTCTTAACTCGCACTTTTTATTTCATGTTTTTCGGTGGGATATCGAGAAATATGGGTGAAATATTTCTCGATATTTCATGTTTACGACCAGTGAAAATACCCATTTTTATGTTCTAGATACCTGGATAAAATAAGCGTGACTCACAACCGGATGGAAATTTGACATTATTTACCTTACATTTCTCGCGCTTGACGTAATATTGTAATGCGTGCACTATGCGGAGGGGCACACCACGGGGAATAACTGAAAAGAACTGTACAGGATGACGATAAAGTTCCTCGCAGAAGGGTTAAAAGCGTGAAATAAATATAATATGGCAGCAGCAGTCCGTCCATCGTTTAGATGGTGTTTATCGCCGTTTTCAACATTACGTCAGTCGTATCGCAGTGGCCAATGCTCCTATCAATACTTTAAACCATTTTTCCCACAACATTCTTTCCGAGACATTAGCTTCTTTCGTACATAATCCCTACTTCTAGACCTATAGATAATAAACGTATATGCTGTACTTTTGACATTACTAAACTTAAGATGCACATGACACATATATCGGATATCTGCTTTAGACCGCTTAAAGGCAAGATACTCCTTATTTTATGCATAGTGCACATTGGGGTTGATAAGCCAACTTTTCTATCAAAGAATTCATTAGAGTACAAGGCCATCATTTGTGATAGTTTTGGTCCTTGTTTATCCTTAATTTACAATCCATATAATCTCTCTACCACCTTGCTATCTTAGATGGTACAGTCTTAGTTGTACGGTCAGGTGGCAGGGGACTTGGAAACTTGTTCACGGCTGTGGTAAATCATGTCGCCCCGAGCCAAAGGCGAGGTGGCGACATGAATCACCATAGCCGTGAACAAGTTTCCAATTCCCTGCCACCTGACCGTACAACGACTTTATTATACTGCAAAGTTTCTCCCTTTCAAAGCGCGTTAAGCAAATTTTCCTGTTTTATAATTTCACGAAACGAGTATGCTGACAAGATAGAAATTCGCCTCTGTGTACCCCAATTCAATGAAAACCTACGTCACTGGAAACGTGCAGTTTGGTGCATAAATGTGTGGTGATCGATCGACGCAGCCATTTTGGACGATGTATTCCACGTGTTGTGATGTTTACGGGGCACTCAAAAGGGAAACTGGCTTTACGTGGTTTTTGCCAGGGAACATGACATTATGATCCCGGCATGTTAACCAATCAGATCACGAGAAATTTCTTTGCAGTATAATAAGAATGCATAGATAGGGGCGCAAGCCGCCGTTTTGTAAGTGACACATTGTTGAAAACAACGTCAAGCGACAAGCAGTAAGACTATTGCACTATTGCACCCCCACTCTTCTCTTTGTGGCTAGCTGCCCCCTCTCTTCTTCTCTCTCTTTCTCTCTCTATTTTACCTTTGTTTCCATCTCTATCTCTCTTGCACTGAAACACGCTTTTTGTAACAGTTTGTAGAACTAACTGAAACAAAAGCGATGCTTAACATTTTCTCTGCTATATAAGTTAACCCTTTTACAGCATAAAGCATTTCTATGGCATCTCTAATTGACCATAAATGACAGCAAGGATGACGCCGTTTCTTATATGTAAACGACACCTTTTGATAGCATAGAAAACTTCGTGACAAAAGGTGAAATTGCTCGTCACGAGCAATTTCACCTTTTGCCACAATGTTTTCCAAAGGCTCCTACAAGCAATGGGTAGAAATGAGTATCTATGGAGTAAAAGGTTATATGACATTTCTAAGCCTATAGTGAAACCCTGAAAGTTCCCATGTCAGTCTTAATCCTGGGGGAGAAAACATTTTATCGGACAGTGTAGATCCAAGATCAGACTGCACGTTCTGTGCAGTCTGATCTTAGATCTACACTGTCCGCAAAAGGTCAGTGACCGAGCTTAACAGTCAAAGAGTTAAGTATATTGCTTGTGTTTCCTCATTTTAACCGATTTTCTCCCATTGTCCACCCCTACCTCCTCCCTTCCTATCTCGTAATATTACATCAGTTTATGCTACATTTCATGTCAAGGTTAATTACTCATAAATCATTTCTAAATGCGCTTTGCTTTTTACAGGTCTGAAAAGAAATAGTCACGTGACTGAAATGCATATGCATATTTTAAAAGTGCTAAAATAGTAAATAGCTATTCAGTCTATGGCCTTCAAACGCATTTGTGGCAGACAACACTTGGAATCTGTGTAAAATGTAAACAACCAAAGTCCCTTTGTGTTGTAATTCAACGTAGTTTCAACAGCTTAGGTCATATTACGGCGATCAGTGCGCCTACACATGTATTTATCTGCCTTCTCGTACCAGCATTGACACGACTTTCTTTCTTAAATGCAATACTTAGTTTAAACGTGTTTATTTTACATCGATTGAGAAACAAGATTTAACAACTTATACCAATCTCTCTCGATTCTGCTTCCTCGGAACTACACCTGTACTCACGCCGAATGTGTGGGCCAATGAAAAATCTCAAAGTTGCCACCTACTCCCGGGTATCGAACTCAGGACCTTATGGTTACGAGGCGTACGCTCTACCTCACAGCCACGGACACCATACTTAAATGAGAGGTGAAAAAAAAACCGCCGGAAAGAAAGTTGGCCTCAACCGTGTATCGAATCGGCAACCACTAGGTCGCATACGCTAACCACGAAAGTGTCCAGGCGGGCATACACTGATAAAGGTTAAACCATTTACAGAACAAACCTGACTATTTACGTGACTTCGAGAAATGTGTCCTAAGACATGGTCCAAAAGACCCAAGAACATTTGGCGCAAGTACGAGTGTAGTTCCGAGGAAGCAGAGTCGAGAGATATTAGTCTAAGTAGTGAGAACTTGTTTCTCAATTTATGTAAAATAAAAAATGTTTAAAGTAAAGGTAGACCCCTATTATCTAGTGATAAATGAAAATTGTGGCCCATCATGCAAAAAGGGAACCATCTGGGAATTCTGTACATCAATTAGATGAAAACAGATCAACGATAGCACAGGTCAGTTTTAGTTGAGAATTCAAAAATGATTGTATAACAAAGTACAATGACCACTTTTCATACTGAAAATATCATTGAAGCGAAAAGTGTCAACCCTGATCAGCCTGCGCGAATCGCGCAGTCTGACCTGGGTTGACACTTTTCGCAATTCCCTGAAGATCCCTTTTGCCTGATGGGTCTTAATTATGAATGGCTGTGCTATTGAATGAATGAATGAATGAATAAAGAAATGAATGAGAACTTTCTACAGTAATTGACTGGCAGTATCATTACTTTAAAATCAAGGCCCATCATACGAAGCCGTTAGCTAACTTTCGGATGTTTACACAATTGAGGGAAATTGTAAACTGAAATGTAAATTTCCCCTGACTTGATTTACATTCAGTGGCAATTTTTTTCTTGTTTTGCCACGCATAATTCACACCTATCAGCCTGAAATACCAAGTCTGGGCATTCAGTGACAGATGGCACTAGACACTAATTACTTCTTTTACAGCAAGAAGAAATGACATGGAATATGACACGTGTTAAGTCACCTATATAAAGATAGTCTTACAGCATGACCGTTTGCAACAAATGCATGTAGCTAAAATACAAACTGCACCTGTCGGGATTCGAACTCATGTGGACAAATAGCCTCGTTTTTTCGAGGTTTAAAACGCTAGTACCATAATCACTGAGCTAAAGCGACATCTCCCTAACACAGTTGTTAAGTATTGTATTTAAATCGAGACAAAGCCATGCGTGAAGGAGTGCTCTCCCGTAACACGCACCCTTCATCTTTTATTGATGACTCAAAGCCTTTTTAGGCAGAACGTCCGTTTTTGGACAACAAATGGGATTAATGGCTCAATGGCCAATCCCGGACGAGCCCCAATCTTACAAGCATGAAAGTTTGCAACAAATGCAAAGCTGAAATACAAACTGCACCTGGTTGGATTCGAACCAGTGCGGACGAATATCCTCGTTTTTCTTGTTTAAAATATCAACACCATAACCGCTGAGCTAGAGAGATATCTCCCTAACGAAGTTGTTAGGTAATGTATTTAAATCAGGACGAAACCATGCATGAAGGAGAGGTCTCCCGTAAAAATAGGATCAAGGCTTTTTTGCTGTGGGGGAGGGGTATCAGAGGTATCGGAATATTCACAAAATACTAGGCTCTAGAGCCGAGCTGAAGGTATTATCTTCAGAAGCCATCCCGATTTTAGCACCAATCAAAAATTTTAATACTAACATACCGCCTGACTGAGAATAGTGTCTGTTCCAATCAAATTGCTGGTCATGCTTGTGCTTGTCTCCTGTGAGATATGCCATCCTGTATTACAGGAACAACACTATTGAACTTTGTGTACAATTTTAATTGACAATCTATCGGTGTTACGCTGAAAATCTCTTTTTTCTCAATTGTGATGTTGATGTGCGAAGCCCAATTAAAGTATCGTTGAACTTGATTTGTGACGAATCATGTGATTGGATATCGACAAGTTAAAAATATGAAAATGACGGCACATTTGTGATAAAATAGTTTAAAATTTCTTATTAAAGTAAAACTGAGATCATCAATCAAAATGCTTCACGAATAATTCACGAGAACAAGAAAACGCCAGCGAAATAACCCAGGGTCGATTACAGAATGAATCGATACTGGGTCAACGAGGATGATAAACAATATCATGTACACTGGCAAAAGCAACGTAAAAACAGTCTCCCTTTCGGGAGCCCCGTGTACTTGACTACATTTTCAACACTACATTCAAAATTGCGGCTTCGATTAACATAAAGCTAATGCGCTAAACTGCACGTTTAAGAACGTTTTACCAAGGTTTCAGTGACGTCATTTCTCAGTGACGTCAGTTTTCAAAGAGTTAGGGAACTCAGAGGGGAAATTCAACTTCGCCAGCGTACTTAATTTTTGAAACCAAAAATCAGATAGTGCTCACTTAATACACGTTGGAATGGTAAAACTTTGTAGTATAACAAATTCGTTGAACGATCAGGTTGCAGGGAAGTTGGAAACTTCTTCAAGGCTGTTGTGAATCATGTCGCCATCTCCGGCGCCTTCGGCACGGGGCGACATGAATCACCATAGCCTTGATCAAGTTTCCAAGTCCCCCTGCAACCTGGCCGTTCAACTAATATAGTACCTCAGGACAAAAATAATTTCATAATTCAAAGATTAGTACTAGTATTTGTTGGTTTATTTGGTATGAAGGATGGCAGAGATGAATTAAACCTTTCCTCGCCCAGGATGCCGCTTATTTTTCATTACAGTAAGGGATGAAATGTAGATCTTATTGTCCATTCTGATAAAAGAATACTTTAGGTGGCTATTTGCAGGCTGGGCCAATGTTTTCCCTGTTTTCCAGATTGCATACGACAACGGTATCAGTCGCCAAGTATCATATTTCGCTCTGTTTGGATTCACCTGTTTGACGTTCTTGACTACAATATTCTTGTATCCCAGAGACATTCTAAACGATAAACAAAAAAGTAAAGAATACGAAATAAAGAATGAGACAGAGAAAAACAATAAACTGACTGTCGTCCAGGAGCACAAGAGTAACCTTAAGACAATTTCAAGTCATGTACAAGAAGGGACGAATACAAAAGGAGATAATGATACAGTGCATAATAGTTTAAAAGAAGAAAAAGAAATCACAAAACCTTTCCCTCATATACTAAAAGACGTTTCCATTGTCAAAGTGGGCAAGGGAAGTTCAGAAAAAAGTGGTATCGCCAACAGTGGCTTTGTACTGAATGGTTCATTCAGTAATGTTAACGGTTTCAGTAAAATCAACGAAGACATCAAGAAAGGAAACGGTGTAGTCAATGCCGAAGGAAAAGACACTGAGAATCGCAAAGTTGATACTGAGAATGATGCTGGTAGTTCTGACGGTAAAATAAAATCTACAAACTGTTCAAAAGAAAGAGACACTGATCTGTCTGACAATGAAAACCAAAATGGACTGCTAAGGAGGAACATGTGTGGATACTTGTATCTATTCAACGTTCTTTGGTTCACCGTTATCAGATTTAGGACAAATTATTTCTACGGAACAATTAATCCACTCATTGAGGATGTTACAAGCCACGATGCAGAGAAAGGTATGATAACGCATACATAAACAACCTCTGTCATACTACATGTAAAAAGGCCCGACACCCTTAGGCACAATGGTGTTGTCCTTTTCGCAAAAAGCACTGCAGGATACCTAAATTAGACTCTAGGTTAGTCGTATTCTGGATATTTAAAGTAACGCAAGTTTTATTTGACAAAACAATTAGATTTAGTCAACCATGAATTATTAAACTTTGAAATCTAGAATACCCTTTAGAATCAGGCGTAGATTGATATAAAAAATGGTTGGTGAATACAGGTCAAAGAATAAAAGTCATTCCCTTATTCAAAACCTTTGGTGTGTAGCCGCACCAGGAGCAACGTCATAACATATGTGCTTTTGCAAAATGAATAACTTGAATTCCATTCTCTGACCGCTAATCAAAGGCTAGTCAGCTAGTTGTTAGTCTTTGAAATTAAAATTAGGTTAATATCACACAAATGATAGACTTCTTACTAGCTCGATAACTTAACAATCTGATATAATAAAAAAATGTACATGTTTAACTGTTTTGTCAGACTGGTTCTTTGGAGTGAAATACGTTGCAATATTGTATTCTTACATACACAATACATATCTTTTTATTAAGAAAATAATCTTTGTACACAATATAGATTTTTAAACAATATATACATTTGTTACTCAATAAATAGTTTTATATACAATGACTAAATATTGTACACAAAATGTGTACATCATTTAGACATAGTAAACTTATCTTATAGACAGTAATTTTCTATATATAGAAAACAAATTGTTAATATGAAAGATATAAATTACCAGATACAAAATGTTGCAACGTATTTCACGCCATACTGAACGATGTCGATTTTATTATTTTTCTGTCTTGAGGTCGAGGTCCTTGGTGATATATTTATTTCTTTATTTCTGTTTCAGTCAGTTATTTTACTGATATCTTGTCCTACTCGATGGCCATGGGAATCTTGACCTGCATCCTGGTTGGAGTCCTGTATGACTGGCAGAGACGATTCTTTTCCAGTGAGTTATTACTTATATCTACAAGGGATATTTAATTTGACCATTTGAGCCTAGGTCCTTTTTAAAAAATATTTCTTTCAGTCATATAATTGCAGCTGGTTTACAATATTTGGTCCGAGGTTAATACTTTTAATACAAGCCCAGTAGGTCAGTGGGTAAAGTACAGGGCTTGGACGAGCAGTCGCTGTTAGCATCCTAAGCGGGTCCAATGCCTTTCCCAGGGCTAATGATAAATTATTACGACAGGAGACATTTGTTTGTCATCACTGATCGATGTTTCGAAAGCGTTTTTATGGGAAAGTAGTCATTGGCTCTTGAAGAGTACTGTGCAAAGTATAGATGAAAAAAAAAACTTGAAGACAGTATGGAAATGTGCAGAGAAGCACAATGTAATGACTTTGTATGTTCCTTCTTCATAAAATGTAGGTTTCTCATACCAAAACCTTGTTATTTACTCAAGACAAGGTTGGGCGGTCTTGACTATCAATATGTGATGGCAAATACTAAAAAAGTACATGTACATGTGTTGCGAAATACACGATTGCTGTAGATCTATGCTGTCTACTTACAAAAAATATTTTGCCCTTTTCTCTTTAATAATAATTGTCTCATATGCATGACATGATCCCCTTTTTATATTGTGTAAAATGTGATTATAGACGGTCGGAATATGTACACAGGTTTTCTATAGCCACTCTTTACAGAATGACATAAGTGTGCTACTTGGTCGATGTGATACGTCTCCTGTTTGTCCCCTCGTTCCTGCACATATTAAAACAATGGTTCGGTCACATATAATGTACATTATGTTGAATACGATCGGTCCTTTCATCTCCTACTTTTTAATTTATAATTACAGATATTGAGAACGTTAAGAAACGACGAGTGATGTCCTCTGTCTCTCCCCTTATTACGACATGTATTGTATCCGTTGTCCTCTCGAGCCTGGTGTTTGTAAAAGACGAGGCGGTCCTTTATCCGTTAACGATTATTTTTACCTTCTTCCGGTCTCTGTTGACGACTGTGGGAAATACCTTCCTCGTAGACATGTAAGTCAACTTATATACTACCGGCAATCTTAAACCTTCCAGATGGATGATTCAGCTACTGCAGTAACAGTATCAGTTGTACGTTTAGGTGGCAGGGGACTTGGAAACTTGTTCACGGCTGAAGTTAATCATGTCAACCCCGAGCCGAAGACGAGGTGACGACATAATTCACCTCAGCCGTGAACAAGTTTCCAAGTCCCTGCCACCTGACCGTACAACGAATTTATTATACTGCAAAGTTTCCAAATCCAATGTTTGTTAAGCAAATTTACCTGGTTTTTGATTTATAAAATTGAGTACGCTTGTAAAGTAGAATTTGCCTTCTGACGTCACTGGAAACTGACGTCACTGAAACCTTAGTATTACGTGCAGTTTTGCGCATAATCTTTATAGACGCCGCCATTTTGAAAGTTGTTATGAAAGTGTAGTCATGTATACGGGGCTTCCGACAGGGAAAATGCTTTTACGTTGGTTTTTCCAGGGTACATGATACATGTATATATGTTCGGGACATAATTAGTTGTACGGTCAGGTGGCAGGGAATTGGAAACTTGTTCACGGCTGTGGTGATTCATGTCGCCACCTCGCCTTTGGCTCGGGGCGACATGATTTACCACAGCCGTGAACAAGTTTCCAAGTCCCCTGCCACCTGACCGTACAACGAATTTATTATACTGCAAAGTTTTACCCTTTCAAAGCGCGTTAAGCGAAAATTTGCCTGTTTTATAATTTCACGAATCGAGTATGCTGATGAAATAGAAATTCCCTGCTGTGTGCCCCAATTCAATGAAAACTGACGTCACTGGAAGCTGACGTCACTAAAACGTGCAGTTTGGCGCATAAATGTGCAGTCTGGTGATCGATCGACGCCGCCATTTTGGATGACGTATTGCACGTGTAGTGATGTTTACGGGGCACTCAAAAGGGGAACTGGTTTTTGCCAGGGAACATGATATTATGTTCCCGGCATGTTAACCAATCAGATCACCAGAAATTTCTTTGCAGTATAATAAATTATCTAATTAGACCAAGAGAAATTTCTTTGCCGTATAATAATAGTCCTTAATCTTCCTTATGGACGTGAGTAATCAACTATTATGGTAAGGGCAGTCTTTAACCGATGTTGTTTAGTAAACTCAATGATATGAGTAGTATAAAACCTGCCTGGTGGATATGTAACTTAAATCTTAAGCTTACAGCTGACTTTACTCTTCCTTGTGAACATGTTTGTGACTTGTAATGCTAACAACAGCCTTGAACGTTTTTGACGGACCTGGTGTCAACTGTAATGCTAGCAGCTATCGTGTTTGCCATTGAAGGCAGTGAGAGCGGCAAATAAAACCTACAGAGATATATAATATAGAAAAAATACAGAAAAAATGATAGAAGAAGATACTAGTTTCTAGCATTTCTACCTTTCCCACAGTGTTTTGCAGAACCATTTTTGTGTCAGGACCGTCAGAACTCCATAATGTAAGTTAAACAATTTAGGCCAGTTCAAATTTTTGCGAGATGTTTTAGCAGAAACAGTCTGTGATCGGCAATGTTCATTTATGCAGCAGGCTTATTGTAGATTTTATAAGTGTTATTAATAGTGTCCATTATACATTCAGTTTTTTAAAGTAGGAGACAGGAGGGCTCAAACGGCGCCAAATACTAAACTACTAAATACTAAACTAAATACTAATACTAAACTCAATCCTTTTTAACAGCTGAAAATACAGTAAACCTAGCCACAGAAATAGCTTCTCTTACAGGTTGACTAAAGAACGTCACGGTATCGATCAGACTGTACGCTTTATCATACTGCAAAGAAATGTCACCTAATCTGATTGGTTTGTTTGCTTCGAACATATATATCATGTACACTGGCAAAACCAACATGGAAGAGTTTCCCTTTCGGAAGCCCCGTATATATGACTACGCTATCAACACAACATCCAAAATGATGGTGTCGATTAAAATTTACATCAATATTATGTGCCAAGCTGCACCTTTCTGCACGTATTACCAAAGTTTCAGTGAGAAAGATCAGTTCCCAGTGACATCAGTTTTTATTAAATTGGGGCACTCAGAAGGGTATCCTACTTCGTCAGAGTACTCAATTTTTTAAACCAAAAACAGGTTAAAGTCGCGTAAAAAAGTTGGAATGGTAAAACTTGACAGTATAATACATTCGTTGTACGGTCAGTTGGCAGGACGAGGTGGCGACATGATTCACCATAGCCGTGAACAAGTTTCCAAGTCCCCTGCCAACTGACCTTACCACTAAAAATCTGCAGTTTTACTCGTACCTTGATTATTGCCCTCTACTAAAGCCTCTATTTCGCCTTTGATATTCAAAGTACTTGATCCATGATCTGTGAAAAGGTGGCTTGATGTATCTGCGAAAAGTATAGACCCACGTCAGCCTGCGCAGGCAGATCTGGATCGAAGCTTTTCACTTCTGGTCAGTTTTCTATGTATGCCAAAGGACCCGTCTTCCTAATGATTCTGTTGATTGCTAGACAAAATTGATTTTACGGATGCATGATTACTTGATGACATACTAGGTGTTCTGCATGACAGAAATACATTAAGCCCCCTTTTATCAGAACATGGCTCATCGATAACCATGTAAAATAACATTTCCATCTTGTAGTTTAGTCGGCAGAAAAAAAAAAACGAAATTCGTATTAGTTCGATTTGGTGATCTACAAATACACTCAAAACTTTTAATATCTTTTGACGGAAGAGTATGAATATCTTTGCCACAATATGGCTCTCATAACGTCGTAGATTTGCATTAGGCTGTGGTTAATTAATTTGTCGTGTCAAATCAATTTGAAACAAGGTAGAAATATTTTATCTGTCAAACCTGTCAGATTATCAATTAATATTAGTTCGGTCGACATTCATCACTTTCCCGTTTCCCGTTTAATTACATATATTAGCTAACGATATTTTAATTATCAATCAAATTTCTAACATGAAGCTTCTTTATGCATGAAAGTTTACCCTATCACTCTGATGTAAACGATAGAAAATAGCCATTGCAGTTTTATTTGGAGGTAAAGAAAATCTCTAAAACTTATATATTCTAGGTTTCCAGCATCAATCTACGGCACAATTTATGGTACCCGGTTTGTGATTGCCAATATCTTTTCACTGATCCAGTATGCCCTGTACCAATGGTCATTGACGTATGACGGAGCGGGCGTTCACGTGAGTTATTTAAATGTTAGCAATGCTCTGAGGAAAGGGGGCTTAATGCATCTGCAAAACAAACATATCAACCCGTGTCAGCCTGCACAATTTACACAAACTGACCTGGATCGAAACTTTCTTGTTGAAGATCAATTTTCTACGTATCCAAGGACCATTTTATCTTATGATTCAATCGTTTGTAAGACGAAATGGACTTTATGGTTCCAAGGTCACGTGATGACTTGCCTGGTATCAGAGAAATACATCAAACCCCCCTTTGTCAGAGCATGGCACGTGTCTAATACCATATAGCCTGCAACACGCGAAAATGGGCATTCGGATATTTGCGTAAAGTGTCGTCTCGGATCAGCCTGCGCTGCCCGCGCAGACTAATCCGAGACGGTACTTTACATCTACATTAGCTTGTTGGTCAATCGACCTGGGCAAAAACAGAAAACTACATAAAAATAGTGTCGTTTCGGATTAGCCGGCTCGCACTGCGAAGGCTGATCTGAGACGGCACTTTACGAAAATGTCCGAATATCCCTGTTCGTGTGTTGCAACCCATATGGTCCATAGTGCGGTTCCCCAGCCTTTCTAAATATTATCAATTTGTGCCTGATGCTCACTTCCACGTATAGTCATCTGATTTCCTGCAGCCTCAGAGAATGACATGCGTTGTCCTGGATTTAATATTTTAAACAGTTTTACATTCTTTGGTAATATGGCTCTTGTAGGAGCGTAACTGAATATTTTTCTCTTGGCATCACTTCTTGTTTTTTGAAAGAATAACGCATTTAGTAAAACCAAATATGTACATCTTCGCAAGCCAAGGCTGACGATTCACCACGCGACTCTACCCTTGGCGGATCAAGCTTGAATTTTACATTCCCCCGATACGCTTTTTCAGCCAGCTGTGACTGCAACGAATAAAGTCGCTCGTAGCATTTCATATTTGATAGAAATAGAACAAGGTCGCTACCTTTCGAATAGAAGGTAAATATGGAAACCCACGTGGATGTCTGCTTATCGCTTCATGTGTATTCGTAAGCGATTTGTCAAACGATATTTCATTGGCTTTTAGAAATATGATGTAACGGGGGGTAATGACCAGCATCCAATAGAGGGTGCATCGCAGGAATCTCGAAATCGGGCTCAATCAGCCAAGGTAAGATCCACGAAGTGATCGTAACCTTGGCTCGCGAAGATGAGATATGTATGACCCATCCTCTGTGAATAGGGGACTTAATGCAATTGCAAAAGATTTCGATTCATGTCAGTCTGCGCAGTCCGCGCAAGACTTTTTGCTATTTGTCAGTTTTTTGCAAGTCAATTGGCCAACATGTTACATTGTCTCAAAGTCAATCAAATTAATTTAATGTGTCTATAGCCATATGATGATTAGCTTGGTAAATTATACACTCCAGTCTGCCAAATGAACTTGTTGGTCCATCTCAGATACCGCTGTACTTGTACTACAAAACAGGCTATACCTAATGGTACTTTTTTAAAATTTTTTTCAGGTGAACATTTTTGTGTTATGCCTGTGTTTAACAACATTCATCCACCCAGGATCTATTCTAATATCGAACAGACGTAAAAAGAAAGAAATAGTTACACATTTGTGATTATTGGAGGACGAAACCAGACTCAATAGTGTGGAATTAGGATTTATATTTAGTTAATGTAGAACATCATCTTCCATTTTTATACCCACAAAAAACGAATGTTTTCGTGGGTATACTGGAATCAGCCTGTCTGTCCGTGTGTATACAAAATGCTAGTAATTGCCTGTTTCTGTCAAAGCATTGGCGGGGGTATTAAGTCACATTCAGTGACAGTTTTAGTTAGATCTGGGGAAAGATTTTTTTCTACAATGTTTTCTACACTTCTAAAGATAAATCCCATCCTTCTTATTTGGGGAACATTTACGTTGTGGTTTTTAAATGTATGCCATTTTAATTCTTTACGGTTTGGTGAAGAGCTTACAAACGTCCTTCAGTTTTTACTTATCGCACAGCGAGGATGAAAGATCAGACCGCACGTTCTCTGCCGTCTAATCTTTATCTATACTGTCAGCAAAAGGTCAGTGAGTTGCACTTTGTAGCCTGACAGCTTATTTGCACTTTGTTGTATAATTAAAAGTAAAATTGTTTAAAATGTGGGAGAAATTTGTTCGGTGGTGATACTGTACATATTGGGTTTTGCATTAAATTTATAACTTTAACCCTTTTGTATTTTTTATGTCTGATGATACTTCACTGACACGCAGAAAATTGATAAATAAAAACAACGTTTCGACCCATGTCGGCCTGCGTCGACTGACAAAGGTCGATACTTTATGCAGATGCCTTAACCCATTACCACACAATCCCGACTTTTAACGACATTGAGAAAGAAGCCTTTTGAAAACATTGAGGGAAAAGGAGAAAATGCTGGTAACCAGCATTTTCTCCTTTTCCCACAATGTTTTCTACCCTTCCGAATACAAACTTTGATTTTCAGTCACAGCTATTTTGTTGTCTGCAAATGCTTTCAATTTGGACCAGTCTATAATTTTGTCCTTTGGTAAAGAGTTAAACGTACTGGACCCGTGATAGAAAACAGTTATTTCCACTGAAATATTATCCTACAAAATTTGCTAAGACTAAACATGAGTATTATTGTACTACTTTGACCGAGCCACTTTTTCCTTTTTGTCCCTCCTTGAATTATCATTTATAAATCTAAAATCACATATTATCATTACAAAAGGATATGATAATTACCTCCCTTTTCTAAAAACTGACAAAAGTATCAACAAATGATTTCAAGATAGACATCAAAGTAATTCCTTGTCGGTTAAAAATGTGCAAAAATATTATATCTGTATAAATCTGCCTTTATCAACTGTCAAGAAATTTTATGCCATATTGCACTAGAATGTTATGGGTCAACTACCTCAAACTTTCTTTTTTTTTTTCACAGTGCAAGTCTCATGAAACTCATATTTATGAGCCATGCTCTGATAAAAGGGGGCTTAATGTATCTCTGTGTCGCATTTCAGATGGTTATGGATCTATAGTTGCCTTTTTTCTGAAAAACCAACTTAATCATGAGGTAGACCGGCCCTTCGACATACAGAAAATTATCAAGTGCCGAAAAGTTTCGGCCCTTGTCAGCCTAAGAGGAATGCTCTGACCTGGGTCGATACTTTTCTCAAAGGCATGAGTTAAGTACATCATCTCATATTGGTAGATCTGCGGATGGCAGCTTCAGCTGAAAGTCTGGATTTTTTCCACAATGTTTTCTACCCTATCATTTGGGGGACATTTAAGTTTTCGTTTGCAAATGTTTTCAATTTAGATTAATCTAAAATTTTGTCGTTTGGTAAAGAGCTTACAAAGTCCCTAATTCTTTAGGGCAAGGAGGCTCGTGTTTTGTGGTATCATTAAAAGAAACATTGTTTAACTCATTACTACACAATCACTACTTTTGACGCCCCTGAGAAAGAAGCCTTTAGAAAACATTGTGGGAAAAGGAAAAAATGCTGGAAACCAGCATTTTCTCCTTTTCCCACAATGTTTTCTACCCTTCACAAAACAAATTTCAAATTTTCAGTCACTTTTATCTTGCAAATGCTTTCAATTTGGACCAGTCTAAAATATTGTCGTTTGGTAATGGGTTAAATATGAGAGAAACTCGTCAGCAGGTAACATGCACATCTTGATTTTGCTCTTTTACCCTTTATCTCTTTTCTCATTTTCTATGACTGATATATAGAATCTGACATGAGTTAGCTTTTAAGTATAGAGGATATTTGTTTTTTTTGGTAATATTTTCACTCGTGGCTGCGCCACTCGTTAGCTGCGCCACTCGTTAAAATATTACCGATGGTGTTCACTCGATGAAATAAATTGCAATCTTTCGCCTAAAAAAAAACAAATATTCTATTTACTTCATGCTTTTAACCCTTTCTGGGAGGAGCTTTATCAAAATCCAATACTGTTCTTTTCCGTTATTCCCCTGGCGTACCCCTCCCGCATAGCAACGCATTACAATATTACGTCAAGCGCGAGAAATGTAAGGTATATGACGTCATATTTCCCATCTGGTTGTTAGGCACGGGCAACTTACCTACGCAACAAGAACGTGAAAATCGGTATTTTCACTGGTCGTACCAGTCTAAGAGCGAAAAATATTTTCACTGCTATTTCTCGATATCCCACCGGAAAGCATGAAATAAAATACTTTACTCGCCCCAAACCATTGGATATCAAATTTCGAAAGAGACCACCTCAGCTTTTTTTTTTACGGAGAGAGATAGTACTTCGCATAATCCTCTTCACAAGTCACTCGCTGCTTTTCCACATAAGTATCGCCGAAACAAAATGGTTAACAGTGACATGCAGAGAATTGAGATCCGTCGCAATAGGTATCGGCAACCATGCCAAATAAATGGGTGGACTTAACGCTATTTTCAAAGTGTGAAAAAACAAAGCAAAACAAAACAAAACGAAAAAACCCTAAGAAGGCAATTTACAGTTTCTATCGATTGGATTGATGCACTTAAAGGATATTACAGCTAAAAAACGCTTAAAAACAATGCCCTAAAAAGTTTTGATTTCATGATGATGATAATATGACGATGATGACTGATGATGACTTTGTTGTTGTTGTAATTCCGTTTGATGATGATGATGCAATGCACGATACTGTTCTAATAAACAAAATAGAGACCTCGTAAAAGATGATGCATTTTAATAACCGTTTGTCAGTCTAAAACTATTGGTCTCATTAGATACAATAACAATATAAACAGTAACAACTATGTAATACGTAAACATGCCATTTTTGGTATGAACCCAGCAAATGAGGGAACCAAAATAATATTCGATAAAATATGTACCGAAAATGAACCAAACAATTTTTAAGCACTGTTCTGTGATCAGAAAGTTTAATGCATATGCAAACAGTATCGACCCAGGTCAGCCTGCGCAATCAGCGCAAGCTGACCTGGGTCGAAACTTTTTGTTATTGGTCAGTTTTCTGGATGCTCAAGGACCCGACTAACTCAGGATTCATCTTGTTATTGTTGTAGTAAGACAACGTGGATTTTATTGGCCCATAATAATGTGATGAATTGCCTGAGATGCATTTACCCCCCTTTTGCAAGAGTCCGGCTCACTCACATACATGATACCTGTTAGTCGGAGGTGAATCGGCTTTGAAGCTTTACCAAATGACAAAATTCTAGACTGGTCCAAATTGAAAGCACTTGCAGACGACAAAAAAAAAAAAAAAACGTGACTGAAAATTTGAAATTTGCTTTATGAAGAGTAGAAAACATTGTGTTAAAAGGAGAAAATGCTGGTAACCAGCATTTTCTCCTTTCCCACAATGTTTTCTAAACGCTTTTTTCTCAGGGGCGTCAAAAGTAGGGAGTGTGTGGTAATGGGTTAAATCTTTATTGGACGTCAAATATTAGACTTTTCGAGATGAAAAAGTATTCATATGCCTGCGCTAACTTTAGATACGGACCGTTTAACTGAATTGTTCACACAATGTTTACAAAGCCTGTCTTCTGCTCCGAAAAAAAAAACAACAAATCACCTTGTACCGTCAAGTAATGTATTAATGGAAATCATTCAATTGTAAGAATTACTCAAAGAATTTTTTTTTTCTGAAATCTAAACTATAGACACGAGAAATAAAACTTTCGAGCACCATCCTACAGTAAAAAAGACCCCAAACATGCCTCGTTTTGAAAGATAAGCTGATTAAAACTAGAAAAGAATATCTTACTCAGGATGTCCTTTCTTTTATTAATTCTTTGATGTGGCATAAGCTTTTGGCATAATTTACTGATGACGCTATTTGAAATAAGCCAAGCACTGGCAAAAGATGCATTTCTACGATCCCTAATACCAACTAAGACATCCGTGATTTTACTATAGTTCCATAACACTCAGCTGACTATGCGGGTAGAACGGTCCTTGTCGCGTGTTTAGTCAATTCTATCAGTGATCCTTTTTATAAGCTGAAGAGATTGCTTTTCCAATCGTTGATTTTATTTGTATTTGGTGCTGAAAAAGTTAAGCAACAGTGACACTTTTCACGAAAACATAAACCTCAAATCTGTGATTCAACTCAAAACTTCTGAAGGTCTGGGGCTCTGACTTGAGTTCGTTAATTGAGACCCAAATTGCCATCATTTATACAAACTGTTGTAATGTTCTCAAGTCCTGAGTTGACGCAACATTTCAGATTCAACGAAGTAAAATAAATAGAGAATATTTTTTGTGTGAAATATCGAAATTTATTTGATCGAGTGAACATATTGGTAACATTTTCACGAGTGGCGCTGCCTCGAATGAAAATATTACCGCTGGTGTTCACGAATTGAAATGAATTTCGAACTTTCACCGAAAAAAGAAATATTCTATTTATTTCACGTTTTTAACCCTTTCTTGGGGTAGCTTAATCAAATTCTAGCAAAGTTCTCTTCGGTTATTCCCCGTGGCGTACCCCTCCGCATAGCAACATATTACAATACGAGCGTATTACGTCAAGCACGAGAAAAACGTTAGATAAATTACGTCATATTTCCATCTGGTTTTGAGGCACTCGCATTTTACCTTGGTAACAAATGCGCAGGAACAGCTGTTTCCACCTTCAATTGAAGAGTTGGAATATAAAAATTTCACTGGCCGTAACCATGGAAAGTAATATATAGAGGATATTTGTTCTTTTCGGTGAAAGATCGAAATTTATTTCATCGAGTGGATCCCATCGGTAATATTTTCACGAGTGGCGCAGCCGATGGTGTTCACGAGATGAAATAAATTTCGATCTTTCACAGAAAAAAACAAATATTCTATTTATTTCATGCTTTTAACCCTTTCTGGGAGGAGATTTACCAAAATCCAGTACAGTTCTTTTCCGTTATTCCCCGTGGCGTACCCCTCCCGCATAGCAACGCATTATAATATTACGTCAAGTGCGAGAAATGTAAATTAAAAGACGCCATATTTCCCATTTGGTTGTCAGGTACTCGCAATTAACCTGGGCAACAAGAACATGAAAATCGGTATTTTCACTGGTGATACAAGTGTAAGATCGAAAAATATATTGACTGCAATTTCTCGATATCCTACCGGAAAGCATGAAATAAACTGACTTATCTCAGTTAACAGACTTAGGCCCATTACTTTACTAAGTCGAGTCTGAAACGTTGAGTTTTCTCAAGATTTAGAAAAAAAATAATAACTGAGTCAATTAATGATGGCCAAATTATCTAAAATAATGAAGTCAACTTCAGTCGGAAAGTAAGTCCATTAGTGGATTTGAGTAAAATAAGAGACTTAATAAGTTTTTCTTGTAAAACTGAGCCAAGTAATATATTGTAATATACCAGGCTTTTCACAAAACAGTTGGAACAAATTTTTGTTTGCTGATATCACACTTTCGCCGATTCAAACGGCTCATATAACTCATTTTCGACCATTGATATATCGTCGGAGTCGGAGTCGCTGGACAGGGACTCATTCTTGGCCTTTGGTGCTATGATCTTCTTGAAGTCACTTGGTCTCTTTAAGTTGGAACAATCAACATATGGGGAATTGTGTTTCGGACTATTTGGTTTGTCTTTTGTCAAGATTCTTTTTGTTTGATTCACTTTGTCTTTTGTATTTTTAGAGAAAGGGACGTAATCGCCCTCTTGCTTATGTGTCATGTCCATGTAGGCTTTATCATTCGTATGGTTTTGAACATCTTCGCATTCAGCGTATATATTACTGGCATTAGATAATTTCTTTTCGTACTTGTATCCGTACAAGTTTTTCTCTTGTTGTTTTACATCATTTGTTGTTTTTTTATTTTTGTTTCCGAGTGACGATTTTTCTGTGCTGGCATCCTTTGCAGCGTCATCTATTTCATAATATATTTTTGCCTTACCATCGTCATCTACCGGTTTTGCGGGAAGTTTCCGCTTTGAATTATCAACAAATGATCTTTTATTACCCGGTGTACGTTTTGGTTTAGGTTTCTCTTTTTCTCCAGATTCATTACACTCGTCTATTTCGGCGTATGTTGGTGACGTCACAGCAGACGGTGGTAGAGCCCGCGGAATCTCGTCTGCAACAACACTGTAACCTTGTTGTAGAAAAGGTTGACCCTCGTCTGCAATATTTGACACAGTTTGTCAATGAAATTTATAAAATAAATGCTATATATGCTGAATAGTGCATGTCTAATATCTGAATTTATTGTTTTTATCATGTGTTCGTCATTTCGTAAAACTCTTGTAGCCAATAAACTTGAATTTCAATGTTGCACGTCGTAGGTTACCAGGAAAGCTTTTACGAAAATGATTATTTCAAACAGATTATTATAATGCATAGCAATTTCTCGCAATCTAAATGAATATTATGCACCGAACATAAAATTATATTCCTGTACACTGTCAAAATCCATGTAAAAGCTTTCCTCAAAGTTGTTTAAATCCATGTTTAGATAAAAAAAAACATCAAATGCTTATGGCAGTGATATTATCAAGTTCATATACGTTTTACAAAGGTTTTGGTACCGGCAGATCTCAGTGATGTCAATCTTCATTGAGTTTTGGCGTTTAGAAAGGAAATCTTCTTTTTCACCAGCGTACTAAGAAACGTATGAGCAAAAGAAGAGGAAATTTCGCTAGATAGCAATTGTACTGGTAAAACTTTGCAGTATCGTAAATGCATGTGACTTGGTTCACGGCTGTGGCAAATCATGTCGCCACCTCGCCTTTGGCTCGGGGCGACATGATTCGCCATAGCCGTGAAAACATTTCCAAGTCCCTTGCCACTGACCATACAATAAACAGAGTGTCCTACAGTACTAAAATAAAAATTCTAATGTTGGTCAATTAAGAGTAAGTTCTCGTAATAAACCATTGTTCCTTTTTTCACAACCTTTATCTTATAGTTGAAAACCTCTATTTTCGTTACTTTATATTGCTGTCATTTGTGATTTATGATAGGTTTTGGATGCTCTAAAATTCGCTTGTAAATTGACCAGTAAAAAATAGATTGTAAATTCACTAGTCACTTTAAACACCTGACTGGCAGGGATAAACCTGCATGTACCTGTTGATTCTGCCGTCTCTGGTAGCGGTCGTTTTTGTATTTCGCTGCAGTTGGTTTGAGAGTTCGAGTTAGATAGGCTGCTTTTATGACTAAGTTGTGTCTCTCCTCGACCTCGGCATTTCCTGTAACCAGATTAGAGCACTAGAAGATAAAACTGGATTTACGTACAGGCTGCTCAGCGCTGCTATAATCTGGCCTGCAGCAAGCGAAAAGGAGCCTTCGGACATTTGCGTAAAGTGTCGTCTCGGATCAGCTTGCGCACTCCGCGCAGGCCAATCCGAAAAGACACTTTCCGTTTTTATTCAATTTTCTGTTTCGGGAAAATCTGTTGCAGCACAAAATTTAACGTAGGACTTCGAAAGTGTTGTCTCGGATCAGCCTGCGCAGACTGATCCGAGACGGCACTTTACGCAAATGTCCGAATGTCCCTTTTCGTGTGTTGCAGGCCATATGTGGTTCTCCTGATAGTATAATGTTCATATCAGTTTGCACAAAATGCACCGTCTAATCTTGGACCTACACTACCTGCAAAAAGTAACTAATGTCGGATTCAACCAATGTTTAAAGATAAGATCCGACTTATTGAATTAAATTTGCGTTTTCCTATCGCGCCACTAGTTGCCCATATCGTTGACGCCCCCTGAAGGCTAATAGTATTGTTACAGGTTATAGTGCAGATACAGGACGAAACCCATCGTAAGTTACGCCTGGTTCTTTAATAATTGGCTTGCAACACGCGAAAAGGTGCATTCAGATATTTGTGTAAAAAATCGTCTCGGATCAGCCTGCGCAGTCCGCGCAAGATAATCCGAGACGGCGCTTTACGACTACATTAGATTTTGTGAAACAGCTGACTTGCACAAAAACAATCATTTAAAAACGGAAAGTGTTGTCTCGAATCAGCCTGCGCGGACTGCACAGGCTGATCCGCGACGACACTTTTCGCAAATGTCCGAATGTCCCTTTTAACGTCTTGCAAGCCATATAGCACCGTCACAGAAGACCTCGGTTTACCGTCTTATCCGAAAGTAACATTTGATGGTCAGCCGTGGAAATCGAATCCATATCCAACGACCCGAAACATCAAAAAGAGAAAAGAGAACCAGCATTTTCTCTTTTTCTCACAATATTTTCCATCCTTTCTAAAACAAATTTCACTATTCCAATCATGTATAACATATTTTCTGCAAATGCTTTCAATCTGGACATGTTGAAATTTTTTGTTGTGTGATAAAGAGTTAAACCCCTTTTTGCCAAAGCATCATTTCTGTTATTTGTTTGTTTGATAATTTGTGTGATAGTTTGTTGTTTTCTTACCCGAGATAGATCTGGACGATAATGAACAAAGCAATAAGGACCACAGCTAGAACAGCCAAACCAATATACAAGTCTGAAATGAAAGGCGCATTAACAGCGTATGAATATATATGATATCGGCTGTTACTTGGCTGTCTTAAACATATAACAAAGTTTTTAACCCGCATCCGTAAAGGTTAATTTCAGACGTGCCCAAAACTATTTTAGTTCACTCTATGGACACAGAAGCCAACGTTTCCAACTGTATAACCTGTGGAGTCCATACATGACATACTTGACATACACGACAGACTTGACATACTTGACATGCATGACATACATGACACACTCGACATACATGACATAAACGACACACATGACACATTTGACATACACATATACATGACAGACTTGACATACATGACGCACTTGACATACATGACATACTTGACACACATGGCACACTTGACATGCATGACATACATGACACACACGACATACTTGACATACATAACACACTTGACATACACGACACACATGACACGCTTGACATACAAGACACACTTGACATACATGAAATACTTGACATACTTGACATATATGAAATATTATTGACAACGACCTTGAACAAGAAATAGACAAACAATGGTGAAATATCTGATTAGGATGGACATTTGGAAATGTTATCAAGAGTCACGATTCGTAGTATATAATTTTAACCGTTTAACTTTTTAACAGGCGACTTATTCAGACTGAGAGTATTTGCAGGAGAAAAATCAAATAAGGCTTTCATGATTGGCTTTGCCTTCAAGGAGTAGACAACATAGGAACTAAAAACAAAAGGAGATAGAACAAACATTTTGTTCGATAGTATTTTCTCTTATTAAAATTATGTTTCGAAGGATATAGCTTCTGATGGACGTTCAAACCTGGGGTTATACAAATGAGTTCTACTGAAAAAGAGGGCTAACCCCTGGTGGCGCAGCTGGTAGGTTACAGGACTTAAGATCAGGGGGCGAGCAACACGCGAAAAGGGACATTCAGGCATTTGCTTAAAGTGTCCTTTCGGATCAGCCTGCGTAGTCCGCGCAGGCTGATCCGAAACGACACTTTCCGTTTTTATGCAATTTTCTGTTTTGCGCAAGTGTACTGTAGCACAAAATCTAATGCGCAGGCTGATCCGAGACGATAATTTACGCAAATGTCCGCATGTCCCTTTTCCCATGTTGCAAGCCACCTGGGGGTTTCTGGTTCCGATCCCCAACGCAGCCAATTTTTTTCCGAGGATTGATGATAATTACTGCGAAAAGATAAAATTTATTCCTGTGTCAACGCTGATCATTGTTTCGACAGTGGGTAGGTGGGAAAGCAGTCGGTTTGTTTGGAAACAAAACTGTGCAAAGCACTGGGACAATTAACCTCCAGGAAAGTCATAGAAAAGTTCACTGGCGGCTGCGATATAACTGTTGTTGTTGATAAAGGAAAAGTAGCCTTGTCAGCATAAAAAGAATAAAAACAAAATGTCTGTCATACCATACTGTGTCTCGTCGCCTTGGTTACTTGGTGCGACACTGATCTCTGTTGTGTTAAAGATGTCATCTTCAGACTCTGTTCAAAAGGAAAATAAATATACCAAGATTGTTTGCAGTCTTATATGTATGGGAAATTCATTAAAAAAAGTTTAGTCTGATCTTGATCTATAATATATATTATTGTTTGTAACATTGTGATCCATCACGCAAAACGGGACCATCTGGGAATTCTGTACATCAGTTAGACGAAAACAGATCAACGATAGTGCAGGTCAGTTTAAGTTGATTATTCAAAAATGATTGTATAACAAGGTAAAATGACCACTTTTCATTCAGAAAATATCATTAAAGCGAAAAGTGCCAACCCTGGTCGCAATTCGCGCAGTCTGACCAGGGCTGACACGTTTCGCATGCAGTTCACATATGGTCCCTTTTTGCGTAATGGGTCACAATTATTTTGTGTGCAGATTAGTAGTTCTATGCTGTTGGTCATGATCTTTGCCGTCCACGAAAGTATACTTTTTTATCTATAGCACCAAATAAGTAAAGCTCTTAGGGCGCCAAGTAACAAAAATGAATAATTCTTAATCTGTAGCAAACCGAAAAATTGAAAAATTATGGCTGCTTTTGCCAAGGTACTTAATGAAATATAAAGTGTAGATCCAAAATCGGACTGCACATTATATACTGCTTGTTCTTGATCTACTCAGATCGTAAAAGCAATTTCATTCACCATTGGTGTCATAAGACTTTACAAAAAGGGCAAAACACATACCAGTTTTGTTGTACTTGGAGAGGTAGATATCGCTGTAGACCATAGAAGACTTGGCTGTCACTGTACAAGTTAGACCTCGATCGTAGAGAATGGCGTAACGGAGATCGTCTACCGGAACCACTGGATATCAATAGAGGAATAGAAGGTCTTAGATGAGTGTTTATGTATTACATTTTACCAAATCAAAGAAGTTGTCTAAAATTATATGACACGAGCCTTGGAAAGCGTCATATACACTTTAAAAATTAAACATGTTTCATACTACAGAAATACAATATACATGTACATGAACAATACAATTTTTTTTTAATTGACAAAAATAATCCTGCAGAAATGGATTGGAACGGAAGTAAAGCTTATAGAGTGTCTCTCCAATTTCCGGTCATTGCATGTAAAAAAAAATAATATTTATATATTTCAGTTAACGAGTTTTGATAAAAATGTTAACCCAGCAGAAATACAATATTCAGATTCTCTTTGTCACATTCGACAAAAACAGAAAAAAACCCCACCAAGTTTGCTGCATCATTCCCTTTAGCCTAACCGTCACAGGTTCATGTTTACAGATGTCGTCCTGTTTAACCAATTACCACACAATCCCTACTTTTGACGCCCCTGAGAAAAAAGCCTTTGGAAAACACTGTAGGAAAAGGAGAAAATGCTGGTAACCAGCATTTTCTCCTTTTCCCACAGTGTTTTCTACCCTTCCCAGAACAAATTTCCATTTTTCAATCACCTTTATTTTGTCGTCTGCAAATGCTTTCAATTTGGAAAAGTTTAAACCTTTCCCGTGTGGTAATGGGTTAAAATGTATTCATACACAAGATGATAGCCCTGTGGCACTTGTACACCGACAGAAGAATGAAACAGGCGGTTTTTTTGCGGGCGGGGGGAAAGGTCGAGCTCGAATTTGAATTTTTCTCGCAATTTTGATGATTCTAATACAACTCTTTAGCAGCAATTTTTACTCTATTAAAACCTAAAAACATAAAACTTTCCACGCAACGATGACAGGTTGGTGTCGCAGGCTTCACGTACTCATGACTAGAATATGACCGACCCGCACTCCTCCCAAAAAAGGACAATACAATTAGAGTATCATCAAAAAGAAAGTTGTGGGGTTGATGCGAACCCCAAAGAAGGTTTTATATGATAATCGTTTATACCGATCAAAAGACTCAAAGTCCCAAACTCTTTACCAAGCAATGACCTTAGGGAAAAAGCCTTATAAAAACTTTGAGGGGAAAGCAGAGAAATTCGGTAATCAGGGTTTTAATACACTGCCAGAGCATTATTATGACGCAATTAAGGATTATGACCCCCAACCCATCGGTAAACAGCGGCGTTTTCGTAAATCGGTGGCTGCCGTTTTAATATGAGAGTTACGTGCCGTAGTCTCACTAAACAATCGGTAAATATCGTGTAATATTTCGTTAAAGCAATTCGTTCAATCACGGCGGCTACCGTCTTTTAATACGAGTTATGGGCCGCAGACTAAACTATTCATCGGTATATACCGTTATAGTGTAACACTGATGTTTTCTTAAACCTTTACCCCATAAGGCATTTCTACAGTATCTCTAATTAACAGCAAGGATGAAATAATTTCTTATGTGTATATGACACCTTTTGATAGCATAGAAAACATTGTGACAAAAGGTGAAATTGCTCGTTACGAGCGATTTCACATTTTGCCACAATGTTTTCAAAAGGCTCCTACAAGCAATGCGTAGAAATAAGTATCTATGGTGTAAAGGGTTAAAGGCTTTTCGGTCAATCTCGGCAACTTCCATCTGTTAATACGAGAGTTAGGTGCTGTAGACCTTAAAGATCGAAAAGGTGTAGGACAGAATCCTCTAGAGCATATCGATAGGTGAGTGCAACACAATTCTAAGTGCCTGTACAGTGTTCAGACACTTAGAACAGTGTTGCACTCACCTATTCTAAGTGCCTGTACAGTGTACAGGCACTTAGAACAGTGTTGCACTCATCTATCGATATGTACTGGGAACGTTTGGGATGTTCTGGCAAAAATGAACGTTAAATATGTTGAGTGAAGGCGTTATTAAGAGTTTTTTGTTCCTATCAGAACGATCACGATAAGTGGATTTGCTCAGCACACCCACTAAGATATAGTAGCAGACAGACTTACTGACGTGTTGGATACCACGATGATGATGATGATGATAACTATGTATCAAGTAATTACCCCTTGTTGCCGTCAATGTTTCCAACTGAGAAACACCGGTCACGTATCTATCTGTTTACTGCTAAAATTCTCTTTTATTTGAAATTAAATTGTTGATTGAAAAAGACGTAGACAAGCTCAGGTGGTATTGGCAGATATTTTACATCTGCATTTTGACGTTCGATTTCAAAATCTATTTATTTTACTACAGAATTGAATTTCATCATCCTCAATACATACAATGTACAAGTTAAGCGGTCATCAGAATTGTGATGAGAGTTTTGCTGTATAGATTACCTAAGTACATTTTATGTGACAGAAGCTGTTTGGAGCTGTGTTGTTCAACCCTTATCCTGTGAATAAGTAAAATTAAACGTTTTAGTCGATAGTAAAAAACCCGGTTAATGCTTTGGAACGGAGTGAGAACGAGTTTGGCGTGACGGTGGTAAAAACTGCCACAACACCAAACTCGCTTGTTCCGAAAAGTTTTGGACTAAGACTGTGTTATGATGGAGTGGACGTATTAGACACCTTTTACAATCTGATTACGGACTTAATGAACGAGTTTAGACGTGAAGGGTGCTCCAGAATGTTGAGCCTCTTAAAATAATTTTGCCGTCCACCCTGTCCTGTGACGGAGCGACGGCGGACGTAGAACGAGATGTACGTATTACCAACGAAACTGCCGTACTTTGATCCTGTTAGAGACGTAATATGACGTGTACAGTCGGGCTTCAATTGGCTGCATGTATGTTTGCAAAACAACCGGAATTACACGTTCTGTTCCGGTGTAAGGCAGAGAAATGACCTCGTCTACAAAATAACCAATGGGTCATTTCACTACATAGTAGAATGACCCACGGATCATTTTGTGGGAGAGGGTCATTTCTCTGCATCACACCGGCCGCAACTCTCTTATGGTTTTGTAATAAAGACAGAATTGAACGATCAAAGATCTTCTTTGACCAGTGTGACGGTGGTTTTAGGTATCATTTGGTCAAAATTACACATTCTAACCGGACCGCATTCCTATCATGAACCGAATTTGCTTAGACGGGTTAAAACGTTCTAGTATCTAATTGTTACACGGGCTATATCAGACTAAATGGATTCAAGATCAAAGTGCACCTTCTTTGCAATCTGGTTTTGATCTATAGTGTGTTTGAGGGGTCAGCGAGTTGTTCTTAGCAGCATAAGCGTGAATTGGGCCTTGGTCTACAGTGTCCGAATTATTCTTATGATTACACAATTGGTTCGAAATTTTCCGTATAGATAACTTATTTCGCAATACAAAAGTAAATCACGCAACACGTAAAGACGTGTATGGGGGTATTCGGACCTTTGCGTAAAGTATCGTCTCGGATCAGCCTACGCACTCCTGTGCACTCCGCGTTGTCTAAACCGAAACGACACTTTAATTTTTTTTCGCAATTCTCTGTTATGCGAAAGTCTACTGTAGGACAGAATCTAACGTAGCCGTAAAGTGTCGGACTGCGCAGGCTGATCCGAGACGACACTATACGCAAATGGCCTTATACCCCTGTTCGCAATTTGCAGGCAAATTGTTATAAAGTAACGACGGACCTGGTATACTGTATCATGAAAATACCTTCTCCCAGACCGCCGCTGCTATCTATTTTGGTTACTCATGGCGAAAGCCCAGACTAATCATGTTGTCTGTTCTCACCATTGAAGAAAATTTAAATGTGATCGAAAAATGTCAGGGATGAATCACAAAAGCTAGTTCTAGACTTGTAGGTTCCCAATACGATTTACCAGGTTTTGCAAAAACAATTAACACGTTCATTAACACCAATTACAATCACGCATTGTGGCTCGGATCCAGGAAGTTTTGGCATTCTTATAACTTCCGGTTGCACTACAATGCGGAACGTCTTGGTGTTTTTCGCCACACACGATCAGCAGATAATTGTATAGACTGGATGTTCGTGCTGGTGTAGAATAAATATTTACTAACTCGGTTGCAGGCAAAACTGTCTGGTTTTCCGTAACGATTCTTAATTACTCCTCACTTCAATGAATATTTGAGAGGGGTGGGGTGAGATTTTGCCTTTGGCACTCCTTGCATAGAAAGTGCGGCGTCGAATTTAACTGCAAAACATCTGCAGGTTGAACTTAGATCTATGTAAAAAGGTTCTTTGTCTGAGCTACCCGCAACTTATTCTCAGCAATATTTTTACCGATATCCAGAAAGAAATATTCTTTCAGCCACTCATGATGATGAAGATGTTGATGATGACGATGGTTATCAACACGATTATTATGTTGATGGTGATGATTACGATGATAATAACGATTATAATGATAAATGATTCTTACCATAAAACGAAAACCAAAACCGCATTGGGTCAGGGTTATCCCCGCTGAGAAATATCGTGACGTCCCCACAGGCCGTTATAGAGGAATTCACTTTGCTGACGTCACAGAGTGCGTACGTCGGAAATGGTTTGCCTGTGCACGTTGCTTTCGTCATAAAGATAACGCCGTCACAGTTGGAGTCGGACCCGTCCTTCCCGGCCGTCAGTAGTATCTCGTGTAGATATATGTGTACGTAATGGGCCTTCGGTACTTTGATTTCCCATTTACAGGTTCTGTAAAATGCAATAAGACTGTGAAGGGGGTTTTCATGCATAAGCAAAAAGTGCCGACCCAGGTCAGCCTGTGCAGTACGCGCAGGCTGACCTGGGTTGAAACGTTTTGCTTGTGATAAATTTTCTGTACGTCTACCTCAAGATTTAGCCCGGTCGTCGGACAAAACGGATTTTATGGAATCCAAAATTACTTGCTCTGTTTAACCCATTACCACACCATCCCTACTTTTGACGCCCCTGAGAAAGAAGCCTTTAGAAAACATTGTGGGAACCAGCATTTTCTCCTTTTCCCACAATGTTTTCTACCCTTCACAAAACAAATTTCAAATTTTCAGTGACTTTTTTGTCGACTGCAAATGCTTCCGATTTGGACAAGCCTAAAATTTTGTTGTTTGGTAATGAGTTAACACATTAATGAAATACATTTAACCCCGTCTTGGTTGAATATGGCTCAAAAGTACAGATGAATGGCAATCTTGTTTGAAAGATAAGATTATTGTCTTTTTTCGTTTGTATGGTTTTAACGCGGCTTTCAATCATACCAGGGCGACAGCTCACATATTCATGTTTTCCTGGGTTTTGTCAGTACTAGGCTAGGGAACCTAAAGACTGTTGCTTTATTTTTTGTACTTGCATCATATAAAACAAGTCACTGCATAATACATATGCATTTTCCTAAATTGATAAATCAGACGGTAGAATTGTCCTTTTAAAAGCAGAAAAATTAGAAATAGTAAAAACATTCGACCAAAGCTTGACCTTTTTCGATGCTTATCGGAGATGCATTATTGGAGATGCATTAACCCAGATTTTTCGCAGGGTCAGACTCATATGTTTTAACCCTTTACCCCGTAAGGCATTTCTATGGTATCTCTAATTGACCCTAGAGAACAGCAAGGACTCTGTTTCTTCTGTGTATATGACACCTTTTGATAGTGTAGAAAACATTGTGGCAATAAGGTGAAATTGCTTGTCATGAGCAATTTCACCTTTTGCCACAATGTTTTCTAAAGGCTCCTACAAGCAATGCGTAGAAATGGGTATCTATAGAGTAAAGGGTTAAAGGAAATTGTGACGCACAGAAAATCCAGTCTGATCTTAATCTACACTACTTGATTTTTCTCTCGATATCCCTCTACCTCTTTCATTCAGGTTCAAAACGGCAATATCTTTGTCTTTAGCCTTTCTCTAAGTATCATTCTTATTGCTTCTGGTACTAAAAGTACAATTTCTAAGTTTACTTTTATTACTTATTGTATCACTCTAAACTATGAAAGCAATACAAGGAGGAGAACAGGGAGGAGGAGGAGAGGGAGAAGGAGGAGAGAGAGGAGGAGGAGGAGGAGGAGGAGGAGAAGAAGATGGAGAAGAAGAAGAGGAAGGAGGAGGAAGAGGAGGAGGAATAGGATGAGGAGAAGTAGAAGGAGGAGGAGGAGGAGTAGAAGGAGGAGGAAGAAAAGGAGAAGAACAAGAACAAGAACAAGAACAAGAAGACAAGAAAAAAGAAGAAGAAGAAGGAGGAGGAGGAGGAAGAAGAAGTAGAAGAAGAAGAAGAAGAAGAAGAAGAAGAAGAAGAAGAAGAAGAAGGAGGAGGAGGAGGAGGAGGAGGAGGAGGAGGAGCTAAAATGGGTATGTACCTGAACTGTGTTTCCGACGGATACTGCGGACTAGTTATAAAACCCTGTCTATCTTTTATCCGAACAGGTGAAGGCTCGCACTGTTTGATGATGTCTGCGTCTGGAAACATTTGATAACCCTTTAATACACAATTTTGATTTTTAACGCCCCTGATGGAGAAGGCTTGTGGAAAACATCATGTGAAAAGGAGAAAATGCTGGTAACCAGCATTTTCTCCTTTTCCCAGAATGTTTTCTACCCTTTTATTTACAAACCATATAATTTCGGTCAAACTTTATATGTCGTCCTTAAATCTTTTCAAAATAGTTGAATCTACATTTTTTTTGTGATCTGCTAAAGAATTCAGCTGTGACTATGATTTTAAATGCATCCTGATTTCTTTTTTAAGCCGTTCCACCTACTCAATAGAATCTGGAAGGCTGAATACCCCTTAAATGAGTTTGTTGAATATAAGACTCCGCAATACCTACGGATATTGCATGTTCCTTCCTAAATGTCAAAGGTCATGGCCATCTTTCAAGGTCATTGGGCTCTTTACCAGATGTCACAAATTTAGCATCATCCATATTGGAAAGTCATGTTCTTTTTTTTTTACAGTTTTTATCGAAATTGGCTCTTAAAACAATGCGGGAAAATCATTTTTTCTTTTTCCATGCATCTTTCAGAGGCCTTCTTCCTAAGGCTTGTTATTTATCACATAATCTCCCTTGTTTTCAATCTCACCCCTCACAACGTACGTCAGTGTGACGTCACAGGTAGTGGTATCGGAACCCTTGTTATAAATAAAGTCAATGTGCGTGTTTGGTAAGACTGTTTCTTTTTTTGTAATCGTTCCTTTAAATGATCTGAAAAAGTCTTTAGACCTCCAAAGCGTACAATGCCTAGGGACTTTGTTTTTTGTCAAAGCTTTTGTTAACTACTTATAATAATGCAATAGACTTCGACCAGCTATTAAAACCCAATCACTTTTTGATATTTGGTCAAAGTGTTTGTGAATATAGACATCTGCTTCCTGTCTAAAACATCAGAATATTAAATGTATTCATCTAATGTCTTTGATAAATACATGAGAGTCTTTGTCGTCCGTTTGTATCCATCCGAGCAAGCCTCATTCTATCTTCATATCGTACTTACTTTTCAATATGGCGGACATAAGTTATGAAAATGCCAAGGTCCGATATCACTTCCTGTGACGTAGGTTGTTACCCTTGAATCAGTGTAATAAATATATCCGTTACAAATTTTCTTATCGTGTACACATATTTTTGTAACGTCATTCTTACGTCATTTTGTACGTGAGTGAATTGGCTTTATGGATATTATCGCGATTGCATAGATTTGCATTTGGTTTAGCCAATCAGAAGTTGTGTTACTTTCACGTTTAGAAAATCTCAGAAAATAAGACTAAGAATAGTCTCGAGGATGATGGGTGAATACGGACCAAGAACTCTACTTTTAGGCTTGAAAAAGAGTAGAGCTTCAGAGCTGTAGTTGGTAGCGGAAGAATTCTTGAAGAAAAAGTGTGATTTGGACGTTACTGAACACCGAAATATCTTGAGCTGTTAACTGTATTCGAAACTATCAAGTGTTTTAAATAACCTATAGAAGAAATCCTTTGAAAGTTTTTTTTTGTATTGAAAAAAAAAAATAATAAGGTAGGGGAATAGGCTGGTTAGTATTGTTTATCTATGTCACCACGGTGGTTTGTACCATTCTACAAAATAAAATCTTATTTTTTAGCCACTGGTTTTTTTTTTCATTCTGAAATTCTCTCAATAAAGACAAATCTGAAATACTATGTTTTGGTGAAGATTAATCCTCTTGCTACAAAAAAACTTTCTTTTGATTTCTACAGCAGTTAAGAGTACAATTCTCTGTTAAATGAATAGGCAATCTTATACCGGTATAATGGAGTATATGACTAGAGTAGCGGAGAATGTAGATAGCGAATCAAACCATACGTTTTGTGCAGTCTGCTCTTGATCTACGCCGTCTGCAAAATTTACTAAAGACCCCTTTCCCAAATAACAAATTTTAGATTCTTCCAAACTGAGAGCATCTGCAGGCGAAAAAATCAGAATTGGTACAAGTTAATGTCTCTGATAGGGTAAAAATCATTGTTGCTGGTCACCAGCATTTTCTCCTTTTCCCACATTTTCAAAAGGCTTCTATCTCAGGTTCATAAAAACCAGAAATTGTTTGGTTCAGGGTTAATGTTAGGAAAAGTGCTGTTAATACTGACCCCGTACACAGACATAGTTAACATTGAATTCCTTCGTGATCCGGCCATTATTTGCCACGGAATGTGTCTCGCAGAATCTTTCTGGTTCACAAGCCGACATACCCATACACATACGACGCAGATTCATGTAGCTACGTTCCTGTAACTGTCGATTGACCTGCGTACCGGAAGTCAACGGTAAGTTATTAATCAGGATCTTCTCGGTGCTTTCACATCGGAAACTAAGCGCCCGGCGACCACAGATTGTTGTATTACAGCTTTGCCACAAAACTGGAAAAAAGAGAAAGAAAGAACAAGTGACTAAGCATAATTTTTCCTAAGTTCTCCTTATAAGTAGTCTTTTGTAACCGTTCACGACGTATCCCATATTTGAACGACCATGAAGAAGAGGAAATTTGAAAACATTGTGGGAAAAGGAGAAAATGCTATTAACCAGCATTTTCTCCTTTTCCTACAATGTTTTCTGCCCTCACAATGAAAACTGCTATCAATTCCAACACTTTTACTTTGTCATCTGCAAATGCTTTCAACTTTGAGACGCCTACAATGTTGTCGTTTGGTAAAGGGTTAATGGACACAGCTAATGGAGATCTTGTGTGTCTGGGAGAATGGAGCTTTTGCAGTATGCCACTACTTTTAATATCTGAGTTCGTTTGGCCATCATACGCTTCCTCAAGGGTTTTGTCAGTAACTGTTGCCTCCTCATTACTGGAGATATCTACTTGAAGAGAAAAAACGGCGGGGGGGGGGGGGGGGGGGGGGGTGGACGGCTAACACGATGTTCTACCGATGATGACCTATACCTACTAACAAAACATTTTGTGCAATCTGATCTTGACCTTTAGGGCCTCTGTAGAAGCATTAGCAAGTTGTCCGAATTTTGTTTGGTTTTAAACAGGTGGGCTTCAACAGAATTTTGACTGCATAAGCTAAGAAGGCATGTTTACATAACACTATTCTATATACATGTTAATTTGGCAACAAAGCAACATACTGCAAATTTTTCAATCAAAGAGGATGAAAAAATATGTACTGGCCTAAATACCTGAACCCAAGATGATGTAAATTCTTTTACATAAAGGCTGTTTTCAGATTTTGACAGCATTTATGGAAAAGCAGCATTCTTATAATTGGTTTGCAACACGCTAAAAGGGACATAGGAACAGTTGCTTAAAGTGTCGTCTCGGATCAGTCTGCGCAGTCCACGCAGGCTGATCCGAGACGGCACTCTACGACTACATTAGATTTTGTGCTGCAGAAGACTTGCGGTAAACAGAAAATTACATAAAAAACGGAAAGTGTCGCCCAGGATTAGCCTGCGCGGAGTGCGCAAACTTATCCGAGACGACACTTTACGCAAATGTCTGAATGTCCCTTTTTGCATGTTGCAGGCAAAATCAAGTAATTACACTCCAGATGTTTGCAAATTTTCAAAATATTTCAAAAACATTTCTCTTTATGCTTCCTGTATCACTAATTATACGATTAGAAGAAATGAGACAGAGACCAGCCCCTACTCTCCCAACAAAATGGCAGGGTTGGTCTTGGATATAAACTGTCCGATAAGGGGATATTATTCCACAAAACATTATTTTGAAATAGCAAAATTTGGATTTTTACTATTCAATTGAAAATTTCCTCATAGTTATAGATCAAAGTAGGGGCTAAACTTTTTTATCTGGGAATAAAAACAGGTCTTCAAAACGTCGCCTTTTTCCTCACTTCATAGACATATTGTAAACCAACCTAAGCATCTTGCTTGCACTACTTTTCTTTAGGCTAAATCCAGCCTCTATGATACAAGGAGTGTTCAGATATGAATGCATAATTTATGAGCACCTAACATTTGATTCTTCAATGGTTTCACAGATTTTTTTATTTTGTTTCAACGAAGTCGATCTAGATCTATTTACTTCCACCAGCTATACAAAATTTTCGTGCTTATCTCTCAATCCAATCTTTGAAGGCATGTTCATAGTCTTTATTAATACATTGGCTTAACGTGTTGCTTGTCTTCGAAAAAAAAAAAATCTGTAAGTGGCAACGAGGCCGCAGAAGGCATTTTTAATTTTCGCGCCAGAATTCCTCAAAGGTACATGGGAGTGTAATTTGATAGAAATAACGCGTCGATTACGAAGATAATCGATGACGTAATATTTGATCTCATAGACATAGATCGATACTCTCTTGCACACCGGATTATTACATTCACCTCAGTACTGGGCTCAGAAAGTAGTCCGTCATTACGTGATATTTTCGTCACATGACCATAACTCAAAAAGGCGACACAAACGCCGGTGAAAGAAAGACCAATATCGATTGTTTTGTGTGCTGTTCAAATAGTAGGGGGCCAATCAGACTTAGTGGTAGGAAATGTGAAAAAGATGGATTTTCTGAAAAGCTTAAATGTCTTTTAAAGGACGATAGCTTGTTTTTTAATCTTACAAACTTAGATCCATCGGTGTGGCAAATCAGATGTCATCATTCATGGGCGCAGCCATTTTTGTTAAAATTGGCGTAAGGTTCTTATAATTATGTAACGAAGCTCGAAAAAAATAGTTCTATTCGATACTGGTAAACTCATGTGTTTGAATGCACCTATAATGAATCCAGAATCATATTTCCTCTGTCTATTTTATAATGTTACCTATGAAACAGTTAAGTAGTAACAGAACATCTTTTCCTCGGTTTGACAAGATTCTTGTCATTTAGACCATTTTGCAGAGATGAATGGTGAGAGTAACGAACGACAACTCTGCTCGGAGATTGATAGATCGAGTTACCGATTATAGGGTGCCCAACCCTTTCATAGGAACTTGAAATTTGCAACTTTTAACTTCGTGTATTTGGGTAGCAGGAAATGATACGTTTTGCAACATGATTTAATCGGTATTTAAGATAGGAAAGATGGATTAGCCGCAACAATTCTTGAAAAAAAAAACCTGGCCCCCTTTAAAATTCATAATTACCTCTGTTTTTGATAGGTGAAGAAGTTCGGCGCTTTTCTTGGAAGAAATGTTTTAACACCTGTGTGTACTTAGCAGGCTATTTCCCTAGCAACATGGCGCGTGCTGGAAGTCATGGTAACGATAGACGCATGTTAAAAGCATTATGAAATATTCAAATATTGTTTTCCACAAGAAAATGTAGTACCGGTGCGTAATAATACAAGTGGTTATATTTATTCTGTGTCGATGCTGATTTTTTTTTCACTTTTCGACAATGAATGAAGCTGACAATGTGAAACAATTACTTCACGACATTTTCAGTGACTTTTGAGGAAAAAAAGCTTTGCAATGCCGCAGATAAATATCAGAATTATATTTCTGACTGATATCAGTTTTTAACCTTTGAAAGAACGCCCAAATGATGTGCGTGAACTCCTGTTGATTGATTGATTGATTGATTGATTGATTGTGTTTAACTCTGTACTACACGACAAAATTTTAGACTGGTCCAAATTGAAAGCATTTGCAGACGACAAAATAAAGGCGACTGAAAAATTGAAATTTGTTCTGGGAAGGGTAGAAAACACTGTGGGAAAAGGAGAAAATGCTGGTTACCAGCATTTTCTCCTTTTCCTACAGTGTTTTCAAAAGGCATCTTTCTCAGGGGAGTCAAAAGTAGGGATTGTAAGACAAAATCTACTGTTAACGTAACGTGCAGTCTCTGATTAGCATGCACGAAGGGCACAGGGTGATCCGGAGCTACACTTTACCCAAATGTTTGGATACCCCTTTTCGCATGTTGCAGCAAAATTGCCTGTTTCATTTTTCTTTTCACAAAAAAGTAAAATCATGGTAAATCATCATGGTGTTTTAATCAATACCCAAGCAATAAAAAAATTAAAACTTGTCCGAACTGAAAGCATTAGTAGACGACGAAGTAGTATGGTTTGACTGATTGCATTTGTAAGTGAAGGGAAAAACATTGCGGAAAATGGAGAAAATACTGCTTAACCCGTTACCACACAATCCCTACTTTTGATGACCCTGAGAAAAAAGCCTTTAGAAAACATTGTGGGAAAAGAAGACAATGCTGGTTACCAGCATTGTCTTCTTTTCCCACAATGTTTTCTGCCATACTGGAAACATCTTTAAATTTTTGAGTTACGTTTATTTTGTCGTCTGCAAGTGCTCTTAATTTGGAACAATCTAAAGTTTTCTCGTTTGGGTCAGGATTAACAGCAGCTATTTCTTCTTCCCCACAACATTTTAAAAAGTTGTCTTTTTTTCCAAGGGGTCATTAAAGGGTTGTTTAGTGAACGGTCTAGTGTTCTAAACAGTGCTGGAACGGAAGTAGTTCCGATTTTACCTGTCTCATGTCAAAGTTTGGAAAGGGGAAATCGTTACAAAAATTGTAAACGTCAAGGTTTTCACGTAATTGAGGAATAATTTTGGCATCTGACCAGCCCTTTCTGACATTCAAGAACAAAAATAAACGATCAACATACAGAGTTTCACACACAAACGCACTCATTCATACTTCGGTCTTCATAGATCCTTAGCTCTTAATCTTTTACCAAACAATCCCTGGTTTTAATGACCAGGAGATAGAATCCTTTTGAAAACATTGTGGGAAAAGGAGAAAATGCTGGTAACCAGCATTTTCTCCTTTTTCCACAATGTTTTTTTTCCCTGCTGGAGATAAACTTCATTTTTTAGAGTTAAGTTTTTTTTTTGTTGTCTGCAAATCCTTTCATTTTATTTGGACTTTTCTAAAATTTTGTCGTTAACCCTTTCCCAAAGACAAACTTTTGGACTAGACCAAATTGAAAGCATTTGCAGACAACAATTCATCTCTTGCTGAAAAGATGATTTCTGTCCAAATTAGATAGATGAGTATTTGTAAAATGCCATCTAGCAGGAGATAACACCCCCCCCCCGAGGCTGCGAAGCTCGAATCACTAACTTCCGTGCGAACAGTGTAGATTAAGATCAGACTGCAGAAAACGTGCTGTCTGATCTTTGATCTATACTGTCCTATACGCTATTTTCTTTCCTGTAAAACCAACTTTGAAATCGCAGTATCTGAGGTTTTATAATTGAGTCGAAAATTTTCGTTTTATTTACTTAGTCATTAAGATTTTATCCTGCTAAACAAATGTAAATGAAGCTTTCAAGTCGAAAGTAAAACCCGACGGAAAACGTTACTGTTTGAAATTTATGTTTTGGAGAAAAGTATTCCCTCATCGGACAGTGTAGATCAAGATCAGACTGCACGATGAGTGCAGTCTGATCTTGATCAACATCCTCCGCCAAAGGTTATTGATTCGAGCTTAGAAGCCTTGGGCTTAACCCATTACCACACAATCCCTACTTTTGACACCCCTGAGAAAGATGCCTTTAGAAAACACTGTGGGAAAAGGAGAAAATGCTGGTAACCAGCATTTTCTCCTTTTCCCACAATGTTTTCTACTCTTCACAATAGAATTTAAGATTTTCGGTCACTTTTTTCTGTCGTCTGCAAATTATGTTTTCGATTCGGACGAACCTAAAAAATTGTCGTTTGGGAAAGGGTTAAGGGTTAAAATTCTGTGGTTTATAAGCCTCAAGTAGATCTCGTAAACACGTGGTTGAATAAATCATGAATTGTTAGTTACAAATGAAAGGGGTTTCTTTATATCGAAATAACAGAGAGGGACAGACGAGAATTGTTTACTCCAAGCGTCTGTCAGATTCAAAGCACTGAAGGGAATGAAAACTGAGGGTTATATGGATTGATACAGATTTTGGACAAATAAGATGAAACATGGGAAGTCCCTGCAGTGAATTAATGAACGGCTTAATTAGCCATTTGGCTGCTTATCGCAACTCATTGACCTTTTGCGGACAGCATAGATCAAGATCAGACTGCACAGAACGTGCAGTATGATCTTGGATCTACGCTGTCCACCTTTAAACAACCATCTTTGGGGTTTTATCATCGAATTGCAAATTCCATTTTCGTTACTTAGCAGTATAAGGGTTAACGGAAAGGAAATAAAACACAAATTTCAGAAGATTGGACATGTGAAATAATGAAAGAACGAAACTCAGAGCTCTAAAAAAGGGAACTAGAGAAAGGACATGAAATTGGGTCAATCAGAGAAAGGTAGGGAAGGAAGAATGAAAGGACTGAGAAAAAGACATGAAGGGATAGAGGGAAGAACGAACGAAACAGTGGTTCTCAAGATATGCTTTGGGAGATTTGTTAACACTTAGAAAGCTAGGTGCTACTCGGTGGTTCATTTCGGAAAGTTTCGACCAAAATGGGACTGCAAAGAAGGTGAAGTGAGCTTATCCAACGTAGACAAACGGAACGATTAATAAGGCCACGATTTCATTCTATCTATTGAACGGGCTTACCCTTAACACTGGATGTTCTGTTTCTAATGTCGGACAAAGCTTTACCTAACAAACAGCAAATGTACAAGTAATACTAAAACCTTTAGAAAATATAAAATACTGCACAAAGTTGGGTTTTCTTTTTACAGTTATAGTTGCTTTTTGTGGCCAATGCAGATCGAAGTCGGGCTAAAGAAGCTACTAAAGCTATTTAAAATGTTCAGGGTTGCAGAAAGGTTGTAAGATTGCATGAAAGATAAGTATAGAGGATTTGTTTGTTCAGTTGAAATCCGTCTATTATGGAATAAGATTAAAAAAGAAAATCGCAAAGATGAACCCAAAGAATCAAGATTGCAAAGATAATGAACTCTTTCATCTGTAGGGTAAATGATACAAGAAGAAACCTCAAACTTTATTTTACATGTATTTGGGGAGGTGGAGGGGATACAACCTCAAGAACTAGTGAATAAGGCAAAGGTCTGACTGCGCTTCTGTCTGTTATGTGATTATGATCTAAACTAATCACATTTATTGCACAACGCTTGGATAGTTATCGTTTACAGGGTACAAAACACAGATACCAACCGATCTTGAAATGGTGATGTAGCCTTGGTAAAGCACCCACTGCAGGCGAAATACGAGAGCTCACTTTTTGCTATTTATCTTAAAAATACCCATACATTTTTTACTAACACATACTCTCCACGTGTGGTTCAATACTGTCAATGACTGTCCCAAACATGGTATGATGGCATTGTCCATGTGCCGATTGCTTTTTGTTTGTGAAAATGTTACATTAGAGTATTCACCCGCCATCGATAAAGAGATGTTAGAAAAGATAGTTTCTGGGGAAGGACCGATTCTAGATTGAAATAGCTTGTGATCCAACCTATTAAATCAAGAAAAAAGAATATTCTCGATCTAGCGGAACGTGCACTGTGATTTTAGGAATTATACATTTATAGAAAACATAGAACATGTTGATAAGCATACTACTAAAACTTTGTAACGGATAAACTATTTTCATAGTGGAAATATTTGTGATAAGTAAACTTAATTGAATTTTGTACACACTTGCCGGGTATGTACTTGTATTTGTATATTGTATCCATCCCAAACAGGTTAAATATTTGCACTTTTTAAGCTCATTAACATATTGCTAACATCTAGTACCGGGTTATCTCATTTACAAATTTTAACGATTTGTATATAGGATAAGCTCGTCTACATCTTCCACTTGATTATCTCATTTTCATATTGTTAACGTCTTGTACAGGATAAGCGCATTTGCATACTGCTAACATCTTGTTCAGAATAAGGTCATTTGCATGCTGTTAAGTTCTTGTGCATGATAAACTCATTGTGATATTGATTACAAGTTGTATAAGATAAGCTCCTTGGAATATTTTAACATGTTGTATATGATAAGCTTATTTGCATATTGTTAACGTTTTGTACAGGACAAGCTCATTTGCATACTTCTAACATCTTGTTCAGAATAAGCTCATAGGTATGCTGTTAAGTTCTTGTACAGGATAAACTTATTGGGATATTTTAACATATTGTATAGGATAAGCTCATTTGCATATTGTTAACGTCTTGTACAGAATAAGTTCATTTCCATACTGTTAAGGTCTTTTACAGGATAAGCTCACTTGCATATTTTTAACATATTGAAAAGGATACGTTCCTTGGAATATTGTTAACATGTTGTATAGGATAAGCTCATTTGCATATCGTTAACATCTTGTACAGGATAAGCTCATTTGCATATCGTTAACATCTTGTACAGGATAAGCTCATTTGCATAGCGTTAACATCTTGTACAGGATAAGCTCATTTGCAAATCGTTAACATCTTGTAAAGGATAAGCTCATTTGCATATCGTTAACATCTTGTAAAGGATAAGCTCATTTGCATATCGTTAACATCTTGTACAGGATAAGCTGATTTGCTTATCGTTAACATGTTGTGTAGGATAAGCTCATTTGCATAATGTTAACATCTTGTACAGGACAAGCTTGTTTGTATCTACCAGCCACCGGCTAATCTCATTTCAATCTTGCAGATATCTGTCCAAAACGGGATAAGTTTAGTTGCAGACTTTTATTTCTTTGTACTGGCCGAGCGCATTTATGTAATTCCCAAGGCTTGCATCGTGTAAGCTTATTTGCAAAATCGATGTAAACCTTTGCGACTTGATGGAGAGAAATGCATATTATGAACACCGTGACCCAATTACCCTATGGTTATATAATATTGTACACACGTGGTACAGGTTAGACTTATTTGCAATTTGTTTGCTTTTTTGCCAGGCAAGCTCGTTCGGACACAAACAGTTTGTTTCTGATAAATCTATTTCCTGCTGATATTGTAAACACATTGTACTGGATAGCCTCAGTTGCATATTGTTTAAACCTTGACTCGATAACCCTATTTGCTTATTGTAACCATTTTGTACTGAAAAATATCTTTTACAGATTTGTAACCCTTTGTACTGGATAAGCTTATATCCTTGACGGGAAAATCCATTTGCATCTTGTAAACACATGGTACTGGTAACATATTCATATTATCATTACTTTGTACGGATAAGTCCGGCTTGGTAGCTCGGTGGTCAGCGTGTTTGGACAGTGACCTGGTGGTTGAGGGTTCGATAACCGATTAGGGAAAACTTTTCTTCCTGCGATTATACGCCTGTCACCTCTGTGACAAAACTAGTCAGTGGCTTGGGAAGTGTGTCAGTACAGGTACGAGAAAGCCAAGAAAATTCGTAGTTGCACTGGCGGCCCTTGTTATGATCTATGTTGCTAAAACGACATTGACTTCAATATAGGTAAATACAAACAAATTGTACTGAATAAGCAATGCACCTTGCAAGCACCTTGATCCGGTAACCTGTTTTGCGCAATACAAGATGTTTATACAACGAGAAATAAGATGTCTCCGAAATTTTAAAGTCTGTATCTAAAAGTGGGAAAAGAAGGTAATGTTGATTGACAGCATTTCCTCTTTTTCCCTCACAATATCTTTAAAAGCCTTTTTAATCGGGACATTCAAAGAAGGTCTTGTTTAAAAAAAAAAACGGTTAATGAAAGTCTGCCTTGTTCTGTATGGTTTTCTTACATACCCTTTTCCTGCCAATTAAATGAATTCCACTTTGTCTCGAGATATCGTCGGTTTACTTCGAAAACCTCGTAACTACAGCTTGCAACAAGCTGTAGTTACGTAGTTTTCGAAGTAAACCGGCGATATAATTGTATACATTCAGAGGAATTTAAGTTTACTTCTTTTCATTCAGCACCAGAGTGTAGTTAACAGTGTAGAAACAAGATCGTAATATACGTTCTGCATTGGAAAAGTTAAGTTCCCAAAACGCCGGTATTTTAGAAATGTAGATAGAGTGCTGCCAAGAAGGCAAGGATTAACATGCCTCTGGTATGAGGAAATCATTTATCGATGTAGATCAAACGCTTTTGAAAGTTATAAACCTCACTGATACATCATCTGCTCTTAGTTATCTAGACGCAGTTCTTTTATTAACCCATTACCACACAATCCCTACTTTTTACAACCCAGAGAAAGACGCCTATAGAAAGCATTGTGATAAAATGAGAAAATGCTGGTAACCAGCATTTTCTCCTTTTCCCACAATGTTTTCTACCCTTTCCAAAACAAAGTTTAATTTTCAGTAACTTTTATTTTGTCGTCTGCAAATGCTCTCAATTTGGAACAGTCTAATATTTTGTCGTTTGGTAATGAGTTAATACTTATCCTGCTAAATAAGTAATACCGAAATTCTTAATTTGATCGTAAAAAGCCAAAATATTGTTATTTCATAGTAAAGTTTCGGGCAATAATCTCTCCATATCGGACAGTGTAGATCTAAGATCAGACTGCACGTTCTGTGCAGTCTGATCTTGATCTACACTGCTCGCAAAACGTCAGTGAGTCGCGGTTATCAGTTGAAGGATTAATGTACCTCTTTTCGAAGAGCCAGGTTAATGCAAGCCCTACTTTTTACAGGAATACATCAAAACAGAGTATAATATGTATTAATACCCGTGACTCTTAACACCCAACGTTTTGAAATATATCTAGTCTAAAGCACATAAACTTACATTTCCGCGATGTTTTCGATACTCAGTGCATTTTTCAGAGACAAATAAACCGATTTAGAATAAAAATGTTGATACCTGAAATTAATTAGGATTAGAAATATTTTTATGACTGGCTGCCATTTTAGTTATCGAGGAATTATCAAGTCCATCAGACAAAGTGTAAAGAAACTGGCATCTTTTTCAATTTAACCCTTTTATCTACTGTATAACTTTCACTGCTGTATAATTGACAAGAAACATCCAGGTCGATACTAAGAACCCAAATTTCAGCTATTTGAAAGGTATTTTTTGGAGAAAAAAGATCTTTTTAACGGACAGTGTAGATCCAAGATCAGACTGCACGTTCTGTGCAGTCTGATCGTGATCTACACTGTCCGCAAAGGGTCAGTTAGTCCCGCAGTCCAAAGGTTAAGATTCCAGTCTTTGTAAAAGCCCTAAGCTTCACCCTTATGCTGATTAAATAATTGAAATAAAATTTTCTAAACCGATGATAAAATCCAAAACTTTGCTATTTCCAAGGCGTTTTTTTGGGAGAAAAATATCCTGTAATCGGACTGTATAGATCAAAGATCAGATTGCACATTCTCTGTAGTCTGGTCGTAATCTACACTGTCCGCAGAAGGTCAGTGAGTCGCCCTTAGCAATCTAAGGGTTAGATCTATCTTGCAAGAGATACTGGTGAGTCTAAGGCGGTTTTTTAATGGTTTTGAACTATTGGAGATTAATACCGACCAACCTGACCTTTCGAAACCGAATGTGCTGTGTGTGCTTCTTGTATTTCTTTACAAAATATAGCACCTTGGTTCTTTATGAAAAAAAACACTGAAAAGTTAGGTGAAGAAAAGACTTTATACGAATCTTTTTATATCTCGCACAGATCAAACTCGTCTAAGGAAATATAAGTTAAACCTTTACCAAACAATCCCTGGTTTTTACGGCCCTGAGAGAGAAGCCTTTTGAAAACATTTTGGGAAAAGGAGAAAATGCTGGTAACCAGCATTTTCTCCTATTCCCACAATATTTTCTTCCTTGCTGGAAACAATTTTTTGCTTTTTGAGTAACACTGATTTTGTCGTCTGCAAGTGCTTTCAATTTGGACCAGTCTAAAATTTTGTCGTTTGGGAAAGGGTTAATCCAGACAAATGATTGGCCCTGAGCAGCACAGCGAGGGAAACTTGTTCTAAAGCCATATCAGTCTTGTTTTTTTTTTAAACATAATTATCTAAATCTATCCGATTTGAATTGCTATGATCAACTCTTATAATAACTCGTATCTTTTAAAGATAATTGTTATTGTTTGATCTAAAAAAGTATACGTTTTGGACCTAATTCCATACATTGTCATAAATCGAACTTATCTTTTAAATGGCTTTTATAAAATCTGTTATCCCGAGACTAGCATACAGATCTACAGAGGGAGCAGAAAGTATGGAATATGAATGAATTAAGATCAGACTGCTCGAGTGTGCGGTCTGATCTTAGATCACACTGTCTGCCGTGTTTATTCACGGACCCCTAAGATAAGAGTATATTCATTACAGTTCAACTTAAATTAACCCTCGACCTGCTAAATAAGTTAAAAAAAAAACAAGCCTATAGTAAAAACATTAATACTGGTGTCTAAAACTTATTTTCTGGTGAAAAATATCTCCAGTCGGAGTGTGGAGATCCAAGATCAGACTGCATACTTTGCATAGTCTGGTCTTGAACTATACGCTGTCCGCATTCAAATGACTTGGCTAAATTTTGTACTTACTCGGAAAACACTCATGGGGAAAATATCAAAGATTAACCAGTTTTCTAGCGATGTTTTTAACAACTTTCATTCTCAGGTTTTGTAAACAATGGTGCTGTTTGGTAAGGGGTAAAATCAGAAAATATCACCCTTGATCCATAACATCTGGTGTTTATCAATTGTAGATAAAGGTTTTTTCCCCACAATATTTCGTTATTCTTTATCTACATTTCTTGAAAGTGGTTTTATTTTTACAAATTATGAGGACGTAAAATTACATGTACGGTTACTTGCATATTCTGGTCGATCTTAATTCACAAGCTCCGCAAAATTCTAGCCCGGTCGCCTGTATAGGATAAAGTATTAACTTTTATCCCGCTGAATAACTGAATTGAAATTTTCAATCCGACAGTAAAACCCGAAATATTACTATTTTGGGAAATAATTTCTCCTTATCGGACAGTGTAGATCCATGATCAGACTGCACGTTCTGTGCAGTCTGATCATGATCTACAGTGTCCGCAATAGGTCAGCAGGTCGCGCTTTGCAGCATAAGGGTTAAATCAGAAAACATGGCCTCTGATATATAACATCTGGAGTCTATCCGTCGTAGATATTAACGTTTTTATCATTATTATGAGTTTCTCCGAATTTTTATAGTCTTCTTTTTCACTTCCGAGTTACAGCTCCATGTCACAATTTGTCCGTTTGAACTGAAAACTTCGAAAGAATGAATCACTGTACAACACTTAAAATCTTAACCCATTACCAAACAACAATATTTTAGACTGGTCCAAATTGAAAGCATTTGCAGACGACAAAATAAAACTGACTGAAAATGTTAAATTTGATTTGTGAAGAGTAGAAAACATTGTGGGAAAAGGAGAAAATGCTGGTTACCAGCATTTTCTCCTTTTCCCACAATGTTTTCTAAAGGTTTCTTTCAAAAAGGGCGTCAAAAGTAGGGATTGTGTGGTAACGGGTTAAACAAAGAACAGGGAACAATTCTTCAATATTGTGCATGGCACGTATTCACCAACCATTCTTAGGAACGTCGTTTATCTTTATCTTATGCACCAGAATTTTCGACATTTGTGAGTAACACAAAAGGATATCTCTAAGAGTATATCCGAAAATACTCGTGCATGTACACTTCATAGTAATAGGAATTGGTTATAGAATATCTCAAAGTGTGTACCCGAAAATACTCGTGCATGCACATCTCATAGTAATAGGAATTTATTATAGGATATCTCAAAGTGTGTACTCGAAAATACTCGTGCATGTACACTTCATAATAATTCGTTATAGAATATCTCAAAGTGTTTACCCGAAAATACTCGTGCATGTACACCTCATAGTAATAGGAATTGGTTATTGAATATCTCAAAGTGTGTACCCGAAAATACTCGTGCGTGTACACCTAATAGGAATTGGCTATAGGATATCTCAAAGTGTGTACCCGAAAAAAATCGTGCGTGTAAACGTAATAGGAATTGGTTATAGGATATCTCAAAGTGTGTACCCGAAAATACTCGTGCGTGTACACCTCATAGAAATAGGGATTGGTTATAGGATATCTCAAAGTGTGTACCCGAAAATACTCGTGCGCGTACACCTAATAGGAATTGGTTATAGGATATGTCAAAGTGTGTACCCGAAAATACTCGTGCGCGTTTACCTAATAGGAATTGGTTATAGGATATCTCAAAGTGTGTACCCGAAAATACTCGTGCGCGTACACCTCATAGTAATTGGTTATAGGATATCTTAAAGTGTGTACCCGAAAATACTCGTGCATCTACATCTCATAGGAATCGGCCATAGGATATCTCAAAGTGTGTACCAGAAAATACTCGTGCTTGTACACCTCATAGTAATTGGAATTGGTTATAGAATATCTCAAAGTGTAAACCTGAAAGTAATTCTTAATTTACACTGTATAGTATAGGTTATAGGATATCTCGAAGAATATACCTGAAAATAACCGCACATGTACACGTTAACCCTTTCCCAAACAATCCCTGTTTTCTACGGGTCTGGAATAGTAGCCTTTTGAAAACATTGTGGGAAAAGGAGATAATGCTGGTAACCAGCATTTTCTCCTTTTCCCACAATGTTTTCTACTCTATCATAGACAGAAATCATCTTTTCAGCAAGAGTTGAATTGTCGTCTGCAAATGCTTTCAATTTGGTATTGTCCAAAAGTTTGTCTTTTGGGAAAGGGTTAAAGTAATTGGTTATAGAATAGCTCAAAGAATATATCCGAAAATACTCGAGTATGTACACTTCATAGTAATTGGTTGTAGAGTAGTTCAAAGAGTGTACCCGAATCCATGTACAATTCATAGTAATTGGTGATAAAATAGTCCAATGGGTGTACCCGAAAATACTCGTGCATGTACACTTCATAGTACATTGTAATTGGTTATAGGGTATCTCAAAAAGTGTACCTGAAATTAACTTGGAGCTGAAACTCGTACTCGTACATGTACATACACTTTATATATATATAGTAATTCGTTATAGGACATCTCAAAGGATGTACCTGAAAATACTGGTGCATGTACATACACTTTATAGTAATTCGTTATAGGATATCTCAAAGGATGTACCTGAAAATACTCGTGCATGTACATACACTTTATAGTAATTCGTTATAGGATATCCCAAAGGGTGTACCTGAAAATACTCGTGCATGTACACTTCATAGTAATTGGTTATAGGATATCTCATAGTGAGCTTGAAAACACTCGTGCATGTACACTTTACAGTACTTGGTTATAGGATATCTGAAAGTGTTACAGCTCAGCCGCTGTTTATTGGTGTCATAAATGGGCCCGCAGAAGGGCCAGCATCAGCCCACATAGACTCGCAGAATGAACATGTCAACATTTTTGACAAGTGCAAAAAAATGTTCATTAGATAGAGTATATCAGTATCAAGAAAAGGGTCAAAAGTCAGGGTATTTACATTCACCGAAATATACAAGAAAGTCTTAAATTTTACATGGATCAGGAGATCGACAGTTGGCAATATGGTTATAACTTATAAAAAATTATCAGAGCAAAATTTTATGTTTCTTAGATCAGTCATAAAAATACTTCTTACGAGTGAAAAAGTATGTTTTTCAATTCTTAATGGCTAGAAAGATATCAGTTTTATATTCTAAGATGCAACGGCGATTACGGTTCTGGTAAGCATTCCCACACTAAAATTTTAACACTGATCCTGCTTAGTAACTTAATGAAACTTTCAAGTAGATTGTGAACACACAAATTTTGCTATTCGAAAGGTATTTTTCTGGGAGAGATATCTTCACATCGGACAGTGTAGATCCAAGATCAGACTGCACGTTCTGTGCAGTCTGATCTTGGTTCTACACTATCCGCAAAGGGTCCATGAGTGGTGCTTGGCAACCTAAGGCTAAACTCTTTCCCTGCTGAAACATTATTAAACTCGTATATATTGAAAGGATTTGCTGACAGAATAATTTATGATAGGCTGTTTCAATGATGAGATTACGTATAAAAGAGTGGGGGAAAAAACACTGCAGGAAAAGGAGAAAAGAGGATGAAATGCTATATACCAGTGTTTTCTCTTTTTCCTAAGTATAAGATTTTCAGAAGTGTTTATAAATGCTGATGAAACAGGGTGATATTGAGTAAAGGGTGTGTGAATTTTTACGCCCTGTGAGCGATTTTTTTCTCTTAGAAGTAGACCTCATTTTGTAAAAAAGAAAGAATGGTTGCTGCAAACTCCTTTTCCCGCAATGTTTTCTACCCTTCACAAAACAAATTTCAAATTTTCAGCCACTTTTATTTTGTCGTCTGCAAATGCTTTCAATTTGGACCAGTCTAAAATATTGTTTTTTGGTAATGAGTTAATAGATCTCCATGATGCAATGTAACTAGCAAGTCATCACATTATTATGTATACATGTAATCCGTCGTCTTACATCAACCGATTGAATCTGGAAATAGACAGGTCATATGATATGCAGAAAGCTACTGTGAAGCAAAAAATCATGTTCGACTCAGGTCTGCCTGTGCTGACTGTATAGGCTGACCTGGGTCGATACTTTTTGCAAATGTATTCATATCTTTTGCCAGAACAAGGAATCACATCATTTTAGCTCAATTTTCCATAGTTACCTGCAGCGAAGAACGGGTTAACCCTTTATCACATAATGACGACTTAAAAGTCAGGAATTGACGACACCGAGGTAAAAGCCTGTGGAAAACATTGTAGGAAAAGGAGAAAATGCGGGTAACCACAATGTTTTCTACCCTTCCCAAATCACAATTCGATTCTCCAATCACAGTTATTTGTCATCTGCAAATGCTTTCAATTTGGATCAGTCTATTTTGTCGTTTGGTAATGAGTTAACAATGTTATGAAACATGATTCATGGTTTGGAAATGTACCTCTGTTGTTTCCACTATTACAATGGCTGTGGAATGTATGGTAAAGTTCTCGAATATTTATTTAGTGTTTCCCGACGCTTTTAACGTCACATCAGTTATATTATAATTTTTTATCATAGGGGTCAGTTCACCAACCCATGCTTTCCCGGAGTTTCTTTTACCAGTACCTAGCACAATACTCTTGGCAAGTCACAGGCTGCTTTCTCACAAAAACCATCGCCAAATTAGTGATCAGCAGTGAGAGAGGAATGTATGCCACATTTACTATCATCAATACTCAGTCCCCGATCAGCTTCGGCGACTTTCTTGAATAAGAAACTGTGAGTTTATAAGTCCTTGTGGATAGTGCAGATCCAAGATTAGCCTGTACAGTATTAGTCGTACGGTCAGGTGGCAGGGGACTTGGAAACTTGTTCACGGCTGTGGTTAATCATGTCGCCCCGAGCCGAAGGCGAGGTGGCGACATGATTCACCACAGCCGTGAACAAGTTTCCAAGTCCCCTGCCACCTGACCGTACAACGAATTTATTATACTGCAAAGTTTTACCCTTTTACAGCGCGTTAAGCGAAATTTTCCTGTTTTATAATTTCACGAATCGAGTACGCTGACAAAATAGAAATCCCCTTCTGTGTGCCCCAATTCAATGAAAACTGACGTCATTGAAGCTGACGTCACTAAAATGTGCAGTTTGGTGAATAAATGTGCAGTCTGATGATCGATCGGCGCCGCCATTTTGGATGATGTATTGCACGTGTAGTAATGTTTACGGGGCACTCAAAAGGGAAACTGGTTTTTGCCAGGGAACATGATATTATGTTCCCGGCATGTTAACCAATCAGACCACGAGAAATTTCTTTACAGTATAATAATATTAGTTGTACGGTCAGGTGGCAGGGGACTTGGAAACTTGTTCACCGCTGTGGTGAATCATGTCGCTCCGAGCCAAAGCCCGAGTATGCAGGACAGGACAAGCTGACATGGGCCGAAACCTTTTTGCCATGGGTCATATTTCCCATCTGGTTGTTAGGCACGCGCAATTTACCTATAGGCAACAAGAACGTGAAAATCGGTATTTTCACTGGTGCTACCAGTGTAAGATCGAAAAATATTTTCACTGCTATTTCTCGATATCCTACTGGAAAGCATGAAATAAATTAAGCTCCCTTTTGACAGAGGAGGGCTCATTTCTTACTGCATACACTGGTCACCTTGGCATGTTCTAAAACAGCAAGCGAGCTAGTACAGCTCTATCACTTCCAGTAGTTTATTTTTAACCCTTACTCTGCTATTATATAAGTTATTTGAATCATTCAAGCAGATAGTAAAAATCCTAAATATTGCTATTTCAGAGTTATTTTCGAGGCAAAAATATCTTCTTATCGGGCAATGTGGATCCAAGATCAGACTGTACAGAACGTGCAGTCTTATCTTGGATCTACATTGCCTGCGAAAGGTTCTTGAGTAGTCTTAGCAACCAAAGGGTCTATACATACACTAGTCACCTTGACATGTGTTAAAACAGCGTATGGCACCAAACAAACATTTTTTACAAGGGAATGCAGTTTCTCTTTGATCATCGAGCAGCTCGGAACCAAACAGGAAATATCTACTCACACCCATGATAAACTTGCACTTGTGCGGAAACGCCACATGGTCGCACAAATAAAAATAAAAATATCGTCCGTTTATCTGTGGAAAACGACGACATCGCTGCACCAAAACAAGAAAATATCGGAGTAGTGTACAATATCCATTCTAAATCTTGTTTTAATTCTGAATTTCAAAACTAGCCGCGTTGTTAGCTAAGACAGGGCGTCTAAGCCAATCAGTTGGCTTGCTTTGTTGTTTAGAATAAGATTTGAATCTAGTTGGTGGATAAAATTTTGGGCTCATGTTCCAGCTTTATCAACCCACTAAACACTGTAAATATCAAAGCGTTGAAAGTACTGACATAATAGAGAATGTTGAATAAGCGGTCTTGGTAAATATAAAACTTAATTGGTCCAATCAAGTTTGGGGGGAGATGATGCGATCCTAATATTATGTATGATCTGGTCCGATTCCGTATTTAGTCCGATTCGTTTCGATACGGTGACTTACCCACTGCTCATAGACACTTACTTACGACATGAAAATAAAAATAAAAATTGTTTGTAAATTGTTTGAGAAGACAACATTTTGATGATCCGGCGTTTGCATATATTTTAAAGTTCACTCTAAGCTTAACTTCTCATGCCGGTTTACTTTCTAACTGAATGGACGACCTTGTAGCTAGACGAGGCCAGTCTCATCTGTGAAAACACAGAGATAAAAAAAAAGATTGCTTTGGGATAAGTAAAAGTCAGCCTGATTTGCATAGGTCACTGACTTAATTTTACATTATAAGCAAACATCTTGGACCTTCTTTATGATTTTCTTGTTCAGTCTATGACTGTGTAAATAGACAACGTTGAAACTGGATCGGTAGAAATTAATACATGTCAACATTGTAATTCTAGATACACGTAGAAATACGATTTCTAACATAAAGAAATGTTTTCTTTGGGCCGTATTTGCCGGTGTAATGCAGCGAAATGACCCCCTACAAAATGATCCGTGTGTCATTTCTGTACGTAGAGGAACGACCTGGATCATTATTTTACGTAGAGAAACGACCCCATAGGTCATTTCCCTACATAGAGGAATGACCCGGGTCATTTTTCTACGTCGTGAAATGACTTCTGGGGTCATTTCTCTATGTAGAGAAATGACTCCGGTCATTTTGTAAGTGGGGGGGGGGGGGCATTTCTCTGCATTAAACCGGCTCGTAGTGTTTTTGTTTACACCTGGTATATTTGACGATCGCGAGTATGAACAAAAATATAGTACTAAGACACTACCCATTCTGAATGGATACAAACGACTGTACATACATGGACCATATCAGTCGAATTATATCATGCTACAATATATTTTATCAATGATGTTCCATAGATTTATTTTAATCGTTGAATAACGACAATGGCTCATTCATTATCTCATGTAACAAAGATGCTAATACGGACAGCTGATTGGCTAAACTATTTGGTTTTAACAATCAGTAATCGCGTTACTTTCAAATTTAGAAAAATCTTGGAGAATGAGATTTAGAAAGTTCTTAAGAATGGTTGATGGATACAGACCCTGCACTGTTTGACTAATCAGACTGAAACAGATTTATGAACGACTTCAGTAACATGATGTAGCTTAAACTTAGATTTGGGCGACATATTCGAACTACTTATTTTTGAAAAAAAAATCAATGTTTTACTGTATTGGATCTCACTACGGTTATGCTCAAAATGGAAGGTTTCGAGTTTCCCAACCATTGACACAAAAGTTATGTCGTCCCCTGGCCTTTACTTATTTTCAAGTGCTCTGTTGTTGTTTGTATGTGAACTCATAGAACGTTTCTTTGTAAATAATCAAGTACTTCTACTAGGATCATATTACTCCACACAACACTTCAAAGTGTGGGAATGAACCAACCAGATCTCTCAAGTACTTCCGCACAACAAACACATTCGCCCCCATTTTCATACGCCCAAAACTTATTAATTAATTCAGTTTCAAAACAAAGCGTTTTTTTTTTCCCTCTCGTTTTGTTTCATGGAATTCGAGTCTTGAAAGATCTATGAAAAATTACTTTTGTTTCATGGAACTGAAGAAACTGTTGCAGACTTTATTAAGAACCATATTGTTGGTGTATTTATTTTTCGTTTGAGTCTTATCTGTTTGAGGTCACCTTTTCAGCCCTTTCGCAAACAGTCCCTGGTTTTTACGGGTCAGGAATAGAAGCCTTTTGAAAACATCGTGGAAAAGGAGAAAATGCTGGTAACCAGCATTTTCGCCTTTTCCCACAATGTTTCCTACCTACTTAGAGAAATCATCTTTTTAGCAACTGTTAATTTGTCATCTGCAAAATGCTGTTAATTTGGTCTGGTCCAAAATTTGACGTTTGGGAAAGGGTTAAACTCTTTACCAATCGACAAAATTTTTGACATGTACAAGTTGAAACCATTTTTTTTCTAGATTAATTTTGTTGATTAAATTGATTCTATACTACATGTACCTTATGATTTCGATTATATTAATCGTATACTAAATATGGCTTTTAGGATATGAATTATCTATATCATTTGAAAGTACAGAAAACATTTTGGAAAAGGGAGAAAATGCTGGTTACCAGCATTTTCTCCTTTTCCCGAGATGTTTTTCAAAAGTTTTCGTGATCAGATTGTTTGATAAATGGACAATTAATGCCTTGTCAGTATTTTACAATCCGTCTGGTTCAACTTTTTTTAGGAGGTTATCAGCTAATTTGATAACGAGGGAATGACCGAATCTAAGTTGAGAGAACTTGTGGTCAGACCCTTTTGCCTTGTCCTTTGATTGTGTATATTGTTCTATGTTGTAAATTATATTCTTGTAAAATACTTGGCAATAAAATATGTTTAAACTAAATTTGATAATGAGAATATAATACGGAAGCATTCGGTGATTTCCGGTTTCAGATAGTTACATGCACTTACCGTACTTAGCCGTGGTGTTCCGAGTGCAAATAACTTACGCAATGATTTCAAATATTTCAAGATTATTACAGATGAGTCGCCGCACAAGTTAGATATTGTCTGGGTCAAACCTTTATGAAATATCCATAGTTCCCATATTCAGTATAGATGACTTGTTTTATATATTGCACCGCCAAAAACATGTTGGTAAAAGGAGAAATTGCTCGAGACTGGTAATTTCTCCTATTCCTGCAATGTTTTTTGAAGTTTTCTCTCAGAAAACATTGTGTTTGTATATAAATTGTCATGTCTATGCCATATTGTAGAGCATTTTCATTTCAATGACCAATGGGGAAGCCCGTAACCGAGTTTATGATCTTTGCAACTGTTAGGGGTTAAAATAAAGATAGGCAGCGCAATATTATACGGACCTATAAATGAATTTTGAAACCTCTGTGTGGTTCAGAGAGAAGAAGGAGGATAAGAAAAAAATGAAATGAAAAGCAGCCGCACCAGCACAAGTTTGCGTCTTTTCCGCATTGTTTTGCATATTGTATATAAAAAAGTTTGTTTCAATTACATATCAGCAATGCTTAACCCATTACCACACAATCCCTACTTTTGACGCGCCTGAGAAAGAAGCCTTAAGAAAACATTGTGGGAAAAGGAGAAAATGCTGGTAACCAGCATTTTCTCCCTTTTCCACAATGTTTTCTACCCTCCACAAAACAATTTTAAAATTTTCAGTCACTTTTATTTTGTCGTCTGCAAATACTTTCAATCCGGACAAGTGTAAAATATTGTCGTTTGGTAATGAGTTAAGCATTGAAGGTTATTGTACATCCGAATGATCCCTAACATCCATTACATATAACAACCCACTGAACCATGTAGTAGAAGTGTCCTTTGACATGCAGAAAATTGACCAATAGCAAAAGGTTTCGACCCTGGCCAGCCCTGCAGACTGCCCAGGCTGACCTTTTTCCGAGATTTTGTGCACTGCACTTGCAGGCGACAAAATAAACTTGACTCAAAACTTGAAACTTTATTTAAGAAGAGTAGAAAACATTGTGGAAAAAAAAGAAAATGCTGTTCATTTTCTCCTTTTACCACAATGTTTTCAAAAGGCTTTTTCCTCTGGATTGCAAAAACCAGAGATTGTTTGGTCAAGGGTTAAGATACTTCAACGTAACAGATCCGCTGTATGATGGTTGTTGCTATTTAGATAATGGATAAGAAATGCTCCGGAAAAAAAGAGCTTCGTGTGTTATCACGATGTTTGATACCAAGCAAGCCATACTGTGATTATCTAAGATCAGTAAAATCTGTCTTGTATAAGAACTGAGTGAATCGTGCGGTAGAATGGTCCTTGATTGCGCAGAAAACTTACAACTCACAAAAGATTCGATCCGGATCAGCCTGTGAGGACTGCGCAGGTTGATCTTGGTAGGTACTTTCTTGGTGAAGCATTAAACCACTTTCTAAGATTTAAATTACGCTCAATGACTTATTTTCGTAAAACAGAATGACAAAGATATGTGACACAATACACAAAAAGGGAATTCTGTACATCAATCGGATGAAAACAGATAAACAATAGTGCAGGTCAGTTTAAGTTGATAATTCAAAAATTGATTTGATAACAAGGTAGAATGATCACTTTTCATACAGAAAATGTCATAAATGCGAAAAGTGTCATTCCTGGTCAGCCTGCGCGATTCGCGCAGTCTGACCAGGGTTGACTCTTTTTGCAGTTCCCAGAAGGTCCCTTTTTGCGTGATAGGTCACAATTTTATATAAGCAAAAAATCATCAGGATGCTGGCATTAGTGCAATTTCGCAATGGCTCGTAAATATCTCAAATTATTACCTTATTATTGCAATTTGCACGCCCCTTTTATTGTCAAGCCTCGGGGGAAAAAAGGGGGCGTATTGCCTTGATGGAATTTGTACAATGTGTAAATGATCAACAGCAAACAAAATGTCATCGTGCTGATGCACCATGCCAGCCGAAAGGTCGATTCTACTCTACATTGTTTTTGACAAAGTTTTGGAGGAAAAGCAGTCGGTTGCTTTGAAAGGGCCGTGTGAATAGACCTCACCGGGACTGGAATTCGTATTACGTGTAAATGACTTGCTGCAATTAAAAAGTCGTCATGTTCAGTTCATGTGACTGTAAGCAGAAAGGCCGATTCTGCACTATAACTATATTGTTTCAACAAAGTTTAGGAGATAAATCAGTTGGTGGCTTGGAAAGAACATTGTGCACAGACGTTGCCGTGACTAGAATTTGTAAAACGTGTTACAAATAATTTGCAACAATAAAAATGCCATCGTGCCCATGCGACTGTCAGTCGAATGGTCGATTTTGTGCAGTACATTGTTTCGACAAAGTTTAGGGGATAAAACATTTCGGTGGCTTGAAAAGAATATACCTTGACGTGACTGGAATTCGTGTAACGTGTTACAAATGATTTGCAGCAATCAAACTGCCATCATGCCTATGCTACTGCCAGTGTAATGCAGAAAAATGACCCTCCCCTACAAAATGATCGCCGAGGCTCATTTTTCTACGTAGAGGAATGACCCAGGTCATTATTCTACGTAGAGAAATGATCCCCGAGGGTCATTCCTCTACGAAGAGAAATGACCCATGGGTCATTTTGTAGGGGAGGATCATTTCTCTGCATTAGACCGGCCGAAAGGTTTATTTGCTCTAGATTGTTTCGACTTAGTTTAGGTGGGAAAGCAGTCGTTGGCTTGGAAAGAGCCTTGTGCATAACCTTGCCGTGACTGAAATTCGTATACAGTAGCGTAGAAAACATTGTGGAGTAGAAAACATTGTATACAAGAGTAGAGTAGAAAACATTGTATACAAGAGTAGAAAACATTGTGGAAAAAGAAGAAAATGCTGTTTAAGGCATTTTCTCCTTTTCCCACAATGTTTTCAAAAGGCTTTTACCTTGTAATACTTTCATTTATTGAATGGTGTTTTATGTCGCTTTCAAAATAATTATGTCATATCACGGCGGCTACTGGCATATTCATGCAAGTCCTTTGTTTCACCAATTCTACGCTAGGTCTCTTAACCCCTTATCGCACAATCTCAACTTTAAACGACCCTTAAACAGAGGGCTTTTGAAAACATTGTGGGAAAAGGAGAAAATGGTGGTCACCAGCATTTTCTCCTTTTACCACACTGTTTTCTAGCCTTCCAAATCAAATTTTTATTTTTGAGTCGCATTTATTATTTCGTCAGGAACTGCTTTCCATCAGGACAAGCCTAAAATTTTGTTGTTTGGTAAAAAGATACTTGTCTTAACTAGGGACAATTCCATGAAAAACCCAGTGCTTTCAGCAGGGTTTACATCCGGGGCATTCAGCTTGCGAGTCCTCACTTATACCCCTCAGTCACGCAGGACCCATGTATACCGTGTAAATAATTCACGGCAATCGAAATGTCATCATGTTAATTGGAATGCCAGCGAAAAGGTCAATTTTGCCCTACGCTGTTTCCATAAAGTTTACATTGAAAAACAGACGACGGTTTGGAAAAGGGCCTTGTCCATAGACTTTTAAGCTTAAATACGAGCAACGTTTTGAAAGGATATTAATCTATCTGTGTCTCTTCATTTCTGGTTAAGGTAGTAGACCCCTAATACTTCTAGTGCAGCAGGGCATACAATATCCTGATAGTTGATAAACCAGCAAGCCCTAGAACACTCGCTGCTAAGCGCCACTCACTGACCTTGACCTTGACTCACTGCTCCATGAAAAGGGGGTCAAAAGCATCTGCAAAAACTATCGTCTCTGATCAGGACAGGCTGACCTAGGCCGAAACTTTTTGCCATCAGTTAATTTTCTGCTTGACCAAGGACCGTTCTACTAAAGGATTCAGTCGAGTTTCAGACAGAAACGACTTTCGGGATCTATAGCAAAGATTGTCATTATTCCTCGGAAAAAGGTTGGCCGAGCCAGGGATCGAACTCACGAGCCCTTATTGTCAAGTCCTGCACGCTATCCACACGCTCGACCTTCTTAAAATTAAAGGGCTATTTAGCCCATTAAAGAAACACCCCAGAGCTTGTTTTTGCATTATAAACCACAAACATAATATTAAATAAATGATATAAGTTGTTTTGAGATAAAATTTTACTAGACAAGTCTATAAAAAATGTTATTAAGCGAACCTTTGGCGAGCTTAATAACATTTTTGTGTGGACGACTTTAACCCTTTCCGAAACGACAAATTGTAGACTCTTCCAAACTCAAAGAGTTTGCAGATAACAATTCCAAATTTGATAAAAATGGCAAACAGTTTTCCAAGTAGGTAGAAAACACTGTGGGAAAAGGAGAAATTGCTCGTTACGAGCAATTTTTCCTTTTCCCACAGTGTTTTCAAAGGAGTAGTACTACAGACACGTAAAAACAAGGGCTTGTTTGGGAAAGGGTTAATAATTTTTTACCTCAAGAGTCGAGTGTCAGATTCTTTTTATCACATAACTGTATAACAAGAATCATAGTCCATAATGTGTTTAAACAGAGGCATACATGTATAATGTGTTGTAAAATTTGCACAAAGCCTATGCGTTTCTTTGACAGATACATTGCGAACGAAAAATAGTTCTGAAAAAACTTGCATACATTGACTGTTTGAGAATTTGACCGCTAATTTCCATCAGGAACCTAGGTCAGCAATGCTTTCGAAATTAAGCGTATAATTACAGAGTGTTGATCAAATACTGCACTATTTTCTTATCTCATATGTGTGTGGAACAAGAAAATTCGTAATGATTACGAATTTTCTTGTTCCACAAACGTATGAGATAAGAAAATGGCTGTATTACATTGAAAACAGAAAACAATGGGAGTTATGTGATAAAAGTTGCGAAGAATAGTTCTGAAGAAATTTACATACAGTGATTTTGATTTGAATCTAAAAGATATTGAAGTATCAAATTTATCATGATTGAGAATTTTGACCATTAATTTCCATCAGGAACCTAGGTCAGTAATGTTCTAGAAATGAGCCATATAATTACAGAATGTTGACCAAATACACGACTATTTTCTTATCTCACACGTGTGTGAGACAAAAAGAAAATCTTAATGGCTGTATTACATTGAAAACAAAAGGAGTTATGTGATAAATTAGGATCTGACACGAGTTGGTTATCCACAATATGCTTGATCAGCAAATATGCAATCTATACATACCATCCGAAGAAATCGCACTGTTCACCTCCCGCATCGTAATCAGTAACACGAATACCATAAACCATTGCAAAAGCAGCACTTTTCCGTCACACATCCTTAATCTAATTATTAAGATGTCTGTGTTTCTATGGAAACCGATAATAAAAAATCATCGTTCGCTCATTAAAATCCAAATTCTGCACTCTTATCTCACTTTTTGATTGGATAGGAGAATCATCCATGTTGCAAGAAGAAAAAGTAACGATTCGAAACTTTCACGCCTACCAAAAAGTTCTCTTTGCTAATCTACATTGTTTTGACTGTAAAAGTTTTACTTTTAAATGAAAGTAACACAAAATAACCATAGAGCCATACTCTGTCAAAACGGGGCTTCATGAACCTCCGTGTTACATGCCACCAGGCAAGTCATCACATAGTAATGGGTCCATGATAGCCACTTTTTTTTAAATACCGACTTAATCACGAGGTAGACTGGTCCTTTGACATACAGAAAATTGACCAATAGCGAAAAGTTTCGGCCCAGGTCAGCCTGCGCGGACTGCGCAGGCTGACCCTGGGTCGAAACTTTTCGCAGATGCATTAAGCCCCTTTTTCACAGAGCTTGGCTTACATAAGTAAGGATCTGTAAAAACTATTTTGTCTACAAACCAACTCAATCATGAGGTAAATTGGTCCTTTGACAAGTCCAGAAATTGATCGATAGCAAAAAGTGTCGACCCACATCAGGCTGACATGAACCGACACTGTTTGCAAACACGTTAAGTTCCCTCTACACGGCGCAGGACTCATTCATATATTACCTCCTGAAGCAAATTAACCTCAAACAACTTGGAAAATATCCTTGTAAATATTAATGATCATTGTAAATGTATGGTATTCTCGGAAAAAAGTTTTAATGCATTTTCGTAGAAAAAAAGCCAAGTAAGTTTCAACATAAAATAGAACCAGTTAATCTATAAATGACACAGTCATGAGTTAAAGTGGTCCTTTAGCATGCAGATCATCAACGAATAAAAAAAAAGTTTCAACCAATGTTAGCATGTATGAACCTTGTAGACTATCATTGGTCGGTAAGCTTTGCAGATTCACCATGACTCGAATTCAATAAAAATAAATTGATTGATAAATATAAACTGAGTTAATATATACTAGGACGAAAAAGAAACGCAGGGTACCTAAGCTAAGCAAATAAAAGTATGAGTTTGCATATGCAGTCAGTCACTACTTTTTTCACTGAGGAGGGGATACTGTCAATAAGAAGCTATTTTCTCATTTCATTTTGGCCACACTGAAATGAAATTTCGTCAAAATATTAAAAACTGATCAGTGGTAAACATAAAATCGAATATTTAGAATTATCAATCAAGTTATACACCTCTAAACTACTTTGAAAGGTTACCCCGCGTTTCTTTTTCGTCCTAGTATAGAAATGATTTATATCTATATATGAAAATCTTGTGGCAAAAGGAGAAAATGCTCGTAATGAGCAATTTCTCTTTTTTTCTTTGATGTTTCCAAATTAAATTTTTCCTGTGGAAGATAGTATTAGACAACTACAATAGCTTATGACTTAACAAATAGATTTCAACTGCCTGTCACAAACTTTACGAATGTTTATATCATAGTAAAACAACACACACAAAAAAATCACCATTGTTTCAACTCCTCTTGAATGTGTATAGTTTATCCTCAATACATCCTCAATACTGGGTAAATATATCCTGTATTGAAAGTAAAAGTTTGGAAGCCAATAACTTTCTCTATAGAACCGAAACAGTCTCATACAGCAAGTTCTTCACTGCTATCATCTCAAAAGTTCATTATGTAAATACATGTATCGAACTTAAAGGTCATAGCCTAATGGGCAAAAAGTAGGAAAAAACAGCAATGTGTATTTTCAAACTAAATCATAACTTTGATTATTAAAAGTTCTCTTATGGCATCTTTTCAACACGCATGCCTTAAAACAATAGAAATAGTGTAGATCCTATAAAGTATGAGCGAAGCGAAAGAATACGTTAAATAACAAGTGCCAAAATCCAACAGGCTTCCTTGATCGCGCTATAGTGTACAAAATAAAGTAAGGTCTGCAGTCAAAATATTACTCCACCCTTTGCCTCAGGGAAACGACATGATTATTTTATAATAAATAATTCAATGAACTTTCAAACCGATAGTAAAAACTAAAATTTGTCATAAGTATTCTGGGGAAAAGACATCTCCCAATCGGACAGTGTAAATTCAAGATCAGACTGCGCGTTCTGCGCAGTCTGATCTTGATTTATTCTATCCGCAAAAAGGGCTAAAAGACTGTTGCGTAAGAAAGGACGAAATATTGATGAAAATTGAGAAAACAGTTATATCTTTATCCATCACACTTTGAGACTATTTCTCTCCTACCCAGCTTCTTTTATTGATACAGTTTGGTACTTCGGAATAGCTAAAAATCCTCCAAATTAGACATAAAAATCCTCTGTCTGTTGTCGCCGTCAATTGTGTTGCACTAACTTTATGTTTCTTACGTTACCTATAGTTGTTGCTTAAAGAGCACGAAGTATCAGGTTGAAGACATTGTAGGGTCAAGGGAATTACAATAAGGGAATGGTTATACTTGGCTAATGTCTTAGTACTTATGAAAATAACACCATATTTAACGGGTTTCCATTACAATTTATTGCATAAAACGTGCCTTTTCGGGCCGTTATAAGCATGTATTAACGGGTAAAAACCGGGCGGTTAACGGGAGAAAACGTGTATTAATCAGTAAATTCACGCGCCGTTAACGCCCGGGTTTGTACTATCAATATCCTCGATTCGGGCCTACCTTGTAAACAACGTTTGTCATTGTCAGATTTTCCTTAGACTCCGACCATCAAACTGTAGGAATTCGTACCATATTCGATCCTTTTCATGGCATGTCTTTGATGATATTAGTACACCACAAACAAACCTTTGCACAGAATCTCAGTTAAATCGAGATCTGAACAAAAATTCACCCGTGAAATGTACTCTAAACCAGCTACATCCCACCCACTTTTTAACGTGATCGGTCCGCCTCGCTTGATGTATATCGAACCCTCTGTCGCCGTCAGTTACAGAAATTTATATCCACGCATTCATCCTAGTTGTAATCGTCCAAATGTGTGCAAGTTTACTCCACATAAGTCCAGTGTGTATTAAAAATCAGTAAAAGTGTATTTACAGCGAGAGAATCAAATCTGGCATACAGGGCTAACGGCCCTTTCCTAATCGTAACAAAAACTTCTTCGCCGACTTCCGGTTTTGACCCATTTGCGTACAGTACATTTGAAATTCGCTTATTTGCATTTCTATGGAAATATTTTTGCTATCTGTGCAAATTATTGTCAGAATACCTTTACTTTATGCAATAATACCGTTAATTCACGTTTTTTTCGGTCGTTAACATTCGCAGAGGCCCTCAAAATACTTAAACACCCTCGTGCTTCGCACTCGGGCGTTAAAGCATTTTTCGGGCCTCTGCGAATGTTAACGACCTCAAAAACGTGAATTAACCCTATAATAACCAACCTTTTAGATTGGATCGCCATCAGAGCTCACGTTTAGCTACCATCATAAATTGCATTTTTAATATACGGGTCAAGCAATTTTTCAGACGACTTTCTCTAAATGTTTCTTTTCTTGTTTCCATTTTAGACTTCAAGAGAAAAACCAGTCGAGTCCATTATTAAATCATTGGAATTCGGGTTCAATGATTTAGTGTTTCACAACTTACATAATTTTTACATGTATAATAAATACTAGAAGGTTTCACAGCAGTCATGTTTTAAAGCAAAGTCTTTCAAGTTTGACCTGGTTCCTAATCGTCACATACCGAACGTCGCCAATATGGGTACCAGAGTTATGTAGGACTTTGAAATAAACTCACGTCATTCAGCTGTTTGTTATTCATACCAAGTTATAAAGTGACATTACAATATTAACCCTTTCCCAAACAGCAACTTTTGGACCAGACCAAATTGAAAGCATTTTGCAGATAACAAATTAACAGTTGCTAAAAAGATGATTTTTCTATATGATAGGGTAGAAAACATTGTGGGAAAAGGAGAAAATGCTGGTTACCATTTTCTCCTTTTCCCACAATGTTTACAAAAGGCTTCTATTCCTGACCCGTAAAAACCAGGGATTGTTTGGGAAAGGGTTAATATAGTTAAAGTGGACGGCGCGTTTAAATTAGCGTTGTAACCATTTTTGTAATGTTCGCTATTCGACAATTAGGGAACTGGCGTAATTTGAAGTCAAGGGAATAACGAGCGAATTCCCTTTGCGTTAAATTGATTTTAAAGTGTGGTTAACTCTTTCTTTACTGAATAATCTAGAATAAAACAGTTGTCTGTGTTCTGTGCAGTCTGATCTTAAAGCATATTGTCCACAAAAGATTTTGGTGTCGTCCTTGGTATAGAGAGAATAAAGTCCTTGCAAAAATGTAACTTTAGTTTATTTGCACACTATACCAATACTACCAACCGCAAGGAGCAAAAATTTTGCGCCGCTTTACATTCTGCGGTTCGTATAAACATAACTGGAACTTTCAGCTGAAATTAGAAGTCAGGTTTTGTTAGAAGAATAAACTGTTTATATCTGCTCTCCACATTTTCGAGCCTCTGTTTTTTTGGTTTAGACTTTTTTTTTCTCAGTTGTTTCTCTTTGCTGGTGTTTTAATTTGTTGTAATCGCTGTGTCCATTCATGAGTTTCTCGTGTGATCGTGTCATTCCCAGGCGGTTCTACAAATAGTGTAGATCAAAGATAAGGCTGCAGAAATCGCAGTCTGATCTGTGAGCTACGTTATCCGGTGAATTATGAAATATTCATGCCAAAACATATTTGTATATATCACTTAAACCTCATATTTTCGATTTACTAATTTAGTAACCTTGAAGTCGAAATGCCTGTAGTTCACAAGTACAGGTAATGACAAACATTGTAGATCGAGCCAGGCTTTGCAAGGTGCAGATTAACACATTGATATCATACCAATAAACTTGTAGGTTCCTGTGACACGTGACTTCGTGCCGCAATATTTTTCAAAAGCCGCACCATCTGGATAAGTCTAGAAAGACACTCGTATGTGCTCATGAAGGAATGGGTTGACCCATTGTCATGTGAGGTGACATAAGCAAAGTCTCGTAAGTCTTGAACAAACGATAACGTCTTGGACTAGTCCAAATCAAAAGTATTTCCAGACGACAGCTTATATGAGGCTCAAATGAGGAGATTCATTAGTGAAGGATTAGAAAACATTGTGGGAAATGGAGAAAATGGTGGTTACAAGCATTTTCTCCTTTTTCCAAAACGTTTTCAGAAGTCTTCCTTTTTTGGGTTAGTTAAAACTTGGGATTGTGTGGTAATGATTTTGTCTCCTGATATACACTGCTTTTGGAACATTGTGGCAGAAAGAGCTTTCTGTTTACTGCTTGCAAAGAAATTCGTTATTAACCAAACAATACGAGTCACGCTCTGGCAAAAGGGGGCTTTATGCTTGGCTGGGTCCATGGTACCAAGCCAGCCTTCTCGTATACCTATAGACCTATTTTCACACATTATTTTATCAATCGGCCTTGTCATCAGGTAGACTGGTCCCTGGGAAATAAAAAGAATCGACCAGTAGCGAAAAGTTTCGACCAAGATCAGCCTGCGCGCACCTCGTAGGCTGATCTGGGCCGAAACTTTTCGCAGATGCATTAAGCCCCCTTTTTCACGGAGCATAGTTCATATGTATTTTTTTTTTCTCTTTTAATTCATTGATTTCCGTCATGTCACCTATGCCAAAAAACGAGCAATTTCTCCTTTTCCCACAATGTTTTCAAAGAATTTTACTGCAGGCATGTAAAAACCAGGGCTTGTTTGGGAAAGGGTTAAAGTTTGTAACATGGATAGCAGAAGATTTCTTCCTCCTCTTCCGAAGATGAAAGTTTGCAACAAATGTTTTGCTGAAACACAAACCGGATCTGGTTGGTATCGAACCCGTGGCGGACAAGATCTTGGGTTTTTTTGCCGAGGTTTGAAAGACCAATACCATTACCACTGAGTTGAAGAGATATCTTCCTAAGGACGTAATAAGGTATTGTACTTAGATCGGAACGAAACTACACATTAAAGGTGGCCCTTCAGATTTTGGGACGAAAATTTTACAAAAATACAAAAAAAAAAAATCCTTATACTCCCAAAGCCTTCTAATTTTCATTCATGAAATTCCAGTAGTCGAAAACCACCCGACAACTAGATAAATTAGAGATTTACTACAGCCCAGGTCGACACTGAAGGGAAACACGGTCTATTTTTACATGAGCAACTCACTCATTTACATACCAGAAATATATAGACGAAGTTTCAAACATAGCATCCGAAGTTCTTGACATTTTGGAAAATAATAACATGTTTGTTACGTTATTGAATTTAATAGTTATTAATCACGTGCAAGTCACTTAACATTCCCACAATGCCTTTTTGATTTTGGCGGGAAATCTAAAAATAGCTTAAGAGGCTACGTAGCTTTGAAGCGAACACCACCAAAAAAATTTTTTTTTTGTAATTCTATGATTCTTAATTATTGATGATTTGTATTGTTTTTTCATATAACTTTCAGTGACATATATATTTTTTAATTTGGTGTGATCTGAAAATTCTAAATACCCACCTTTAAAGAGTGGTCCCCTGTAACACACCCCCTCTTAAAGTCATCATTTACTGGTGACTCATGGCCTTATTAGGCAGAAAATCCGTTTTTTTGACAACAAATGAGATTTTTGGCTCAATGTCCAATCCCGGACTAGCCCTCAACTTATGAACATGTAAGTTCGCAACGAATGCATAACCTAAGTACAAACCATATCTGGCGGGATTCCAACCAATGCGGACAATATCTTCGTTTTTTTCCGAGGTTAGAAAGACCAACACCATTACCACTGAGCTAAAGAGATATCTCCCCAGGAAGTTATTAGGTATTGTATTTAAATCGGGACGAAGCCATGCATGAGGGGGTGGTATCGCGTAACACACTCCCTCTTAACCCATTACCACACAATTCCTATTTTTGACGCCCCTGAGAAAGAAGCCTTTGGAAAACAGCATTTTCTCCTTTTCCCACAATGTTTTCTACCCTTCACAAAACAAATTTCAAATTTTCAGTCACTTTTATTTTGTCGTCTGCAAATGCTTTGAATTTGGACAAGTCTTTTTGGACAACAAATGAAATGAATGGCTCCATGGCCAATTCCGGACAAGCCCCCATCTTACGTACATTAAAGGTCGCAACAAATGGACAGCCGGCGGGATGGGAACCCATGCAGACGAGATCCTCTTTTTTTCCGAGGTTTGAAAGACCAACACCATTACCACTGAGCTAAAGAGACATCTCTCTAACGCAATTGTTAGGTATTGTATTTATATTGAGAATGGCCTCCTGTTCCACCACCATTGATGAAAATGAATGAGAAAATGCCAATTTCTTTTTTGCACGTGTTTTTTGTGTTTGTGTGCAAAGACAACCATCAGCTAGGGGGGAAGTTGTGTACAGCTTTGGTAAAGTAAATAATGGGTTGACTATACTCCATAGCGAAACTGTATTATTGTTAAAGAAGTTTTTAGACACCAAACTGCAACAAAAAAAACCCCACCATCATGTCAGTCAGCAGTATGCCTGAATCAACCTATTCGCTATTAGCTTAGACTTGAGTATGCTTTGGCAAACAGGGGTTTATGTATACCCGCGATACTGTATACGTGTCACGTTATCATATAATTCTGGCTTCATAACATCGTTTTCGAATAACAAACGAACTGATTATGAAGAAGAATGATACTTTGACATGCAGGACAAAGACCAATAACAAATACATTGACCCGGGTCAGCATGCACGCGTAGCACTGACTGAAATGGGTACATGCATTTTGCAGATACATTAATTTGCCATTTTTTTTCTAAAAGAGCATCTTTCAATTCTTTCTGGCGACTAATTATTTTGTCGTACTGTGTAGAAACAGCCAGAAGCTAGAAAAGCATGTTGTGTGCAGCACAGGGAAAGTAGCCACTAAACGCACTATGCGCCAAATCCCTATACGCCCTGACGAAACTGACAAATCGTTGAAATCGACTTAGACAATGCATAAACATGTTCCTACTCTGCAGCATTTATATTCCTTAACCCATTACCAAACGACATTTTAGGTTTGTCCAAATTGAAAGCATTTGCAGATGACAAAATAAGAGTAACTAAAAAATTGAAATTTGTTTTGTGAAGGATAGAAAACATTGTGGGAAAAGGAGAAAATGCTGGTTACCAGCATTTTCTCCTTTTTCCACAATGTTTTCTGAAGGCTTCTTGGTCAGAGTCGTCAAAAGTAGGGATTGTGTGGTAATGGGTTAAACTGTTTTTATGCTGATAACCTTGAATTTAGAGGGGAAAAATTTGAACGATGCTCTGTGAGAAGGGGGCTTGATGTATCTGCGAAAAGCTTCGGCACAGGTCAGCCTGCGCAGTACGCGCAGGCTGACCTGTGCCGAAACTTTTCGCAATCGGCCAATTCTTCGTATCTCCAAAGACCGTTTTCCAGATTCAGTCATTAACTAGACTTAGTAGACTTAATGGGTTCCTAAATGTGTGATGGCTCGCTTGGTGCCATGGATCTGTTAGACGCACTAAGCACTCTTTTGTCAGAGCATGGTTCAACTATGCATGAATCAATGTGGCTTTTTTCTAACGCAAGTCTTTTTTTTTTTATCTATGTGGAATTTTATCTCTGGCTGCCAGGGGGAAGATGTATGTTTATGGCAATACATCATTGGTTCCCGACCCTTCGAGTACCAAGCACAATTTAAATTGCTTATCTGATCAGTATAGACCAAGTTCAGATAGGACAGTACGTGCATCTGATCCGTAATTTTTGCTAAGAAATGTTAGTAGAATTAATCAAAGTACTGTATGTAAAGCAACGCTGGGTGCCATAATGACCCGTAACCTGCTAAATTCTGTACCAAACGACAAAATTTTTGACTTGTGCAATTTTGAAGCATTTGCAGACGACAAAATGAATGTGACAAAAAAATTGAAATTTGTTTTAGGAAGGTAAGGAAACATTGTAGGAAAAGGAGAAAATGCTGGTTACCAGGACATTTCTCAAACCGCTTATATATACGAATACACATGAAGCGATAAGCAGACATCCACGTGGATTTCAATATTTACCTTCTATTCGAAAGGTAGTGACCTTCTTCCATTTTTATCAAAGATGAAATGCTACGAGCAATTTCATTCGTTGCAGTTAGAGCTGGCTGCATCCAATGAAAAAGCGTATCGAGAGAATGTAAATATCAAGCTCGATCCACCAAGGGTAGAGTAGCGTAGTGAATCGCCAGCCTTGGCTTGCGAAGAAGGTATTATACCTAACAAGGCCCTTGCCCAAATTATGATGACTTGTCCCTTGCTATTCCATCTCAACTGCCAGCTGAAGTTGTGGTTCTGATAAACATCTTTCTGCATTCTATCCCTATAACCCTTATTCTGTTAAATAACTTGAGATGAAACTTTCAAGCCAAATTTAAAAACCCATTTTTGTTTCTTTACGAGCAAGTTTTTGTGGAAAGCTATCTCCTTATCGGATAGTAGATCCAAGATCAGACTGCACGTTCTGTGCAGTCTGATCTTGATCAACACTGTCCGTAAAAGGTCAGTGAGTCGAGCTTAGCAGCCTAAGGGATAATATAAAGGGGCTCTCTGGTAGAAGCGGTTTTAATGTATTCTCGTGATGCATCATATCAAGAAAATTATCATTTAAGCTCTGTAGATTTATAAAAGTTATTTCGTGTTCTAATCGTCTGAATTCTGCATTTGACTTGTCCCTTCACATGCAGAAAATTTACTGATAGCAAAAAGTTTTGACGGAAGTCAGCCTGTCCTACTTGCGCAGGCCGACCTGGGTCTTAGATCAGCACAGTTTTTACAGACAGGAGCCATTATAAATAAGAGGGCCGTTAGCCCTGATATGCCTTTTGCGAATGCATTTAGTCATCTTTTCAGAGAGCAATGTTCGCTTCATTATTGTTATCCTTAAAATACATGTTCAGAATATTGTCCACACACAAGGCTTGTAATACATACATGTTATACAAGATGGGAAAAAGACCCAGTTACGGTATATCGAGAGAGTATTGGCCAAACTGATTAGACGATCACAAAGTGCATAATTATTTACGATCAAGGTGCTCGTCCGATGCAGTCTGATCTTCATCCACAGAGCCCAAAAACAACTGTAACCACGCAGGTTCCTTTCAGGACAACTGTACCCGCTCCTTCCTTTTTTCTATGTTGTCTCCCTTTGAAAAGCGACATTACAGTTTGAGTTACCTCCCATGGAACGATGTAAATGCTTCGTCATAGAGTAATGCGTTAACTACTGGGTTTATTGCATGCGAAAAGGAGCATTCAGACTTCTGCAGTCCACGCAGGCTACTCCGAGACGTTTTATAACATTGTGGAAAATGACCAGTCGCACTTAACAAGCAATTGGTCATTTGTTTTGTCCTTTTCCCCCCATAAACTGCCCACTATTTTGGTCTGGGAAATGCAACTGTGTACTGTTATTTAAAAATAAAAAAGCTAACACAGACTAAGCACAATCACTTTTGTATTTTAAATAAGGAAAATATCTCTGTTGCCTATTACAAGTAAACAATTTACTATTTACCAGACATGAATATTGTTGGCTTACTTGCAAACATTTGCCGACAACAAATCAAGTCTTACTCAAATGATGGGTTTAAGATTTGAAACTGTAGGAAACATTGTAAGAAAAAGGGAAAATGCTAGTTATTAGTATTTCTTCTTCTCTTGCAATGGCTTCAAAAGCTGTTTGAAGGTACGTATAACATAGGGGTCGTCTGGTAAAACAATCAAACAGATCAGCCTATCGGAATCTCGACGAACCACCGAAACGTTGCCACTTCTCTGTCATACTCTCTTTCAAACTCTTCAATGTCCTCCTTCATAGTCCAAAGGCTTCGAGAGTCCCGATCTTCGGCCGGAAATAGTTGGCCTCGGTTTATCGGCACCATCTGTTCAATGATTTGTAACTCGTCCCATGGTTGCAAAGGTACGTCGGCTTCTTCCCACAGATTTGCCCTTAGGTTATTACAGTTCGGATCAAGGAATTTATCACATTGCGCTTTAGCCTAGGAAAACAAACAAGAAAGCGTTTAATGTATTTTTTCATATTCTATAAATATTGTGATAGTGATACCACCTAACTAAAGACCAGCTTACAAAGAGCTTGCGAATGCGATACGACTTCACTGCAAAGTTGCAAAGGTCTCCGAGAGGTTGCAATGGCGTCGCTTAAAGGTTTCCGGACTAAATTAATCGCAGCCAGTATTTTGAACACGCACAAAAGCCCGTTTGCATTATTTGATCGAAGAGAGTCGCGACACGGTCTCAACTTCATCGCAAATTAGTTGCCGACTGATCGGCGATTTGTCGGCGTTTCCTTTCGTCGAATAGTCCTGGTAACCTTGCGCCGACATGTCTGCGACTAATTGGCGATAAGTTTGCAACACAGTTACAAGCATGCGCAGACCGGTCACCGACTTCACAGCGATTTACATTGTCACATTTTGTTGGGCACTTTACCGGTCCACAACAGTTCCTCATTATGGGCCGTAGACCAAGGACAAATAACAAGGAAACCCCCAACACCTCCTGAAATATTGCAGCAGAAAGCTGTATGGAGACAAACTCATGTGTGCTTGACAGCTGAGCCTAAATTCTCCATATCAGCCTTCGGTAGACCATCAAGGTGAATGCAGCAGTATTCTACTTATTTCTTTGCAGTCGTAACAACCGTAACTGAATAAATGTTGCCATTTTGACGACGTGAAAAGAAATCCTTTTTATATCTACTGATAGAATATAGATTCAGTTTAAACACATTTTTCCACACTATGATAACATACAGTATATTAATCAGTTACAAGATATTACATAAAGGATTTAAACAGAAGGATCAAAGCTGATATAGTTCCTGTCCCTAGAATATAGATTTAACTTACCTGCATGTGTGAATCACCGTTTAGATTCGAACCGGTCACGGAAAGTTCGCAGACTAATCACCAAACGACCTCACAAATCGCAAAACAATCGCAGAATATGCGGCGAATAATTGCCGACTAATTGCTGAACATTCGCTGTCTAGCTGCAAACTTATCATCGATTTCTCAGCGACCATGCCTGTATTCCATATAAGAGCATAGATCTATTAGTTGGAGCGGTCTCATCAGTTGCAGACCGTGTCGCCGATAAAACAGTCGCAGAGCTGTCGCATCGCAATCGCAAGCTCTGTGTAAGCGTAGCTAGATGGAAATGAGAAAAAATGGCACTTGCAAGTCCAGTTGACGAAAAATATAAAGGTGTTTACAACAAAGATACCACTCAGCTTGCTCGTTCTTTGTTACCTGGTCATGGGCAAAGTCGTCTGCAATAGCCTGCCCTTTTCGCCTAAGACACTGAAATAATTATACGAGTTTCTTTTATGGGGTCCGAGGCTTAATGCCTCCGAATGTCTGGCAAATCCTAAAAATGTCTTATTTAAAACGGTAAGAAATACGACTTGTGTATTGAGTGTCTCATCACTGCGGAAAAAGAACCATTTAAAATATCAAATAAGTGGTCCTTTTTCCGCTGTTTTCCTTGAGCTGTGTCAGTTCTTGGTAGCCTGTGTTACAGTGGTAGGTTTTTCCATTTCAGTTTTGTCCTGTTACTTTGTAACTATCAGCGCTTGGACCAAGGCTTGCATCTTGGATTTTGCAAAAAAGTTATTATTGTGCAGTTATTGAGAAATGATGAAAAAAATCAACTTAAACTAAGGAAAATTAATTCTTTATTTCGAGAAATGTATATCACATTATTATACTGCAAAGGAATTTCTCGTGATCTGATTGGATAATATGCCCCAAAAATATACATATCATGTGCATAGGCAAAAACCGATGTAAAAGCAGTTTTCCTTTCGGGAGCCCCGTATACATGAGTACACTATCACAGAATATTCAAAATGGCGGCGTTGATCAAGATAAACATCAAGATTATACCCCAAGCTGCACGTTTTAGCATTTATTACCAAGGTTTTAGTGACATCATTTCCAAGTCCGTTTTCATTGAAATGGGGCACTCAGAAGGGAATTCTACTTGGTTAGGGTACTCAATTTTTTAAACCAAAAACATGTAAAATTCTCTTAACAAACCCAACCCTGGATAGTAAAACTTTGCAGTATAATAAATTTGTTGTACAGTCAGGTGGCAGGGGACTTGGAAACCGAGCTTCGGCTCGGTTGGAACAAATTTCCAAGTCCCCCGCCACCTTACCGCAAAACTAATATTACCAGACAACAATATATCAAGACAACAATACTTTTTCACATCAAAGGCATTTCTGGACAACAAAACGTTGCGGCTCAAATGCTGATATCTTCGGTTTACTTCCACAACCTCGTAGCTACAGCTTGTAACAAGCTGTAGTTACGAGGTTTTGGAAGTAAACCGACGATATATTAATTCAAAGCGGTGAAAAATGTGGGAAAAGAAAACAATACAAATTATCATCATATCCTTCTTTCCCCACGGTGGTTTTCAAAGTGTTCCTCATGGTCGTTGTAAGATAAATTCAGTAGGTCAGCAAGATGGAGGTCTCCAAAAGGACCGAAACGTTAAGACTTCAGTTTCAAACTCTCTTTCAAACTCTTCTATGTCCTCTTTCGTTGTCCAACGGCTTCAAGAATTCCGATCTTCCGCTGGAAATAGCTCGCCTCGGTTTATCGGGACCATCTGCCCAATGGTTTTTAACTTGTTCCATGACTGCAAAGGTACGTCGGCTTTTCCTCGTAGATTGGCGCGTGGGTTATTACAGTTCAGGTCAAGGTACTTTTCACATTGTCTCTTTGTCTGGGAATACAAACAAGACAGCTTTTAATGTGATTATTCATGTTCAAGCTATAATTTGTTAAAGGGAATTTTCGATGGAAGAGAGAAAACTTGTCCCTTGCAAGCATATTTTTAAAATGCAAATTTAACTGACATCATTAAGAACAGGCTTATTAACAAGGTATTGATCTCTTAAAGGGGTTGATCGGTTGTATGGTATATACCACACCTCAATTTCAAGAATGTCAGAACAGAAAGCATTTGTATGACACAGAATAAAATGTAGCCGAAATGATGGAAAGGGTGCAAACCATATCCAGAAAAGGGGGAAAATGTCGGCTACAAGAAAAAAGGCTCTGTAAACTTTTTAGCAAACTACAAGTTTTTAGACTTGACCAAATTTAAAGCATCTGCAGACAATCAAATTAAATTTTGTTAATATGATGACTTCTGACATCGATATTGTGGGAAAAGAAGAAAATGCAGGTTACAAGCATTTCTCTTTTTCCCACAATGTTTTCTGTAGGCTTCTTTCTCAAGGTTGTTAAAAGGTGGGATTGTGTGGCAAGAGTAAACTAAAAGGTCATTTGATGCATCTGCGCATCTGCAGAAAGCATTGACCGAGGTCTTTTAGTAATTTTTGTGCGTGTCCAAGGACCAGTGTACGTCATGATACAGCCTGTCATTAGAGAAAGAGGGTTTTATGGATCCATTGTCGTGTATTGACCTGCTTTTTTATGCATCATGGAGATACAGTAAAGCCCTTTAGCCAGAGTATGGTTTCATTGTTTTCAAATGCTTCAAGGTATTTAAAACTTGGAATCAAGTGGTTTCTAAGGTTCAACTGAATTCCCATACAAAATGGTTTCCATTCCCGCCAGCGAATTTGGCACATTGTGATACATTAAAGAATTGTGACAAAAGGAGACGTGGGTAACATAGAGAAATAATCTCCATTCAGCACCATACTTTGCATGTTGTATTTTGATCACCCACTACAGCCTATAATTTTGACATAGTTCGCATCTTTCTTTCCCTGGAAATTGCTAGTCTGCCTAGAATCGCTGGACACATACATAAAGTCGATGAAAATTTTCCAAGCTGATATAAATAGGAGTAACTTACTTAGTGATTTTTTGGATTTTGAAGTGTGACCTAGGGCTTGGAAGATACAGAATTAGTGAAAAGTGTTGGATTTAACTGTAAGTTGGAATAACTTTTTAAACAGGTTGCTCATATCTGTTTGCAATTTAAACTATTGTTCACTAAGGTTTTAGGAATCAGAAAGTCCATACTTTTTGTAGTTACAACGAGTAATTGGGCCTTTTCCTGTTTGTTTTCTTGAGGGCTTTCAGCTTCTTTGTAGCCTGGGTATCAGGCCAATCGTTTTTTTCCTCTTCAATCTATACACGCTACTTTGTAACTATATTCTCTCCAAAAAGAAAATGTTCTCTTTATTTTCGGCGATTTTTCATAAGTAATTCTTCTTAATGCCTATGTATTTGGTACCAAAATCGAGATCAGACCATTTACAATATAGCCATTACTTTACATTTTGAGTTCCGGTTTCGGTCACGTTATGTGTAGTTTTGATCACGAGAAAGTACATGGTGTCAAATCGAAAGTTGCAAGGTTTTGCTCCAAAAATCAGCAGTTGTGCAGCTTAGAATTTGCTCAAATTGGGATCTTGGTGTTTATTACAGTCAGTATCGTGTATGGCCACCTCGACTATTGACGCAAGGAACAATGTGACCTCGCATAGCCCTAACATCAAGTCTGATAACGACGTCGGGAAAGTTATTCTCTTCTTGAATAAAGCGTTTTCGAGGTCCCTAAGGTTGTGGATGTTGCCTGTTGATCGCACCATTCTATCAAGATAATCCTAGAGGTACGAGTACTCTGTCGGATTCATATCCGGTGAGAAAGCCGGCCAGGGTAGCACCTGAAACGTGTGCCTGTCAAGAAACTCTATGCGACATGTATTACTCAAGTCTCTATTGACCATATTCCACTGCCTGAAGCAGTTTCTTCCCTTCAAAGATATGGTCCTACAATTTTGATGCGAGGCAATCAACGCCTAATGCCGCACATGTTTTTGGGTCTGAAAAAATGTCATTATCTGAGAAGTTATTGAGAAATGATGAATAAAAAAAACAACAACTCATGTCAATTTAAGGACGATCACTTGTGTATTTCCAGCAATGAAATCATAACTTGTGCTCGTTGCTTAAAGCACATAGCTTTAGATAACTCTACCAGACAACAATATTTTAGATTTCTTCACATCAAAGGCATTTGCAAACAACAAATTAGTGGTTGTTCTAACGATGACAGATTATTTCAAAACAATAGAAAACGTTCTGGGAAAAGGAGAAAAAGCTGGTTACAATGGTTTCAAAAACGTTCTTCATGGTTCTAAAATACGATCACTGTCTGGTTAAAAGAATCCACAGATCAACGTGATGGAAGTCTCTTAAAAGTCGGAAACCGTGAAATGTTTCTGTCAAACTCTCTATCAAACTCTTCAATGTCCTCCTTCATAGTCCAAAGGCTTCGAGAGTCCCGATCTTCGGCCGGAAATAGTTCGCCTCGGTTTATCGGCACCATCTGTTCAATGGTTTGTAACTCGTCCCATGGTTGCAAAGGTACGTCGGCTTCTTCCCATAGATTTGCCCGTAGGTTATTACAGTTCGGGTCAAGGAATTTATCACATTGCCTCTTATCCTGGGAATACAAACCGAAAAGATTCAAGTGTTTGAAAGAATTGATAAACGTTATCTGCGTATGTCATATTCTTCGAAGATCACCCATCCCCGTACACCTGGGAAAAGAAGGGCTTATATCAAAGCCTATTAACCAAGCACATGTAGGCGATGTTTTCATCAATAGCCGATGCATAGGGTACATGCTAGCTGATCATAATTGAATGAATCGCACGAGGTAGGCTTTTTATTGAGTAAATGTTTATTTCATTTTCGAATTCAAAGTAACAGTTTTGAAAAGTAGTACGGAATTGGTGTGTATTTGTAGAATGCCATCTAGCAGGATATATTAAATTGGTTAATAATTTTTTACTTCGCTAGTAACATTATTGCAGTTACATCACGGCAAATGCTTATATATTCATGTATATTCTTGGTTTCACAAGTACTAGACAATGGGTCCTGAAGTGTTTTGCTCAGGGACACCCTAAAAAGCCCAGGTTATAAGTCCAACACTTTACCAATGAGCCACCAAGGAACCAATCTAGTTTGAGCGCGTACATCATACCTAAAGCGACCTACACAACGTAAGAAAGGAAAGGTCGCTTCCAGAAGGTTGTCTTTCAATGGAACGGCTTACTGGCCTATTGTGGACAGTCTAGATTAAGATCAGACTGCACGTTCCGTGGATCTACACTGTCCGATAAGGAGATATCATACCCCAAGGCACAATTTTAAAATAGAAATATGTGCGTTTTTACTAACGGATTGAAAATGTCAGTTTAGTTATTCAGAAGGACGAGGATTATCGTGTACATAAAGTTTTAGAAACGTCACTATTGGAAGCATTTACAGACAAAAAACGAAAAGATAATATTTTAACTCTAATTTTATTAAATAACTAAAATGAAATTTGCAATTCGACAGTAAAAACCCAAATGTTGCTATTTTAAAGGTACGAGGGGAGGTCGATAAGTTCGTAGAACTCGGTATTCTTCTTTACAATTCAAATGTTTTTCTTTTATTTTTGTACAGTATAAACCTTTGCCAGTTAAATGATAAAAGCCATTCAGTCAACACCTTACAGTTTTTGCTCTTACTTTTTGCTGGAAAACCTATACCCATTGACAAAAATGAAAAGTCAGAATATTGTGTTCAGAGCACAAGTCCAGAGTTGCACAAGCGGCTATTCGTGAGTGCAAGCTCGAGCAGTTAAATCACCCACCATCCAGACCTGGCCCCCAAGTCCACCATACAGTCCAGACCTGGCCCCAAGTGTTTACTGTCTGTTCTGAAATTTGATATCCCACTTGCTTGGAGCGTGATTTCAGGACGATAATGAGCTCAAGTCTGCTACAGAGTGGCTTCTGACTTTCCACTTTTGCCGAATGGTATAGGTTTTCCAACAAAAAGTAAGAGCAAATTAAGTAAGAGCTGACTAAATGGCTGTTATAATTCAACTGACAAAGGTTTATACTGCCAAAAAATGAAAGAAGAAATTTTGAATTGTATAGAAAAATACCGAGTTCTACGAACTTATTGACCTCCCCTCGTATGTTTTTGTGAATATTGCCTCCTTTTGGGACAGATAGATGTAAAGGTATAATGTAGCCAGGTACAGGTATTTGGTGATAATTCGTCGGCTCGAAATGTAGTTTGGTAGCTCAGTTGGTTAGAGTGCAGGAACAGAATTCCTGAGGCCTTGGGTTCGAATCCCGGTCGAGCCGCGATATTTTTTCACCACCTGTTACATAGATCTAAGATCAAACTACACGTTCTGTGCAGTCTGATCTTGATCTAAGCTTTCCGCAAGAGGTCAGTGAGTCGTGTTTAGGAGCCTAAACCAAAACCTTTAACAAACAATCCCTGGTTTGTACGACCCTGAGATAGAAGCCTTTTGAAAACATAGTTGGAACAAGAGAAAATGCTGGTAACCAGCATTTTCTCCTGTTTCCAGAATGTTTTCTACCATCCTCGGATACCCCGGGGTCTCCTTATTTGCTACGCTACATCGACCCCTGGGACAATTAATTGAATTTCCCTCGCTTTACCGCTGGCCGAATGCTGGCTTTTCATTGATTCCATCATCATTTTGTGATGGTCGAGTCGATGTACGCTATTACTTTGAATCAGCCGCCGAAAATCGATACGAAACGTCATAGCGTACATCGACTCGCCCATCACAAAATGATGATGGAACCAATGAAAAGCCAGCATTCGGCCAGCGGTAAAGCGAGGGAAATTCAATTAATTGTCCCAGGGGTCGATGTAGCGTAGCAAATAGGGAGACCCCGGGGTATTCGAGGATGGTTTTCTACCCTGCTGGAAGCAAATTTCAATTTTTGAATTATGTTTAATTTGTCGTCTGCAAGTGGTTTCACTTTGGACTAGTCTAAAATTTTGTCGTTTGGTAAAGAGTTGAAAGGTTATTTGCTGGTTACCCGCCTCTCCACCTTTTCAAGCTAAATCAAATGCCTGTATCCCCACTGCCGTTAAATCCATGGCCAATTCATAAAGGATTAAGATAATGTTTAAAACTCTTTACCAAAGATAAAGTTTTAGATATGTCCCAACTGAAAGCATTAGCATACGAAAACAATAATAATTATAATAATAGAAAAGACAAATTTGTCAATTCCTCAAAATTTAAAATCTGCCTTTGGGAGGGTAGAACACGTTGTGAGAAAAGAAGAAAAATACTGTTTAACAAACAACATTTCTCCTGTTTTTATAATGTTGTCAAAATCCTTTTTTCTCAGGGTCGTTAATACTTGGGATTGTGTGGTAAAAACAGAAGTGGCCTTAACAAAAAGATTCCGCTGTATATAATTCAAGTAAATGTTTTTGTCGTCCGTTAGAAGACCAGGGTAACTGCGCGATTAAAAAAAAACTTCTATCTATAGCGTTGTCTGCGCATGTCATATTCTTCGAAGATTCGACTGTCTTATATGACGCATCACGAGCCCCGAAAGCGGGCTGACTGTAATATTACGCTATGTAAAGTAGCAATGTAGAAAATAGCTTTTATCAATACATTTGAGGAGAAATGAGACCTGTTTTTAGCTCCAGATTTCTCTAATCTGCTGATTTTAGCTGAGTGAATTGCACGAGGTCGCGTTTTATTGAGTAAACGTTTATTTTAGTTTGAAATTCAAAGTAACGGTTGTCGCGCTGGAAAGTGGTTCGGTTCTGTACCCAGGATGCCCAAATTAGATAGATGAGTATTTATAGAATGCCATCTAGCGGGAGATAATGCTATCTATCGTGGTTTCTCGCTCAATAAACCACAGTTGTGAATTATGAGGCATAATAAATAATACAAGAGGGCGATAGCCTGAGTTGTGTAATCATTGCGCTTCATAACTCACAACATGGTTTATTATGGGGTTAATTCACGTTTTTGAGGTCGTTAACATTCGCAAAGGTCTGAAAAATACTTTAACGCCAGAGTGCGAAGCGTGAATTAAAGCTATTGTTACTTGAATTAACCCATTACCACACGACAATATTTTAGACTGGTCCAAATTGAAAGCATTTGCAGACGACAAAATAAAAGTGACTGAAAATTTGAAATTTGTTTTGTGAAGGGTAGAAAACATTGTGGGAAGAGGAGAAAATGTTGGTTACCAGCATTTTCTCCTTTTCCCACAATGTTTTCTAAAGGCTTCTTTCTCAGGGGCGTCAAAAGTAGGGATTGAGTGGTAACGGGTTAAGGGTATTTTAAAAATAATTTGCAAATATAGCAAAAATATTTCCATAGAAATGCAAATAAGCGACCTTCAAATGTACTGTACCTAAATGGATCAAAACCGGAAGTCGGCGACGAAGTTTTTGTTACTAGCAGTGAAAGGCCGTTAGTCCTGTATGCCAGTTTTGATTCTCTCGGAGTAACTTCACTTCTAATTATTTTTAATATAAAGTGGTCTTATGTGGGATAAACTTGCACACTTTTGGACGATTACAACTTGGATGAATGAGTTGATATGATTTTCTGTACCTGAAGGCTTCGCACTCGGGCGTTAACCAATTATTATTGCATAAAACGTGCCTTTTCGGGCCGTTATAAGCATGTATTAACGGGTAAAAATCGGGCGGATAACGGGAGAAAACGTGTATTAATCAGTAAATTCACGCGCCGTTAACGCCCGGGTTTGTACTATCAATATCCTCGATTCGGGCCTACCTTGTAAACAACGTTTGTCCTTGTCAGATTTTCCCTAGACTCCGACCATCAAACTGTAGGAATTCGTACCATATTCGATCCTTTTCATGGCATGTCTTTGATGATATTAGTACACCACAAACAAACCTTTGCACAGAATCTCAGTCTAATCGAGATCTGAACAAAAATTTACCCGTGAAATGTACTCTTAAACCAGCTACATCCCACCCACTTTTTAACGTGATCGGTCCGCCTCGCTTGATGTATATCGAACCCTCTGTCGCCTTCAGTTACAGAAATTTATATCCACGCATTCATCCTAGTTGTAATCGTCCAAATGTGTGCAAGTTTACTCCACATAAGTCCAGTGTGTATTAAAAATCAGTAAAAGTGTATTTACAGCGAGAGAATCAAATCTGGCATACAGGGCTAACGGCCCTTTCCTAATCGTAACAAAAACTTCTTCGCCGACTTCCGGTTTTGACCCATTTGCGTACAGTACATTTGAAATTCGCTTATCTGCATTTCTATGGAAATATTTTTGCTATCTGTGCAAATTATTGTTAGAATACCTTTAATTTATGCAATAATAGCGTTAATTCACGTATTTTTCGGTCGTTAACATTCGCAGAGGCCCTCAAAATACTTAAACACCCTCGTGCTTCGCACTCGGGCGTTAAAGCATTTTTCGGGCCTCTGCGAATGTTAACGACCTCAAAAACGTGAATTAACCCTATACCAAACAACAAAATTTTAGGCTTGTCCAAATTGAAAGGGATTGCAGACGACAAAATAAAAGTGACTGAAAATTTGAAATTTGTTTTGTGAAGGGTAGAAAACATTGTGGGAAAATTAGAAAATGCTGGTTACCAGCATTTTCTCCTTTTCCAATAATGTTTTCTAAAGGCTTCTTTCTCAGGGGCGTCAAAAGTAGGGATTGTGTGGTAATGGGTTAAAGCATTTTTCGGGCCTCTGCGAATGTTAAAGACCTCAAAAACATGAATTAACCCTATATTGAATAACTTTCGTACTTTATACAGAATGATGTCACACTAAATAGTTCTTATGACGTCACTCTATACAGAATGATGTCACAATAGATAGTTCTTATGACGTCACTCTGTACAGAATGATATTACACTAGATAGTTCTTATGACGTCACTCTATAGAGAATGACGCAGATTTTACCACGGTTTTGTTGCACTGTGTTTATATAGCAGAATTCACGTGCCCTGTTAGAATTACGTCACATTTCCGTCTTCAAGGTTGATCGTATTGTTTAGATTGGATTGGTCAAAATATTACGCTATATAGTATTAACCGCTTACAGAGTCAAAAAGTAACGCAAAAAATTCATCCGCCATGTATCAAAACGAAGTTATTAGCCACTTAATCAGTAATTATCATATTTTACTTGCAGTTTTGAAACAGAAGTGTCAATAGTTCAAATATTTTGTGGCTGGAAGCTGTAGCCATATAAGATGGGAATTATGTTTTTATAGTAAATGTTCTGGTGCTTGCATTTGCTTCTTCTCGCGGTGTAAATGAAGTTTGACTTTTCGCTCGACTGAATAAACCTCTTAAATATTACACTCTTTCTCCCCTAATGAATACCTTATAAAGCTACTCAATGAAAATATATATTTATTTTTTAGAAATACATGTAGGTGGACAATGTTTTTATTTTTATATAAAACATTTTTTATCTGCAAGAGTATGAGAAAACTTCAAAAAAGAAATGGATTTGCTTACCCAACATGATTCAGCAACGGAAATGCTTATTTCTGGATTCGGAATTATCCGTAGTTCGAAAAGTTATGGAAAAACTCGAGGTCCGCCATCTTTAATAAGATATATAAAATCACGTGATCATCCCCACTTTCCGGGAATTCAAAGGGAAAAACGCTGGTAGTTACAGTCTATATCGTCACTTCCGTTCGGAATATTTGAATTTGTTTATTTCCTGTCCAGACTGTGTCAGTGTTTTGCTCTAAATGTACGAATGATTTTCCAGCCTTTCTACTTTAAGATGGCAGCGAAAGATACCAGTAGTTATTTGCGGTAAAGTAATTGCTGAAAGTAATTGCGACAAAAGAAATCACTTTTTGCCCCAGCGGTAAACATTTATTCGTAAATCAAAACTTTATCATTTTGATCTTCTTTATTTGATGAAGACATTTTTAACGTCTATTGAGCTTAGAATCTAAATATAACTTGTCAAATTTTTAACACATAATCCCGAATATAACGACAATGAGTCAGGAAGCTTCTGAAAATGTTGTTTTCTTCTTCAATGAAGGCAAGTTACATCATTTAACCATCTTTGATATGACGTCTGCAAATGTTTTAACTTTGGATAATATCGCTTTTATTAGTAAGTTTGGTTCCTACGTACTGTGTGGACCAATATCAGACTGCACAGAACGTAATGTCTGATCTTGGATCTACTCTGCTTGATATGGGAGTTTTTTTTTTTTGACGAACAACTGGCTGGATTTTTTCTGCGTGATTTTTTCTTAAGTATGAAAAATGGTTAACTTTATGTAGCCGTAAGCATTTCATTCTCTTTGGCCTATTTTCCACACAATGCCGACTTTTAACGACCCTGAGAAAGAGCCATTTGAAAAACTAGTAGAAAAAGGAGAAATGTTGGTAACCAGTATTTTTTACCAGGATCTTATCCTTTTCATATAATGTTTTCAAAATGCCTTCTGTCCCAGGGCCGTTTGTTATATAAAGAAAGAGACATCTTTCACATCTTACCCGGAGTTTGAGGATGGGGTCCGGTGCCGAAGTCCCGGTTCCCGGAAGAGGCAAAGCTATGACGAGGTCTGACGACACAAATCGACGAGTCGGAAGACACACCTTCTTTATCTTGTGACAATACAATAGCTTACTTCCACCGCAGTTGTTTTCGCATGTAGGACTGTCTTCATATCTAAACACGTATCAGAGTTCTAGATAAGAGGGAGTGATTGTATTCTCAATCCGTTATTTCTCTTCCAAACCCTATGTTTTGGGTACTCATTAGAATCGTCTCAATGAGACGATTCTAATGAGTACCCATAACAGAGGGTTAAGTGGAAAACTATTAATATTGAAAAAAAAAAAATGACTCCCTCTGTCTGTAGCTCTGACAAAAATTAGTCTTTGCAATAAAATCTAAATACTATGAGTACCAAACTTCAGGAATAATGTCCATGTACGTATCAGCTACTGATTTCTTTTTCGATCATATTGCTAGTTACCAGCTTTTTCTCCTTTTCCCACAATGTTTTTAAAAGGCTTCTATCTCAGGGCCGCAAAAACCAGGGATTTGTTTGCTGTAAGGGTCAAGAGACATCATTGGCTACAGACCCTAGAAGTCCCATAGTTCAAACATGGGGGAACAGGGACCAAAGCAGAGCAATGTGTGCGACTACAATCCCCTCCCTTCCCACCTCCACCATCCCCGGCTCCAATCTCACAAGACATGAAAGTTAGGCAGAAGTATATATAAATTGACTAGAGAAAAGGAATATAACAAACCTGAAAACATATTTGGTCCATTTATCCAACAAACCATCAGATACATTATATTGATTCATCCCTGACATCTTACAGTTAAAACATTGTAGTGCCTTTTTCTCATTCCAGTCTAAATGAATCAGTAAAAAACAGAAAGCATATTAAGTGTGCAAATGAGATATGCTCTGTAAAAATGGGAATGCAACGTCAAAAGGTTTCGAATCAGGTCAGCTTGCACCTTTCGCACAGGATGATCGGGGTCGAAACCTTTTGCCGCATCATTTTTCTGCGTTTCGAAAGACCAGTCTACCACATGATTCGGTTGGTTAATATTAAACAAACTGGATGTTTATTAATCTATAATCATGTGTTGACTTGCTTAGTATAAAGCGCCATGCAGATAATTTAAGTTTTTACCAAACGACAAAATTTTTCACCAATTCAAATTAAAAGCATTTGCTGACGACAAAATAAATGTGAATCAAAAATTGAAATTTGAATTGGAAAGGGTAGAAAACATTGTGGGAAAAGGAGAAAATGCTGGTTACCAGCATTTTCTCCTTTTCCCACAATGTTTTCAAATGCTTTCCTTCTCTCGAATTTTAAAACTCGGGATTTTGTTGTAAGGAGTTAAAACTTCTTTTTGTATGTTTTCGAAATTAGCAGTCGTTTCGGATATTATTACGAACATATTCCTTAACAAAGAAACAATTGAACATATACTCAACAGAAATACGGGACCGGGCAAGATTCGAACCTAGAACGCTCGGACGGGAGGTCAACACCATAACCACTGATCTAAAGAGAATTCTTCCTAACGAAGTTGTTTGGTGTTGTACTTAACCCTTTACTCCACAGATATTATTTCTACGCATTGCTTATAGGAGCCGTTGGAAAATATTGTGGCAAAAGGTGAACTTGCTCGTGACGAGCAAATTCACCTTTTGTCACAATGTTTTCTATGCTATCAAAACGTGTCATATACACATAAGAAACGGCTTCATCATTGCTGTTATTTAGGGTCAATTAGAGATACCATAGAAATGCCTTATGGGGTAAAGGGTTATGGTAAGACCTGTGTAATGCACTTCCGGTGAAAATTCTAATTCGTTGATAAATAAGGATAAATAAGGATTTATGCAGAAATAATATTTTTGCACATGTCTAACAGATCAGAAATTCCGTTTATGTCTATCTTGAAATTTTTGTTTGATACTTTTGTTATTTTCCTGAAAAGGAAGGTAATTTTAATCTCTTTTTGAATTGAGAATATAGTGGTTTTAGATTTATAAATGATAATTCAAAGAACGATAAAAAAAAAATGAATCGGTGAAAGTAGTTCAATTATAATCATTTTTAATTATAGCTTATTTTACAGGATGATATTTTAATTGAAATAGCTGTTTTCCATTACACAGGTCTTACCTTAAACCGGGATAAAGCTATGCATGAAGGAGTGGTCTCCCGTAACAATATGATAACAAAAACACGTTTTTTTGTCGGTCCAGTAGGTTCGACCATTGCAGTGTCTTTTTCTCCAACAAATATGAAGTTGGTACCAATCCCTGCTCTGCCTCTTATGAATTTCTTTGTTTTTTTCTTTTCAAGTAATGTCCTCTAAAAATGAATTTGCAGCAGACGAATGTAAAAATGTTATCTGCATTTTCTCATTTTCTAACAATATTTTCAAAAAGTTTTCTCTCCAGGGATCACTACGTGCAGTGAGGGATCGTATGGTACAGGATTACGTAACCCTTTACCAAAGAACACAATTTTTAGACTGGTCCAAATTGAAAACACTTGATGACGACAAAATAAACGTAACTCAGAAATTGAAGTTTCGTTCCAGCTGGGTAAAAAAAAAAAAGAAAAATTGTGGGAAAAGGAGAAATCATGGTAACAATTTTTTACTCCTTTTCCCACATTGTTTTTAAAAGGCATCTATCTCGGGGTGCTGAAAAAACAGGAATTGTTCGGTAAAGAGTTAACAGCATGCAATATTTGTCAAAAAGATCCAGCATTTTACACATCTGTCCTGAGCGGTTGAGAGCGTGCTTATATCCCGACAAACACGCCTTGAAGTTTGAACATATTTTAGCCATTTTCTGTGAAAAGGGGGCTTAAATCTTTACCACACAAGAACATTTTAGACTGATCCAAATTGAAAGGATTTGCAGACGACAAAATAAAGATTACTGAAAAACTTAAATTTGTTCTGGGAAGGGTAGAAAACACTGTGGGAAAAGGAGAAAATGCTGGTTACCAGCATTTTCTCCTTTTCCCACAGTGTTTTCAAAAGGCTTCTTTCTCAGGGGCGTCAAAAGTAGGGATTGTGTGGTCATGGCTTAAAGACGTTTTTGGTAGTTTTCTTTGCGCAAGCTTGTGCGCATGGGAACGAGCTTTTGCGTCCCTAGACTTAATCTCTCAGGCTAGTTCGTCTAAACTTGTTCACCTGGGCGTATTCGTCCTTTTGAATTATCTCATTTCTTGGCAAAAAGAATCTACACAGGGTCAAGTCTTCCTCATGATTAAGTCGATTGTTAAAGATGTGACTATTATGGATCCACCAGTATATAATTTCTTGCTTGATAGCATACGTAACAGAGAAAATAATTCCTGAATCCGCCCCTGATACTTACAAGGAGTGTCGGGAAAGTCATCAACATCTACATAATCTGTTTCCGTATCATACCCACACTCCTTCTGAATCTTCCGCCATTTTTCCCATAAATAATCAATATAAGTATGGTGAAGATAAAACACAGGGTCGTAAGCGGCCGTGCCGGTCGCACTCATCGCGCCACCAATCCACCTGTGGACGGCATTATGGAACCTTTCGAGTCTATATTTACCCTCTCCCAAGGGCTCACTTATTTCCTGCAAAGTAACATCAAATGATAATGATTTTTTTAAAACATTTATTTATTACGTCACTTTAGGCTAGATATCCGAAATTGCCTTTTGCTGAGAATGTCCCTGTCGTGTAGTCTAGGCCTGTATTCATCAACCATTCCTGATCATGTTGTTAGTCTTTTTCTTCAAGGTTTCCTAAATTTGTAAGTAACACAACTTCTCCTTGGCTAAACCCAATAGTTTAGCCAATCAGAAATTATGATACTTACAAATGTAGAAAATTCTGGAGAATATGACAAAGAACGTTTATCAGAATGGTTGGAGAATACAAGCCCTGATCTTGAACTATGTTGTCCGCTTATGTCACTGTTTTCGAGTGAGGCACTGAAATATGTGAAGCTGCATCATAAATAAAACGAAAATTCCCATCCAAAAGTTTAAAACAGGCTCTACGGCTTCTTTTTGGAAAAAGTCTCTAAGAACTGGCCAGTATAAGTTCAAGATCAGACTCTACGTTCTATGCACACTAATTTTGATCTACACTAACTACAAGTAATCATGTAAACGTTGATTTTCGCTCAGCACATTTAGCTTATATTATCTTGACAGCGGTCTTGTTAACCCTTGAGTGTTCACTATTGGTATTTCCACTAATCTGCTAAACTGTCCTTTGCTAAGGTGAATTTTCTGATCGTCATCAAACGACGAAAGCATTTAGAACATCAAGAATTTCCTTATTTCACCATAACACCATCGTCGTAACTATCTCTTGACTAATATGAGTTGAAAACATTGCATCGATTCATTCTTTGGCGCATTCTTTGAATTTTCAGCAATTGAGTAGTTTCTTTTTTGTTTAAAAAAGCTGTTGTTTACTTGGCCGCCACTGAAACGTTTATACCTTGTATGCATCTAATTTCCCATTGACGTTTTTTCGCGTCCGCTGCCTATAAAAGGGAAAGCTTATTCGGTTTCATTTTTTGCAGAATAATTACCCGGTCTGAAAACATATCTGAGCCTAATTCTGAAGAGAATTCATTCAATCTTATAAACGGACATTGTAAATTGAAATATCAATCTTTGAAAACTTCATGCTTGTTTTTTCGGATAACATTTCTTTCACAGAGAATAATTTTCATGTTTTTTCTTATTGCTTACAGAAGTTCAGTATTTTATGCTTCTCTTTTTTAAACTGTTTTAGCTTGCAGACACCACGCATGCGCAAGGAACTCGTTTTCCTTTTTTCGAAAAAGGGAGTTCTTCTGTTGGCAAAATCAGGAATTTTTTCAACACAATACTATGGTTAACGTCCAGATATACGTCACAATTTGTTTTCATTAACATTTTTTATACTTGCTCCAATTTATAGGAGAAACAAAAGTGGCCGTTTAGAAGTTCATTTCAGTGTATTGCCTGCCAAAGGTTATTGTTTTGGAATATAAGACAGAGATAGGCCATAGCTTTAGAGCTGTAATTTTTTATAAGAAAGGGAATTTTTCATTTTATGGAAATTGAGATTAATATATGTACAGCTAGGTAGCACCTTAATCTTCCTTATGCATTTTTTTCAGACATTTAAATTGATTTTTTAGTCGTGTGTTCCATTTATCAAAAAATCAGCTTTTACAATGATACACTGAAAATAAAACCCAAATGACGATGAATAATCTTTGTGCTCTACTGAAAAAACATCATTGACATTGTCATCTTTGGAATGCATCTTCTATACAATTAAGGCATACATTTTATTTCTTTTCAGTCCGCGCAGGCTAATCCGATACGGCACTTTACGACTACATTCGATTCTGTGCTACGGTGCATTTGCACAAAACAGAAAATTACATAAAAACAGAAGGTGTCGTTTCAGATAAGCCTGCGTGGAGTGCACAGGCTGATCCGAGACTATACTTTACGCAAATGTCCAAATGTCCCTTTTCGCTTGTTGCAGTCCATTTTATGTACTTATGAAAACATTGTTGAAAGTCGGAAAGGGCGCATACTGAGTAGTGTCTCCTTTTAACACAACGTTTTCTACCTTATCTGAGAAAAAAGAAACATTTGTAACAGTTTTGAAATTGTCGTCTACAGAGGGTTACTACAAATTTTATGTTAATTATATAAAAAAGAAAATATTTTTTTTTCTGTCTACTGTTTCTCATTTGCAACAAGAGGGGTGGAAGGTTGGACATAGATCTACCTTTCTGTGACAACGATATCATAGTTAGTTCATCTCATTACATAAATCAAATTCAAGTTGAATGCCCATTTAACAATTGGTATTGGTGCTTAAGTCTTGCACTCTTCAGTCCAAGCATTATTTTTTATATTGCCATTTATATACAATTCATGTGCAGTCATTTACATGTGCATTTTCTGTAGTGGCTAAATGCCATTGGCTTTTTTCACTCCATGGAATTCGTTGCTTTTAAAGCATGGAAATCACAAGTTGGAGCACACCATTTATATCAGCAGTAATATTTCAAAAGCATTTTATTTCAGCTCGCAAGGTTTCAGCCTTTTTAAAGTAGACTATCTGCCAATGGAGACAGTTTAAATGATCTCTAAAAATCCAAAAACTAACGGTATTGAATGCCTGTGTCTATGAGATGATTTTTTTCTATTTTCATGCCAAGGAACAAGACATGGATTAAGACTGAAGATACTCATCGTAACAAGTACGTAAATTACAGTAGTCCAACGTATCTCTACCACGTCTGCTTCTGTTAAAACAGATTCATCTACTGCCAGTAGAATGATTAACTCACTAACACACCACGCTGTTTTGTTAACACCTGTGCTTGTAACATCTCAATCTTTTCCAACCAGCTCCAGCACAACTAGACTGATACCTCCATCTGCAGGACCAGTGACAGCTGCCAACAGAATTGCACAAGTACTACAACTTTTTTTCAGCAGACTGACACCCAGTTATAAGAAGCTCTGTATCATCTGTCCAAGCAATAACCTGAGGAAGGAGCCAAAACACTGGAGAAGATTCGAAAGCCAAAACAAAAGTATGGAACAACAGCTACACTACGAGCTCAATGTACCCAAAAGCAGTAGTAATGGACTAGAATAAAATCTTGTTTCCTTGAAGAAACTGCTTCAATTCCAGGCTAACTTCCAGAAGTAGATGAAAGCATTCAGCTCTGTGTTTGGTGATCCATTTGAAGAATGAGGTTTAGATAGTACATTTGGCCTCCAGATGTTGATGATGACAAAGAATGAATGACTCGAAATAATTTTCACAAATAACTTTCATACTTTTAAATTTACATGTAATATTTCAGAAACTGCTTTATGTATGCTGATGACTTTTTTTTGCTTTGCAATAATCACATGATTTTTTTTGTATTCAAACATTGAAAATAGTGTGTTCCCTCTTTGAATGTCATATTCAGGTTGTAAAATCTGGTGACCTTTTCGGTCATATCATGTCCATTGAAATACTGGATGGCGGATAAATTGATATTTAATTTTGATTTGTTTACACATTGCTATAATTTCACATTCACTTGGTACACCAGGCTTTATTACCAAAACGTGAAATAATGACTTACATGCATTCATGATCATATCTTATCATCAAACGATTACCTAAAGTGTCAAACATGAAACTTAAAGACCTTATTAGAAACTTCTACACTGTTTTGGAAAAGTGGCAAAGGCCAGCTGATGAGAACCCTCGGCAGGGGCAAAACAGGTATTCCTCTCTTCTCTTTCATATTAATGAAATCTACTTATCCGAGGAAAAAAACCCACACAACAAATAATCCACTATTTAGCATAACTGCTCTTTTAAAACTTATCTGACCATTAAAATTCCCAAATGACCTCTACAAGTCGACCACTATTGATCAGTTACAAACCAATTTCGTATTTTGTGGCACTGCATGAGTTGGCCTTATTTTCTGTTCTAAAATCATCACTCTCTTGACTTGTTTCTTTTTGAAGATACAGGTAAATTTTCATACAGCTCGTAGAAAAAAGGTTTTTTCAATATTCATAAATTAAACATGGCGTAAGTCTTAGAAATTACTGAACACATTACTTAGATTTCATCTTTCAGACTTTTACAAAACATTTTTGTATTCAGGAATAAAACCAAGAACATTTTTATTAAAGGAAAGAAGAAACCTGAACAAATCAAATTATTGTTTCTAGTTTTATTTTGTATTTCATTTTGAAATTAATAGTTTGAAGTTGTGTAGTAATTAGGAGGAGCGCTTGAATGGATTCAGGAGGAACCCTTGAATGGATTTCTATGTCCTAGGGTTTTTGAAAGGACAATCTGCTTTCAGTAAGAACTTATATACAAAATACCTGTGTTTATTTTTCCATTAGAGGACGCCTGTGTGGTTTTTTTTTAGTTTTTAAACTAACACGTCCTAGTTTCAAAACAGTGCATGCTTTATACCTCAGAATGAAGACAGTCTGTATAGCATGTAAAAAGTGTACTAGTCGATCAAGATCAGACCGCCTAACAAAGTAAAATTCAGTTCTTTTCAGCACACTTTTTTAGATTTGAATTGTTGACAGACTACATGATTATACTAACCACGTAAAAGTTTAAAAAATGTGTATTACGGCTTAGAATTGTAAAATTCTACTGTAAAAAATCAAAACTTGATGTCTGAGTACAGAAGTTTCAATCTTTTAAAAGAGTCTTGCATAATGACGAATAATGATGATTTTGGAAATGCTCAAAATGCTATAGAAAAAAAAGTCATCATGTTTAGTGTATCTATGTAAGCTCACATGTTTTCAAACCCTAGGATGAGTTATTAATATTTACAATCTGATTTAAAGAAAAGTCTCAGACAAAGAACATCTTCCCTAGTATTTCTGAAACCTATGAATTTAGTTGGCTAAAATTGCTGAATGAAGCTCAGCCAATTAGATAAGTTGTTTCAAAAGTTTTCTCTGAACATCTTTCAAAATGGGATCATATAGCAACACTTACCTTATTACCTTGATAGTCTTATGGGATAGGGGAAAATGACTTTAGTAAGAATGAAAACTGAAAATCTGTTGGTCTATCAAGCTTTCAAAACTTAACAGCTACATTTCGTGAGGCTAACAGAAATGTTAGATAAAGGTTAACATTGCAGGCCAATGTTAGATCCACATTTGATTGATTGAATAATGTTAATTGTTATTTCAGTCATATAACTGCTTCAGATAGCTTATTTCTGGATGTTGGGCTTTAGTAGTACTAGCCTAGGGCTCTGAATTGTCTTGCCTTGGGACACTTTGGCCAATTAGACTGGGACCTACGAGTAGGCAATCAAATGATAAGTCCTACACTATACTGGTTAGCCATGCAGGACCTAATATCCACAATTAGATGGAAGTTAATTTTTGTAAGATTGTTCAGGTTAGTCTACGTCGGCCATCTATGCATAACTTTACTATTTGTTTTTAATTAAATATGGTAATCAAATGGATGCCATTTCATTATCTATTCCTTTCCAATATGACAAGTTTAAGGCACTTTAACTCTTTCACTACTAAACAAATTTAATTGCATTGTCTCAAAGGCAAGATCAAGAAACAGTTGGGTCATAATCTACAATACAGCCGTGAAGAGTGGAGATCAGAGATCAGACTGCATGCTCTATACAGTCTGATCTCGATCTAAACTGTCCACAAAAACTTCTGATGTTGTTTATACTACTGAAAGAGTTAAATGCATCTGCAGACAACAGAAAATGATAACTTGAAATGAACTGAAGTTCACTCATATGATTAAAAAGAATATTTGAACAGGAGATACAGTATAAGTATCCCCTTCATCTTCACAAGCCAAAGCTGACGATTCACTACGCTACTCTACCCTTGGCGGATCGAGCTTGATTTTTACATTCCTACATACGCTTTTTCATTGGATGCAGCCAGCTCTAACTGCAACGAATGAAACTGCTTGATAAAAATAGAACAAGGTCGCTACCTTTCGAATAGAAGGTAAACATGGAAACTCACGTGGATATCTGCTTATCGCTTCATGTGTATTCGTAAGCGGTTTGTAAAACGATATTTCATTGGCTTTTAGAAATATGATGTAAAGGGGGTAATAACCAGCATCCAATAGAGGGCGTATCGCAGGAATCTCGAAATCGGGCTCAATCAGCCAAGATAAGATCCATGTAGTGATCGTAAAGGTTTATTCCCCGAACGCCTACTCCTATGAAATAACATAGGGTGTGAAATGGGGATTAGGGGGGTCTACTTGGGGAATAGTTATGATGATACCCTACAGGTAAATAACATCTATTTAAAAATGAAAATTAATTCATTTAATTTCATTTAACTTTATTCATAAGAAGAATAAAAAAAAAAAATGGTTTCAGCTAATTATTACATGATCATTATATCTTGAATTTGAGAGAAAGAATTACCACTTAGATGCCAGCATTTATTAGGACACTTATAGAAGTAAACAGTGTGATAAAGGCAGTCACTGCTCAATATGAGCAACGACTACATTATCATACTGATTTCTTCTTAATGGAAACTAATTATTTATAACTGTATTTTCTTTTTTCAAATTGATTGAGATATATGCTTTATAGCATAGGGACAGCATTATAAGAAAACAGTGTGACAAGGAAGTCATTGCTGTTGTAAGCAATAAATATTTTATAGTATAGGGACAGCATTGTAAGAAAACAGTGTGACAAGGAAGTCATTGCTGTTGTAAGCAATAAATGTTTTATAGTATAGGGATAGCATTGTAAGAAAACAGTGTGACAAGGAAGTCATGGCTGATATAAGCAATAATTACTCATCATCCTGTTTAAATTTCAAATGAATGAATGATTGAATTTATTCCTCTTTCAACAAAATGGAGCATACAAAGTACGAAAAGAAAACAATGTGACAAAAGAAATTGCTCTTATGAGTAATAGTTACTGCCAGGTTGTTTCCTTTTTAACTCGTTACGAAACGGTATGATTTAAGATTTGTTCAAAGGAGTGTAAAAAGTAACAATGTGACAAATGAGAACATATCCCAGTATGAGCAATTAGTTCTTTATCATGCAGATTTCCTTTCGAGGAAAATTGTACAACATATAGATTTAAACAACGTGACAAAGAAAGTAATTTGGCCATAATTTAGTTCTTTAGTTCTTTACCAAACAGCACAGCATCAGTTTTATTAAAAGTTTATCTTATTTGTTTCAACTCTCCACCAGTCCACAAAATTTAGATTTGTTCCATTTGAAATCATTTGCAGACAAGTTGATGCTAATTCAAATGATTCAATCATCAAGTTTAGAAAACATTGAAGAGAAGGAAGATTTTTGTTTTTTTTTTCTTTTTCCTACAATGTTATCAAAAGGTTTTCTCTTCAGAAAATTCAAGTCTGTGGTACACAGTTAATCAAACATCAAAGCTCATTAAATGGAATTATCCATAAAGGTTTAGAAAACAGTGATGGACCAGGAGAAAATGGTTTTATCTCCTTTTCCCATGATGTTTTCAAACGGCTTTTAAGACAATTATAATTATCAGTGCCCCTCAGTAGGCCCCGTAATCCCCCCTCCTATATAGGTGTTAATTAAATCTGGTAGGCGTTCAGAGAACACACCATCGTAAACTTGGCACGCGAAGATGTATCAGTTTACATCAATCTGTGGGATAGACCAGTATACAACATACCGGTGTGTGGTCATGTCATCTGACATCTGGATCTTGAGAAAATTTTGATAAGGGTTTATTCTAACACTTAAAAGTGTAAATACCAAACACTCTGTATCAATAATCCCGAAGGAAATTGAAAACATTATGAGACAAACCTCTGGTAAACAGTGTTTTAAAGAAATAGGCAATTGAAAGCATTATGAGACAAAGACAAAATTCTGGTGAACAATATACAGGCCAAAATTTTGTTCTCTTGCCAAGAGTTCAACAAGGAGGTGCAAAAATTTCATTATTGCACGCATATGTAAGTAAGTTTGATAAAATTTGTATATTTTTGCTAAAACTAGTTGACAATTGTAGGCCTTAACAGTTTGTTTTTACAGAATTATCATGATCATTTGTCCTTCAGGCAAAAAACTGTCTTACTTTATATCTTTTTTTAATCTTACTCATCAGTCACAGAAGTGTTTTATATATTTGGCAAATAATTTTTACTTATATAAATACATCTTGGTTTATTTTCAACATGTTTGTACTTTCTAGTATGTTTTCATGTAGCTACATGTACCATTCTGCTATAAGAAATGTCAAATGTTTGAATGATTTTAAAAGCTTTAGAAGGATCTTAGATTTCTGAAGAAATATACAAATGAAAATTAGACACACTTTTTATATAGAACCATGATTATCAGAAACTTCCTCAGTTTATACTGATGTTATTATTTTTTTTAAGATCGTATCTGGTGCACTAGTATTTTGATCTAAACCAGATACATTTATGTGTGCATGTTTGCACACTAACCATCCTTCTTCAAGTTTTAGCTAGTACACAACAATTTCACTTTTTTAAAACAATGTATACTTGGATCATATCCAATACAGAAGTGAAATGACAATTGCTGTACAGCACACTGGGTAGAACAACTTCAAGTTCCCTTGTCCTTACTCAATTTATTTATTGTTTTTTATTATATAGATCTACATATATTACATGTGATAAAAGGTTTTAATTTTTTGTATCAAATTTTAGCTTGAAACTATTCAACGAATCCGCTTTTCAGGACTTTCGGTCCTTTGATTTTTCTCTAGGAGAACACTTGTTCTGTGTCAAGGCGATGTCTAGGGGATAAGTGGCAATTTTATGAATGATCTACTGTATGACAAATTCAGGAGGTTGTACGTTCAAAATACTTAGGGTGCCTTATTAACTTTTTTTTATCAATTTTACCACAGACATGCGTGTTTACATACCTATGGCTGCCTGTATGGCTGCCTGTATTCACAACGCAGAACTTTGCGTAAAAAAAATGCTAAGATTTAGATTAAAAAAAAAAACTTTCATGCCTACACGAATGATCTTGTGTGTCTGAGATACTAGTAGTTACTGTCTGCGAAAGGAAGTCAAACGTGAAAGGCTTAAGCATTTATGATTGCCCAGTCATCTCTTTACCATCTTTCCCATTTTCGGCGCTTCACGCCTCATGTAGTATTTTGGTATTGGTTTTCTGTACACTTATTTTGGGCTACGACCGCACCTGGTCGCTATAAGCCTATTCACGTAGAAGGAGCACTATTCAGTTAATCAGCCACTTTAGTCTTTTTGTGTAGTCCGAATCAAATCGAAAGCATTTACAGACAGGACATTTTCAATGTGGCTCAAATGGTGCAAATTTTCTTTGATCGGGTATAAAACATTGTGGGAATAGGAGAAACGGCTGGTAAGCAGCATTTCCTTCGTTCCCCACGATGTTTTCAAAAGGTTTCTGTCCAAAGGGCGTTTAAACCCAGAATTATTTAGTAAAATTAGGACCAGATTATGCAGGCCTTACCTTAAATCTGCACCGGGTATTCATGTCGTCGACGTTCATTTTACTAACCAATGCACCTTCCATGCCGTACTCCCGTTCAAGAGGAGCAAGATGAGTGTACCAGTCCGGGAAAGGTTCTGCAATGGATATGAGTGAAACTCTGATAAAAAGGATTTCAGACATTGCCTTGATGTGTTACGCCACCTAAGGTATCATATGATTATGGGCTCATAAAATCTATATTGTGTGAGAACAGACTGAACAGTAAGGTAAAACGGTCCTTAAACATACAGAAATATTTCATCTAGCAAAAACATTTTACTCATGTCAGCCTATCATCAAACTGCGAAAAGAAAACAAATTGGTCCATCCAGGAATCGAACCAAACGCCCCCCTCCCTAAGTGCTCCACTCACAGAGCTGCCGGGGCTCAATCCTCCTTAGGAAGAGAGAGTGATAAAAAAAAGAAAAATAAGAAATATCTTCAAAAAAATAAAGCTGATGTAAATTTGCCTTAATATAAACTTGTCTACATTTTAAACCAATCACAATTTTCGAAGTATTCATTGGGTATCAGTAGCAAAAAGTAGGTCAAAAGCCAGCGTATTAAGCTACGACGAAAACAAAGTACCTCCGACAATCCCGGATCCTCTTCCAATTTGTTTCTTTGTCCACATCGCAGAATCGAGAGGCGACCCCATGGCATCGTCCAGTGAACTGTCCCAGTACGGAAGAGTCAGGTTTGGGTTCTTGTCTCGGAGGGCGTTTTCAAAACTGTAACACATTTCATTTACTCTTTACCAAGCATTCTCTGGTTTTCACGACACTAGGAAAGAAGGCTTCTTCCTCTGGGTCGCAAAACCAAGGTAAAGGTTTAAAGTCATGAGAAAACTTGCGTTTGGAAAACCATAACGCTGATGGACGATATTGCTTTTATCTTTTTTCAAAAACCTTTCTGCTTCTTTAAACCAAATCCTCAATAGAAAAGTCGACTGTATGGCATTATACAAATACACATTTTTCTAATTTGGCCATTGTGTGTACATTCTAGCTACATTTCTAAGTGACCAACGTTACTTTGAATTTCGAACTAAAACAAATCTTTACTGAATTAAACGCTACCTGGTGCGATTCATTCAGATATGATCAGCAGTTTAGAGAAATCAGGAGCTAAAACAGGCCTGAAACCCCCCTCGAACGTACTGACGTAAGCCATTTTCTCCATTGCTACTTTAAAGCACGTATTACTATAATTCCCCCCAAAATTGACAGGTCGATTCTCAGAAAAATATGACATGCGCAGACAACGTGTCTTGTAGTGAAATTGTACTAAAGGTTTGAGTTATTTTGGGGCTTCCTTTCCAAAGAGGCAATCCAACGCTTATTTAACCCTTTATCAAACAATCTCGGGTTTTCACGATCCCGAAAAAGCAGCCTTCTTAAACATTGTGGGAAAAGGAAAGATGCTGCTAACCGGCATTTTCTTCTTTTCCCACAGTTTTTTACCCTCCCAAACACAAAGTTCGATTTTTGAATCACATTCATTTTGTCATCTGCAAATGCTTCCAATTTGGACTAGTCTAAAATTATGTCATTTAGTAAAGAGTTAATTAATAACTAAACCCTTAAAAACTTGTTGGAAAGGCAAAAAATATTTGAGCCATGCGCTGATAAAAGGTGCTTTAATACATTGTGTACTGACTGATACCAGGCGAGTTACATCCAAACTATGATTCAATGAATTCCATTTTCGAACAATCAACTAAATCCCTGAGGTAGACTGATCCAATTAAATGCAGAAAATTTATCAATAGCAAAACGTTACGATCAAGTAAGGCGCTCGAAGGCTGATCTGTGTCGATACTGTTCGTGGATGTATTAAACCTCCTTTTCACAAAGCCTGACTAATTTTATTTCGTGTTGGTATTAATTTTTACATTCTTTTTATGATGCAATGCAATCAGAGCCCAAGATAAGAGGGAGTGATGGTATTCTAAATCCATTATTTCTCTTCCAAACCCTATGCTATGGGTACTCATTAGAATCGTCTCGATGAGACGATTCTAATGAATACCAATAACATAGGGTTTAGTAGAGAACAACTTATATTTTCATGTATGAAGTCAAAATCTCACCCTCTATCGGGAGCTCTGGTAATTTTTAGAAAAATTTCAATACCTTAATATGAATAATCTATGCCAGGGAAGAAATGCTGGTCCTCCATGTGCGCCATCACTTGCTACCCTATGAAGCGTGGCATACTCTGCAATTGTACCATCCTGTAGAGTAAGAAATAGTCCAATAGATATCTTAATTCGATTCTTGCTCTTGGCACCAGTGTTATGGGAATGCTAGTGAGGAGGCCTAGCACTGGTACAAGCTAGGGTAGACATGGTTATTGTTTTGACTTCTTTCCTTTTGACCATTTTAGCTGCTAAGCCGGACTTACTGACCTTTTGCAAATATTGTAGATTCAAGATCAACTACATGTAGCGCAGAACGTGCAGTCTGATCTTGAATCTAGACTGTCCGATGAGAAAATATTTTTCTGCAAAATGAAAGGTTGAAATAGCATTATTGGCGTTTTCACTGTCGGCTTAATGCAAAAAGTGTCGACCTAAGTCCGCCTGTGCAAAGTGTGGCAAACATTTAACCCAGCTATGTCACTGTGGCCAACATATGTCACCGTGGTCAATATACGTCACTGTGGCCAACATACAACTATGTCACTATGGCCAACATGTGTCACTAAGGTCAACATGTGTCACTGTGGTCAACATATGTCACCGTGGTCAACATGCGTCACTATGGCCAACATGCGTCACTGTGGCCAACATGCGTCACTGTGGCCAACATGTGTTACTGTGGTCATCATGTGTCACTGTGGTCAACATATGTTACTGTGACCAATATATATCACTGTGGCAATCATATGTCTCTCTGGCAACCATATGTCAATGTGGTCAACATATGTTAACGTGGTCAACATACATACATGTATATATCTCCGTGGTCAACATAATTATGTCACAGTGGCAAACATATGTCACTATGGCCAACATACGTCACTGTGGCCAACATACAACTATGTCACTATGGCCAACATGTGTCACTAAGGTCAACATGCGTCACTGTGGTCAACATGCGTCACTGTGGCCAACATGCGTTACTGTGGTCATCATGTGTCACTGTGGTCAACATATGTTACTGTGACCAATATATATCACTGTGGCCATCATATGTCTCTCTGGCAACCATATGTCAATGTGGTCAACATATGTTAACGTGGTCAACATACATACATGTATATATCTCCGTGGTCAACATAATTATGTCACAGTGGCAAACATATGTCACTATGGCCAACATATGTCACCGTGGCCAACATATATCGCTGTGGGCAACATATGTCACGTCGTCAACATATGTCACTGTGGCTTACGTGCATATCACTATGGCCGACATAATTATGTCATCGTTGCCGACATGTGTCATCGTGACCAACATATGTCACCGTGGTCAACATACGACACTGTGGCCAACATACATGTATGTCACTATGGCCAACATATATCACTGAGGCCAATATACGTTACTGTGGCCGGCTACCGTCATAGTGGTCACCACAGTGGTCAACATGATTTTATGTCACCATATCAAGCAAGTAATCACAATAAAAAATGGTCCATAGAACCGATTTCGTCAAACAACTGAGTCATGTAGTAGATTGGTCCTTTGACATGCAGAAAATTTACCTAATGCGAAATGTGTCGACCTAAGTCAGACTTTTCGAAAATGTATTAAACCTCCCCCTTTTTTTTAACTTAGACTTTGTATAATATTTATGTATAAAAAGTTACACATTCACAGAGATATACACAGGCAGTGACCCATAAAGATGCAATGTAAGACGGGCAAACAAAGATGAGACACAGAAATCGGTCAGATGGAAAATTTTACCTGTGTCCTGCTAAATAACTAAACTCTTTACCTAAAGACAAAATTTTACACTTGTCCAAATTCAAAGCACTTGCAGACGACAAATTTAACGTTAATCAAAAATTGAAACTTGTTTCCAGAAAACATTGTGGGAAAAGGAAAAACTGTTGTTAACCAGCATTTTCTACTTTTCCCATAATGTTTTCAAAAGGCTTCTATCTTAGGGTTGAAGAAACCAGGAATTGTTTGGTATAGGGTTAAATCGAACTTTTCAGCGCATAGTAACAAGGTACCAAAATTTTTCTACTTCGAACTTGTTTCTTGCAGTAAAATTTCTCCTTATCGGACGGTGTAGATTAAAGGTCAGACTGCACATTCTGTGCAGTCTGATCTTAATCTTCACTGTTCGCAAAAGGTCAGTCAAAGGGTTAACATACCTCAAACAACTCGTTCATAGCTTTATGAAAATCCTCTCTTTCCTCTTGAGACAGTGTCCGGTACTCTCGGCGCACCCTTCTCGGAGGTCGTGGAATGATTTTAAAAAGGTTGGATGAGTTGCTTCTTACTACAGATCTGGCTCGTCGAATGTCTCTCGCCTTCGTCGGAACTTCATATCGCCACAAAATCTAACGGTGAATGAGAGAACGTCATATTCTGTGAAAATGGAGATTTAATACACCTGCAAAAAGGTCGACTAGAATCAGCCCGTACAGTCTGTATACAGGGTAAACTGCGCCAAAAACTTTTTTTGCTATTTATAAAATATTTGCGTGCCTAAGGATCAGTCTACCCCATGAATTGGCCGCTTGTGAGACGAAGTGAATTTGATAAATTTATAATGATAACCAACATATACACCCTTTTTGCAAGAGCCTGGCTCATATAAGAATGGCTTAGACTGGTATAACCAGTAAGCTTTAAATACCCAGCCACATACTGAAAGAGAGACAGAGAGACAGAGAGACAGAGAGAGAGAGAGAGACAGACAGACAGACAGAAGACAGAGACAGAGAGAGAGAGACAGACAGAGAGACAGAGAGAGAGAGAGAGAGAGAGAGAGAGAGAGAGAGACACACACACACAGAGACAGACAGAGAGATAGAAATTAAAAACGCTGTTAAGACTTGAACGTGGATAAAATCGCTCAGCTGTGCAAAAACAAAATAGCCAATGATAGAAAGACGCAAGAGATTTGCGCCTACTTAAAACGGGAAAAGACAACAACGATTGATAGGAAGGTCTCTGATTCATGAAAAGCGTTTTCTATCTAACGTAAGCTGTTCAATCTTGCATTTCTTGGTAGATTAAATTGACGGTATCGGAGTAAAACGCCGTTTTAACAACTAAAGTCATATCACGGCTGTCAGTGCATCTATGTATGTGTTTCCTGGGTTTCTCATACCGGTAGGCCTATTGACACAACTTTCTTTCCAAGCCATTAACTGCTTTTCTTCCAAGATTCAGAGATGAGAACCAAAATTCCATGGAAAGATTTGCCTCAACCGAGTATCGAGTGCTACCACTGAGCTATCCGGCCGGGCTCATTTTTTTGAAATTCAACCCTTTCCCAAACAATCCCTGGTTTTTACGGGTCTGGAATTGTAGCCTTTTGAAAACATTGTGGGAAAAGGAGAATGTGCTGGTAACCAGCATTTTCTCCTTTTCCTACAATGTTTTCTACCCTATCATAGACAGAAATCATCTTTTCAGCAAGATTTGAATTGTCGTCTGCAAATGCTTTCAATTTGGTCTGGTCCAAAAGTTTGTCGTTTGGCAAAGTAATCTGCATAAAACAAATTATGATTAAGTAGTCATTAATGTTTTTTATTTAATAAATGGCGGATGAATACCATAGCTTTGCATTCTGACCAATCGAATCGCAATTGAATAAGAACATTTATTTTATGCTTTCCAGTAGGATATCAAGAAACAGCAGTAAAAGTATTTTTCGATATTTCACGGATACGACCAGTGAAAATACCGATTTTCATGTCCTTAATACCTAGGTAAATTGTGCGTGCCTCACAACCAGATGGAAATATGTCGTCATTTAACTTACATTTACCTCGCTTGACGTACCATTGTAATGCGTTGCTATGCGGATGGGGTATGCCACGGGAAATAACAGAAAAGGAATGTACTGGGATAAGAAAGGGTTAAGAGCTTGACATAAATAGAATACTTGTTTTTATCGTTGAAAAATCGAAATTTATATCATCCCTTGGACATCAACTGTAATATTTCCCCTGCATCACCCGTGAAAATATTATCGATAATGTTCACGAGATGAAATAGATTGCGATCTTTCACACCCCCCCCCCCCCCCCCCGCCAAAAAAAACCCCAAAATCATCTATGTCTTGAAGAATACTATTACTGGTTCTATTATAACCCGCATTTTCTCTTTTACCCACACGATGTTTTCTGTGATTTCAACAACATTGTATGAGCTAAACTTTATTTCTCGTGTTCAAATGCAAACAATTTCGTTGTCTGGCAAAAGGTAAATCCCTTACCACTTGCAAAATTTTTGGAATTATCCAATTTGAAAGCATTTGCAGACAGAATATCAGTTATGGCTCAAATTTCGTAGGTTATTGCTGAAAGTTAAAAAATATTGTAGGAAAATAAGAAAAGGCTGGTTTTCAGCATTTACCACAATATTTTCAGTGGGCAGTGTGAAAGGTTAAGAGTAAATAACTGTTTATGCACCTGTTGCAGACACGTGATCTGAGATTGTTCCGGTGACACCGGCGTTCCTTCATAAGACTTCATGCACACTTCCATGGCGCTTGGAAGGTGTAACAAGACATTCTTTTTGTCACTGTACCCTCGGGAGAGATCCATTTTTGCAAGAAGTGGACCTGCAAAATTGTGCGTCTTTCTGTCATACAATTGCTCAACTTAATTACTATACACATACGACTTAACCCTTTCCCAAACAATCCCTGGTTTTTACGGGTCATGAATATTTCCCAAACAATCCCTGGTTTTTACGGGTCATGAATATTTCCCAAACAATCCCTGGTTTTTACGGGTCATGAATATTTCCCAAACAATCCCTGGTTTTTACGGGTCATGAATAGAAGCCTTTTGAAAATAATGTGGGAAAAGGAGAAAATGCTGGTAACCAGCATTTTCTCCTTTTCCCACAATGTTTTCTAACCTATCATATAGAAAAATCATCTTTTTAGCAACTGTTCATTTGTCATCTGCAAAATGCATTCAATTTGGTCTGGTCCAAAATTTGCCGTTTGGGACAGGGTTAAAATGCCGCTTCAGTTGTTTCTTGGTCTACCGTTTTCTTTATTTTTCATGTCTCGAAATATTTCAGTTGCTTCTTGTCCCATAATTTTCCGAATTTATTTGTAGTCCACAAGATCTCCAATGATAAACTATTATAAAAATACTTTTTGGCTAATAAATTTTCAATTTTATCTAGTCCCACAATCCTGTCAATGACTTCTTATCCCGCGATCTTATGTATTCTTTAATTTTTTCGAGTATCAAATGTCAGTTTGCCTGTATGTATGTTTATTTGCATGTCTGCCAGTCTGTATTTTTTTATGTATCTATGTATCTTGTAGTCATTATGTGTTTCTCTCTGTGTCCATCTATATATCTATCTTTTGTCATTCTGTGTTTTCCTAGTTTGTGTAATTCTTATTTGTGCGAGTGTGCCAGTCTTTCTGTCCTGATGTCTGCTTCACAATATCTTTTTCTGTCTCTCCACTCTCTCAGTCCGTCCCTATCCGTTTGTCTGTCTTTAATGATGTATGTATGTCTGTATGTCTGTATGTATGTATGTATGTATGTATCTCTTCCTCTCTCTCTCTCTCTCTCTCTCTCTCTCTCTCTTAACTATGTATCCCTGCATGCCACTAAGGGCTAGAAATCTCACCTTCCACAATATTTTAATAGATAAATGAAACATTATGGAGAAACTTAACCTCTTTACTGAATTTTGAGCTGGAACACTCTATTGGCTCAAAGCTTCTTGTTTTTGTTTTAGATCACCTGAGCACAACGTGCTCAAGGGAAGCTTTTAGGATCACCCGGTGTCCGTCGTGCGTCGTCCGTCGTCAACAATTCTTTAAACATCAACCAAAACCATTTGGTCAATTTGGACCAAACTTAGCTGGAATCTTTTCTTTTGCTTAAAGGTGTTTGACCCCCAGTAAATCGATGTTAGTAGATTTCAAATATACGGAGACAATTTTCTCCTTTGAAAGACTCCATTTTCTCCCCCTGAAAATAGCGCCGAGACTTTTGCACCTGGAAAATTGTCCCTTTTAAAAACCACTAGCTTAAATTATTATCTCCTCCCTAGGAAGAAAATTGTCCCTTTGGAAAGCTGCCTCATACTTTAGCTATGAGCATTAACCCATTACCACATGACAAAGTTTTTAGCCCCTTCCAAATCCAAAGCATATGCAGGTGCAAAATTTAACGTTTGCTATAATAGTGGAAAATGTACTAAAAGGGTTGAAAACATTGTGGGAAAAGGAGAAAATGCTGGTTACCAGCATTTTCTTCTTTTCCCTTAATTTTTTCAAAAGGCTTCTTTTCCAGGAGCGTCAAAATTAGGGATTATGTGGTAATGGGTTAAGGTAGTAGACCCCCAACGCTTCTAGTGCAATATAGAATAAAATTTCTTCTTAGCTGATAAATTACTTTTTTGCACTTTACCGGTATTAACCGACAAAAAGTCCTTTGGTGTTTATCTTGAAATTATTTTTGATACGTTTGTTAGTTTCCTGAAAAGGGAGATAATTATCATTTCCCTTTGTAAGGAGAATGTAGTGGTTTTAGACTGATTTATAAATGACATTTCTAAGAAGAAAAAAAGAGAGGAAAAAGTGGCTCGGTAAAAGTAGTACAGTAATGCTCGTTCTTTTACATAGGAAATTTTGTTGGATAATATTAACGTTATTATAGTGGAACTAGTTGTTTTGCATTAGGGCACTAATACCTTCATTTTATTTACAACTCTTTTCAACTATGGTGTATTTTTTTGACAGTGTACGCAATCCTCGCAAGCCTTTAGAAAACATTGTGGAAGAAGAAGAAAATCCTGGTAACCAGCATTTTCCAACAATGTTTTCTACCCTTTTACTACATTTGCGTAAAAAGTCGTCTCGGTAACCCTTGGTAACCAGCATTTTCTCCTTTTCCCACAATGTTTTCTACCCTTCACAAAACAATTTTCAAATTTTCAGTCGCTGTCATTTTGTCGTCTGCAAATGCTTGCGATTTGGACAAGCCTAAACTATTGTCGTTTGGTAATGAATAAAGGATTGAAATAGGATTTTTTCGCGATAAGCTTGCTCTTGGTGACTCAAAGAACAGAACGGTAGAACAGTTGAACGCAAATGCATTTTTCAAGAGTAACTTCGCTGAACATGTTTTTATCTCAAATTTTCCTTGGCGAGTCCATCCCATTTCAACGGCAGAGACATCAATGGTATATGCATTTTGATATTTCGCCCTGTTTGGTGTGTTTTGACAGGCTTTAATTTTTCTCAAAGAATGAAAATTTCAAAATTCGATAATAATAGATAACATAGATTGTATTGTATTTGCAACGATTGCTTTGTACTCCCTACAGTACTCGATCCTCTACAGATATAGTGCCTCTGAAAGAGCGTTAAGGTGTTGTTTGATTTGAGAAAGACATAGCAAGAACCATTATTTAACCCTTTACCACACGACAAAATTTTAGACTGGTTCAAATTGAAAGCATTTGCAGACGACAAAATAAAGGTGACTGAAAAATTGAAATTTGATCTGAGATGGGTAGAAAACACTGTGGGAGAAGGAGAAAATGCTGGTTACCAGCATTTTCTCCTTTTTCCACAGTGTTTTCAAAAGGCTTCTTTCTCAGGGGCGTCAAAAGTAGGGATTGTGTGGTAATGGTTTAAACACAAGCGTCATACGTATATAAATTATGAATCAAAAGGACTTACTGCTATTTCGTCAGGAAAAAAGAGACTAACACATGCCAATATTAATAAATAACCCGACAGTTTAATATTTTACCTACCTTTGTAAAGATGTTGCACAAGTTCAGATACTTTATCAACTTTTCTAGACACCGTGTACATCGTGGTGTTACAGTTAAACCTGCCTGCCTTTATACCACTAAGCAAGTTGTTAATTCTATTTACCCTCTGTAATAAAATCTTAATTCTTATGTCTGTCAGGGAAGAACAATCACCCACAAAAAACAACGTGGTAAATACCACGATGCAGAAAAGCAGTCTATCCATGGTGCATATCCCTGCAATGGCAACGTGCACGCGCTACTTTGTATTATATTATGCTGTAGGTAAACCGGCTACCGTAATACCTTTCTGTGGCCGCGCCACTAGAAACGAATCTTTATCGGCTTATAAATATGTGACCCATCACGCAAAAAGGGACCTTCTGGCAACTGCAAAAAATATCAACCCCGGTCAGCCTGCGCAATTCGCGCAGCCTGACCAGGGTTGACACTTTTCGTATTAATGACATTTTCTGTATGAAAAGTGGTCATTGTACCTTGTTATACAATCATCTTTGAATTATCAACTAAAACTGAACTGCACTACCGTTGATCTGTTTTTATCTCATCGATGTACAGAATTCCCAGATGGTCCCTTTTTGCGTGATGGGTAATATATAAATAAGGTCGAAAAGAAGTTAACCGTTTGCCACGCCACAAGTTCTAGAGTCGTTGACATTGGAAGAAAAGGAAAACAAAATAATATGAAAATAATACAGATAAGCCTAAGTTATCAAGTAGGGTAGAAAACATTGTGCTTTTTAACGTCCGTTCCTTCGAGGTCAATTAATACCTATCCTGCTAAATAACTAAAATCAAATTCTAATTAGAATTTAGATTCTAAAATATCGCTATTTAAAAGTTGTAAGTTTTGGGAAATGATATTTCCTTATCGGACGCTGCAGATCCATGATCAGACTGCACGTTCTGTGCAGTCTGATCTTGTTTTGCACAGTCAGCAAAAGGTCATTGGGTCGCGCTTAGCAGCCTAAGGGTTAATTGTGTGGTAAATTATTAAAAATTAACTGTTTTACAAACCGAGAAAAAGTAGTTTTTGTCCAAAAAACAAAAACCTTTGTGGACAATAGTTTAACCCATTACAACACAATCCCTACTTTTGACGACCCCGAGAAAGAAGCCTTTGGAAAACATGTCGGAAAAGCAGAAAATACTGGTGCTAGTAACCATCATTTCCGCCTTTTTCCACAATGTTTTCTTCTCTTCACAAAACAGATTTCAAATTTTCCGTCACTTTTATGTTGTCGTCTGCTAATGCTTTCGTTTCTCACAAACCTAAAATATTGTCGTTTAATAATGAGTTAAATCAGATGACTCAAATAATGGACTTTCTCTCCTATGATGAGGTAGAAAACACTATGGGGAAAGGAAAAGTTGCTAGGTGCGAGCGTCTTTTCCTTTTCCCACATTCTTTTAAAGTGCGTCCTCCTGAAGGTCGCTAAAGATGTGGATTGTTTGGTATATGGTAAGGTGGTGACAGAAGAATAAATAAATTTTATCACTTCATTATGAAAAGCTTTGCTGTGTCGGAATATAACCTTAGTTCCCTTCTGATTACATGCAATTTACAGGGTGTCTCACAAGTCGTGAACCCCAGCATCCTGGTTTTCATTTTTCTTTCCATGTATCAGAGTTCATACTGATTTTTTTTTTCGTTCATCCAGATTTTATCATTACTAACAAACTAACATCACGAGAAGGAGTTGAATCGTTTTTATTATGATTATTGTCCATAAAGGTGTTTTTGAGTTAGAAAAAAGGTGTGTGCAGTTTTTTTTAATGGAAACGTTGATGATGCACGACTTATTGGATACCCTATATATTTTAGAACTAACTTGTCTGAAAGTGCTTAAAGGTTATGTCAAGATTTAGTACAAGCGACGGCATATCTTTTGGTCTATTTTTTCTTTTCGAATTTCATATATTTTATAAATTACATTTTGAAACCAAAGAAGACTGTATCAAGAACCCTGGGGTCGAAGCAATTCTCATAAACAGCATTTCTCTTTTTTTCCCATTTTTTGAAAAGCATATGAAAAAAAAATCAATAGCATTCGACTTATATAAGTCCTATATCTTTTTCTTTTCTAAAGGAAGGTTTTGTTTTCCAAATGAAACCATCTATTTACCATTTACCCGAGATGTGAAAAATGAAATCTTAACCTTTCTAAAATAAGTCTAATGCGACTTCTAAGCCAATGTTACAAAAACCCAACAGTGCTACTGAACTTCTTTCTTTTCGACAGATACTATCTCCTTATAAGGCAGTGCAGATCCAAGATCAGGGCCCGTATTCACCAACCGTTCTTAAGAACTTTCTTTGTCTTATTCTCCAGAATTTTCTTCGTTTGTAAGTAACACATTCTCTGATTGGCTAGCCAATCAGAGGCTATGTTATTTACAAATTTAGAAAACCTTGGAGAATATGACTAGAAATATTCTCAAGAATGTTTGGTGAGTACGGGCCCTGATCTAAATCTATACAGTCCTCCAAAGGTCCTTTGGTCAAGCTTAGCGGCCTAAAGGTTTTAGCTTTTACGGAGGGTGTCAGACTTCCTTGCTTTTCTTTCATATTTAAACGAAAACTTAAAACGATTGCATTCTGTTTCTTTTCGACTTAGTGTTTGTATACCTTATCTAGAAATCTAACATGATTTTGGTACAACATCTATAGCGTAAATTCCCGGAAAGCAGCATTCTATTGACCTCTCCTTGTGTCTAGGGTAAATATTATTGTTATACATGATTGTATCAAGACCTACTTACCCCTAGGTTGCCAGTCACGTCATTTGGACATTCTGTTAACAGCGTAGGACATGATCAGGCTCTGCTAAACATGAGGTATGATTTTGGACCTATGCTATTCAGTATGGTGGCATTTGAACGGAGAACGCGGCTTCGATGTCGGAATCCGTCAAATTCAACCGCATTCTTTACCTTACTACTTACTAAGGAAGTAGAGGGTTAATCTAAATGAAAGTATACATATTGAACGAAATATCATATGTTTTGAAGTTCATTCATTGCAAGAGTGAAAATACAGGCAAACATGAACCGTGCTCTAACAAACGGGATTTAACGGATCTTAGTGAAGTATTATATCAAAATGGTCGTCACATTATTGTACATCTATAGAATTAAATTTGTCTAACGATTAAGTGAACATGCTGAAAATTAAGTAAGAACTATAGAGATCCAAGTCTGCTCGCTCATCCTGCGCTGACCTGGGTCGTTGCTTTTTAAAACTCATTACCTAACGACTAATTTTTAGATTTGTCCAAATTGAAAGCATTTGCAGACCACAAAATAAAAGTGACTGAAAATTTGAAATTTGTTTTGTGAAGGGTAGAAAACATTGTGGGAAAAGGAGAAAATGCTGGTTACCAGCATTTTCTCCTTTTCAACAATGTTTTTCGAAGGCTTCTTTCTCAGGGTCGTCAAAAGTAGGGATTGTGTAGTAAAGGATTAATGTATTAAGGCCTGTTTTCATAGAGTATGACTCATAGGTAAACATTTCCCTCTCTGATATTCTACTTTTTTTTTTATTTTACGCGCAGAATAAAACAAAGACAAAGAAACACAAATCTTGACAAGCTGGACAGTTTTGTGCTGTACCGGTCTTTCGAAACTATTTCTAAGGTAAGCCGATTATTGCTAACGCCGGATGAACGATGAAAGAGGCTTTACGAGGCGACACCTGGCGGAAGCGGTCAAGTTTACCATAGTATATTAGTGAATGTAGAAGGGGAGAGAGTGGGTAATAACTGGGGTTTAAAGACCGTAGGGCATCTGCGACAACCTTAATCCTGCATTTATCGGAACACACATGGAGTATGAGGATACTTTGAGATACATCTTTATTCCTTTTCGTCCAGTTTTTGTGGTATTTGTCGAAGACAATACCACTGTGAGTTAAAGATTGAATTTTAATTACCATGTATCTTATTTTGTGCAAAGCCGAAGGAAATAAACCCAGTTAAACTCATTTTCAAGCAAATGAGTTTTGCCACCATTTCGGTGGCACTCGGATATGTAATTTGAAATGACATATTCAATACATTGAGCGATACCATCGATCGTTGAGATACTTATTTCTGATTGAAAATAGAATCTCTCGCTCATAGCCTTTTGTTGGCGCAATGATACAAATTTGCCAACTGACCCTGGCCTTTTTCGTTCCAAAACCAGTTCGTTCCACGGCTTGTTCGTCCTATGATTGCACGCTACTCCATTTGATTGCTCATGAATATTTATAGATCGAGGTAAGTGATTGAAATGTTAGAAATTAAATGTAAAAGGCTAGAGATATTTCAAAAATTACAGTTTTCAGGAACAAACTTAATTTTGTTCGATATATCAACAGGATTTTTCTCTCTATTCGACATGCATCCTACTTTCAAGGGGCGGTACTCCTGCTTCCTCCTAATGATCAAAGGGAGACCACTTATACAAAAATAAACCAAACTTTGTCATGAGTACTCTCCCTTCAACCGAAAAGGTATTCATTTGCTTAGTTGGTTGACTTTTAAGCCAATATTTGAACAACATGTCTCTGTTTCTTTTAAACTATTAATCCCACAAAATTGGTTTCCTTGACAAATACCACTTCAGCGTTCTCAACGCTTTGATTTTTACCGATTTTATCTGTTTGTTCATACAAAACTTTCATTATTCTTGTATATTCGTGCCAAATGACTGTTGCAAGGTTGCACAGATTCTGATGGATAGAAAACGCATTTCATTCTATGGAGGCTATCCCTATTTAGATATTAAAACCAGTTTCCGGTTTAAGGTAGGATACTCCTAATGGAAAACAGCTAAGGGAGATAATGAACATCTCTCTTTTCACGAAATTAAAAAAGTTATCAACAAATTATTCCAAGATAGACATTAACTCTTTACCAAATGACAAAATTTTATGACTGGTCCAAATTGAAAGCATTGGCAGATGACAAAGTAAATGTAACTAAAGAATTGCAATTTGTTTTAAGACGGGAAGAAAACATTGTGGGAAAAGGAGAGAATGCTGGTTACCAGCATTTTCTCCTTTTCCTATAATGTTTTCTAAAGGCTTTTTTCTGAGGGTCGCCAAAAGTAGGGATTATTTGGTAATGGGTTAAAGGAATTTCTGATCAGTTAAAAATGTGCAAAAATATTACATCAGTTCAAATTCTTGTTTATCTACTAATAACAAATTCTTTTCCATGTTGAACAAGAAGCATTTGGATTGTAATACATTAAACTGATATTACTGGTGTACTACTTTTCCCTGGTTCCCCCCCCCCCCACCCCACCACACACACCCCCCCCCCCCCTCCCACACACACACCCTTTTAGATCAGCTGTTAACTCTTTTCAAGACAGCGAAATTTAAAATAAACAATTAAGACTGGTCTCAAAGTAAAGCATCTGCCTACCACAAATTAAATTTCAATTCAATTCAATATCTGTATTGGTAATCTAAGGCTTCCCGCCCCATTATACAGCACATACATGCAATACGATTGTAGAGTAACCCAAAATTCATAAACCTTAATACAAAAGTGTCCGCCAAGAATTTTACTAAGAAAATTAATTCTCAATTTGTGAAGCATTACCAAAAGGCAGAATGCGTATCAAAAATGACCAATTCATTACTAGAGCGTATATGTGGCCTCTCTTCGGCTGAACTAGTGGCTAAGTGACTCATGTATTTACAGTAAGTATGAGACTCTATGAGTACGTATGAAGCGGACAGTATATGCAGAAGATCAGACCCTGTATTCACCAACCATTCTTGAGAATATTCTTAGTCTTATTCTCCAGAATTTTCTACATCTGTAAGTAACACAACTTCTGATTGGCTAAACCATACGTTGTGTTACTTACAGATGTAGAAAATTCTGGAGAATAAGACAAAGAATGTTCTTAAGAATGGTTGGTAAATACGGGCCCTGACCCCAATAAGTATTGGCTGATATCTGATTATACCTTCACAAAAGTGGTTGACATGACGTCGAGTTCTGCAGGAAAGAAATTGTATATACTCAGCGTCAATGAAAAGTCACCAGGTAAGAGACGAAATGAAAGTGAATCTTGAATAGTTTGCCTTCAGAAAATTTATTAGAAATCATTTTTACATGTACAAATAAATATGGACCACTTAGATGTGCAAGCACGTGAAATGTGGCAGATTTTGGGTCGGGAAATGAGTAGGATAACGTTCAACGTGATTGAAATATTTCTCTATCGTGGCAAGATGAAAATTATTCAACTTTAGTACCTGGTGACTTTTCATTGACGCTGGGTATACTTGTACTATCAAAATCATTTGAATAGACACATTGTAAAATCTTTAGGAACATAAGTTACTCAGAAATTCGAGGAATTTACAGAAAAGTTTCGGAAAATAGAATAGATCTTTGAAACAAATGATACTTTTCCTTTTTGATCGAAAACGGTAGAGAAAATTATTGTTTAACCCTTTCCCAAACAAGCCCTGGTTTTTACGTGTCTGCAGTGCAAGTCTTTTGAAAACACTGTGCCCAAAGTTTAGGAGAACTTTCTACCATTTTCATCAAATCTATAATTGTTGTCTGCAAACTCTTTTAGTTTGGAAGAATCTAAAATTTGTCGTTTGGGAAAGGGTTAAGAAAACAAAATCGCTAAATTTACAAACATGTATTATTTGTACAGGTAGCTGCCAGCTATCTTTCCTATTCTGAGAATGTTTTTATGAATCTTCCTTCTTAGGGTCGTTGCAAGACCGGATTTTTAAAGATGTTTAACCCATTTAGCTATTAATGCACTTTTTGCGGATAGTGTAGATTACGATCAGACTGCACTGAACGTGCAGTCTGATCTTGGATCTACACTGTCCGATGATGAGATTTTGTTCTTCAATACATAACTTGCGAATAACATTATTCTTGTTTTTACCATCGGCTTGAAACTTTTATATTACTTGTACTCGTATAGCAGGATAAGGGTTATTGAGGGATTTACGAAACAAGGAACTTTCATGTCGTTTCCGTATGACATAATATTGACCGGTTTAGTGTGTAACATTGTGCACTCATGGAATGAGGAACCATTTTGTAACAGCCCGTCGCCATCTTTTGCATAATCCGACAGCAATGCACCTACAATAAGCTGTAGTCTGGGAGAAGGTGGTCTAATGAATCTACTGTGTCGATACGTTTTGATAACGGTCAATATTCTACATGTCAAAGTAACTATGTACTCCATGATTCTCTTGATTTATTTGTAGAAATAGAGTTTATTTCATCAGCTTGTGGTTAATATGGGGAAATATTTGCCGAAAAAGGGAAAGGTATGCGAAAATTTTCGCGGACCTTTCCGGCCTTTTCAGGCAAATTTTTCCACATATTAACCACAAATTGGTGAAATAAATTATATATTATATTTCATCTGATTATTTTGTCAACGAATGCCAATTTTAAAACTAGTGATCTCAAGGCAATTAACCAGATTTTCGGCAAGAGGAAATATTCACTGTGACGGGGAAATAATTCCCTCCCACCCAGCTTAATTTCATTTCATTTCTTTACCCATAACATTTCTAACAATAGACACATGAAATATAATACATAGAGTTTATTTGATCAGCTTGTGTTATTTTCGCTGACCTTTCTCTTTTGAGGCAAATATTTCCCCATATTAACCACAAGCTGATCAAATAAATTATATATTATATTTCATCTGATTATTTTGTCAACGAATGCCAATTTTTAAACTAGTGATCTCAAGTCAATAAACCATATTTTCGGTAGGAGGAAATTATTCACTGTGACGGGGAAATAATTCTTCCCAGCTTAAATGACTTCATTTCTTTACCCATAACATTTCTAAAAGTTGACACATGAAATATAATATATAGAATTTATTTGATCAGCTTGTGGTTAAAATGGGGAAATTTTTCCCCATATTAACCACAAGCTGATCAAATAAATTAGATATTATATTTCATCTGATATTTTGCTTAAATGACGTCATTTCTTTACCCATAACATTTCTAAAAATAGACACATGAAATATAATATATTGAATTTCATGTGTCCATAATTATGTAATGTCTTGTCTAGGATGGTCTGGTCCAAAAGTTTGTCGTTTAGGAAAGGGTTAAAATGTTCTTAGGAATGGTTGGTGTATACGGACCCTGGTTTTCATAATTGTACGTATTCTACAGAGTTAATAATCTGTCCCTGTATAACACTAGAAGAGTTTAGGTAGTTTATATATTATACTGTTCAAAGTTTGCTAAGCACCAAGAATATTGTTGTACATGTTTGTTGCAAGCTTTTTTAGTATTTTTTTTTTCGTTGAGCATGTACCTTATGCCTTATTTAATATTGTATATAAAAAAAATACGCTTGTTATGCACTCTTTTGATTTATATTCTTTTTTTAATTGGATGGTCAACTGAAAGGCTGTGTTTCTAAAAAGAGTATAAAACCGACTTGCGAAAAAAGGTATTGAATTATTTGTTATGCCCCTACTAACAAGTATGTACCCTGTTGCAATCAGTGACAGCTTGGTATCGTCTTTGCATGCCCCATAACCATGTGTGGAATGTATATTCATTCCCCTACAAAGAATGCACCAAGTTGCCGAATGCTTTGTGAATGGACCTGACTAGCTGAAATGCGAATCTGTACGTAGTAATTTCTATTTGTTGAATCTCGAAAATCATGCCTGAAATTTGTCTGGTCTTGAGTCTGCTGAGGCTTTTTTCAGAAAAATAGAACATAAGAAATGGCCAAGAATACATTCTTCTTACAGAAACTTTTTAACTTAAAAAATGTTGATGTAAACAACCTTCATGTTGTGGCTGGCGTCTCACCGATTTACGATATTATGCTTGCAAAAATCTTGTTTTGCCCAAATTATGTGCTTGTTGAGAAATGCTAGAAAGTTCAGCTTTCCCATTTAAACTGTCGTTAAACACATTAATTTCTCGATATACACATGTACATTTATCTTGTGTGACATGCATCAACGAACACCCACGAGCACACAGTCATATCACGCTCAGTACATACGTAGCAGATAGATTTGTTAAGATCTCACTGTATCAAATAAAAAACTTACTTGAAAAGCGATCTATGCTTTAATTTGAGCCATGGATTGCAACATTGTGGATAGACAGATAAGTATCACTCCGCCGACCTCACCTACAGCGGAAGAACATCTGAGTACGCAATGTAGGTATGTTTCATACCAAGTCAAGCACCCAGATGGGTACATGTGCTACGTGTGGCTGCGAAAATGTGTATGTGGCCAGAGGGCTGATATGAGTGACCTTGCTTTAACCGGCAAAATTCCACTCATAAGGCAAGATGGAGTCGACATACATCTAAGTGAAGCTTGTGACTGGGAGGACAGGTCGTTCAATGGACGTAACATCCTGAAGAGGAACTGTTTCGAGGAGATGCATGTCAGTTCCCCGGGACCATCAGACGTAAATCGTGAGTCCTTCAATTTTTTTCAAATGTTTTTTTGTTTGTTTTTGTTTAATGTTTCTAGACGGACATAAAAGGAACCTGGTAAATAACTGAATTCGATTTAATTGACTGAATCAACCAACTATTGCATGTGCTATTGTTACCCGTACTGTTACATCTAAGCCCTCCCCCATTTCATATAGAAGTAAAATTTTACGGCAAATCAGACGGCGAGGGATGAAATCTAGGATCACGAAGACGAATAACGTGCTTCAGTCACATAGGAAATCAGTAAAACACTTATTCAATTCTGCATTAGTAGATGACCTGAGAGGCCTTTTTTCTAATGTCTGTCATCTGTACAGCCATGTAACTGGTGCTTTTATGACGTTATGAACAGTATTTTATACTGTTCACAACGTCATACGAGCATCCGTTGCATGGTTACAGTAATGGCGCAAATCTCATTACCTATAGCTTTGTCAAAACAGCGGTACTACATGAAGGTCATGCTCTTACAAAGGGGTCTCTATACATCTATGTGGTGCAGGTATACAAAGCACGTGGTCATAATTATGGTTATGTACCTATATACATGTGTATAATCAATATTGCCTGAGAACAGGCGAAATCTTGGAGCAGGTAGAATGGTCCTTGAACATGCAGAAAACTGACCGACAGCAAACGGTTTCGACCCATCTCAGCTTGTGCAGACTGCACGGGCTGACACGGATCGATACTTTTTGCAATTGCATTAAGCTTCCGTTTCACAGACCATGGCTCAAAACATTATTTTGACGTATATGAACGAACACCAGGCTCTGTGTGCATGCACAGTGAAAAACGTCACAATGGAAATAGTAATCTTGGTTGCTGGTCTATAGAATATTGTTTAAGATTAGTCGATGAATATGGCTGTAGGGAAGCAGCATTGAAGAAGTTGTCTGCCGGATATTATGGGACAGACCTATATCCTTGCACAGTGAAATTAATCCTTTGTCTGCTTATCGCAACTCACTGACGTTTTGCGGACAGCGTAGATCAAGATCAGACTGCACAGAACGTGCAGTCTGATCTTGGATCTACGCTGTCCGATCCGCAGATTTTATTCCCAAAAAACATACCTTTGAAATAATTTTTTGGGGGTTTTTACTATCGAATTCAAATTTCATTTTAATTATTTAGCAGGAAAAGAGTTAACAGCTTTTTTATAGCAACATAAAGTTAAGAAAAGTCTAAGCCTCGAAAAATCAGTCCATCCTTCTAATACCGTCAAAATGCTGTTTCCTGTCAACGAGGATGCAACAAGATGACATAAACGCATACGCATATTATTTGTTTCTTTTCAGATGTCCAACAAACAAAACACTGAGTTCAGCTAGATCTGAAAATATACCAACGCTAACGACTTTAATTGAACTCTTTACTGAACGACAAAATTTTAGACTGGTCCAAATTAAAAGCATCCGCTGACAACAAAATAGAAACGACTGAAACTTCGAAATTTGTTTTTGGAAGTGAACAAAACATTGCGTGAAAAGGAGAAAATGCTGATTACCAACATATTCTCCTGTTCCCGTAATGTTTTCAGACGACTTCTTTCTCATGGTCGTTCAAAATCGGGATAGGGTGAAAAAGAGTTAGTTAAAATCTAAGGATTTGACTGAATTTGACGGTTCACTTTTAATTTTACTATTTCTAAATGTCTACATTAAAAGGACGCGCAGAAAATGATATAAATTCACGAACTGTGTGTATGTTTTTAACAATCATTGGCGTAATTCTCTACTGCGCTCTGTTCAATAAAGGCTAAAGTGTGCACAACTTTGTTATGTTGTCACTGGTGATGCTTTTACTGTTGCTAATATCATCCTTCCAGTGGTAAAGCATTAGCCTGCTGGTTGCGACTGTTTGCTTCTAGAAATATGATGTAAAGGGGGGTAATAACCAGCATCCAATAGAGGGCGCATAGAAGGAATCTCGAAATCGGGCTCAATCAGCCTAGGTAAGATCCACGTAGTGATCGTAAACTTGGCTCGCGAAGATGTATTATCCGAACCTATAGGGGCTTTTTTTTCTTCTTATAAATGGCCCGTGCATAGGCTACATGCTTGCTGATCATGGTCGAATGAATCGCACCAGGTAGCGTTTTATTGAGTAAACTTAGATTTTATTTTGAAATTCAGAGTATTGGGTGTCGTTTTCAAAAGCAGTCTGTTTCTGTACCCAGACTACCCAAATTAGATAGATGTGTACTTGTAGAATGCCATCTAGCGGGAGATAATGGCCTCTGGTATCTTTGTAACATGAACGAAATTATATTAATCTATTAACCCATTACCACACTATCCCTACTTTTGACGCCCCTGAGAAAGAAGCCTATAGAAAACATTGTGAGAAAAGGAGACAATGCTGGTTACCAGCATTGTCTTCTTTTCCCACGATGTTTTCAAAAGGCTTCTATCTCAGGATCGTAAAAACCAGGGATTGTTTAGTGAAGGGTTAATCTTGATTCTAAAAATTTAATAAAGAGGGGCCGGGGGTGGGGGAGTAGAACGCAATTCGGTGCATAATCCTTTCCTACACAGAGTGCCCACTTTTGACGACCTTAAAGGTGGCCCTTCAGATTTTGGACGAAAATTTTACAAAAATGCAAAAAAATGATCCTTATACTCCCAAAGCCTTTTAACTTGCGTTCATAAAACCCAAGTAGTCGAAGACCACCCGACAACACGAGAAATTAGAGATTTATTACGGCCCAGGTTGACACCAACGGGAGACTCATTCTATTTTTAGATGATCAATTCGCTCATTTACATACAGGAGTACACAGACGAAGTTACAAACATAGCGTCGGAAGAAGACATTATGGAAAATAATTGTTACATGTTTGTGATGTAATAGAATTTAAGCGTTTTTAGTCACGTGCCAGTCACTTAACATTCCCACAATGCTTTCTTGATTTTTGGCGCGAAATCTAAAAATATCTTAAGAGGCTACGTAGCCTTTTAAGGGAACACCTTCAAAAACAAAATTTTTGTAATTTTGTGAGTCTTAATTATTGATGATTTGTATTATTTTTTCATATAAATTTCAGTGATATATAATTTTTTTAATTTGGTGAGATGTAAAAATTCTAAATATCCACCTTTAAGAAACAGTAATTTTAAAAACATTGAGGGAAAAGGAGAAAATGAAGCATTTTCTCCTTTCCCATGATGTTTTCCACCCTTTTTCAACAGCTTCCATAATTTTAGTAACGTTAAATTTTGCTTCTGCATATGCTTCGGACCTGGAGGAGTCTAAAATTTTGTGATGCTGTAAAGGGATAATTATGTATTCATATGATCTGTTTTGTTTTAGAATCGACTGAATCATGCAATAGACTCGTCCTTTGACATCCAGAAAATTGACCAACAAAGAGTTTTGACCTCGGTCAGCCATTGAGAGAGAGAGAGACAGAGACAGAGAGAGAGAGAGACAGAGAGAGAGAGAGAGAGAGAACGACAAAGAGAGAGAGAGAGAGAGAGAGAGAGAGAGAGAACGACAAAGAGAGAGAGAGAGAGAGAGAGAGAGAGAAACAGAACAACAGGGAGAAAGAGAGAGAGACAGAGAGAGAGAGAGAGAGAGAGAGGGAGAGACAGAAAGAGAGAGAAACAAACAGAGAGAGAGAGAGAGAGAGAGAGAGAGAGAGAGAGAGAGAGAGAGAACATTGAACATTTTATTTCTTTTAACCCATTCACACACAATCCCTACTTTTGACGTCCCTGAGAAAGAAGTCTTTTGAAAACATTGTGGGAAAAGGAGAAAATGCTTGTAAATAGCATTTTTCTCCTTTTCCCACAATGTTTTCTACCCTTCACAAAACAAATTTCAAATTTTCAGTCACTTTTATTTAGTCGTCTGCAAATGCTTTCAATTTGGACCAATTTAAAATATTGTCGTTTGGTAATGGGTTAAGTACACCTATCTAAAGGTGGGTATTTAGAATTTTTACATCTCACCAAATTAAAAAAATATATATATCATAGAAATTTTTATGAAATAATAATACTAATCATCAATAAGACTCATAAAATTACAAAAAAAAAAAATGATGGTGTTCCCTTTAAAGGCTACGTAGCATCTTCAGGTATTTTTAGATTTCGCGCCAAAAACCAATAAAGCATTGTGGGTATGTCAAGAGACTGGCACGTGACTAAAAACGGTTAAATTCCATTACATAACAAACATGTAATGGTTAATTTCCATAATGTCTTCTTCGAACGCTATGTTTGAAATTTCGTCTGTGTATTCCCGTATGTAAATGAGATAATTGATTATCTAAAAATAGAATGTGTTTCCCTTTGGTGTCAACCTTGGCCGTAGTAAATCTTTAATTTCTAGTGTTGTCGGGTGGTTTTCGGTTACCGGGGTTTTATGAATGCAAATTAAAAGGCTTTGGGAGTATAAGGATGATTTATTTGCATTTTTGTAAAATACTTCTTCCAAAAATCTGAAGGGCCACCTTTAAGGCATCCGGCCTATAATACGACACTTGGAAAACACTAGACAATAATATTGAAATGATATAATAATATACATGTAGATAAAAGTACACTATCTACAGTGACAATTTGCTTTGTGTTCCGGTTTAGCAATTATACCATCATTTTGGTAGTTCAGATTTAAAGTGAGAGAGAGACATCTGATTGTTCATATTATTTTTATGAATGGGTTAACTACGATTAAGTCACAGAGAGAGAGAGAGAGAGAGAGAGAGAGAGTTATAAACTTTCCACATGAAAACCATAAGGTTAATATTTCCAGGGATAAAAGCATGTTTTTTTCACGGATAAGTTAGTACATACAGATGTTTCCTTTTTTATTTGTCATAGGATACAGTACGTGTATTACTTAACAGTTCATTCGTTTCGGAAACAAACATTTCACGGTTACTCAGTCCAGTGTAGGCCTACATTCACCAACCATTATTTATGACGCTTTAATGCAAAATCACAACAACAATACAGTTTTCAAGTGTGTTACTTTCAAATTAAGAAAATCTTGCTGCATAAGACGAAGAATGTTCTTTAACTCTTTACCAAACGACAAAATTTCAGGCTCGTCCAAATTCAAAGCATTTGCAGACGACAAATTAAATGTAACTCAAAAAAAAAAAAAAATCATTTTCAGCAGGGTAGAAAACATTGTGGAAAAAGGGGAAAATGCTGGTTACCAGCATTTTCTCCTTTTTCCCTCAATGTTTTCAAAAGGCTTCTATCTCAGGGTCGTAAAAACCAGGGATTAGTCGCGAATATACACGCAGATCTTACGTTTACATTTTTGATAAAATTCTTATCAAAGAGCAACAAGTTGCTTTCCTTAGTATTCAATTCTATCGTATTTTAATCCTTTGCTACACGCCAAAAAAAGTTAGACTTTTCCAGCTCTTGCAGAGAGTAAATAAAATGCAGATCAAATGATTTGGTTTGCAACACAAAGTGGGAAGAGAAGAAATGCAGGTTTGCCAGCAACTCATCTTTTTTTCCCAATGCTTTTGTAAACCATATTTCTTAAGAACGTTAAAACTCAGGCTTGTTAAGGAAAGAGTTAAACGTAATCTAAGCCTAAAAAAGAATCTCAGATTTTGTCAATATTTTGTCTAGAAAGAAACAAACAATCAAAGGCAAAAAGAAACTAAGCATTACGCAGGTTTACTTAAAAAACCTCGTAACTAAAGCTTGTAACAAGCTGTAGTTACGGGGTTTTCGATGTAAATCGACGATATTTCGTATAGCCTCACCAACACGTCACTTAACTGGTTGGAATTCTCGTCGCGAGATTCTTATGACAAATAATTTAATTGGCACCAAGATATTTTTCAGTCACTCAAAATGGATATCGCTGTTATTTGACTTTTTTGATATGGCTTGGAACACGTGAAAAGGACCATTCGTACAGCCGCGTAAAGTGTCGTCTCGGATTAGCCTGCGCAGTCCACGCAGACTAATCCAAGACGGCACTTTACGACAACTACAGCTTTTTTTGCAACATTAGACTTGTAAGAAATAGATAATTAAATAAAAACGGAAAGTGGCTTTGCGGAGTCCACGCAGGCTGATCCGAAATGACACTTTACTCACATGTCCAAATATCTCTTTTAGCGTCAAAGTCCTAATTATCGTGTCAGGACAGAGATTTTCCTTTGTCATCTTTTCGTTTCCCACGTCTGTCCTTGTCAACAATATTAACTTTCTGCACCATTCAATCGTTTTCCACCTTCACTGCCCTCTGACACCAACGTTTATCTTTGTATCAGAATTAGTAATCACCAGTGTCCAATAAACCATGTAAACACGAGGTTACTATATAGTGGTATAAGCAAGGGATAAACTATTTCCCACACATTCAAGATGGCGGCCGTGACTCTGTTGGTGTTATTTTTTGCCTGGACTAGTCCACAGGAAGTAGAATCACACAGTATTACAGACTTGAGATTATCCAAAATTCAAAACCGGGTCGAAAGAATTGAAGATCAACTGTCAATCCTTGCATCACAGGATGGCAGTTGTAACGACACGATTCGTGACGTCACAGGAAGAATGAAGAACGTGTCTGACAAGATACCCAGCATATACGCAGGTACCTTTTAGAAACCTTTCCCCGATTGCTTTTATTTTATGTCAAACGTTCCTGTGTTGTAATGACCACTACCGTTGAAAATAGTTTGGTTTATATTTGAGATAAACGCCATTTTACAGCTTACAGCTTAGGTCATATCATGGCGGTCAGTGACGCACCCATGTGTTTCATGGCTTTCTAACCCCAGTACTGACACCACTTTATTTCCAAATTTCCAAAGCTACTGACTACTTTTCTCCCATGCATCCGAGGTGAGAGGCAAAAAATCGCCATTAAGATTGCAATTTGCTGCAACCGGGTAAGGAACCCACAAGGTCTAGGTCACGAGTCCGATACGCTAACCACTGATCTGCCCGTTCGGGCCTTTTGAAAATAAAGTATTTTCTACTATTCAGAAAAATGTTGTCTAAGCTTTCAAAAAAAATTATACGATTAAATTACATTCTGCTATACTTGTAACCTGTTCTTTAAATTTTTACAAATTTAAAGATTTGATCGTCTGGTAAAAGGTTCGTTTGGTACAGAGATAATGTTGGATGATTGTAGGTCCTATCTGCACAAAAATGAACTTTGCAAGAGGCGACAGAAACTCTGGTAAATTGTTAATTATTGCTCCGGATCCCTTTGAAGCCTGTTTGAGACGCTATAAGGGAACACCGGTTGACAAACAGCACGCCAAACTACTCTGTATACAGCAGGTGGGTGGAGTTAGTACTTGCGAACTTATTCGAAAATCTGTTGTGTCAGGATGGTTTAATTTGTTGATCTTGGCCTGTATTCACCCACCAATCTAAGTTGCATTATTAGTTTTATTGTTAACTAGAGCGTTATTTAAATTTAGAACGCAACACTATCTCTGATTGGGTAAACACAAAGTTGAAGTTATGAACAAGTTGGCTTCTCTACAAAAGAGGTCAGGAGAGGTCAGCATCAATGTTTTCAAATAGTTTATTGGCTTTTAATTTCAATGCATTTTGGTACATGTAAACAAACAAGCCTTGGTAAAAAAAGCCGTCGCGTAGAAACCTCACATGCTTTACATGACGGTCATTTGACCTTCTTGCCGCTGTTTCCCTGTGCATGACATCTTCGCAAACCAAGGATACTAACTCCACTTTGTTCGTTACGTACCTTGGCCGCTCGCCTCTTTAAAAATCGAAACTCCCGCTGCGCCACCTGTCGAATATTACGAGTTGCGTAACCTTTGATGATGTTATTTCTGACCAATCAAAATGCTCGTAATAAAATTTGTTGGCCATGCATCAAATGTTGCTGCGCTTTCGGATTCATCACATCAAAAACAAGACGAACAGACTTACGATAATTCGCAATCATTTGGCTATAGAACCCGTCCTAATACTTCACATAATTGATCGTAAACTTAAAAAAACTCATTAAATATCGATCGTCTACTCTTTCTTGGCAAATTTTCGTCACAAACACGACAACTTTCGTTTTTAATGGGCGCCGCCATTTTTTTCTGTTTTGTGAAAGATTTCTTGTTACGGATGGTTTGATTGGACGCGATGGGTTTTGATCGCGTCCAATGAAATGGCGCAGCGGGAGCTTCGATTTTTAAAGAGGCGAGCGGCCAAGGGTACTACCTTAGTATCCTTGGCTTGCGAAGATGTGTGCATGATCATGTCCATCAGTTTTCTTTCTCTGATATAACTAAATTCTTCTTATTTTCATTCTGCTTGGATTTATTTGCCTACTGAAAAATTACAATAATTCGAGGGGTTCTTTGCAGCCATAACTAAATTAATATTACAAATCTAATTTGAAATTCGTCATATAAAAATAGACCACGTCTATTGCCTGTTTCGGTTTCTTTTTCGCTTTATTTACAAAACCATGATGAAATAGACTGTGTATTAGAACAATTTCGCAGAAAAATGGATTTTGACACTAAATTGTGTGGCAGTCTTCCTTTTAAACTCACCACTATTGGAGAGGTCTGATGACCTCTCCAACGACAGTAATCGTGTTTCAGGTATTGTGGAGGTATAAGTTTCCGGTGACGAAAAGAAAAGTAGAACAGGATCAGATGATGGTATCCAAATTCAAAATTAACCTTCAACCCAGGGAGCCACACAAAGTCACAAAGGAGCAGGGGCAGCAAGTCACACTTCATACGACTGCCGGACAGCATGTTGCTAGAAAGGGGAGGTCCTTGTTGATGGTGACCTCTACCATGACACCCTCCACACCAAATGTACCAACAACAACAACCACAAGCGCTCCTAGAGTACGAAAAGAGTACAGGACCTTGAATCTTACAGAACGAACCCGCTTCCATAATGCTCTTAATGCGCTCTATCAGGGAAGTCTAACTTTTAACTGTTTACCAAACAACAAACATTTAGACTGGTCTAAATTGAAAACATTTCCAGACGCCAAAATAAACGTAACTGAAAAATTGAAATTTGTTTCCAATAGGGTAAAAAACATTGTGGGAAAAGGATAAAATGCTGGTTTTCCAACGATGTTTTCGAAGGCTTCTTCCTTTCTCAGGGTCGTCAAAATCAGGGATTTTAAGTAAAGAGTTATCTTTCAACTCTTTACCAAAACAACACAAGTTCAACAAAATCTAAAGCATTTGCAGACGACGCTATAAATATAGCTTGCATGATGTTTTGGGTCTTTGATAGGTTTTTTTTTAATAGGGTAGAAAATATGGGAAAATGAGAAAATCCTGCATACCATCATATTTTCCCTTTCCCGTTTTTTTTTCAAAAGTTTTTTTCCTCATGGTCTCTAAAAGTTGGGATTGTGTTGTAAAGGGTCAATCGAGTCATGCTTTGGCAAAAAGGAGATTCAGTGCATTTCCATGGGCATCATACCGCGAAAGTCATTATATAATTAAGGATCAACAAAACCTATTTTATATCGCAATCAACTGAGTCCCGCCGTATAATGGTCCATAGACTTGCAGGAAATAACCAAAAGCAAAAAGTTTCGACCAAGGCCACAGCCGCAGACCTGACTTGATACCATTTGCTGATGCATTGAACTTCCTTGTAACAGGGTTCTGATCAAATTAACAATACACTGAGTAAACTTATAAAGCACCACCCCCATTTTAAAGAATTACTGGAACATCGATAAGCAAAATCAACAAAATCATTATCAGAAAGGTGAATCCATTCTATATGAATGCCTGTTTGGACTTTAGGAAAAAATGACAGCATTTTATAAACATTGGGTACGACTTTTCAGTACTGTCTGAGCTAGTACCAATGAGTCATTCTTATGATGTGGCAGTTTATAGTTATAAGCTTTGCTAAGTTTTATCTTTTTCTTTCTCGAAGGTTTGAACCAGACTTTACTTCAAGTAAGAATACCTTTCCCTCACATTTTAACTTTAGTTGATTACCGCTATAGACTCGATTAGTTATTTTCCAGTGATTCCATTACAGTGGTTTGATTTGTTTGCTAGATATTTACGTCCCATCCATCTCAAGTTTGTATATCTAATTTTGTAATTAAGCAATAATATCTCTAATATGTCAAAATGATCTAGATGACATATGTTACCTAAATGAAATTACTGAAAGGAAATATAGTTGCCCTATTCAAGAAGATGTGTTCCCTGATCAGGGATTAAGAGCAACGCTTGCTTGTAACAAAATTCTTTTGTATGTTGTAAGAAGAACATTTTGAAAAAATAACAAAGCTGTAATAGCCTAAAATTATCATCATTCTAAAATTGCAGAAAGGCGTCATTGCCTCATTTGCCAATACACACCGACGTGCCAATAGAGGTGCTCACAGAGGGCCAGCTTTTTTACCTTGGCACAGGGTTTTTATTACACTGTAAGTATTTCAGTTTTTCTCTTGCATCGTAGGTTTTTCGCTGTACGTATTATCACAGTGCTCTGAAACTTCAATAGATAACAAAAAATCTTTATTGGACACCATGTATATAAATAACAGATTGGCAACTTCCTCTATATTGTACAGACATGTTATAAGACAAGGTGTGCAATGAAGTAAAATTTGACCCTTTTCACCTTTCAGGGATAATATCCATCCGAAAATGGAAAATAAAAAACAACCTTAGTTACAGGTTCAGATGGGGTTACAAATGATTTTTCATGTGTGCCTTGACCTTTACAAGTTCCAAACGGCTCTTGCCATCCAGCAAACGATCATATCTAGAAACATTTCTAAAGCTTCAACATTTTCCGGGTCATTATGTGCTGACGTCACACTACTTATAATCCTGCAGCGAATATTTTTTTTTTCTCTTCAGACAAAGATCGAACATTTTTATGTACTGATGAAATCACCAACTTAATGTCTTGTCTGTTATAATTTATCCTTTTATCTCATCCAGTATCACGACTGTCATCCCCAACGTCGCATATTTCGCGGTTTAGTGTTCATTGGTAAAAAAAAAAAATTACAAGTGCGTCTTTTGATACTTAATTCTCTTGAGTTAAAATTCGCTACGCCATAATGGATTGTGTGACGTCAGCGCATCACGATCCGAAAAATGTCTGAGATTAACAGTACATGGTAAGCGCCAAGGCGTATTTTAACGCAGTTATTATTGAGAAGTATTCACAACTGTGTAAAATTCGTGTCGCATTTGTAACACAAATGTTCCAGTGCGTATTTATAACACTTTATATGAATGTTGTGGAGTATTGATTATCAAACTCTTTTTGTCCTAGACAGATTTATACTTCAAAATATTCCAATTATTTCTTAAAATTTTCTTTACCAAACAACTTCATGTTTTATTCATCCCGATGGATAAGACCTTTGAAAACATCATGGGAGAACGGGAAACGGCAGCTAACCAGTAGTCCATTCTTTACATCTAATATTTTCTACCTTAAATAGTTCCAATAACGTACATGCATTTATATCCGCAATTGCTTTCAATAACGAAATGCCTAAACTTATGCCTTCGGATAAAATGATTGGAGACCAATGTGCATTAGCTTTATCCAAGCTACGATTCTTTTCTGAGTTTTGAAGACGCCTTGCGGGAGGAAGATCCGTCTGTTACGCTGCCATATTGGGACAGTACAATAGATGATCAAATGGACAATCCCACTAATTCTCGTATATGGTCAGCTGACTTCCTTGGCAACGGAGCCGGACAAGTCGTCACAGGTAACCACTTCTTCGACTGTTACAGTCCTAAATAGCTGAAATGGTTCGTAGAAAGGATCGAGATATTGCAACATCTAGACCATTTGGTAACAATTCTCGCACAAATATTAAAAAAAAAAAAACCACCTCGGACAAGACATTTTCAGATGGAAGGCCTATTTTTATCAAACGCAAGTTATCTTTTACTCAGCACCTCAAGACACAAGGTATGTGTCAAAAAGTCAAATGCAGACTGCACACGTAGAGTATTTTCTTCGATCAACACAGTCCAACACTATAAGATTTTCGTTCTGAGTGATCTTCTGTGTGGTAGCATATGGGTATAAGCTATAGGTCGGAAAAGTGACTTGAACATTTTTAGCAGTTTAAGGAGTAAGCGGCATATATCCTAGCATTACATGTTATATGTTTTCCTTAACCTCGATTGTGATTTTTCATGGAGTAAAATTCTCAATGACGGTTTGAACAGACCTAGATAAGTATGTATATACCGGTATGTGTGTTTTGGTCTAGATCTGATTCAACTTTCAATTATGTTACAAACTCGTACTCAAACACACAATCTATGATAGGCAAACAAAAAGTAAACTAAACTCTTTTCATTTATTGTAAATATGTCACTTATTTTACAAAAAGAAATAAATACTTTGTAAGTGTATATGGGCTAGAGGCCTAAATATTTGAATAAAGATATTGATTGATTGACTGATTGATTTTAGATAGTGACATTAAAGAAACCTAGATATAGACTTACATCAAAAGACCCTATTGTACATGGAAATAAATCTTTATAATTATAATTAGGTCAGGGTACACGTGAAGGGATGAATTTGTTGATTGTATAGTTTTCAACACTATCTCAGTTATGTTGTGGAGGCCAGGGCACATATCCATGCTTTTTCCAGAGTATCTTTTACCAGCACTCTGCACAAGTTTCTTTCAAAGCAAATGGCTGCTTTCCCACATAACCATCACCAAGACAGTGGTCAGCGCTGGGACTATCACCAATCCTCGGAAAGAAATTGACCGAGCCAGGAATCCTATGACCAGCCTTGATTTCAAGTCCTGCTCGCCACCTTCTGAGCTACTAGAGCTAAGCAAAGGAGATGGATAGATGGATAGATGGACTGACTGACTGATGGATACCCTGACGGTCAGTCGGTCAATTGACATGCTTATGAATTGATTGATTAATTCTTTGATTGATTCAGGTGATTTTGCTAATTGGGCCACAGAACAAGGTTTCCTGGAGCGTTCATACGGTGAAAGAGGCAGTTTGGTCCGCAAAATTAACTTGGAACGTACTTTAACAAGATGTTCATATTCAGTAAGTGTTTCCTGGAAATGTTTTCCTACATTAAAATATCTGACGGCGAAGTTATAAGTTTCTTTACCAATTACAGAACTAAAGCCATCTTATGGCACACAGGTAAATATTCTACAAGTTCCTATAAAAGTAGCATCATTTATAACAATCAAACTGATGCAAGAAACACTTGTTTATGAAGGCCTGTCTTATTGAGAACAATTTGAGACACAAACTTTTATAAGTCTAATTTGGTGTTGAAATTTCCTTTTCCAAAATGTTATATAGCATGGAAGTAGAGAGATAATATTTGTAATTCTCGTTTTTATTGCAAAACTGGTGCTACAAAGCTTTCCTTCTACATAATATTGCTTTCTAAAATCTACTTCTTCAGGGGCGTTAATAGATCTACATGAGTTATTTCTTTGGTGAATGATTTAACTTTTGACTGCATCAATGAGAATTTTTTTTTCTTAGGATTAGTATATTTTTTTTTCTATGCTAGTTTGACAGAAATAAGTCACACCACATTGGATAGTAAACACATTTAAGACCAAGATCAGACTGCACTGTCTGTGATATTAATAGGAAGGGCTATCGATCCATAGGGATGCGAGGCCTTGCTGGGTAGGCTGTATTGCATGAGGGAGATGTAGTAAACTCCCGTTGGTTAGAGCCTGGCTCAATAGTGTTACCCTTCAGAGAATGGGGTTATTCTAATCATAAGCTCTTGGAACGCTAAGCATAACTTCAGTTACTTTTCTAAATAATGTGCCCATAGTGGCGAACGGCAGAGCTTCAAATTCAAACTGCCCAATTTATCTAAAAAGCACTTTGGTAGTTTTCAAATTTCACTCTCAAAAATGACACAAAACTAAGCATTGAGGATACCAACGTACACCCCCGCCCTCTTTCCACAACCACCCCGTTTCCAATTCAAACACCGATGCAATCAAGACCACTACACATTATGATTTACATAAAAGGTATACACTTGCACATTGATACTAGTAAGTTAGACCTTATGTGGAAGATTCGACATTAAATCATCGCCAGGGGTAAAACCTGTGTAAGCATGAACTAGTATCCAAAAGAGCCAAGATTCATTTCTTAGACGATGTTAGAAAACAATATGCCAGTAAAATAAAGCAAAATAAACCCAAACTTACCGCTTTTGTGTCGCAGAACACAGAAAAAAATAGAATAATGAACTCTTTGCCTTTATACATATGAGATACTGTTGAATGGGGTATATTGCAGTATTCACACGCACATATCTCAAGGAAAACTTTTAATGAATTGATGTCTATATCAAAGGTCAAGGTCACCATAAAAGGTTACCTGTCATTATTTTACACACACAAGCGCAAGTAGAAAAGGTATACATAATAAAATCAATGTGTAATACTAATACATATATGATGATCGATGATTTCTAAGGGTTATCTTTCTTCCAGGTCAAATTAAGTTCTACAGAGGATGGTTGAAAAAAAGATCGTTTCTTGCTGCGGTCAAAGAGTTTGTTTGTTGTTATATATATATTTTTTGGCTATTTTATTGTGTTTTAAAATACTTTTCTAATTGGTGCACAAGCTTTACTGTTTTTCTTCTAACTTTGTCATATTTTTCCCTGATGTTCGACTAGGAAATCACAGTCCCTACAGGCCGACGACGTTTCAGAATCGAATCCTACCACAATGGTTTGCACTCGTGGGTGGGCGGAGACATGCGTTTTGTAGGGACCGCCTCATTTGACCCCGTGTTTTTCTTACACCACTGTTTCATTGATTATGTTTGGCAAAAGTTTCGTGAGAGGCAGATCGAATGTGGTGTAGATCCAGAAACAGACTACGTTAATGCCACAGGTGATTTTCATGTTTTATTTTCTCTATACAACTTACAAGTTATCTTTCTATCGGACTAAAAGAAATAACTTAGACAATTTGAAATAATAACTCGATTCATCTATAAAAAGCGAATGAACAATTAGAAGAAAAAGAAAGAACGAAATATAGAAAAAAGTTTGTATAAAGCCACAATATTCAATCAAGGCTGGAGTGTATAGGGAACACGCAAGAGATTGTTCTTAAGATTTCGGTCTAGGTTAAAGATCTAACCAGGATTAGAAAAATTACATCTGTTGCCAATGGTCCATCATTACATATAAAAAAGCAGTATATATGTTCCTTGAATAGAGTGCCTGTATCGCACACATTAAAAATCTCCGGAAAGACGTGGATAGATGCAATGGCCGGAGTTGGTATGTTTGAAATACCGCTGAAAACAAACCTTAACATGCCATAGCTCCAGAGGGAGTGATGGTATTCTAAATTCGTTATTTCTCTTCCAAACCGTATGTTGTGGGTACTCATTAGAATCGTCTCAATGAGAATGTTCCAGCCATAAATGCTTTTTAGACTTTGATTTAATTTTAAACAAGAACCTCGTTTAAGATGACAATAATAGTTAAAAACATGAACTGACGTGGTCTGAGTAGTCATTGAAAAACAGAAACACGTGAACTTTTGCGGTAAGATATTTGAATTGACCTTCTTCATATGCAAAATTAATAACTTTCACTTCAGGCAGACATAACTTTAATAGCAGAATGGGTCAAATAACGGACTATAGGGTCAAGGATGGGTTATCCAACAGTTGGCATGACGTCTTCAGGTAACTATCTTCATTATCTTCATTATATATAAAAAAATAAGTATGAGCATGAGGAAGAGAGAGAGAGAGAGAGAGAGAGAGAGAGAGAGAGAGAGAGAGAGAGAGAGATATCAAAGCACTGAAAACACTAAGCACGAATATCAGAGCAGTGAAATTCATAGGGAGGAAACTTCTCATATACGGCGTGGCCACAGGGAATTTTATCTTTGTAAGATGTTACCTTAGGGCATCTTCGCAAGCAAAGGGTGACGATCCACTACGCTACTAGAAACACCCTTGACGGGTCGAGCTTGATTTCGACATTCCGGCGATACGTATTTTCATCGGTTGCAGCTAGCTCTAAAAACTGCATGAATAAAATCTCTCGTAGTATTTCATCTTTGATAAAACTAGAAGAAGGCCGCAACCTTTCGAATAAATGTTGTTCGGTATTTCATGGTTACGACCAGTGAAAAATGCCGATTTCATTTTCTAACTATTTAATTGAACGCGGATGCGCGGTACTTACCTACATGTAGGTAAACAGCGCATGCTATTCAGCAAAATTGAAATATGGCGGTATTTTCCCTACATTTCTCGCGCTTTACGTAATATTGTAATGCGTTGTTGAATTATCAAAAACTACTGGATTTCGATGTAAGCTCCCCCTTTCCCCCTCACACACACACATAAAAAGGGGTGGTGGTGGATGAATCAAATATTGAATAGAATATTTTCTTCTTACGATGAAAGATCGAAATTCATTTCATTGAATACATCTTTGGTAATATGTTCACCAGTGGTGCATCCACGAGTGAAAAATATTACTGACGATGTTTACTCAATGAAACAAATTTTGATCTTTCACCCTCCCAAAAAAAACAACCAAATATCCTCTTTTTGTTGACTAAAGATACGAAGAATCTCCATCATGCGAGAATAACTGCGGCGGAACAGACGAATTATACTGTGACGCCTTAAGAAATACCTGCCTACCACGGTCTCGTTTTGATACACCTGTGTTCACGACAAGTACATTTCCTACCACACCAGTAGGAATGGCTAGAAAGAAACGTGCTGCTGAAGATGATCCAGGGGAGAAGGGGAGGGAAGAGATAGATGGAGTAGTAGATGAGGAAGAACAAGAGGCATCATCAAGTGATTGTGACACAGATGGCCATGATGACGTAAGTATTTGTGACCCATCACGCAAAAGGGGATATTCTCGGGACTGCAAAAAGTGTGAACCCTGGTCAGACTGCGCGAATTGCGCAGGCTGACCAGGGTTGAAACTGTTTGCTTTAATGGCTTTTCTGTATGAAAAGTGGTCAGCGTACCTTGTTATACAATCACTTTTTGAATTATCAACTTAAATTGATCAACACTATCTTTGATCTGTTTTAAGCTAATTGATGCACAGAATTCCCAGATAGTCCCCTTTTGCGTGATGGGTCACATTTCTTCTGCCAGTGTGTTGTGTACTGATTTTCTTTGCTTAATGTATATCATCGTCATTATTGAAGATATGAGCGACGCCCTTGTGAAGCTCTTGGTAATTTTAGTGGGGGATAATGCAAAATACAGGATAAATCCATCCTAAATTACATCTCCAACTGAAAAGTCTTAAACATGTCATCTACATCTTGGAAAGAATTATGGACGAAATCATCTAGCTACCCAAACGGTGATATTGCTGTTAACAAGCCTCCCCTATGCCCACCTCAAAGAACCCCCTCCACTCCCCCGTCATTCATTCATTCAATCATTCATTCATTCATTCATTTATTCTGTGTTTCCTTTCAGTCACAGCAGGTTTGTAACGTATACCTCGATCCCGGCTGCCATTACGCCAATATTATCAAATTGGCTGCCGAGAACAAACCTATACCAACAAGCGAAGAAGTTGAAATCGTTAACCTGCTGGTACCTCGTAACAGAGGTGAGGAGTTCGCGGTTGAAGAAAATGACGAAAGAACCCTACGCACGACCGAGGTAGATGCCGTCAACTTTGAGAAGACACAAAAGAGATTGCTCCTTGAATTTAAGGCCTCTTTAGAAAAGAAAGTTGACTCTTTCATATGAAATCACTCTGTCTTGTAAATGAATAATCTGATTGGATTTATGCTCTTGTTTTGTTTTATAATTCCCTTGTAAACGGACCATTGAAGCGCTTACCAACGATGACGAATGAGTCAGAACCTCTCAACAGGTCTGCAAAGCGTAACTCTGACCTTTAGCGGACAGTGTAGATACAGATCAGACTGCACAGAACGTGGCTCAGTAATTAAGGTGTCGGACTCATGACATGTTGGTTGTGAGTTCGATACCCGGTTGCGGCGAACTTTCTTTCCAGCGTATTTTCGCCTCTCACCTCTGCTGAAGCATGTGAGAAAAGTAGCGGGTGGCTTCGGTAAGAAAGTAGTGTTAGTACCGGTGTGAGAAAGCCAGGAAACACATGTGCGTCACTGACCACCATGATATGACCTTAGCTGTTAAAGTGGCGTTAAACTCCAATACAAACAAAAAAGAAAATACCAAATAACTCATACCAGTATTATACATTTATAAAACTTATTTTATAAAACAACAGACTTGAGTTATGGAATAGACCGGTCATTGGGCATACGAAATTTGATAACATATCGAAAAGTTTCGGCCTAGGTAAGCCTGCAAGAACTGCGCAGGCTGACCTGAGGCGATGTTTTTCACAGATGCAATAAGTGCCCTTTTATCAACCCTTTACCCGATAAGCGCCCTTTTATCAACCCTTTACCCGATAAGCGCCCTTTTATCAACCCTATACCCGATAAGCGCCCTTTTATCAACCCTATACCCGATAAGGCATTTCTATGGTATCTCTAACTGATCCTAAATAACAGCAAGGATGAAGCCGTTTCCTAAGTGTATATGGTACCTTTTGATAGCATAGAAAATATTGTGGCAAAAAGTAAAATTGCTCCTGACGAGCAATTTCACCTTTTGCCGCAATGTTTTCCAAAGGTTCCTACAAGCAATGCGTAGAAATGAGTAACGGGTTAAACAATGGACCAGTCATTCAATGGGCAATATTTTCGTGGAGAACAAAATGTTTTTGTCCCGAAAACTGTTCGTCGAATTTGACGCATGAATTTCCTTAATTCTTTGGCAAAACTGTAGACCTGACCATTCTGGAAGTATTTACAGAGGACAATAATAAAACTTTGTTCAAACGATACGAATTTTTCGTAAACAGTAGTAAACCTTTTGACACCCACTAAAGGCGCTAGATCTATATCTTTTGGTAGATTAGACTACAATTCTGATTAAACCAATACAGTAGATCAATATGAATACGAGAGGTGATCAAAAAGATCGTGGATCACCTCATTATTTTGTAAACTATCTTACGTAAGATTACGAAAAATTGCAAAGGTGAGCATAAATTATCTGAAAACCGACTTGAAGACATAAATGGGAAAATGTTAAAACTGACCCTTAATCTGGCCGTCCATTAAAATCATTCATAGACAAAATCATCAAGGACGTACAGTTGCATGTAAAACAAGATCCCTAAGATACTGTCAGGAAAATAGCTGAAACATTTAGCATTTCAAAGAAAACTGCCAAGGAGACTTTGACTGACATTCTTTGAATGTCGCGTGTTTCCGCAAGGTGGGTACCTCGACTATTGACGCCAAAACCAAAGGGGCAAAGGGCCGAAATCCGGTAAGATCTTTCAGAATGCATTAGTGTATAGGGGTCAAACTTTACTGATCGAACAGTAACATGCGATGAAACATAGGTAAACTTCAATGAGACTGAAACTAAACAACAAAGCAGTGTACAGAAAAAATTAACATCGCCTTCCTCCATTAAGGCCAAACTTTCTAAGTAATCGGTAAAGTTTAGGCAAAAGGACCGGTCGTACAAAAAAAAAACAGCCAAAAATCCTACAGAGTGACGTCACTATACACCAGGATAATACCATAACTCACAAAGCCACACAGAAAACTCTGCAAAAATTAAATACAGAAACACTAGCTAACCCTCCTAATTTTTTCCCAGTCATTGTGACCTTTGATTAGTTCATGTTTTTAAAGATTCTCCACATGAATGGCACTACAAAAGCAGAGAGGAACTGAACCTCACTGTGACCAGTTCCTTGAGACCAGGGTCCTTATTCACCAATCATTCTTAAGAACATTCTTAGTCTTATTCTTCAGAATTTTGTCAGTGTGAAAGTAACAGAATATCTGATTGACTAAACCATTTGGTTTAGCCAATCAGATGTTCTGTTACTTTCAGAGTCCCAAAATCCTACAGAAAAAGACAAAGAATGTTCTTAAGAATGCGAACAGGACCCAGGTCTGGCACGTATTTCGTGCATAAGAATCAAGAATAAAATAGGTGCATAGAATTAGAAAGAGATTATTATTTTTTAATAAGTAGGCATTCCATGTTGTTTTTATTACAATATCCCAATACAGGTTCTGTCTGATCACCCCTCCTTAGTAAGATGTGGCTTAAATATGACTGAAACAACGTTAAAAGCGGCTTTTAACACAACCTAATCAATCAACTCGAATTTTTCGAATCAATTCAAGTATGGCATGTCACAATTACCGAGATCGACGAATGAATGATATAGAGGATAATCAACTGGGTATTTTTGATATGAAAAATATCTCACGAGGATGCGTTGATAGGCATTGAAAAAACGAGTGCGCAGCACAAGTTTTTTTAACGCCTTACGACGCATCCGAGTGAGATATTTTTCGTATCAAAAATAACCAGTTGATTATTCAATTTATTATATACCTTATTAACATTATAATTTTTAATTTTTCGTTTGAAAGTCGTAATCAATACTTTGAATACAGAGAAGAAATCGGTGCCGATGAATACATAACTTAAAAGAACAAAACGAGACTGAGAAAAGTAGTTTGTCTGGTTAAAAATATAGAACTTACAATTAACACTATCTATAAGGGCTTAATGAAAAAAAGTAGTTCCTAAATTACGGTAGGAAGTGAAAGTGAAAGTTGATATCGTCATTACTGGAAAATTCCAGGATTTCACTGCTAGGTATATAATAAAAATGCATTAAGATTTCTGAGTATTTGTTTACTGTTCATTCAACTGTAAAACAACATACTGTGCTTTATTCTTATTCTCAGATTAGGCTTTAAATAATAAGATCATTGTAATACCATTTATTTTTCCATTTCATCAATATGGTATTGCGCAGGACCACAAAAGATTAGAAAGCAAAAGGATTGGTCATGTTGAAATAACACGATAAAATTTTTTTAACCATATTTTCCGTTTCTTAAATATCTACAGTTAAAACTGGACAATAACTAACAGAAGATACTTAAATTTTTGTCAAAATTTTCACTTAAAATTCGTTTTTAATCTTTTTCGTTCTCTATGTCTACAACAGGACGGATAATGATATAGAGGATATTTTTTTTCGGTGAAAGATCGAAATTGATTTCATCGAGTGAACATCATCGGTTATATTTTCACGAGTGGCGCTGCGCCACCGAAAAAAAACCCAAATATTCTATTTATTTCATGCTTTGAACCCTTTCTGGGAGGAGCTTTATCAAAATCCAGTACAGTTCTTTTCCGTTATTCCCCGTGGCGTACCCCTCACACATAGCAATGCATTACAATATTACGTCAAATGCAAGAAATGTAAGGTAAATGACGTCACATTTCCATCTGGTTGTGAGGCAAGTGCAAAATACCTAGGCAACAAGAACATGAAAATCGGTATTTTCACTGGTCGTGTCCGTGTCATTTGAAAAATATTTTCATTGTTATTTAAGAAATGATCTTTTTATCGTGGTTTATCGTTCATTCTAACATGACACGCGAATTCGGCTCTATAAACACAGTGCAAGGAAAGCGTGGTAAAATCTGCGACAATCTATGTAGAGTGACGTCATTCTGTATCGAGTGACGTCATTTAATGAGTCAGTTATTCATAAAAAACATAATCTTCATCCGCATTTTTACTGTAAGTTTGAATTTGTTTTCCTTTCATTAAGAATTTGCCATGTTAGAATCGAAATAATCATCCTTCTATCGTGGTTTATCGTTCATTCTAACATGACACGCGAATTCCACTCTATAAATACAGTGCAAGGAAACCGTGGTAAAATCTGCGACAATCCACGCTGAGTGACGTCATTCTTTATCGAGTGACGTCATTCACTGAGTGGGTTATTCAATGGAACATCATCCTTATCCGCGTTTATAGTCTTAAGTTTGAACTTGTTTTCCTGTAATTAAGAATTGATGATGTTAGAATCGAAATAATCTTCTTTCTATCGTGGTATATCGTTCATTATTGCATAAAACGTGCCTTTTCGGGCCGTTATAAGCATGTATTAACGGGTAAAAATCGGGCGGATAACGGGAGAAAAAGTGTATTAATCAGTAAATTCACGCGCCGTTAACGCCCGGGTTTGTACTATCAATATCCTCGATTCGGGCCTACCTTGTAAACAACGTTTGTCCTTGTCAGATTTTCCCTAGACTCCGACCATCAAACTGTAGGAATTCGTACCATATTCGATCCTTTTCATGGCATGTCATTGATGATATTAGTACACCACAAACAAACCTTTGCACAGAATCTCAGTCTAATCGAGATCTGAACAAAAATTCACCCGTGAAATGTACTCTAAACCACCCACTTTTTAACGTGATCGGTCCGCCACGCTTGATGTATATCGAACCCTCTGTCGCCTTCAGTTACAGAAATTTATATCCACGCATTCATCCTAGTTGTAATCGTCCAAATGTGTGCAAGTTTACTCCACATAAGTCCAGTGTGTATTAAAAATCAATAAAAGTGTATTTACAGCGAGAGAATCAAAACTGGCATAGAGGACTAACGGCCCTTTCCTAATCGTAACAAAAACTTCTTCGCCGACTTCCGGTTTTGACCCATTTGCGTACAGTACATTTGAAATTCGCTTATTTGCATTTCTATGGAAATATTTTTGCTATCTGTGCAAATTGTTGTTAGAATACCTATAATTTATGCAATAATAGCGTTAATTCACGTTTTTTTCGGTCGTTAACATTCGCAGAGGCCCTCAAAATACTTAAACATCCTCGTGCTTAGCACTCGGGCGTTAAAGCATTTTTCGGGCCTCTGCGAATGTTAACGACCTCAAAAACGTGAATTAACCCTATAATAAACCACGTTGTGAGTTATGAGGCGCAATGAATAAACCACTCGGGCTATCGCCCTCGTGGATTATCTGTTGCGCCTCATAACTCACGACTGTGGTTTATTGAACGATATACCACGATAGAAAGAAGATTATTTCTTAAATAATCCACAGTTGTGAGTTATGAGGCACAATAAATAATCCACGAGGGCGATAACCGTGTGGGTTATTCATTGCTCCTCATAACTCACAACAGGGTGTATTGAACGATAAACCACAATAGAAAAGTTAATAGAATAATTAATAGATATAGATGATATTGTCTTTATTCCGAAACATTTTTTCAAATGTTGTCATATCATGAAATTATCAATTCAAAACAAAACTTAAACTGCAGTAAGCAATGCTATTTTTCATGTTGGTAAGCCGCAATTTTGTTGTATTTTTAAATTTTTGTAAAAGAGCGGGAAACATCTTATACCCCCCCCCCCCCAATTATGATTGGGCGATACGAAGGAGTCAGCTTGTCTGTGTGACCAAAAAACTCAACATTAGCCGGACAACTGCCATAACAGTGCCTTCAGCGCTTTGGTTCGAAATATGCGTCATATGTATTGTATGTGTCGAAATATGTATCCGTCACACGTATGTATTGTATGGGTCGAAATAAGTACGCGTCATATGTATTGCATGTGTTGAAATAAATATCCGTCATATGTATTGTATGTGTCGAAATAAGTATCCGTCACACTTATGTATTGTATGGGTCGAAATAAGTACGCGTCATATGTATTGTATGTGTTGAAATAAATATCCGTCATATATATTGTATGTGTCGTAAAAAAAATCCGTCATATGTATTGTATGTGTCGAGATAGGTATCCGTCATATGTATTGTATGTGTCGAAATAAAAAAAAATCCGTTATATGTATTGTATGTGTCGAAGTAAGTATCTGTCATATGTATTGCATGTGTCGAAATAAGTATCCGCTATATGGACTGTAAGTTACACCTAACGTCTTATCTTTCTGTGGCATCGAGTCCACATCGTCATGTAAACGACTTTAAAATTCTGTGTCATTAGACATTGTTATAAAGAAATTCTGTATTCGATATTCGATAAGGTAAATCTATTTTGACATGACTGTTTAATTTTTGTACGAGTGTATAGGGGAAGGGGACGTACCTCAATGATATACAGCTTTACATTACTTGGACTCTAACTCTCGACCTCAATTTAGAGGTCAGTGGCTCTACCGACTGAGCCAACATACTTTGAATGCTAGTTGTGTATTTGTTCACAACTTATCTTCAACTTGTTCTTGTATGATTCGATGATCAACGAAAAGATTTGAACTACCGCCGTCTTTCTTCATGTTTCATTTTTAACATGTACTCGTTTATGGTGGCATAGAACTGCCACCACATACCATAAAATATACGTGTTTATTATTTTTGTGCAAACTATGGCGGGTTTTATGCTATTTTCATACTTTCATACTTTCATGATTATTCTTAACTTTCAAGTCATTTTCAAACTTTCATGATCTTTTTTAAAAATTATTAGGATGCAGGATAAATACCCAGCAACTCTTTCCTAAATGACAAAATTTCGGACAAGACCAAACCGAAAGATTTTGCTGGCGACAAATTCAACGTAGCTCAAATTAAAGTTAGTTACCAGCGTTTTCTCCTTTTCCCGCAATGGTTTTAATATCCCACTTCCTCAAGGTCCTTAACCGTTTACCAAACAATCCCTGGTTTTTCCCAAATGACAAAATTTCGGACAAGACCAAACCGAAAGCATTTGCAGACGACAAATTTAGTGTAGCTCAAATGATGACCTCTGTTTTTGATAAAGTAGAAAATATTTTTGGGAAAGGACTGAGAAAACGCTGGTTACCAGCGTTTTCTTCTTTTCCCGCAGTGGTTTCAATATCACTCTTCCTAAGGTTCCTTAATCCTTTACCAAACAATCCCTGTTGTTTTCGACCCAGAGGAAATAGCATTTTGAAACCATTGTGGGAAAAGGAGAAAATGCTGGCAACTAGCATTTTTCCTTTTCTCACCATGTTTACTACTCTTCCTCTTCTAAAGTCAAGTTTCAATTTGTTTTGTCGTCTGCACTCTCTTTAAACTCTGAATTATGTGGTAACAGATTGACTCCATTTTTCCCTGTTTAGTGCTCTTGAACTATCACCACAGATCTGATGACTGTGACAGATATTTTCGCAGTTATTTCAACACTTTCGTTAAATCTTTGTCATGGTAAGAAAATCAAAGTATTGAAAGTACTAATGGAGATTGGTGTTAGAAATTTACAAGCAAACATTTTTTAACAATGGGCCATTTTTGTTAAAAATTCATTTATCTGAAGACTGTAATCAATCGATATCTAGAGGGAATTTTAATTGTTCACGATAATAGCTTAATACGATAATTTCCTGTCGGTGCTCTTAACCTGTCGCCACAGATCCTGGAATTGCGACAGATATTTCTTTAAAAGAAAGTAATGGAGGATTCCCCAATATTTCAACACTATCGTGATAATGTTAGTCATGTTCAGAGAATCAGAGTAATTAAAGTACTGATAAACGGTGATAGAAGAAATTTGCCAGCAAATAGGATTTAAAAGTGGACCCTTTCATAAAAAATTCATTCATCTGTCAGTTGAAATCATTTTCCTTTCCAAGACTGATTACATTTTCATTACCTTTTTCCATAAAATCGTGCATCTAAGCGTATGCGTTCGGTTTTTGTGTTTAGGGAAGTAATTAAGTGGTGAAATGACAGTGCTTTAAGGCCTTATTCGAGTGTTTTTTTGTGTTTCTCTTACTTATTTAGACTTTATTAACTAGGTCAGTCATAGCTGCGAAAAGAGGTCACTTTCAAACCTTGAGATTATTCTATGAAATTCAATTATGAAATTCATTGTTTGTGTTACTGGCTTGCCGAGCCTTTTTCAATCCGCATGTCATCTTCGCATTTCAAATGACACAACGCGCCTGTAAATTGATCTATAAGGACCTATTTTTCTTGATACACAGTGCGCAGTAAATCGTCGTCTCATGGCCTCAGTTTGGCGGTTGCCTTAAGAAGGTGAGACCAGAAAGCTCATGACCTTCTAAAGTCTAGTTATGAAAAAGAAAGATGCCAGATATTTAAAGACAGAATCAGTAGCCTGAAGATTCCAAAGAACTCTTACGCCGTAGCTATTTTTTTTTATTTGTTTACCATTTGGAAAACATCAGTTGATTGTAGGAATCAAAAGTTTTTACTGAAAAGTGGTTGAGGCATTCCGAATGCTTTGAATGAAAAGCAGTAGCAAATGATTTTTAGAGCAATAAAAGGCAAAAACAAAGTTAACCGTTTATCTGGTTTCATGTAAAAAAAAGTGAAATATATCATGCTTTTTTCGAATATATTCGCCATTATTGTGTAATAAGTGGTGTTATTTCTATAGTACCTTACTAATTATTTCATGCTTTCCAGTAGGATATCGAGAAATAGCAGTGAAAATATTTTTCGATCTTACACTGGTACCACCAGTGAAAATACCGATTGTCACGTTCTTGTTGCCTAGATAAATTGCGCGTGCTTAACAACCAGATGGGAAATATGACGTCATATACCTTACATTTCTCGCGCTTGAAGTAACGTTGCTATGCGGGAGGGGTACGCCACGGGGAATAAGGGAAAAGGACTTCCTGGATTTTGATAAAGCTCCTCCAAGTAAGGGTTAAAAGCATGAAATAAATAGAATATTTGTTTTTTTCGGTGAAAGATCGAAATTTATTTCATCTCGTGAACACCATCGGTAATATTTTCGCTCGTGGCTGTGCCGATCGTGAAAATATTACCGATGGTGTCCACTCGATGAAATAAATTTTAGAAAGCATTGCAGTAATGGAAAATTGTCTTGTTATGAGCACATTTTCTTGATTTTCTGAATGAAGATTTACAGAATAGCACAGTGACTATGAGAATGGCAAATCTACTCGAGGGGAGAGTTTCCTTGATATTCTATATGTTGGCATATTTGATTTTCTTTCTCATACATACTTCAAAACAATTTATCCCTTTAGCACACAATTCCAAATTATCCACCATAGGGAAGAAAGGTTTTTAAACAGTACAAGGAGGAGGATGAAAAAAAATTGTTATGCACATTTTATCCATTTCCCACATTGTTTTCAATATATCAGAGAAAAAATACGTAATGTAATTCTTTACAAAAATTATACAACAGTCCAAATTGAAATCATTTGCAGATGACAAATCAAATTCAACGCGCATCTTGAAATTAGTTTTGAAACGTGTACAAAATATCGTGGAAACGGGATAAAATATGGTCAAACATTTTGGCAAACACAAGCAGCGGTGACACGTACCTTTCACCGGCTCTCAGGTCTTGAAAATCACTGTCCCCAAACGAGTAATAGCGTGTCTCAAATCTCCACAGCCCAATCTCAGCTTTCCAATCAATTCGCATTTGCAAATGAAGCTAGAGTCCATGAAAATCCAGTGTGTGAAGGCTAAGTAACTCCACCCGCCATACCCGAACAGCTGCATATTCCAAACCTGAATATCTCCACTAGGAATAGCAGTGTGACAACTGCAATGTTCTACGGAACCGTCTGAACGTCGGCACATTAAATGTGTATTCATATCATAATCTTATCTGATCGATAGAATTGTCAAAAACTCTATGTACTTTTCTTATGCGTTTAAAATTCAATGGTTTGTACTACACGACCGTTTGAGAGTACACAAACAGTTTGCCGGTTACCCGTGACATATTTTTTTTAAGCGACGGCTTATCCAACGTATTTCTGGTCAAATGCACACTTGATTTCTGTTACAATATTGACAAAATTTCAATTTCTGTCGGTTTGTTTTTTTGAAAACGTTTGACTGTGTACAAAAACGAAGAAACATCTTGAACTTCTTTCTTTGTGCAGGCTTGTACGTCTTTGAGTAAATTGTTTGTTTATTAGATTAAAAGCGCGTGCTGTATCATTAGCTAATTTGCATATAGCGATAAATTCGTGTTTTTTCTTGTTGAATGATAAACAGGAATAACAAAAACCGACCAATCAGACGTTGAAAGATAAATAGAATACGTACCTAGTGTTGTAGAATATCAAAAATATCTAACTCGGTTGTGAGAATTGATAATTGTCTCGCCAAGGCTCGACAATTATCAATTCTCCCAACCTCGTTAGATATTTTTGATATTCTACAACACTAGGTACGTATTCTCTATATTTTCTTTGAAGGCTTCAACAGAAACGATAAATAAGACACTGTCTTATTAGTGGTGTCCGTGGTCGTGAGGTAGAGCGTCGGCCTCATAACCTAAAGGTCCTGAGTTCGATACCCGGGAACGGGTGTCAACTTTGGGATTTTTCATTGGCCCACACATTCGGCGCGAGTACTGGTGTAGTTCCCAGAAAGCAGAATCGAGAGATATTAGTATAAGTTGTAAGAACTTGTTTCTCAATCAATGTAAAATTAATATGTTTAAACTAACTAAACTAAGAGACTGTCTGTTGATAGGGCTTAGACAAACGGTTTTATTGGTAGTATTACATAAATAAACGACTGTCCGAGATTTGTCGCCATATTTGCATACGGCTTTGTTTCTGCAGCTGCGTAAAGAAATTTTCCTTTACCACATGTTCCCGACTTTTAAAGACCACGAGAAAGAAGCCTTTTGAAAACATTGTGGTAATAGGAGAAACTGCTGGTAACCAGCATTTTCTCCTTTTCCCACAATGTTTTCTACACTTCCTAAAACATATTTCAATTTTTTCATCCACATTTGTTCTATCGTCTGCAAATACTTTCAATGTGGATAAGCATACACTTTTATCGTTTCGTGAAAATATAATCTGTCTATGGCACATTAGTTTGTTATTCTGTGGATTTCTGAGATTATGATGACACACTGCACAACATGTGAAATCTAAACCCCGATTTTTTATATACATGTATATTTTTTGTTGTAAAAGAAAACTCGCCTGATAAAAGCCTTGAAATGGCGATACTTCGGCTTTGTTTTTAACAAACGAGTATTTTCGTTTTGCTTATATGGCATCTTACCGGATTAAGTGAAACGTGCGCGTTTAGTTGTTAATCCATGTAATGTACGTAATTGTTCAATGTTTTATTTACAGCAAAATTGCGAATGCTTAAAATCCTATCATTTGCATTGTGAACGCTGGACTGCTGGGTAAGGTGAGAATTCTTTTCACGCCAAATAAAGTAATTCTTTATTTTACAATTCCTTTGAAATTTAGGAAGACTTTAGGTTGATCTAATAGACTGACTGTCGTGGATTCAAGATCAGACAGCACGTTTTATACCTTGTACCAGAGCTCTCTCTTTTTTCTTTAATGCGCTGAAAGAGTTCAACAAAAAAAAATTGGTTAGTTCTTTATATCCTCATTTGCCTAAGTTTACTTATGTTCTCTTTCTAAGAACTCGTTACAAAGAGAGTAAATTTTTGTAAATTTATAAACATTTCTAAATTTGAGACCACTTAAAGGTGGTCCTTCAGATTTTGGGACAAAAATTTTACAAAAATAATAAAAAAAAAAACAATCTTCATATTCCCAATTTTAATTAATTAATTTTCATTCATAAAACCCCAGTAGTCGAAAACCATCCGACAATAAGAGAAATTAGAGATTTACTACAGCCCAGGTCGAAGCTGATGGTAAACACGGTCTATTTTTACATGAGCAACTTGCTCATTTACATACTGGAAATACGCAGACGAAGCTTCAAACTTAGCGTCCGAAGAAGACATAATGGAAAATAATTACACGTTACAGAATTTAAGCGTCATTAGTCACGTGCCAATCACATAACATTTCCACAATGCTTTTTTTTTTATTTTTGGTGCGAAATCTAAAAATTGTTTAAGGGGCTACGTAGCCTTTCAAGGGAATACCCCCCTCTCAAAAAAAAAAAAACTTTTGTAATATCATGATTCTTAATTATTGATGATCTTTATTGTTTTTTCATATAAATTTCAGTGATATATATATTTTTCAATTTGGTGTGATGTGAAAAACCTAAATACCTACCTTTCACCGCATTGTTTGGTCATATATTTCTTCAGTAAATGTTACTGATTTCTTTGGCATTCTAATGGATAAATTGCCTTAGATCGAAGATGAACGCAGTGAAGTGGCAACACCAAGATCAGACTACCGACATGTGCCCATTAATTTTGGTACCTATTGTCCTTAAATATTTCTGAGAGCCAACAATTTCAACACAAAATCTTAGATTGGTCCAAATTGAAAGCACTTGCAGACGACAAAATACACGTCAAAAGTTGATTTTTTTCCAGCAGGGTAGCAAACATTGTGGAAAAATGAGAAAATGCTGGTAACCAGCATTTTATCCTTTTCCCACAATGTTTTCCATAGGCTTCTATCACAGGGTCGTAGAAACCAGGGATTGTTTGGTAAAGGGTTAATTCATTGGCAAGAAAATATCGATTCGGATCAACCTGCGCGGTCCATGTCAGCTGACATGGGTGGAAAATTTTTGCTACCGGTCAAATTTTCTGCTTGATGAAATACCAATCTATCTCATGATTCAGTCGGTCGTTCGACAAAATGGATTGATGGATTCACAATTATAGTTAGGGCATGTTGGTTCACGGTACATATTGGTTCGAGGTAATCGGTATTTTTCTGTCATGACAAAAATCAGCGCCTTCTAGTGGCTTAATTTGACTTTATTTTTGATGGTAAATACCTTGAATTGGACATTTCTATACCTCAATAAACTTTATTTTTCAAAATAAAAGATTATAACGGAAGAAATATAAACCGGAAGTCAAAACGATATCATCGGCGCCTACATGCATAACACTATTTACCACACCCTCTAAAGCAGTTTTACTTCAATACATGCATGATGACGTATCTTGATCACCTGCCAGGTCCTGCGGCAATATCTACCCATCATGTGACTGCAAACTGGCGCCAAATATTTAAAGTTGTATTGATTTTAAATGAAAACCATTTAAGTAACATGTATCAATTTCAGAATGGCACCGGGACAGTGGTGAAGGTCAAAGTTGATTTTCTTTCTTATGTCAAGATTAAACTGCAACCTATTTTCTATGACGCTAACTAAAAAATGAAATTAGAAAATTATTTGGTGATTTATTCTATACTGTGTTAAGGTAAGACCTCTGTAATGCACTTCCGGTGAACACTGGGCAAAAACTCTAATTGGCTGTTAAATAAGGATAAATAAGGATTTATGCCGAAATAATATTTTTGCACATTTCTAACGGATCAGAAATTCCGTTTATGTCTATCTTGAAACTTTTGTTTGATACTTTTGTTTGTTTTCTAAAAAGGGAGGTAATTTTTATCTCTTTTTCAATTGAGAATATAGCTGTTTTAGATTTATAAATGATAATTCAAAGAAGGAAAAAATGGAAAAATGAAAAGGTGAAAGTAGTTCAATAATACTCATTTTTAGGTATAGCTAATTTTGCAGGATGATATTTTAGTGGAAATAGCTGTTTTCCATTACACAGGTCTTACCTTAAATTTTACATTTTCTTGATCGGACCGTAACTGCCGTGAACCAAAATAACCGCAAAGCTATGGCATACAATAGCCGAAAAGGATCATTCGGACTTTTGCTAAAGTGTCGTCTCGGATTGGCCTGCGTAGTCCGCGCAAGCTAATCCGAGACGGCACTTTCTGTTTTTCAAAAATTTTCTGCTTTGCGCAAGTCTACCATAGCACAAAATCTAATGTACTCGTAAAGTGCCGTCTCGGATCTGCCTCCGGGGACTGCGCAGGCTGATCCGAAACGACACTTTACGCAAATGTCCGAATGCCCCTTTCGCGTGTTGCAGACTTTATATCCACTCGCTAGGTATAAAGCATCACAGAGGTGCATTAAACTCCCTTTTGCCAGGGCATGCCTCAATATTTCTTTACCTTTTTACCCCAAAACACATTGTTTGATGAACCCAAGATACAGGTTACTACAAACCTGCTATGGTCCATATTGCATCAAGTATTTTCTCTTTTTCCCAGTATATCTTCAAAAGGTCTCTTTCTTGGCTACTATAAAAACAAAGGATTATTTGGGAGGAAAGGTTAAGGGTATTGAACTTGTTTTATCATATTTTTCAGTCTACGAAATGATTGCAAAGGACCAGACCCTTTTCTACAGGATCATCTGTGTCTGTGTCTTAGCATGTGTGCAATGCCAGACTAAAGTTGATACCTCGAGTCCGGAGGAGATGATCAAAGAGGCAGGGGATGTTGTTAACAACATTACCGAATCTCTTGCAATGATCGAGAAAGGCGACTATGTCTGTGGCAGTATTCTATATCAGGTGTCTAAGAAAATGGATGAATTGGGAGAAAAGATACAAGATATATATAAAGGTAAAATTTCTACATTTCCTAATAAAAAAAATGTTCATCATCATTATCATCAGCATCATTAGCATCATCAGCATCATCATCTTCATAGGTGACAGTATTTTCGTCGTATTTAGCAGAGACAGAATATACTGAGGTTACTTCGTCCCGAGTTGGTGCTAATGTTTACTTTTATAATGATCTTTTAACGTTGTCGTTACTTTACCATAATAATAATAACAATACAAGTAATTATAACCGTGCTCGTTACTGCCATCATCAGCTGTAAGAGAAGCAGTAGCAGCATAAGTATTTTCGTCGTCATGGATAGAGACAAAATAAAAATTGCTTCTCTTAACTCTTTACCAAATGACAAAATTCTAGACTGACCAGTACAAAATCGAAAGCACTTGCAGATGACAAAATAAGCCCAACTTAAAAATTGAAATTTGTTTCCATCAGGGTAGAAAACATTGTGTGAAAAAGAAAAAAAATGCCGGTTACCAGCATTTTCTAATTTTCACACAATGTTTTCAAAAGCTCTTTATCTCAAGGTCGTAAGAACCAAGGATTGTTTAGAAAAGGGTTAAAGTGCTGTCCTTTATTCTTTTTAATTCTAATTTTACTGACTGAAATGTCTACAAGTACTTTGTTCTGGCGCTGTACGTTTTAGAACCAGAAGTTAATATTGTTTCCGGACAGTCTACTGCAATATTGCAGTATTTCGTTAAATAAATAGAGTTGTTGTGTGTGAGATCAAAAGACTGTTACTAGAATGGGATCTGATGCGGTTTAGAACCCAGTTTGGAGTTTTGAAGTAAAAGTTGTCTAAAAGAAAATTTACAAATCCTGAGCATTTTGTGTTCCAGTAGGCAAAAAGGTACACCCATGGAGACCCCAGACTTTGGTGATTTTTGGCTAGGGGCAATAGGCGCCTAGCCTTAGTAACCACATTTCAAACTTTTTCACGAAAGTTGCAGTTCCTGAATATTATGTATAAATGCGCGCTACTTGCTGTCTCTGATTCGCTGGAGCTCAAACTGTCGTTTCTGATTGGCTTGAAACGACACAACTTCAAAACCGCTTTACACCTTTCGAGTTAACAATCCGTGATGTAAAATAAAAATGGAAAGAGGGGGATCGGTGCCTACATATACCGAGAGAGTGCTAAAAAATATTTTCAGAGCAGAAATTGTTAACGGTGTTTGTTTGCTTGATAATTTTTAAATGAGAACAATTAAAATAGTAAAATATTTTCCATTAATTTGGCAAAAGACTAATGCAGAGCATACCGCAATCAACAACCTCGGGTCGTCGATGTGTGTACACTATTGGATGCAGATGGGCAGGGGCAAAATTGACATTCATGTTACTTAGCGTTTACATGCTTTGCATCCATTTATCGTTCGTAAAAAGACAGAACCGTTATTGGAGAAGTCAGCAGACCTCTCCAACAGTTGTGAGTTTAAAAGGCAGACTGCCACAGAATTTGCTACCTAAATCCATTTTTCTTGCGATATTGTACTGATACACAGTCTATTTCGTCATTGTTTTGTAAATAAAGCGAAATAAAAAAAAAAACAGGAAAAAGGCGTGGTTTATTTTTATACATGACGCATATCAGAAAATACTTGTAAAATCAGTTTGCCATGTCTGCAAATGACCCCTCAAATAATTGTAATGTTTCGATAAGAAAATAAATGTAAGTAGTAGACAAAAAAGAATTTCGTTAAAAAAGAGAAAGAAGACTGCTGGACAAGATCATGCAACTTAAAAAAAAAAAACGACAATAAGGCCAAATGACCGGCATGTAAAGCATAATTATGAGGTTTCTACGCGGCGGCTTTTTTACTTGTTTGTTTACATGTACCAAAATGTATCGAAATCAAAAGCAAATAAACTATTTGAAAATATTGATGCTGACCTTTCCTGGCTTCCTTTTTTTAAAGAGGGAACTTGTCTTATCGGCTGTGACACATCTACAATTATGTTTATTTAAAAGAAATATATAATGTGTGATTTATAGTTTGGTCAAGTTCTATACAGTTTTCTTTACTGCTTTATGTTTTTGACCCATTTATTGATAAATTGACACAATGTGACAACGTCCTATACCCTTGGCAAAGGCTGATCCGTTCGTACATGCTAACAAATAAGGAATTTTACTCTCTTGTGGTGAAAACTCGAAAAATTTATTTTTGTAATTGCAGATGAAATTTGTCTGATTGACATCATCATAATAATGTATTCGGGCATTTCTGCACTCTGCAGACATAGTTTTCCAGGTTGACCATTACCGTTCAAGATAGTGCCTAACGACTTTCATGACAAATGTTCGCTCGCATTCTACTGCACATGTATTTTTGTCGTGGATATTGAATTAAATTTGCACCTATATATTTTTGCACATAATGGAATTACTATCGATGCATTGAAACAAGAAGCTCTTTCTTTTGGTAGTATCGGTGAAGAAAAAATAGAGGATATTTGTTTTTTTCGGTGTAAGATCGAAATTTATTTCATCGAGTGGACACCATCGGTAATATTTTCACGAGTGGCGCAGCGAGATGAAATAAATTTCGATCTTACACCAAAAAAAAAAAAATTCTATTTATTTTATGCTTTTAACCCTTTCTGGGAGGAGCTTTATCAAAATTCAGTACATTTCTTTTCCCTTATTCCCCGTGGCGTACCCCTCCCGCATAGCAACGTTACGTCAAGCGCGTGAAATGTAAGGTATATGACGTCATGTTTCCCATCTAGTTGCTAAGCACGCGCAATTTACCTAGGCAACAAGAACGTGAAAATCGGTATTTTCACTGGTGGTACCGGTGTAAGATCGAAAAATATTTTCACTGCCATTTCTCCGGATCCTACCGGAAAGCATGAAATAAAAATGGATCTTTGATCTATCACGGTGAAATGATTGAAATACTGCTGTCAGGGCGTTACACACCAAACAAGGAAACGAAATCAGGAAATTTGAAGCTACAGAAGTATAGATGTTTCCCCTTTGAAAATTATTGTTGGAAAAGAAGGAATCACTTCTATCGAACAAATTCTGTTTTCCCACTATATCTTTTGAGCTTTAATCCTATTTTTTATTGAAAAAATAACGTCTACCTTATTTTCACGAAATATGCACGAATAAAGGTGCCATTTTTAATTTTTTCTCATTGTTTAAAATTACAGACTATAAGTGTTGTTATAGGATATACAGTGACCCGTTTTCAGAATATTCTCGAAAAATGAGGAATATTTGCTGGTTTTTCCATTGTTGTTATTTTTAGAAACAGGTTGTTTGTAAACAAGCTGTTTACCAATCCATCTTGTCATCTTTCTAGAAAATACTAATCTAGAATTTTCCAAGCTGATATAATAGGAGTGACTTACTTGGTAATTTTTGACGTGAACTTAAACTTGCGGTCGGAGGATACAGAACAGAATGAAAGAAAAAGAATTAAAATCAGAGTTTGAAAAAAAAAAAGAAACACACGCTGAAGAAAGAGAAAAGGATGGGCAATTTCGGATCAGAATGAAAGAATTAAAAATAGAAAATAAGGACAAGAGGGCCATAACGGGCCTGTATCGCTCCACTGGCTTCTTAAACCTGTACTACACATTGATTAGTTATGATCCTGAAAAAGAGGGCTTTCGAAAACAATGAACACTGGCAAGGAATACAAGCAGGTTTATTCATTGGCATAAAAGGTGAAGTTTTTTGAAAAAAAAAAAAAAAAAACCTAAAGGATAGAAACCCTACTTTAAATTTAATATTCCACTCAAGTAAGCATAATTATTAATATCAAATGAATCACTTTCCCTGAAAACGGAATATTTTCTTTTAAGAAACTAATATATCCAGCACCAATCATGCATCACTACAGTTTGATAATCAAGGGAGGTAAATATTAAGAAACTTCCTGCTTTATAACAAGTTATTTCCCTTGATTAACTTTACACGTGAACTGACTATAAAGGGAAGCCTAAATTGAACCTGTGACCCCTCGGATGGAGCCAAATTTGAACCCAGGTCTATAATAGACAATGCCGGATTAATGTCGGATTAAGTGAACTAGGACTGCAGACATCGGTTGACGGACTAGGGCAATTGTTTTTACAGGGGAGATCTCAAACTGCTCTGTATGTGCCAGTTTCGCACGAGAACCACAGCAGATATAGCTAAGCAGAGTGTGGATTTCTAAAGAAGGGTAGGTAAAAAAGATCTGAATGGTGTTTAACATCGCTTTCAACATTATTTCAGTCATATCACTGCGACATAAAATACTATAAATGAGTTTGAACAAGCGCCACTTTATCTAGAAGAGCACGCCATACCAGAACTGAAAACCTACAAAGCTACAAGTGCAGGCTGGCGTCGCAAACGACATATATTACCATTGGTAGTTGTTATCAGTGCAGAATAAGTTCCCCGTAGAAAGGTGAAACCTTACATTTTACTATGAATTTTTTTTACGTTTTGCTTAACATCGACCTTGGCTGAGATAAAAGTAAACTAATAATAGGCTTCTTTGTTATTTGAAATCACCACTGGGTTTTTCGACGGGGTTGTCCTTGAGCAAGTCACCTTAGAGTCCTTTGATAGTACTGTTGAAGTCCAAGAAATACATGAATATGTGAACTGTCGCCGTGATATGAATAAAATATTGTGGAATGCGCCGTAAAAGACCATTCAATTACAGTCATATTTAGTAAAACTATTCACGTTCAAAAAAGAAATCTTCTGGAAAATCAAAGAGCCTGTGTTGTTTTCATTTATGAGTAGAATTACCCTTTTCGCCTCTAATTAACAAAGTAATCGACTAAGTTTTTATATGAACTGATTTTATCTAGGTTTTATCTAAAGTTTGTGCCGCTTTTTATGCAAAAACTTGCCCATATTACCAAGCACGTGGGACCCCTTTTTTGATATCCCTCTACTATACAAAATGTAGTCATTACATGCCATTAAAATTATCATTATGAATGATTAAGCCTAATGCTTAACACAGACTGTAAAATTGAAATTCCCTCGGTATATTATATTAAGAGGGTTTTCCCCCCAAAAAATGCCTTTAAAAAAGAAACATTATGCGATAATTTAATCAACAACTTACGTAATTTGGTAACAAACGTCCAAGACACTATTTTCTACAGATGCCTTTTTGGACCACATTTCTTCTTTTGTTTTCAACATGGGTTTGGCTAAAATGAAATGAGTGTCTGCACTTTTTGGTAATTCTGTTGAAAATTGCCGATGATGAGGATAGGGCGGGTCGATAAATTTGCGATGTGCTTGAAGCGCAGAGAACTACGTTGCCTACGCACGTTGATTCCTGATATTAAAGGACATGTTGTTTTGAATTTGACATAACTATTATACCTAATGTTGCTCTAACTGCATATTGTTGTGACGTTAGTGTGCACAGACAAACAGAAGGAAATACCTGTATTTTTACCGTGTTGATCTATAAAATTGAATAGCTGTCAGATTTAGCGTTTCTTTTCTTATTAACCCATTATCACACAATCCCTACTTTTGACGCCCCTGTGAAAGAAGCCTAATGAAAACACTGTGGGAAAAGGAGAAAATGCTGGTAACCAGTATTTTCTCCTTTTCCCACATTGTTTTCTACCCTTCCCAGAACAAATTTCAATTTTTAAGTCACTTTTATTTTGTGGTCTGCAAATGCTTTCAATTTGGACCAGTTTAAAATTTTCTTGTGTGGTAATGAGTTAATTAGATTTTGGAAACATCATAACAAAGATCTGTAAAATAGATAGGCTGGGTTAAAACACCGGACTATGAATATTGAAAGTCTTTTATGATTCAAAGTGATAAGAAATGGAAAGTATATGTGTGTAAGTAATTGCCTTTTTTTTTGAGAGTTATTTTGCATATTATGTAAATGAGAAAATAAAAGACGTTAATTCAACTCATCATCGGAAAATGAGCAGTTTCTTCTACAAATAACGTATGTGATATTACATATGAACTGAAATGTAGTGCGTAAAAGCAAACTACCAATGATTCCTAGATAAGGATCGTCCCTTATACGAATCATTGTTTGTCGTGTGAATAAGCGCACTAGGCTATCAAGTAAAGGTAGCAATCCTTGTTTGTTAGGGCAATAACTGGGCCCACAAACAGGCCCATAGATCAAAATACATATTTTTGAAAAAAACAAAAAAAATTGGAACTGCACTGTGACGATATCTTACTCAAAGGCAAATTTCTTACAAACGAGCACGATGACCCATATCTGTTTTTGTACCGTTATCTCCTAGAGGCATGATAGGCTTTTGTCTGTGCAAAATTGTAAAAAAAAAAATAAATCCGTTAGAAAAATTTGTAATATAGGTCGTTCACTATCGAATGCTATTGACATACTTTATCATGGGAAGAAATCCAGATGGCTGCCCCCTTCTTGCAATCTAATGTTCTGTTCATCTGTTCTTGGATTTACAATGTCCCTCAGCTTACTATGAACCACTGTTTGAAGGAAAGCTTTTACAAAAACAGGAAAGGAGAAATACAGGGAACTATCATTTTCCTTCTCAGACAGCGTTTTCTACCCTTCCAAAAGCAAAATAAAATCATTTGAACAAGACTGGATTTTGCTTATGTTTTCACTTTGAACTGCTCTAATATGTTTTTGGTAGGTGAAGAATGAAAAAAAAGTCCTTGATATTCATTGTGGGTTGCAGGAATTGACAATTCTATACTGATACAGCCTGTTTTATTTGTGTATTAACTTACATTTTTAACAGTGAAATGATAAATTAGATTCTTAATTGTTATAATGTTAAATCCATCATAATAATGAGGCTTTTGATGATTTTTTGATGGAAAGTCTTGCATTTGTCATACAAATTTTATGTTAGAAACACACGTGCAGAAGCGGTAAGTTACAAATGAATCTCATAGCCACCATGAACTGCCCTGTGGTAAAGTTGTAGCAAAATTGTCACAAAACACAAAGGCAATTACTATTAGTCAAATAAATTGACATGAAATAAATGACCTCTTTTGCCATGTATTACACGTTTGAATTATTGTCCCAACTTAGCTTCAGCTAATGTCGTCTGCATGCGGAACTATGTGAACGTTTTTAAACTCTTTATTAGGCCGACAGATTCATAGTGTTTTCAAACAAGAGGGCCATAATGGTCCTGAAATTGCTCACCTGAGTCTATTGACCAAACATGAACCATTTTCAATCTACTTTCCCAGTGACCTAGTTTTTTATCAGACATGACCCATTATCAAAAACTTTTGAGATATCAATAAGACAAACATTCTGACCAAGTTTCATGAGTGTTGGACTGAAAATGTGGCCTATAAAGCGTACACCAAGTTTTTCTAAGATTTGACCAAGTGACCTAGTTTTGGACCCGACAATTACCCATAACCAAACTCTTTTGAGACATCACCAAAACAAACATTCTGACCAAGGTTGAAGAGTATGAGGCAGAAAATGTGGCCTCTAGAGTGTACACAAAGTTTTTCAAATATTTGATCCTGTGACATAGTTGTTCACTCCACATGACCAATTTTCAAATTCATTCAAGGTATTACCAAGACAAATATTATAAAAAGTTTCAGGAGTATCAGACTGAAAATGCGTCCTCCAAAGCATACAAAAAGTTCTTTATAACACTTGACCTATAATCCTATAATGTGGTAATGGGTTGATGCATATCGGTTATATGCGATACCTTGCAAGTCATCACATAATTATGGGTCCAGATATAGAGGATATTTGTTTTTTTCGGTGAAAGATCGAAAATTATTTCATCGAGTGGACACCATCGGTAATATTTTCACGAGTGGCGCAGCCAGGGTTAGGTATTTACAAATTGAAATAAATTTCGATCTTACACCGGAAAAAAACAAATATTCTATTCAAACATGACCTATTTTCAAACTCATCCAAGATATTATCAAGGCAAACATTCTGACCAATTTTCAAGAGTGTTGGACTGAAAATGTGGCATCCAGAGCGTATACAAGGTTTTTCTAAGATTTGACCTGGTAACCTAGTTTTTGACACAACATTAAACATTTTCAAACTCGTCCGAGATATCATCAAGACAAACATTCTGAAAAACTTTTCAAGACTTTTGGACTGAAAATGTGGCCTCTAGAGCGTATACAAGGTTTTTCTAACATTTGACCTGGTGATTAGTTTTTGACACGACATAACCCATTTTTAAACTCATCCAAGATATCATCAAGACAAACATTCTGACCAACTTTCAAGAGTTTTTGGTTGAAAGTGTGGCCTCTAGAGCGTACATAATGCTTACTAAGATTTGACCTAGTGACCTAGTTTTTGATCCGACATGACCCATTTTTTAAGTCACTCAAGATATCATCAAGGCAAACATTCTGACCAAGTTTCGGCATCAACACGCTCTAGTCTTTTTTTAAATTTTGCAAAAAGATAAAAAAGAAAAAAAAGAACAAAGAGACAGTAACCATAATGTGAAGGGAAAAACAAAAACAAAAAACTTTTCACACATTCACACATGAAATATCTATAGTTCTACGTAAAACTAATGAAAGCAGCTTGTTTTCAATCACTTTGAGTTGTGTTTTCTGTTACACATAAAATGTCTTGCAAAACTATCTTAGCTTTTTTGTAATTCGCCATTTTGAATTATGAAAATCAATGTAACCAGTATTTCAACTGTTACTTATACTTGAACTTGGTATACATAAAATGCACTTGGCGCTAGGAAAGAATGGTACATGTATGAGTGTTTCTTGTTTGGATTTCCGTAACATGTGGATGCAACATGTGCAGGCATCCACTCATTACTTCTTGGCGCTTGAGTATACATAAAAAATAAAGAAAAATGCAGCAGTACACAAAATTATTATTATTGCTTTTATAATTATTATTTTCAACTTTTCAAATGGACAGCTCATGGTTGAACACAAATTGCCCTGAAATCAGTGCTTTCAGGGCTTTGATTGATAATGGTGAGAAAAAGAAAGTGTACAGAGTCATTCACGAGGCACTGACGTAAAATGAAAAAGATACTCATTAGAAGGTTGTCTGAATGCATAACGTAACCCGAACGCATTGCAAATGAGCAATGATTATCTTAAAAGGGTTTGACCTATCCCCATGGCTCCTTACCAGCCGATATAGGTCAGAAGGTAGAGCGTAGGACCCGTAAACACAATGATCTACAGGTTGTGGGTTCGAATCCCAGGCTGGCCAACTAAAATTACTAATAGTCTTTCGGATGAGACATTAAACTGAGGTCCCGTGTGACGGTGCTATACGCCGAGCATGTTAAAGAACCAGGCGAAGCTCTCAGTAGTTTCGACCTGTATCCTTGCACTATCCACCGTAACAACTAACCGTCTTCTGGGGGTGTCGCCCAGATGGGCAACCGGTAGCGACGATAAATAAATGGAAATAACCAACCATGGAGCCTAATATTAAGCAAGTCAACATATAATTATTAATCCCTAACAATCTACCAGGTAGAATTGTACATAAACGTGCAGAAAATGTACCAAGAGCAAAATGTTTCGAGCCAGGTCAGCCTGCACGGCCCGCGCAGGCTTAACCGAGTAGAAGCTGTTTGTAGATGCATAAAGCTGTCTTTTGGCAAAGGATGGCTCATATAAAATGTGCTGACCAAACCCTTAATTATATGGCCTGCAAGATGCAAAAAGGGAAGTTCACATCGGCTGAATTGAGACGGCACTCTACGTTTTAATGTTACTTTCTGTTATGTGCAAGTCTACTGTAGCACAAAATCTAATGTAGTCGTAAAATGCCGGATATGATCGGCCTGCTCGGACTGCAGGCTGATCTTAGACGACGCTTTACGAAAATGTCTGAATGGCAGTTTCGTGTGTTCAAGCTATATAGTCAACATTTTCTCTTTCTCAGGGACACTTGAAAATTACATTTACCATACAACAAAATGTCGAACAGTGATTATCGTTATAACTTAAAATTACCATTTAATATGCCAAGCGTTAATTCCTTCATCTTTTCAGGGCCACTAATAGCCAACCTTTCCATTCCGGATCGAAAAACAAGCGTGGACAGTATTTTACTTCTGCTACCTGATTCTGTGAATACTTGCATACGCCAATTACGGGCAGGCTCGGTTGTCAAACGACAAGCTAGACTTACATGTATTCAACAGGTACCATACTGCTTGTTTTGTTTTATAATCGTATTAGTGTATATTTTTTTCTTTTTTATTTTTTTCAGTTTCTTTGGATTTGTCACAAAATTAATTTAGATGTAGCCCAACTCGGTTAGCTCAATCATAATGCACGACATTGGTATTCACGGGACTGTCAATTGGAGCTTTAGTGTTACGAGATAAGCGTAATGAGAAAGAAAACCAGCAACAACTCTTTAACACATAACAATATTTATCATGAATAAAGACAAAATAGTACAATAAGATTTAAATTTAATGAAATTTCGGCAATTTAGAGCAAGAAATAGAAAACAAGTCCTTCATAATTAAGAATTATATTTAGACTACAAAAAGTATGAAATGTCTGGTTCCTAAAACCTAAATTAACAATAGTTTTAACTTGCAAAAAGATATGAGCAACGTGTTTAAGAACTAAATAATTCTTACAGATCTATATGCAAATTACATCCAACACTTTTCACTAGTTCTGTATCCTCGTAGTCACAAGTCTAATCAGCTTGGAAAGTTCTAGGTTAGTCTTTTCCAGAAAGATGACAACATGGATTGGTAAACAACTTGTTAAATTACAACTTGTTTCTAAAAATAACCACAATGGAGAAACCAATGAATGTTCTTTAAATATGTTTCTAGAGTACTCGAGTACTCTGTACATATAGAGTGAAAGTGATAATGAAAACACGTTACATGTATATGCTCTTACATAACACTTCCCATCCAAAAGGAAAAGGACGTTTTAAGAATTCAAATTTTCTATTGTTAGATATGTAAACAAATCATTAATCTTATCCGTATAGTAAAATATATTACACGTAAAGGCAAATGTTAACTAATCATAATTAAAATTCTAGACAAAGCATAAGGGATAATATTATCCGTACCTTTTATGTTTCTGATATCCATGTTATATTCTTTTAAAAACGGACTCCATCTGAGTAAATGCTGATTTTTGTTTTAACATTTTATGGATAAAAATTAGAGGTTTATGATTACTATATACAATGATGGGTACAACAGAAGACGACAAAAATTTTCGAAATGCAGCAGAGCAAGATTGAGAGATAAACACTCTTTTTCTATTGGTGATTAATTTTTCTCCGATGTTTCTTTCTTTTTTTTTTTTAAGAAAAAAAAAAATACTAATTGGACGGTCTGCACAATACAATACTCTTGATTTAAAACGCCACCTGCACCAGTATCAATATGCAAGAGAAGATGACAAATACATTTTGAAATGCTAAAGAGTAAGAATAAGACGTAAACATTCATTTTGTAATGTTGAATAGTTTTTCTGATGTTTGTTAAACCTTTTACAGAAATAACCAACTGGATGATCTACACCATTACAATCCTCTTAAAGTAAAACACCGCCTGCACGAGTATCACTAGTATCTACTGCAAGCTTAAATTCTTTTTCAAAATTAGGAGCTAAAAGAACTGGTTCAATTTTGATATGGCTTTTACATTATTAACACCTTTTCGACAATTATTATTCCATTTAAATTTTTTGCATTTGCTGAGAAGACTTGTCAGTGGCTTAGCAACGACAGAAAAATACCACAGAATTTACTGTAGTAAATGCCATACCAAATCGTATGAATTGTCTTTTGCATATAGGTACAGGAAATCAGAAATAGCGTGTACTTTACCTTTTATGGCTTTAACCAGTCATTGTCCAACATCATGACCCAAAAAATGTTCAACAAGCATGACAAAATTCACTTTTAACCAGATTAATCGTTAATTTTGCTGTACTGGATCTGTAAAGATATCAGATAGTATTTAGATTTTAATCCCATTCGTCGCTGTAAACAATGACTTCAACGATGTAAGCCCTACAGTCGTCCAGATCAGATGTTACGTTGATAAGACGTCGAATTATTGCCGGCCAATTTCATCAAAAAAGGCATAACTTTGTTCTGATAAAATCCATCAGCAGTTTCAAATGCAGAGATCTTTTTATATATTTGGTTACATTTTTTTCATGACCAATGCTGTCGGTGCAGTCATCTACACTTGGCACTGGCAACGAATCAGTCTTGGGCGTTGTATTAACCTTTCTATAGTCAGTGAACATTCGAAAAGTTCCATCTTGATTTGGTACAAGAATACAGAGAGAACTCCATTCTTTTTGACTAATTCATTTAAGTCATTGTTCAATAGATACTTGATTTCCTCACTAAGGTGCTCCATTTTCTTTCATTCGATATGGGTGATCTTTCACTAATTTTTGAATGTTCAATATCCACACCATGGTATATTTTATCTCTTCGTGTTGAAATATCGGGGAACAAGTGTTCATATTAAGAAAGTTATATTTTAATTCATCTTTTTTTTTATTATTATCTAAATGTGAAAGATTTTTATCTAAATTTCTTAAAATGTCAGAATTCTGAAGTTCTTAACAAATAGGATTAGATTGATCAAAATTCATTTTTCCCAGTTTATGTCTTCATGGTTAATGTGATTTCGAGGGACTGAGGAAATTACATTTATTTGTGAAATATTTGAATTATCCCTTTCAACATATTCTTTTAACATATCAATATGCTTTCGCCTGTCAGGAGATGTTATCAAATAGTTTTAGTCACTGACCTTTTTCTCTACAATATAAGGACCAAACTATCTAAAGGCCCGGTCACACCGCCCGAACTTTGCTAGAGCGTTCCTTGAACGGTAGGAATGGGGGACCGAATTTCGATAACGCTCGTCACAGCGCACAAAATGGGAAAAAATCAAAAACACGGACGTTGGCTTAGCGGTGCACCGCCGAAGTCGGCGTTTCTTTAGCGTTGGTTTAGCAATAGCGAGCGTTGGTTTAGCGGTGACGCGAGCGTTGGTATAGCGGCGTTCTACGTATGCGGACTTTGGCTCGGCGGGGGTATAAGGTTGGTTTAGCGGCATACCGCTTGTGACTACGGAGGTGAACGGATCGTTTTCAATATCCACCGTCTGACTCACACAACTCTGTCTCTCCTTCTTCTCTCTCTTCTCCTTCTGCTTGTTGCAATCTGAGGAGATTCTGATTCTGCTGCTGGACTAGTGCACCAATCATAGCAAATTTCCCAGCGTCCATGTTGATACAATTTTACTGTAACTTTGAGCAATTTCGATATAGATTAGGTCTGAACTCAACCGCAGCTCGATACCAAATGAGCCCCTTATCCTTTTCTCCCTGTATTTATAGGCAAATTATGGTCCCGCTCCGACACCTCTATACCAACGCCAAACCAAAGTTCATCGCCGCCATGGCTCGCTGCTTCAACGCCCGACACCGTTCCAGCAACCCCGTGTCCGCTCTTAAAACGCTTACAACCGCTCCACCGAAGTTTATGCAACGTTTAATCGCTGCCCGGGCAACGCTGGCGAAGCAGCGGTGGTCCAGCGTTCAAGATTTCTGCGTTGGCCTATCAGACCCAAGCGTCCACGAACTTGCGTGTAGCGGTCCAAATTTTTTAATGGGCGTCGGTGGAGCGGGGGTGAACTTTGCCGGAGCGGAAAATTGCCACCTCCTCACCGCTTGCAATATTTTGTGCAGCTCAAAAATTTCGGAGCGGTAGGAGGGCCCCTCTTGAAATATCAGCGGTAGCCGAGCGTATACGGCGTTGCTTTAACGGGGACCAACTTTTGTTAAACGGTGGTGAACGATTACGAGCGGTGATGAATTTTTTTCACCGCTCCAGGAACGCTCCAGCAAAGTTCGGGCGGTGTGACCGGGCCTTTACTTAATATCAAGGTATAAAATTTCTTTCTTTAGAATTCTTGTCACAACTTTCTTTCATTTTACGTTGCGTGTTCTTTTAATTTGATTTTGCAGCTTCATAGCTATAAATAATCTGTTTCTAAAGTTAGATATATACTGAAGTAAATTTAAAGGAGAACTTGCAAACGAAATGTTTCTTTTAAAAGTTTTAAAACTCTACGAACTCTGTGGCCAAAAACAAGCTCGAAGGGGGTAAACCCAAGAAACTCCTGTGCAGACTCCCTTATTTCAAAGAGTAACACGCAATTTCGTTGAAAGGATATCCCCGCCGAAAAAGACCTTTTTTGATACAAACGTATAAGAGGTATTGTGTTTTGCATGTACATGTGGCTCAATAATTACTGAAGATAGAGTTATGATTCTTTAGCACTGTACTTTTCCTTAATTAGTTCTATATGCGTGTGATGTTTCAAGTTCCTAGCTTTTATACTTTTGAAGATATGCTCAGGACAAAAATCCAAAGTTAAAATTTACAAAGGGCAATAACACCAAAAATACTGAAGCAAGACTTATGGTTTTGTGCACTGCACTTTTCTTTAATGAGTTCTATATACGTGTGAAGTTTCAAGTTCCTAGCTTTTATACTTTTGGAGATATGCTCCGGACAAGAATTCAAAGTAAAAATGTACAAAGGGCAATAACTCCAAAAACAATGGAGACAGAGTAATGGATCTTGTGCACTGCACGCCTTCTCAATGAGTTCTGTATGTGTGTGAAGTTTCAAGTTCCTAGCTTTCACACTTTTGGAGATATACTCCGGACCAAAATTCCAGGAAAAAATGTGCAAAGGACAATAACTCCAAAAATATACTGAAGATAGAGTTATGGTTCTTATGCACTGCACTTCTCCTCAATGAGTTCTATATATGTGTGAAGTTTCAAGTTCCTAGCTTTCATACTTTTGGAGATATACTCCGGACCAAAATTCCAGAAAAAAAAAATGTACAAAGGACAATAACTCCAAAAATACTGAAGATAGAGTTATGGTTCTTGTACACTGCACGCCTCCATAATGAGATCTATTCACTTGTGAAGTTTGAAGTTGATATTTAAAATACTTTTGGAGATATGCTCCGGACAAAAATGTGTGACGGAAGGACGGAATGACGGAAGGACGGACGGAGACTATTACCATATCCCCCGCCGCCTTTTCGGTGGGGGATAAAAATGTACACTTCAATCCCAATCCTTTTGTGTGTCAAATCAATATAACCTTACAATATTTTTTTTAAGGTCTGGCGTAACCGTTCAAGGGCACCTTGACTTTCAGAATGATATGCAGATGACCTATATTATTTAATTTCCAACTTGTGCATCACTTTTTGGAAAATGCCATAAATATAACTTGACCCTTGATCAGATTGAACAGATTTAGAAAGTCCTACAAAATTTTACCAAATCTTTTACAACTGTTTTATTTTCTACATTTGTTAAATGTGTAACGTGCCTCGCTGGGCTGACTTCAGTAACAATGGTAAAACAATGTGAAGAACAAACGAACACAAAAAAATGGGGATCTAAGGTATGTACAGTCGACGTCGACTCTATGAGGCCCTAGGCTGGCTTCAATGAAGTTTCTTAGACAGCCTCAAATCGCTCTCGCAGCTTCAAAAGGCTTCACTACGCTTCAAAGTAACTTTCTACAACTTTTAACGTTTCAATCGAGCAGCACGACTACAGAATGTTCCTTGATATCCGTTAGATTTTAACAGAGAAAGAAAGCATTCGTAGGAGTCTAATTGCCCAAACTTCAAAGGTTGTTGTTGTAGCAGAGTTCTTCACTGAACGTCTATTGCCGAACTCTCTGAGTATCTGCAATGTGTCAGTATTATATATCCTGCGGCATATAGAGCTCCACCTACCTTATTAATGCCACCTAACGGACAAACGGACACTGCCGACCTCTTGCCTTACGAACACAGTCGAACCAAAAATTCAATTACAATGAGCATAACAACAGGGGTTGATTTTAGACACGCCTTACCCACACAAGCTGACTTCAGATATCCGTAGTAACATGATTATTTCCGAAAACCAGCTATTATTCAAGACAATTACTTCAATACAAGCTACGCCGGAAACCTTTACCAAAATGCATTTTCAAGACGTCAACCACAACACATATCAAATTCAGAAAATTGAAGGCTTAATCACCTTTTCCACACAGACTCAGTTAAGACACCGAATATCCCACGGAAAGTTAATTCACCCGTTACCATGCATGCTGATCTCAGACACACATACGCTGACATCAATCACTGCCGCACTGCAGTTATTTCAGACGCTAATTTTCAAAAAAGCTTTTACGGATATTTCCCTCTAATAGCCATATTGTAGAAATATTTAACTCTTTACCATACAATCACGACTTTTAACAACCTCAAGAGAGAAGCCTTTTGTGGGAAAAGGAGAAAATGCTGGTATCTACCATTTTCTCCTTTTCTCAAGATGTTTTCTGTCCTTCTCAAACTTAATTTTTATTTTTTTCAGTCACGTTTATTTTGTCATCTGCAAATACTTTCAGTTTAGACCAGTCTCTGATTCTGTCGTTTCGTTAAAAAATTAAGTAAAGGTATACTATTGACTTTCGTGCAACGAGCACTCCTACAAGCCAATTTTGCTCTTTCTGCGCCATTTTACATAACCTTACTTGAAGCCCCCGTCCACCAAACTAGTTCTTAGTGCATCCTACCCCGTCTTGACATAATCGGAAAACGGGTTGCGGTCAGGGTATAACCAGCTAATTTGGCCTGATAATACTTGAAACCCCTGTTTTATCAAACCTGTTTTTGGAAAGGGTTACCCCAGTCAACAAAATCAGAAATCGGGCTGCAATCTCTATAAGGGTCAAAGTACAACACTTTCGTTTGAAGTGCCCCCATCTCGTTTAAGGATCTTGTCACTCCGTCTAAGTAAGGACGGGATGGACGGCAAACCATTTTGAGCAGGCTCCTGAGCGCCTTTCTGGAACCATCTTAGCCTGTCCATTGAGTTCGTAAACAGATCGTAATATGTCCACTCTGTCCGAACACAGTTTAAGTCCTTTTGGCAAATATTTTCGGAACGGAGTGACCTTGATGATTTTGAAAACTCTTTACCCTTTATCAGACAATACAGAGTTTTAACTAACCCAAAAGCAGCGAATTTGAAAAAGAAAAATGTGGAAAAAGGCGAAAATACTGGTAAGCAGTATTGCTTTATCTATTCTGTCAAAGACAAAATTCGAAATGTTTGCTGCATTTGTCTTGTGCAAGTGCTTTCAGATTGAACTAGTCTAAATTTTGTCGCTTGGTAAAGAGCTCCAAAGAGCTGGAAGTATTTTCCCAATAATGGTAATTAGACTGATAATATGAAAAGAACCGGTGATTTTGGAAAAAAAAAAAACGACATTGAAGAATATTTTCTTTTTTGTGTGTGTTTTAGATGCTCTGGCGATATCAGGTACAAAGACCAAAACCCAAGGTAGAGAAACAAGACAAACTTGTTTCTGCATTTGTCAAACAAGTTGAAGAACCAAAGCGGGTAACCCGACCACCATTTCGCGCGGGATCGACACTTTTTTCTTCATCATTTGCCTTCTTTAGTTCCTTTACTTCCAGCACGTCCCGACCTTTGCGAATAAGGAAAGAGTACAGAACCTTGTCGTACGAGGAGAGACAGCGGTTCCACGATGCCTTGAATGTTTTATATGCGGTAAGTATAAAATGTGAGAGCCATGTTCTGGAAAAAATAGGATTTAACTCTCTACCAAACGACAACATTTTAGACTGGTTCAAAATGAAAGCATTTGCAGACGACAAAATAAAGGTGACTGAAAAATTGAAATGTGTTCTGGAAATGGTAGAAAATACTGTGGGAAAAGGAGATAATGCTGGTTACCAGCATTTTCTCCTTTTCCTACAGTGTTTTCAAAAAGCTTCTTTCTCAGGGGCGTCAAAAGTAGGGATTGTGTGGTAATGAGTTAATGCATATCGGTAATATGCGATACCTTGCAAGTCATCACATAATTATAAATTTCGATCTTACACCGGAAAAAAACAAATATTCTATTTATTTCATATTTTTAAGCTTTATCAAAATCGAGTACAGCTCTTTTCCGTTATTTCCCGTGGCGTACCCCTCCCGCATAGCAACATATTACAATGTTACGTCAAGCGCGAGAAATGTAAGGTATGTGACGTCATATTTCCCATCTGGTTGTGAGGCACGCGCAATTTACCTAGGCAACAAGAACGTGAGAATCGGTATTTTCACTAGTGGTACCAGTGTAAGTTTGAAAAATATTTTCACTGCTATTTCTCGATATCCTACCGGAAAGCATGAAATGATTATCCTTAGTCTGCTGAACAAATTATATGAGACTTCCAAGCCCGCAGTAAAAACCCGAGTACTGTTTGTTTCAAACTTATCTCTCGGAGGAAAAATTATTTCCTTATCGGACAATGTAGATCCAAGATCAGATTGCACATTCTGTGTAGTCTTGTGTTGGATCTACACTGTCTGCAAGAAGGTCAGCGAGTTTCGCTAAACAGCCTATGGGTTAATCCATTTTGTAGACTGAAATCCTGAGGCAGAAAGTCCTTTGACATGCAAAAAGAAATAGGAAAAAAGTTATGGCCCTTGTCAGCCTGCGCACACTGTCCGTACCAGCAATGCTAACATGGAACATTTTTTTTTTGCAGATGCATTAAGCCTCTTTTTCATAGAGCATACCTCATGTGATTTTCATTGTTGCCGGTCATTGCTATTACTTTTAGAAAGCATAGAGTTAATCTGAGAACATAACTTGTAGCAATAAGCTGCGAAGTTTTCTCAGTATTTTGAAGATACTGTGAAGTGGAGTTAAATATTTAGCCAAGGTTTTAAAAAACCTTTCAACGGCAGAGGAGAAAACAAGGGCATTTGCGAACATCAAGGATCAAAATCTAACTGTACAAGACCTCTGCTCTCTTAGTCGATTCATCCTATCAAAGACAAGTTCCATCTTTTGAGCCACGTGTTAGTTCTCGTCTGCAAATGCTCCAGTTTTGTCAGGTTCACAACCAGTCGTATGGTAAAGAGTTAAACTAGGAAAGTACCCAGATTGTACTTGAAGGATCTTGGTTTCAACTTCATTTTCTTTTTCTTTTAGGACGGGACAATAGACGCCTTTGCACAGACGCATGCGACGGCATCTCAAGGAGCGCATCGTGGACCGGCCTTCCTACCGTGGCATCGAGCATTTATAACTATGTAAGATATATCGTCGGTTTGCTTCCAAAACCTCGTAACTACATCTTGTAACAAGCTGTAGTTACGAGGTTTTGGAAGCAAACCGACGATATATAAAATGTGAAATAAGTTGGCATTGGAAATATGTTTTTTTTTTTATCGAGTCTAGATAAAATGATACTAGGCGAAACTCTGACGAGTTTAATAATATTTTCTGAAGGCACGTACAATAAAATTTTGCCTAAAATGCAAACTCATTTCAAGTGCTTTGTATCACATGACTTTGTCTCAAAAATTTAGTTTATGAGGTGTCAAAACATAATCTACATGTACATGTGTATTGGAATATAGAAATCTCAACTGCTTCTGTTAACCATTAGGCTGCTTCGCGCGACTCGATGACCTTTTGTGAACAATGCAGATCAAGATCAGATTGCCCAAAACATGCAATCTGATCTTATATCTATATTGTCCGAGAATCAGATATTATTCCTCAAAACAAAACTTTGAAATATTAATATTTAGGTTTTCACTATAGCAATAAAAATCTAGTTTCTTGACAGGGTAAGGGTTAAAGTCTCAGCCTCTACATTGCAAATGCCAACAATCAGATTCATCAGTGAGCCGATGAATGACTGAACTGCTTGTTATTGTTCAAACTATGACCAATCACGCAAAAATGGACAATCCTGGAATTCCGTACATCAATTAAATGAAAACAGATCAAAGTTAATGCAGGTCAATTTAAGTTAATAGTTCAAAAATTATAGTATAGTGAGTTAGAATACCACGGTTTTTTTTTACAAAAAATATCATAAAAGTGAAAAGTGTCGGGCCTTATTAGCTTGCGCCATCTGAGCAGTCTGACCACAGTTGACACTTGTCGTAGCTCCCAGATGGTCCCTTTTGCGAGTAAAGCATTATATGGACCAGGAAGAAAGTGATGAATCGGAATTTGTCACAAATTTGTCTTTGCCTCCGGTGTAGTACAAGAAATACGAATTTTCTCACCTTACACATGTTTGAAACAAACAAATAGTATCGTATTTGGTCAACACAATGTGATCATCAAGTTCTTTTCTAAGACATTGCTGATTCAGATTTCTTTGTGACTATTGCATACGGAGGTTTTCATTTCATTTATTTAGCAGGTTAAAAGTTAAAGATGATAACGTCAACCATATTTTCCACAAAAAATTTCCACCATTTAAGCCACATTAAAGTTTTGATAAAATGTATTTAATTTCAAATAGATAAAAAATTTGTCGTCTTAAAAAGAGGTTGAAAATCTACCAGATTACATTCGTACAGGTTTGAGGATGCGCTACAGGGAGTTGACCCTTCGGTGACCTTGCCTTACTGGGACAGCACGATTGACTTCTGTATGGACTTTCCAACTGACTCTGTTTTGTGGACCCCTTCGTTCCTTGGAAACGGATATGGCCAAGTTGTTACAGGTATAAGGGGTATTTTTTTCACTTGACTGCGTAGATTTATACTGCAATAGCTTGCAGTCTGATCTTGGATCTACACTGTCCGATGAGGAGAAGTTTGCCTAAAATTAACTTTGAAAGTTCAATCTATGATTTTTTTTTACTCTAGACCCGAATTTTTCAATCAACTTATCTACTATAAACAGGATATACAGTGACCTGTTTTCAGTATATTCTAGAAACATAAGGAACATTTATTGGTTTTCCATCGTGGTTAATTTTGGAAACAGGTTGTTAGTAAATAGAATATTTATGAGGAAGTGGCGCCCTCCTGAAGTCTTTGTTGATGATGAGTGGGCTGTCAATCGTCATGTAATCATTTCTAAATCTTAAAGATAAGAAATATTAAGCTTAGCTCATGAAACACCTATGTTAGGTCATTTAGCTACCAATAAAACTTGTCACAAAATTCTTAACTATTTTTATTGGCCTGGTCTAGAAGCCGATGTATCAGATTATTGTAGGTCTTGTCATACTTGTCAAAAATTAGGTAAACCAAATCAGACCATACATAAGGCAAAACTACAGCCTATCCCTGCATTTGATGAAACTTTTAGCAGGATTATAATTGATTGTATAGGTCTATTGCCAAAAACTAAGGATGTTAATGAGTACCTCTTAACTATTATGTATGCTTCCACTCGTTTTCTAGAAGCAATACCTTTAAGGAATATAAAATCTAAAACAATTATCAAAGCTTTAGTGATTTTTTTTTTTTCACTTTTGTAGGACTTCCTAAATCTGTAAATTCCGATCAAGGGTCAAATTTTAAGTCTAGCATTTTCCAACAAGTAATGCACGAGTTGGAAATTAAACAATATAGTTCATTTGCATATCATCCTGATAGTCCAGGTGCCCTTGAAAAGGTTACATAAGACCTTAAAAAATATGATAAAGTCATATTGCTTTGATACACAAAAGGATTGGGATGAAGTAGATATTTTATTCTTTGCAATTAGAGAGTCCATACAGGAATCTCTTGGTTTTAGTCCCTTTGAGCTTGTTCTTAGCCAAACAGTTCGTGAACCTTTAAAACTTATAAAAGAAACATTTCTGTTCTTTAAATTTACTTCAGTATGTATCTGACGTTAGAAACAGATTATCTTAAGCTTGTGAGGTGTTAAAATCAAATTTAGAGAAAAGTCTGTTAAAATGAAAGAAAAATATTATAAGAATACCAAAGAAGGAAATTTGAAACTGCAGATAAAGTTCTTTTTCCAGTTCCTGATAAGCCTACATAAGCAAGATAGTTCGGTCCTTTTTCTGAAGAGAAAAAGTTCAGTGACTTAAATTATGTGATACCAACTCCTGACAAGCGAAAGCAAAAGCAATGGTTTCATATTAATACGTTAAAAGAATATGTTGATAGGGATAATTCAAATGTTTCGCTGATAAATGTAGTTTCCTTAGTCTCTCATAATCAAAATTACATTGACCTTGAAGACATAAATTGTGAAGAAATGGTCTTTGATAGTCTAACAATATTTGTTCAAAACTTCATAATTCTGACATTCTAAGAAATTTAGATTGAAAAATTGTACATTTAGATAATAATCAAAAGGATTAATTAAAAAGGTTAATTTCTGAATATGAGCACCTGTTCCCTGATATTCCAACACGGTCAGATACAATGTACCATGATGTGGACATTGAAATTTCAAAACCGTGAAACAACATCCATATCGAATGAGCCCCAAGAAATTAGAACATCTTATGAGGAAATCAAGTATCTATTGGACAATGATTTTATTGATCCTAGTCAAAGTGACTGGAGTTCTCCCTGTATTCATGTACTAAAGCCAAATGAAACTTTTCATAAGTGCGCTGACTATAGAAAAGTTAATGCTGTGACCAAAACTAATTCGTTTTCAGTGCCAAGAGTAGATGACTGAATTGACAATATTGGTCATACAGAGTATGTTACCCAATGTAAATTTGGCAATGGATTTGGCAAATTCCTCTTACTTAAGGAGCTAAAGAGATATCTGCATTTGTAATTCCTGGTGGGCTTTATCAAAACAAAGTTATGCCTTTTGGGATGAAAAGCCCGCTGGCAAGATTTCAACGTCTTATCAACATGACGGATTGTACGCCTCTAGAGCCTACATCTATCAGGTCATCATTCACAGTTTTGATTGGGACGAACATCTAAAGACTATCACATTTTTTGACAGACTGGGTAAAGCCAAATTAATAATTAATCTTCTTAACGTGAATTTTGTCATGCAAGTTGTCATGCTAGTTTATCTTTTTTTTTATTTCTATTTTGGCCACGTTGCTGGACAAGGAAATGTAAATCTCGTAGAAGCTAAAATAAAAGCTTTTTCTGATTTCCCTGTACCTACATGCAAAAGACAACTAATGAATTTTTTGGATATGACTGCCTACTACAGGAAATTCTGTGGTATGCTCTAGCTGTTTTCTATTACTAGTCCACTACCTTTAATCTTTACCAAACGAAAAAAAAAATCGACAGGTCCAAATTGAAAGCACTCGCAGAGAACAAAATAAACGTACCTAAAAATGAATTTTGTTTCCAGCAGGGTAAAGCAAGGTATTTGTTTCCCACATTGTGGGAAAAGGAAAAGAATGCTGGTAACCAGTATTTCCCCTTTTCCCACAATGTCTTTAAAAGGTTTCTACCTCATGGTCATAAAAACAAGGGATTGTTTGGTCAAAGGTTAATGTTTGTTTATAAAAACTGGAACCGCAAGTTTCGTTTGTATGCAGTTAAGTGAAAGTAGATCTACCCTAGATGCATAAATCGATGACTTTTGGTCGTTCACCAACCTCACCTTATATTGTTTTAATCGCAAGTCTCTAATCAGAAATTTCCTTTCTGAAATCTAAAGTAAGGCTATTAGTGATAGTTGCTGAAACGATTCCAGCATCCAAAATATGACAAAGAATTTTAGGTGATATGTTTGTTTTGCTTCTTCAGATATCTTTTTTAACTTTGCACTAAGGTACTGATATGGCTTGAGGGAATTTCACGTAATCAAAAACTCTTATCGATTGATTTGTATTCAGATTGTATTCAAATAGCACGAAGATGCCTTACTTTTTTTATTATTTTTCACCTTCGTTGTTTGCATTGTAATATACCCATCACGAATTTTCTTATCTTATATACCTTTGATATTTTGTGATGTCTTTTCTGACGTCATTTTGTACGTATCTCTTATGAATAGGTCTTACGAATATTACCACGGGTCCACATATCAATAAAGGTGGTTTTATGTAATTATTCTGATCTTTGATTTGTGAAATATAGTTAGTTATTCGATGAAAAGAATCTGACATTCGTTGGCCTTTGAGATAAAATTTCATTTAACTCGCCAAAGGCTCTTGTAACAACATTATTCTTTGAAATGTTTTATAAAATGTTATCTCAAACGCCAACTCAGGTCAGATCCGAGATCTAGATGGCTTGCTACCCGGGGAAAGAATCATTCGGACATTTGTGTAAAGTGTCGTCTCGGATCAACCTGCGCAGTATGCACGGGCTAATCTGAAACGGCACTTTACCACTATTCTACATTAAAATTTTGACTTTGTGCTTCAGTAGACTAATGCAAAATAGAAAATAACATAAAAACGGAAAGTGCCTTTTCGAATCAACCTGCGTGATCTGCGCATGCTGATCTGAGATGACACGATACGTATATATTCGAATGCCCCTTTCCGCGTGTTGCAGGCCATAAAAGAATTATATTTTCCAAAAGCAGACGGAATGACCGATGGCAAATCAACCATCACTTTATCGAAACGTCAAAGCTGCATCTCTTTACTGAATACAGTAACTGTGCACTCAGCTTCTTTACGCTTGTAGACAAAAATGTTTTTGTCGCGTTATTACCACTGTCTTTTCCAGAAAGTTTGAATCACGGTAGATTATGTCTATGTAAGTCCTTTCAGTGTTAGGATAAAAGTCCAGACACGAAATGGTCTGTGCGTATTCTATGGCCATGTGGGTTCGGAACTGATTGAAAGGTCTATTGAATGTTGGTCTTTAGGGATAGGTGACCCTAATGTGCTCCCTGGTGGGATTCGTTTAACCCTTTCCCAAACGACAACATTTTGGACAGGCCCAAATTGAAAGCACTTGCAGTTGACCAACTTAAGATAAATCAAAAATTGAAATTTGTTTCCAGTACGGTAGAAAACATTGTGGGGAAAGGAGAAAATGCTGGTTACAAGCATTTTCTCCTTTTCCTACAATATTTTTACTTCTATTCCTGACCCGTAAAAACCAGGGATTGTTTGGGAAAGGATTAACATCGCTTTTTATCGCCGAAAATCATAGAGATTCGGCTAAGTCTCGGGTAATCTGTAATCAATGCGGGGACCCAGCGTCTATCGGCCGATCGATGACGGCTTACCCGAATCCGTACATTTATCGGCGATGAAAGGCGATGTTATTCGAATACCATTAAATACCCTATCCTAAGTGACAAATGAGATCATTGCAATCTCAACGAGTGTCCTCCACCCGCGCCCACACCCCTCCCGGAAAAAATGTAAATATGCATGGCCCTAGAATGATGTTTTTGTGTGTGTGTTTTAGGACCATTTGCATACTGGACGACGGGTCGAGGTTTTCTGACCAGAGCCTACGGAATGAGGGGTAAACTGATATCCAACCTCAATGTGCAGAGACTTCTGTCGCGCTGTAGATATCGGGTGATTGACTCACAGATTTATATCTGTTTGATTGTGCTTTTTTTTCGTTGGTTCACTTAATTCGCTTGTAGGTTTGTAAATTGATTTGTGTATTGTTTAATTTAGATTTGTATGTTTGTTTTTTCTGTTGGATTGTTGGTTGTCCTGTAATTAAGTTAATTCTTTGTTTCAAGCCCCAACTACTCCATGGTCGTGCTTGTAACTAGTAACCCAAAACCCTGGAGGTATTTTAATAAACCTACGAGCGAATTGTGAACACGACCCTATGTATATACTATGTACATTTTTTCCCAACATAATCCTTCACTATTTATGCACTTTTGAATTAACGTATTTTTTCAATTCAGAAAATAGATGAAAGGATTAGGTTTCGCAGACCTAGATTTACTCTGTTTCTTGTTTTCATGCTCTATGTATATTCGTCTTGCAACAGATTCATTTCCATTTGTCGATTTACTTCTATTTCCCAGATGGATGGCGAATTAAACTGGAAAACCTTCCTACAATAATTACTTTCCTTTTAATTAATTCCCTTTCCAGGAAATTACTGCAAATACAGGAAGTCGAAGATACAAACTAGAGGCTTTTCATAATGGCGTCCACATTTGGGTTGGTGGAGAAATGTCCGCCATAAGAACTTCGCCATACGATCCGGTATTTTTTCTACACCACTGTTTTGTGGATTACCTTTGGGAAAAATTCAGGTAAGATATCATTTCTGATACAGATTTAGGTACGATTTCGTCTTTACTAAAGTTACAGCTAAAATCTCACCCTAGAAAGGCATTTAGCAATGATTTCACCTACGGAAAACCTATAGGTGTCACCTCACCTTCGAGAAGAATTAAGGTCAAGTATCGCTGTTGGGAAAACTTTAGGTAAAACTTTTCCTGTCGGAAATGTACTGCCAAGATTTTGGCTTCGGTGTAAAAATCGTTCATACCTCGCCTATAGAACAGATTTAATAAACTTTTGTCTTGTGGAATGCTTCAACTCTTTATCAAACGACAAAATTTTAGACTGGTCCAAATTGAAAGCTGTTGCAGACGACAAAATAAACGTAACTCAGAAATTGAAATTTGTTTCCAGCTGAGTAAAAAACATTGTTGGAAAAGGAGAAAATGCTGGTGACTAGCATTTTCTCCTTTTCCAACAATTTCCTAAAAAGGCTTGAACCTCAGGGTCGTGAAAAACCCGGAATTGTTTGGGAAAGGGTTAAGAAAGCTTTCATCCTGTGAACAACCGATATGTGATGCGCAATGATTTGAAAGATAGCTTTCATCCTGTGAACAACCGATGTGTGATGCGCAATGATTTGAAAGATAGCTTTCACCCTGTGAACAACCGATATGTGATGCGCAATGATTTGAAAGATAGCTTTCATCCTGTGAACAACCGATATAAGAGTCCTGTGGAACCAGTCTTAACCTTGTGAACTCTCTGAAATCCCATCATAAGGCCAATGCTTACAATACATCGTTCTGTATTCATCAACAATTTTTAAGAACATTCTTAGTCATATTCTCTAGGATTTACCAGATTTGTCAGCGACACAATTTCTGATTGGTTCAACTATATGAACTAAGACTTAAGAATGTTCTTCAGAATGTTTGGTGAATACAGACCCGGATCGGGATATTCTGAAACTGGGACCATTCTAGGTCAAAAAGTGGATTACACAGTCAAATGTTCGAAAAAATATTGTATTTTGATAATTTGATAATATGCAATCTTTGGCCTAAAAGCGGATCACTTTCTCAAATATTTCAAGTGCAAAGTTTTCTGTGCAGCTGTACGAATTGCTAGGACTGGTTGTCTAGACTATAGCCTCTACAACCTTGGCTCTTTACCAGACAATACCTACTTTTTAATGACCCCAAGACAAAAGCCTTTCAAAAACATTGTAGGAAAAGGAGAAAATGCTGGTAACCAGCATTTTCTCCTTTTTCCACAATGTTTTCTACCCTTCCCAAACCAAGCTTCAATTTTTCAGTCCCATTTATTTTGTTGTCTGCAAATGCTGTCAATTTCAATTTTGGCCAGTCTTCAATTTTGTCGTTTGGTTAAGAGTTAGATATGGGTCACATTGATAAAAAGATTTTAAAAAAGATTTTTGGATCACATATAGCTTGAGAAAGCTTTGAGTGCGTTCCAGTTGCCTACTTTTCTGTCTGAATTGCATCATTTGAAATGTTAACTTTGATATGATCTGGATAACGAGTTTAAACATTGGTCATTCGGGAACAAAAGGTAGGTCACTGGGTCAAATTTAAGAAAAGTCCTTGGTTCCACTTTGAAGCTTAGCGTCTACACAATGGCTATACAAATATAAATAAATATTTCTCTTGGATAGAATGGTCCAAATAAGCGATCAAGGGCCTATGTCGCTCTCTTAGTGCTATTCTTTTTTTTTTTATTTTAGAGAGCGGCAAGTTTCAGAGTGTAATAGAGATCCAGAGACGGACTATATCGATGTTGATGGTATACACATAGTAATATATGAACCCATCTTTGCGAGCCAAGTTTACTATCACTACGTGGATTTTACCTTGGCTGATTGAGCCCGATTTCGAGATTCCTGCGATGCGCCCTCTATTGGATGCTGGTTATTACCCCTTTACACCATATTTCTTAAAGCCAATGAAATATCGTTTTACAAACCGCTTACGAACACACATAAAGCGATAAGCAGACAGCCACGTGGGTTTCCATGTTTTACCTTCTACTCGAAAGGTAGAGACTGTGTTCTATTTTTATCAAAGATGAAATGCTACGAGCGATTTCATTCGTTGCAGTTAGAGCTGGCTGCATCCAATGAAGAAGCGTATCGGGGGAATGTAAAAATCAAGCTTGATCCGCCAAGGGTAGAGTAGCGTAGTGAATTATCAGCCTTGGCTTACGAACATGATATGAACTGTGTTCTGTGAAAAAGGAGCTTAAAGCATCTGCGAAAAAACAATTGATCCAGGTCAATCTGAGCAGTGCGCACAGTTTGGTCTGGACCTAAACCTCTCGCTGTTGGTTAAAACTCTGAATGCCAAAGGATAAGTTCTATCTCATGATCAAGTTGGTCGTTTAAAAAAGTTAATACTAGTATTATGGTTCTATAAGTGTGATGGCTTGTTTATCCCTTTCCCAAACAATCCCTGGTTTTTACGGGTCTGGAATAGTAGCCTTTTGAAAACATTGTGGGAAAAGGAGAAAATGCTGGTAACCAGCATTTTCTCCTTTTCCCACAATGTTTTCTACCCTATCATAGATAGAAATCATCTTTTCAGCAAGAGTTGAATTGTCGTCTGCAAATGCTTTCAATTTGGTCTAGTTCAATAATTTGTCGTTTGGGAAAGGGTTAACTCAACCTTTAGCCTGCTAAGCGCGACTCACTGACCTTTTGTGGACAGTTAAGACCAAGATCATTTGTCCATTTACCTAACGATATCATATTTCAGCAACCTTTAGGAAGATGACGTGTGGAAAAAAAAAACGTGGGGAAAAATAAGACAAGGCTGGTACCAAGCATTTTCCCATTTTTCCCCACAATTTTTTTTTTCTACCCTCTCACAATACAGACAGTCCAGTCAGGTTGATTTTTTGTCTGTAAATGCTGTCAATAGGAAACATCATTTCATGCTTTCCGATAGGATATCGAGAAATAGCAGTGAAAATATTTTTCGATCTTACACTGGTACCACCAGTGAAAATACCGATTTTCACGTTCTTGTTGCGTATGTAAATTGCGCGTGCCTGACAACCAGATGGAAAATATGACGTCATATACCTTACATTTCTCGCGCTTGACGTAATATCATAATGCGTTGCTATGCGAGAGGGGTGCTCCACGGGGAATAAGAGAAAAGAACTGTACTGGATTTTGATAAAGCTCAACCCAGAGAGGGTTATAGCATGAAATAAATAGAATATTTGTTTTTTTCGGTGAAAGATCGAAATTTGTTTCATCTCGTGAACACCAATATTACCGATGGTGTTCACTCGATGAAATAAATTTCGATCTTTCACCGAAAAAAACAAATATTCTCTATGTCTACAATTTTGTCGTCTGATATAGAGTTGATCGTTAACATTTACACAGGCTCTCACAATATAGATGCACCAATGATGGCGCTTGATGGCCTCAAAAATAGAGATGGACTTAAGAACTACTGGACAGAAACAATATATCAGTGCGTTCGTGTTATTTTTTTCTTCTATTTTTTTGACTGTTTGTTGTCTGTGTGTCTGTCTTTTAGTCTGTGTGTCTGTCTTTTTGTCTGTGTATCTCTCTGTTTTTTTGTCTGTCTGCCTAACTTCCTGCCAGCCTGTCTTCCTGCATGCCTGACTGCCTTCCTGCTCGTCTGTCTGTTCATCAAATTGTATGCCCATACATATGTCTGTCTTTGGCTTCTCTCTGTCCTTTAATCTGTCTGTCTATCTGTCTGTCCGTCTCTCTGTCTGTCTGTCTCTCTCTGTCTGACTTTTTGACTCGTTGTCTCTATCTCTGTCTCTCTTTTTTTTTCTTCTTCTTTGGTAGCAAACAGGATTGTTTGGGTAAAGAGTTAACCCTTTACCACACGATTTTAACGACCTATAGGAAAAAGCCATGTGGGAAAAAAGAGAAAATGCTGTTAACAAGATTTTTCTCCTTTTCCCACAATGTTTTCTAACCCATCGAATGCGACTACCATCAATTGAATCACTCTGAAATTGTCTTTATTAAATATTTTCTATTTGGACAAATCTTTGCAGATACGAAGAAACTCCTACATGCGAGAATAATTGTGGAAACAGTTATGTGTTATACTGCGACGCCCAAAAAGGCTGTTGTGTTCCAGTAACAGCGTCTGACTTCTCGGCAACGACGTCTCCCCCACCCACGACGTCGACAGCGCTATTTTCAAGTGCATCGACTGCGTCTTCAGTTGGGAGTGAGTCGTCAGTCTCGGTAAATATGGAAGCGTTAAACATCTTAAGTTTTATTGCGTAAAGTTTACCATAATAATAATAATAATAATAATAATAACTATTATTATTATGATTTATTTATTTATTTATTTATCTATTATCAACCCTTTACCAAACAATCCATGCTTTTTTATGACCCTGAGAAAGAGGCCTTTTGCTGGTCACCAGCATTTTCTCCCTTTCCCACTAAATTTTTTCAAAAGGTAACCAGCAATTTCTCCTTTTCTCACCATGTTTTTCTACCCTGCTAGAAAACAAATTTCAATATTTGAGTTACGTTTATTTTGTCGTCTGCAAGTGCTTTCAATTTGGACCTGTCTAAAGTTTTGTCGTTTGGTAAGGAGTTATTTAGAGTAAATATGCCTTCAAAAATTAATAACAAATAATTTGACCTTTGCTCCGTAAAACAGGATTTTAACCCTTCTCCTGCTGAATAAATCAAATTAAACTTTTCGGGCCAATATTATAAACCCAAACGATGTTATTTCAAGTATATTTTTTGAAGAAAAATATCTTTTTATCGGACAGCGTAGATCCAAGATCAGACTGCACGTTCTGTGCAGTCTGATCTTGATCTACGCTGTCCGCAAAAGGTCAGCTAGTCGCGATAGGCAGCTTAAGGGTTAAATGTCAGTTTGTGCAGGCTGACTTTGGTAGAAACTTATCGCTTCCTGAGAGTGTTCTTCATGTCGAAGTTCCATTTTACCTAATGATTAGGTCGATGAAAGAGAGAATGCGTTTTATGGATCGCTGTTTCTAACAACGCAAAGAAGGGGACACATTACTCCCTTTTTGGCATAACGCCGCTCATTTATTTATTTATTTATTTATTTATTTATTTATTTATCTACTGACATAGCAAAGTTGCTATATTTGACATAGTTCTAGTTACCTTAACTTAGACAAGTTGTTAGGTATTTTAATAAGTTTTAACACATTAAATAAATGAAAAGGAGCAATTCAAAATTTCGACAAAACCTGAAATTAATGCAAATCTCCGTGGCGTCTCGAGAATTCCAAATCACCGATACTGCAAAATATTGCATAAGGAGCGGTTAAGGCCAAGCAAGGATTGCGTAATCTGTGACCATCTTGACTCCAGCGATTCCGTCATTCTTTCTTTGATCCTAAAACGTCCCTTATGTGGCCTTTAATTCAATTTTCTATGAGCCATTAGATTTCGTGGTGTTTAGTATCTTAACTGATTTTTTTATACTTACATTTGCCTTACAGACTAAGCGTCCAGATAAGATTGCACCCATCGAACCAGTCCAGGTAAGATATAATTGAGTCATGCTCTGTTAGAAGGGTCTTAATGCATTTGCGAAAAGTCGACCAGGTCAGCCTGCTGTTACGAGCCAAGCGTAACAAGAAACAAGCAACAAGCCTTTATCAGTTAACAATATTTATTGATGAACAAAGACAAAAGAGTACAATAAGAGATAAGTTTGAGTGAAATTTTGACAATTTTTAATCTTAGAACTAGAAATGGATCAAGTCCCACAAAGTTAGGAACTATGTTAAGATTACAAAAAGAGTGAAAGGGCTAAGTTCAAGAATGGGCAACTATGGCCCTGTAAACTCTGAAAAATAAATTTACGAATTTCTATCTAAAAGTCATTTATCTAGAACAAAGAACTAACTATGTTTATAATTACGTAAATATCCTGCCTTAAAATTCCATCGCTACCATGGCAATGACTTAAGAAAATGATACAGTTCCGTCAAATTGAGCGGTTTTTGCCGATTTTTACATTATTTTAGTAAAAAAAAAATATGAAGCCACTCTGCCGCATCCATGATCGTAAAACCTAAATTATCAATATTTTAACTTGCATGTAGCAATGAGCAACCTGTTTAAAAAATAAAGTAATTCCAACTTACAGATCTAGAATCGAAGTTAAATCCAACACTTTTCACTAACTCTGTATCCTCCAAGCAACAAATCTAAGCTAAAGACCAAAATCACCAAGTATGTCACTCCTGTTTATATCAGCTTGGAAGATTCTGGATAAGTCTTTTCTAGAAAGATGACATCATGGATTAGTAAAAAGCTTGTTTACTAACCACAATGGAAAAACCAATAAATGTTTCTAGAATATTCTGAAAACAGGTAACTATATATCCTATCTACATAACACTTCCCCTCCTAAAGGAAAAGACAAGAATTAAAACTTTCTTTTGTTAGAATATAAAATGTATCATTACACTTAACTGCACATGAAAATACATTATACATAAAGACAAATGTCAACTATTTACAAGTTAGACTCTAGACAAAGCATCAGGAATGATATTATTCCTACATTTTATGTGTCTGATATGTTATATTAACGTAAAGATAGACTACTCTGGAGTAAACGTTGATTCTTGTTTTGTTTTGTTTTTTCATTTTATGGATAAAAATCAGAGGATAGTGATCACTATATACAATAAGGAAAAGACGACAAATATATTTCGAAATGCTGAAGAGCAAGAATTAGAAATGAACACTTTTTTTCTTTTGTTGATTAGTTTTTTTTTATGTTTGTTAAACTTTATAGAAAAATAACTGTCTGGATGATCAACACCATTACAATCTTCTTGAAGTAAAACACCACCTGCATCAGCATCACTAGCATCTACTGCAAGCTTAAATTCTTTTCCAAAATTGGGACCTAAAGGAACTGGTTAACTTTTTAGTATGGCTTTTACTTTATCGAAAGATTTTTGACAATCATCATCTGAATACACTTTTTTTGCATTTGCTGAGAAGACTTGTCGGTGGCTTAGGAATGACAGAAAAATTACCATAGAATTTCCTGTCGTAACTAGCTATACCATAAGTTGTCTTTTGCATGCAGGTACAGGAAAATCAAATATAGCTTTTTTTTTAGCTCCTACAGGTTTTACCTGTCCTTGTCCCAAAACATGACCCAAAATTGTTAAACTAACATAACAAAACTCACTTTGAAGAAGATTAATTGTTTATTTAGCTTTACTCAGTCTGTCAAAAAATTCTCTGATAGTCTTAAGAAGTTATTCCCAGTTGCTTCCCAGTGTTCTTCGCTATGAATGACAACATAATTGATTCAGGCTTTACAGTCGTGTCGTGCAATCCAGATATTATTATGTTGATAAGAAGTTGCAGTGTTGCTGGCGAGTTTTTTTTTTTTTTATCCCAAAAGACATAGCTTTGTACTGATAAAATCTATTTGGAATTACAAATGCAGAGATCTCTTAAGCTTTTTCAGTGAGAGGAATCTGCCAAAATCCTTTCAGACGATCAAATTTAGTAACATATTTTGCTTGACTGATATTATCAATGCATTCATCTACTCTTGGCACTAGAAACGAATCAGTCTTGGTCACTGTAATAACTTTTCTCTAGTCAGTGCACATACGAAAAGTTCCATATGGCTTTAGTACAATAATCCAGGATGAACTCCATTCGCTTTGACTAGGTTCCGTAAAGTCATAGTCCAATAAATAACTGATTTCCTTTCTAAGATGCTCCAATTTCTTTGGAGGCACTCGGTATGAGTGTTGTTTCACTAGTTTTGAATTTTCAATGTCCACATCATGGTATACTGTATCTATCTGTGTTGGAATATCAGGGTACAGGTGCTTATATTCAGGAATTAACCTTTTTAATTCATCTTTCTGATTATTATTCAAATTTGAAAGTTTTTATCTAACTTTCTTAGAATGTCAGAATTTTGAAGTTTTGAACGGATAGGATTAGACTTGTCAAACCTCATTTTTTTGATAGTTTATGTCTTCATGGTTAATGTGATTTCGATTTTGAGGGACTGATAAAACTACATTTTTTGTGAAACATTTGAATTATCCCTATCAATATATTCTTTTTACATACATGTATTAAAGGTGGGTATCTAGAATTTTCACATCCCACCAAATAAAAAGATATATCTATCACTGAAATTTATATGAAATAACAATACAAATCATCAATAATTAAGAATCATAAGATTACAACAAAATGTTTTTTGATGGTATTCCCTTAAAAGGCTACGTAGCCTCTTAAGCTATTTTTAGATTTCCCGCCAAAAATATAAAAAAAGCATTGCGGGAATGTTAAGTGACTGGCACATGACTTATGACCCTGAAATTCCATAGAATGACAAACATGTAATTATTCTCCATAATGTCTACTTCAGACGCTATGTTTGAAGCTTGTCTGTATATTTTCGGTGTGTAAATGAGCAAGTTGCTTATCTAAAAATAGACCCTGTTTCCCGTCAGTATCGAACTGGGCTGTAGTAAATCTCAAATTTCTCATGTTTTCCGATGGTTTTCGACTGCCGGGGTGTTATGAATGAAAATTATAAGGCTTTTGGAGTATAAGGGTGATTTTTTTGTATTCTTGTTGAATTTTCGTCCCATAATCTAAAGGGCCACCTTTAATATGTAATAATCGCTTTTGCTTTCGCTTGTCAGGAGTTGCTATCATATAATTTCAGTCGCTGACCTTTTTCTCTATAGAATAAGGACCAAAATATCTTGCTTGTAGAAGCCTACCAGGAACTGGTAGAAAAGCTAAAATTTATCTCCAGATTATAAATTTATTTCTTTATTATTCTTATCATATCTTTCATTTTGCATTGGTTCTTCTCAAAATTTGATTTTGCAATCTCGCAAGCTTTCATTAATCTGTTTCTAAAGTCAGATACAGACTGAAGTAGATTTAAAAAAGAGTCTTCATGTGAAAGAAATGTTTCTTTTAAAAGTTTTAAAGGTGCACGAATTGTGTGGCCGAAACCAAGCTCTAAGGGACTAAAACCAAGTGATTCTTGCACAGACTCCCCCACTGCAAAGTGTAAAAGATATATACCTTAATCCCAATTCTTATGTGTGTCAAAGAAATATGACCTAACATATTTTTTAAGATCTGGTATAACCTTTCAATGGCACCTTGGCTTTCAGGGTGATATGCAGGTGACCTATGGTACCATCTATCAAAGAACTGTTCTTTAGTTCTAACAAATTCAGCATGAGTTTGACAGTTTTCTTTTCTGCAATTCTTGAATTTTTGCCTATCTGCCTCAGGTACTAATTCATAAGCCTTTAGAGTCAATCCTTAAGATTATCATAATTAGAGAGCTGCTCATTACTTAGTTGCAAAAAAATATCGCGAGCCTTTCCAGTTACAACATTTTGCAAGAGTACGTAAGGTCCAGTGTTCTTTCGGCGATTTCAAATGTTCAACAAATCTATCAAAATGTGAAAAGTATTTATCAACTTCCTGTTCTTGAAATGGCGGAACCATTGAGGTGTTTTGTTATGTCAAAATCATTAATCATATGCAAAGATGGTCTATCTTTATTTCCTATTTTTAATTCTTTCATTTTCACTTGAAACTGCCTTTCCTTTTCTCGTTCATCTAATTCAGAATGCATCTTTTTTAAATCAATCTTAATTTTAATTCTTTTTCTACAGAATGCATCTTTTGTAACTCTAATTTTTATTGTTTTTCTTCCATTCTATCTTTTTGCTTATATTAAATTTAAACTCTTTTTTCTATTTTCTCTAATTTTAATTCTTTTTCTTTCATTCTTCCTATATGCTCTAATGTTTTCAATCTCTCTTCTTTTTCCATTTGTAGTTTTAATTTTTCTGACTCTATAATAGCACAGCAGACAGTGTAGATCCAAGATCAGATTGTACATTGAGTGCAGTCTGATCTTGATCTAAACTGTCTACAATTTCAGCGCCCCGAGTCGCGCCGAACAGAATTAATAAACTCATACGGACCTTCCTTCTTAGGTGCGGAAAAAATGTGACCCGTTTATTGACTCCGAATGTATATTTGGAAAGTTCGAGCCTGCAGAAGTAAAGAAACCATATGTTCCTTTGCCACCTAGTGAGCAGCTTAAAATAATCGATAATTTGATACCAGTAAACAGAGGTGAGGGATTTGAGTCGAATGGAGATGATGAACGAACTCTGGCAATGTCTGCAATGGTAACTGAAAGAACTGCTGCGGTGCGAGGACTTTGAGGGAGTTACAGAATGGAAAGGCCAGATCAAGGAAACGTTTCTTTTTTTTTCTGTCTGAACAATTTTATGGGAGTAAAATTCTGTTATGATTAAAGTCATTGGATGAAAAATGTTTCTGCTTTGATATTTGTTTGTTTATTTGTGTGTTCAACAGCAGTTTTCCAAGTTTCGCCGGAATGTGAGCTTTACCAGTGCTATACATAAAACTCTTCCTAAACCTTTTGCTGCTTTCGCAGATAAGCGAAGTCGACATTATAAACTATGCAGTAAGAGAATGCAACCTTTCTCGATAATCCTACCAGGACTGCACCGAGATTACAGGCTCACAAGTGCTTTGATAACGTGCATGACCATTTGTGACCCATCACGATTGTCAGTTTAAGTTGATAATTAAAGAATAATTGTATAACAAGGTACAATGACCACTTTTCATACAGACAATGTCTTTACTTTTAGTGAAAAGTGTCATTCCTGGTTAGCCTGCGCAATTCGAGCGATCTGGCCAGAATTGACACTTTTCGCAGTTCCCAGAAGGTCGCTTTTTGCGTTATGGGCCACCTGTAATAGTCTGGCACGGCTTTAACCCTTCACATAACGATACTCTTTAGCTCCACACGCGGAATGCCAGGGAGCTTATGTCATGGCCCTGTGTCCGTCATACCCACGTTCGTGCCCATACATGCATCGGTGTGCGTGTTATCTTTTATTTCCAACACCTTCTCGGAAAACTGCATGTACTGATCTAATTTTGACCAAACTTCACAGAAATGATCCTGCCACCCAACTATGGTGCTCTTAGGAATCCCTTAGAATAATCTGAAGCAATTAAAAGCCTCGAAGTTTGCATGGCAAACAAAACCTGACAAAAAAAGTGATGAAAATCTTCAAACCCATACCTACAAGTTAGAACTCTCTAGAAATCCTTTCAGACGATCAAATTTAGTAACATATTTTGCATGACTGATATGATCAATGTATTCATCTACTCTTGGAACTGGAAACGAATCAGTATTGGTCACGGTAATAACTTTTCTCTAGTCAGTGCATATACGAAAAGTTCCATCTGGTGAATCATACTCTCACGGGCCTTTCTTAGATTTCTTGAAATAACTTTGATCCAGTACAAAACATGGCTGTTTCAGGCTGGGCTCAACTAATTAAAGTTCCTCTAGTTACGGGAGGTCACTCCTTCGTTACTTCATCCAGCATAAAATCATTACCTTAGCCTGTGTTGTAGAGAAATTTCATCAGCTCGGTGATTGATTGAACTTGCGTTTATTTATCGTCGCCACCGGTTTCCTATATGGGCGACGCCCCCTGAAGGCTTCTAGTATTGTTGCAGATAGTGCAGATAAGTCCAATCCTAAGTTAAGCCTGGTTATTTACCGTTCTCAGTGTATAGCACTATGAAACGGAACCTCGGTTTAACGTCTCATCTGAAAGACAATTAGTAATTTTAGATGGCCAGCCGTGGGGATGGAACCCCATCTTCATGATCACGAGTCCTACACTCTACCAACTGAGCGGTGCAGGCTGGTCTATTCAACTAAGTGGTTAAGGTATTGGTCTTTTAAAGCTCGGATATCGAGGATGTTTTCTGCACGGGTTCGAAGCCCGCCAAGTGCATTCGTTGTGAATTTTTATTTTGGCGGCTCATTTTGGTCATTGAGCCATTTGTTGTCTATAGAGGCTAACCGCCTGATATGGCTTTTTGTCATCAAAATGATGGCATTTAACCCTTTACTCCATAGATACTCATTTCTACGCATTGCTTGAAGGAGCCTTTAGAAAACATTGTGGCAAAAGGTGAAATTGCTCGTGACGAGCAATTTCACCTTTTGTCACAATATTTTCTATGCTATCAAAAGGTGTCATATACACATACGAAAGAAACGGCTTCATCCTTGCTGTTATTTAGGTCAATTAGAGATAACATAGAAATGCCTTATGGGGTAAAGGGGCAAGGGGGTTTTCTTACAGGAGACCACTCCCTCCTCACAGTATTGTTTCACCCCCTTATAAAATTAATACCTAACAACTTTCTCATTGAAGAATTCTCTTTAACTCTTTGTTTCTGGTTTTGGTGTTGGTCTTCTTAACCTCAAAAAACTAGGATTTTTTCCGAACGGGTTCGAATCCCGCCATTTCATCTAGGCATTTGGTGCAAGCTTTAAGGCCCGCCCGGGTGGCTCAGTGGTGAGCGTGTTGGACTCATGACCTGGTGGTTGTGAGTTCGATACCCAGTTGAGGCAAAGTTTCGTTCCGGCGTATTTTCGCCTCTCACCTCTGCTGAACCATGTGAGAAAAGTAGTCGGTGGCTTTGGAAAGAAAGTAGTGTTAGTGCTGGTCTGAGAAAGCCAGGAAACACATGTGCGTCACCGACCGCCATGATATGACCTTAGCTGTAAAAGTGGCTTTAAACTCCAACACAACCAACAAGCAAGCTTTCAGGTTCGTAAGAATATCAAGCTGTGTGCTGATCAAGGGGAAACAATTTCTGTTTTACTCATTACGATGTGTCATGCACCGTGAAAAGGGGCTTTTTTGTATCTGCAAAAGCACCGATCCAGGTTAGCTTGCGCAGTCCGCGCAGGCTGATCAGGATCCAAACTTTTGCCTTTGATCATTTTTCTACATGTCAAAGGACTAGTCTACTTCAAGAGTTCATCGACTTGTTTGACTGAAAAGATTTTACAAATCTATAATCATAGAATACCTTTCCTGGTATAATATACCCTGGCATCCTGATACACAAGGTAGACAACTATAGTTAAACCTACAGAAATATATGTTGTTATATACCCTTCATATAAGATATACACGTTAAATCAGCTTTTGGAAACATGTTAGTGTATCTGTTTCTCTGTTTTATTTCTTATATATGAAAATTAAAAGACATACTAGTACATGTAAAATGCATCACGCAGATACATAACCCCCACCCCCATTCTTGGAAGAGCATTGCTCATATCGACGGTTTACATAAAAAAACTCGTAACTACAGCATGTGCCAAACTTGTGTCAAGCTGTAGTTACGAGGTTTTTGAAGTACACCGACGATATGTAAAATGTATAATACATGTATATGTTATTTTAGTTTCTTCATAGTTATCTCCCTTTAATATCAAACTGTCCTATAACATAACTGGGATTGTGTACTTACGCTTTTTGGATGGAAAATGTATTTTTAGTAATAAATATTTGTTCAAATGTAAATGATTATGCTGATGAGTTACAAATCCAACGTGAAGTGGGGTGTGTGTCATTCTAATTGTTGTTAAATATTTGCTATATATATAAAAGCAAGAACTTCGAATTATCGCAAGATACGCCCGTCCCACCGCCTGTTTTCGAGGGGGTATAAAATCGTGAAGAATTGGTAATGCAACAACATGTTTACCAAGTTTCAAGTCAAATTGACTTGAGTTGACACAGTTCCCTTCTGAACAAGCAAGAAATACTGTAAACGTGAAGATCAAAGAGGAATTACTCAAAATCCGCGCTAGGTAGACTGTTCTTGTCCTTGTGCACTTTACTACGTAATATTGCAATAAACATGAATACCAAGTTTGAAGTCGTTCTGACTTGCAATGACAATGTTATCTTTCGGATAAACATAAGATGCTGTAAAAATGACAATCAAAGGGAATCAACTCTACTTTAGACAGCACGAGGTGGAGTTACACTTCTTGCGCACAGTTCTTCCACATATTGAAAAAATACCATTTTTAAAGTCATTCCTATTAGAGATGACAGTTTTGCTCAGGACAAGCAAGAGATGCTGTAAAAATGATAATCAAAGGGGGAATAACTTAAAATTTATGCAAGGAAGAGTTATTGCTCTTTTGTGCTGTACTCCGATATTTTTTCAACAATCATGCAAATTTGAAGATGTTCAGACTAGAGATGATTTAGTTATATTCCGGACAAGTAGAAAACGCTGTTACTCTGATGAGAGAAATAAGTCAAAGACTGCACGAGGTAGAGTTATAGTTCTTTCGCACTGCACTCTGTATTATTGCGCCCGCCTGGGTGGCTCAGTGGTGAGCGTCTCAGACTCATGACCTGGTTGTTGTGAGTTCGATGCCTGGTTGAGGTGAACTTTCTTTCCGGCTTATTTTCAACTCTCATGTAAGAAAAGTAGTCGGTGGCTTTGAAAAGAAAGTTGCGTTAGCACTGGTGTGAGAAAGCCAGGAAACACATGTGCGCCACCGATCGCCATGATATGACCTTAGCTGTTAAAGTGGCGTTAACCCCCAATACAACGAACCTGTATTATTGCAACAAACACCAATGGCAAGTTTCAAGTCATTCGGACTGGAGATGACAAAGTTCTGCTCAGGACAAAGAACTGGACGCCATCCGCCCAATGGGGCGTCCATACGCTATGGCTGATCCCAAGTTATTATACCATGGAAGTCATTATAGATCTACTACGGAAGTCATTATTTCATGCAAGTCATTATAACGTGCAAGTCATTATAACGTGCAAGTCATTATATCGTGCAAGTCATTATTCCGTGAAAGTCATTATATGAGTAGGGACCCATAAAACCTATTTGGCCAGCAACATATCGAAAGGTGAGTGCAACACTATTCTAAGTGCCTGTACAATGTACAGGCACTTAGAATAGTGTTGCACTCACCTATCGATATGAAAATGGGCATTCGGACACTTGCGTAAAATGTTGTCTCGAATCAGCCTTGCAGTCCGCGCAGGATAATCCGAAATGACATTTTCCGTTTGTATGTAATTTTCTGTTTTGCCGAACTACAGTAACACAAAATCTGTAATTGTACTGCAAAGAAATGCCCTGTGATCTGATTGGATAATATGTCTCGAACACATATATCATATACACTGACAAAACCAACGTAAAAGCAGTTACAATTTCTGGAACCCCGTATACATGACTACACTATCAACACAACATCAAAATGGCGGCGTCGATCAAGAATAAGATCAAGTTATGCACCAAGCTGCACGTTTTCGCAGATATTGCCAATGTTTCACTGACGTCATCTCCCAGTGACGTCATCTCCCGGTGACCCCAGTTTTGATTGATTGGGGCACTCAGGAGGGAAATTCTAATTTGTCAGCGTTCTCAATTTTTTAAACAAAGGTAAAATTTGCTTGACACACGTTGGAATAGTAAAACTTCGCAGTATAATAAATTCGTTGTATGGTCAGGTGCCTGAGGTAGCAGAGGACTTGAAAACATTTTCATGGCTGTGGTAAATCATGTCGCCAATTCGCCTTAGGCTCTGGGCGGCATAATGCACCACAGCCATGAACAAGTTTCCAAGTCCCCTGTCCCCTGACCGTATAACTATCAATGTAATAGTAAAGTGCCGTTCCGGATTAGCAAACAAAGATCTCTTTGAAAAGGAGGTTTAATGCATCTGTAAAAAGTATCGCAGAACGAGCAGCTGAGTCGAAACTTTTTTCAGTTGTTAAATTTTTCGGCATGTCAAAAGACATTCTACTTCAAGATTTGGCCGGTTCTAATTTCAGTTCTAATTTTTCGTTTGGAAGTCGAAATGAATACTTTGGATAGAAAGAAGAAATCAGGGACATAGTGCAGATGACCACCTAAATTACGACAGGAAGTGAAAGTTGATATCGTCACTAGTGATGATATCAAAATTTATTATACTGGGAAATTCCAGGATTTCACTGCTGTTTAAATAATAAGAAATGATAACATCATTTGATGACTCGCTTAGTAAAATGCATCACTGAGATTGCATTATTCATACACCCTTTTTCCCAGAGCATGGCTCCAATTTTCCTTATTTGGAGAAGACTAAAAGTGCGTTGTTTGGTAAAAAGAGATAAGCAATCAAAGTGAAAAGATCGGTCTCAGTGAAAAGAATATTCGCCGATCCAAAGGTTTCAATATTTTTTTCCCGTGATTTACTGGACCAGCATTTTATTACCCGGAACGACGTTCTAAAACTGACCTGAATGGTAAGAGAAAAATTAGTGAAAGGGTGTCGAGCAATCTAAAGACGATAAAAATAAAATGAAATATTATCTTACTGTGATGACGTCAATCAAAGTATATTTATAACATAAACTAGTTGTCATACTTGGTAAATACCATTGAAAAGTCTTCACTTGTAAATTGAATTATTGAATTAAATTAAAAATTGTCAACGTAATCTTTTTCGTTGTACTTTATATGTGTACTTACAAGCTTTCTTCTTGAACTCTCGCATGATCTATCTATCTATCTATCTATCTATCTATCTATCTATCTATCTATCTGTCTGTCTGTCTGTCTGTCTATCTATCTATCTATTTATCTATCTGTCTATCTATCTGTCTGTCTGTCTATCTATCTATCTATCTATCTATCTATCTATCTATCTGTCTGTCTGTCTATCTATCTATCTATCTATCTGTCTGTCTGTCTGTCTGTCTGTCTGTCTGTCTGTCTATCTATCTATCTATCTATCTATCTATCTATCTACCTATCTGTCTATCTACCTCCTTACCTACCTATCTATCTATCTATCTATCTGTCTATCTGTCTGTCTATCTATCTATCTATCTATCTATCTATCTATCTATCTGTCTGTCTATCTGTCTATCTATCTATCTGTCTATCTATCTATCTGTCTATCTATCTGTCTATCTGTCTGTCTATCTATCTATCTATCTATCTATCTATCTATCTGTCTGTTTGTCTGTCTCTGTCTCTCTTCATCTTTCTATCTATCTATCTATTTATCTATCTATCTATCTATCTATCTATCTATCTGTCTGTATGTCTGTTTGTCTGTCTCTGTCTCTGTCTCTCTTCATCTTTCTTTCTCTCTATCTATCTATCTATCTATCTATCTATCTACCTATCTATATCTTTGTCTCTCTCTCTCTCTCTCTCTCTCTCTCTCTTACTTTGTCTCTGTCTCTATCTCTCTCTCTCTGTCTCTGTCTCTGTCTCTCTCTATCTCACTTTGTCTGTGTCTCTCTCTCTGTCACTTTGTCTGTGTCTCTCTCTCTGTCACTTTGTCTTTGTCTCTGTCTCTGCCTTTCTCTCTCTCTCTCTCTCTCTCTCTGTTCACAATGACATTGCAGCCACTGTATGACCGTTCTATCTTATTATTACCTCAGGCGCATAGCAATCAAAGTTTATGTCCCTGACCAAGATATGACCCAAGATGTAGCGTGGAAACGTAAATTGCCTCTTTAAATCTTTGGCTACTCAAAGTGACTCACTGACCTTTTGCGGACATCGTAGATCAGGATCAGACTGCACAGAACGTGCAGTCTAATCTGTGATCTACACTTTCCGATAAGATGACATTTTTTCTCCAAAAATTATAAGTTTATAATAACATTATTCGGGTATTTTATCTGCTTGAAAGATATATCTAAACCTTTACCACACAATCCCGATTTTTAACACCCCTGGGTAAGAAGCCTCTTGAAAAAATTGTGGGAAAAGGAGAAAATGCTGGTTCCCAGCATTTTCTCCTTTTCCCCAATGTTTTCTCCCCTGTCAAAAAAAAAAAAAAAAAAAAAAAAAATTGCACCATTTGAGCCATACAGAAATTGTCTTCTGCAAAAGCTTTCATTATGGACAAGGCTAAAATTTTGTCATCTGGTAAAAAATTAACTTAATAAGAAAATAAGGGTAAACAACCCTTTGCCCAGAAGGCTGATTATATATAATTTGGCTCATTTAGCTTATAAGCCTCTTTTGGTCAGATATAGCTATTTATAAACAGTATTGATTGAGAATGAGATTGTAGATCTGTGTTGTTTGATCATGATTTAATGTGTCCGAAAAGGCAATGTGACAAGTGAAAGACAAATGTGACCCGGGTCCGTATGAATTCACCAACCATTAAGAATGGTCTCAGTCTAATTTTCCAAATTTGTCCAAACTTGAAAGTAACACAATTACTGGTTGCTAAACTGAATGCTTTAGCCAATCAGAAGTTATGTTTCTTTCAAAGTTCGATAATTATGGGGAATAAGACTAAGAATGTTCTTAACCCTTTGGCTGCATATCGCGACTCACTGACCTTTTGCAGTCTGATCTTGGATCTACACTGTCCGATAAGGAGATATTGTTCCCTAAAACATGACCTTCAAATAACAATATTTTCTTTTTTCTGTCGAATTGAAATTTTCTTTTATCCAGCAGGATAAGGGTTAAGAATGTTTGGTGATTACGGACCTTGGTCACGCAAAAAAGACACCTTCTATGAACTGCAAAAAGTATCAACCCTGATCAGACTGGTGACAATTTCTTTTTTTGCTTTTATGATATTTTCTGTATGAAAAGTGGTCATTCTGCCTTGTTATACAATCATTTTTGAGCTATCAGCTTGCATTTACATTCACTATCGTGGATCTCTTTTCATCTAATTGATGTGCGGGATTCCAAGATAATCCCTTTTCGGGTGACAGGCCACAAATTAACAAGAGTGCCGACCGTGAGAAACCGATGATGTCATCGGGATGACTCGGTCATTTTCGCAACTTGTCCGAACATCCGGGTTCACGCGATGCAATTTACCATTCCGAAAAAGGCAGACGCCGAGTCACACAAAACTGAACGCTTTCTCATTTCACGATTTTCTTCATTTATTTATCTATAAATGGGAAGCGAGAAGCTCTCGTTTCTATAAACTATCAGTTTACCTAACTTTTCAACAGCTTTTGACAAAATTCTAGATGGCATTTATATACAACGAATTACCTGTTGCTCAAAACATCAAATTTATTTTCAAATAGAGCTCCAGATAACACGGCCTGATGGTATTCTAAATCCTTTATAATTCTTCCAAACCCTATGTTGTGGGTACTCATTAGAATCGTCTCAATGAGACGATTCTAATGAGTACCCACAACACAGGGTTTACTGGAGAATAATAGATATTTTCAATTTTGAAATCAAAATCACTCCCTCTATCTGGAGCTCTGTAGATTCAAAGGATAGAGAACCAAGTGGGAATAGAAGATAATTCTGGTTACCAGCATTTTCTCTATTTCTCACAAAGTTTTCAAAGGGCTTCTTTCTCAGGATTGTTAAAAATCGGGACTGTTGTGTAAAGGTTAAACCCCTTACTACACAATAACGATCTTGATGAATAAAAGTTTGACAAATATTGGAGACCTCAGTCACATACTTTTTGCAGAATCTATACGTTAAGCCTCCTTTTCACAAAACAGTTCATAATAATATATATGTGGCGCCTTTGTCCATAACTCTTTAAAGGTGGTTATTTAGAATTTTCACATCACACCAAATTAAAAAATATATATGTCATTGAAATTTATATGAAAAAACAATACAAATCATCAATAATTAAGAATCATAAAATTCCAAAAACAAAATTTTTTATGGTGTTTCCTTAAAAGGCTACGTAGCCTCTTAAGCTATTTTTAGATTACGCGCCAAAAATCAATAAAGCATTGTGGGAATGTCAAGTGACTGGGACGTGACTAATATAGGGTTAATTCACGTTTTTGAGGTTAACATTCGCAGAGGCCCGAAAAATGCTTTAACGCCCGAGTGCGAAGCACGAGGGTGTTTAAGTATTTTGAGGGCCTCTGCGAATGTTAACGACCGAAAAAAACGTGAATTAACGCTATTATTGCATAAAGTAAAGGTATTCTAACAATAATTTGCACAGATAGCAAAAATATTTCCATAGAAATGCAAATAAGCGAATTTCAAATGTACTGTACGCAAATGGGTCAAAACCGGAAGTCGGCGAAGAAGTTTTTGTTACGATTAGGAAAAGGCCGTTAGTCCTGTATGCCAGTTTTGATTCTCTCGCTGTAAATACACTTTTATTGATTTTTAATACACACTGGACTTATGTGGAATAAACTTGCACACATTTGGACGATTACAACTAGGATGAATGCGTGGATATAAATTTCTGTAACTGAAGGCGACAGAGTGTTCGATATGCATCAAGCGAGGCGGACCGATCACGTTAAAATGTGGGTGGGATGTAGCTGGTTTAGAGTACATTTCACGGGTGAATTTTTGTTCAGATCTCGATTAGACTGAGATTCTGTGCAAAGGTTTGTTTGTGGTGTACTAATATCATCAAAGACATGCCATGGAAAGGATCGAATATGGTACGAATTCCTACAGTTTGATGGTCGGAGTCTAGGGAAAATCTGACAAGGACAAACGTTGTTTACAAGGTAGGCCCGAATCGAGGATATTGATAGTACAAACCTGGGCGTTAACGGCGCGTGAATATAGGGTTAATTCACGTTTTTGAGGTCGTTAACATTCGCAGAGGCCCGAAAAATGCTTTAACGCCCGAGTGCGAAGCACGAGGGTGTTTAAGTATTTTGAGGGCCTCTGCGAATGTTAACGACCGAAAAAACGTGAATTAACGCTATTATTGCATAAAGTAAAGGTATTCTAACAATAATTTGTACAGATAGCAAAAATATTTCCATAGAAATGCAAATAAGCGAATTTCAAATGTACTGTACGCAAATGGGTCAAAACCGGAAGTCGGCGAAGAAGTTTTTGTTACGATTAGGAAAGGGCCGTTAGTCCTATATGCCAGTTTTGATTCTCTCGCTGTAAATACACTCTTATTGATTTTTAATACACACTGGAATTATGTGGAATAAACTTGCACACATTTGGACGATTACAACTAGGATGAATGCGTGGATATAAATTTCTGTAACTGAAGGCGACAGAGGGTTCGATATACATCAAGCGAGGCGGACCGATCACGTTAAAAAGTGGGTGGGATGTAGCTGGTTTAGAATACATTTCACGGGTGAATTTTTGTTCAGATCTCGATTAAACTGAGATTCTGTGCAAAGGTTTGTTTGTGGTGTACTAATATCATCAAAGACATGCCATGGAAAGGATCGAATATGGTACGAATTCCTACAGTTTGATGGTCGGAGTCTAGGGAAAATCTGACAAGGACAAACGTTGTTTACAAGGTAGGCCCGAATCGAGGATATTGATAGTACAAACCCGGGCGTTAACGGCGCGTGAATTTACTGATTAATACACGTTTTCTCCCGATAACCGCCCGGTTTTTACCCGTTAATACATGCTTATAACGGCCCGAAAAGGCACGTTTTATGCAATAATTTACTGATTAATACACGTTTTCTCCCGTTAACCGCCCGATTTTTACCCGTTAATACATGCTTATAACGGCCCGAAAAGGCACGTTTTATGCATTAATAACGCTTAAATTCCATTACTTAACAAACATGTAATAATTATTTTCCATAACGCCTTCTTTGGACGGATGTTTGAAACTTCGTCATTGTTTTCCTTTATTTAAATGAGAGAATTGATAATCTAAAAATAGAACGTGTCTCCCGTCGGTGTCAACCTGGCTCGTAATAAATCTCTAATTTCTCGTGTTATTGGATGGTCTTCGACTACTAGGGTTTTATGAATGCAAATTAAAAGGCCTTAGGAGTATAAGGATGATTTTTTTGCATTTTTGTGAAATTTTCGTCCCAAAATCTGAAGGGCCACCCTTAAACCACATAACCCAGAGTTTAATTGACCCTGTAAAAAAAGACTTCTGAAAACATTGTGATGAAGAGAGCCTTGGTAATCACGTTGTTTGCAACAATTTCAAACAGAAGACAGTGGAATCCCACAACGTATTCCCCCGGGTTGTTAAGCCTTTCCCAAACAATCCCTGGCTTTTACGGGTCAGGATTAGAAGCCTTTTGAAAACATTGTGGGAAAAGGAGAAAATGCTGATAACAGCATTTTCTCCTTTTCCCACAATGTTTTCTACCCTATCATATAGAAAAATCATGAATCTTTTTAGCAACTGTTAAGTTGTCATCTACAGAATGCTTTCAGTTTGGTAAAAAAATTGCCGTTTTGGAAAAGGTTAAGTTAACCTGTCTGTGAATGACGGGAGATTGGAAAGACAAGGGATATTGACGTATAGCAGGACAATACGTATCATCAGGATTAACTAATCAAATGCTGTCCCTCTGTTATCCGACATCTAGTGGCAGGCCGGTCTTTTTGTTGAGGGCGGGGGGATGGGGGAAAGCATTGTGGCAAAAAGAAAAAAATGCTCGCAAAATCTCCTTTTACTACAATGTTATATCATGTCTTGAAAATCTGTATTATAATGATTAAACTTGTTTCTACAATGATGTTTACAAATCGTCCGCTCCTTATTTGAATAAAGAAGTAAAGAGTTAAATTGTAAGACACATAAGTGCTGTTGGCAAACACTGTCTTTGTGGATCAGTCGTGTTCGCCCAGAGGATGCCTTCTGTCTTATAGTGAGATGATCTTGTGTGTGTAAGTGTTTTTCTTTTTTCTTTAAAATTTTCTTGACTCAATTTCATCATTTCTATCTTTTTTGATGATGATGATGATGATGATGATGATGACGACGACGACGACGACGATGATGATGATGATGATGATTATGAAATTGATGGTGATGATAATGATTATGATGATGATGATGATGATGACGATGACGAAGATGATGACGACGAAAATGATGATGATGATGATGATGATGATGATGGCGATGAAAACGACGATGACGATAATGATGATGATGATGATGATGATGATGATGGCGGTTGTGATGATTTGTATGACGATGTAACGATGATAATGATGTGTTAGTGGTCGCGATGATGACGATAGTGCCAGTAGTGCCAGACTATCAGTGCTGCTGCTGCTGCTGCTGCTGCTGATGATGATGATGATGATGATGAAGAAAATGCTGATGATATTAAGTCGAGCACGAGAAACGTAAGGTAAATGACGTCATATTTCCATATGGCTGTAAGGCTTCAATTGAAGACAGAGAATATAATCAAAGTACTGAAAGTACTGTTGGAAGGCGAGTTTAGAATATAGGCATAACATATTGCAATGCATTTTCCTGTACTTAAATCGCCTCTCCTGATACAGCAAAGTCTATAGAGTTGTGCAATGTTCCTGTGCAATGAAGACGAGTTTACCATCCTGAGTTTTAGCAAACTTGAAGAAGGCTTGTGAAAATATGTTGAAAAAAATTAAAACGAACGGACTTTTCTGAAACTCCTTACCATTTCATTTGAAGGAAAAGTTTTATGTTATATCAAAGAGTTTTAATTTGCTGTTACCCGTATATGTTTTTACGTTGTATAGAAACTTAGATCTAACCCTCTATTAGCCCAATAATGAGTTTAAAAGGTCTAGGAAGAAGGCTTGAGAACTTTTGGTCTGAAAAGGAGAATACGGTGCTAATTGACATTTTTCCTTCTCCTAAAATGTCTTCCATCCTATTTCATACAGGTTCCATCAATGGTGCCAGATCAAAAAGTTGCTACCTGAAAATGCATTCAATTTTGGAAAGTCTGAATTTTTATTCTTCGTATAAAGAGCCAAGAAAGTTTCTCCTTTTCAAAATTAAGTTTTTAAATGGCCTCTTTCTCAGGGTTGTTAAAACTGTACTTGATAGGGTATGGTAAAGGATTAAAGAATGGTTTTTGCTTGAAAATGCAATCAATTTTGATAGATCTAAAACTGTAACTCTGTAATGAGATGATTAATTTCTTGAAAGTCTGTACCATTTTACTCCATGGATAATTTTATTGAGAGAGCAAAGAGTTTTTAGAAAGGTACATTTTAGAGTATAGAAACTGAGATTCAGCCTTTCAGATCACATATACTGACTTTCAACAATGTTGAAGAATAGGCTTTTCAAAGCATAGTAGGAAACGTAGAAAATAATGATAATCAACCTTTTGTTTGACTTTCCTACAATGTTTTCCATCTTAGTAACCCTTTACAAAATTCTTCAGAAAATAACAAAAAAAAAAGGCCGTCTACATTAAAGCAATTAGCAGATAATAAGTTAAGAGCAGCTGAAAATGTGCCGTTTGGCTGGGAAAAAGTACAAAAAATAGTGGTAAAAAGAGAAACTACTCGTGACTAGCGTTTTTTCCTTTTCCAAAAGTATTTTGAAACTTTTTTTTCCCCTTGAGGTTGTCAAAATTTCAGTGTCATTCAGTTAAAAGGCTTTTTTTTTTATTTGTTTACCATTTTATTTGAAATATACTTTATCAAGACTGAAAAAGACTTTCAAAACAAACGACTTTCAATGTTCAACACGGAGATTTAACATTTAGATTATAATACATGTGCTGGGTTTTAATGACCTTAAAGAATGGGGGCTTTTTAGAAAGGGAAGGGTATTTTGAAAGCATGCAGGAACATGAGAAAATACTGGCAACGAACATTTTCTCCGTTTTGCGCAATGTTTACCATCCTATCAAGGATAACCAACCAACATCATTTGACGGTTGACTTCTTAGGTCCTAATAGGAACATCCGAAAGTGTTCTTCGTTTATACGATTCTTGTAATCTATGACTCTGTTAATCCTTATACTAGAGTGCTAGATTGATGAAAATGGCATTTCACATCTCGGGCAAAATGCTTAATTATTGCAACCTCACCCTGGGCTGTTTTGGTCGGGTTCAATGATTACAATATAGCTAATCCGACATAAGATTGCATATTCTGTGCAGACTATAGAATCGTCTGCCTTGTCTTCAAAAGAGACAGGCGTAATAAACGATCTAAGGGTTCATTGACATTAACGCTTGTCTTTCATTAGTCCCGCATAACCGGAATGTACGTTCAGCTTGTCGGCAAACATGAAAGCAAAAGGATTGCCAATTCGTCAATATTGAGATACACCCTATTCCTTTGTTCGACAAAAATATATCGTGCACAGTTACACAGATACAGGCCCTTGGTCCGTATTCTTAGAAAATCACGAACACGTCCGATGCACTCTAGGACAGTGGGGATTCTCCTTGTCAAGTTAATTTTATCATTGTGTTATTCAGTTTTGGAAAAAAGTGTATAGTTGAAGGAAATTCTTTCGAGGAAAATAAACGGGAATATATAAGGTAAAGATTTCAGTTCTAATAATGACGGAGGTAAGTGATTATGATAACAATTCATTGCGATAAGCGTTTATTCTTTACCTGACAAAGAAATTTCAGACTAAGTTGACATTGAAAGCACTGATTCATACAGATGACAAATTCAGGGTGGCCCAAATTAGCGACGAAATTTGTTCTTGATAGGGTAGAAACATTGTGATAAAATGAAAAAAAATGCCGGTTTTCGATTGTAATTTCTCCTCTCCTCTCGATGTTTTTAAAAGCTTGATTTTCAGAGTCGTTTCAACTGAGCGGTAAAGAGTTAAATATTTATGAATAATTGCTGAACGTTAAGCAACGTGACGACCAAAAGAAGAATTTAAATTCTTTGCATGTTATGACGGTTACAGATCATGTTATTGTCATTTTCGACGTAGTAAAATCCGGTCATACTCGTATATAAGGAAAGAAGTGATCAGCCTGGAACCAAGGCTATATACATCGGTACATCATACTGACCAAAACTACTTCGAAATGACACATCTATTGTGATTTCAACTGATTTACCTTTTTTCTTTTCACGGGTTTCCGGAATCAAAACTCGGCCACGCCGATGCGTAACAATAACCTAGTCATTAATCATAAAGTCAAGCACAACTTTGATAAAAGAAAAATATTTCTTTGAAAGAGAAAATTTTGTTTAAACACTTGATGATTCAAAGGAATTTTTTTCATTGAAATTTTACTCCTCACAAAGACAGAATAAGGTTTGCCAACAGAGGAAAGGGGTCTATCAGCGGTACGTCATTCAAAGAAGCTATCCGATTGGTTAGTTCTGGGATAGTAAATTTACATGTACGATCCCACTGGTTATAGTTGTTTATGCGTTGTGAAGTGGAAGTAGGTCCGAATGACGTCATGTTAGTAGCTTTCGATTGGCTTACATTAGCTGTGGTTTATTCGTTGCTGTAGCAACGTGATTATATCAATGAACTGATCCAAAGTATTTTGCATTTGTCAAAAACGATGCTTTTTACGAATTCGATTACATTCCTTCTAGAAACTTGAAGTTTCTTCTTGCTGTTCTGATTAAATTTACAATGGTCTCGACACTATTTTGTTCTAATGTACTCGAGAAGTATCGAACTATTTGAAAGGCGTTTTGATAATGCTGTTCAGAGGCATTTTCAGCAAGCTGCCGAGCGTTGACAATAGAAGGCGAGAATGAAAATCTCGCCTTCCAAAAATCAGTATTTTCACTAGTCGTAACCATGAACTATCGAAAAATTTCGGAGAAATAGAAAGCGTGAAATAATTATAACTTCATGCTCAATAACGCATTTTACCTGTCGATTTTATATCGTAGTAATAAGATCAGCATCAAAATATCATTTTTATCACTTGAGGTTGCAAGTTATGTACACATGACAGTAGTACTGGTTGTTAACTCAAGACAATATATTAGGCTTGTCCAAATCAAAAGCATTTGCAGACGACAAAATAAATGTGACTGAAAATTTGAAATTTGTTTTGTGAAGGGTAGAAAACATTGTGGGAAAAGGAGAAAATGCTGGTTACCAGCATTTTCTCCTTTTCCCACAATGTTTTCTAAAGGCTTCTTTCTCAGGGGCGTCAAAAGTAGGGATTGTGTGGTAATGGCCTTTTCCCACAATGTTTTCTAAAGGCTTCTTTCTCAGGGTGTAAAAAGTAGGGATTGTGTGGTAATAAGTTAAACAGTAACAGCATATCATAGACAACTCCAGAAGCTGTTGTGGACATTTAGATCATAATCAAGCTCAAGATCAGACTGCACAAAGCGTGCAGTCTGACCTCTGATCTGCAAAGAACTGTATTTGTAACCTGTAAGATTTTTTTTCCATTCAGTAATGAAAAAGTTAATAGTCCAAAGTCATGATCTTTGTCGTAGACTGCAACATAAAAGTCTTGTTTTGCACTTGCTTTCTTGATTGCGTGATTATTTACCTGCTTGCTTGCTTGTTTGCTTGTTTGCTTGCTTGCTTGCTTGCTTGCTTGATTGATTGATTGATCGGTTTGTTGATTTGTTGATCTACTGAACGAACTACTTTATTTCATTATATTGTTTTTATTTATTTTCTTATTCAGTTTATTCTTTATTATTTTACCTTTATGTTTTAATTTAGTCGTCTTGTACAGTGATAGTTTTCGATTTTCATTCAAAGGCAAAAAGTACAGTAATGAAAATACGAGTTTCCCAACATTTAAATGATTATTAGTTATCAAAGATCAGCCGATTAAAACGTATGATATTATGTTGATATCGCACTTTAACGCTTTACCGAACAACCCCTGGATTTTTACGATCATGCGGAGAAGCCTTTAGATAAGACTGTGGAAAAAGGAGAAAATACATTTTTTTTCCTTTTTCCACAATATTTTCTTACCCTATCAGAAGCAAATTTCAATTTTTTAGTGACGTTCATTATGTCGTATGCAAGTGCTTTCAATTTAGATCAGTCTAAAATTTTGTTGAGAGTTGAATTATTATTGCCCCTATTCAGTCTAGAAGGATGTTTTGAGATCGTGCATTAGATTATTTTTTTTTTATCTTTTATATGAATTTAATTTTACCCATTAACCAAACAACCCATTCCTCTCACTATCCGGAGGAAATTGCCTTTAAAAATATTGTAGGAAAAGGACAAAATCTAGTAAGTAGCGTTTTCTCCTTTTCCCACAATGTTTTGTATCATTTTCTCAGATAATTCTCGGTGTTTGAACATCATGTCTTTTTTATCTATGACAGAAATTTGATTTTAATCAAACAACAGAATCCTCTCACTATCCGGAGGAAAATGCCCTTTAAAAATAGTGTAGGAAAAGGAGAAAATGCTAGTAACTAGCGTTTTGTCCTTTTCCCACAATGTTTTGTATCCTTTCACAGACAACTCTCGATGTTTGAACATCATGTCTTTTTTATCTATGACAGAAATTTTATTTTATCCGTCAATCAAACAAAAGAATCCTCTCACTATTTAGGGGATAATGCCTTTGAAAACATTGTAGGAAAAGGAGAAAATGCTAGTAACTAGCATTTTCTCCTTTTCCTACAATGTTTTTTCTTTATCCTTCAAAGACAACTCACAATGTTTGAATATCATTTCGTAGACACGTTGAAAGTTTTATCGTTAAGATTTTTTCATAACAGCTTAGATTTTTATCAAGATTGTTTTAATATATAACGCTATCAAAATTTATTTTGGAGAGTACAGTAAACACGACTCTTTACCAAACGATTCCATAGTTTTAAGAATCGACTCATCAGGGGTTTAAAAAATTTGAAGGAAAAGGAGAAAAATTGCTTGTTTCTTTTTCCTGGAATGTTCATCAATCATCATAAGACACAGTTTATAAATCGAGTCATACTTTCAACTGTTGTCTGCAAATGCTTTTGATTTTGATGGGTATGAAGTTTAACGGTGTGATAATATGAAAATAGCCTTACCAAAGTGCATTGCTTTCAAGACCGGTTGTAATAGAATCTGCACTCAGTGCACTTTGGTTGTTTTTAGCTTTTCAGAGACTGTCCTTGGGCAAGGCAGCACTATGCCCAATCTGCTACTATTGGAAACAAAAAAAGAAATTGCTAGGTGAACTGTTTAAGAGAGATAACTGAAATACTTTTGAAAGGGTTGTATCAAGGTTTATGGTTGGTAATACCAAAATAGCCTTCCCAAAGTGCACTTCTATCAAGGTTCTAATTGGATCTGCACTCAGTGCACCCTGGTTGTTGTTCGGTTGTCAGAGAGTGTCCTTTGGCAAGGCATCACAATACCCAATCTGACACAGTTGAAAACAAGGGAAGAAATGGCTGAGTGAAGTGTTTAGAGGTATAACTGGAATACTGTTGAAAGTGACGTATAACGTCTTGTGGTGTGGTTATATGAAAAAAGCTTTGCCAAAGTGTACTGTTTTCAAGACCGGTTCAAACAGGAATCCCATTCAGTACACCCTGGTTGTTGTGCGCTTTTCAGAGAGTGTCCTTGGGCATGGCAGCACAGTACCCAATCTGCTACAGTTGAAAACAAGGAAAGAAATTACCAAGTGAATTGTTAGTGATATACTTGAAATATTGTTGAAAGTTATGTAGAGCATTTTAACCCATTACCACTCAATCCCTACTTTTGACACCCCTGGAAAAGAAGCCTTTTGGTTTCTTCTTTCAGCCTTCTGGTAAACAGCATTTTCTCCTTTTCCCACAATGTTTTCTATCTAATCAATTAACAATTGCACCATTTGAGCCACCCTGAAATTGTTGTCTGCAAATGCTTTCAAATTAGATAGAGCTAAAATTTTGTTGTGTGGTTAACCCATTACCACACAATCCCTACTTTTGACGACCCTGGGAAAGAAACCTTTAGGAAACATTGTGGGAAAAGGAGAAAATGCTGTTAACCAGCATTTTCTCCTTTACCCACAATGTTTTCTACCCTTCACGAAACAAATTTCAAATTTTCAGCCACTTTTATCTTGTCGTCTGCAAATGCTTTCGATCTGGACAAACCAAAAATTTTGTCGTTTGGTAATGAGTTAAACAGACAACTAGACAAAAAACTTGGCGATATTTATTATTCTACCAAACGACAAAATTTATCAATACGTATCAAAATCGAAAGCCATTGCAGACGATAAAGTCAGCGTAGATCAAAAGATGGGATATGTCTTCGATATTGTGGAAAACATTGTGGGAAAAAGAGAAAATGTTGGTTACCAGCATTTTCTCCTTTTTTCACAATGTTTTTGAAAGCTTTCTTCCTCCCACTCGTTAGAATATACGTAAAGTTTGACAGATACATATATCAATCACGTTCATAGGTCACTTGGTAAGTAACTTTAAATTTCTGTATTTTTGAACTAATTTAGCGTGATATTGGGCGTTTCTCCTAATCCTTTATGAAACGAACCCATGTTTTTCAGACCTGACAAAGGTAAGCTTTTGGAAACATTGTGGAAAAAGCATTTTCTTTATTTACCACTATCTTCTCCGTCCATCCCAAGTCATGTCCAGCCATTCAGTTCTTCGTTTGATCTTTCCTCAACAAGTGTTTTTCATGTGAACTTGTCTGAAAAATTTGTCGTCTTGTAAAGATTTAACCTTCACTGTAACCATAGCAACTGAAACAGGGTATTAACCCATTACATTGCATTATTTGAAATCAGTACAAATATCACACAGTAGATATATTTTGAGAGAATAAAAAGTGACATTTTTAAAGTGTTTGGGGACATTTTATAAAAAATAGCGATCGTTTTTGTATGAACAAATGATTCTTTGACCGCAGGATTGTCAAACTTTCGTCCGATGATCGGCCGCTTAAAGTAGTATTTCGTCGGTTTACTTCAAAAACCTCGTAACTACAGCTTGAAACAACAGGTAGCTGAGCCGGTATGTTACAAGGCTAGCAAAGTTGGGGTTGCGTTCTTAAGGCTCTTACGAACGAAGTCCGTAACAAAGAAACAAATGAATAAATGCATGGCAGAAATAAGGATCGAAGCGGGATTCGAACTCCGAACTCCCGGACGCAAAGCCAATACCCTAACCACTGAGCCAAAGAGATATCTCCCTGACGCAGTAGCCAGGTATTGTATTTAAATCGGGAGAATGCCATGCAGGAAGGAGTGGTCTCCCGTAACACACCCCCTCTTAAAGTCATCATTTATTGATGACTCAAAGCCTTATTAGGCAAGTAGTCCGATTTTGGACAACAAATGGGATTAATGGCTCAATGGCCAATCCCGGACGAGCCCCCATCTTACGAACGAAGTCCGTAACAAAGAAACAAATGAATAAATGCATGGCAGAAATAAGGATCGGAGCGGGATTCGAACTCCGAACTCCCGGACGCAAAGCCAATACCCTAACCACTGAGCCAAAGAGATATCTCCCTGACGCAGTAGCCAGGTATTGTATTTAAATCGGGAGAATACCATGCAGGAAGGAGTGGTCTCCCGTAACAAGGCCCAGACTTTCAAAACTGCTCGAGAGGTAGTTACAATCATGCGTCAGAACTTATTCCTACTTTTTAAAACAACCGTTACTTTGAATTTCAAAATGAAATAAAAGTTTACATAATAAAATGCTGCCTGATTCGATTCATTCAGCTGTGGTTGGCTAGCATGAAACCTATGCATCGGCCATTTATCAAAACAGCCCATACATATTTGGGTAATTAGTTTATACCTTTTGTTTAAGCCCTACTTTTTCAAGTTATACGGGGATGCGTGATGCGTCATAGCAGACCGGTCGAATCTTCGCAAAATATGACATGCGCAGAAAACGGTGAATTTTACTGGGGAAGACACCGGATACTACTATACATGTAAAGAGATACGGGTGGGAGTTGCCTAGAAGCGGTTAACGTGACTTTATCCTTTATCAACCAGCTCTGACTTTTAACGACCTTGAAGAAAAGGGCTTTTCAGGACATAGTTGTAAAAGGGAGAAATGCTCGTAACTAGTATTTTTTCCCACAACTTTTTCTACCATTTCAAAGATAGAAATCATACTTTTTTTTGCTAAATTCAGCTTATCATCTACAAATGTTATCACCTTGAAAAGTTCTTCAGTTTTGTCCTTTGGTAAAGAGTTAACGTTTATCCCTCAGTTTGCGGCCATAGATGAGTTCTGCGGACAGTGTAGAGTAGGATCAGCCTGAGCACACGTGCAGTCTGCTCATGCTGTACACTTCCTGTCGTGCTATTGGTAGTATCGGTCTTATAGACCCTCACTCAATGTCAATATATAGAACAATAATTCTTTCTCTTTATTGTCAACAACTTTAACCCTTTACTCCATAGATACTCATTTCTACACATTGCTTGCAGGAGCCTTCGAAAAACATTGTAACAAAATGTGAAATTGCTCGTGACGAGCAATTTCACCTTTTGTCACAATGTTTTCTATACTATCAAAAGGTGTCATATACACATAAGAAACGGCTTTATCCTGGTTGTTATTTAGGGTCAATTAGAGATACCATAGAAATGCCTTATGGGGTAAAGAGTTAATACGGCAGGATAAAGGTTAATGAAAGTGCATGTTGAATTTTCATGCATCTGTGACTAGCGGGTATATGGCTTTATGTAGAGACATCGAAAGGTAGTGAAAGCAATAAAAATACAGTGAGGGTGGAGATATGTAGAACATCGAATTATATCTATCTGAGCGATATTCGTTAATTTATATTTTAAATGGTAGAATGTGTTACAGACCAACGATTCGGGTAATTATGATTACTATTTTTATACTTTTTGCAATTTAGATATTGGTCTGTGAAGTTCTGCATATATTATTGTTCATGCTTTAAAAAATAACTGTTCGTGAAAAATAGCTTTGTCATTGCAAAATTTATGTCATTACTAACTGCACACAGCATCACTGTAAATCATTTAAGTGAGAAGACGATAAGATTAGGTTATTTATTTGATAAATGAACTCATATCCGCCGAAACTGCTAAATTTGGCATTACGCCATGCCGCAAGGGTTAATTCGACAGGCTGACGGCACATAACAGGGTCATTGTGAGATCACCGGACTTATTCTGACAGTTAACTGCAAACATGCTTTGTATTAATGCCTGCAAAAATGCTATTATTCGTTAAAAAAAGGCGAAATCATGCGCGGCCATAGGACGTAATTGATCTGAGAAAAACTTTTTTAGCGTTCTTGTATGGCCTTTAAATACCCGCGAGAAGAGAAATCATATTTTGTTAAAAGATTAAAGACGTTTTAATCAAGCATATATTAATACTTTCTCTCTCTACAGACAGTCCTAAAGGTTTATTTCTGGTTCACCTTTTTTTTTTTACAAAGGGACTCGTTTACATATTGACCTTGATCTATTTATTTTATTTGCTCTGAATTATTGAAATATATATATATACTCAACAAAAAAGTTAAGGAAATAGTGTTTGAAGGGCTATGACAAAAGTTCTAGAACATTCCGGGAATTTTAAATTTTACAGTTTTATAAATCATCCAGTTTTCTTCAAAAGAATGCTACATTTGGGTTTATTGCACCAATAGCAGTTAAAATAATGACTGCCAAAACAAGCCATTTTTCGCAACTTGATTCCCAATACTGGTTAGTTTGTGTACGGAAGATCACCGCAGTGTATAGCTTCATCTAAAAAAACTTTCTAAAATTGGCCCCAATCTGTTTATCTATCTCAGATAATATGAACAATACTTTCCAGACTGAGTCGACATTTCAGTTTTCAAATCGGATCAATTTCTCCATTGCTACCGTCCAGAAACATCTGAGATTCTTTCGTCAGAACAATCGGCCGTGCTACTTGACTGGCCAGTGCGCTCACCAGACAAATCTCCCGCTGAACATGTGTTCTGCACTCTGGGACTTGGGCTTCAACACAGAATACTGGCACCAGCTGTAGGCTCTTGTTGTGGCGCCACAGGAAGAATTAACACTGGTTCTTCAGTTCTAAATCGTTAGAATTATTTAGCGTATGCGACTCCGGTCCAAGTCCTTAATTTCCTCTACAGAAGGACTCATTTGTTACTGCAGGGATATTTTGAACATTCCCATCTTCCATACATGACATATGAGGCTATCATGAGAAGGGATTTACGTAAATTTAATCTGACATTCAAAGAACTTGACTTTTAAGTTATAAAAACTTACAGGGTATATTTATGACTGTGTTTTGCATTAAAAGGGATACTCTGCAGACACTTATTTTGCAAAAAGTGACTTTGACCCCTGGGTTATTTGACACAGTGCCACAACAAGGATACTAGTGCTATATAGCCAAAGGAAACATTTTTCAAGCAATGAAATGTTTCTAATAAAATTGAAATGTTACTTGTTTTTGGTAATCTTTTGGTAATTGGTTTTCTGATATTTCCTTAACTTTTTTGTTGAGTATACCCATATTTTCATCGAAGCTTTGATGTAGGCTTCACTAAGTTTGCAGTATAATGTCAAATACCCTATGCCCTATACAACAAGCAATTTCGTTAAAATGATATCCTCTGCCGAAAAGACCTTTTTTTATATACAAACATATTAGAGGTATTGTTTTTTGCATGTAGACATGACCTTTTTGTTATTGGTCCATGATGAAATTATACATTAAGTTCCCTTTTTTCCATGGCACAGCATTTCATAACATAAAAGAAATATATACATTAGAGGTCCATAACAGGATTATACATTAAGCATCCTTTTCCCAGAACTTGGCATTTCATGAAATGAAAATGAATAAAGAAAATATACATTAAGCCCCCTTTTTCCATTACACATCTTTATATATAAAGAAAAAAATGTATCATAGGACTATCCAATGGAAGACATGCATGAAGTTTCATCAATGTTTGTGAAGGACTTGAGAAGATATCCCTCTTACAATATACGCTGCAACATTGCTGTCATTTCAAGCATCTAGCTTGAGACTAAAGCGTTTGAATTTCTAGCAACTGCCAGGGTAGCTCAATGGATATGTTTTGTTACTTGTGATCTAAAAGGATTACAAATAGACTGATGGATGGACAGACAGATCCACGATGGACTAATCAATCAACCAATAAGAAATATGAAGTTTCATGAAAATATGTGCATACGTTGATAAAAAATTAAATTTGACATGAAGCCCCCTTTTTCCATGATACAGTGATAAATTGCAAAACCCTGACAACACACGGTAGATAACATGATTTGTGAAAATCTCATCCGAATCTGTTGAGATATGTCCAGTAATGAAAGCGTTATTGGTGAAAAATGAAATATAACATGAAGCCCCATTATTCTATGATACAGTAACAAATCCCAAAAGCTTGACAATATGCGTAAGGTCACATGATTCTGTGAAAATTGCACCGAATTCTGCCAAAAAATGTGGAAAGCATTGCATTCACAAGAAACAGAAGCCCCCTTTTTCTATGATACTGCTACAAATCGCAAAACCTTGACGATATGAGATATGAAGAGAAACATTCTATGAAAATTCTATTCAAATCTGCCAAAGAAATTTGGGAGGAGTTGCAATCACAAGAAATGGAATTAAAAAAAAAAAACCAAAAAACAAGAAGCCCCCTTTTTCCATGACGCAGCTACAAATCGCAAAACATTGACAATATGCGATATGGCACATGGCAAGGAACATTATGTCAAAATTGTATTCAAATCTGTCAAGAAATGTGGGAGGAATTGTGTTCACAAGACGTGGAATGAAATATACCATGAAGCCCCCTTTTCTATGATTGTAATTGCATAATGGTTGACCCGACAGGGAAACTTAAATGAAATTGGGATGGTTGTCGGTGCAATGGATGGAACGAGTCAAAAATATGTAGACCTGCTAAAATTCGATCAGAAATAGTTTTACTTCGGGTATCGATTTTACCTCTGTACATGTAGGCCCACTCGTCACAACTCGGCCAATTCCGTACCTATATCTAATTTGACGGCTCCGGTCACCCGAGGTATGCCGAATGCACGTGGGCCTATATCCAGGTTGTCATATACAATACCGAAATGGTTTGGTAGACGGAAACTAGATTTAGGGTCATCAGAATGATACCCAGCAATTCATACTGAGGTAAAAATTTGACAACAGTTACCATTTCCGGTTGGCTGCATATTGGTCGTGAATAAAATACGATATATCCAAACAGATTTTCAGTCATGACCTTCTGTAATGCACATTTGAGTCAGAGAGTGGGAGATAAACGTCAACACGCATGTTGACTGAAGCAATATATTTCATCTTATATGATAAAGGTTGAAGACATAAACGCAGAACTTAAAAGTTATCAGTGCATTAGTTAACTTTGGCGGCGTCAGAACCCATTCCTATCGCAAACTTTTCGAATCATTGCAAAAGTAGTATATCGTTGTAAATCAGTATGATCGATTCTATGAAAAGTAATGTTTTTAATAAGGACCCTGATTAACTTGATTATCGTGTTTTCTTGGCTTGGCTACAGTCGCTTGATTTTTAGTGGAAATTCAAAGTCGAACAAGTGGTGTAAGTGTGTAAAAGATACTTTCATGATTATCTGCCCTTGTTGTATCGGTTTTCCACTTGATAGTGAAACAGTTGTCCAAATGACAAGAGATAATATGAAATGTCAGTTTTTGATAATGTCAATGTTTTTTACCAAATGACAAAACAGAGGATGGTGCAGACAACACCAGGGCTACGACAATACATTGCTAAACCGAGCTAAAAATGATCATTGTGAAAGATTTCAATAAAATTTATAATACGGCCTTAACGATCATTTTGATGCATGAGACCCGTCACGCATAATGATTTTGATACATGTGACCCGTCACCCAAAAAAGGTACATCATTGAATCCGTAAATGAAACAATTGATAAGGAGATTGAAGCCAGTTTAGGTTGATCCGGGTAGATATGTTTAAACAACTATTTAGTAAGGTTGAATGGTCGTTTAACATAGAGAACATTTGCCAAAAGCGTAAAGTTCAGACTGTGCTGTCGGCGTAATCTGACCAGCGACGATATTTTTTGCAGTTCCCAGATGGTTCTTTTATGCGTGACCTGTCACAAATGGATGTGTTGAGACAATCCCCGTGTTTTCTCTGCTTTCTGTTGTTCATCTCCATCTCCATGTCCGCCCGCAAATGCCTAATAGACATTTATGAATGGACATGGATGTGGAGATGAACAACGGAATACAGGTTTCAATAAGGGGTTTTCTCAAAGTAACTATGCCATTATGTATATAGGCCAAAGAAAAAAACATCATGGTTTAAGGTCTACAGTCCCCAAGTCTCACAGTAAAAGACGGAAGCTGCCGAGATTGGCCGAATTGCCTATAGGGATCGTAATCCTTAACTCCTTTTTTATTCAGCGCTTCTGATAGAACACAATGGTAAAACTTTTAAATAAGCATTAACATTTTCAGAACTGCTACTTATGCCTAATTCCCTCATTGTTTTTGGTCTCCCCATTTTCCACACAACATTGCAACATTGTTGCTCTATAGAAACATAGTGCTTCTGTTGTTCATGTGGTTGGTATTATTTTCCAACATAGTTTCTTTAACTGTGTTGTTTTATGTTAGTATCTGAACAGAAAGAAATGTGATAAATGCATTTATATCTGGTCTTTATGGCACTTTCCAACGGTATTTAGGTTTGTATCTGATTGCATAATGGTTGACCCGACGTGGAAACTTAAATAAAATTGGGATGGTTGTCGGTGCAATGGATAGAACGTGTCAAAAATATGTAGACCTGCTAAAATTCGATCAAAAATAGTTTTACTTCGGCTATCGATTTTACCTCTGTACATGTAGGCCCACTCGTCACAACTCGGCCAATTCCGTACCTATATCTAATTTGAGGGCTCCTGTCACCTGAGGTATACCGAATGCATGTGGGCCTATATCCAGGTTGTCATATACAATACCGAAATGGTTTGGTAGACGGAAACTGGATTAAGGGTCATCAGGATGATATCCAACAATTCATTCTGATGCACAAATTTGACAACAGTTACCATTTCCGGTTGGTTGCGTATTGGTCGTGGATAAAAAATAATACAATATATCCAAACAGAGTTCTGGTCATGACCTTCTGTAATGCACATTTGAGTTGGAGAGCTTCTGTAATGCGCATGTGAGTCGGAGTGCATTAATGGTTAACTTTGGCGGCGTCAGAGACAATTCCTATGGTTAACTTTTCGAATCATTGCAAAAATAGTATATCCGAATCGCTGTAAATCAGTAGGATCGATTCGATGAAAAGTTATGTTTCTAATAATGCTATTAGCTTGATCATCATGTTCTCTTGGCTTGGCTACAGTCGCTTGATTTTTAGTGGAAATACTAACAAGTGGTTTAACTGTGTCAAAATACTTTCGTGGTTATCTGCCCTTGTTGTATCGGTTCCCCATTTGACAGAGAACAAGCTGTCCAAGCTTCAGGTGACTGTCTTCCGTCATGATATAAAATGTCAGTTCTTTATAATGTCAAAGTTTTTACCCAATGACAACGCAGACGATGGCGCAGACAACTGCAGGGCTACGACAATACCTCGACGTTTTCTTCATAAACAATCGAGCTAAAAATGATTATTGTAAAAGATTTCAACAAAAAATTATAATACGGCCTTAACGATCACTTTGATACATGTGACCCGTCACGCATAATGAATTTGATACATGTGACCCGTCACGCAAAAAGAGTCCATCATTGAATCCGTAAATCAAACAAATGATGAGGAGATTGAAGTCAGTTTAGGTTGATCCGGGAAGATATGTTTAAACAACTATTTAGAAAGGTTGAATGGTATTTTAACATATAGAACATCTTCCAAAAGCGTAAAGTTTTGACCTTGGTCAGACTGAGCAGTCGGCGTAGTCTGACCAGGGTGGATGATTTTTGCAGTTCTCAAATGGTTCCTTTATGCCTGACGCGTCACAAATGAATGTGTTGAGACAATCCCCGAGTTTTCTCTGCTTTCTGTTGTCCATCTCCATATCCGTGTCCGCCCGCAAATGTCTAATGGTAGTAGATTGATGTGACACGTTGAATGTAAAAACTTTGTATAATTTTCAAGATAAGACTAAAAACACCAAAAGTGCACTGAACCGCGTAACTTAAAAATCGCTCCCAGTCGGCCATTTTGCATGGAATAAAAACAAAAAAGTGTCTCGGGAGAATGGGTTATTATAAACATGTATAAAGTTTCACGAAATTCTATCCAATGGAATTGGAGATATTTGCCGGGACGGACATACGGACGGACGATCTTACGAGATGGACCTTGTGGGGTCGAACTGCTCTTTATTCAATGCAACCCAATTCAACCCCCACAAGAGGATTTTTTTAACCCCACTAGCCCTAACCCTCACCCAATACCTACCAGATGGACGGAATGAACCCCATAGACTAAATGTACACTTACCCCGAACCTCACAATGTCGGGCGCGTAAGGACGGACAGACCGACAGACGGGAAGGATGGGCGGACGGACAACGCTAAAACTTTATCCCTCCGCCTTCGGCGCGGTATGATAAATACAAAATATATACCAATGCAATACAACGGCAAGCTACACATAATTGGCCTGCAAAAAAAGGACATCCAGACTTTGCGCAAAGTGCTGTCTCGGATCAGCCTGCGCAGTCCGCACAGGCTCACCCGAGATAGCACTGTCCGTTTTTGTGATTTTCTGTTTTGCACAAGTCTGTTGTACGACAAAGTCTATATAATGTAGTCGTAAAATGTCATTCTGATTAGCCTGCGCGGAGTGCGCAGGCTAATTCGAGGCGGAACTTTACGCAAATGTCTGAATGTCCTTTTCTGCGTGTTGCAAGCCTATACACTGGGTCGTGCTCAGAAAAAATTGGTTTATTGTATCTTTTGTAACAACCAAGACATATAATTATGGACCCATTAAAACCCATTTTGTTTAACACACGATCATGAGGTAAGCTCGTCCTTTGACATGGAGACAATCGACCAATAGTAAACAGTTTGGACTCATGTCAGTCTGCGCGGATTGCGCAGGCTGACATGAGTCGATACTTTTGCAGATGCATTTATCTCCCTTTTCACAGAGCATAGCTCATTATGTGACCCGTCACGCAAAAAGGGACCGCCTCGGAATTCTGTACACCAATTAGATAAAAACAGATCAACGATAGTGCAGGTCAGATTCAGTTGATTATTCAAAAATGATTGTATAACAAGGTACAATGACCACTTTTCATACAGAAAATGTCAACAAAATGAAAAGGGTCAACCCTGGTCAGCCTGCGCACTTTGCGCAGACTGACCAGGGTTGACACATTTCGCAGTTCTCAGAAGGTCCCTTTTTGGGTGATGGGGTCACATATATTAAATTCAGCGATGCTTTTACTTTCAGTTCCAAAATGAAGAGCCTTGCCACAGTAACATTATGTATCTTGTTATGTAGCCTGATGTCAGGCCGTCCTCAACCATTGACTGAAACACAAGTCAGTGATCTGTCCAGTAATGCATGTGTAGATTTTCGCTGTGGGAATATCAGGTATGTTAGTCGGAAAGGTCAGGAAAATATTCCCCTGATGCGTGATTGTTTGCATGCATGTTTATTTATTTACTTCTTTGTTTAAATGATGTCCTACTCTGCTTTTAACAGCCAAATCACAACTCGATATGTTTGTGGTGCCGCATGAGCGCCGGCATTATATTTTTATTCGGTTTTGAAAAGTACCAATGTAGGCAGCCATAATATAGTTTACTCAGCTTCAAGTCATTTCGTAACTGGGTCATTTCCCACCAAGGCCATTTTGTACACTTTTTGGTCATTGCGTATCCACCTATTCTTGATATTTTAGTCATTTTGTACTTACTTCGATCATTTCGTATCCACTTTGATCATTTTACACTCAGCTTTTGATATCAATTTAGTTATTTAGGACCTACTTTTAATACTATTTTCAAAGATTGTTTCTGGAATGACAACTTCTTTTGTACATGGCTCCTATAGAAATCATATTAAATTTCGCCGAAGAATAGCTATGATGGTGTCTTACCATTATTGATTCTCTTTTTTTAAGTTTTAAATTGCATTCTAAGGATTGTTTAGAACTTCTCAGTTCATTTCTAACCTTGGGCTGCATAAATTTACTTTAATTCTACATAATTTTACTGTAATGTACCTTGTTTCAGAAACAACTGATTTGCGGTGCCATTGATGTTATGCGTCAATATTTTTTTTGTTTTCATCTTTTGTAGGTTTTATCAATAGCCTACTAGATACTCATATACTTAAGTAAGTACACAATAAAAAAAAGAAAACGACACAGAATGGCAATTAGTGTATGAAGACCTTTAGGAAAGACAGAATTAAGTTTTTAGTTTATATGAACCATGCTCTGTGAAAAGGCGGTTTAAAACATCTGCAAAACGAATCACCTAAGTCAGCCAACGAAGTCCGCGCAGACTGACCTGTATTTTGTTAACTTTTACTATGTATCGATTTACATAATAAGATGAATTCTGATGACAAATACATGTGATAAACACATTTGGTGTAAACAGTCGTTTTTAATATCATTCAATGTATGACATCATGGCTTGTGCACCTGTCCAGGTTTCCAAATTTGCACTAAAATGCCTGGAAGAGTTGAACAAATTCCCTGTGTATATATATGATTTTCAATATGTGCATACCGCAGCGTATTCGTCTGATATACAGCTTTATTGTTGTACAAGTTTTCATCATATTCATCATCACCTTCATTAACAACAACGAAAGAAGCAGTGTGTATCAGTAAAGATGATCATACAATATGTTTTGTTATAAACAGCTACGATGAAATGCTGAAATGGTATGGTGGCCTGCTGCTTACTGTGGAAGAAATAAAACAGCTAGAAATCAATCGAGAGAGGTGTAGAGTGATCGACATTGAAGCCCAAGGTTACAAAGCCCCAGTTCTTGCGAGGAACATTGGGGACGGCGATGCTTGCTGTGCCACGTACGTGTTCTTTATATTTGTGTTGTGCTCTGTGAAAAGGGGTCTTAATGCATCTGCAATCGCAGATCAGTCTATACAATCCACTATTGGTCAATTTATTTTCTGCATGTCAGCGGATCAGGTTACCTCATAAATCTGTTGGGTTTTGGACAAAATGCATTTCGTTAATCCATTATTATGACTGGTCTGCAACACGCGAAAAGCGATATTTGGACATTTGCGTAAAGTGTTGTTTCGGATCAGCCTGCGCAGTCCGTGCAGTCCGTGCAGGCTGATCCGAGAAAGCACCTTACGATTTCATCACATTTTTTGCTACAGTAGACTTGCACAAAACAGAAAAATTACCCAAATACAGAGAGTGTCGTCTCAGATTAGCCTGGGCGAGCTTCATAGGCTGATCCGAGGCGACACGTTACGCAAATTAACCGAGTTGTGACGAGTGATTGTTGGAGTCGTCATTGTTTGTCTTGTTGTTACCGCCTTTCCGGCGTTGCTGTTACCATTAAGGTCTCTATTCGCCAACCATTTTTTTAAGAACCTTCTAAGTCTTATTTTTCAGAATTTTGTTAAAGTGACAGTAACAGAATTTCTGATTGACTAAACCGTTTGGTTTGCAAATCAGAACTTCTGTTACTTTAACAGTCAGAAAATCTCAAAGATTAAGAAAAGGAACGTTCTTAGGAATGGTTGGTGAAAACGTGCCCAGCACGTCGCAGCCAAGCACAATGCGACAATCCATACAAAGCAGTGAAGGCAACTGTTATCTTCCACTAGATGGCATTATTCAAACACACATATATCTGATCTGGGCATTCTGAGTACAGAACCGCCTTTTCTTTCAAAACAAAAACCGTTACTTTGAGTTTCAAAATCAGATAAACGTTTACTCAATCAGACGCTACCTGATGCGATTCATTCAGCTATGATCAGGTAGCATGTAACCTATGCACTAGCCATTTATTAAAACGGTCCCTACAAGTTATAGCTTGGGTAGTTATAAACCTTACTTTTCCCTTCTCTATGGGATGGGTGATGCGTCATAATAGACAGGTCGAAACTTGCTATTTTTTTTCCAGTCATTGTCGTCGACTCTGCCGCAGTCGTCATTGTAGATATAGACTCTAGTGAATATGTTCTTTTGTTACTTTGAAAGATCGAAATTTCGATCTTCATCGAAAAAAAAAAATATTCTATTTATTTTAAGCTTTAACCTTTTTGTAGAGAACTTATATCAAAATCAACATGTCTTTTCAGTTATTAACCGTTGAGTGCTCCCTCCGCATGGCAACTCGTCACAAAAATTACGTAAAGTGCGAAAAATGTAGGGTAAATTACGTAATGTTTTCATTTGGTTGAATGTCAACCGCTGTTTATCTAAGTAATTATTGCGCGGGAACCACTATTTCCGCCCTAAAATCGGTATTTTTCACTGATTATAACCATGCAATATGGAAAAATATTTCACCGTTATTTAAGAAACAATCTTCTTTCTAGAATGGTTTATCGTTCAATAAACCACAGTTGTGAGTTATGAGCCAAAATAAGAAATCCACGAGGGCGATAGCCCGAATGGGTTATTCATTTTGCCTCATAACTCTCAACCTGATTTATTTAAGAAATAATCTTCTTTCTACCGTGGTATATCGTTCAATAAACCACAGTTGTGAGTTATGAGGCACAATACATAATCCACAAGGGCGATAGCCCGAGTGGTTTATCTATTGCGCCTCATAACTCACAACGTGGTTTATTGAACGATAAACCACGATAGAAAGAAGATTATTTCGATTATAACATGGTCATTTCTTAGTAAAATGAAAACGAGTTCAAACTTAGAGTAAAAACGCGGATGAAGATTATGTTCCATTGAATAACTCACTCATTGAATGACGTCACTCGATATAGGATGATGTCACTCAACATGGATTGTTGCAGATTTTACCACGTTTTCCTTGCTCTGTGTTTATAGAGCCAAAGTCGCGTGTCATGTTAGAATGAAACGATACACCACGATAGAAAGAAGATTATTTCAATTCTTACATGACCAACTCTAAATGAATGGAAAACGGGTTCAAATTTGGAGTTGTGAATTATGAGGCACAATAAATAATCCACGAGGGCGATAGCCCGAGTGGGTTATTCATTGCGCCTCATAACTCACAACGTTCTTAATGAAAGGAAAACAAGTTCAAACTTACAGTAAAAATGCGGATGAAGATTATGTTCCATTGCAATAACCCACTCATTGAATGACGTCACTCGATATAGAATGACGTCACTCTACATGGATGGTTGCAGATTTTACCATGCTTTCCTTTCACTGTATTTATAGAGCCGAATTCGCGAGTCATGTTAGAATTCTCGATACACTACCAGAAAGCATAAAATAAGTTATTATAATTGTCTTCATGGTGTTTGCCGTTGTTGTCGCTGTTGTCGCAGAATTTCGAAAGGCGTAATTCAAATATCAGACTGAACAATTTTTATCGGACACTGTTTGGCAAAATATACTTAGTCTTAAAAAGAAACTCTTTGACAATAAATCCAAGATCAATTTCATAGTAAATCTAGATCTAGATATATATGTGATATTGTTTGTTTTACATGGAATGATAAGGTAAGGAATCCACACACTGTCAATGGAGAATTTTTTTGTTCACTTATAGTATCAAAGAGTCACAAGGCTGAAAGTAATAGAGAGGTCAGTATCTTGCGTGACAGCCATGAGCCTAAATCACTGCCTCACAATGGACTAAATACTCGTAAGCTGCTGATTTTTGTGTTGTGGAATACTCTGCCATTCTTGCTGAAGGACAGCAGAATGTTCTCGGAGGTTCTGAGGTGAAGGACGGTGTTCACGGACATATCGATACAGGACATCCCACAGATGCTCGATTGGAGACAGATGCGGGGAAGAGCTGGCCAGGGCAGGACTGCATTGTTGTTTTGTCGCATGAAATTCCTGACGAATTCGGGCCAAGAGAGGTCTGACGTTATCTTGCTGAAACACCGCCGTTTACGTTTATGAAAGGAAGAACGTGATGTTAAATCTTGTCTCGGTACCGGATACTGTTTAGAGTTCCATCAACATGAAGAAATGCTGTTCTGCCATCGTGCCGTATTCCTGCCCTCACCATTCTGCTACCACCATCGAAACGATCAACTTCCTGTACACAGTTCGCAGCGTTACGGCCATCGGTTTGTTTCACCAGAAGACGCGATACGTCTCTGAAAAGGACCGCTTTGCACTGATCCCTGGTCCATCTACGCCTAAATCTGCACCACTGAGGAAGTTCGGCACGATGACATGGGCTTAAGACATTTCATCGAACGGGTCTTCCGGCTACAGATTCGGTCTCTCGTAGCAGGTTCCGTACAGTCTGGTCGGATATTCTGCTCAGTCCAGGAGCTTCTATTGTTGTTGAACTTGCGGTGTGGGCTCTATCACGCTAATGCCGTAGCCGTATGCAGCTGCCCTGGGCCACTGTAGTCAGGGTCGCCTGATCTTGCTCTGTCATTTGAGTCGTGTCATACTGTCTTCAGAGGTTAGAGATTGTCTGTCTTGATATACCAAAGTGGTTCGCCACAGCTTATTTCGGTGGATCCTGCTAGTAGCCGTCCAATTGCATTTTTGGTAACAAAAATGTGTCACAAGGTGGTCTACCCCAAGCATTCCATTCATGGTATTTTATAGCCAACAAAGTGTAATGACAGCATGACCAACTAATGAGCCTGAAATTGAACATGCATTTTCAGGAGGGTTTGTTTTATGCAATTTGACCTCGACGTTTTGTGCGGTATTGTTTACGTGAAATTGGTCGTGTTACTCATTGGTTGTCTCATGTTTTAACCTGACAATACAAGTGCATACGGTTTTTCTTTTACAAAAACTTGGTACAGAGATGTATTTCATTTATGTCAAAGAGATTTTTTTGAAGACTATATTTTGAAAACACTCTAAGCATTATCACAGAGAGTCAGTAACGCTGCAATAACTATTCAGTAGTCCTAGGCAGATAATTTTTCCTTTCACCTGTACATTGGAATGTACCGTACTTATGTTTCGAGTGTTTACTCGTACCGTTTGACTCCATAAAGTTCTGTGTAAATTTATCGTTTAACTCTTTACTAGACGACACAATAATTGGAGTGCAACACGCGAAAAGGGTCATTCAGACATTTGCGTAAAGTGTCGTCTCCGATCAGCGTATGCAGTCCACACAGGCTAATCCGAAACGACATTTTCCGATTTTATGTGATTTTCTGTTTTATGCAAGTCTACTGTAGCACAAAAACTAATATAGTCGTAAAGTGCCGTCCCGGATTAGCCTGCGCGGACTGGGCAGGCTAATCCGGGACGACACTTTACGCAAATGTCCGAATGCACCTTTTCGCGTGTTGCACTCCAATTATTGGACTCTATTTTGACAGCAATTGCCGACGATAAATTAACTCTTTACCGAACGACAAAATTTTAGACGAATCCAAATTGAAAGCATTTGCAGACAAATCAAATGCGACTCAAAAACTGAAACTTGACTGTAGAGGAGTAGAAAACATTGTGGGATAAGGTGAAAATGCTGGTTACCAGTGTTTTTTTTTTCCTTTTCCCACAATGTTTTCAGAAGGTTTCTTCCCGAGTCTAGGTCAGTAAAACCAGGGATTGTTTGGTAAAGGGTTAAATATAGCTGAAACGATGTAATATGTCTTTGATACGATAGAAAACATAATGCAGAAGAGGAGAAAAAGCTGGTCAACAGCAAATTCCCATCATACTTTCAAGAGCGTTCTTACTCAAGGAAAGGCTTTTGACTGAACACTTTGTGGGTAAAGAAGAAAAAGCTGGTCACCAGCACTTTTTCCAACAACGTTTTCTACCCCAACAATAACAGATTATTTCAATTCCCACACATGTATGTTGTGGACCGTAAATGCTTCGAATTCAGAATAGTCCAAAATTTGTCGGTTGGTAAGGGGTGACACGTCCCTTTTCCTTACCTTTTTTATTTCCTTTCGACTCGACGAACAGTACCTTTTCGGACGCCCTATATAGATCAAGATGAGACTGGATATTGTGTTACTTTAAAAAAATTGTCATATATTATTAAAGGCTCTTCAGATTTTGGGAAGAAAATTTTACAAAAATACAAAAATCTCATCCTTATACTCCCAAAGCCTTCTAATTTTCTAAATATACAGACAAAGCTTCAAACGTAGCATCCGAAGTGTTAGACATTATGGAAAATAATTACATGTTTGTTATGTTACGGAATTCAATAGTGATTAGTCACGTGCAAGTCACTTAACATTCCCACAATGTTTTTTTTTTATTTTGGCGGGAAATCTAAAAATAGCTTAAGAGGCTACGTAACCTTTTAAGGGAATACCACCCAAAAAAATTCTTTTTGTAATTTTATGATTCTTAATTACTAATGATTTTTTTTCATATAAATTTCAGTGACATATATATATTTTTTAATTTGGTGTGATGTGAAAATTCTAAATACCCACCTTTAACTCTTTCGTCTTCAGTTTATAAATTCGACTTTCTCTCACTCATGTCTAGCAGCTGTTCAAGAAAGTTTCGGCCATATTTTACCATCAGCAAGGGGACAGTGTAGACCAAAGACTAGGCAGCATCTTCTGTGCCTTCTGGTCTTTGTCTATGCGGTTTGAAAAGAGAAAGTCACAATTGGAACTGAAATAGTTTAAAACTCTGATCTAAAACTACATTCATATGACATACTTGCAATTAATTAATTAAGCAATTTATCAATTAAGCAATCAAGTAATCAATAATTCAATGTGATATAATTAATCAAATAATTAATTTTCTTTATTTATATTCAGAGATATAGTGCATATGATGAACCATACAATGTTAAACGTATACGGAGAGAGGAAATCAATTGTTCATATGCCCGATTCTGAACCACCGAGATATCAATATATACCCCATGGATTATGTGTGTAAGTGTAATTTTGTTATATGACTATACATGTGTGCGAATTTTCCTCTCTTTAAACGTTGAAGTTCAATTAATAAAATGTTCTCCGCGTTTTAACTTTCTTTGCTACATAAGATAAATGAAGGAATGAAATTCTATCAATCGCTGAATAATGATCCAGAATACTTATCTCGATTTTAGAATTTCTCTTTATCTCTCTTATCCGTCTCTCTCTCGCTTTTCTATCATTCTATCTAGGTCAATTTGTATGTGTGTGTCTCTGTCTGTCTGTCTCTCTCTCTCTCTCAGTCTGTGTGGCTGTCTTCCTCTCTCTCTTCCCACATGATAATTCACGTTCTTCCTGTTTCAGTGAATACGGAGAATGTATAGGAACCTGTCTGGTGGAATCCACCTTGCTGACTTTGTTGATTGTTGACGGTGATTCGTTGACCTTCGATTTCTTTCTGGTGCCCGGATATTGTTCATGCAAGAACTTCCGGCGTTCGTAACGGGGAGCAAATACATTGGAATCTCGATTATCCGATCATGCAATAATCCGAATACATGGCTCATTCGAAGCGTTTGCTCAGCAGCACTCCTGGCACTGTATTTACCAACAATTCTAAATACTGTTCTAACTTAATGTGCTTACACGAGCCACTCGATTGGTCTAGACAGAACTCTCAGCCAACCAAACTGCTTGATTTGAAATTTAAAACTCGACTAGTACAGAAAATATGCCTTCTTTAATCTTTGGGCCTTTTGAGAAATTCACTCGCTTTGACGGACAGTGTATATTAACCCTTTACCCCATAAGGCAGTTCTATGGTATGTCTAATTGACACTAAATAATACTAAGGATGAAGCTAAACATTGTGAGAAAAGGTGAAATTGCTCGTGACGAGCAATTTCACCTTATGCCACAATGTTTTCCAAAGGCTCCTACAAGAAATGCATAGAAATGAGTATCTATGGAGTAAAGGGTTAAGATGAAACAACACACATGATTAAGTCAGATCTTTGATTATGTAACCATATATCGGTCCAAGAATCCTGTACTATTTTAACGTTTCAGTCACGTGACTAATTTTCATTTTATCATTTATATGGCACATTAAAAGTAAATAAATAATCCTGCGATATTCGCGTTAAATCAGTATTAAATGGCACAAAAATAAATATAATATTAATGAGAAATAAATTGTGCTCTGTGAAAAGGGGTCTTAATGCATCTGCGAAAAGCATTGACCGAGGTAAGCCCGCGCAATCCACTCAGGCTGGCATGGCCTGGCCTGGGCTGAAGCTTTTCGCTATCGGTCAATTTTCTGTATGTCAAGGGACCAGTTAACTCCATGATTCTCTCGGTTATTAGACAAATTACCTTTCTTCGATCCATTATCCGGTAATGACTTACTTGGCATCGTGTATCACTGAAACGCTGAAGCCCCCTTTTGTCAGAGCATGACTCAAATACAGGGAACCCTTAAAACTATAATATGAATTTAACTGTAATATAAATTTAACTGTAATATGAATTTAACTGTAATATGAATTTAACTGTTGAATAGAAGATACAATTTTAGACTTTACCAAATTGAAAGTATTTGCAGACACCGTATTTAACCCATTACCACATAATCCCTACTTTTGACAATCCTGAGACAGAGCCCTTTAGAAAACATTGCGGAAAAAGGAGAAAATGCTGGTGACCAGCATTTTCTCCTTTTCCCACAATGTTTTCTACTCTTCACAAAACAAATTTCAAGTCACTTTTATTTTGTCGTCTGCAAATGCTTTCGATTTTGACAAACCTAAAATATTGTTGTTTGGTTATGAGTTAACCCTTTACTCCATAGATACTCATTTTTACGCATTGCTTGTAGAAGCCTTTGGAAAACATTGTGGCAAAAGGTGAAACTGCTCGTGACGAGCAATTTCACCTTTTGTCACAATGTTTTCTATGCTATCTAAAGGTGTCATATACCCATTAAAAAAGGCTTCATCCTTGCTGTTATTTAGGGTCAATTATAGATATCATAGAAATGCCCTATGGGGTAAAGGGTTAATATGGCTCGATGGCTTGAGGTACAATCTACCTAGACTCAGAAAAAAAAAATCACCAGGCGGACTTGACTTAACAAGCAGACGGTATGGAACCAAGATCAGACTGCGCATTCTGTGAAGTCTGACCTTGATCCATGCCACCCACAAAAGATTCAGAAAAAATCTGCCGTCTTGGCTTGATTAAACAAAGTATAGGAACAAGATCAGACTAAACTTTCTGTGCAGGCTGATCTTGATCTATGCCATCCACAAAAGATAAAAAGAAGTTTATCTTGTTTGCTTGACTAAATATTCTGTCTGTATAGATTTAAGATCAGACTGCAAGTTCTGCACACTGGTTAAACGAATCCTTTGTGTCGGAAAAACTGTCTTAGAAGACCATTTTATTGGAGTTTCATCTGGTTATCTCACAAGTCAATGCGGTATCTAGTTAATTTTTCTTTTTAATTCATTGATTGTTAAATTTCGGTCCTTAACCCTTTCCCAAACAATCCCTGGTTTTTACGGGTCAGGAATAGAAGCCTTTTGAAAACATTGTGGGAAAAGGAGAAAATGCTGGTAACCAGCATTTTCTCCTTTTCCCACAATGTTTTCTACCCTTTCATATAGAAAAATAATATTTTTAGCAACTGTTAATTTGTCATCTGCAAAATGTTTTCAATTTGGTCTGGTCCAAAACTTGCTGTTTGGGAAAGGGTTAATAGATGCCCAGGAGAGTCCAAAAGTGAATAATCCGGGCGTTTTTAAAGTGCATTTGAATGGAAATCATGCCTTTTAAAAGTATTGAAATCAATGTAAGGAAGACAGTCTGTTGCTGTATGGTCAGTTCAGGGGGAAAGTCGCTGACAGAAAAAAACAAGACAGATAGAAAGAGAACAAAAGATAGACCGCCTTAGCAACTCAAAACGTTTTATTCACATTTAACCCATTACCACACAATCCCTACTTTTGACGACCCTGAGAAAGAGGCCTTTAGAAAACATTGTGGGAAAAGGAGAAAATGCTGGTAACCAGCATTTTCTCCTTTTCCCACAATGTTTTCTACCCTTCACAAAACAATTTCAAATTTTCCGTCACTCTTATTTTGTTGTCTGCAAATGCTTTCAATTTGGACAAACCTAAAATTTTGTCGTTTGGTAATGAGTTAAATGCGCTTTTATTTCGGACACACACTCCCCATTCATACAGTTGGTAGTCTTGGAAATTAAAACAAGGAAACAGCCAAAATGGCCGCTCTAACTAAATTTTCTACATACTCATTTAATTCTAAATTCTGTTACAACTTATCTGATTGGTTGAGGCCAAAAGTGATGAGCAATCAAACAGTTTGTCTCTAAATTTAGAGCTAGGTATATAGAACGATTGGCTAATGCTACAGACCTTTTACTCAGGGATATGTATATGAATCAAATAAAGAAACTGAATTTTAATCATAATGACAAATGCTGTTCTTTATTATTACATAAGTTATTTTGGTAGCAAAGACAATCCATGTGTCAACAATTAGTAGTACCGAGTAGAGGAAAATATTTACTAATTTCTATAGATTAATCTTATAAACATTGATGTTATCACTATGTCCACTGGATGGGTCAAAGGTTAAAAACATCATGTTTGTTTTTGGGTCAAGGGTCACTTCCTGTGGTCCCATAATTCCATCTGACCTTGACAGAAGGTCACCGATTAGGTCTCCATTTTCGCTTATCATCTGCACGTTGTCACTGCCGAATCCACACACAACAACTTTTTCATCGGGCATGATAAAAAATCCACGTGGTGAATTGAGACTACTATCCTGTAAAGAAAAATTGGGATCCATTGTTACTCCATCTTCGCAAGCCAAGCGTTACGATCCACTACGCTACTCTACCCTTGGCAGATTGAGCTTGATTTCGACAATCACCCGATACGCATTTTAATTGGTTGCAGCTAGCTCTAACTGCATCAAATCAAATCGATCGTAGCATTTCATCTTTGATAAAAATAGAAAAGGGTCGCGATAAAAAAATAGAAGGTAAACATGAAAACCTCCGTGGATGTGTGCAGGATCTGTAATGAATTTAAAAAAAAAAACCATAGACGAACAATATTTGCATAAAGTTTCAGTGTGACCAATCAATTATCACATATTTTAGGATATATCCCAGCACCTAACCATGGAATGTCGAAGTACGTTTATGGTTATTGGTTCTTGTTGAATTATTGTATTGGTAAGCGGTTTGTAAAACGACATTTCATTGACTATAAGAAATATGCTGTAAAGGGAGATAATAAGCAACATCCAACATGGGACGTGTCGCGGGAATCTCGAAATCGGCTCAATCCGCCAAGGTAAGATCCAGGTAGTGATCGTAACCTTGGCTCTCGAAGATGTTGTCACTCACAAGTGAGCCTTGCTCTTTAAAATGGAGGTTAAATGCATCTGCAAAAAGTATCGATTCAGGTCAGCCTGCGCGATCCGCGCAGGCTGACCTGAATCGATACTTTTTGCTATCGGTCAATTTTTCAACAGCTCCAAGGACCAGTCTACCTCTGATATCAGCGGGTTGTTTGACAAAACGGACTGATTGGATGAAGAATAATGTGATGACTTGCTGGTATAAAGCATCACAAAGATGAAATAAGCCTCCTTTTCCCGCTATCTTGAAGGTAAGGTTATATATCATTATCTTACTTTGCCACTCCCTGCAACACTGTACATAACGTCAGGGACTTGAGGCCCAGGGATCACTGGTCGCTGGTTCGGCTCAAAAGCTCGACCAAATACTAACCGAAATACTGATGAAAGTCCTCATATAAAGATTAATTTCTGTCTCACCGATACTTATTGTTTCGAAAGAGTTTAGGATTATTAAAAAGCAGCTTGTGCGACGTCCTATTACTAAATAAATGTTCTTGGGGAAGCCCTGACAGCTGCAGTGGATGCCACAATATAACGGAAAAAATGTTGAACACATAAATAAACATCTTTTTACTTTTGAAAATCGAAGATAAGTCAATAAAATATGGGAGTGATTATTTGAGTTTTTGTCTGAATTTCACTTTGATTTCTTTTGATTTTCATTACCAACCTTGTAAACAAAACGCCTGAGAATTGAACCGGAAATACAAGTCACATGACCTCTGTGACAATCTGACACATAGGAGTAGTTTCCGGTCGGGTCCATTTTGACATACCAAGGTCGGAAAAACATTGGGTAGAAGTTTTCTTCTGGACATATATCTTGCTGCTCTTCTCCAGTATCGGAAATCATCTGAAAGGCAGTGGGATAAAGTATGAGTATTTTCTGATCAAATCTTTCTAAAGGAGAGTGAAATTCTTCTTAGTGTTAAGTTTTTACCAACCGACAAAATTTTAGACTATTCCGAATTCAAACCAATAGCAGACGGCAAATAAAATGATACACAAATGATAGAATTTTTATCAGAAAGGGTAGAAACATTGTTGGCAATAGGAGAAAGTACTGGTTACCAGCATTTTCTCCTTTCCCCCAATGCTTTCAAAAGGTTTCTATCTCAGGGTCGTAAAAACTAGGGTTTGTTTGGTAAGGGGTTAAACACAAGACAGCGTGGTGCAAGGTCAAAGTCTATTTTGACACATTCAATAAAATGGACAGGAATTTCAATAAAACTGTAAGAAGATAGGACACTAATTTACCACAAGAGCTGATAGATCTACTTAAACGAATTTTCAGCAAAGTTTTAAGCAAACAAGCAACTAGGGGAACAACAAATGTACTTGCTTAAGATGAGGGCATGCCTAGTAAAGATAGACTTCATCATATATTTTTCTCTGGGAAATAATATTTAAGCCATGCTCTTTAAAAAAAAGGGGGTATTAATGCATTTGCGAAAAGGATCGACCGAATATGACCCAATTTCGACGTTGTTGGAGATTTTATCAATACCAACATTCTGACAAAGTTTCAAGAGTATCTGAATGAAATTGTGGCTTATACAGAGCACACAAGGTAAATATTGACGGACGACGCATCACGGACGCCAGACGCAGCAAGATCACAAAAGCTCTTTTAGAGCATTTCGTGGTTAGGTGAGTTAAAAAGTATCGAACAAGGTCAGCGAGCGCAGTTCACACAGACTGACCTAAGAATTTTACTTTTGGTAAATATTCAGCATGTCGAAAGACCAGTATAACTCATGATTCAGTCCGTAATATGCAAAATGGCTTATGTAGATCCTAAACTTATGTGATGACTTGCTGGGTACAATACAATCTCCGAGCAGACTTGTCGTTCGTTACTCTCACCATACATCTCTGCAATGAGCTAAATGACAAGAATTTTGTCAAACCGAGGGAAACATGTTTTGTTACTATTTAACTGTTTCATGTGTAACATTATAAAATAGACAAAGGAAATATGATTTTGGATGCATTATAAGCGCATTCAAACTGATGAACTTACCTGTATAGAATGGCACTATTTTTTTCGAGCTTCTTCACTTTTCAGAATCTTACGCCAATTTTAACAAAAATGGCTGCGCCCGTAAATGATGACAACTGTTTGACACACCGGTGGATCTAAGTTTGTAAGATTAAAAATCAAATTATCGTCCTTTAAAGATATTTAGGCTTTTCAGAAAATCCCTCTTTTTTACATTTCCTATCACTAAGTCTGATTGGTCCCATGCTGTTTGAACAGCACACGAAACAATCGATATAGGTCTTTCTTTCACCGGCGTTTGTGTCGCCATTTTGAGTTATGGCCATGTGACGAAAATATGACGTAATAACGGACTTCTTTCTGAGCCCACTACAGAGGTGAATGTGAATGATCCGGAGTGCAAGAGAGTGTGTACAATACAGCCTGGAGATATACTAACCCATATCCTGCCGTATAACTAAAGGTAAATTTTCATTTAGATATTAACCCTTTACCCCTTGAGGAATTTCTGTGGTATCTCTAATTGACTCTAAATAACAGCAAGGATGAAGCCGTTTCTTATGTGTATATGACTCCTTTTGATAGCATAGAAAACATTGTGACAAAAAGTGAAATTGCTCGCCACGAGCAATTTCACCTTTGGACACCATGTTTTCCAAAGGCTCCTTCAAGCAATGCGTAGAAATGCTGGACTATCTATGGAGTACAGGCTTAATAACCCAAAGTTACGTTTTGGGGAATAATATCTCCTTATCGGACAGTGTAGATCAAAGATCAGACTGCACGTTCTGTGCAATCTGATCTTGATCTACACTGTCTGCAAAAGGTCAGTGAGTCGCGCTTAGCAGCCAAATGGTTAAATATTAATTTACCCGAGTATGACTGATATAGGTAACCTTACCTTGATGGACGGAGGAGATGCACATGCGCAGGCTACAGCAAATCGTTCAGCAGCATAACTTATCCCGTAACAGCGGTCAGACGTCATTATTGTTTGTTTATGGATCAACTTCTTGCCGACATTAAACAGCTCAATCTTGTTCTCTCTGGGTATCGTCACAGCAATCTCATTGCCCGCCACGTGGGCCAAACCGAACGGTTGATGTGATAGTTTGTAGTCCGAAATCAGCACATTGTCAATGTTAAACACCTTAATCTTACAATTATTACGATCGACAAGTATCAGCTGGCCATTGGGCATATGGACGATTCCGGTAAACCAACACGTCTCAATATCGCTTACGGTGCGTCCGCTTAGTGATTTAATCAAAGTAGCTGAAACTTTTCTTTGTTCCACAGGGCGGACGCTTTTCATACTCCTGGTGTCTGGTTTTAAACTTCGTTTAGAACCTCTGACGTCACGCTCGTCTTCTGGGTCAGAATCAGCATACTTGTGAACTTTCAATAACTGTGAGGACGGTACTTCGGCACTGTTTGTTTTTACCTGGACTTCTCCAAGTCGGTTAATACCTGCCATTAACCTGCCAAGAACATCGTCAACAATAAAATCGAGGTTTATGGATTTTATTCGGCCATTCAGATTGGCCAATTTACCCCGGTAGTGTTCACCTTGAGCTTCCGCTTCCGGTAGAATCTGTAGCGCGTGACTGTCTGAGCCATACTTTAGTGAGTTGGTCGATAAACCCAACAATTTAGAAGCCGATTTACGGATACGTTGAGCTTCTTTAACATCTGCTTGAATCTCGGACTTCTCCTTACTATGGATACCATACACTTCGCTTATTATTTGAGCTTCACATCTACTCAAGTGTTCATTAATTCTCTGTCGAACAGATTTAATGGTTTGTAGTAATTCAACTTGATCCAGGTCTATGTTTTTGTCAGCTTGTACCCTATCATCAAAAATACCCTTGGCGAGAGATGCCTCGTCGGCAAGAAGATCATTTGTCTTTTTGACATCATCCTTGTGTTGCATTGACGCTTCTTTCAGCGATTTTACATTTTTACAAGCCTTGTGAACGTTTGCTGCACATTTCTCACAGATGACCTTACGATGAGCTTCGCAATATTTTGTTACAGTCTCTCCAGTGTGTGTATGGCAGTGAGGTGCCGCAATTATATGTTCTATCGGCTGTTTACGAGCATCGGTCAAAGATACCGTTTTGTGCTTCTTTGTCGTTTTTAAAGCTCCGTGGACACCGAGACACTCGTCGCAGAGCGCATCATGACACGTGGGGCACCAATGCTGTGCATATACTCGTTTTCCCTGCCGTTTACAAGTGTCACATTTTCGGTTGGTATCTTTTAACGCAACTGTTTCAAGATAGTTTGCAAGAAATTCATTTGTTGGTAGATATTTCGCCCATTCTTCCACCGACTTTGCCTCACTAGGCGCTTCAGTGGTCTGGAGGCAAAGTGGGCATATGATAACGTTTGAGTTTCCCGATGTTTCTGTTATATATGTCATGAGACAACCTCGACAGTACGAATGTAAACAGGACAATGTTTTCGGCTCGTCCAACATCTGCCGGCATAATTCACACGTGATAAAATCATCTACCACCACCGTCTTCCGGTCACCAGATTTGTCGGCATTGAAAGTTCTCTCCCTTTGTAACTTTTGTGGACTTGATGACTGATATCCAGTTGACTTTCTTGGACTCGTAGACTTTGATGTCACCTTTTGTGGGCTCGGTGAACGCCCATCATCTGTTCTATGTGGGCTTCTCGAGATAAATGTAGATTTCTTACTCTCCGCTCTCTTTACTGGACTGCGAGAGGCCATGTTTTTGTTAGCTGTGGAAATACAATGTGACATACAATGTCAAAAGGAGATTTAATTTGTCTACAAAAAGTATCAATCTATGTCAACCTACGTATTACGCGCAGGCTGACATTTGTCGAAGCGTGTTACTGTTTACAAAAAAATAAATATGTATGTCAAAGGATCATTCTACATCACAGAAATCTGTCGGGTGTTTATGGATCCATAGTGATGTAATGACGAGCATGGTATAAACATTACGGAGAGACTTTAAACCCTCTTTTGCCAGATCACAGCTTGTTTCATTATATTTATTGTTTATTTCTTGTTAGTAAAAGCCCCAGACAATGAGAGAGAGAGAGAGAGAGAGAGAGAGAGAGGGAGAGAGAGAGGGAGGGGGGGAGACAGACAGACAGAGAGAGACAGAGACAGAGAATGACAGCGAGAGAGACAGAGACAGAAAATGACAGCGACAGAGACAGAGACAGAGAAAGACAGACAGAGAGAGAGAGAGAGAGAGAGAGAGAGAGAGAGAGAGAGAGAGAGAGAGAGAGTTGATTTCAAGGGTATATTCAAATAAGAGTGTGAACAGGATCTTCAAATTGGGCGATTGGGCGTGTGAGTATATTTTTTTGTACTAGATTTGGTTAACTAATCACAATTGTGCATTTTAAACGGATTATGTATTCGAATGATTTCGAGGGCAGACAAAAGTGATGGAGAAAGTTTACTATACCTTGTGGTAGAGGCTTTCTTACAGAACTACCCAACTGTCGACAGATACATGTACATAAAATCGAAGACGTAACCTCTGACAGACGGGAAAATATCAGCTAGGCTCTGTGACAGGGAAGTTTGCAGACGACAATTTTAGATTTAAAAAAATATGCAAGAAAGATCTCAAACTGGGTAGGAAACACTGTGAGAAAAGGAGAAATTGCTCGTAACGAGCAATTTCTCCTTTTCCCGCAGTGTTCTCAAAAGACTTTTACTGCAGACATGTAAAAACCAGGGCTTGTTTGGGAAATCTGCTAAAAGTATCGACTCATGTCAGTCAGCCTTCGCAGTCCGCACAGTCTGGCATGAGTGGAAACTTTTTGATACTGGTTTAAGTTTCTCCGTGACAAAGGACCAGTCTACCTCATAATTAAGGCAAAATAGAATTTGTCGATCCATAATTTCTGTGATGACTTCTTTTGTATGTTGTATCACAGAAATGTATTAAACCCCTTTATGCCAGAGCATGGCTCATATATTATTTAACCCTTTCCCAAACGGCAAACTTTGGACCAGACTAAATTGAAAGCATTTTGCAGATGACAAATTAACAGTTGCTAAAAAGGTGATTTTTCTATATGATAGGATAGAAAACATTGTGGGAAAAGGAGAAAATGCTGGTTACCAGCATTTTCTCCTTTCCCCACAATGTTTTCAAAAGGCTTCTATTCCTGACCCCTAAAAACCAGGGATTATTTGGGAAAGGGTTAATCTGCACTGATCTGTGTAAAGGTCTAGTACAGGCAAAAGTGTTAAAGCAGGTATCATAATACATTTCATTTTCTATCACACCATTCAAAAGTATAAAAAATATCTTGAAGACGATATAGAGGATATTTAATGTTGTTTTTTCCGGTGAAAGATCGAAATTTATTTCATCGAGTGAAAACCACCGGTAATATTTTCACGAGTGGCGCACATGCTATTAACTTTATCAAAATTTAGTCCAAATTGAAAGCTCTTGCAGACGACAAATTAAATTTAACTCAAAAACTGAAATTTGTTTCAAGCAGGGTAGAAAACATTGTGGGAAAAGGAGAAAAATGCTGTTTACCAGCATTTTCTCCATTTCCCACAATGATTTCAAAAGTTTTTACATCTCAGGGTCGTAAAAATCAGGGATTGTTTGGGAAAGGGTTAACCTATTACCAAACATATCTGACCTGAGTAGATACTTTTCTTGCCGATGCACTAAGCCCTCTTTTCACAGAGCATGGCTCAAGTATATTTCAGTTTATATATATAAGAAAGTTTCTTACCTGTACAATTTTCTATTTCACCCTAGCATTTATCATGAAGCACTCTAAAATATGAAAAATGACTCCACATATCTATATTGATTCGCCATTATCGATCTATCGACTTGTTATTGTAAAGATGTATACGTACATCTGTATGTGGACTACTACATCAATAAAGAGTTAATACAAATTTGAAAAGATAGATTTTTTTGAAAATGGCTGTTTGAAAAGATCGATCATTGAAAGGGAATTGGTTTAGCATCATTGAATACAGGGATAATCGACATGCCGATACTGAAGTTTTAAAATCGATAATCGCTTAGATTAGCCCGTATAGTATGCTAAATAACTAATTTTAACCCTTTCCAAAACAATCCCTGGTTTTTACGGGTCTAGAATAGTAGCCTTTTGAAAACATTGTGGTAAAAGGAGAAAATGCTGGTAACCAGCATTTTCTGCTTTTCCCACAATGTTTTCTACCCTATGATAGACAGAAATCATCTTTTCAGCAAGAGATGAATTGTCGTCTGCAAGTGCTTTCAATTTGGTCTAGTCCAAAAGTTTGTCGTTTGGGAAAGGGTTAAATTACAATTTCAATTCCACAGTAAAAACCCAAATATTTTTTTTTCAAAGTTATGCTTCGAGGAATAATATCTCCTTATCGGACAGTGTAGATTCAAGATCAGACTGCACGTTCTGTGCAGTCTGATCTTGATCTACACTGTCCGCAAAAGGTCAGGGATTCACGCTTAACACCCTAGGGGTTGATTTTGATCGTCAGACATTATTCAGAAAGTAAAAACAGCCCTTGATATTATTTCATTTTTCCAGCCATCTTTATTAAAGCATTAGATAAATTGATCGACTTCGTGAAATCCTTGTCGTCACCGGTTGCCCATATGGGCGACAAGCTGCGAACACTCTTATAATTTTCTTTTTCGAAGTATAGTGCAAGACACAGGCCGAAACTCGTCCAAAGTTACACTTGGTTCATTAACTTGAGCTCGATGCGTAGCATCATCACACGGGATCCCGCCATAACTTCTCATCCGATAAACTTTTTTAGTAATTTTAAGTGGCCAGCCTTGAGAATCGAACTCACACCCTTAACTTATTACCGAACGACAAAATTTTTGGCTTGTCCAAATCGAAAGCGTTTGCAGACGACAAAATAAAAGTGACTGGAAATTTGATATTTATTTTTTGAAGAGTAGAAAACATTGTGGGAAAAGGAGAAAATGCTGGTTACCAGCATTTTCTCCTTTTCCCACAATGTCTTCTAAAGGCATCTAAAGCCTTCTCTAGAGTCGTCAAAAGTAGGGATTGTGTGGTAATGGGTTAAATAGATGGATATTTGATGGTCACAAGCCCCCGACTATATCAACGTTACTCTGACGAACAAATTCACTACTGCAGAAGGTAACAATTAAAATGCCATTAAAACCCTATAAATTGCCAATTAATAATAACAAAACTATTAAAGGTACCCATTAATATTTTTCCTCTTTTTTTTAATGGTGTTAGCTTATAGCCATTATTTTCATCATTAATGGCCAATTTGCCCATGAAACTGCCATGATAAACATTGAATTTTGTCTAATACCCTTAATGTGATGGCATACATATATTAATGGGGTCATTAATTCATAATCTCTACAAGTTTAATGCCAATTAATTTCAAATTAATGGGCCCATTCATGCAGGTAAATAAAAACTGATTGCCATCACACATAGGAAACTGCGTTCACTGCCATTAAAAATTTTCCGCATATGGTTGATGACTATTATTTTGTAATTTAATGGGAATATACTTGAAAAGATTTTGAATTTGACACTGAAAAAAATGCAAACCCCATTATTAAACCCATTAAAGGGTATCTTGAAGAAATAGCCATTGAATAAAACCAACACTAATGGGCATTACACTACACATCATAAAACAAAACAGTTGAAACATAGAGTGTACTTGTATGTATATGTGTATATGCTGCATACATAGCAGTACACCACAGAAGTACATTATAAATATACTGCAGGTGGTACATAATTATGCTGCATACTAATTCACAACTTATGCAGTAAGTACACCACAGAACCCTATCACATTTAATGATCACAGCAAAAATTAATTTTTCTACTAGTACACCTTTTCTACATGGCAAAAACTTCAGTATATTAAACAGTATGTGTCATGTAATCTACATGGACTTATACAGTTTCTCTTGATATCCTACTTAAATTTGTATCTCAACTCTGCAGTACACTTTACATACACTGGACTGACTTGAAAAAATATTCTTAGGCTTGTTCAACTTTACAGAAAACTTAATGTATAGTTGCATAGACCATGCATAAAGTGTATTTTGCACAAACTATACATGAAGTATATATATGTACTACAGGGTCTGTGAATTAATTCTGATTGATAAGAAGTGCCCAATGTAAGTTTGACATGGTCAGATAAACTTTAACCTAAATGTATTTCATACCGTATAATTGAATCCACTGGTATGTCACCACATTTTACTGCTAACCCTTTCGTGTGAAAATGCTTTTAAAATACAAACATATTTTTATATTTTTGGCCAAATCTCTGAAATAACACCATTCTGGATCAAGGGAACTTCATTACATCTGTTCATACTATATTGAATTTGGTTGAAACAAAGAAGTACAGACAAATAAGCTAAGGGGGGAACAAGCAGTGGGACGAAAACGCTTATTCCTCTTGCATACTCTTCAGAAATAAAGACCAAGAAAGGTGTCAAACTTCCTGTCTGACATGCGCATTTTGAAGCGGTACATTTGAAAAATCCAGCAGCAGCAGGAAGTCAAAAGTTAGCTGATAAATTGACCATAAGACTCTTATTTCTTTTTTCGAAAATGACAAACATATCTAGGAAACTGACTGATGGGAGAGACACTTAGGCAGATTTTGGTTTGGACAAGGAAAAGTGCAAAGTGAAATCGATGATGCCTTGCCGTTGTGAAATATTAAATTGCTTATGATCTAATGAAATTGAAAAAAAAGCAAGTTCTAGCAAGCTAATACTGCTGAATATGAATAAACAATTTTATGACATTAATGTTTTTTATCTTACTGAATGTGGAGGTTGTTTTCACTTTGGTGGAAGTGCATTCGGCCCAAAGACAGTTCGACCCAAAACAAATAGTTGAGGGACACACGACGATTTAACCCAGTAAGGAGAAGAAGACTTGTCCTCAGTCCTGGGTTGTGTTTGTTGTATTGACTTTGTTCTTTTCACACACTTTATTATAATAATTGCTGACTTACCTTCAAATATTTTGAAATTAAAAGACTGAAACCACAGTTTTTATACGTCATTATACCTATTATACCTATCGAGATATTTATGCAGTCAAGGTGATTGAAGACCTATGGCTTCAACATAGTTTTCTTAGTTCCATGGTGATACCGTGATTTTTTGTTTATCGTATTTTTTTCAAAAGCCTTCTTCCTCGAGGTTGTCAGAACTCGTGATTGGTTCTAGACAGTTTTAGATTTCATAGGATTATTCTTTACTAGATGACCATGTACATGTATATTCATGACTTATCCAACTTGAAAGCATTTCAAGATCTAGAGATCAAAAGGATAAAAAAAAAAAAAAAAACATGTATCGAATGATGGACTTGTTTTCTTAAAATGGTAGAAAATAGTTTAAGGTAGGAAGAAACTGTTGGTTTATAAAGAGCAATTCATCATTATTCAAAATGTTTTCAGAGGATTTCACTCATGGGGTCATGAAAATAAATGTTATTCATAGCAGTTTTAGTTTAGCAATTCAGATCAGTATTGTCAAAGCCCTGTCATTGTTACTTTGTGTATGAAAATTTTGACAGTGTAAAATCTTTTTGAGACCTTTAGGAACCAGCCTTTTTAAAACAATTGTTGAAAAAGGAGAAAACACTAAGAATTATCATTTTCTCCTTTTTTCGCAATGCTTTCTATTCTTTCTCAAACAAATTTAAATTTTTGAGACAACTTTATGTTTTTAGCAGAAAATGCTTTGAATTTGGTCCAGTCTAAAATTAAATCATGTAATATGTAATTTATGGCCTATACCATTACTGAAGATGTAATGGTCTTTTTTCACTAGCCATTAAATGACCATGACATTCATATATAATAATGTTCATGGCCATTATTATATATTTAATGGGTAGACACGATCCCATTACTGGAAATTTAATGGCATGATGTTATCCAATGACATTGCCATGAAATTATGGTAAACCCATTAATTGATTTTAATGGCCCATGAGTTTTGTCGCTTTTCATGGCCACGAATCCCGTGAAATTGACCATTAAATTTTTTAACCATCAAGTAATGACCCATGAAATATATTTTTAATGCGCCCATTAAAAGTCAATGGCATAACTTTTAATGGGTGATTACCAAAAACTGATGGTGTTTTACCCAAATTTAATGGTCATGGATTATGTCGCTTTTAATTGGTTTTAGGTAATGGCTTTTTGATGGATTTTTCATGGTCAATTCATGGTGGTTGTTTCAGTAGTGAAACTCCGTAACAAAAACAAACGAACAAATGCATAGCAGAAATACAAGGACCGGGCAGGGTTCGAGCCTAGAACGCCCAGACGAAAGGCCATTACCATAACTACACAGCTAAAGAAATTTCTACTTAACGCAGTTGTTACGTAGGCCTATTGTATTTAATAAACCAGGATGAAGGAGTGTTCTCCTGTAACACACGCCCCTCTTTATGTTACCATTTATTGATGACTCAAAGCCTTATTAGGCAGGAAGTCCGTTTACGACAATAAATAGGAATAATGGCTCGATGACCAATCCCGAATGAGCCCCCATCTTACGAACAAAATCCGTAACAAAGAAAGAAATGCATAGCAGAATCACAGGGACTAAGTAGGACTCGAACCTAGAACGCCCGAACGAAAAGCCAACACCATAACCATTGAGCCAAAGAGAATTCTCCGCAACGGACGGTGTTGTATTTATATAATACGAATGAAGCAATGCATGAACCGGTGGTCCCCCCTAACAGTTACCATCAATGCTTTTTGGGCTGGTCGGCTCGGGGCAACATGATTCACCAAGGCCGTGAACAAGTTTCAAAGTCCCCTGCCACCTGACCGTACAACTAATAATGTGCACATCCTAAAACCGATTCGGGCAAAACCCAGATCTGCTTTTCACTAAACTGCATTGACATGAAATTTGTTTACACAATTCAGGTTAACATGGGAACTTCCATAATGAATGTCGTCTCAAAGCCATTCAAATAATGTAACATTTATCCTTCACATTTTTTTTTTGGTGACATTTATGTACATGTGCTATTATACGCATATCTGACAGGCGCAGATTTGAGTATAGAGAGAATGAGTCGGAATCCGGGTACCCTAGCTCTCTTTCGAATAGATTTCCTTGGTTCTTTTACATGCTCAGTGTATAGCACCGATATATGCGAGGCTACCTCTGGGTTTCTAACCAGTTCACCTCTTGATGGGTGGGCGACACGAGGTTTCTCTGAAAAACATCCTACAAGACCGGGATTCGAACCCCAGACCGGGACTCGAACCCCAGACCTTCGGATAGGTATTCCAACGTGTTAACCACTAGGCCACCGACCCTCCATTCCAAAATGTATGGTAATTCAGCAAAATTTCCTTGTTTTATGTTCTCACAAATTTAGTGCGCTGACAACATAAATTTCCCTTCTGAGTGCCCAAATTCAAAGAAAGGCCGTGAACAAGTTTCCAAGTCCACTGCCACCTGATCGCGCAACGAACTTATTATACTGAAAAGTTTTACTCTTTCAGAGCGTGTTAAGCGAAATTTTCTTCCATTATACTCTCACTAATATCAAGTATGCTGACGAAATAGAAATTCCCTTCCGAGTGCCCCAATTCAATAAAATCTGACGTCACTGGAAACTGACTTAACTAAAACGTGCAGTTTGGTAGATAAATGTGCAGTCTGGTGATCGATCGACGCAGCCATTTTGGATGTTGTGTTGCGCGTGTAGTGATGTTTAAGGGGCACTCAAAAGGGAAACTGACTTTACGTGGTTTTTGCCTGGGAACATGATAGATATGTTCCCGGCATGTTAACCAATCAGATCACGAGATATTGCTTTGCAGTACAGTTATATATAATGTACGAGTCTCGGCACTTCATAGTTTGCTTAACTGACAAAGGGATGGCTTGATTTAACCCGTGTATTTGTTTTCTGAATGACAACAAAATAACAAAATATTTTACATGTAACTACATCCATTTATTTTCAAAAATGAACTAGTGTTTCCATTTTAATGACAACTTTCATGGCTCAACGTAGGTAGTCTAATATTTACCAATCTTTGATTCATTCTTCTAAATCCCTTTCATAAGTGAAAACATGGGATTTTGCAGACAGACGAGACCAAGACCAGAATGCACAGTGCAAACTGATCATGGATTTTTACTGTCTGCTTGTTAGTGAAACTTATAACATTAAAAAAAAGTCCATACAAGTTTCGGTTTATTGATTTTTTCAGCTATCAGAAAAGTTACGGTTTCCACAATTGGTGCTATAAAAATTAAATACAAGAAAAAAAAAAAAGTATTAGTTTAAACATATTTATTTGTAATTACAAAAAGACTGTGATGAAAGCTAATGAAAGCTTATAAAGTCACTCTCCGAAGTACAAAGCTTATAAAGTCCCTCTCCGAAGTACAAATGGCCCATACAGTAAGTCCATATATACAATACAATAAGTCCATATATACAATAATACAATAAAAAGCAGACACCCACACACCCATACCCACACATACCTTAACAGTCTACTGTCTATTTAACAGTCTACTGTCTAACAGAGAGAGACAGAGAGAGAGAGAGAGAGATAGAGAGAGAGAGAGAGAGAGAGAGAGAGAGCACTATTAGTCAAATCTGTTACTTTCTTCTATGTATAAATGATTTTGCAGAAATAATTCCTTGTTATCAAAAACAGTTAGAGCAACATTTCCAAAGAGGACTGCATTTAGATCTACCACACATGAAAAGTGTGAAAGAGAACAAAGTAAAAAGCTTCTTTCGTTTCGATATAATGGACATTCAAAGAAGTAATGTTGATTTATTTCTGCACCACAGACACAGGGAGGTGACTCAACTATATTCAGCATAAAAAACGGTGCTTGAGAGAACGACATTCATTTCTTAATCTGGCATGAATAATTTGGAAATGTCTTTTACCAACAAAGAATAACTGATTTGTGATTGGTTTATCAATATTCAGACAATTTTTAAAGCTAGAAACAGATGTTAAATTTCTAATATCTTGTGGAATTGAATTCCATTCATCAACTATAGATGGAAGAAATGAATTTTTGTACAAGTTTGTCCTGCATGCAATGCTATAAAGGCTGTTGGAATTCCAAAGATTATAGTTACTGATGTTACTTTTTAGTTGAGGAACAAGAGAACTTAACCTTTTCCCAAACAATCCCTGGTTTTTACAGGTCTGGATTAGTAGCCTTTTGAAAACACTGTGGGAAAAGGAGAAAATGCTGGTAACCAGCATTTTCTCCTTTTCTCACAATGCTTTCTACCCTACCATAGACAGAAATCATCTTTTCAGCAAGTGTTGAATTGTCGTCTCCAAATGCTTTCAATTTGGTATTGTCCAAAAGTTTGTCGTTTGGGAAAGGGTTAAATATGTTAGTGCAAAGCCTTCACCATAATAAGTATAAGATAATGCTTACGCCTATGCTCACTAAGTAATTCCCAACCGCACTCCTTTTATAGATCAGACAAAGAGACTAGTTTACTACAACCTGTAACTATCCTGGCAGCTTCATTCTGAATTTTATCCAAATCATCTTTCAAATGTTGGGGCATATTGTTCCAAACCACATCACCATATTCTAGAATTGGTCGAACAAATGAGAAATATATCACTTGGAGGGACTTTCTATCAAGACGATTTTTTAGTTGGCGCATAACATTTATTCTTTTCCAAGCCTTTTGTGCTATACTGTTAATATGACAATCCCATGATCCATCACTGGAAAGGTGTATTCCTAAATGTTTATGTGTTTGTATATTTGGAATAAGAATATTAGACATGTTTATATCCGGGTGAGTAGCTTTTGTACTTTTGTACTTTTGCGTAAGATGACAAGAGATTCCGATTTTGTTGGATTAAATTTAACAAGCCATGATTCCGCCAAAGAACTGATTTTATTGACATCGTCTTGAAGAGTGTTACCTGCGTCAGCAGGATTTCTAACAACCAATGACTAGCTAGGATGTTTTCGACAATACCATTGATGTATACAAGAATAGAGCCCTGAGGGACACTGGTATTTAAGGGCTTAGTATTTGACTGACAGCCCTGCAATACAACTCTTTGGCATCTATTAGAGAGATAGTCAGAGAACCATGCCAAAAGTTTTCCTTCTATTCCTGCTCGTTTTTGTTTAAAAATAAGGCTTTTATGCCATACCTTGTCAAAGGCTTTACTTATGTCAAAAAATATAAATCTTATTTCTAAGCCTTCATCTTAAGCTTTACATATTTTGTTATAAAGAAAAATTAGCTGATTAACGGTAGTCACCTGGTAAGAAGCCTGACTGGCATGGCGTGAAGAAAAGTATTTCTATTAACCCTTAAAGCGCTGGAACCAACTTAACATGCAGTCTGATCTTGGATCTACACTGTCCACTATTTCGTTTCATATTCTGGCAAAAAAAACCCTTGGTACAGCAATATTTAAGGGTTTAAGTATTTAAAAACATGCTCATAGATTAATTTTTGTAAAACCTTTTCCATAGTGTTAAGAAAAGACACAGGTCTATGGTTGGATGGTATCGAGGGATCGCCACCCTTAAAATTGGACAAACTTTAGATGTTTTCCACGAAGAAGGTAAACTGCATGATTAAAGGTATAATAAGATTCTTAAAAGAATGACTATCTCAACAAGAGGGCCATGATGGCCCTGTATCGCTCCACTGGCTTTTTAACCTTTTACCACACAAATTGAAGTGTTCATGACCATGAAAAAGAGTGCCTTCAAAAACAATGAATGCTGTCAGGCAGTACAAGCAGGTTAATTAATTAGCATGAAAGGTAAAATCCTTGGAAAAAAAAGCTGAAAGATAGAAACCTTACTCTGAATTTATTATTCACCTCATGTGAGCATAACTATTAGCATCAAAAAATAAATAACTTTTGAATCAGAATATTTTCTATCAAAAAACTTAATGTCTAGCACCAATCATGCATCAATGCAGTTTGATAATCAAGGGAGGTAAATAGTACCAAACTTTATCTTTCATAGAAAGTTATTTCCCTTGGTTAATGTATAAATTAAAGTGACTAAATCTTGAGGCCCATGTTAAACTTGTGATCCCTGGATGGAGCCAATTTTGACCCCAGACCTACAATATGAAACTAGAATGTGTGGTTATAAACACGAAGATTTTTGAATCTTGCCCAATAAAAAGCTCTGTACAACAAGTTTGCTCAATAAAAGGCCCTGTAAAATATGTGAGCCATGAGACAGGTTTATAAAGCCAATGTAAAACTTGTGACCCCTGGGATGGGGTCGAACTTGACCCCCAAAGTTAAAATTTTGGCCCTCTTGGTAGAAGCCCATTAGATAAAGCTACATGCAAAATTTGGTAGCCCTAGGCCTTATGGCTATGTACAAGTAGATTATTAAAGTTTCCCTATATAAGCCAATGCAAAACTTGTGATCCCCTGTGACGGGGCTAAATTTGACCCCAGGGCTATACTTTTGGGCACCCTTGGTAGAGACCCCCTAGATAAAGCTACATGCAAAATTTGATAGCCCTAGTCCTTATAGCTAGGTGCAACAAGATTTTTTAAAGTTTTCCCTATATAAGCCCATGTAAAATTTGTTACCCCCCGGGGCGGGGCCAAATTTGACCCCTGGGCTATAAGTTGGAAACCCTTGGTAGAGGTCCACTAGATAAAGCTACATGCCAAATTTGGTAGCCCTAGGCCCTATGGCTAGGTGGAAGAAGAATTTTGAAGTTCTCCCTATATAAGCCCATGTAAAACTTGTTACCCCCGGGGCGGGGCCAATTTTGACCCCAGGGCTGTAATTTAGGCACTCTTGGTAGTGGTCCACTAAATAAAACAACATCCCAAATTTGATAGCCCTAGGTCCTATGCCTAGGTAGAAGAGGAGTTTTAAAGTTCTCCCTAAATAAGCCCATGTAAAACTTGTGACCCCCGGGGCGGGGCCAATTTTGACCCCAGGGCTATAATTTGAAGACACTTGGTAGAGGTCTACTAGTTAAAGCTACATGCCAAATTTGGTAGCTCTAGGCCTTACGGTTTCAGACAAGAAGATTTTCAAAGATTTTCAAAATTTTTCAGTTTTGTTGCCATGGCAACCAGAGTTTTTGAAGGAATTAAATTCTTTCAAAAAATTCTGAAGAGGACCATGGCAGGATCATTTCTGTGAAGTTTCATCAAAATTGGATGGGTAGTTTCAGAGAAGAAGATGTTTAAAGAAAAAATTAACGCACGGACGGACGGGCGGACGCACGACGGACAACAGACCATGACATAAGCCCGTTGGCCTTCGGCCAGTGGAGCTAAAAACTGACAGGCTGAACCTGTATAAGATAAAAACAAGACTTAAAAGAATGACTATTTTCAAAAATTGACAGGCTAAAAGTGAATAAGATAAAAAAAAAACAACAAGACTTAAAAGAATGACTATTTTAAAAATTGACAGGCTAAAACTGAATAAGATAAAAAAACAATCACAACCCAAAAACTTAAAATACTGTTACAATTACGACCAGAGCTTCAGAGATCAATATAAGCTATTAAGTATGGTAATCACAAAATACAGTGTACATAAAATACAAGGACCAGACGTTACCATGCAACATCCCTTTAATCTTTTCCCACGCTAAATTCTGTACTCTAATAACATCGAAGAAGAGAGCTTTTGAAAATATTGCAGGAAAAGGAGGAAATGCCTGTAACCAGCAATTTTTTCCTTTTCCTGCAACATTTTCTACCCTTCTAAAGACAAATTTCAGTCTCTAAGTCCTGTTTACTTTGATACAACTCTTAAGTCTAAAACTTTGTCTTCTTGTAAAGATAGTAAAGAATTTACAGTTTACTTGACAGCGTTTTCGACTTATGTAAATGGAAAGCATTTGCTGACAACAAACTAACTGAAATTTTCATGATGAACTCTGTCTATTAACCCTTTACCCAATAAGGCATTTCTAAGGTATCTCTAATTGACCCTAAATAACAGCATGGATGAAGCCGTTTCTTATGTGTATATGACACTTTTTGATAGCATAGAAAACATTGTGACAAAAAGTGAAATTGCTCGTCACAAGTGTGACCTTGACCTTAAACAAACCCAAACAAATATTTAAAGGGGTACTTTTATTTATAAAGGAGAACAACAGTGCAGTTTTTTTTTTTGAAAATTCGCCCATCAATGTAGAAGAAATAGGTCTGACATATCCAGATAGATATTTGCATAGGCCAATAACAAGCTGGACTTGTGACCACCTTGTCTAGTCACTGCCGTCAGGTAAGACAAAAAAGCTTGTTGCTACCATTTTCTCCTTTTCCTATGATCTAATCAAAAGCTGCAAACCTGTTTTAGTAAGAGATGCAAATGTATAGAATAAAATATCACTACATAAAGTTTCAGTAAATATCAATATTTCATTCTCATCTTGTAAACTACAAAAAAAAAAAATTAATAACATATAATCCATGCTCTGTGAAGAGGGGCATAGCCCTTTCCCAAACAAGCCCTGGTTTTTACATGTGTGTAGTAAAAGTCTTTTGAAAACACTGTGGCAAAAGGAAAAATTGCTCGTAACGAGCAATTTCTCCTTTTCTCAGTGTTTTCTACACTTTTTGAGAACTTTCTGGCATTTTTCTCCAATTCTAAAATTGTTGTCTGCAAACTCTTTTGGATTGGAAGAGTCCAAAATTTGTCGTTTGGGAAAGGGTCAATGCATCTTCGAAAAGTATCAACCTAGATCACCCTTTGCAGTACGCACAGGCTAATCTGGGCCGAAACTTTTCGCTCTAGGTCAACTTTTGGTATGTCTAAGGATGGTTCTTCTTATGGATTCAGTCATTCATTAGAGTCTGTGGATCTTAACCCATTACCACTCAATCCCTACTTTTGACGCCCCTGAGAAAGGAGCCTTTTGAAAACACTGTGGGAAAAGGAGAAAATGCTGGTAACCAGCATTTTCTCCTTTTCCCACAGTGTTTTCTGCCCTTCCCAGAACAAATTTCTATTTTTCAGTCATCTTTATTTTGTCGTCTGCAAATGCTTTCAATATGGACCAGTCTAAAATTTTCTCGTGTGGTAATGAGTTAAGGATCGCTAATTATGTATGACTTGCTTGGTATGATGGGCCAAGGTGATGTATTAACTCATAACCAAACAACAATATTTTAGGCTTGTCCAAATTGAAAGCATTTGCAGACGACAAAATAAAAGTGACTGAAAATTTGAAATTTGTCTTGTGAAGGGTAGAAAACACTGTGGGAAAAAGAGAAAATGCTTGTTACCAGCATTTTCTCCTTTTCCCACAATGTTTTCTAACGGCTTCTTTCTCAGGGGCGTCAAAAGTAGGTATTATGTGGTAATGGGTTAACTCATTGCCACACAATCCCGACATCTTAATGACCATGAGAAAGAATCCTTTTGAAAACATTGCGGAAAAAGAAGAAAATGCTGGTAACCAGCATTTTCTCCCTTTCCCACAATGTTTTCTTCCCTTTCCAAATGAAATTTCAAATTTTCCATTACTTTTATTTTGTCACCTGCAAAATTAATGCTTTCAATTTGGACCAGTCTAAAATTTTGTCGTGTGGTAAAGAGTTAAGCCACCTTTTGCCAGAGCATGGTTCATTAAAAAAAAAAAAATTCAGTAAAATATCTAAAGCTTGTCATCTTGTAACTTGTATATTTTACCATTTGCTCCTTCAAGGAAGACAAAGTCACCTGAAATGAAAAATTTTATCAAATACCTCTAGATATAATTTCAACTACTCGGCCTAATCCAAGGTATTTAACACATTACCACACAATCCCTACATTTGACGACCCTGAGAGAGAAGCCTTTAGAAAACATTGTGGAAAAAGGAGAAAATGCTGGCAACCAGCATTTTCTCCTTTTCCCACAATGTTTTCTACCCTTCACAAGACAAATTTCATATTTTCAGCCACTTTTATTTTGTCATCTGCAAATGCTTTCTATTTAGACAAACCTAAAATATTGTCGTTTGGTAATGAGCTAAAGAATTTTAAACTTAAGTCCCTCATTTTTACCAAATACTATACACTTGTGTAGTGAGAAATCATAGAGCATGTTTTGCCATAGAGGAAATCTTGATGGTGAGGTTGTATGGTGCAGATCAAGATCAGAATGGAGTAATGTACAGTCAGACCTAGGATTTAAATTGATCTACTGTTACCAGAAACCACTCTTCCATGCGTGGCTTTATTCCTGTTTAACTCTTTACCACACAATCCTGATCTCTAAGGACCCTGAGAAAGAAAGCCTTTGAAAACATTGTGGGCAAAGGAGAAAATGCTGGTAGCCAGCATTTTCTCCTTTGCCCACGATGTTTTTAACCTTTCCAAATCAAAGTTCAAGCTTTGATCCACATTTATTTTGTCGTCTGCAGATGCTTTCAGTTTGGACAAGTCCAAAATTCTGTCGTTTGGTAAAGAGTTAAATACAATACCTGACAACTGTGTTAGGGAGAATTCTCTTAACTCTTTACCACACAATCCCGACTTTTTATGACCCTGAGGGCATTTTAGGTTCAAATCCTGCCCGGTCCCCGTGCTTCTGCTATGCATCTGTTCATTTGTTTCTTTGTTGTGGAATTTGTTCCTAAGACTAATGTACCAGAAAAATCTAGTAGTAAAGTTTAGTTTAGTTTAAACATATTCATTTTAAATCGACTGAGAATCAAGTTCTGACAACTTATACTAATCTCTCTCGATTCTGCTTCCTGGGAACTTCACCAGTACTTGCGCCAAATGTGTGGGACAATGGAAAATCCCAAAGACACCCGCTCCCAGGTATCGAACTCAGGACCTTTAGGTTATGAGGCCGACCCTCTATCTCACGACTACAGACACCACTGGACAGAAAATCTAGTACATACCAGTAGGGATAACTAACCTGTTTTCAATATATCTGTTGCCTGGGGAACATTGATCACACATGGTAACCCATACTCTCTGGCCACAACAGCACCTGGAAAGGATATCTTGAACCATATTGACTTAAATTTTTTACAAGGTACCAAAGTTTTAGACTTGTCAAAATAGAATACAGGTAAAGACGAATGATGAGTTATGTGGTGCTAAAAGGATTCGTTTGTGAAATTATATAAAAGTTGTGTGCAAGCTGAAAACCATAGGAGTTGAAACTAATTTAGAGCTATAGCTAAAAGAAAAGCACTATCTGAACTGATATCTATGTCTACATTGTATGATTTAACTCATTACCAAAAGACAATAATTCAGGCTTGTTCAAATCGAAAGCATTTTCAGACGACAAAATAAAAGTGACTGAAAATTTAAAATTTGTTTTGTGAAGAGCAGATAACATTGTGGGAAAAAAAAGAAAATGCTGGTTACCATTATTTTCTCTTTTTCCAACAATGTTTTCTAAAGGCTTCTTTCTCAGGTTCATCGAAAGTAGGAATTGTGTGGTAATGGGTTAAAGCCACACTTTTTAGCTAAAGGCTCTCCAATTTGTATAATTCAGATTCGTCATGCAGACAGATTGTGCGCAAGGAAGAAAAGTGTGTAGAATGACTCTATTTTGCTCAATTTGATTTTCTTTGTTATGAATTTCATACCTACTGGAAACTGTGAATATGTATAATTATAAAGTCATAAGCCAACATTACTTGTACATGTACTTACACCTATACAAACTTACCATGGGAAATCAGTCCACCCATTTCTGTGACCAGTCCAGATATCAATGGAAAGTATGGGGACCACCCTACATCAGTGTACTTCACAACCAGTATATCACCAATCTGAAACCAAAAACCTGATTAATAAGGGCTATTCTTACTGAATAGGCCGATTTATTACTGCCTAAAATTGAAATGGATTTGTTTACATTGTCACGGTACACCGTACGTTTACTCATGTGATTTTTAATTGCGTAAAAATTATACGAGCCTGTAGGTGGCGCTTTAAATTGGAGCCAATTTTGTCAAACACTCAAAACAATCGATTTGGTAAACGTTGTCATAATGCCGAAAGATAAACAGGGTAGAAGCAGTCGGAAAGGGCCTTACAGAGGATTGAAGGAAGGTGGAAAGACAGCAACATCTAAGAGTCTGGTTGATGAAGCGAGGCGGAGCGCAGAAACTCAGAAAGGGTGTTGCTGGCATCAGATGATTACATGGCGGGTAAAAACCCATTTGAAGCTCTCCTCGGTTGCGAGAGAGCAAGTTCTAGAATAATGCCAGAACCCCCCGAAATAAATTTAATGCCTGTCTCAGAATTCAAACTACCCGACAATGCTTTGATTTGTGCCGACTATGACTTAACAATGCATGTTTCAAGGGATAATGTCCAAAAAATCTGGGCGGGAGATTACATTAATTTGGCTGTTTTACTTAAGAAAGGGACGGAGACAACACCGTCACCAATTTGCATCGATGAAATATCTGGCACAATTGAGGTAAAACCAAAACCTGCCTGAGTGGTTCAAAATATTCGGGAATAGACTATATATTTTCAGCTATCTTAATAAAAAAACATCCGGAAAAGGCAGTACAGTTGTTGCAATATATGGCTTTAATTAGGGAGGCAGAAGCATGGGCACAGCGTTCATTTGCATGGAGGCAACATGATGAAAGCTTCCGAATAAGGCAAGCCGTGCAGCCTCAGTCTTGGGCCAAGATTAATTCTGATCTATGGTTAAGGGCAATGACTTTTCCAGCTTTGTCCCAGCCATTGTCACCAAGCTTTAACAGGTACTCGTCCAACAAACCAAGGCTACGCCCATGTTTTGACTTTAATTCACCTAGAGGCTGCTCTTTCAAGCCATGCAAGTATGATCATTTGTGTACTGCTTGCAGAGGCCCTCATTCCTTAACAAAGTGTCCCCGATCTTTTGACCAAAATTTTTGTGCTCAACAAGGCAACTTCAGCGCACAGCAACACAGGCAAGTCAGAAAATAGATTCCAGATGGCTAAAACCCCAGTTAGGATTGAGGCAATGTTTCCAAACTGAAAAAGCTATCCTGATAAACTTGCAGCAATAAATATGTATAATGGATTTAAATTTGGGTTCTCTTTGCACTATGAGGTCCCATTCAGTCATACGATTCCAAAAACTTAAAGTCTGCACTTGAAAATAGCGATATTGTTCAACAAAAAATTCAAAAAGAAATTGAAGCTGGGCGTGTTGAGGGTCCTTTTGAATCTCCACCTTTTGACAACTTTCGAGTGTCGCCTCTTGGCCTCGTGCCGAAAAAAGAACCTGGTGAATTTAATACACCACCTTCATATCCAAGGGGGGGTTCGGTTAACAGCCACATTGACCCAGAGTTATGCTCTGTTCAATATATGAAATTTGATGCAGCAGTGCAGCTGGTCCAACGTTTAGGTCAAGGTGCACTAATGGCGAAAGCTGATATAAAATCTGCTTTTCGTCTTCTTCCTGTAGGGAAACCTGACTTTAAGATTATTGGTTTTAAATTCAAGGGAAAATGGTTTTTTGGCAAGGCTACCTTTGAACGATTTGCAAACTTCCTGCAGTGGATGGTGCAACAGAATTGTACAGCTGGTGAGATCGAACATTATCTTGATGATTTTTTGTACGGGGGAGAACAGGGAACAGAACAGTGTAATTTAATGTTACAGGCGTTTTTTGATTGTTGCAGGAATTTTGGAATCCCAATTGCAGATGATAAAACAGAGGGTCCAACAACTGTGCTGGTTTTCCAGGGCTTAGTAATTGACTCCATTTTAATGCAGATTCGCATTCCACAGGAAAAAATTCAATGATGGTGGAACAAATTGAAAACATTCTTTTGCATAAACGTACTGCTACTCTGACAGAATTGCAGTCATTACTTGGCTCACTAAATTTCTTGTGGAGGGCCATTGTACCTGGTCGGCCATTTTGCGGGCGACTGATAAATGTAACATGTAAAGTTAAGAAGCTACACCACCATATAACATTGAATAAGGGGATCAAACAAGATCTGTTGTTGTGGTTGAGATTCTTTAGAGAATTTAATGGTATTTCAATATTCAATGAAAAGACCTGGTGCGATAATGCTGATGTATGCTTGTTCACGAATAATTCGGCAGCGAAAGGCAATGGGTTTGGAGCATATTTTCAAAAACAATGGACCTTTGCACAATGGCCATTTTCTTGGATAAAGCAAGGGCTTCTTGATGACATTACTTTGCTGGAATACTTCCCAATTTTAGTATCAATTTACATCTGGGGGGATCAACTGACAAACAAAAAAGTTTTATTTCGAGTTGTTTATAGTCAGGCTCTTCAACTTTTCGAAAACTCCAGAAAACAATATGATTTTGAGCCAGAATGGCCAGTCCCTTTTTAATCAGTGGAAAATTTTTATAGCCTAAAGGCTATGCATATGGCACAGCTTCAACTTACATTTCTGCGATTCGATACCAATGCCGTATTCTGAATTTGAAAGATTATTCTTCAGAGTTTACAGTTTCAAAAATGCTGGAGGATTATTGAAGGTCAAGGTCATTGCAAGATTCCCGGTTGCCAATAACTTACGACATTTTAATAAAAATATGTTATGAGTTAAACAGTGTGTGTAACTCACGGTATGAATTAATCTTATTTAAAGCCGCATGTACACTTGCATTTTTTGGATTGTTCAGAGTAGGAGAGTTAGTCTATTCAGTGGGCACAGATCCACTAAAACTATCAGATATTCAAAACATTAAGAAAGGGAAACAATTTCAAGTTTGTTTAAGGCATTCCAAGAATAATAATCAATGTGCAGCAATAAGTAGTGAAGTTTGTCCTGTCAATGCTTTGCTAGAATATTTACATGTCCAACCATCAAATGCAGTACACAATCTGCTGTATTGTCATCAAGATGCCTCTCCACTAACACGGTATCAATTTGGTGCAGTATTAAGTAAGTCATTGTTAAATTGAATTTGAATACTTCTTACTACAAATCACACTCTTTTCAAATTGGTGCAGCTACATGGCTTGCACAAAAAGGTGTTTCACAGGACACTATTAAAAAAATGGGTTGATGGACATCAGATTCATTTAAGAAATATATTCAATAGACATAAATACAAGACCTCCAGTTTGTGGAAATTTGTCAGAAGGCATAGATTCAAAATAAATTTATTGAATGTTATGTCGGATCATGCTTGCATTTAAGCAAGGTGTTGGCTTAACCTATGCTCATGTCAGTTTTTTAAGTCTATTTCAGATGTGTGGATTATTAGTGATTCTTACATTTACTGGGCACAGCAAAGAACTATAAAAAGACAGATTGCCAATGATTTAGGTGTGAAAGGTGTTTCAAAAATCAGGTGGAAAGGTATCAGGGATATGAGTTGGGATAGACTGATGATAGAGGGGCACTACTTGTCACTGCATAATTCAGCACCACATGTTATTGTTATCCATCTTGGATCAAATGACATCTGTACGGTTAAATGCAATATCCTCAGACAGAACTTTCGCAGAGACATCCTAGTGATATCAAGTCTTTTTCCAAGTACTTCTATTATGGTATCTGCATTGTTGCCAAGATTAACATGGTCAGTCAGTTATGCCCCCAAAAAGGTTGAAGAGAAGAGAAAATTACTGAATAGGTTCTTAAGACGACTGACAGTTTTCTTGGGTGGCAATTTTATTCCACATGAGGATATTGGTGTTGATCCAACTGATAGGTATATAATGCATGGCTCAGTGATTGGAATTCTAACACTGGGCCAAGGGTTTTGGAGTACAGGTATATAGGGCACAGCTCAGTGATTGGATCCCTAACAGTAGGCTGAGGCAATTCAAGGAAAAGGGTTAAACAGGGATAGGACCCTATGAGTTGGAAAGGAACTACCCGGCCAGTGATTGGATCTCCAACGCTTGGCCACCTCCATGTGAGGACAGTAACATTCATGGAGGGCGGGGTGGATGGAAACTAAATTAACGGGGAGCCTTAGTCCAGTTTCTTGTCAAAATTTTATCCGATCTCTCTGGGATTTTCTGCTACTACATGGTCCACGACTGCCACACAATATTGTAAATTCTAGTCATTAAAATTTGTTTTATCTATATATGCAAGGCTTGTGCTATTTTAGCCATCATGTAATAAAACATTATTTTTTTATCTTATTATGATATTATTTTTTTTCTTAATTCTAAGACCTTTCTTCCGTAGAGGTTATCAGCCAACTGAATGGCTAGTCTAGTTATTCAGATTTAGTATAGAACTTGGATTTGTTGGTAAATATGAACCTTTTTGAGACTTTTTCTAAAACATTAAAATTCGCCCTTTTTCAATTTAAAAGTATCTGCAGATAACAGTCAAAACTGCTACAAATGAGCTAGGGTTCTTTTTTTAGGGTAGAAAACACTGTGGAAAAAGCAGAAATTTGCTTGAAACGAGCAATTTCAAATTTTTCCAACAAATGTTTTTAAATGTTTTTTTTTTTCACGGGAACATTTTGAGAAAATTCTAGGAAAGACAACTTTCTTACTCATGTTTTCAATATCAAAAAAAAAAAACTAGAGCTGTCAGTGAATGTGACTTAATACCCCCACCAGCGCTTTGACAGAAAAAAAGTGTCAAGTTCAAGGGGAGATAATTCGTCAATCTGGAGGAGTTGACACTTGAAAATTGCGTCTTGCAAATCTTCAATATATGATCAGTATATGTGCAAAGTTTCAGTACAATTGAAGGAGAACTGTATGAGGAGTTTGCGACAAAAAATTACTGGTATTTTGTATAAAGATGGACACACAGACCTACGGCTGGACACACAGACAGATGCGAGGACAGACAGGCTGATTCCAGTATACCAGGGCACATCATTGGTATTTTTTCAAAAGTCTACGAACATTGGCAAATCAAACTGTCTGTGAGAATTAATCTACAGGTGAGGGTAATCATTTTGATAATCCTCAAGAAACAATTTTCCTCAGGACAAACACAAATGTAAATAATGAGGTTCAACCTGAATTTCAGAGGCATCTTCTAAAGATTTGACAACCCTCGCTGTCCCTTTGACAGATCCTTGACTCACTGGCATTCCTATGTGAAAAAAAATACAAGTTTTATTTTTGTTTTTTTTTATCCCTGTGACTGCTAAGCAGGACTCACTGACCTTTTGCAGTCAATGTAGATCAAGATCAGGCCGCACAGAATGAATCTACACTGTCAACTATAGAGATATCTATCCTCCAAAAAAAACTTTTGACATAGCAAAATTTAGTTTATTACTAACAGCTCGAAGTTTCACGTTAGTTAATTAGCATGATAAATGTTAAAAAATCTAGAGTTCTTTCATATGCAAGAAAATATGAATTCAGCGAGCACCGGTTGAAATATGGAAAATGACCTGTTACAAAAGGTGATCTTTTCACTCCGATTTACGTTAAAAATTGATTTTGGAACAAAAGAAAAGAGTTGATTTACTGGTAATAAAAGATATACAAAGAGCAAAGAATAATTTTCTCCTTATCCCACAATGTTTTCTCTCTGAATTCAGTCTGAATCCCATGATTCGAGCTATTCTTAATTTGTGTGTCTACCAATGAAGGTTTTTCACTATGGAGAAAGCTAAAATATTGTAATCTGGCAAAGAATAAACTGTTTACCACACAAGAAAACCTTACACCAGTCCAAATTGAAAATATTTGTAGAAGGTGGGAGAAAGGTAGAAACATTGTGAGAAAAAGACAAAATGCTGGCTACCAGTACTTTCTCCTTTTCCCACAATGTTTTCAAAAGACTTCCTTCTCTGGGTCGTTAAAAGTCTGGATTGTGTGGTAAAGACTTTAACCTGTTATCAAATACTCTCAAGTTTTAAGCAGTTTCAGAGGGTGAGTTTTTGAAAACACTGTGCGAAAAGAAGGAAATGCTTGTAATTATAGTCAGTATTTTCTCCACAATGTTTTCTACCCTCTGAAGGACAGAGTCTGTAATTTGAGCACATTTGCTACAAAACTTCCAGTTTTAATGAAGCTAAAGAAAAAGCCTTTCAAACAAATTGTGGAAAAATGAGATAAAACTAATTAGCATCATTTCCTCCATTTTCTCAAAGTATTTTCTATTGCATTGGAGCAAATCCTAATGTCTAAGCCACACTTACCTCTTTACTAAACAACGTAATTTCACACTGGTCCAAATTGAAAGCATTTGCAGACAACAAAATAATATTGACTGTAAATTTGACACTTGTTGGAGAAAATGCTGGTTAGCAGCATTTTCTCCTTTTCCAACAATGTTTTCTAAAGGCTTCTTTCTCAAGGTAATCAAAAGTAGGGATTTTTTGTTAATGGGGATGAATTTTCACATTTAAGTCATTACCAAACAACAATATTTTGGGCTTGTTCAAATCGAAAGCATTTGCAGACAACAAAATAAAAGTGACTGCAAATTCAAAACTTGTTTTGTGAAGGGTAGAAAACATTGTGGGAAGAGGAGAAAATGCTGGTTCATATGGAATGGATTAAATTTTCACATTTAAAAAAGTTACCCTACCACTAAGAGTAAATGTGGTTTCTCTCTCTTGTTCACATGCTTGAATTTTCTGCAAAGAAAATATTGCTAGAAAAGTTAGCCCTTTAAGTAATATACCTGTCTTTAAGTTGATTTTATGTGTGTATCAAGATCAGACTACACGAGACAAGCAGTTTGGTCTTGCAGATTTACAATCTACTTTTTTGTGACATGTTTTAGTCAATACAACCTTAAATCTAAAAAATTTCAGACTTGTCCAAATTGAAAGCATTTGCAGATGACAAAATTTAGGCGCCTCAAAAATTGAAACTTGACTTTAGAAGAGTAGAAAACTTTGTGGGTTACCAGCATTTTCTCCTTTTTTTTCCAACAATGTTTGCAGATGGTTTCTTCCTCTGGGTCTTAAAAACTAGGATTGTTTAGTAAATGGTTAAGAAAAGCATTATTTTGGCTTCTTTTTCATATTTATTGAAAAGTTCTACTTCATAAAGTCAGTGAATCTAAGTTTTAATTTATGAGCCAAGGCTAACTTTAATCTAAATTATGGTATTACAATCAACATGAATGAATGACAAAAATTAGTCCTATACCAATTATGACACAGATGGGCTTTCCCAAGTGCTTGCAGTGGGATAGCTCAGTGGTTAGGGTATGTGACTCATGGCCGAAAGGTTGCAGTCTCGATACCTGGTTGCTGCAAACTTTTTTTCCAGCAATTTGTTTCCTCTTACGTCTGATGCATGTGAGAAAAGTAGTCAGTGGCTTTGAAAAGACAGCTGTGTCAGTACCTGTATGAGAAAGCCAGGAAACACATGGGTGCATTACTAACTGCCTTGATATGATCAAACCTATTATTTCATTACCAAACAACAGAATTTTAGGCTTGTCCAAATCAAAAGCATTTGCAGACAACAAAATAAAAGTGACTGAAAATTTGAAATTTCTCTTATGAAGGGTAGAAAACATTGTGGGAAAAGGAGAAAATGCTGGTTACCAGCATTTTCTTCTTTTCCCACAATGTTTTCCGAAAGGCATCTTTCTCAGGGGCGTCAAAAGTAGGGATTGTGTGATAATGGGTTAATATAGCGATTAACCCCAATACCAACAAATCCCATGTGTTTATCACCATGAGCAGGATTTAATCTCATGACTTCCTGATAACAAGTTCATTACAAAGACGGCTGAGCTACAGAGAATCCAATAAACACCAAAATAATGTAAGTGTCCAAGAGCAAGTTTAAACAGTTTTTCGAAAGTTTTAGCCACTCTGATAAAAAAAAAAACAAGAGGGCCAAGATGGCCCTGGATCGCTCACCTGAATTTTTGAGATGACCATAGTCTATATTTTTTTTTTTTTGAGGTATTGAAACATTGGAACCAAATTTATAATTTTGCCAAGCAATTTTCAAAAGGTCACCTGTAAAAGTCATTTCGAAATCTGACCATCAGTTTCAAAAAGGAGAATTTTTAAGAATTCTTCATTTCTGTATAAGAGCAAGTAGCCCCCATCCACGAGAGCCATGTTTCTTGATGGATCAAAATTTACGAACAAGTTTTGAAGAGGGTCACCCAAGGAACATTACGAAAAGTTGCTTTTAAAATCTGACCAGGGGTTTCAGAGAAAGAGAATTTTCAAAAATTTCATCATGTCTGCATAGTGCAAGTAGCCCCCATTCACAAGAGCCATGTTTCTTGACCAATCAAAATCATATGTACAGCTTTTGAAAAGGGTCACCCAAGGAACATCTCTGTCAGATTATTTTAAAATCTGACTAGGGGTTTCAGAGAAGAAGATTTTTCAAGAATTTCTTCATTTCCATATAGTGCAAGTAGCCCCCATTCACCAGAGCCATGTTTCTTGACCAATCAAAATTTTGCAATCACTTTTTGAAAAGGATCACCCAAGGAACATCTCTGTGAAATTATTTCAAAATCTGTCAAGCCATTTCAGAGAAGAAGAATTTTTAAGAATTCCTTCATACCTTTATGGTGCAAGTAGCCCCCATTCACCAGAGCCATGTTTCTTGACCAATCAAAATTTCGCGAATAATTTTTTGAAAAGGGTCACCGAAGGAACAACTCTTTGAAATTATTTCAAAATCTAACAAGCTGTTTCAGAGAAGAAGAATTTTTAAGAAATTCTTCATTTCTTATAATGCAAGTAGCCCCCATTCACCAGAGCCATGTTTCTTGACCTATCAAAATTTCACGACCAACTTTTGAAAGGGGTCATTCAAAGAACATCTCTGTGAAATAATTTCAAAATCTGACCAGCAGTTTCAGAGAAGAAGAATTTTAAGAATTTCTTCATTTCTGTATGGTGCAAGAAGCCCCCATTCACCAGAGCCATGTTTCTTGACCAATCAAAATTTCGCGAACAATTTTTGAAAAGGGTCACCCAAGGAGCAACTCTGTGAAATAATTTCAAAATCTGACCAGCTGTTTCAGAGAAGAAGATTTTTAAAGAATTCCTTCATTCCGGTATAGTGCAAGTAGCTCCCATTCACCAGAGCCATGTTTCTTGATGAATCAAAATTTCACAAACAATTTTTGAAAAGGGTCACCCAAGGAACATATCTGTGAAATTATTTCAATATCCGACCAGCAGTTTCAGAGGAGAAGATTTTTAAAGAATTCCTTGATTTCTGTATAGTGCAAGAAGCCCCCATTCACCAGAGCCACATTTTTTGACGAATCAAAATTTCATGACCAATTTTTGAAAAGGGTCACCCAAGGAACATATCTGTGAAATTATTTCAAAATCCGACCAGCGGTTTCAGAGGAGAAGATTTTTAAAGAATTTGCAAAGAAATTCCATTTGGTTGCCATGGCAACCAGAGTTTTTGATCGAATCAAATTCTGTGACCTTTTTTTAAAGAGGACCTCCCAAGGAACATTCCTGCCAAGTTAGGTCCAAATCTGCCCAGCAGTTTAGGAGTTGATGTTTAAAGAATTGTTGACGACGGACGACGGACACCGGGTGATCCTAAAAGCTCCCCTTGAGCACGTTGTGCTCAGGTGAGCTAAAAAAACGCTTTAATAAGAAATTGTGGGAAGAGCAGAAAATATTTTAAATCACCATGTTCTCCTTTCACCCCCAATGCATACTACTTTTTCAAAGACAAAATTCTGTAAGTTCCACCACATTCAATTTGACACCTGCATAATTATGCTTTTAACATGGAGAAGACAATGTTTTCAAGTTTCAATGAAAAAAATGAAGAAGAAAGCTTTTGAAAACATTGTAGGAAAAAGAGAAAATGCTGGAAACAAGCATTTTCTCTATTTTCCACAATGTTTTCTGCTCATCTTAAGTCAAATACTATCATTAAAGCCAAGTTTAATATGTTATCTATGAATTCTTCCAACCTAGACAAGTGCAACTTTTTTGCCATTTTGTAGAAATTCAGCCATTTCTGAAATAATAATATAAATATTAAGCTACATTGACACATTCCTGACTCGGATACCCACTGGTTGGGGACGTCCAATAGATAATCGTGGAAACTCCATTGCAGATTGCAGGGGAAATATTTTTCTTCTCCTCACTGCCCTGTGAAAAATATCATAAACATTTTATGGCATTTGTGTGCAACATATTAACCATAAAACAGATGAAAAAATATTTTGACTTCTCCAAATTGAAAGTGTTTGCAGCCAACAAGATAAAACAATATGTCTCAAAAAAGTCAACGTTTGTCTATAACTCTTTACCACACAATCCCAACTTTTAACAACCCTAAGAAAGAAAGCTTGTTGGAAAAGGAGAAAATGCTGTTAATCAGCATTTTCTCCTTCTCTCACAATGTTTTCTAACCTTTCCAAATCAAACTTCACTTCTTAATTCACATTTAATTTGTCGTCTACAAATGCTTTCAATTTGGACTAATCCAAAAATTGTGTTGTTTGGTAAACAATTAAATGGGTAGAAAAACTTTGTGGGAACAAGCAAAAAATACTGATAACCAGCCTGTCATAACAGTTGGGGCATTAGGAGAATATGCTGGTAACCAATATTTTCTTCTTTACTCTCAGTGTTTCTACATCAGAGCTATTAAAATATGGAACAGTTTGGTAAAGGGTTAAAATTTACAGTCAGCAAACCCTTGATTAGTAAAACATGAGTGACTACTAATTAGTATAAAATATAAACGGTAACTCAACACAAAACAATTTCAAATTTTCAGTCACTTATATTCTGTCGTCTGCAAATGCTTTCAATTTGGACAAACCTAAAATATTGTTGTTTGGTAATGAGTTAACACTGTGATGACTTGCATGGTATAGTGCTTTATTAACCCTTACCCAAAGAATCCCCAGTTTTTACGGGTTAGGAATAGAAGATTTTAAAAACATTGTGGGAAAAGGAGAAAATGCTGGTAACCAGCATTTTCTCCTTTTCCCACAATATTTTTTTCCCTATCATATAGAAAAATCATCTTTTTAGCAACTGTTAATATGTCATCTGCAAAATGCTTTCAATTTGGTCTGGTCCAAAATTTGCCATTTGGGAAAGGGTTAAGATGCTTTAACCCTCTACCTGATATGCCAATTTGAGGCTCTTCCATTTCAGCAGCAAATAAAGATATGACGTCAAAAATATGGACAAATGAGGATACAAATATCTGACTGAGTGGAAAACATTGTGGGAAAAGGAGAAATTGCTCGCTACGAGCAATTTCTCCTTTTCCCAAAATGTTTTCAAAAGCTATCTACTGTTGATACGTCAAAACCACAGCATGGTTCTAATATCTAGATAAATTATTCATCTTTAGATTAATCAGTGTAAACAAAATATAGAGAGAATTATATGTTCTTTCATACACTGCAGGGAAAAGTAAAGGAATTTTGGGTTTTTGGTTAGGTAGGTAAATGTCTTGTGTTTAATTTTTCACTTGATCTACTAGTATGTATCATATTCCAGCCAATTTGGGTCCAGACTTAATGATAATCTAATGGCAATTTAAAATTAAAGTATTTGTAAGCATCTCATTCCAAAATGTCAAGCAATGTGTATTCAACTTTCTAATGTATCAAAACAAAATCAACTTGTTTCTCCGCTGTGAACATGACAGTACCTGGTAATAATCCTGGATGATCTCTTCTTCAGAAGATGTCCTATTTCAGAGTTGGTCATATAAAACATCAGTTCTCTGTCAGGTATTCTTCCCTGTGGAAAGTGAATAAGGTTAACCCTTTCCTAAACGATAAATTTTAGAGTGTTCCAAACTCAAAGAATTTGCAGACGACAATTTCAAATTTGATAAAAATGGCAGAAAGTTCTCTAAATGGGTAGAAAACACTGTGGGAAAAGGAGAAATTGCTCGTTACGAGCAATTTCTCCTTTTCCCACAGTGTTTTCAAAGAATTGTACTGCAAACACGTAAAAACAAGGGCTTGTTTGGGAAAGGGTTAATTACATGTATTCAACAGAGGAAAAAGAAAAACTTTAGGCTGAACTAGACTGCAAGCTTTGGACTTCAAATCAAATAAACACAAAACATATTGTTTGTCTCTTGACCCATTACCACACAATCCCTACTTTTGCCGTGCCTGAGAAAGAAGCCTTTAGAAAACACTGCGGGAAAAGGAGAAAATGCTAGTAACCAGTATTTTCTCCCTTTCCCAGAATGTTTTCTACCCTTCACAAAACAAATTTCAAATTTTCGGTCACTTTTATTTTGTTGTCTGCAAATGCTGTCGATTTGGACAAGCCTAAAATATTATCGTTCGGTAATGAGTTAAGGTTAGAAATCATTATATGAAAAGAAGAAAATGTTGGTTACCAGTATTCTATTCTTTCCCAAAATGCTGCCTACCTTTTAAAAGGCAGAAATTGTTTGAGCTTAACTCTTTTAGTAGGGTCATAAATCAGTAAATGGCAGCTCAGTAGCAGGCACAATTGGCATGCATTAGTTTAGACAATGCTAGGACGCCGCTGAAGTTTTAAGAAAAAGTTAAAATTCTGTCTGCCACCAGCCAATTTTTTGCAATTGTGCCTATCGTCAGGGCGCCAGCCATTTCGTAGTCGCACGCTGGCCATTAGGCGGCAGACGGGCTGCAGCACAATTTTTACTCGGTTGAGGGCTTTCAATCTTCTGCTGGCAATTGGTAGGAACTAACTGCCACTCTCCAGCATCCCGCCTGCTGCCGTTATGCTACCGACATGCCACCGTAAGATTTCAAGATATCTGCCAGCAGCAGGGCAGAGATTGAAAAGCAGCTGGGAGGCAACTGTCGGTGTTGGTAGGTGGCAGGACGGCGATCTGCAGAGTGCAGACTCCTGGGCCCCTGAAAATAAATCCGATGCCTATCCATCATACAAGATAGTCATCATGGCAATTTTAATAGCACCAGAGTGACTCACAGACTTGCGTATTGCTGGGGCTTAGGCTCTAGTCTCTTGGGCTTTGATGCTGGGGCCTTGTCCTTCCCCTTGCCGCCCCACCTTTATCGGGCACTTTGCAGATGGAAAATTTCTTAAAAATTAGATCTGTTTGTCTTGTGCTTGATAATAATGAACAATTTGTAGTGATACAAGAGCAATCTATATATCCCATGTAAACCAGCCTACCGCCGTCAAATTATCCGGCGGGAGCCGGTCGACGGCAGTTTGAATGCCGATCACCTGCCAGCGTCAGGTGTAAATGGCCGGTGTCCGCCAGGTCACCAGGTGGGGGCAGGTAAAATCTGACAGCTGTAGGCCTGTTGCCTAACTGCCATTGGCCGACAACCTGATGACGTTCCACACCCCTTGGACTTAAGAACCCACCAGGCAGCCTTTTACTGGCAGTTATTTATGACCACTCGCATCCATTTGTAAAAAATCGCCGGCAGCATGCAACTCTAAGAATCCACTGATGTCTAAAAATCGGCAGGCGGTAGTCTCACAATGTGACCGTAGTGTTACCAAACAACAAAATTTAAGACTGGTCCAAATTCAAAGCATTTGCAGATGACAAATTAATGTGACCAAAAATTGAAATTTTCTTTCTAGCAGGGTAGAAAACATGTGGGAAAAGGAGAAAATGCTGGTTACCAGCCTTTTCTCCTTTTCCCCAAATGTCTTCAAAAGCTTTCCTTTTCAGAGTCGTTTAAAGTCGGGATTGTGTGGTAAAGAGTTAACCCATTACCACACAATCCCTACTTTTGACGCCCCTGAGAAAGAAGCCTTTTGAAAACACTGTGGGAAAAGGAGAAAATGCTGGTAACCAGCATTTTCTCCTTTTCCCACAGTGTTTTCTACCCTTCCCAGAACAATTTTTTATTATTTAGTCACCTTTATTTTGTTGTCTGCAAATGCTTTCAATTTGGACCAGTCTAAAATTTTCTCGTGTGGTAAAGAGTTAACTGAATTTGTCATCAACAAATTCTTTCAATTCAGGAGAGCCTACAATTTGTCTTCTAGTAAAAGGTCAAATACCAGCAAGAATAATAACAAACTACAACTGGTCAAACTGAGACCATGAGCTAAAAGCCTCACTCTGGGGGGCTTAACTCTTTACCAAACGACAAAATTTTAGACTGGTCCAAATTCAAAGCATTTGCAGAGGACAAAATAAAGGTGAATAAAAAATAGAAATTTATGCTGGGAAGGGTAGAAAACACTGTGGGAAAAGGAGAAAATGCTGGTTACCAGCATTTTCTCCTTTTCCCACAGTGTTTTCGAAAGGCTTTTTTCTTAGGGGCGTCAAAAGTAGGGATTGTGTGGTAATGGGTTAACTCTTTACCAAACGACAAAATTTTAGACTGGTCCAAATTCAAAGCATTTGCAGACGACAAAATAAAAGTGACTAAAAATTTGAAATTTGTTTTCGAAAGGGATGAAAACACTATTGGGAAAGAAGAAAATGCTGGTTACCAGCATTTTCTCCTTTTCCCTCAATGTTTTCAGAAGGCTTTTTTCTCAGAGTCGTTAGAAGTCGGGATTGTGTTGTAAAGAGTTAATTCCACTGGCAAGTGTTTTGATTTAAGAGGAAGTGCACTAAACACAAAAATCGCTTAAGTTCAAGAGGAGATAACCTTTGAAAGAATAAAAATCCCAAAAGTGTGTCTTGCACAATATTCAATTTGTAATAAATAATGATAGTATGTTTCAAAACAACAAAAGTTACTGCAATACTGCAGTACGACTTTGCATATCAATAGATAAGAAGATCTCCTTTTCTCACAATGTTTTCAAATGGCTTCCCCATCTGGGACATCAAAACTTGGGATTGTGATCATAAATTAACCAATGATTGTATGGACAAGCTTAAGATAATCATTTCCCTGAGATCTAAAAAATGGACTGAAAGCTAATAAAAAACCACAAACCTCCTGTTCCAATAACTCTGACAACCTCCAAAATGCTTGTTTAAACTTGTCTGTCATTTTCACAGAAACAGACTGCAATCAAAGAATAAAAGGTTGATATTAACTAAGACATGTATACAAGAAGGTCAATTTATTTCTCTGCAAGCCAAAAGAACCAAGATTTTCTCAAAATGTAGACAACAAAGTGAATGTTTCCCAAATGATGGGATTCGGGGAAAAAATATTTCAGGAAAATGGTAAAATGCTGGTAACCAGTTTTTTCTTCTTTCCCAAAATGTTTTCAAATCCTTCTTACTAAAGGTGGTTAAAAGTGGATTGTTTGTCATCCTGTCAATGTCAGTTTCTCAACATTGTCTCTTGACATGGACAATCAATAGTACTCTTTCCTACCTCTGGCAACTTTCCAGATAAAAAAATCAAAAGCATGTTTAACAGAATGTATCCTGTTGTGACAACTGTCATACAAAATGTTTGTCTGTGTAATAATAACTCAAAACCCATACATTATAGACAATGCAACAAAATGAGTAACTGGCTCTGCCCTTCAAAATGATTAATCAGAGCTGCACAAAATGACAGATAACAAATTAACCCATTACCACACAATCCCTACTTTTGACGCCCCTGAGAAAGAAGCCTTTAGAAAACATTGAGGGAAAAGGAGAAAATGCTGGTAACCAGCATTTTCTCCTTTTCCCACAATGTTTTCTACCCTTCACAAAACAAATTTCAAATTTTCAGTCACTTTTATTTTGTTGTTTGAAAATGCTCTCAATTCTGACTGGTCTAAAATAGTGTTGTTTGGTAATGGGTTAAATGTAGCTTAACTCATTACCAAACAACAAAATTTCAGACTTGTCCAAATTGAAAGCATACGCAGACGACAAAATAAATATGATTAAAAGATTGAAACTTGACTTTAGAAGAGCAGAAAACATTGTGGAAAAGAAAGTAAATGCTGGTTACCAGCATTTTCTCTTTTTCTTTCTGTAATAATTTGACAAGTTTTTTACTTCTAGGTCACTAAAACCCCAGATATTGTGGAAAAGAGATTGAAAAGAAAAAAAAAAACACGACAGTTGCTAGAGTCGCCTATCCATTGACTTGCCCTGCATCATCTCTATATGTAATATTTGTACAAATTAAAATATGATATACATTATTGCATAAAATGTGCCTTTTCGGGCCATTATAAGCATGTATTAACGGGTAAAAACCAGGAGTTAACGGTAGAAAACATGTATTAATCAGTAAATTCAGCCGTTAATCCCCGGCCTTGTACTATCAGTATCCTCGATCGGGGCCTACCTTGTAAACATTTGTTCTCGACAGATTTTCATTTCTATATTATTTGCATTTCTATGAAAATCTTTTTGCTATCTTTGCAAAATATTGTTAAAATACCTTTACTATATGCAATAATAACATTAATTCACGTTTTTTTCGTTCGTTAACATTTGCAGAAGCCCTCAAAATACTTAAACACCCTCGTGCTTCTCACTCAGTGGTTAAAGAATTTTTCAGGCCTCCCCGAATGTTAACAACCACGAAAATGTGAATAAACCCTGTAAAAAGTTTCAGTTCTTCAGTGAAAAAAATAGCAGAAAAAATGCAAAGAGTTTCACCTTTCCAAACTCTCTCTGTCCAACAGCATTTCTTGTTTTTGGCACAATCCATTTCCTGAGTAGGAACTTCCCAATAGCACTCACTGGTGATTTTAATCTTTGAATGGCTTCATCTAGGCTTAAAATTTCTTTCTTATTAACATTATAAGCCTTAGATTTGATGATGGCCTAAAACATGTGAAAAGGGTAAGCTTGGTGAAACATGGCCTAAAGGAACACACAGCAGATTCAAATATGGTTTTTACAATCCTGATACAGAAGCCTTTTGAAAGCATTGTGGGAAAAGGAGAAAATGCTGGGAACCAGCATTTTCTCCTTTTCACACAATGTTTTCTACCCTGCTGGAAACTAATTTCAATTTTTGAGTTATGTTTATTCTGTCTTCTGCAACTGCTTTCAATTTGGACCAGTCTAAACTTTTGTTGTTTGGTAAAGGGTTAACTCTTTACCAAACAACAAAATGTTTGGCTTGTCCAAATTGAAAGCATTTGCAGACAACAAAATAAAACAGACTAAAAATTTAAAATTTGTTTTGTAAAGGGTAGAACACATTGTGGGAAAAGGAGAAAAATGCTGGTTACCAGCATTTTCTCCTTTTCCCACAATGTTTTCTAAAGGCTTCTTTCTCAGGGTCATCAAACGTAGTGATTATGTGGTAATTACCTTTTCCCACAATGCTTTAATCAGTCCTCATGCAGAGGGTTGTATTAAATAAATTCATCTACTCATCAATGATCTAATGCCCTCATTAATATAGTATATATTTTAAACATTCTTAAGAGTAAAAATTTCAGATAGCCACAGTCTCTGCTACTGAAGGTTATATGTTCAAATCCAAATCAAAGGAATTTCTGTTTGTACAATGTTTGCACTTTACTCATAACAATAGGTAGTCACGCCTAAAACTGTAGTTTACACCATGTATTATACTGCATTTTTTTCCTTCTACCTATGGGTCAAAAGTTACTTTTAAGCAGCTGTAAAGGTGTACTTGTAAAGGTGGCCATTCTTTGATTCAATAATCTGGTCTTTTTTTACCTAGATAATTTAACCCTTTACTCCATAGATACTCATTTCTACGCATTGCTTGTAGGAGCCTTTGGAAAACATTGTGGCAAAAGGTGAAATTGCTCGTGACGAGCAATTTCACCTTTTGCCACAATATTTTCTATTGTATCAAAAGGTGTCATATACACATAAGAAAAGGCTTCATCCTTGCTGTTATTTAGCATCAATTATAGATACCATAGAAATGCCTTATGGGGTAAAGGGTTAACTGTGACTAAGTCTTAAAAATGCTAAAACACTAAAACATATTAAATCTTATTAAAGTTGAGGCTACTTCCAAAGAAAAGAACATGCATTACAGTTTACCTTCAGCACTTTGATCAGTTTTTCAGGTTCACTTTCCCATGATTTCTCAATAAACTCTGCCTGTCAGCAAAAGAATACGTGTAAATAATGACTCTTTTAGAAAAAACCACAATGAAATAAGCAATAATGTGACCCACTTGCAAAACTTGTCTGCTCTAAAAGCAGAACAATGAAACTTTTTACCATACAACCCTGGATTTTAATTAACATCAAAAGAATGGCCTAATTCTTTACCACACAATCCCAACCTTTAATGACCCTGAGAAAGAAGCCTTCTGAAAACATTGAGAGATATCTCTTTTGCTCAGTGGTTATGGTATGAGTCTTTTAATCCCCGAAAAATGGGTTTGTTTATCCCTCAAGGGTTCAAAACCCGCCAGATGCGGATTGTATTTGAGCTATGCATTTATTTGTTTCTTTGTTACAGACTTCGTTCGTAAGAAGATCAAATATCAGACAGAAGATTCTGTGAAGACTGTGACTGTCCGCAAAAGGTCAGTGAGTCCTGCTTAGCAGTCTAACGCTTAACTCATTACCACACGAGAAAAATTTAGACTGGTCCAAATTGAAAGCTCTTGCAGACGACAAAATAAAGGTGACTGAAAAATTTAAATTTGTTCTGGGAAGGGTAGAAAATACTGTGGGAAAAGGAGAAAATGCTGGTTACCAGCATTTTCTCCTTTTCCCACAATGTTTTCTAAAGGCTTCTTTCTCAGGGGCATCAAAAGTAGGGATTGTGTGGTAATGGGTCTACAAAAGGTCAGTGAGTCATGCTTAAAAGTCTAAGGCTTAAAAAATTAATGTTTCAATAAACATCATCATACATGCTGATTATCTCTATAATACAACAAAAACAATTTAAAATTCCTTTTATTTGTTCCAGCAGGTAACATGTACAGGATAAAGAAACTGAAGAGATTTGTCCTCCTTTAACCCATTACCACACAATCCCGACTTTTAACAACCCTGAGAAAGAAGCTTTTGGACAACATTGTGGGAAAAGGTAACCAGCATTTTATCCTTTCCCCACAAAGTTTTGTACCTGTCACTTTCATTTTGTCTACTGCAAATACTTTCTATTTGGACAAACCTAAAATTTTGTCATTTAATAATAAGTTAAAACTGAAAACAACAACACTGATAGCTTGGAAGGCCTCCGAAACAAAAAGTGTTTTTTTATTGATCCATTGTAATCTGTGCAGTCTTGCAGTCATCAGGGGCAACATTTGATATTAACCCTTTACCACAATATGATGATTCTTAAAACCCCTAAGGGAGAAAGCTTTTGAAAGAAGAAGACCATGATGGTACTATATCGCTCATCTGAGTACTAAGCAGCAAAGGTCTACAACAAAGACTATAATTACCAAATATTGAGGTTCACGGGCTAATGATGATAAAACAAGAGCGACAAATTGTCGCAAGATATGCAATCCCACTGCCAGTTGTACAGGAGGTATAATAGTTGCAAAGGGCAGGCAATGCAATAAACAATTTGACTTGAGACTTCAAAATTCCACTCTGGACAAGCAAACAATACTATTAAAATAAAGATCAAGGTAGAATTACTCAAAATCCATGCTAGGTAGAGTTATTGTTCTTGAACACAGTACTAGGTAATATCACAACAAACATGCATACCAATTTTGAAGTCATTCTTACCTGAGATGACAAAGTTATATTCCGAACAAGCATTCAATGCAGACTCATGTGAGATTTTATTGAGACAGATATTCTAACCAATTTTCAATTCAACTTAGCGAGAAATGTGGTCTCAAGAGTGCTCACAAGAAGACTTTTAAAGATTTCCCTCTTTATCTCTATGTGAAATCTGAGACCAACAACATAGGGCTAACTTTCACACCAGGACCATAATTTGAAGTATTTTGGTAGAGGGCCATTAGATGATGCTACATACCAAAATTAATATGAAAGCTCTAGCCCTTATGGTTTGGGAGAAGAAGATTTTCTAAGATTTCCTTCTTTATCACTATGTGAAATCCGAGAACCCACAACATAGGGCCATTTTCAACACTAGGGCCATAATTTGAGGTCTATTGGTGGAGAGCCACTAGATAATGCTACATGCCAAATATGAAGGCTCTGGCCATTACCGTATGGGACAAAGAGATTTTTAAAGATTTCCTTCTTTATCGCTATGTGAAACCCGAGACCCACAACATAGGGCCACTTCTTTACATCAGGGACATAATTTGAAGTATTTTGGTAGAGAGCCACATGATGATGCTACATGCCAAATATGAAGCTCTGGCCATTACCATTTGAACAAGAAGGTTTTTGAAGATTTCCTTCCTTGTCTCTATGTGAAATCCAAGACCAACAACATAGGTTTAATTTTCACAGCAGGGTCATAATTTGAAGTATTTTGGTAGAGGGCAACTAGATGATGCTGCATGCCAAATATGAAAGCTCTAGCCCTTACAGTTTGGGACAAGAAAATTTTCTAAGATTTCCTTTTTTATCTCTTTGTGAAATCCGAGACCCCACAACATAGGGCCAATTTCCGCACTAGGGCGATAATTTGAAGTATTTTAGTAGAGGGCTACTAGATTATGCTACATGCTAAATATGAGAGCTCTAGCCCTTACGGTTTTAGACAAGAAGATTTTCTAAGATTTTCTTCTTTATCTCTATGTAAAATCTGAGAACCCACAACATAGGGCCAATTTCAAGACTATTGCCATGATTTGAAGTATTTTGGTAGAGGGCCATTAGATGATGCTACATGCCAAATATGAAAGCTCTAGCCCTTACATTTTGGACGAGAAGAATTTTAAAGTTTTTTCACTCGGTTGCCATGGCAACCACAGTTCTTCATGGAATTCAAATCTTTGAAGTATTTTGAAAGTGCATCACCTAAGGATCATTTCTGTGAAGTTTGATTGAAATCTGATTGTTAGTTTAGGAGGGGAAGATTTTTTTATAATTGTGAATAGACAGACAGACGGACGGACGGATGACGGACATTGATCGATCACAATGGCTCACCTTGAGCACTCTGCGGTCAGGTGAGCTAAAAACAAAGTGGGAAAAGGAGAAAATGCTGGTTTCCAACAATGTTTCCTACCCTTCTGAAAACAAATTTCAATTTTTTTAGTAACGTTTATTTTTCGTCTGCATGCGCTTTCAATTTGGACCAGTCAACTATTTTGTCCTTTGGGGGAAGAGTTAAGTCACTAGAGTGATTATAGTTTTATAAGATAAGGAGGAAATAAGTTAATACTGGCTGAAAACTGGTTAGCAAGGCATATAGATATATCTTTAACTGGAGAGAAAATCTTATCTCCCATGATTCCCTCACCTCTCTCACACAGCGATGGCCATGATGATCCATAAACACTTGGTACTTCTGTCTCAGTTCATCATTGCTCTGATCACTTGTAATGTAAGCTACACACTCCTGTTAAAATTGACGTTGTAGGTTAAGGCCGCAGATGGACATTCAATTTTTATAAGTAGAGAACTAACTGGAGTTGTTTTTGCAGAAAGTGTAGATTAAGATCAAACTGCATAAAACATTACAGTCTGATCTTTGATCTACATTGTCTGCTACGTTGTTACATATTCCAGCCAAAACAGAAATAGAGATACTTTGACTGTTTTTTCCTAACTGACAAGGTCCACAGACAGTTAAACAACATACATGTAATTTGTACTTGTGAAATAAAGATAGAACAGATTCTTGAGAAGTTACTAATCAAACTAGAGCTGTCACTGATTGACAAAAGTTTAGACCGGTCAAAACTAAAAGCATTTACAGACGACAAATTAAAGATGGCTCAAATTGCGGAATTTGTCCTTGATAGACAAGAAAACTTTGTGGGAAAAGGAGAAAATGCTGGTTACCAGCATTTTTTCCTTTTCCCACAATGCTTTCAAAAGGCTTCTTCCAAAGGGTAGTTTAAACCTGGAATGGTTTGGCAAAAGGTAAATATACCTGGCCAAAAATAACTCTGAGCCTAGCGCTGCACTAGATGTAAAGATCAATGTTTTAACTTTGTGAGAAATTTGAAAGAAAAGGCAAGAGGGAACAAGAGCTTTGCACAGTGTGCATACATGCCTGAAGGGGCTTGTCATTGAAATGAGTTGCATTGATGGATGGGCCATGAATGAAGAGTAGTTACTCTCCATATATTCTCCATGATATGTGAAAAATATTAAAGGGCAATAACTAAAAAAAATAAGGGTGGCAAAGTTACAAATTTTGTGATTTGCTCTTATCCACAAGGCGTTCTATCAGTCTTAAAAGGTTCAAGATAATATCTTTTATATTTTAGAAATTATGGCCCAGACGAAAATTCAAAGTGAAAAGGGCAATAACTCAGAAGGAAGGATGGCAGAGTTATGGTTCTTGTGCAATGCACTTCTTCATAATGTGTTCTATTAGTCTTTGAAGTTTCAAGATGATGGATTTTGAAGTTTGGAAGTTATGGTCTTTACAAAAATTCAAACTGAAAATTAACAAATGGCAATAACTCAAATAATAAAGGTGGCAGAGTTATGATTAATGTGCAATGCACTTCTCCATGATGGGTTCTATCAGTGTATGAAGTTCCAAGTTAATAGTTTAGAAGTTATGGCCTGGACAAAAATTCAAACTGAAAATTAACAAAGGGCAGTAACTCAAAAAATACCGGTGGCAGAGTTATGGTTCACATGCACAGCACTTCTCCATAATGTGTTCTATCAGTGTATGTAGTTTCAAGTTGATAACTTTCATAGTATGGAAGTTATAGCCTGGACAAAATTCAAAGTGAAAAGTTGGTTCTTTCAGAAATCAGGGGCAGATAATTTTAGAACGCAAACAGCGATCCAAATTCTAAGACCCAGGTGCACAACTAAACATCATGGAGATTCATTGTGGCAAGTTTCAAATAATTCCGATGGAAACTGTAGGAGGAGTTGCACACATAAGAAATTGCTAACGGACGGACGGCCGGGGGTATAACAGAATACGACCCTTCAGGCGTATAAAAATGATTCATCCATTTTGAAAGAAACAGAAAAATAGTTATCTTACTTTCTCAGTCATGTTCTGGAATTCTTCCTCACATCCATGCTGGCATATGAGCCTTGCCATTTCCTGGTGACAAGAAAAAAAAACAGCATAGAAATTGGTCCTTCTGCACAGAATGATCAACCCTTTACCTTCGGAAACAAATAGGCAGCAAATGACATAGAAAAACATCCATGTAAATTATGGAAATTCATCATGAATTAAGTTTAATTAGAACTGTTGCAAAGTGAACAACTAACCCAACCCCCCGCCCCCCATCAGCTTCTTGTCTCTGAGGCAGCACAACTAGACGTTTTCTTCAAATGTTAGCTGTGGCTATAATGAGATAAGAAAGCCTTTCAAAGTTTATAAATGAAGTAACATTAATCCACATAGGCATGTCAACTTTTATACCTGATAAATATTGGGGTCTGCACACCTTGGTCCTCTGTCTTCAGTTCTAAGTCAGATGTTCTTTTCAAGCCATTGACTTTTTTCCCACAAAAACTAATCAATGCAATAAGAATGGAATGGACCCTGTTGCAAAGACTAAACTGTAATTATCACTCTTACAAAAAAAAACAAGAGGGCCAAGATGGCCCTGGATAGCTCACCTGAATTTTTGAGATGACCATAGCCTATTTCTTTTTTGAGGTATTGAAATATTTGAACCATATATATAATTTTGCTAAGCAATTTTCAAAAGGTCGCCTGTAAAATTCATTTCGAAATCTGACCATAAGTTTCAAAAAGAAAAAATTTTTAAGAATTCTTCATTTCTGTATAAGAGCAAGTATCCCCCATCCACCAGAGCCATGTTTCTTGACGGATCAAAATTTACAAAAAGTTTTCAAAAGGGTCACCCAAGGAACATTTAGGAAATTTTTTTTTAAAATCTGACCATGGGTTTCAGAGAAAGAGAATTTTCAAGAATTTCATCATATCCATATAGTGCAAATAGCTCCTATTCACAAGAGCAAGGATCACCCAAGGAACATCCCTGAATCAAAATTTCACGAACAATTTTTGAAAAGGGTCACCCAATGAACATATCTGTAAAATTACTTCAAAATCTGACCAGCAGTTTCAGAGGAGAAGATTTTTAAAGAATTTGCTAAAAATTTCCATTTGGTTGCCATGGCAACCAGAGTTTTTGACAGAATCAAATTCTGTGAACACTTTTTAAAGAGGACCTCCCAAGGAACATTCCTGCCAGGTTTGGTCCAAATTGGCCCAGCGGTTTAGGAGGAGTTGATGTTTAAAGAATTGTTGATGACGCACGACGCATGACGGACGACGCACGACGGACAGCCAGTGACCCTAAAAGTTCCCCTTGAGCACGTTGTGCTCAGGTGAGCTAAAAACATTGCAAAGCCAGTATTCCAACTCATCTGACTTATGATGTGAAATCTGAAAACGACTTTAGCATATGGACAAGTCTAAAATTTAGTCATCTCATGAAAGGTTAACCTACAGAAGTACATGGGTAAGATTTGTGATGATGAAACTACAAAGATGTCAAGGTTAAAGAAATGGTTGCATACTGACCTGTAAAGCTGTGGGTATCTCTGCACTGTACACATCTTGGCAGTGTGCCAACAGAAGAGCAACATCGCTGTAGTTTTCAACCGTCCATACTATATAACAGATATAAAAAGCAATTTCGTTGAAATGATATCCCCTGCCGAAAAAGACCTTTTTTGATACAAACATATAAGAGGTATTGTGATTTGCATGTACATGTGGCCTTTTTGTTATTGGTCCATGATGAAATTATACATTAAGCTCCCTTGTTCCATGGCACAGGATTTTATTACATAATAAGTCAAAAATCATAAAAAGCAGAGTTATCATTCTTGTACAATGCAGTCCTCCACAATAAACTCTATCCACGTATGAAGAAACATGTCATTAACTGAAATAATTTTTGAGTTATGTCCTGGACAAAAATTGAGCCTGAAAAATAACGAAGAGCAATAATTCAAAAATCATATTGCCACAGTTATCGTGCTTGTACACTGCACTCCTCATAGTAAGATCCATCCTCTAAGTAAGTTACATGTTCATATCTGAAATAGTTTTTCAATTATGTTCTGGACAAAAGTTAAGCCTGAAAAATAAGAAGGGGTAATAACTCAAAAATTATGAAAGTTAGAGTTATTATTCTTCTCCACTGCACTTCTCCTTATTGAAACCTAGACACATACAAATTTTCAAGTTGATATGTGAAACAATTTTCAAGTTATGTGCTGGACAAAAAAATTAAGCCTGAAAAATAACAAAGGGCAATAACTCCAAAAATTTGAAAGACAGAGTTGTCATTCATGTACACTGCACTCCTCCTTAATGAGATCTATCCACTTACAAAGTTTGAAGTTGGTATCTGAAATACTGTTTAGTTATCTTCCAGATAAAAATGGAGGACGGAAGGAGGCACTGACAGAGACTATTATCATATCCCCCCCCCACCAGGGGGATAATAAGTATGAAAAATAAACTAGCACTTGTCCCAGAACAGGATAAATTCATCAAAGGGTAATCAGTCAAAAAAAGCCTGTGAATCTAAATGGAAATGTGCCAACAAAAATCCAATGTAAAAATTTACAAAGGGCAATAACTCCAAAAATACTGAAGATAGAGTTATGGTTCTTGTGCACTGCACTTCTCCTCAATTAGTTCTATATGTGTGTGAAGTTTCAAGTTCCTAGCTTTTATACTTTTGGAGATACACGCCAGACAGAAATCCAAAGTAAAAATTAACAAAGGGCAATAACTCAAAAATTACTGAAGACAGAGTTTTGGTTTTTGTGAATTGCACTTCTCCTTACTGAATTCTATAAGTGTATACAGTTTGAAGTTCCTAGCCTTTGTACTTTTGGAGATATGCTCCGGACAAAATTCCAAAGTGAAAATTTACAAAGAGCAATAACTCAACAATTACTGAAGACAGAGTTATGATTCTTTAGCACTGCACTTCTCCTTAATTAGTTCTATATGCATGTGATGTTTCAAGTTCCTAGCTTTTATACTTTTGGAGATATGCTCCAGACAAAAATCCAAAGTTAAAATTTACAAAGGGCAATAACTCCAAAAATATTGAAGACAGAGTTATGGTTGTTGTGCACTGCACTTCTCCTCAATGAGTTCTATATGTGTGTGAAGTTTCAAGTTCCTAGCTTTCCTACATTTGGAGATATGCTCCGGACAAAAATTCCAAAAAAAAAAAAGTACAAAGGGCAATAACTCCAAAAATACTGAAGAAAGAGTAATGATTTTTGTACACTGCATGCCTCCTTAATGAGATCTATCCACATGTAAAGTTTGAAGATGATATCTCAAATACTTTTAGAGATATGCTCCGGACAAAAATGGGGGATGGAAGGACGGAAGGACGGAATGACAGAAGGACGGACGGAGACTATTACCATATCCCCTGCCGCCTTTCGGCGGGGGATAACAAAATGCATACAAAGACTTGTTTGATCCTATAATAATTCCGAGTTTATAAACCCTGGGACATAAGCCTTGTAAAATCATTTTTCCGCAATGTTTTCCACTCTTTCGAAAATAAATTTCAACTTTTTAATCACATTTATTTTGTTGTGGGAAAAATGCTCTGTATTTGGACTGAAAGTCTGAAATTTTGTCATTTGATTAACAGTTAATCCTAGGCAAAAAAATCACTGCTTTAATCAACTACAAGGAAGATTGTTTCTGAAGACTTTTAGGAAATGAAGAAAAGCCAAGTGGCCTGGATTTTTTCCCCAATGTTTTTCTGTGAAAACAAAAATAAATTGTACCCATGTGATCTGTTATCTACAAATGCTTTTCAGTGAGAAAGTCTTACAGTCTCTTGTTCCGAAAAGAGTTAAGTCATTACATACAAATTTTGCTATAGACTACAGTGCTATGAACAAATCCTTGCGAAGTACTGATAACAAAATTAACAAAGATTCTAAAAGTGAGTAAACATAAGAATTACGAGAGTAAGTGAGTTCTCTTACAGTTTGATACATAATTTGATTTTTGGCCTAACCCTTTATCAAACAATCCCTGTTTTTTACAATCATGAGAAGCCTTTTGAAAACATTGTGGGAAAAGGAGAAGATGCTGGTTACTAGTATTTTCTCTTTTTCCCACAATGTTTTCTTCCCTGCTGCAAACAAATTAAAATTTTTGAGTAGCATTTATTTTGTCGTCTGCAAGTGCTTTTGAATTTGGACCAGTCTAAAATTTTGTCATTTAGTAAAGAGTGAAAAAAAAAGACTGGCTCTTATGACGATGACAATGATGATGGCCATGCTTATAATGACGATCATTGTGGTTCAGATGCTGCTGCTGAAGATGATGATGGTTTTGGTGGTGATATCTGTCATTATTACTATTAGTAGTGTTTTATCATTATTAATAGTAGAAGTAGTAGTGGTGGTAGTGGTAGTATTGTAACAGACACAGAGATAAAATACAAAACATACATAAGAGTCTCTACATAAACAAGTGCAACCTCAGTTACAGTTAAAAGATGCTGCCATCTGAAATTTCATGAGCCATGCTCTGTGAAAAGGGGGCTTAATGCATTTGCTAAAAGTTTAGACCAAGATCAGCTTGCGCAGTCCAACCAGGCTGACCTGAGCCAAAACATTTTTAGTATTAGTCAATTTTCTGTATGTCCAAGCACCAGGCTACCTACTGATTAAGTTGATTGTTATAAAAAGATGGCTTTTAAGGACCTACAAGTGATGGCTTGCTTGGTACCATGGATCACAGAGATGCATTAACCCTTTACCAAACAATCCCTGGTTTTTACGACCCTGCGATAGAAGCCTTTTAAAAACAATGTGGGAAAAGGAGAAAATGCTGGTAACCAGCATTTTCTCCTTTTCTCACAATGTTTTCTACCCTGTTGGAAACAAATTTCAATTTTCAAGTTATGTTTATTTTGTCGTCTGCAAGTGCTCTCAATTTGGACCAGTCTAAAACTTTGTCGTTTGGTAAAGAGTTAAGCCCCCTTTTGCCAGAGCATGGCTCATATGTAACAGTAACCCAGTGCTCCCTACAATGATGCATCCAGAATGACCTGAGAGAGGAGGAGACTGGCTGTAACATAACCAATAAGAGAAGTGAAAGTATGAGCTCAATGAATATGAAACTTACCTCAATGACCTCATTTTGCATACCTTTTAAAAGGACAAGAGTTGTAACCATTAGTCACTCATATTAACACTTTTGAAATAAACATTTTTATTTCATCCTTTCCGGTAGGATATCGAGAAATATTTTTTTGATCTTACACTGGTACCATCAGTGAAAATACTGATTTTCATGTTCTTGTTGCCTAGGTTAATTGCACATGCCTCACAACCAGATAGAAATATGATGTCATTTACCTTACATTTACTCACTTGATGTAATATTGTAGTGTGTTGCTATGCAGGAGGGGTATGCCACAGGGAATAACGGAAAAGAACTACTGGATTTTGATAAAGCTCCTCCCAGAAAGGGTTAAAAGCATGAAATAAATAGAATATTTGTATTTTTCGGTGAAAGATCGAAATTTATTTCATCTCGTGAACACCATCAGTAATATTTTCACTTGTGGCTGCACCACTTGTGAAATATTACAGATGATGTCCACTCAATGAAATAAATTTCAATCTTTCACTGAAAAAAACATATATCCTCTATGTCTTACTTTTCAAAAGCAACTGTTTCTTCGAATTCAAATGGTACTGATTGCCAATGTTAAAATTGCATAAACATAAGCTAGTTTACACAGACTTATACTCAGGTCTTGAAAAAAAAAAAACCTGTGATGCATGGCTATTTTACATCAACCGGCAATAAAAATTTTCCAAGTTTACACAGCTTGACAAAATTCCAAACCAACACGTCCATGTTGAAATTGCACCTGAGGCATTCCACAATAGCATCTATCAAGGAATAAATTCTTTGCTTTCAGAGTAATTTCTTCTCCTACAACAGATCTCTATTTTCTATCTGAAGCATTTATGAATATAAAAGTTGACCACAAACTCAGCTAAAGATGAACCTTAATTTTTTAACCCATTACCACACAATCCCTACTTTTGACACCCCTGAGAAAGAAGCCTCTTGAAAACACTGTGGGAAAAGGAGAAAATGCTGGTAACCAGCATTTTCTCCTTTTCCCCCAGTGTTTTCTACCCTTCCCAGAACAAATTTCTATTTTTCAGTCACCTTTATTTTGTCGTCTGCAAATGCTTTCAATTTGGACCAGTCCAAAATTTTCTCGTGTGGTAATGAGTTAAGCATTGCCCTTGCATATGAGGATATAACTATGGCAACAGACCATTTTTTTAACGCATTACCAGACCACAAAATTTTAGCTCGTCCAAACTGAAAGCATTTGCAGATGTCATATTAAGTGCAACTCAAACATGAACTCATCTATCATAGGATGGAAAACATTGTGGGAAAAGGAGAAAATGCTGCTTACCAGCATTTTCTCCTTTTCCCATGATGTTTTTGAAACCGTTCTTCCTCAGGGTCTTTTAACACTCAGGCCTGTTTGGTAAAGGGTTAAAAAATTGTTGCATTGGAAAGAAAAGGCTTTATTATAAACAATTTTGAATCTAATTCTTTTTTTATTCTTGTTTTTAACTTGAGTTCATATATAAGACACTGATTCATAATTCTATTTTATAAGGATGTACTGGAATTCATCTGCTTTAAATCAAATAATGGAAGCCAACAGTAAACAGGTGACCAGAAAGCCATTTAACACAGCTGACACTATTTCAGGTGGAAAAAATTGCAAATAAGAGCTGTCACTGAATGTGACTTAATAACCCCTCTAGCACTTTGACAAATAAGAGGGCAAAGATGGCCCTGGATCACTCACCTGAATTTTTGAGAGGACCATAGCCATTTTTTTTTTGAGGTATTGAAACACTGGAAACAAAATCATTATTTTGCAAAGCAATTTTCAAAAGGTCACCTGTAAAAGTCCTTTCAAAATCTGACCAGCAGTTTCAGAAAAGAAGAATTTTTAAGAGTTACTTAATTTCTGCAAGTAGCCCCCATTCACCAGAGCCATGTTTCTTGACCTATCAAAATTTCACAAACATTTTTTTAAAAGGGTCTCCCAAGGAACATTACTGTGTAATTATTTTAAAATCTGACATCAGGTTTCAGAGAAGAAGAATTTTCAAGAATTTCTTCATTTCCATATAGTGCAAGTAGCCCCCATTCACCAGAGCCATGTTTCTTGAAAATCAAAACTTCACAAACAGTTTTTTAAAAGGGTCACCCAAGGAACATCTCTGTGAAATTATTTCAAAATCTGACCAGTTGTTCGAGAGAAGAAGAATTTTTAAGAATTTCGTCATTTCCCTAAAGCGCAAGTAGCCCCCATTCACCAGAGCCAAGTTTCTTGATGAATCATAATTTCACGAACAATTTTTTAGAAAGGTCACCCAAGAAACATCTCTGTGAAATTATTTCAAAATCTGACCATCCGTTCGAGAGAAGAAGAATTTTTAAGAATTTCTTCATTTCCCTATAGTGCAAGTAAGCCCCATTCACCAGAGCCATGTTTCTTGATAAATCAAAATTTCACTAACACTTTTTAAAAGGGTCACCCAAGGAACATCTCTGTAAAATTATTTCAAAATCTGACCAGCAGTTTCAGAGGAGAAGGATTTTTAAGAATTTCTTCATTTCTGTATAGTGCAAGTAGCCCCCATTCACCAGAGCCATGTTTCTTGACGGATCAAAATTTCGCAAACAAAATTTGAAAAGGGTCACCCAAGGAACATCTCTGTGAAATTATTCTAAAATCTGGCCAGCGGTTTCAGTGAAGAAGAGTTTTAAAGAATTTCTTAGGAAATTCCATTTGGTTGCCATTTGGTTGCCATGGCAACCAGAGTTTTTGACGGAATCAAATTCTGTGGACAACTTTGAAAGAGGACCTCCCATGGAACATTCCAGCCAAGTTTGGTCCAAACTGGACTAGCGGTTTAGGAAGAATTGATGTTTAAAGAATTGTTTACAACGCACGTCAGACCACAGACACCCGGTGATCCTAAAAGCTCCCCTTGAGCATGTTGTGCTCAGGTGAGCTAAAAAAACTGTCAAGTTCAAGGGGAGATATTTCCATAATCGAGAAGAGTTGACACTTGAAAATTACGTCTTGCAAATCTTCAATATATGATCAATATATGTGCAAAGTTTCAATAGAATTGAAGGAAAACTGCAGAAGGAGTTTGCAACACAAAATTACTAGTATTTTGTACACGGATGGACACACGGTCAGAGAGACTCACAGATGCATGGACGGATAAACACACGGACAGACAGGCTGATTCCAGTACACCCCCAAAAATATTCGTTTTGCGGGGGTATAACAAACAGGAACTGTCATACAGACTGACACACTGATAGACAGGTGGGACAAAAGGCAGGTCTACTCACACAGATAAACAGATGGATTGATTAATTGAATGGTGCTTTATGCAGCTTTCCATGTTATTTGAGTCATAGCAACAACTCACCCATTATTTCCTGGGTTTCACCAGTAAAACAAGAGCCGTCAGATACGGGTTATGCTCCCCGAACAAGTGCTTGTCATAAAATATATGAAATTGATAAATTTACTTCTTTTATCCTAAAAGGACCTGTTCATGCTCCCCAAAAATTGAACTGAAAAGGCAATTACTATCTTGGAGATGGCCAACACAAACTTGTAGAGGACAATAAGCCCAGTAAGCCCCCTTTAAGCCCTCTTTTCCCATAAGGCAATATTGCATCATTGAAATAAATACAAGTGGTGTGATTTGTGGCATTTTTTAATAATAATTCAAAGTTTGAAATTTCATAAAATTTTGAGCAGTCATGTAGTAAATATTACATAAAACGATTTTTTACATGAAGCCCCCTTTTTCCGTGACACAGCCTGAAATTGAGAACCTGGAAGAGAGGTACCTGGGCAACGTTCCAACAAGTTCAGATTTGAAATTTCACAAAACTTTGAGCACAGATGTACAAGATACAAGTGAAAAACAATTTTTTGCATGAAGTCCCCTTTTTCCGTGATGCAGCCTCAAATTGAAAACCAGGAAAGAGGTATTTGCTTATTAATAATTGATAGATTGAAAATAAGAAGGGCACATTTTGAAACTTGTAAAACAAGATATAACCATGAAGTTTCACGAAATTTTGACAAAAACTAATGAGATATTAGTAAAAATTGCAATTTTGCATTAAGGCCCCTTTTTCCTTGGCATTTTACAAGAAACCCCCTTTTTCCATGACAAAGGGTCAAATTGAAAAACACATAGATAAAGAAACAAGAGCACATGGTGAAACTTTGAAAAAACAATATAAACCATGAAGTTTAATGAAATTTTGACCAAGACTGAATGAAACATTAGTATAGATTGGAATTTTGCACCTAGATTAAAAACAGCAAGGGCATATGCTGAATCTTTCCATAAAGAATATAATCATGAAGTTTCATGAAATTTTGACAAAAACTGAATGAGATAATAGTAAAAAATGCAATTTTGCATTAAGCCCCTTTTTTTCATGACACGGGGTCAAATGGAAAAACCGGGAAAACTACGTCGGCACCTTACCCTAAGGAGTTCATATATGAAGTTTTATCCAATTTGGTCCAGGCGTTGTGGAGAAATGGCTTTGGATGGACGGACGGACGGACGGATGGACAGACGAAGCGGCGACTATATGCTTGCCCTTCGAGGAGCAAAAAAATCAAGTGGATCACAGGAGGCTTAATTAACCCTTTCCCAAATGACAAATTTTAGACTGTCCCAAACTCAAAGTGTTTGCAGATGATCATTTTGAATTTGATGAGAATGGCAGAAAGTTTTTCGATAGGCTAGAAAACACTGTGGGAAAAGGAATTTCTCCTTTTCCCACAGTGTTTTCTAAAGACTTGTACTGCAGACATGTAAAAACCAGGGCTTGTTTGGGAAAGAGATAAATCCAGGGCCTTGAGGTAACAAGCCCTAACCTTTACCACTGAGCTATACAGGACCCTGAAGATAGGAGCCATGCTATGCAAAAAGGGGCTCTATGTATCTCCATAATACACAGTACTAGCACACGTCATCACATAATTAACCCTTACTAAAATGACAAATTTTAGACTCTTCCAATCTGAAATGGTTTGCAGACGACAATTTCAAATTTGATGAAAATGGTAGGAAGCTTTCCTGATAGGCTAGAAAACACTGTGGGAAAAGGAGAAATTGCTCGTTACGAGCAATTTCTCCTTTTCCCACAGTGTTTTCAAAAGACATGTACTGCAGACACATGAAAACCAGGGCTTGTTTGGGAAAGGGTTAACCCATTACCACACAATCCCTACTTTTGACACCCCTGAGAAAGAAGCCTTTAGAAAACATTGTGGGAAAAGGAGAAAATGCTGGTTACCAGCATTTTCTCCTTTTCCCACAATGTTTTCTAACCTTCACAAAACAAATTTCAAATTCTCAGTCAATTTTATTTTGTCGTCTGCAAATGCTTTCAATTTGGGAAAGCCTAAAATATAGTCGTTTGGTAATGATTTAAGGTCCCATAGGAGCCAATTTTTTTTTAACCAACTTCATCATGAGGTAGATTGTCCTTTGACAAACAGAAAATTGACCAACAGCACAAAGTTTTGGCCCAGGACAGCCCGCACAAGCTGACCTAGGTTGATACTTTTCAAAGATGTATAATCCCCCCTATCCACAGACTATAGCTCATTGACAGACATACACATGGACAAGTTGGACAACTGGCAGATACAAGCAGACAGACAGATAGGCAGGCACTCAAAAAGTCATACCATTATTCCCACCAGATATGATACCCATCACCAAGGCACTCATGTTACCACTAAGAGAACTTTTCATAATAGTTGTTTCCCATACCTGCAATGAAATAGAAGAAAAAAAAAAACATTATATAATTTTATCACATAAACTGTCTTGTTTTCAGTATAATATACCCATTACAAATTTTCTTATCCTATACACATGTAATAATTATTACAATTGTGACATCATTTCTGGCATCATTTTGTATGTATTTCATAGACATGAGTAGGTTTTACGGATCTTTGTGCATGTGCTTCTATAGACTGTTTTGAATATTCTTATCAGTGATTTATGATATATTAGTATGTGATAGAAAAAAAATCTGACATTTTATAGCATATTATTAAACTCGTCAAGAAAAAGGTTCACTTAATAACATTTTTTTCTAGACTCGTTTAACCCATTAGCACACAATCCCTACTTTTGATGCCCCTGAGAAAGAGACCTTTAAAAAATATTGTGGGAAAAGGAGAAAATGCTGGTAACCAGCATTTTCTCCTTTTCCCACAATGTTTTCTACCCTTCACAAAACAAATTTCAAATTTTCAAGTCACTTTAATTTTGTCGTCTGCAAATGCTTTTGATTTGGACAAGCCTAAAATATTGTCATTTGGTAATGAGTCAATGAAATTTATCTCAATACCAACTCATATCAGATCCTATAAATGTGAATCAGATCCCACATTCGAAAATCCTAAACAATATTTCAGACTTGTCTAATTTGAAAGCTTTCATAGACATCTGATGAAATATGACACAACCTCTTTTTTCCAAAAATGCTGTTAAAAGTCTTTTTACTCATGGTTAGAAAAAATGAAAGCAGATTTCAAAGTGGGTAACCTTTACCAAATTCCATGTTCTAACAACAAAAAAGACGATTTTATAAAACATTGGGAGAAAAGGAGAAAATACTGATAAGACGATATTCTTTTTCCAAAATCAAATATTCTGTCCATTCAAATGCACATCCTATACTATAAGTCACATAAAGGTCATTGTCTACAAATGCTGTTAACCTTGGATTTTACAACCGTGAGATAGAAGCCTTTCGAAAACAAAAAGGGAAAAGAAAATGCGAAGTTTTATAGAGGGTTCATATCGTCTGATTCAACTCAATGTTTGCTTCTGAACACTTTATCCCTTTACCAAACAACAAAGTTTAACTCATTACCACACAACACAATTTTAGGTATGTCCAAATCGAAAGCATTTGCAGATGACAAAGTAAATGTGACTGAAAATTTGGAATTTGTTTTGTGAAGGGCAGAAAACATTGTGGGAAAAGGAGAAAATGCTGGTTACCAGCATTTTCTCCTTTTCCCACAATGTTTTCTAAAGGCTTCTTTCTCAGGGGCGTCAAAAGTAGGGATTGTGTGGTAATGGGTTAAACTGATCCAAAGTGAAAGCCCTTTCAGATTACAAATTAAATGTAGCTTAAATTTCAAGGTTCATATTGGGAGCAGGTAGAAAATATTGCTAAAAGACAATAAAATGCCTGTTATAAGCATTTTCTTTTTCTTTCTCTTTTTCCCATAATGTTTTCAAAGTCTAATTTTCGAGGGTCATTGAAACAGATCTCACTAAATCATCACTCACCTCAAAATAGTCTGGTAATTTCCGTTGTATTTCATCATACAAATCTTCAGCAGTGGTGCACTGCTGGCCCACATTATATGTTTTTAGCTTCTCTTCCCATGAATCAGCTACTTTTACCCTTTGCTTACTCTCCTATTATACAAGGAAAAGAATCATAACAGCCCAGATGCAGATATTTAGGGGTTTAGAATTCACAAACAAATGTATAGAGCACAGATATGTTAACAAGAGGACCACATGTTCCCTAACCCTTCACAAGAAAACAAATTTAAAGAATTCTCCAATTTTAAGATGAAAAATCAAAGGTAGCTTAACCCTTTACCAAATGACAAAATTTTGGACTAGTCCAAATTGAAAGCTTTTGCAGACAACAAAATAAATATTTGCAGACAACAAAATAAATGTGAATAAAAAATTGAAATTTTATTTGGAAAGGGTAGAAAACATATTGGGAAAAGGAGAAAATGCTGGTTCCCAGCATTTTCTCCTTTTTCCACAACATTTTCAAAGACTTTCTTTCTCAGGCTCATTACAAGTCAGGATTGTATTTTACAGAGTTAAATGAAACAATTTTCATTTGATAAAGACAAGGGTCAAAACATTCCAGGTATAGGAGAAAATGCAGCGTTTTTTCTCACTGGCAAAAAATACAATCCACTAAACACTAGGAAGATCATCATATTAGCTGACCTTTAACAAATGAGTAATTTAAATCCAAGATCAGTTTCTGCATGTTTTGTTCAGCCAAATCTTGATCTTCGCTTTTCAAACAGCCCTTTCTTTAGCTAATGGCCTAAACCTTTCCCTAAAGGCTGAGTTTTAGTGACCCCCTGGAACGAAAGCTTTTGAAAACAACAGGAAAAGGAAAAAATGCTGACAACTGGCAATTTTCTCTCTTTCAATTACCAATAATGTTTTCTACCCTTTCATAGGCAAAACATTGCCATTTGAAAAAAATCAAATTCGACATCTGCAAATGTTTTCAAGTTAGACAATCCTAAATATTTGTAATTCAGAGAGTTAAAATGGTTGACATGGTGTACTGTTTACTGTTTTCTACATAATATTATATTGAAAATGTATTGGACTTCTTTTTGTCAGTAATCCAATACATGTATATTTAACTCTTTATCAGACAAATAAAGATTATGTTGATCAAAATAAAGTGCATTCAAGGAATCAAGAGAACTATTTTATTTGTTTTCCAAATATTCTAAGATCTTGTATCATATCCATGTTTATTTACATTATTCTGACAAAAAAGATAAACCAAACATGGTTGTATGTAATAATCTGTGACTAGTTATGTAATAATTTTCAATTATATACTAGTTGTATTGAAGTTGTTAGCAAAACTATCCATGTTCTCTTAGAATTTCTTTCACCACTACCTATCATAATATTCTTCTCAAGCAATTGGCTATTTTCACACATAGCCATTGTTGAAATTATGATTAGGGGTGTGAGAGAAATGCATTCTCCTGCAATGACTATCATGAATCCTTGGCATGAAACTGGCTGATCTGGGGATTGGAACAAGCAACTCCTATTCTACAATCCTGTACACTATCAATTGTGCTAGTAGGATATGGCAAATTTGTGATAAAGTAGATAGCATTTTGACAAAAATACTGGCCACACCTTTCCCAGAAGCTTTTGGTGAACAGTAAAACTGTCACCTCTCAGGGTTATCGAAACTTAAATTGTTAGATAAACAGATGAAAAAAAATAGTGTAGAATGTAAAAAATTGAAGTAGTACATACATAGAAAAATAGAAACAGTCGCACAAGTCTGGACATTAGACTCCCGTTTTGACGCCCATATGACTTAATCCTTTCCAGAGTATGGTCGTAGAGAATTTCTCCCAACATGTTGGTCTCCAGTGCTTCCTTCTTGAACACAACTGAGTTGCTTGCAGTCTGAGCAATAAGCTACACATATAATAAAAGCAGTTGTTGTATAATTCAGTTCCCCAAATCATTTCAATAAGAAGTCTTTTGAAAACATTGAGAGACAAGAGCCGTCAGAGACGGGTTATGCTCAACGAACAAGTGCTTGTCATAAAATATATGAAATTGATATAAATTTACTTCTTATATCCTAAAGGGACCTGTTCATGCTCCCCAAAAATTGAAGTTAAAAGGCAATTACTATCTTAGAGATAGCCAACACAAACTTGTAGAGGACAATAAGCCCACTAAGCCCCCTTTAAGTCCTCTTTTTCCATAAGACAATATTGCATCATTGAAATAAATACAACCGGTGTGTGATTTGTGGAATCTTTTAATAATAATTCATAATATCATAAAATTTTGAGCAGTCATATAGTAAATATTACATCAAACGATTGAAGCCCCAATTTTCTGTGACGCAGCCTGAAATTGAGAAACTTGAGAAAAACTGAACGATATATTAGTAAAAATGGCAATTTTGGATTAACGCCCCTTTCTCCGTAGCATTTTACAAGAAATCCCCTTTTTCCATGACAGAGGGTCAAATTGAAAAACACATAGATAAAGAAACAAGAGCACATGGTGAAACTTTGAAAAAAACAATATGACCATAAAGTTTAATGAAACTTTGACCAAAACTGAATGAGACATTAGTAAAAATTGGAATTTTGCAAGAACCCCCCTTCTTCCGTGACAGAACATCAACTTAAAAAAATGCCTAGATTAAAAATAGCAAGGGCACATGCTGAATCTTTCTATAAACAATATAACCATGAAGTTTCATGAAATTTTGACAAAAACTGAATGAGATATTAGTAAAAAATACAATTTTGCATTAAGCCCCTTTTTTCCATGACACGGGGTCAAATGGAAAAACCGGGAAAAATACGTCGGCGCCTTACCCTAAGGAGTTCATATATGAAGTTTTATCCAATTTGGTCCAGGGGTTGTGGAGAAATGGCTTAGGAAAAACCAGAGATTGTTTGGAATCATTTGATTAAGATAATCAGAGGTTGTCTTACTTTCTTAACGACGTTTGGTGTAAATGTTTACACACATCCATACTGCGCATGTGTATTTCTCACAGATTGTAAAACTATCAGCGATATTGTGTATTTTTCGCACAAATGGCAATAGTAACAGAGGACCGACGGCGCACTTTTACAAGTAGAACATTCTACGGATGGTACTAGTACGGTTGCACTAGCCATGGTATTCTATGGTCGAAATAGAAAGGGAAAGTTTTCATCAAAACGAATGCTGATTTGTCGTGGAAAAGGGAATTATTTACGCAATGTCGGTCATCCAACACTGAAAACGATAGTTTCTGACGTTTTCCAGAAACTGGCAGGCCAGTTGTCATGCTATCCTTTCAGGAGAATGTGATGGCATCAAAACTGGCCTGCCAGTGTGAGGATGATGTGATTGGTAAAGAACTAGCTGGAAAAAAAGTCCAGTTACACAGCTAACAATGAAACAGGCAGAAAATTGAAGCTGTTGAAGTATACCTATTTCTTGGAGTACAGCTATTTCCTCTGAAAAATACTGTGGGAAAAGGAAAAATTTCTTCTACTGAATAATTTTTCCTTTTTCAATCATGTCAGCCGAGCTTTTATCCCAGTTTTTTCCAGAGACATTTCTTTTTTTTTGTATTTCTATGAGCCATATAGCCATAATCATGTATGCAAATTTATGAAAAAAAAAAAAGAACTACATATAGACAATGAAGGGTTTGAGGTATATAGGCTATGTTCATTTTTTGAAGGAGTATAGGATCCTGAATTAATGTGGGAAAAGGAGAAATCGCTTTTACTGAGCATGAGCAATTTCTTCCTTCCCACTTTGTCTGCTGAGGTTCTATTATACATGTGTAGCTATCCTTCGAAAAAATTCACTTCCAATGTGACCTTCACCCCTGTTTCCTGGGGAAAGAAGCACGGGTAGGTGCCATTTTTATTTTTTCTTATTGTCAAGATTTATAAGTACTATGATTGTGGAAATTTTAAAAAAAATCTGCCCGTTAGAAAGTATGTTTTTATTGAAAATTAACCCAAATTATCTCCCTTTTTAACTCAATGGTCTATATATAAAATGCATATTAGTACATTTTCCATGCTCAGAACCAGGCTATATGTTTTTTGTGCAAAACTGAATTATTTTTCTTTTAAGTGATGTATATTTGTATATTTTTCTGGCAATTTTCCTGTTTAATTCACTATTAAAGGAAGGTATGTTAAATCCAGTATATGCTGCATTTTGGAACTGTCTATACCTTTTTTCAAAATCGAATTTCTCAGAAACGAGCACGAGGGATCCCCCTTTTTTTTTCATTGTAATTTACAAGAGACATGATAAGCTTTGTATGTGCAAAGTTTATAAAAAATCTGTCTGTTGGAAGAATTTGTCATAAACGTCTTCAACTCATTACCAAACAACAAAATTTTAGATATGTCCTTATCAAAAACATTTGCAGATGACAAAACAAAAGTGACTGAAATTTGAAACTTGTTTTGTTAAGGGTAGAAAACATTGTGGGAAAAGGACAAAATGCTGGTTACCAGCAATTTCTTCTTTTCCCACAATGTTTTCTAAAGGCTTCTTCCTCAGGGTCGTCAAAGTAGGGATTGTGTGGTAATGAGTTAATCAAGAATAGACTTAAAATCAAATTAAGAACAGTTGGTAAGTATAGATCCAGGACAACTTACTGTCATATTCAAAAATAGTTTTCCACAAAAGATGCACAGGCTCTTAGAGGCATACTTCATAATCCGTCCCCCACCCAGAGCAATTGAGACTGCCTGAAAACATAAGACAGTTCAATTTTAATCATATGTGAAATCAGAGAAGTAAAGTTTCATGTACTCTTGAGAAAAAACAAGTGTAAAATGGCATTTAGAGTCTGTAACAAGATTTTTTTTTAAACAAACTCATCTTCACCACACCAACCCGATTTTTAACGACACTGAGAAAGAAGCCTTTTGAAAACATTGTGAAAAAAGGAGAAAATGCTGGTACCCAGCATTTTCTCCTTTTCCCACAATGTTTTCTTCCATTCCCAAACCAGAATTCAATCTTTAATTCACATTTATTTTGTCGTCTGCAAATGCTTTCAATTTGGACCAGTCTATAATTTTGTTTTTTGGTAAAAACTTAAAAAGGATCTGCAAGAAGATAATACTATATACAAAGTATTTTCACAGTCTCTACCAAACCGCAAAATTTCAGATTGACCAAAAATTGAAAGTCTCTGCAGACGACAAATGATACATAGTTTAAATGATGATATCTGTATTTACTAGGCTAGAAAATATTGTTAGAAAGGAGAAAACCCTGGGGCTTTTTTTGCATTTTCTTCTTTTCTTACAATGTTTTCAATGGTCTCTTTCAAAGTTAAAACAAGCAATTTTGTTGAAATGATATCCTCCGCCGAAAAAGACCTTTTTTAATACAAACGTATAAGAGGTATTGTGTTTTGCATGTACATGTGGCGTTTTTGTTATTGGTCCATGATGAAAGAAATTCATCAAAGGGTAATCAGTCGAAAAAAGCCTGTGAATCTAAATAAAAATGTGCGGACAAAAATCCAAAGTAAAAATTTACAAAGGGCAATAACTCCAAAAATACTGAAGATAGAGTTATGGTTTTTGTGCACCGCACTTTTCCTCAATTAGTTCTATATGTGTGTGAAATTTTAAGTTCTTAGCTTTTATACTTTTGGAGATATAATTATGCCAGACAGAAATCCAAAATAAAAATTAACAAAGGGCAATAACTCAAAAATTACTGCAGACAGAGTTTTGGTTTTTGTGAAATGCACTTCTCCTTAATGAATTCTATAAGTGTATAAAGTTTGAAGTTCCTAGCCTTTGTACTTTTGGAGATATGCTCCGGACAAAATTCCAAAGTGAAAATTTACAAAGAGCAATAACTCAACAATTACTGAAGATAGAGTTATGATTCTTTAGCAATGCACTTTTCCTTAATTAGTTCTATATGCATGTGATGTTTCAAGTTCCTAGTTTTTATACTTTTGGAGATATGCTCCAGACAAAAATCCAAAGTTAAAATTTACAAAGGGCAATAACTCCAAAATTACTGAAGACAGAGTTATGGTTGTTGTTTACTGCCCTTCTTCTCAGTGAGTTTTGTATGTGTGTGAAGTTTCAAGTTCCTAGTTTTTATATTTTTGGAGATATAATCTGGACAAAAAATCAAAATAAAAACGTGCAAAGAGCAATAACTCCAAAAATACTGAGGACAGAGTAATGGATCTTTCGCACTGCATGCCTCCTAAATGAGTTCTATATGTGTGTGAAGTTTCAAGTTCCTACCTTTCATACTTTTGGAGATATGCTCTGGACAAAAATTCCAGAAGAAAATGTACAAAGGTCAATAACTCCAAAAATACTGAAGATAGAGTAATGGTTCTTGTACATTGCATGCCTCCTGAATGAGATCTATGCACTTGTGAAGTTTGAAGTTGTTATCTCATATACTTTTGGAGATATGCTCCAGACAAAAATCCAAAGTTAAAATTTACAAAAAGCAATAACTCCAAAATTACTGAAGACAGAGTAACGGATCTTTCGCACTGCATGCCTCCTTAATGAGTTCTAAATATGTGTGAATTTTGAAGTTCCTAGCATTTATACTTTTGGAGATATGCTCCGGACAAAAATTCAAAGTAAAAATGTACAAAGGGCAATAACTCCACAAGTACTGAAGACAGAGTAATGAATCTTTCGCACTGCATGCCTCCTCAATGAGTTCTATATGTGTGTGAAGTTTCAAGTTCCTACCTGTCATACTTTTGGAGATATGCTCTGGACAAAAATTCCAGAAGAAAATGTACAAAGGGCAATAACTCCAAAAATACTGAAGATAGAGTAATGGTTCTTGTATACTGCACACCTCCTTAATGAGATCTATCCACTTGTGAAGTTTGAAGTTGATATCTCAAATACTTTTGGAGATATGCTCCATACAAAAATCCGAAGTTAAAATTTACAAAGGGCAATTACTCCAAAATTACTGAAGACTGAGTTATGGATCTTTCGTACTGCACGCCTCCTCAATGAGTTCTATATGTGTGTGAAGTTTCAAGTTCCTACCTTTCATACTTTTGGAGATATGCTCCAGACAAAAATTCAAAGTCAAAATGTACAAAGGGCAATAACTCCAAAAAAACTGAAGATAGAGTAATGGTTCTTGTACATTGCACGCCTACTCAATGAGTTCTATATGTGAGTGAAGTTTCAAGTTCCTAGCTTTCATACTTTTGGAGATATGCTCCGGACAAAAATTCAAAGTTAAAATTTACAAAGGGCAATAACTCCGAAATTACTGAAGACTGAGTTATGGATCTTACGCACTGCACGCCTCCTCAATGAGTTCTATATGTGTGTGAAGTTTCGAGTTCCTACCTTTCATACTTTTGGAGATATGCTCCGGACAAGAATTCAAAGTAAAAATTTGCAAAGGGCAATAACTCCAAAAATACTGATGATAGAGTAATGGTTCTTGTACACTGCACACCTCCTTAATGAGATCTATCCACTTGTGAAGTTTGAAGTTGATATCTCAAATACTTTTGGAGATATGCTCCGGACAAAAAGCAGAAGGACGGAATGATGGAATGACAGAGTGACGGAATGACGGAGTGACGGACGGAGACTATTACCATATCCCCCGCCACCTTTCGGCGGGGGATAACAATGCATAACTTTGTGGTAAAGGAGTTAAAAAGTTTATACTTTGTGAGCATAAAAAGCAATACATTTTGCGATAAAAAGCATGAAAATGATCATATACATGTACTTACACATGTTCCATAATCTATAGCCTTTCTGAATAAGGAATAGGTCAGTGGAGTTACACACCCTGGCATCATTTCACTGAAATTTGGAGATTGTTTTATTTTCAGCTGCCCTTAAATTCCTTACCAATTTTAACAATCCTGAGGAAAAAAGCTTCTGATAATGATGTGGAAATGAACAAAATGCTGGTAAACATTTTCTCCTTTTTCCACAATGTTTTCTACCATTCCAGACAAAAATGTATCAGTGACACCACACTGAACCTGTTGGCTGCAAATGCTTTCAATTTGGAATGGTCTAAAGTTTTGTTGCTTGCTGAAGGGTTAACCTTTTACCATACAATTCCAATTTTTAACGATCATGAGAAAGAAGCCTTCAAAAAACATTGTAGGTAAAGGAGAAAATGCTGGTAACCAGCATTTTCTCCTTTTCCCACAATATTTTCTACCCTATTAAAGTTAGAAATGATCGTATTAACAAAATTTGATTTGTTGTCTGCAGATGCTTTGAATTCGGCCCAGTTCAAAAATTTGTCATTTGGTCAAGAGTTAATACATAACCTCCTTACTCAATAGCAAACTTTCTAGATCCAATTTTTAAGATTTTTGCCAACTGTTGCAAACTTGCTAAAAAGACAGGGTTTGTCTTTGATACCAGGATTTATCTTTGAAACCAATTTAAACATTTTCTCCTTTTGATGTCCTCAAAAGTCTATTTCCTACAAACTTAGGATTATTTGATACATGGAAAATTAAATTGATAACTTTTCTTGACTAAAGAATTGTAATTCTTTAACCCTTTACCACATATATCTTGACTTTTACACAGCCTGAAAAAAGAGCCATATATATGTATGGTACAAGGTTAACCTCTTCTAGACAGGCACATTTCACACTTAATCAAATCAATTGTCACTGAAGATGACATAGACGAATATGATTGAATTTGTCTCTAAAATGTAAGTAGCATTTTTGCCTTTTCCTCATGATCTGAAAAGCACTTTTCCTCATAGAAGTATAAAAAAAGAGGGGACTATCTGGTAAGGGGTTACAGTTTGTTTGACAGTATTGTATTCAATCATCAGTGATGACAGGAGAATGAACTCTATTGTACTAACTATAAACAATCTTTCAGGAAGAAATCTGTCAAACTTGGGATTCAAACCAGTTACCCTCTTGTTTCAAGTTCTGTACCCTACCAACTGCAATTCCAAGCTCTTCAGTGAAAAACTGAGGTTACAGATTGTTATACATAACCTCTACTCCCTTCTACTGACTACTATCAGACAATATTATTGTACCACTTACCCTATATTTCCTAATGTTAAACGCTCAGTACCAGTCACCAATGGACTGTCAAACTCATGGATGAGATCTTCCTCTGTTTCCTGATCTATAGTTGTGATTGGTCGAGCCTTTTAAAAACAGAGAACAACATCTACTGCTACTGCATAGGTCTAAATGAGAGTGGGTTAAACATCAAATGTTATCACAGAAATTTTAAAATAAACAGGGTTTGTCTTCACCAAACATTCTTAGGAACATTACTAGTCTAATTATGGATTTTGAAACTAAAACAACTTCTGATTGGCTGAACCATTTGGTTTAGCCAATGGTTTAGCCACTTTCTTTTCAAATTTAGAAAACATTTGAGAATAAGACTAACAGTGTTCTTTAGAACACTTTTTGAACAAGAAACCAGGCCTTAGAAAATGACAAATAGCAATACAACAACAATAAAGCAAATATTACTAAGACAGATTTGCAAATTACAGTTTAGATTCCATGTAAAACAAATCATCATCTATAAGTTTAGGTTCCATATAAAACAAATCATCTTCTATAAATAGAAATGGTTTTACTGATTGACTGAATCGTGATTTACAATGTTTTTGACATGATTTCATCACATTGCCAGATGGCCAATACATGTATAAGAATAGTTCATATACTGTGAAATACAGTTCCAAATATGGTGCGATGACATCATACGTATTCATGTGCAAGTTCCTTGGTCAAAATTTTACATTGTAATATTCATCTGCCATTCATAATAACAAAGTTACTGGCTTCTACACCATTAATTGTTTTATTCTGCTGACAGTTTTCCAATAAAATGTCAGTTATCTGCAATACTTTGTTGTTGAGTGTAAGTATATAATGAAAGCACATTATGCTATAGAAACTTTCCTGGTGCTTGTATTTACTTCTCACTGAGCAAGCAAGACAATTTTGACATCTTGCTCGACCTTTGATCTCGTGTATCCCTTTACTCCATAGATACTCATTTCTACACATTGCTTGTAGGAGCCTTTAGAAAATATTGTGGCAAAAGGTGAAATTGCTCGTGACGAGCAATTTCACCTTTTGTCACAATATTTTCTATGCTATCAAAAGGTGTCATTTACACATAAGAAACGGCTTTGTCCTTGCTGTTATTTAGGGTCAATTAGAGATGCCAGAGGAATACCTTGTGGGGTAAAAGGGTATTACCAAATTTTCTCAAACTGCTGGAAGTAAATACAAGCACCAGAAAAGTTTCTATAGCACAATATTCCATATATATTCATCTCTTATATGTACATCTAATGATAGCCCTTGATAGACATCAACAATTTAATTCAAATGTGACAAAACATTGTAGGAAATGGAGAAAATGCTAGATACCAGCATTTTTTTCTTTTGTTCAAGTTGTTATCAAAAGATGTTTTCTTCAAAGTTTCAAAAGTAGAATATCATTTAGTAAAGAGTTTGACTGACCTGTAGTAAATAAAGTTCTTCTCCTTTCATTGCCCATTCTACATCTCTGCTGGTCCCATAGTATTCTTCTATCTGTACAAGTAGCATCCATTGTAATAGGGGCATTAAACACAACACAAAAAGGCCATAAATGTGTCAAAAGGATTTTTAGTGCTTTCTACCCTTTTGAAATGCATTCTCCAATTGACGGTTAATAACTAGCCCAATATTTAATTCTTTACCAAATGACTAGCCGAAATTGAAAGCATTTGCAGAAGATAAAATGAACATCACTCAAAAATTGAACCTTGACTTTAGAAGAGTAGAAATCTTGGCTGAAAAGGAGAAAATGCTGGTTACCAGCATTTTCTCCATTTCCCACAATGTTTTCAGAAGGCTTCTTCCTCACGGTCCTTAAAACCAGGGATTATTTGGTAAAGAGTTGAGTAAGCAGAGATTTCAGAAAATGTCCAAGTTTTGGTGCTACAAGGACAACAGGGCTATGACAATTTCTTAATGTTTTCTGTGAATGCAGCTAAGCTATAACAAAATAAAAAAAAATTCTTAAATCTAAGAAAGTAAACTATGTGAGGTTATAAACCTTTACCAAACTCTATCCTTTTCTTTTTTAATGATCCAGACAGCTTTTACAAAAATTGTGGGAAATGAAGAAAATGCTGGTAGCCTCTGATAACCCTTTATTCCATAGATACTCATTTGTACGCATTGCTTGTAGGAGCCTTTGGAAAAAATTGTGGCAAAAGGTGAAATTGCTTGTGACAAGCAATTTCACATTTTGTCACTATCTTTTCTACACTATCAAAAGGTGTCATATACACATAAGAAACAGCTTCATCCTTGCTGTTATTTAGGGTCAATTAGAGATACCATAGAAATGCCTTATGAGGTTAAGGGTTAACTCCTTTTCCAACAATATTTTCTACACTTTCCAAGACAAATCTCATACTCTTTTATGTCCTCTGCATATGCTTTTCTTTCGACAAGGCTTAAAAATTTGTTGTTCTGTAATGAGTTAATAATGTTGGCCCTGTTATATAGACTAGGCATGAAGATTTCAAATAACATCACAAAACTTACTTTGATGGCCGTCTGACACAAACTTAAAACTTGTGAATCCACCAAACACAATCTGCATGCATCTGCAGACTTGGTTTCTGTCTCCTCAGTGCCTCCAGTTTCTATGGACAAAAATGATATAGAGGATATTTGTCTTTTACGGTGAAAGATCGAAATTTAATTCATTGAGTGGACACCATGGGTAATATTTTCACAAATGGCACAGCCACGAGTGAAAATATTACCGATGGTTTTCATGAGATGAAATAAATTTCAATCTTTCACCGAAAAAAACAAATATTCTACTTATTTCATGCTTTTAAGCCTTTCTGGGAGTAGCTTTATCAAAATCCAGTACAGTTCTTTTCCCGGTTATTCCCCGTGGCATACCCCTCCCGCATAGCAATGCATTGCAATATTACGTCAAGCGCGAGAAATGTAAGGTGTATGACGTCATATTTCCCATCTAGATGTTAGGCACGCGCAACTTATCTAGGCAACAAGAATGTGAAAATCGATATTTTCACGGGTTGTACCAGCGTAAGATCGAAAAATATTTTCACTGCTATTTCTCGATATCCTACTGGAATGCATGAAATAAGATAATTTTCTTTTTATACAATTGTAAAAAATACACTCATGCATTCCTAAATGGAAAGCACTTGCAGACAATAAATTACATCATACTATGAATAAGAAATATGTCTTGAAATGTGGAAAAGAACGTGGGAACAGAAGAAAATGCTGGTTATCAATAATTCTTCCTCTTCTCCTAGTGTTGTCAACAACAGATTTTTCTTCAAATCTTATGATGGAAAGTTTGGGAAAGGGTTTATTGCTTAAAATTTTACTTTGGCTGGAGAGTTTTTTGTACCATTTACATCAATCATTTAATCTTTTAACACAATTGAGTTAAAAAAAAAGTTTTTACCAAATTATTTTATGGGACTCTATGCTTCTCATAATGACCTTCTTATGTTCAGTTCTTGAGTTCTTGCATGATCATATAATTACTTGGAATGATGGACATTTAAGGTCACTGGCATGATTTTTGGGCTCGAATGAAGATATAATGTCTTGAGAAGTGTTCCCTGTCAACAGTTCAGGGTTAATTATAAAGAGCCAAAACAGCTTCACTTACCTGAAACATTAATTTCAAAATTTTTTGCTCCGAGGTGACGGTCAACTATAGTTAGATGGTCGTCATACAGACGTTGCACAGTATATGTGTCTGGTGTGGCCTTTCCAGAAACAACAACCTAAATGGACGTTAATTTACAATCACCCATCCCCTCAAGAAAAATTGGTATAATCAACTCTCAGCCAGTCTAATTAACTCTTTACCAAATGACAACATTGCAGACTGGTCCAAATTGCAACCATTTGAAGACGTCAAAATAAAATAGACTGAGAACTTGAAATTTGTATTGAAGGGGAGAGAAAACATTGTGAGAAAAGGAGAAAATGCTGGTTACCAGTATTTTCTCCTTTTCCCAAAATGTTTTGAAAACATTGTGAGAAAAGGAGAAAATGCTGGTTACCAGCATTTTCTCCTTTTCCCGAAATGTTTTCAAAAGGCTTCTTTCTCAGGGTCATCAAAAGTCGGGATTGTGTGGTAAAGGGTTAAGTAAAAACTATGATCTCATAATCAATATGACATGGGCATTGTGAAAAAACACTTCTGTTTGTAAAAATAATTTTCAAAATATGCATTAAAGTCATGTTTAAGAGTCTAAAGATTTAAAGAACAAACTACTGAGAAAAATATAAAAATTATTGTGCAAAGTATTTTGAACTTCAGACAAAAAAATTAAATACTTAAACGAAGTGGGTAAGGATAAACTCTTTATTTTCCTCAAATGTTTTAAAACCTAATAAGCCAAAATACAGTGGAATGCACTTATACAAGTGTGAAAGCAAGTGTAAATATTAGGAATCACAAATTATAGTACATGAAGGTACTACAGCTACATACCTCTCCAAGACCAAAAGATGCATCTATGACAATTTTGTTTGGACTAGCAGTTATCGGATCATTGGTAAACAGCACCCCTGAAACATCTGATTGGACCATTTCCTGTATGACCACACCCACAGCTGTTCTGATTGGCTGACCATGTTGTCTGTGAAAAAAAGTATAAACAGGAGACTTCTTTATAGAGTCAAACTCCTGTAGCTCAGTCGGCAGCATGCAGGACTTGAGAACAAGGGGTCCTGGGTTCGATCCCTGGCTACGACCCTTGGTTTGGCCAATTTCTTTCCAAGGATTGATGATAGTCACTGCAACAGGATTCATTGTTCTCCCACTGCTGACCATTGTTTCAATGATGATCATGTGGTAAAGCAGCCAGTGGCTTGGAAAGAAAATTGTGCCAAGCACTGGTAAAAGAAACTCCAGGCAAGCATGGATAAGTGCACTGGCTGCTGCAGTATAACTGAAATAATGGCATTAAACACCAAACAATCAATCAACTTCTTTATAGCATACAATTTGGGTGAAGCTGTCGGCCAAATTTTTCACATGTATGCCTAGATTGAACAAGCAATTTTGTTGAAATTATATCCCCCGCTGAAAGAGACCTTTTATGATACAAATATTAAAAGTACTGTTAATGTGGCCTTTTTGTTATTGGTCTATGATGAAATTACACATTAAGCAGCTCCCTTGTTCCATGCCACAGCATTTTTGATTACATAAAAAAATATATAAGAGGTCCATAGCAGGATTATACATTAAGTGCCCTTTTTGCAGACCTTGACATTTCATGAAATGAAAACGAATAAATAAAATATACATAAAACCCCCATTTTTCCATGACAAGTCATTATACATATATGAAAAAAAAAATGTATCAATGGACTATCCAATGGAAGATATGCATGAAGTCTCATAAATTTTTGTCGAGGACTGTAGAAGATATCCCTCTCACAATATACGCCGCCAAACTGCTGCCATTTCAAGCAGCTAGCTAGAGACTAAAGCATTGAAATTTCTAGCACCTGCCTGGGTAGCTGAATGAATATATGGTGTTACTTGTAATCTAAGAGGTTTACGAACAGACAGATGGATGCAGAGACCAATGCACAATGTACTCATTGGTCACTGGCTTTGATCAACCAATATAAATATGAAGTTTCATGAAACTATGTCCAAAAGTTGGAAATACATTGATAAAAAATTAAATTTGGCATGAAGCCCCCTTTTTCCATGATACAGTCGTAAATTGCAAAACCCTGACAACATGCGCTAGGTTGCATAGTCTGTGAAAATCTCATCCAAATCTGTTCATTAATTAAAGAGATACTGGTGAAATATTAAATTTAACATGAAGTCCTCTTATTCCATGATGCGGCTACAAATAGCAAAACCTTGAGACTATGCGATAGGTCACATGACGAGATACATTCTGTGAAAATTGTATTCAATTCAGCACTTTACCAAACAACAGAATTTTTGACAGGTCTAAATTGAAAGCATGCAGATGACAAAATTAACCAGACTCAAAAATTTGAAGTTGACTGTGGAAGAATAGAAAACATCATGGGAAAAGGAGAAAATGGTGGTTTCATGCATTTCCTCCTTTTCTCACAATATGTTCAGAAGCTTTTTTGTTTGGGGGGGGGGGGGGGGGAGGGGGGTGAAAACCAGGGATTGTTTGGGGAAAGAGTTGATGAAAGTCGGTTTCATACCTTCTATATTCCACAGCCTGGTAAGTATAAGCTGAAGCCCAACATTTTCTCACAGCCTCGAGAACCTTGTCCACCCCACATATACCAAGGTAAGTTTCCATCTGGCCAGCAGAACTAGCCTCTCCTCCATCCTCACCTACAAGTTATAAGTTATATTGAACTAACCTTTTGCAAAACTGTTCTGAATTTTAGCAAAAATGTGAGAGAAGGATTTTGAAAACAAGCATTTTCTCTTTTCCCAAAATGTTTTCTTTTCTTTCAAAGTCAAACACCTCTTACTCAAGCTACAAATGCATTCTATTTTACGAAAAGTGCCTATAAAATGATTGGTACAAATGGTGAGACAAGAGCTTCACAGAGCTGTGCATATATGCCCGAAAGATCAGCGGAGTGAGTTCAAATCTAGAATGCCTGCAAATATCCGAATTTTAACAGTCACATGCACAACTACACATCAAAGAGATTCACTGTGGTAATTTTCAACTTATTTCAATGAAAACTGTTGGAGAAGATGCACACACAAGAAATTGCTAACGGATGGAATGACAGACAACCGGGGCAATTACATTACCCATTACCACACAATTCCTACTTTTGATGCCCCTAAGAAAGAAGCCTTTAGAAAACATAGTGGAAAAAGGAGAAAATGCTGATAACCAGCATTTTCTCCTTTTCCCACAATGTTTTCTACCCTTCACGAAACAAATATCAAATTTTCAGTCAGTTTCATATTGTCATCTGCAAATGCTTTTGATTTGGACAAGCCTAAAATATTGTCGTTTGGTAATGAGATAATATGACCCTTTGGGCATGTAAAAAGGATAAAATGATAACACTAGCATTTTTTTCTTATACTGCAATGTTTCAAAAAGTCCATTCCTCACCGAATGGTTTTGTAAAGGGTAAGAGCCACTAACAACTGTATCTTAACTTATTGTGCTTTTTCATGAAGAGTTTTGAATAGGAACAAAGTTATATTGTTTTGATGTGACACCTTCAATTACCAAATGAGCTGTGGCTTCAATTTTTACACGATTTCAAAGTTTGAGATTGACTGAAATACAATTGAAGCAAACCATGTCTCTAGATCTGAAACTATTGTGCTTAAAAGCTCATCCGAGCAATTACAACTGCATTTACACTACTTTCCAAGGACGAAATCATTTACCATTTACAGCAGTTACTGATGAATCATTTCATGCTTTTTGATTTGTTTGTTTGTTTGTTTGAATGGTGTTTTACACCGCTTTCAACGTTATTTCAGTCATATCACAGCGACAGTTCACATATTTGTGTTTCCTGGGTTTCACCAGTACTAGGCTAGGCTCTGAAGTGTCTTGCCCAAGGACACTCCTGTGAAAAAAACCCCAGTGGAGCTAGTGAGGCTCAAACCCGGGACATCCAGATCACGAGTCCTGCACTTTACCACTGAGCCACACAGGAACCCTCATGCTTTTGATACTTTATCAAAAAATACATGTGAGGATTATGGTTTGATTTTTCATGGTTCAACCAGTGTTTTAAGGTGAAAACAGTAGTTCCTGTGCACTAGTTACAAAAATAAACAGCGCATGCCATTCAACCAGCGGGAAATACTGGACATGGCTTGACAGTGTTATCATATTATTTTGGTGGGTTAACAAGACCTGATTTTATTTCATGCTTTCTGATAGGATATCGAGAAATAGCAGTGAAAATATTTTCCGATCTTACAGTGTTCGATCTTACCACCAGTGAAAATACCGATTTTAACTTTCTTGTTGTCTAGGTAAATTGCATGTGCCTAACAACCAGATGGGAAATATGACGTCATATACCTAACATCTCTCGTGCTTGATGTAGTATGGTAGTATTGTAATGCGTTGCTATGCGGGAGGGGTACGCCTCAGGGAATGATGGAAAATAACAGTACTGGATTTTGATAAAACTCCTCCCAGAAAGGGTTAAAAGCATGAAATAAATATAATATTTGTTTTTTTCGGTGAAAGATCCAAATTTATCTCATCTCGTCAACACCATCGGTAATATTTTCACTCGTGGCTGTGCCACTCGTGAAAATATTACTGATGATGTTCACTCCATGAAATAAATTTCGATCATTCACCAAAAAAACAAATATCCTCTATATATGTTATCATCTGATAAAGACAGAGAGATCAAAGTACCTGCTGCGGATGATCTGATTGCAAATGAAATTGTGTCATAGCTTTGTGGGTAGAGTAATTTGAGTTGGTTTGTAATACTCGTTTCTATAACTTTAATCACTTTGCAGCCAGCCATTGTTTCAACAGTATCTGAACACAGCCTCTGTAGTTCTTCTACAGGTGATTTTGCCCTAGATTGAAATACAATCAAATATCAATGATTCAGACTACTTGAACTTGCTACCAGCTGCTACTACATTTATTTTTGTTTGATAACAATCAGATTGAGGGAGGAGTTTGAAGCTCAAAAATTAATGTCGACACACAGACAGTCGAAATATATTGCTAGTCCGCCAAAAAATGTGCAAACCTACCGCTTAAAAATCTGAATTAATCTATGAATGCGATTGTTTTTTGTGTACAATGTATTTCCGTATGCGGTGTAGAACTATCCTTTGAGAGTATCACTGACCATGTGACATTCATAGAGATGCTTATTGCGATATTGTAAATACATGTATCCGATATTTAAAGCTAGTAGACGATTCTAACGTTGCTTTTACGGCTGTCTGCACTGCCTCGCTGAGAGTATGGGGCGGAAAATATCTAGTTTTTTCGGCAAAAGGCCGGATTCCGTGACATTGCCGGAATACACAGACCCCCAAAACGATTAAACTGTCGAATGTGTAGAATCTGAGCTATAATATTAGCCATATTTGACGGGTAATCACGGTTTTTCGTGTTGCACTCTTTGTATTCAAATGGTAAATTTCATGATTTCGTAAACTTTTGGGAAGCACAAACCTTACGCTCTCAAATTGACGTAATGTTTGTGAAGCACGAAACAGGCACCTTACAGGTAGGCGGAGCTTATTATTTATTTTCGTGCTTTACGAAAGTTGACCAGTCGAATACAGCTATTATATAAGCAAACAGAGGAGACCCACTCAACAATATTTAGACTCTCCCAAATTGATAGTCTGCAGCCGACAATTTCAAAATTGGTACAAAGGAAACTTAATTCTCTAATGTAGAAAACATTGTAGGAAAAGGGGAAATTGCTCATCAATGTTTTCGTAAGTTTCCCATTTCAGAGTAGTTAAAACACGGGACTGAGTGGCCATGGGTTAAAAAATTGCTAGTACAAAATTGATTTTTGCTAGTAGAAAAAATGGTCACTAGCAAATTTTTGCTAGTTGAAAAAAAAGTTAAATTTGACCCCTGACTTTATGCAAATGTCCAACTGCTTTTTCTCGCATGTTGAGCGCCAAATGAACACATATGGCAGAATACTCCAGATATCAGTTGTTTTGTAGAGGTATGAAACTGTAACGAATGTTAGTTTCTAAAAATAGATTTTAAGCAGTTAAGTTAAACGGTATCTCACCTCACTGCCTCACACATCTTTGAAATGGCCCAATTGATATCATCAGTTTCAAGTACTTGTCTGTCAAAGGCATACAGTGTGACACAAAACCCTGGGGGAACAGTTCCTCCCACCTGTGGTCAAAATAATGTAAATGTTAATAAAGGATGCCACTGATGGATGGATGGATGGATGGATGGATGGATGGATGGATGATAACTGGGTAGGTGGATCAATGATTGGATCAGTGGATGGATCGGTGGATGGATGGGTGGATGGATGGATTCAATGCATTTCCATGACCAATAGCAAAAAAGTGTCAACCCCTGTCAGGATGTGCAGCTTACAGGGGGTGGATACTTTTTGTAAATGCATTCAACACATTTTTTTATAACATGACAGAAATGTAACTACCTTATCCTGTATTGAGGTTAAGAAAGCTAACTGGGAACCTTTCCCTCCTACAAGTTCACTACAACAACAAGCTTTCTCTGTGAATGGTAGAGTGATCTCCCTTTCTCCCATTTTAATCTCACTTGTGTTTGGCTCCACTAGCATAGGAACAGAAGTGGGTGGGGTAGTCAACATTGGCGGTCCTTCTGGATTTCTGATAAAAAGAATAATAGAATATTTGTAAATATATTTTTCATTTGTGATATTTATTAAAAAAACTAGGAACCTACTTTGGTATCAAATTCTGATTTTCAACTGTCATTTAGGGTAACTGTACACTGCACTGGATTTGAAAACAATCCATTCATATGACCTTTAACCCTTTCCCAAACGAAAAATTTCACCCTCCCTCCAAACTGAAAGAGTTTGCAGACAACAATTTTAAATTAGATGAAAATGGCAGAAAGTTCTCCTAAAGGGTAGAAAAACACTATGGGAAAAGGAGAAATTGCTCGTTGCGAGCAATTTCTCCTTTTCCCACAGTGTTTTCAAAAGACTTGTACTGCCAACACGTAAAAACCAGGGCTTGTTTGGTAGCGGGTTAACTTATATTCAAGTGGTAGCCTTTTTATTTTGTACTCAATCAACTTCTATAGCAAATAACAGATTTTACATCAGACACTGGCTTTTTCAGGTCCATAGCCCTTGCTAAAAGATGACTGAAGTTTGTTTTTTCTTAACATCATAAAAATTATTATTGGAAGAAGACAAATAACTCAATCTTGTTCAAATCTGAATCTACATTGTTCATTGTTCTGTTGTATATTCTATCCATTATGGTCTTTGTAAATGAACTATATTCGTCTTTCTTTATAGAAACATACAAATTTCATTTCGTTAGCACTCTAGAGGTAACACAGTAACTGTGCCTGGTATAAATTTATATGAGCCTGGTGCCTCAGTCACTGAAGAAAAAGGCAAGCACTGTAAATCACTTAACTCATTACCAAACGACAAAATTTTAGGTTTGTCCAAATTGAGAACATTTGCAGACAACAAAATAAAAGTGACAGAAAATTTGAAATTTGTTTTGTGAATGGTAGAAAACATTGTGGGAAAAGGAGAAAATGCTGGTTACCAGCATTTTCTCCTTTTCCCACAATGCTTTCTAAAGGCTTCTTTTTTAGGGGCGTCAAAAGTAGAGATTGTGTGGTAATGGGTTAAAATTAGCGAAAATTTTATTTTGCGAGTTTGTCTTATTTTTCCCATTATTATTTTTTCATGTGTTGTTGAATTAGCCACCTTATAAATGTGCAAAAAAACGAAATTGAGTTGCTTCAGGAAGTTTTGTGCCGAAAATATGTCGGTTATTGCACAGGGGAAAATACAAATATGGAAAATAAATTATGCAAGTTCATAAATAGTACAAATCTAGTGCAACATTTTTCATTCAAAGATGACTGTCAGATGGTGAATCTTAGCAGACAAATTTTTGCATTTTCTGCAATGTTTCTCAAGACCTTTATTTATCTTTCACAAGGTAAGGGCAACGCCTGCTAAATCAGGATGTACCAGCAACTGGGCATTTCTTCTGATAAAGTAACGTAGATTGATTACTTCATTCATTTGCAATGTGCCTATTGTTTGTCACTTTGAATGGTTTGTTTTTCAAACATTACAGTTTTGTCTTAATTTTCACAAGTTTGAGAAGAAGATATGTATCTGCATATATTGAGTTGGAAAGAGATAAACTGAACAGTGTGAGTTTTGCATATTTGATATTTACATGGTCTAGTAAACTTTAGATGATATCATGTTTTGAAGATTTACATACTAATGCGAGCTCAAAACAAGTAGCAAGTAATAAGGCTATTATTAAAGAGTTACATTTTCTTTGGTGTAAAATGCAATGCCTGATGTATCTTTTTCTTGGAAATATGTCTGCAACTGTTTCAATAATGAAAAATATCAAACCTCTCCAAAGAATTTTAAAGTTTTTCTTTTTTGTTCCTATGTTTAGAACCTTGTTACCCCATGGGCGGGGCCAGTTTTGACCCCTGGGGCATCTTATGAACAAACTTGGTAGAGATCCACTAGTAGATGCTACATAACAAATATCAATGTTCTACACCTTCTAGTTTCAGAGAAGAAGAATTTTAACTTTTTCCTTTTTAGTTCCCATGTTAAAACTTGTGACCCCCGGGCCTTGGCCAATTATGACCCCAGGGGCATCATATGAATAAACTTGGCAGAAGTCCAGTAGGAGATGCTTTATACCAAATATCAAAGTTCAACACGTTCTGGTTTCAAAGAAGAAGAATCTTAAAGTTTTCCTTTTTTTTTCACCACTGTTCAAACTTGCGACTGCAGGGGCAGGGCCAGTTTGGACCCCAGGGGCATCATATGAACAAACTTGGAAGAAGTTTACTAGGAGATGCTTCAGACAAAATATCAAAGCTCTAAGCCTTCCAGTTTCAGAGAAGAAGAATTTTAAAGTTTTCCTTCTTTGTTCCTATGTTCAAACTTGTGACCCTCCGGGGCAGGGCCATTTTTGAAACCTGGGGCATCATATGAACAAACTGGGTAGAGGTCTACAAGGAGATGCTTTATACCAAATATCAAAGTTCTACTCCTTCCAGATTCAGAGAAGAAGATTTTTAAAGTTTTCCTTCTTTGTTCCTATGTTTCGAACTTGTGACCCATGGGGCAGGGCAAGTTTTGACCCCAAGGGCATCATATGAACAATCATCGTAGAAGTCCACTAGGAGATCCTACTTACTGAATATCAAATCTCTACATCTTCTAGTTTCAGAGAAGAAGAATCTTAAAGTTTGCCTTCTTTATTTCTATGTTTTAAACTTGTAACCCCTGGGTCGGGGCCAGTTTTGACCCCAGAGACATTGTATGAACCATCTTGGTGAAGGTCCACTAGGAGATGCTACATACCAAATGTCTGCACCTTCTAGTTTCAGAGAAAAAGAACTTTAAAGTTTTCCTTCTTTGTTCCTATATTTCAAACTTGTGACCCCCGGGGTGGGGCCAGTTTTGACCCCAGGAGCATCATATGAACAATCTTGGTAGAGGTCTACTAGGAGATGCTACATACCAAATATCAAAGCTCTACACCTTCTACTTTCAGAGAAGAAGATTTTCAAAGATTTTGCTATTTTTTTCCTTTTGTTTGCCATGGCAACTAGAGTTATGGGTGGAATTCAATCTCTTGAACAACTTTGGTAGAGCTTCACCCAAGTTTCAACAAGATTGGCCCAGTGGTTTAGGAGAAGAAATTGTGGACAACGGACGACACACGACAGACATTGGGCGATCACAAAAGCTCACTATGAGCACTTCGTGCTCAGGTGAGCTAAAAATGTTAGAAGTAAATATAACAAATTCCTGCCTGTAATGAAATTCCGCTATGCCTCTGGCAGCCATACTGTTAACTGTGTATACACAAAATCTCTCTAAAATCCTACTTCTTCTTGATGTGTAGTGATACAGTTCTGGGGTTACAACAGTCTGCATTTCTACTCTGTAACTCATATTGCCTGATAAAAAAAAGACCTTTACTTCAAAAGCAACTTTTTAATGTCTCAAATAGCAAATATCTGTTTAAATCCCCAATTTTATAAACCCTAAGAAAGAGAGCTTTTCAAAATATTGTGCAAAAAGGAGAAAGTGCTGGACACCAGCATTTTCTCCTTTTCCAACAGTGTTTTCTATCCTTTCACACACAAAAACTTCCATAATTTATGCCACACTTAAATTTGTTGTCTGGATGTGGATGAGTGGTTTGGTCAAGAGTTAAAACATACAAATACTGGACACACTTTTTAAAACAGAACAGTCACCAATGTTTTCTAACACTATAACCAATATTAGTTTCAACTTCATTCGGTTTAGCTAATCACAAGTTTGTTACTATCAAATTTAGAAAATCTTAGAAAATAACAGTAAGAACATTTTTTAGAATGCATGGTGAATTCAAACCTGGGCCTGTATACGCCAACCATTCTGAAGAAAGTTCTTTGTCTCATTCTCCAGAATTTTCTACATTTGTAAGTAACACAACTTCTGATTGGTTAAACCGAATGGCTAAACCCTAACCCTAAACCATTTGGTTTAGCCAATCAGAAGTTGTGTTACTTACAAATTTAGAAAACCTTTGAGAATGAGATTAAGAATATTCTCAAGAACGGTTGGTGAATACGGGACCTGGTATTTGAAAATCAGAGTAAGAATATCATCTATACATGTCCGTGAATACAGGTCCAGAATCCAAACAAACCTGCTTTAAACATAAACCTGTAGCTATCAGGTGGGTATTTGTCTTTTGTGAGGGTGACAAGATCAAAGTCAACATCTTGTACAGGAACTGTTTCACCATTAGCATAGGACAGAAACCCAGTCTTCATGCTGTAAAAAAATAAATTATTTAAATAAGCCACTACGGAAAAAAGTGTCATTAATGAATCATTTAATTCTTAACCACACAGTCCCAACTTTTAACAATCCTAAGGAAAAAGCCTTTTGAAAACATTGAGAGAAAAGGAGAAAGTGCTGATAACCAGCATTTTCTCTTTTTTCCCACAATGTTTTCTGCTCTGTCATGGAAAAATTATGTCAACTTTGCGACCTTTAATTTGTCGTCTGCAGTGGTTTTCAATTTGGGCAAGTCCAAAATTTTGTTGTTTGGTAACAAGTTAGATGGTTGTTACATGTAGCTTTTAAAGGTGGGTATTTAGATTTTTCACATCTCACCAATTCAAAAAATATATTTATCACTGAAATTTATATAAATACAAATCATCAATAATTAAGAATCATAACATTACAGAAAAAAATTCTTTATTTTATGGCGTTCCCTTAAAAGGCTACATAGCCTCTTAAGCTATTTTCAGAGTTCGCGCCAGAAATAAAAAAAGCGTTGTGGGAATGTCAAGTGACTGGCACATGACTAAATGGTACTTAAATTCCATAGCATAACAAACATGTAATCATTTTCTGTAATGTCTTCTTTGGATGCTATGTTTGAAGCTTTGTCTGTGCATTGCCATTATGTAAATGAGGAATTTGCTCATGTAAAAATAGAACTTGCTTCCTGTCTGTGTCCATCTCTGCTGTAGTAAATCTCTTATTTCTCATCTCTATGGGTTTTATGAATGAAAATTAAAAGGCTTTGGGAGTATAAAGATGATTCTTTTGTTTTTCTGTAACATTTTAGTCCCAAATTCTGAAGGGCTACCTTTAAAATTACTTCTATCATTTCCAGATAATAGCTTACATATAAATATGAGCCACCTTCTGGCAAAAGGGGTGTTATGTGATGCATCTCTGTGTTGCATGGTACCAACCAGTGGCTATTCATCACATTATCATGGAGCCATACAACGATTTTGTATACCAACCAACTGAAGCGTGAAGTACACTGGTCCTTTGAAATTCAGAATATCCTAAAAATCCAATAGTGTAAATCCATGACTATGTGTTCTGCTCAGTGTAATCTTAACCTAAAATATCCACTAAATATAAAAAAAAACAATGTCTGATTAAAATGGAGTACTCACAATGAAATGTAGTCTGGCATCCAAAGTACACATACCATGGCAAGAATACCAGTCTGGAATAAATGAATAACAACATGACTGAACAAGAGCTTCACAGAGCCGTGCATATATGCCCAATGGGGCTTGGCACTGAAATGGGTTAAAATCCAGGACGCCTAAAGAGATAAAAATTTTAAGAGTCATATGCACAACTGCACATCATAGAGGTTTCTTGTGGTAAGTTTTAACTTATTCCAATGGAAACTGTAGGAGGAGTTGCGTACACAAGAAATTGCTAATTGACAGACGGTCAGCCAGCCGGTCAAGGCCAAAACATAATAAGACCCTCTGGGCATAAAAGACTAATAAAATGAACCAACAAAGACATTAAGTCATTAATTAAGCAAGCAAGCCTCTTCTTACTCTGAGCCACTGTGTTTCTTAACCCATTACCACACAATCCCTATTTTTGACGCCCCTGAGAAAGAAGCATTTAGAAAACAGTGTAGGAAAAGGTAACCAGCATTTTCTCTTTTTCCCACAATGTTTTCTACCCTTCACAAAACAAATTTCAAATCTTTAGTCAATTTTATTTTGTCATCTGCAAATGCTTTTGATTTGGACCCGTCTAAAATGATGCTGTTTGGTAATGAGTTAAACTTTTATATACTGTGTACCAGTACTTTCTGATGACATACACTGAACTTGAGAGGACAAAACAAGCAATAATTGCTCTTACTCCAACACCGCTTTCAAAAACCTTGAGAAAAGAAGAAAATGCACATAACCAGCATTTTCTTCTTTTCCTGCAATGTGTTCTATCCTTTCAAAGATGGATTACATCATCTGAATCACTTTTTATAATATGTTGTCTGCCAAGTCTTTCCATTTTGACAAGCCTGTAATTTTCTCATTTGGGAAAGAGTTAGCTGTTTACCAAAAGACAAAATTTTGGACTGCTCCAAATTGAAAGCATTTGCAGATGACAAAATAATTGAGATTCAAAGACTGAAATTTGATTTTGGAAGGGTAGAAAACATTGTCGTAAAAGGAGAAAATGCTAGTTACCAGCATTTTCTCCTTGTTCCACAGTGTTTTCAAAAGCTACCTTTCTCAAGGTCATTAAAAGTAGGGACTGTGTGGTAAAAAGTTAGACAAACCAGGTCTGTACCTCAGGAACCCATATATAATGTATAGCATATCTGTTAAACATTTCCCAATTCCGGAACCCAAAAGTGTGATCCCTCACACCAATCAAGTGGACTTGCTGACTTGGGTATCCTTCTATCTCTATCCTACCACTCAACTCTCCCACTTGCTCATAATGAGTCTGATGCTTTCTGAAAGGAAATCATGCTGGCATTTTAACTGTTTGCCAAAAAAAAAAAAAGTTTTAGTAACGAAGAAATATTGTGGGAAAAGATTACATACTTGCATTTGCTATTTTCCCAACAATAATTTCAAAAGGCTTCTTTCTCGGTGGTTTTAAGAGAAAAAAAAAAAAGGAGAAAAAAGCAGGACTGACTATTCATTAAGTGTCTAATGACCAGATATCAAGCAAGTACATCAGTTTCTATGCCCATGCGATCAGAATATTTTAGGAAAAAAATGTTGAAAAAAGAGCAAAGCATAAGGGTACAGAATACCCATAAATACAGATAAATAGATAAAAAAATTATTTGAATTATTCCACTTATATTGTTCATATGTCAGAGATATGATTCTTCCAAATAGTTCTAAGGAGAAAATTATCATAAATTAAAATTTTCATAATAAACAATAAACATGTATTCTAAATATCAAAATTTTAAAATTGTTTTTCATAAAACCATTACCCTCTCAGCTTTTTCCAAAACTCTCTTGTCCATTTCTCCCTTGCAATAGCATCTGCCAGCAAGTTTCTGTCACAATCAGTATCAAAGTTGAACGGATCATTGATGCATTCCCATCTGTTTACAAAAAAATGAATATTATGCACAATACAGTAAGTTTTAACTCATTACCAAACAACAATATTTTTGGCTTGTCAAAATCGAAAGCATTTGCAGACGACAAAATAAAAGTGACCGAAAATTTGAAATTTATTTTGCTCAGGGTAGCTGGTAACCAGCATTTTCTCCTTTTCCCACAATGCTTTCTAAAAGCTTCTTTCTCAGGGTCGTCAAAAGTAGGGATTGTGTGGTAATGGATTAATGCTGTTTTACACTACTTTATCAGCCTTTTATCAGTATCATGGCAACAGCACATGTACAGATTCCTTTTCTAGCTATTACCTGTACGATGCAAGGTTTTGGCAAAATGATGCACATGTGGCATGCAACACGTAGAAAGGAACATTCCGACATTTGCGTGAAGTGTCATCCCGGATCAGCCTGTGCAATCCACGCAGGCTAATCCAATATGACAATTTCCATTTTTATATAATTTTCTGTTCTGCGCCTGTCTACTGAAGGGCAAAACCAAATATAGTCGTGAAGAGCCATCTTGGATTAGCCTGCGTGAACAGCACAGGCTGATCCGAGATGACACTTTACAGAAATGTCCCAATGCTCCTTTTTGAGTGTTGAAAGCCATATCATTAACTGCACAAATCTCAGTTTAGAATGCACACAGTCAGTGCAGTCTGATCTTGATCCACCATGTTCTCAAAGTACATTAAATTGTGTGGAGTGTCCTAAGGAAAAATAGCTACAAACTTTATACATATTTAAGAAAAAAGTAGGGAAACAATCAGAGTGGAAAGCAATTTTGGTTTACGCTATTTCTACCCTGGCTAACATTAAATAACAAACTAAACACTTCACTCTTCACCAAGTGGCAAAAATATAAGCTGGTCCAAACTGAAAGGCATTTGCAGGGTAATAACTGAATGTGGCTAACATGGTATCATTTAACTCAGAAAAAGAAGTTTAGGTTTAAACATATTTATTTTACATCAATTGATAAACAAGTTCTTGATTCTGCTTCCTTGGATTTTCACCAGTACTTGTGCCGAATGTGTGGGCCTATGGAAGATCCTATCACCTACACCAGTTTCCGGCTATCAAACTTGGGACCCCAAGGATACAAGGTTATTGTACACATATATAAAGTTTAACGAAATTCTGTCCACACAGACGGATACATAGACAGACGGACGGACTAACGGGTGGACAGACTGACAATGCTAAAACCGTATCTCACCGCCTACAGCAGGGGATAAAAAGTCTTATAAATATTTGAACAGCAATGGGTCAAGAAAGCACTGACTCACTTGAAAGAGAGTTTCACATTCAAATACTCTTCTGGTTTGTTGTCCAGCTTTTTGCACAAGCCTTTTCTGAAAACATAAAACGCAATAAGAAATTATATAATTAAAACAATGAACTCACTTACAGAGCCATCACACCATGACGTTCTGGTCAACGTTCTCTGAGCATTTCAATCGCTCAATTTTTTAGCGTTCTAGAATGAGGATTTCACATCTGGCGTGTTATTAACGTGTGCCTAACGCATGACTAATGTGTATCTATCGCAAGAGAAACATGTAACAGCGACCAAGTAAGATACCTCTGATACCTCCATATGCGTGGACATTTTGGAAACGCTCAAATGACGCTCAATGGACGCAAAAAGGATGTTTTTGTTTCACTTTAGTCACACGCTGTGTCCGCTAGGAGACCGTTTAGCAGTCGTTGACAGGTCGCCAGTGAGTCGTTCACTGCAAAGCAAATGATTAGTAACGCTAGCGTAACTACTGACTAGCGATAGCCGAACGCGTGCAATGCTCCATGAACGTTAGTAAAACGTTGCACAAACATTCTTAACGATCTTCAGCATTTAAAATTAAACGTTGAAGAAGGTTGGTGTCATTAAGAACTTTTGTGCATGTTCAAAACTTTTTTTCTGTACTAGTTTTCTCCCCTGATTCCCTGGGATCACCGACGTTCACTAGCGTTCACACAATGCCCTTCTGGTGCTATTCCAGCGACCATAGGCGACTAACAATGTTTCCTCAAACGTCAGAAAAAATTGACCAGAACGTCATGGTGTGACGGCTCCTTTAGCAATGTCTGTATGTCAGTGTAATAGTGGAATTGGCATGTTTAGTGGTAACCAGACCACAGTAATTAAGTCTAGTCCATATTAACCTCTTTACAATACAGTGCCTCATTTGAATGATCCTCAGAAGAATGCTTCTGAAAATATTGTGGAAAAAAAGAAAATTCTGGTAACCAGCATCTTCTTTTTTTCCACAATGTTTTCTACCCGTTCACAGACAAATCACATTTTTCATGCCAGATCTATTTTGCTGTCAGCAAGTCCTTAAATTTTAGAATAAGTGTAAAATTTAGCCATTAAGGATAGGGCATCCTAATGGGATTCTTGCAACATCACCTTTAATCGCCAAAATTTTATACGGATTTGGCTAAGACTCTGGAAATCCATAATGAGGGGAACCAGCATTGATCGATTATGGATTACCAGAATCTTGGCCAAATCCCTTCCTTTTTCCCAGAGATGAAAGGGTGTTGCACGTATCCCATTGAAGCGCTCTGTCCTTTTTTTTTCGTGAAGAGTTAAAAGAATTTGTGTTAGACTTTACAATGTTTTCATGAGCAGAAGTGTAATATAGACAGACATCTATCCCTAATTTAGTGGGCAGAAATTTAATTCTTTACCAAATCACAAAAGTTTAGACATATCTTACTTTAAAGCATCTGTAGACAAATAAATTTTATTCAAAAACTGAGATTTGTTTTTGAAAAGGTAGAAAAAACTGTGTGAATAGTACAAAATGCTGGTAACCCAGCATTTTCTATTTTTGCCAGATCATTTTTGAAAGCCTTTTTTGTCAGAGTTGGTAAAAGTCAGGATTTTTTTTTTTTGAAGGGTAAAAAAATAGTGATGAAAAAAAAGTACTCTACCTAAGAAGTCCATTGTAGGATACCCTCCATCTGGTCATGGGGTCCAGCATTTCAAACCTGCAACCTCCTGCAGAGTAACTGACCCCATCCATATTGATCACACCTGTGTCTGGGTGTAGGGGATGCTGGAAAAAGCCAACACCTGGAATATCCAGTAACACCCACACTTCACCTTCTCTGTTATGTTTCCTGGCAATCCTAAGAGAAACTGATATGCCATCCTGGCTGAATCCATTAAAATAAGTAGTGTCTATTGCCTGAAATGGAAAACCAACAGTTCCATCTCAAAGTCTTTCTTTGACAAAATTTGATAGAGACAGAGACAATCTTTCAAAGAAACAAAAACAATGCATGCAGATACTAGCACTTGGCTGCAGACATTGAAATAGATTGATAATCATTGAAAGTTTAATGTCAAGAAAGGGTTATCTTCCCATCTTCTATGGGTTCCCTTTTAATACTTGACAATCAGGCCAAGCTTGAAGTCAATAACTTATGTCATTGCAGATATTAAATATAAAAAAAGAGATAAAATGTCAAAGTTCTCACACCATGACAATGAGAGAGCAATGACAATATCTGGATGTTCTCTTCAAAAACTGCTGAGCTAAAAATGAACGAAAGTCAGACTCAAGACATGACTAATTGTACAGCTCCAATTGTAAAAGTGTACACATTTCGACAAAATCTGTTCCTTTTTTCTTTAACCCTTTACCAAACAATCCCTGGTATTTACGGCCCAGAGATAGCCTTCTGAAAACATTGTGGGAAAAGGAGAAAATGCTGGTAACCAGCATTTTCTCCTTTTCCCACAATGTTTTCTACCCTACTGGGAACAAATTTTAGTTTCTGAGTTGCATTTATTTTGTCGTCTGTAAAGGCTTTCAATCTGGACCAGTCTAAAATTTTGTCGTTTGGTAAAGAGTTAAATTATTTCTCCTTCTTGATATTTATGCAAGTATTGTGTTTGCCCTAAAACATACAATGTTATAAAATTTTCCAAATTGAGAACACTTGAAGATGTCACATTTATGTGTCTGATGTGTTTGAAAGTGTTTAAAACATTGCAACTTGAGCCAAATTTAACTTATTACCACATGATCCTACCTATCAACAACTCAGTAACCAGCATTTTCTCCTTTTACCACATTTTCTACCTTCCCAAAAAGTTTCATTTTTTGAGTCACATTCATTTCGTTTTCTGCAAATGCTTTCAAATTGGGCAAGTCAAAATTTTGTGAGTTTGATACATGGGTTAACTTCTTCACCACACAGGCTTTCAGGAAAAATGCATCTAAGATTTGTGATCTTGTAAAGAGTTGATCATCTCCATGAATTAACTCTTTCCCAAACAATCCCTGGTTTTTACGGGTCAGGAATAGAAGCCTTTTGAAAACATTGTGGGAAAAGGAGAAAATGCTGGTAACCAGCATTTTCTCCTTTTCCCACAATGCTTTCTACCCTATCATATAGAAAAATCATCTTTTTACCAACTGTTAATTTGTCATCTGCAAATTGCTTTCAGTTTGGTCTGGTCCAAAATTTGCCTTTTGGGAAAGGGTTAACTCTTTACAACACAATTAAATTGTAGACATGTCCAAAATGAAAGTATTTACAGATGGAAAACTAACGGTGGATCAAATGACAACATTTTCCTTCCATAGTATTGAAAACTTTGTTGGAAAAGGAGAAAATGCTGGTTACCAGCATTTTCTCCTTTTCTCACAATGGTAACAAAAGCATTTTTCTTCTGGATCATTAAAACTTGGTAACCTGGATCATTAAAACCCATCGTAAAGGGGTTAAACTGAGGGATACAAAGGACCCCTTTTACCCTTTACAACTCAGCAAACCTTTTTTACTCATCAAAAATTAGAAGCATTTGGAGATGGTACCATTTATGTGTTTGAGATGATGGAATTAGCCAGTATAAGGGTAAAAAAAAAACATTGTTGTGAAGATGTTAGTCAATAGCATTTTCTCCTTTTCCACAATGTTTTCAAAAGGTCTATTTCTAAAGTTCCTTAAAACTCATTAAAACTCAGGATCATTTGGTAAGAGGTCAACCTACAAGCACAAATACATTTTTATCCCTTAAAAATTTGGTTTTCAAGAACATTGTGTGAAAAGGGGTAGTTGCTTTTTCACATAAGATCTAATTATTGCTTTCACATTTAACCCTTTACCAAATGACAAAAATTTAGACTGGTCCAAATTGAAAGCACTTGCAGATGATCAGATAAATGTAATTCAAAAACTGAAATTTGTTTCCAACTGGGTAGAAAGCATTGTTATAAAAGGAGAAAATGCTGTTTACCAGTATTTTCTCATTTTCCCACAATGTTTTCATAAGGCTTCTATCTCACGGTCGTAAAAACCAGGGATTGTTTGGTAAAGGGTTGAAAAACTGCTGTCTCATCCATGATATCCACAGACTAAATCTTATACATGTATTTACATTAGAAACAGACTGGCCCCCAAGTAAAGGACTACATGCTAGTCTAAGTCCAAATTCACCAAACATTCATGAGAACATTACTAGTCCTTTTCTCCAGATTCTTCTAAATGTGAAAATCGCAACAACTTTTTACCCATGGAAAACTATACCATAAGCCCTACACAATGAAAGCCATGCTTTCTATCTATGACAGTGTAGAAAACATTGTGGGAAAAGGAGAAAATGCTGGTTACCAGCATTTTCTCCTTTTCCCACAATGTTTTCAGAAGGCGTCTTTCTCAGGATCATGAAAACTTAGGATTGTTTGGTAAATAATTAAACACCATACAAATAACCAAACAAAGAAACAAATAAACATTTACAAATGGATCATCCTCAAGTGGAATACAGTGTTCAAGTACAACTGGGTCAGTGACTGTGGTCCCATATCCACGGCTAGCTCTGCCATCATTTTTCTGAATGTTATCCGCAGATAATTGGTTCCTCTTTTGTTTGGAGGCATTTATCCATAGTAATATCCGGAAAATGAAATATTTGATGAGATAAAACTTTCCTGAAAAGAAATAACTGGATGTTGAGTAGCTGGTTTTCTTGTCAACCACAAGTAGTTGTTTTGAGTTTAGCCCATTACCACACTGTCACGACTTTTGATGACCCTGAGATAGAGGCCTTTTGAAAACATTGTGGGAAAAGGAGAAAATGCTTCTAACCAGCATTTTCTCCATTTCCCACAATGTTTTCTACCCTGCTGGAAACAAATTGCAATTTTCTATTTACGTTTATTTTGCTATCTGTAAGTGCTTTCATTTTGGACCTGTCTAAATTGTTGTCATTTGGGAAAGAATTAACATGGTTTTCAGTGGTACTAGGGTTTTTGTTTTAATATGTATATATGAGCCATGCTCTGTGAAAAGGGGGCTTAAAATTATCAACCCAGGTCAGCCTGCACAGTCCACGCAAGCTGACCTGGGCTGACACTTGTTGCTGTTACTCAATTTTCTGTATGTCGAAGTAGCAGTCTACCTCATAGTTCCTGTTGATGTTTAGACTATATTAGTTTTACGGATCCGAGGTCATGTGACGACTTACACAGTATCCTGCATCACGGAGATGCATTAAGCCCCCTTTTGTCAGAGCATAGCCAAAAATATTTTTGATGCTTGAACATCTGTCAATACACATAAAGAATCTGCTGTTAGCAAAGCTATGCACAGCTTTCTCTCAAACCAAAATAACATGTACAGTATTAGTTGTACGGTCAGGTGGCAGGGGACTTGGAAACTTGTTCACGGCTGTGGTGAATCATGTCGCCCCGAGCCGTGAACAAGTTTCCAAGTCCCCTGCCACCTGACCGTACAACGAATTTATTATACTGCAAAGTTTTACCCTTTCAAAGTGCATTCAGCAGAATTTTACTGTTTTACAATTTCACAAATCGAGTATGCTGACAAAATAAAAATTCCCTTCTGTGTGCCCTAATTCAATGAAAACTGACGTCACTGGAAACTGGCGTCACTAAAATGTGCAGTTTGGTGCATAAATATGCAGTCTGGTGATCGATAGATGCTGCCATTTTGGATGTTGTGTTGCACCTGAAGTGATGTTTACGGGGCACTCAAAAGGGCAACTGGCTTTACATGGTTCTTGCCAGGGAACATGATATATGTTCCCGGCATGTTAACCAATCAGATCACAAGAAATTTCTTTGCAGTATAATATACATTTATTACTAAACAGTGGATTTAGTGGCTGTAAAATAAGCTAATAAACTGAAATGTTAAATATACATGTATATGGTAGCTTCCTATGTCAGCTGCTACTGGCTAAAATTACTGGGAGATGGCAAGATTGACAGCACATCAATTAAAATTTGTAGAGGAAAGGTTGATAGAACAGAAGAGTATGAAATATAAATCTGATCCTGAAATTTGACACAGAAGAATAAATATTTAGCAAACTATACAGGTAAAACAATGTTTTGTACTTCCTGTTATTCATTTTTCTCAATGGGTTAACACTTTACCAAACCACAAAATTTCAGACTAGTCCAAATTCAAAGCATTTGCAAACTACGAATAAAGATGGCTCAAAAATTGACACTTGACTTTAAAAAGAGTAAAAAATATTGTGGGAAAAGGAGGAAATGCATTTACCAAGATTTCCTCCTTTTCCCACAATGTTTTCAGAAGGGTTTTCCCTCTGGGTCATAAAAACCAGGGATTGTTTGGTTCAGAGTTAAAACTTTTACAAAAATAACAACAAAGGCTTTGCAAAACGGCGCATATACGCCCGAAGGGGCTTGTCAGTGATGGATGGTCCATGAATGAAGAGTAGTTAATCTCCATGATATGTGAAAAATATCAAAGGGCAATAACTAAAAAAAGAAGGGAGGCACAGTTACAAATTTTGTGAATTGCTCTTCTCCACACGGTGTTCTATCAGTCTTAAAAGGTTCAAGATCATAGCTTTTATATTTTAGAAATAATGGCCCAGACAAAAATTCAAAGAGAAAATTAACAAAGGGCAATAATTCAAAAAGAAGGATGGCAGAGTTATGGTTGTTGTGCAGTACACTTCTTCATAATGTATTCTAATATGCTTTGAAGTTTCAAGATGGTAGGTTTTAAAGTTGGAACTTATGGCCTGGACAAAAATTGAAACTGAAAATTAACAAAGGGCAATTACTCAAAAAAAAATAAAGGTCGCAGAGTTAAGGTTCATGTGCAATGCACTTCTCCTACTATGTGTTCTATCAGTGTATGAAATTCCAAGTTAATAGCTTTTATAGTTTGGAACTTATGGCCTGGACAAAAATTCAAACTGAAAATTAACAAAGGGCAATTACTAAAAAAAAAAATAAAGGTTGCAGAGTTATGGTTCATGTGCACTGCACTTCTCCATATTGTGTTCTATCAGTGTATGAAGTTCCAGTTTGGAAGTTATGGCCTGGACAAAAATTCAAACTGAAAATTAACAAAGGGCAATAACTCAAAAAATAATGGTGGCAGAGTTATATTTCATGTGCACTGCACTTCTCCATAATGTGTTCTATCAGTTTATGTAGTTTCAAGTTTTACGGTATGGCCTTAACAAAAATTCAAAGTGAAAAGTTGGTTATTTCAGAAATCAGGGGCAAACAATTTTAGAACGCAAACAGTGATCCAAATTCTAAGAGTCAGGTGCACAACTAGACATAATGGAGATTCATTGTGGCAAGTTGCAAATAATTCTGATGAAAACTGTAGGAGGAGTTGCACACAAAAGAAATTGCTAACGGACAGACAGACGGACGAACAGACAGATGGACGACCAGGGGTATAACATAATACGACCCTTGGGGCGTATAAAAACAGTAATGTCAAGAACAAAATATATTCCTCTGAAAAGGTTCTAAAAAGTGCTAGTCCTGTACAAATTTTGTATTTTGCTTGTTGGGAAAAAAAAAGCAACTGGCAAAAATTTGCCAGTCTACAAAAAGAGCAAAATCCCACCATTTAACTCTTTGCCAATTGACAAAACTTTAGACTGGTCCAAATTGAAAGCATTTGCAGATGACTAATTAAACATAACTCAAAAATTGAAAATTGTTTCCAGCAGGGTATAAAACATTGTAGGAAAAAGAGAAAATACTGGGTACCTTTTCCCACAATATTTTCAAAAGGGTTCTTTCTCTGAGTCCAGGGATCATATATACAGTGTATATACGATCCCTGCCAAGTCATAAAAACCTGATATTGTTTTGGACTCGACAGAATTGAAAGCATTTACAGACTACAAATCAAATGTAATGCATATGATGAATTTTGTTGATGAAAGGGTAGAAAATATTGTAGGAAAAGGAGAAAATGCTGGTTACTTTTTCCTACAGTGTTTTCAAAAGCCTTCTTTCCCAGCATCGTAAAACCAGGGATTGTTTGTGAAAGGGTTAAAACAAAGGATTGCTTGGTAGAGGGTAAACCTACCTGGTTTAGATCTGTCTTCAGAGTTATCTGGTCTCATCCAATCATACACAAAAAAGATCACAAGACCAGTAATGATAAGGGAGATAATCATCCTTGAAACAGCTAAGATTCTTCCATCATCAAAATCTAAAGTTAGAGTGAAAAGTATGTTGTACATTTTATTGAAACAAGAGCCAATTATTTTTTCCAAACCTTTGTATTATTCACAGGGGGGGCTGTGATCCTCAAAATAGATCAAGTGGATACATGAAACTACATAATCAGGAAATCCAAGGTTTCTTTGAATTTTTACCCCAAAGTTTTCCAAATGACCTCTCTATGAAAATAGAACTAGACCTAGTGAAAAAAGTCTAAACTCTTTACGGCATAATGCCGACTTTTAATGCCCCTCAGAAAGAAAGCTTTTGAAAACATTGTGGGAAAAGGAGAAAATGCTGGTAACCAGCATTAATATTTTTCTCCTTTTCCCACAATGTTTTTTATCCTTCCCAAATCAAATTTCAAATTTTGATTCACATTTAATTTGTCACCACAAATCCTTTCAATTTGGACCAGTCTAAAATTTTGTCGTTTGGTAAAGAGTTAATTGCTCTTGACTAGTAAATATGTAGTAGTGGTATGAAATACGCAACATAATAGAAATAATCCTAAAATCACCATTAATACAAACTTGTACATGTACAAGTATCAAAATGTTTTATTACAGATCAACGCTTTACCACACAATTTCAATAGATCCAATCTAAAAACAAAAGGGCCATGATGGCCCTGTATCGCTCCACTGGCTAATGAGTAAAAACACTTCAAGCCAAACATTACAATATTTGGCCAATTGGTTTCAAACTTGAAGACATACAAAATTTATTCTGTAAAATCCTACGAGAAAGTTGTGACCCCAAGGCAAAGCCAATTTTGACCGCAAAGCTATAATTACTTGAATCCTGGTGGAGGTCTACAAGATAAAGCCCCATGGTAACCAAATAATACAGGTCTAGAATGTGTGATTACAAACAAGAAGATTTTCAAAGTTTTCTCAATAAAAGGCCCTGTAAAACAGTAAACCCATGAGACAGTGCTAAATTTAGTAGCTCTAGTCTTTATTATGGTTAGTAACAAGATGACTTAGAAAGTTTTCACCACTGATGTTAATGTAACAATGGGGAATTATCTAGTTCTGAGGACAGAAATCCATAATCGACTCCAATCAGCATCATAAATAGGCCCACATTAATATTTTATTAACCTCTCAAAGATTATGAAGGTGCCCACGCCAAGCCAGTGTTTGAACCAGCGACCCAAGTGTTGACAAGTCACACATTTTAACCCATTACTACATGATTCCTGGTTTTGCCACCTTTGCAAAATATCTAGGAAAACATTGTTAGAAAAGGAGAAAAAGCTTTTAACAAACTATTTCTGTTTTCTCACAATGTTGTCTACTCTATATTACACTTAGATTTCAATACATTCTCTGAAATGTCGTCTGCAATTTCTTTACATTTAGCCAGTCTTTTTTTTTTGTCATCTCATAATGGGGTTAAATGTGGCTTGAAAATGTCAAATTGGGCGCTCACTTAATGCACAGTTCCTGACTAGATTTGTGTAACTATAAACTCAGCCCATGGGCAATATCGGCTAAAGATAGACATCAGATTCAAACATGTACAGACTTATTCGATGGCTATTTAACCTTTACCGGGTCCAAATGCGAAAGACCAGTGACACAGGAATTTTTGCCCCAACACCGGCTCATTATTCGGTGCTGATAAAATAAACATCCCGTGATAATCACGTGATCATCAGTCCTAACTAGAAAAATGGAAGTTTTAACCCTTTACCAAACAATGCCTGGTTTTTACGACCCTGAGGTAGAAGCCTTTTGAAAACATTGTGGGAAAAGGTTACCAGCATTCTCTCCTTTTCACACAAAGTTTTCTACCCTAATGGAAACAAATTTCCATTTTTGAGTTACATTTATTCTGCCGTCTGGAAGTGCTTTCAAGTTGGACCAGTGTAAAATTTTGTCGTTTGGTAAAGGGTTAATGGGATAACTTCCACTTTTCGATTTTTCAGCTTCTAGACTTGTCACTTCGACTTTTCTTGGTTGAAAAGTGGAAGATTTATTGACAACTGTCATGTGAAAAACTTCTACTCTTCTACTTTTCGACCTAGTGGTTCCAAATTTCTACTTTACTAGATAAACGTGAAGTCGAAAAGAGGAAAGTTTTTTGACAATTTGTCAGGGGTAAAACTTCAACTTTTCGAAGTAACTTTTCTGCAAGAAAATTGGAAGTTAGTGTGCCTAATTTCTACTTTTCGAGTTCCTCGTAGGTTGAAAAGTGGATGGCGGAAACAGGATTCCGTAGGAAACTGTCCTGTCGGGGAATATTGTCTTGTTCCCGTCTACATAGCTCCATGATGATTACTCTTTTGATACCACCAGTACTTGAATTTGTTAAACGAAAAAAGATTCCTGCTGCGGTCTTCAAATAACATGATGCCAATCATGAAATACCGAAACGTTTCTTTAAATCAGTACATTAAATACTATTTGGCAGAGACATATACGGTTGTCTGAAGAGTTACCGCAGATTCGTAACTTGGTGAGCCGAATCCAAGTATTTTGTTTACCTTCTGGTGATAGCGTGAACTTTGCACTCTGACTGTAACACCGTTCTTTTGTAGCCTATGTGTTGGTGTAATGATCAGCGCAGGGAACCAGCTGAGGCCACCCGGTGTCACACCTGAAACATTTTTAACGTGGAAAATATATTGGCAATATTAGCTTTTCTACATATATGACTCTTTGCTGCAGAGCTTTTCTTCCTGACGAATGCGACTTTTCCTGTTATTTTTATCTCAACTGCACACTCTCTATATACAAAACGACAAAATATCTTACGTGTCCATATTGAAAGAATTTGCAGACGACAATAGCTCTAGGAATCGTGAAAATAATGTGAATTTGCCTTTGATTGACACGAAAACATTGTAGGAAAAGGAGAAACTTCTGACTACCCCTCTTCCTGTTGTATTTTCAAAAGTTGTTTAAAAGATTTAAAAGATTAAAGGTAATCAAAACAGATAGAAAAATTGATGGCATGAGCGATGAACTTTGTTGCTATTTCTAACCAAACACTATCTACCTGGGTAAATCAGAGGAAAGAAGCACCATATGTATAATAGTGTAAAAACTTGTTTCCTGACAGTTTTTATATGTCTACGGACCATTCTACCTTATGACTCAGGCGGTTGTTAGACAAAGTGGATTTCATAAACATTTTGCCATAACCTTGCTCATTTACATTTAACTCGATTACCAAACGACAAAATTTTAACTTTGGCCAAATCGAAAGCATTTGCAGATGGCAAAATAAAAGTGACTGAAAATTTGAAATCTGTTTCGCGAAGGGCAGAAAACAATTTGGAAAAAGGAGAAAATGCTGGTTACCAGCATTTTCTCTTTTTCCCACAATGTTTTCTAAAGGCTTCTTTCTCAAGGGCATCAAAAGTAGGGATTGTGTGGTAATGGGTTTTGTTAAAAAGGTGTAATAACCCTTTTCTTGCTCTTAATGTAGTTCTTGTTGTTGTTGTTGTTCGTCTTCTTCTTCTTCTTGTACCGTGCCTACTTCTCCGAGGCAACTAAATCACGGGAAACAATTCAAACTACACTGAGTACATTTAAAGGGGCACACCTTGGTTTTTAATTAATATCTTGGACAATTATGATTACATGAAAATGAAAATGGGCTGCTACAGATCTCGATACACTTCTGTGGAATATTGTTCGACTCTTGAATTTACCAGCCGATATAGCTCAGTAGGTAGAGCGTAGGACTCGTGAACACAATGTTCTACAGGATGTGGGTTCGAATCCACGGCTGGCCAACTTAAATTACTAATAGTCTTTCAGATGAGATTAAACCGAGGTCCCGTGTGACGGTGCTATACGCCGAGCACGTTAAAGAACCAGGCGAAACTCACAGTAGTTTCGACCTGTATCCTTGCACTATCCCCCGTAACAACTAACCGTCTTCTAGGGGCGTCGCTCAGATGGGCAACCGGTAGCGATGATAAATAAATGCAAATAACCAACCAACTCTTGAATCAACGCCTGACGGGAGCTGGATATCATTTTGAGGTTGTTGAAGTCACACAAGATGAGTATCGTGAACACACGTGTTGTTTGCGGCGGTCTCATTCAGTATCAACTCTGTAAATTTCAATTTTTGACCACACAAGCTCAGGCTTTTGATTTCGGAGATGAATTATTGCTTTGATTTCTATCAAACTTTGGGATTCTGAGTCAATAAATACTGACATTTAATATAGTGAGTTTTCATTGTAGTGGGTTCATTTTTGTCCGAGATATTAATTCAAAACCAAGGTGTGTGTGTGTGTTTTCAAATGTACCCAATATAGATTGGACACCACTTCTATTGTTTTGAACTTGCATTTATGGATTTAAATTCAAGGCTCTGAACAGGGATCGTATATTGTGTATATAAGATTGCTGCTCCGTATGAGACTTGTTACACGGCTAGTTTTCGAACGGTTGGTGGATAAAGCCTTAACCATTTACTCCATAGATACTCATTTCTACGCATTGCTTGTAGGAGCCTTTTAAAAACATTGTGGCAAAAGGTGGACTTGCTCGTGATGAGCAATTTCACTTTTTGTCACAATGTTTTCTATGTTATCAAAAGGTGTCATATACACATAAGAAACTGCCTCATCCTTGCTGTTGTTTAGGGTCAATTAGAGATACCATAGTGATACATACTAGTAGTAAATGAGTTACAAACAAGTCATAGCTATTGATCCGAAAAGTTTCGGCCCGGATTAGCCTGCGTAGACTGCGCAAGCTGGCCTGGGTCGATACTTTCGCAAATGCATTAAGTCCCTTTTTCATACAGCACAGCTCATTTTGTTTAACAACGGCGACTGAATGATGAAGTTGACTAGTCTTATGATACGCAGTAAATTTGCAGATGGCAAAAAGTGTCTATCAAGGTCAACCTCATCTTCGCAAGCCAAGGCCGACTCTACCCTTCGCGGATCGAGTTTGATTTTTACGTTCACCCGATACGCTTTTTCATTGGATGCAGCCAGCTCTAGCTGCAACGAATGAAATCGCTCGTAGCACTTCATCTTTAATAAAAATAGAATAAGGTTTCTACCTTTCGAATAGAAGGTAAAATATGGAAACCCACGTGGATGTCTGTTTATCGCTTCATGTTTATTCGTAAGCGGTTTGCAAAACGATATTTCATTTGCTTGTAGAAATATGATGTAAAAGGGGAGTAATAACCAGCATGCAATAGAGGGCGCATCGCAGGAATCTCGAAATCGGGCTCAATCAGCTAAGGTAAGATCCACGTAGAGATCGTAAACTTGGCTCGTGAAGATGGGTCAACCTGCGCAAGCTGACTTATGGGGTTATTTATTCGCAGATGATTTAAATCTCCTTTCACAGAACATTGCTCATTTATATACATTTCCTGTTGCTTTGGATACGGTTCCTGTAGACGAAATAATTGACAAAAAAAAAAATGTCTCAGTCTTGCGACAGAAAACAACGGCCGGAATAAAACTGAAATAATGCATATTTCCCTCTTTATCAAAGTACGGATAACACGAAAAGGAATTCCCGTGCCACATGCTTAATAATACACGAAATCAGAAGTTTAAATTAAAAGACTTTATTCTGAATTACAAATATGTGTAGATAAGTTGCAATTAATTAAAAATTGAAAAAGAAAACAAAACAAAAGTGTTCAACAACAAAAAAATAATAACACATAAAACTGATGTAGAATACAAGTGATCTGCAACATGCGAAAAGGAACATTGCATAAAGTGTCGTCTCGGATTAGACTGCGCACATTGCGCAGTCTGACCAGCGACGAAACTTTACGCAAATGTCCGAATACCTCTTTCCGCGAGTTGAAGGTCGTATTTATAACAAAGGTAAGAGAGTTGGTCATGTTAGAATCGAAATAATATTCTTTCTATCGTTCTTCATCATTCAATAAACCAGGTTGTGACTTATGAGGCGCAATGAATAAACCACTCGGGCTATCGTCCTCGTGGATTATTTAGTGTGCCTTATAACTCACTGCTGTGGTTTAATTATTGAACGATAAACCACGATAGAAAGAAGATAATTTCTTAAACAATGTAGATAGTGTATAAGATAACCCCAGACAAAGTGATAGACACTGACCACAGAAAACGAACTGACGATCTGCTTGGTATATCTTCGTAACCCATTACACCAGGCAAGTCGTCACGTCATTATGAATATACATAATCTATTTTAGAAATTTTAGACTGGTCCATTTGAATCGAAGGCATTTGCAGATGACAAAATAAAGATGACCGGAAAATCAAAATTTGGTTTGGAAAGGGTTGAAAACACTGTGGGAAAAGGAGAAAATGCTGGTTACCAGCATTTTCTCCTTTTCCCACAGTGTTTTCTAAAGGCTTCTTTCAAAAACTGCAGGCTGACCTGGTTGATACTTTTCGCAGATGCATTAAGCCCCCTTTTCAAAGAGCCTTGCTCGTCTCTTTTCTCGACAAAAAAAAAAGTTCCTTTCATTTTCTCAGCACTGTAAAATATATAAAAAAAAATAATCGACACATATCACAGTTTATAAATATCTATGAGATTAACATTCTCCTGTACAGATGCCGTGAAATACCTAGAAACACGAGTAAAATGGCATAAAACACTGTACAACCTCACTGGATTTCAAAACAAGCACCTTGGTCTGTATTTACTAACAATTCATTGGAAAGTTCCTGGACTTATTCTCAAGAATTGTCTAAATTTGAAATTAAGACATTTTTTGATTGGCTTTACCCTAACTTCAAAGTTAGAAAATTCTGAAGAGTAAGACTAAGAAAAGAATTGTTGGTGCATAGGAACTATGTAATCGGCGACACAACGACAGGCTTGTAAAAATCGACAGCATTTGCAGACAAGAATTAAATGAAAATATTAGATTTGTTTCTAATAACAATGAAAACAACAATTGTAACCCTGCATTTTATCCTTTTCCCACATTGTTTTCTAATGGCTACTTCCTGGATTTCAACAGAATTTATTCTTAGCCTCAAACAGAGATAATAATTATGACATTGGACATGTTAATTATCGTCTACATCAAGCATGCATTGCAAAAAAAGATATTTTCCACCCATCAAATTGTTCCAAGGTGTTCAATTTGGAAATTTAAAAGCTTGTTCATACAAACATTTGCTTCACACAGAATAAGCTCACATATCCCACAATGCATTTTTACCCAATGAAATATATACATACTAAATACGATCAGCAAAGGCTTTGCCAACGTTCTATATTAGTGTTTCATAATTTAGTAATCTTAACTCTATTCCATACTGATACTAAGTTACGCATTTGATTATTCCTGCAAGTTTCTATAGATGCTCAAAATTTACAGACCTGTGTTAACCCTTTCTAAAACGACAAACTTTTGGACTAGACCAAATTGAAAGTATTTGCAGATGACAATTCAACTCTTGCTGAAAAGATGATTTCTGTCAATGATAGGGTAGAAAACATTGTGGGAAAAAGAGAAAATGCTGGTTACCAGCATTTTCTCCTTTTTCCACAATGTTTTCAAAAAGGCTACTATTCCAGACCCGTAAAAACCAGGGATTGTTTGGGAAAGGGTTAATGTTTCTTTTTAGAAATAAAGAGGCAAAGCTCTGACAGAGCGGGATTGACTGTATGTCAGGCACTTCGTCTGGTGCAAGGAACAGGATTAGTAAGGATCTATAATAATCGAATGAATCATGTGGTACAGTGGTCCTTAGAAATGCAAACAAACGAGAAAAAACAGCTCAGATTACCCTGCGCGGACTACGCTGCCTAACCCGAGTTGTTACATTTCGCAGATTGATTAGTTCATTTTAACAAAAAATAAAGGTTATTGACTTATATCAATTGAAAACACGTATACAGCAAAATGAGTGTTTTTAAACAATTGAAAGTTGTTTTTGGATGGGTAGAAAATATCTCGGAAAAGGGAAAAAATGCTGGTTACTAGCATTTTCTCCTTTTTCCACAATATTTCCATAAACTCTTATTTTAAGGGTCATTCTAACTCTAAATCGTTTGGTAAAGGGTTAACTCTTTAACACACAATCCGGACTTTTGACGAACCCTGAGATATATGCCTTTTGAAAACATCGTGCGAGAAGGAGAAAATGCTGGTAACCAGCATTTTCTCCTTTTCCCACAATGTTTTCTATCATGTGAAAACACCTCCCAGTATCCCTTATTTCTTCTTAGAAGCAAAGTTCCTCGCGATTGACTTTTGAACCATCCTCGATGACTGTTCATGTGTCACACCCGTTTCTACACAAGCGTAAGAGTCCAGTGCTTCGGGTGCCAATGATGGCGCTGGCGCTGAGAGTCCAACACATCCCGGTGGTGGAGCTGCAGATAATCCAAACAACCTACTTGCACCACCTAAGAATCGACTAGACAAACTTTGTGCTGGTGGGTTCGCTTGATATGCAGAGCGTACCTCACTTAACTTTGTCATGTCTGAAAACTTTTTCGCCATTGGTGAAGACGTCGCCGATGTTAGTTCCGCTTGGTTACATTGTAACTGATTCACTTTGTCCCCTCTTGATTTAAATCTTTGATGAAGCATATCGGACATAGCTTCTGCATCTACTTCTCGGCCTGCGGCAACTTCCTGCTGAATTTCTGCATCAACTTCAGCCATTAGAGCTTCAAGTGACATCTCCTCCCTTGCCCCACCAACGATAACTTTGGAGAGGAGCTGTGCCTTAGCCAGTGGCACGTACTGGCCGCCGGTCATGTAGGCAATGGCCAAAAAGAAGTCTTTGTAAGGTATTATACTTGGTTCACATCCAACCATGTAGATCGTAACGCCTTTCTGGGCCAACTGGTTAGTAACTTCAATGGGATCAATGCCAGATGGAGAACCATTTGGAAAGTAGTCAGATCCGATACCGAGACCATGTGGAGGAGCATCGGAAATACACACACAAATCTTGGTGGCTTCTTCTCTCCAATTTAGCTTCAATACATCATGTAAGGCATCTGCAACTGCTTCCGGTGTGTCTCCCCCGCCGGTCGCTGTGCACTGACTCAGCCAGTCTTTCATTGTTTTCGGGGAGGGCGTAAAGTCATGCACTCTGGTCACGAAAGAGGTATCCTGCGGTGGATGGTCACGATACTCGACTAAAGCCAAACGAACATCGCTTTTCTCTGTGGCAACAATTTCTTCCACAATTTTTCGAATGTTGTTTCGAGCACTTTCAATATAAGATCCCATGCTACCTGTACAATCCATAGCGAAAGCTAAATCCAACAGTTTACTATCATGTTTAGCCAACTCTGGTCTGTCCACCTTCTCGACCTGAATTTTCCCAACTTGTTCGCTCATTTTTCTTATTTTATCTGGTGTAGAATTTAAAGTAGAATTGTAAACACTGTCTCTCACTCTCTTCCGCCTTGTTTGCATACTAGTGAATTTACCCTGAATTTCAAGGTGTATAAATAGATGTCGGTCTACCTTGGTGTTGTGAAATGTCGGTTGTTATTTTTATAAATTACATGTTCTCACAAGCGAAAGAAGAGACCGTAACTTCTAAATATAGAAATAATGGAGCCCGGCTTTACATGGTGGATTACGCATTTAAAACGAGTACCACAACTAAAGTATTGGAAAACCCCATTATCGCCAATATTATTTATATAGATGACGTTTTTCAATCGTCAGTTTCACGAACGTCTTCCTTGGATAGCGAATCCTGATGTGGTTGTTCAGAATGAGTCAATGATCAATTTGTTTTTATTGATCGGCAAACCTAAAGGTGTTACACATGCTCCGGAAAATAGATATCGTACTAACCTGATAATGAAGAAAACCCGGTACAAGTTCGGATCTCCACTGTGTTTGTTGTTAACCCTTCACCAAACAATCCCTTGTTTTCACGACCATGGAAAAGATCGACGGCTTTTGAAAACATTGAAGGACAAGGGGAAAATGCTGGTAACCAGCATTATATCTTTATCTCACAATGCCGTCTACCTTTTCAAAGAAACATTTCACCATTTACATGTAAGTCACACTGAAACGTGCCAAACAAGGCTGAGTATTGTCGTGTGGTAAAGAGTCAATTAAAGCTTTGTCAACCTATCACCGTTGTCTGCGCATGTCATATTCTTCGAAGATTCGACTGTCATATGACGCATCACTACTAGCCCCGAAAGCGGGCTGACTGTAATAAATTATGCTCTATATAAAGTAGCAATGTTGAAAATAGCTTTTACGTATCAATACGTTTGAGGAGAAATGAGACCTGCTTTAGCGACAGATTTCTCTAAACTGGTGATCATAGTTGAGTGAATTGCATGAGTTAGCGTTTTATTGGGTAAACGCTTTTTTTTTTAAATTCAAAGTAACGGTTGTCGGGTAGGAAAGTGGTTCGGTTCTGTACCCAGGATGTCCATATCAGATAGATGAGTATTTATAGAATTCCATCTAGCGGGAGATAATGAACCTATCACGCGTTTTAATGACGCGCTGAATAAAAATAAGGGAAAAGGAGAAATTGCTGTGGCGAGCATTTTCTCTTTTACCTACTGATTGTTTTGTACCATTTAATGGACTCGGGTCAACTCTATTTAGCCAGATCAATAGTTTATGATCGTATTATGTACTGGAATTCTGTCTAGACCAAAATAGGGTTCCAGTTTGACGGCAGCTCCACAATCTGCCTAGACCAAATTGGAATATTTCCTCATTGAATATAGTGTGACTACATATAAACCATCTTATTTAACTGAAACCACTTAATGCAAAAGTTTTAATCATAAATTCAGAGTAGGAATAAATTTTGATTGTTTGCACTGTAGCAAGGAAAAACTATGGAAAATAAAGCAATTGTGTGGGAAAAAAACAAACAAACAAATTGCTTGAATTAAAATACCTCTCAGTTGTAAACATATGTGGATAAGTATGATTAAATTTCATTAGAAAACAATATTCTTTGGTCTAGACAAAATCATAATTCTAATTTGGTCTAGGTAGATTCCGGATTTGCCTAGATTCCAATCTGGCACACGACATATACGTACACTTCGCTTTTATATAGTGTGCGAACTTATCAAGAACACGCCGTCAGCGCAGCGTGAGAGATTTGAGAACGCCGTGAACGTCCAATGCACGCAGTATGAGCACCATGAAAGGGCAGAGCACGCAGTGGAAGCGCTGCGAGACTGCAGAGAATCGCCAAGAGGAACTCGATCCGAAGGAACGCCGTAACACGGCGCCCTTGAAGATTAAACAACGCCGGCCCAGCGCAGTGGAAACGCTTTTCAATGTGACAGGGACTTTAAATTTGTGCGTTTGTGTTTCATGCAAAGACAAATGGATACGGTAAAAGCGGAATTGGAGGCACAAAAATCGCCATGGCAGTTTTGAACAGTCATTTTAAGAGTACAGTAACATAAATGACACAATACGTATCTAACTCATGACCAAATGACAATATTTTAGGCTTGACCAAATCGAAAGCATTTCCAGACGAAAAAATAAATTTGAATGAAAATTTGAAATTTATTTTGCGAAGGGTAGAAAACATTGTGGGAAAAGGAGAAAATGCTGGTAACCAGCATTTTCTCCTTTTCCCACAATGTTTTCTAAAGGCTTCTTTCTCAGAGTCGTCAAAAGTAGGGATAGTGTGGTAATGGGTTAAGCACAGTAGACACCCAGTGGCGTCTCAAGAGAAAGAGGCACAATTTTATAATCCCACAAATGTGACAATTATAAGATGTCTTGCATGGCGTTTTGTCATTCGGTATACCACGGATGCAGGTACGGAATCGGCCGAGTTGTGACGAGTGGGTGTTTTGTATCACAAAGATGCATTAAACCCCTTTTGCCAGAACATGGCTTATTTACAATATGGTACCAAAAGGAATCGGCGATTGGATCTAGAATGTGCCTATGACATGTATTGCCTATGAGTTCACGTTATGCGTAATTTGAATAACGATTACAACTATAGGCTACATTTTAGGCCAACATAAAACAGGGTTTGCTAGTTAACCAATTAGAATTTATTTCTATCCGAGTATGATTTATCTAGAGCCATTGTTTTAAAAAGGAACGCGTCGCATTGCAAAATAAAAACATAGCGACAACGTAAATATGTAATGTATAAAATGACGTCAGCATTGCCTAGTGGCAACGTTCGTGAAGTCTGAAAATTAGACTGTTTTCAGTCAGTCTTCCACAATAAAGGTACAATAAAATTTTCTGACATATCTGCAAAGAAGTTTGAGTTCATCGTCTCGTTGACTATAAAATATTAACGGAAGATGTCGTCTGGAGGATTAGAAAACCTTCCGTCGGTGAGAATCCCGCATAATCCAGGAATTGCGGTACAGATTCAGAACGAAGCGGCTAATTCCGGGAAGTTTTCAGCTTGCTTCACGCCAGACAGTGTAGAACTATCTCCTAACCCAGACAGGTATCGGAAAGTCTATGTATATTTTTCCTAACGCGGAATTTAGACACCAACTCTTTACCAAACAAATAAAATGAGACACGTCTGAATTCTCTAACTTTGTAAGTAACACAATTATGATTGCCTAAAGCAAATAATTTAGCCAATTGGATGTTGCATTACCTTTGAATTTAAAGAATCTTGGGAATTGTGGTATTTGTAAAAGACAATACCACTATGAGTTCAAGATTGAATTTTGATAACCATGTGTCTTATTTTGTACGGTGAATCTAATATTCCATCGCGGTTAGGTACACAGCAGTAGAAAGAGATTGAGTTCAAGTAGTTCCGGCTTAAATTTTGCCGGAATAGCCCGGATGTTTTTATAGCTTGAAAATGCTTCAAACGCTTTGGAATATCATTACTACGTTCTCTGTCCTAACACATACAAACAGAGAAAGCAATGATTATATGCTCTTTTATCGTAAAAAAAGCCAGACGGGCTGAAAAACGTAATTTCAAGTGTAATAACTCGGCCCTTTTAAAAAAAAGTCGGCCGTGAATGACACTGATAACTTAACGTCCGAAAGGTCCCGGGCTTTAGCGCGAGAATATAAAACTTGGCATAAAATAGTTCAGTTTAAATACATGAATATTGCCATTTTCTACTTAATTTGCAGCTATCTAGAACGACATTTCAATTTAAATCGTGATTTGAATATCTTCTATATGATACATATTCCTACATATGCCAGCGTATCCACTTTGTCATAGCGTACCGAAACTCTTTAGAGTCTATACCGAGTCTATATCGAGACAGCGTACCCAAACTTTGTAGAGTTTTAGTTCAACCATTTTGTGCAAAGCCGAAGGAAATAAACCCAGTTAAACGCATTTTTTCTCAGGCAAATGATTTTTACAGTGGCATTCAAATATGTAATTTGAAATGGCATATTAAAGTACATTGGACGAGGCCATCGATCTTTGAGATATACTTATTTTTGATTGAAACTAGCTTCTCTCGCATATAGCCTTTTATGGCGAAATGATACAAATTTGCCAACTGACCTTGGGCTTTTTCGTACCAAAACCAATTCGTTCCATGGCATGTTCGTCCTATGATTGCACGCTACTCCATTTGATTGCTCATGAATATTTATAGATCGAGGTAATAGACCATTTGCCAAATACCGTTACTGACGCGTCATCACGAGTTACTTCCCTTTCCACCCGACAATTTTTCCCAATCCTGTATATACCCGAAAAGTGAAAGTGTCATATTTTTTAAATGGATTACACCCTAAATGCGATATATAAATAAACAACCTAAAACGGCCGTGCCGTTAGTTTCATCACTTATTTTTTTCAAAGACACACACAAAAAAGAACTGTTGTTTTATCAATTTTTCGGTAAACTTCAGAGAGTAAAGCGGTATCATAAGCGCTGTCTCCTGCCGGGCGTGCTGATAGAGCTTTTTGGTATGCAGACTGCATTAACCCTTTGGCTATCAAGTGCGACTCAATAACTTTTTGCAGACAATATAGACTCAGATCACACCAGGAAGAACGTGCAGTCTGATCCTAGATCTACACTATCCGATACGGAGATATTTTTCCTCGAGATATTCCTTTGAAATAACGTTTGAGGTTTTACTATCGGCTGTAAAAGTGGCATTTAATTTGTTTTGTATGATAAGGTTTAACTTAAAATAAACAAATACCCCCCCCTCCATTCTTAAAGAAATTAGTGCAAATATACCGTTAAAAGTGGGACCTGTTAACCCAGGTTACATAATGATGCATTTGAAAAAAATAATGTTCGGGCAGAAAAATGCATCTTTTGGCGCCAGGAATTAGAACAGACTTACCCTCCGTCACAGCTTTTAACAATTCCAAACCTTTACAAGTAATCAAAGTAAGACTAAACGGGATAAACACTTAATTATGACACGTGTGTGTTAACTAGTCGGTGCCTAAAAAGAACACAACAGCTTTTCATATAGAACAGAACAGAACAGAACATAATTTATCAGACTTGTACATTACATACATCGTCTTACCCCAATACAAAAAGAAAAATGATAACAGTTGTCACGTGATTCCGTGTCGTCTAAACATATTAATATCTAAATATGCATGCATACGCATATCCATACGCACATGTGCACAAATAAACATTATACATATACATAAACATACACGTACATCTAAACATATGCATGCACATGCCTACATACACAACTCTACATAAAATATATATGTACATACACGTGTGCACGCTTGCATACCTGCCTACACACGTACATATACACATATACACATAGAAGAAAAAAAACACACACACACTGACAGAAAATAGTTTTTGATGCTGGTTTAGGAGAGCTCTAATAAGAAGCAAAATTTAACTCAAGATTATAGTAAGACTTTTGTAAACAAAAGCTTTATTCTCAATAATTGGAATGTATTAAATTGGGTCTCTCGGGTTAAAACTATTTTAGACAATTATGGTTTTTCTGAGTTATTTTACAATTATGATCTCCGACTAAAATGAAAAGTTATCTGGACTTAGTACCTTTTGACTTAAGAATTTACATTACGAAACTAAGATTATCAACTCATTCATTAAAGATTCAGGCAGGTAGATATGGGCCAAACAGAATTCCAAGGAACGAGAGGTACTGCATTTTTTGTGATTTGCACGACGTTGAAGACATTTATCACTTCGTTTTGATTTGTCCTTTATATGCTCGATTAAGAGCTAAATACCTTGATAAAAAGTTTTATCTTAGACCATCAATGTTTAAATTGTATCAGTTATTTCAAGCAGTGGATAAGAATGTGCTAAGAAATTTTTCTAGGTATACTAAAGAAGCTTTTTATGTCAGAAATGTTCAAATTAATGTAACAAATAGTACCTACTTATTATTTATCAATTTAATAATGCTGAATATCAGTATTCTCTACTTTCTTCCGCCATGTTTTCAAAAGTCTTCCAGCTTAGACTCGTAAAAACTCGGTTTTTTTTGGAGGGGGCGCGGGGGGGGGGGGGGGGGTAGAAGTTATAGTAGATGAATATAATTTGGAGGTTCTGTCTTTGGTCAGTAGTGTATCAAAATATTTGCAACAAAAATGCATTCGTATAGGATTTTTTTGACAAAATAAAAAGAAAACTATACACAACAAGCCATACATCTAAACTGAATTAATGGTCAAATGTACAAAAGTGAACTCAAATCCTACCCGGAATCCATGTGCAACATGGAGAAGGGGCTAAGAACCGTTGTCTGTGCATGTCATATTCTTCGAAGATTCGACTGTCTTATATGACACATCACTAGCCCCGAAAGCGGGCTGACTGTAATATTACGCTCTATAAAGTAGCAATGTTGAAAATAGCTTTTATCAATATGTTTGAGGAGAAATGAGACCTGCTTTAGCTCCAGGTTTCTCTGAACTGCTGATCATAGCTGAGTGAATTGCACGAGGTAGCGTTTTATTGAGTAAACTTTTATTTTAGTTTTAAGTTGAAAGTAATGATTGTTGCGTAGGAAAGTGATTCGGTTGTTTACCCAGGATGCCCATATCAGATAGATGAGTATTTATAGAATGCCATCTAACGGGAGATAATGGGGTGAGAACATGTTGACCACTTATCACCAAAAGGACCGAAGAAGTAAGACAAAGGTTGCCCCTCAAGTACATGACGAATGCAAGTGAGTTTCACACGAGTACGTTATGGTAAAACGCGACTTTTTCTATTCCTGCACTGGCGAGCTACGGTTAAAAAAAGTGTAATTTGAGTTATAAACCAGTGGCTTGCAAGAAAATTTGTGCTCCGTTTTCGGCAAAGTTTTTCCTCCGGTTGAAAAACCAAGATGGGTAATCATGTGTCCAGCTATAGTATTAAATTAATATACATATCCGCATAGATCGGTGTTGAATTTTCTAAAACAAAGAAAAACAAGAGGACCATGATGGTCCTATATCGCTCACCTGAGTACCATGCAGCAAAGGTCTACAATAAAGATAAATACCAAATATCAAGGTTCAAGGCTAAATGATAATGAAACAAGAGCAGCGATCTGTCGCAATTTGACTTGAGCCTTTGAAGTTCCATTCCAGACAAGCAAGAAATACTGTAAGAATGAAGATCAATGTGGAATTACATAAAGTTCGCACTAGGTAGAGTTATTGTTCTTGCGCATTGTACTCTGTAATACTGCAACAAACATGCATACCAAGTTTGAAGTCGTTCTGACTTGAGATGACAAAGTTATATTCCAGACAGGCACTAAATGCTGTAAAAATGACATTAAAAGTGAAATAACTCGACAGCAGGAATTAGAGTTACAATTCTTGTGCACTGCACTTCCAAATATTGCACCAAATAATCATACCCAATTTCAAGTCATTCCTACTTAAGATGACAAAGTTTTGCTCCGGACAAGCAAGAAATGCTATGAAAATGAAGTTCAAAGGGGAAATAACTCAAACTTCAAGCTAGGAAGAGTTATGGTTCTTGTGCACTGCACTCCATAAATAAACAACGATCATGCATATCAAATTTGAAGATGTTCAGGCTATAGATGACAGTTATAGTCCAGACGAGCAGAAAATGCTGTAAAAATGACTATCAAAGGGAAATAACTTACAGACAGTATAAGGTAGAGTTATGGATCTTTCACATTGCACTCTGCATTATTGCAACAAATACAAATGTCAAGTTTCAAGTCAATCAGACTGGAGATGACAAAGTTATGCTCTGGATTAAGAACTATTATAAAGAACTTTCTAATTCAAGGGTAAATAACTCCAGTTGTTTTCATCCAATTACACCCATAATCAAACTCATCCAAGATCTTATGGTTATATATATTTCGGCCAAGTTTACAGCTGATTGGTTAAAAATTGTAGATGCTAGAGAGTAAACAAAGTGCAGTATAGCAATTTTTCTAATTCAAGGGCAAATAACTCCAGTCGTTCTGGTCAGATTAGACCCATGATCGAACTCATCCGAGATCTAATGGTCATATATATTTCGATCAAGTTTGGTGCTGATTGGTAGATATTTGTAGATGCTAGAGTGTAAACAAAGTGAAATACAGCAATTTTTCTAATTCAAGGGCAAATAACTTCAGATGTTCTGGTCCGATTACACCCAAAATCGAACTCATCCGAGATCTTATAATCATATATACTCTGACCAAGTTTGGTGCTGATTGGTTGATATTTGTAGATGCTAGAGTGTAAACAAAGTGAAATACAGCAATTTTTCTAATTCAAGGGCAAATAACTCCAGATGTTCAGGTCCGATTACACCCAAAATCGAACTCATCCGAGATCTTATGGTCATATATACTCTGACCAAGTTTGGTGCTGATTGGTTGATATTTGTAGATGCTAGAGTGTAAACAAAGTGAAATACAGCAATTTTTCTAATTCAAGGGCAAATAACTCCAGATGTTCTGGTCCGATAAGACCCAAAATCGAACTCATCCGAGATCTTATGGTCATATATACTTTGACCAAGTTTGGTCCTGATTGGTTGATATTTGTAGATGCTAGAGTGTAAACAAGAAAATGTGAACGGACGGACGACGGACGGACGGACGGACGGACGGACGACGGACGCCGACGGACGGTGAGTGATCACAATAGCTCACTCTGAGCACTTCGTGCTCAGGTGAGCTAAAAAAGTCATATCAGGAGTAATCAAAGCCCTTGTGCAAAGTATTGGCCAAAGAAACTCCAGGAAAGCACCAGCCACCGCGAAATGACCGAAATTATGTTGAAAAGGACAATAAGCATCACAGAGACAAATCCCACTGCAGCAATATTTTCAAGTATCTAATACTGCAAAGGTATGATAATTCGGCTTGCAACACTCGAAAAGGGGCAGTAGGACATTTGTGTAAAATGTCGTCTGGCAGGCTAATCCGAGACGGCACTTTACGAATTAATTGTATTTTGTGCTACAGAAGTCTTGCGCAAAACAGGCAATTAAACCGAAACGTAAAGTGTCGTTTCGGATCAGCCTGCGCTAACTGCGCAGGCTGATGCGAAACGACACTTTACGCAAATGTTCGAATGCCCCTTTTCGCGTATTGCAGGCCAATTATGACGCCTACGTGACTGAAAAACTGAGAGGAGTTATCATTAGTTCCATGGGCAGCTGATATATCATAGATTGTTTTAACATTGTATTATAAAAAAAAAAAAGGTAAGTATTACTAAAATAGCATTTGCCTCTTTTCCCACATTATCATTTGTACTGTTGCAAAATTATATTTCCTGTTTGTTTTCCACTTGTTTGCCCTGTGTTATTTATGAAATATACAGGAAGGTGTAAAAATGTCTTTAACAGTACGGTGTTCACAAGTCTTTTAGAGTCATACTAATCATCTCCTCTACCTTGATGATTTCTTTTGGTGACTCTTAACTCTAGATTGCCAGATGTTAACAAACGAAGAGGAATTACCCGAGTAAGCGGTTACGCCCACCCGACAATTGCCATAGGAACATCGAATGTGTGTAAGTATAGTTGGGCATTTATGTGTCGTAGAAAGTACATAGTGATGGCGAGATAAAGTGTCATTCTCAAACCTCCAGTGATCCGGTTACGGAATCAGCCGAGTTGTGACGGGAGAAAAATGTACTAGTATTCTATTTTGGCCTTTGAACTTGTTACTAGGCAACATTTTTTGTTGTCGTGTAAATTAATAAAGCATTTCAAGACGACAAATCAAGTGATGTTCAGGAGATGTACAGACAGATGTGTTGATATTTTTCATGGTTTTAATAAGACCTTTACAAATACTTTTACAGGGTGTCCAGAAAGTAAGGTTATACGTTTGTGTATATGTAATATACGGCTTTACAAATCAAATAAAGAGATATAAATTGGCATATATGTATATTAAATATGTAATCGTTTTACAAAACGCTTTCGAATACAATTATTTAAAGACGTTTATGACAAATTCTTCCAACGGACAGATTTTTTTAAAACTTTGCACATACAAAGCTCATCATGTCTCTTGTAGATTACAATGAAAAAAAATGGGGGTCCCCGTGCTCGTTTCCGAGAAATTCGCTTTTGAAAAAGGTATATACAGTTACAAAATTCAGCATATACTGGATTTAACACACTTTCCTTGAATAGTCAATTAAACAGGAAAATTGCCAGAAGAATATACAAATATACATCACTTTAAAGAAAAATAATTCAGTTTTGCACAAAAAACATATAAAAGCCTGGTTCTGAGCATGGCAAATGTACCAATATGCATTTTATATATAGACCATTGAGTTAAAAAGGGAGATAATTTGACCGGGTTAAGGGTTAATTTCCAATAAAAACATACTTTCTAACGGACAGATTTTTTTTAAAATTTCCACAATCATAGTACTTATAAATCTTGACAATAAGAAAAAATAAAAATGGCACCTACCCGTGCTTTTTTCCCAGGAAAAAGGGATGAAAGTCACATTTGAAGTTAATTTTTTCCAAGGGAAGGGATAAAAGCTCGGCTGACATGATGGAAAAGGGAAAAATTATTCAGTGGAAGAAATTTTCCCTTTTCCCATAGTATTTTTCGAAGAGGAAATAGCTATACTTCAAGAAATAGGTATACTTCAACAGCTTCAATTTTCTGCCTGTTACATTGTTTTCTGTGTAACTGGACTTTTTTCAGCTACTTCTTTACCAGTCATATCATCCTTACACTGGCAGGTCAGTTTTGATGCTATCACCTTCTCCGGAAAGGATAGCATGACAACTGGCCTGCCAGTTTCAGGAAAACGTTTAGAAGCTGTATTATTTTCATCGTTGGATGGCTGATATTGCGTAAAAAATACCCTTTTCCACGACAAATAAGCATTCGTTTTGGTGAAAACTTCCCCTTTTTATTTCAACCATAGAATACCATGGTTAGTGCAACCGTGCTATAACCATCCGTAGAATGTTCTTCTTGTAAAAGAGCACCGTCGGTCCGCTGTTACTATGGCCATTTGTGCGAAAAATACACAATAGCGCTGATAGTTTTACTATCTGTGAGAAATACACATGCGCAGTATGGATGCGCGTAAACATTTATACCAAACGTCGTTAACATGAATCGATAAGCAGACATCCGTGTGGGTTTCCATGTTTACCTTCTATCCGAAAGGTCGCCACCTTATTCTATTTTTATCAGAGATGAAATGCCACGAGCGATTTCATTCATTGCAGTTAGAGGTGGCTGCATCCAATGAAAAAGCGTATGGGGAATGTAAAAATCAAGTTCGATCCGCCAAGGGTAGAGTAGCGTAGTGAATCGCCAACCCTGGCTTGCCAAGATGCTGTACCAAGAAAAGAGCATAATCTGTCTTCTCACTGAAAACATAATTAATTGTAAAAAGAAGCCAATGACCGAAAAAGGACTTTTGAATTGAAATCTGTATAAAATCGAAAAATGGAATGAAAATTGAATTCAATTATCACACAAAAGACTTACAACACGTTTTATTCAAATGTACATATATTTTTCATTTCATTATCTTACATTTTAAGCCAAAATATAAATACACGAAAGTCTTACCTTACTTTCCGGACACCCTGTATTTACAGTGCAAAGAATATATGCAGGTCAGTTACCGCCGTCTTATTTCAACGAACTATGTTATGGCCGCAGGGCCACACCAAGGGAATACCTGTATCGAACTCCAACAAAGGAAAGGGAGAAGGAACTCTGGGAACCAAAGAGCGTGTCACGTGATAAAGCACGTCACGTGGAGATGGATATACAGGATGCAAGGTATGCGAAATATGTAGCCCACCGTTTTTAAATCTTCACCCTTTTGACGACATAGGTGAAATAAAGGCTTAATCCATTACCACACAGAAAAATTTTAGACCTATCGAAATTGAAAGCATTTGCAGACAACAATTTCAAAGTGGCTCAAAAGGTACAATTTTACTTTCATAGGGTAGAAAACTTTGTGGGAAAAGGACAAAATGCTGGTTATTAGCATTTTCTCCTTTTCCCACAATGCTTTCTAAGGGTTTCTTTCTCAGGGGCGTCAAAAGTATGTATTTGGTGGTAATGGGTTAAAATTGTGCACGGCATACATGTATTTCAATATCATAAATACTGCACAAATATGGTCAGAATTTGCAGGCGTGAAGAGTAACAGATTACAGACAGTACAAAGGTGCATTTTCTAAGTTTAGATTACGGGATAGTTCTTTTAAAATAGATATTTTTTTTAACAGGCATATTCTTCTATTCTCCCAGCTTTCAAAAGTATCATGGAGAACAGTCGTTAAAGCACAGGATTATTTGGTTAATCCATTACCTCACAAATAGATAACTTGGTCTGTTTTTATGGAATGAAATATGACCTTGTTTTTGACTCATTACCAAACGACAATATTTTAGGTGTGTCCAAATTGAAAGCATTTACAGACGACAAAATAAAAACTATTGAAAATGTTTAATTTGTTTTGCGAAGAGTAGAAACATTGTGGGGAAAGGAGAAAATGCTGGTTACCAGCATTCTCTCCTTTTCCTACAATGTTTTTATCCATGCTTTTCTGGAGACTCCTTTACCCGTACTCTGCACGATATCCTATCCAAGCAAATGGCTACTTTCCCGCAACACCATCGTCGAAACACTGATCAGCGGTGAGAGAGGGATGAATCCTGTCACATTTGGTATCATCAATCCCCAGAGAGAAATTGTCAGAGCCGGGGATCGAACCGGTGACCCCCGACACTTGAGTCCTGCACGCTACCGACTGGCTATCGGGGCACGGCTATTTACCAGGATAAGGTTTAACCCATTACCAAACGACAATATTTTAGGCTTGTCCAAATTGAAAGCATTTGCAGACGGCAAAATAAAAGTGACTGAAATTTTGAAATTTGTTTTGGGAAGGGTAGAAAACATTGTGGGAAAAGGTGAAAATGCTGGTTACCAGCATTTTCTCCTTTTGCCACAATGTTTTCTAAAGGCTTCTTTTTCAGGGGCGTCAAAAGTAGGGATTGTGTAGTAATGGATTAATACAGATTAACCACAAATGCCAACATACGCCAGATTCTATAATTGGCTAGCAACACGCGAAAAGGGGCATTGAGACATTTGCGTAAAGTGTCATCTCAGATCAGGCTGTGCAGTCTGTGCAGGTGTATCTACGGCGACTCTTTCCGATCATTTGCAATTATCTGTTTCGTGCAAGTCTACTTTAGGACAAAATCTCGTGTAGTCGTAAAGTGCCGTCTCGGATTAGCCTTCGCGGACTGCGCAGGCTGATCCGAGACGACACTTTACGCAAATGTCCGAATGCCCCTTTTCGCGTATTGCAAGCCAATAGTGGTTTGTAGGTCTCTTTCACAGATTTCGTCGACATTCGCAGTTTGAGATACAATCTGTAAAGAAGGGCAAGGATCGGTTCAAAAGAAGTGAGGCAGTGTTAATGAGAGAGGCTGGCGTCATGTCACGTGGTCTACAGGCTTATCTGTTAAAACTGGACAAACAGCGTCAGATGTACGAAAATATGAAAAAGAAAAGACACAGCGTCAAGAGAAATTACCCAGCCCTCTGAATATTGCTTTTTTTTTTTCATATTTTCTCTATATGATTAAAACCCAATTATTCCTTAAGTTGAAAAATTTAACTGTATTTCTTTTCCCCAGCATTTTAGATATTGTCACATGACCTTGATCCACATTCTCCTATCCTGTGGCATTATCGTCATTTCATGCCCCCCCCCCCAACCCCACCGAAAAAAAAACTTAAAAAAGTAAAAACGATCGATGCAAAAGCGGGTTTTATATAACTCTGTCATAGGCCTACCAAATACTGGGCAAGCCATGATTACATAACGATAGATCAACAGAATCCATTTTGTGTGACAACCGAGTAAATCACGGGGTAAAATGGTCCTCGGATACGCAGAATGTTTACAAATAGCAAGATGTTTCTTTGAAAAAAGATACTTTTTTGCAGTTGCATTTAACCCCATTTTCATAGAGAAAGGCTATATTTTTTTTATATAAATTTAGCAGAATCACAGTTAACCCATTACTCCATAGATACTCATTTTGACGTATCAACAACAGACAGGTTTTGAAAACTATGTGGGAAAAGGAGAAATTGCTCGTAACGAGCAATTTCTCCTTTTTCCACAATGTTTACCACTCAATCAGAAATTTGTATCCTTATTTGTCCATATTTTTGACATCATATCTTTATTTGCTGCTGAAATGAAAGAGCCTCAAATTGGCATATCAGGTAAAGGGTTAAGATTACCCAAAACGTCAATTAAGACTCTTGTCTGTATCTGGAGGAAATGAGACCGTTGTTATATTGATCTATTGTAACGTAATGAAAATTTCACCAATGATTGAACAGGTCATACACGATGCATGTACTAGTAGTATTTTCCATTCTTTTACCTTATCCCTTTGGCTGCAAAGCGCGACTCTCTGACCTTTTGAGGACAGTGTAGATCAAGATCAGACTGCACAGAACGTGCAGTCTGATCCTTGATCAACACTGTCCGAAAAAGGAGATATTATTACCCAAAACAGAATCGTCTTACAGCAATATTTGGGTTTTTAATATCGAATTGAACATTTTATTTTAGTTATTTAACCCATTACCACACAATCCCTACTTTTGACGACCCTGAGAAAGAAACCTTTAGAAAACATTGTGGGAAAAGGAGAAAATGCTGGTAACCAGCATTTTCTCCTTTTCCCACAACGTTTTCTACCCTTCACAAAACAAATTTCAAATTTTCTGTCACTTTTACATAGTCGTCTGCAAATGCTTTCGATTTGGACAAATCTAAATTGTTTCGTTTGGTAATGAGTTAACAGGATAAGGGTTAGATATGATTTGAAATTGTTTGAGATAATCTTAGAGCTTGTTACACCATAAACACACCGGGGTCAAGCCAGCCAATAAATGAAACCCACAATCGATTGATACACTCTCATTCCCCAAGTTGAACATAGCTGGATCATAACCAATCGTCTGATATATATTAGATCGATACGTCTGCTTTGCAATTCATGTCTGCGACAGGAAAATTTACCCATGGATTATATTCTGTAGAAAAACATTATATTCTGGGCAAGTCTTTCCATCGTTAGAATTTCTTGTAATCGGATATTACTTTAAAATGGCAGAGAGTTTAAATGGGACAGAAGCTGAAAGGAAAAATTCAGTTTTGATTGAAACTACGAGCACAGATAATGGAAATAAAAATACCATCACGGTTCTAAAAGCTAATGAGTCTGTGGGTGTTAAGGTGGAGGTAAATGGTGACACGAGAGAAGGTGAATCAAGTCTAGTAAAGAACGGTGAAAAGGATGATTATAATAGGAAAGAAACAGGTGAAAACAAAACAGATGATGATTTAGTAAGTGAAGATTTCGTTGAAAGCACTGAAGACAAACTCTCCCATGAATTTCAGTCTAAAACACAAATATATGACACGAACGACAATGCAGCAAAATCAGCAGAAAATTATGTTTTAGAAAAAGAAATTTTGTCACACAAAGATGGTAAAAATGCAAATAGTAACAGCGGTAAAGGTTTAGAAGTGTCGGAACACGTTGTTGGTACATCAGCTTCAAGTGAAACGAATCTAAACAGTGAGGTAAAAGGCGCAGAAGCAATGCCTGAAGTTTCAGAATCGAAGTTGGACAAAGATAAACAGGACGAGGAGGAGGAATTCAGAGCAATGACGGAAGAAGAAATTCAAGCAATTATAGATAAGTATTCCTTCATGAATCGACGGGTCCGAACAAAGTGTCTGCAGTTTTTCTGGAGCCTAGACGTGGACAGATGGGGATATTTTAACTATCCACAGCTACGTTATTGGTACAGAGCACAAGGCACAACACTGACTGACTGGGAAATATGTGTAAGTTATGGTTTATATTTGAGCCACGCTCCGGGAAAAGGGGGCTTAACCCATTACCAAACAACAAATTTATAGACTGGTCCAAATTGAAAGCATTTGTAGACGACAAAATAAAATTGATTGAATCTTCAACATTTGCTTTGTGACGGGAAAAGGAGAAAATGCTGGTTACAAGCGTCAAATGTAGGGATTGTGTGGTAATGGGTTAACATGGTAAGAGTTAACTTCTACAATAAATGTTAACTGGAGAACATTGTTTACTTAGACTACATCAATAAGATACTCTCAAGTTTTTTTATGATGAAGCAAATAAAACTGCGGGTCGTTCAAAGTCCATGGCAAACAATTATCTTCATGACCGTAAAAATCAAACTTTTTACTCCCATTATATGTTGAAAGCTTTTAAAGTCGAAAGTTACAAGAATCTGTGCATTTTTTCGACAATGTTTCCGTCTCGTTAACTCTGTTGTTGCCATATAAACAAATTCGATTTTGTTTTCAATTCTGATTGTTTCAAAAGCAGAATGAAACTGAATTTGATCTTAGATAAGCATAAAATAGAGCTTTGTGTACATCCGAAATGGGATTGGATGTTGTGTGTAGGTTTCTTCAACGGATTCAAAGCGTAAACGAATTCAAAAGCTAATTGTAATAAAGATTATTAATTTTTTATCACACAATCCGGAGTTTTAAAGTCCCTGAAAAAGGAGCCTTTGAAAAAAAATGTGGAAAAAAAGAGAAAATGCTGGTAACCAGCATTTGTCCTTTTTCTGCAGGGTTTTTTTTTTTCATTCTGTCACAGCTAGATCTCATAATTCAAGCCATATCTAAGTTGTATTCTGCAAATATTTTCTAATTGTACTGTTCCAAATTCATGTCATTTGCTAAAGACTTAGAATGCTGTCGCAAAACCGAGGATAATTCTTAACCCATTACCACACAATTTCTACTTTTGACGCCCCTGAGAAAGAGGCCTTTTGAAAATACTACGAGAAGGAGAAAATGCTGGTAACCAGCATTTTCTCCTTTTCCCAGTGTTTTCTACCCTTCCAAGAACAAATTCTATTTTCTGGTCACCTTTATTTTGTTGTCTGCAAATGCTCTCAATTTGGACCAGTCTAAAATTTTCTCGTGTGGTAATGAGTTAACTGGCATCGTCCAAGTCTAACACTTATAAAGGCAAAAAATGTGCATTTATTGGCCCGTTTATCTAGTCAATCGTGCAGCGTCCCTAGCAGACGAATCGGAGTGTTGAATTATTGAGTGTTTCAGTCAACCCTTATCTTTCTAAATAACTCAAATGAAACTTTCACGCCTATAGAATAACCTGAAAAATGATGTTTCATATTTAAACCTTTTGGACAAAAATTTCTATACCGGACAATGTTGATCCAAGATCAGACTGCACATTTAGTTCAGTCTGATCTTGATCTACTCTGTCCGCTTAAGGTCAGTGAATCGCATTTGGCAGCTTTAGGGCTAACTGGAGCTCTGCCAAGCAATAAACGATAACAGATCGAGAGTCCGGTCTACCAGGAAACACAAATGTCCAATATTTCATAACTATTTTGGCGGATTGTGTTAACTTTTTACCCGTTGTCGGCGCATTTTTTCGAAGATTCGACCTGTCTGCTATGACGCATCACTCCCCCATTGTTCGGAGTATAATAATACGCCCTATATAAAGTAGCAATGTAGAAAATGGCTTTTATCAATACGTTTAAGGAGAAATAAGGCTTGTTTTAGCTCCAGATTTCTCTTAAATGTTAGTCATTGCTGAATAAATTGCACAAAGTAGTGTTTGATTGAGTAAATGTTTACATGTATTTTAGTTTGAAATCATCAAAGTAACGGTTGCCGCGGAGAAAAGTAGTCCGGTTCTGTACCCAAAGTGCTCAAGTTAGATGCGTATTTGGAGAAAACCATCTAGCGGGAGATAATAACTTTTTACCGGATGCAAAGATATTACCAAGGTTGTCGCTTTTGAAAGCACTGGCAAACGATAACCTATATATTTAGCTGAAATGATAGAGATTGTCTCTGAAAAGGTTGAAAACATTGTCACGGCGGCTCAAAATCAGGATTGTCTGATAAAGAGATATGTTCGGCGTTTTCTGTTTCACTGGCGTATCAAAATGAAAATCAATGAAAACCAATCTTTACACTACTGGGTTCCTATTTTCCAACCCTTCTCAAGAATGTTCTCAGTCTTATTCTCAAAGATTTTCTGGTAACCAGTATTTTCTCCTTTTCCCACAACGTTTTTCTACCCTTCACAAAATAGATTTCAAATTTTCAGTCACTTTTATTTTGTCGTCTGCAAATGCTTTCAATTTGGACAAGTCTAAAATTTTGTCGTCTGGTAAAGAGTAAAAGGCAAAGTTCATCATTTGAGCCACATTCGATTTGTCGTCTGCAAATCCTTTCAATTTAGGCATGGCAAAAATTTGTCATAAAAAGTTAAGAAAAAATGTTTTTTTTTTTTTTATAAATGGCTGCTCATACATGTATATAGGAGAGATAAGATACCTTTTAGTCGCCTTTTTTCGGAAAAAAGCTTACAAAACATGTAGAAGTCTATGATAATAGTGTGTTCGAAAGTGAACAGGCCTTGTCTAAAACCCATAAAACATGTTACGTCCTTCGATTCTCGTCCTTTGGTTCTGCAGAAAAGTCATAAAATTGGCTGGGATATTTATTGACTTCATTCTATCGATCAGGTTTGCTCAATGACACTAAGTTTACTGTTATTTAATTTCTTCAATCCTTTGTTGAATATAGGAGAAAAAACATCTTGCTGCCAAAATGCTACATACGAGTATGTGAATGTCCGAAATGTTCCTGTCAAATAGAAAAACATAGATAGACGATCAGGTTGAAGGCCTCTGCAGTCTCATCTTAATCTCTACTGTTGAAAAATACTGCGCTATCCTCAAATACGACGTAAAACAAGTTGTACTTAGTGCTTTATGGGTTCTGCACCATATACGACATGAACTCGGCCACTTTCAACTGTTGAAGATATAACTCAGTGAAACTAAAAAAGGTTATACCTTACAGGCTAGACTATAGCAGCGAACAGATAAGTTTCCAAGACCAGACTGTACATCCTGTGAAGTCTGATCTTGACCTATGACGTCCGCAAAATCCACGTTTTTTGCTCATTCCAATATTAACGTTAAAGGTTCAGTAGCTACCCAAAGTAAACAATATGCGTCATCGAAAAGGAGGCCGCTACTGTCACTTTAACCCATTACCATACAATCCATACTTTTGACGTCCCTGAGAAAAAAGCCTTTAGAAAACATTGCGGGAAAAGGAGAAAATGCTGGTAACCAGCATTTTCTCCTTTTCACACAATGTTTTCTACCCTTCACTTCAGTCTCTTTTATTTTGTCATCTGCAAATGCTTTGAATTTGAACAAGTCTAAAATATTGTCGTTTGGTAATGAATTAAATACATTAATCATCATAATTATTCCACTGTTTATTTTCAGAGAATATTTTGTGACCTAGACAAGGACATGGACCGGCTGGTTTCACTGGATGAATTCCTGTTAGAAATGTCTAAGAAGACCCCTCGTTACCTCAGGTACGACTTACATAAACTCTTCTGCTATCTAAAGTCAAACCTCTAGGCAAAGATCACCTGAAAAGAATTGGAAAAGTGGTCGCTTGCAGCAGGTGGTCTTTCTTTTGTATTATATAACCCATTACCACACAATCCCTACTTTTGACACTCCTGAGAAAGAAGCCTTTTGAAAACACTGCGGGAAAAGGAGAAATTGCTGGTGACCAGCATTTTCTCCTTTTCCCACAATGTTTTCTACCCTTCCCAACATAAATTTCAAAATAAAAGTCATTTTTATTTTGTCGTCTTGAAGTGCTTTCAATTTGGACTAGTTTAACATTTTGTTGTTTGGTAAAGGGTTAAAAAAACATTACCCTCTTACTATATAATTATTTGTAGTTAAATTGAAATGTACGCATCTACCGACTTTCACCGAAAAAAGAGGAAGAAGAACACTCGTTCGTGACAAAAAAATCGTAGTATAAATTCAAAAGTAACGCCAAGTCTGATTGGTTAAACCAAATGGTTATGCAAATCAGAAAATTGTTACTCTGCACATCTAGAATGAGACATAAATATAGGTGTCCGTGGTCATGAGGTAGAGCGTCGGCCTCGTAACCAGAAGGTCCTGAGTTCGATTCCCGGGAGCGGGTGTCAACTTTGGGATTTTTCATTGGCCCACACTTTCGGTGCGAGTACTGGTGTAGTTCCTAGGAAGCAGAATCGAGAGAGATTAGTATAAGTTGTCAGAACTTGTTTCTCAAACGATGTAAAATAAATATGTTTAAACTAAACTACATAAATATAGCACTAACACTTCAAAATTTCATTTTTGTCTAAGGCTAGATGCAGTGCAACCTCTGATTGGCTAAACCTTTCGCTTTAACCTATCAGAAGTTGCGTTTCTGGGATAGATGATCTAAAGGTTAAGAATTTCAATATTAGTCTTAGTCTAGGTTTACAAGGTAATGCAACTTTAGATTGACTAAAACATTAGCGTTTCTTGAAAAGTTGGCATTTGTTTGAGAATAAGATTAAGAATCCTTCTTAGAATGGTTGACAAAAACTGTCCCGTGTCTCATGAGCTTGTGCACTTCATTTCAGCCCGGACGAGCTCAAGGATATGTTCAAGATGACAGATAAGAACCAGGATGGGTTTGTCTGTGCCGACGACCTCAGAGCATCCATGGAAAGTGAAGGCCTAGTTTGTACACCACTCGCGATACACAGGTTACTGTGCTACGACAGTACCGGAAAGTATCAAAGACTGACTTTCGAGGATTATTCCCGCTATATACAGGACAATATGAAAGAACGTATGCCGCCATATCAGCAATTTCGGTAACGACAGCAAAATACCGTACGACTCGAGTTGCTATGGCAGATTTTATGTAAGGACAGTAAACAAAACAGTTCGGTTAAAGCCAATTCTGGAATATTAGTTTATAGAGAAGAACAAAATGGCATGGGTAGTTTATAATAATGAAATTTATTGCACATCGGTTTCTTATCAGGACAAATAACAATACCTGCTATTAATATTTCTTGGTAATTAGATGGCTGCCGACAACTTAATTCAAGTGTTAACAGTGACTAACTGTAAATACGATCAAAATAATATATAAAACTTATTCCTCTTTATGGTCCGGTGATATGTCCTATATAGAAGGATACCATATCATACACGGCGTCGAGTTGACTTTTTCATACTTTGATTATAGAAAGTAGCTGCTAGGGATGGTAAAATCTTTAGAACTTTCATACATGAGTTCCTTGATACAAAGGAGCCATTGTCGCCCTAAAATCGCTTACCCGAGCAACTGTACCATTGAAAATATTTTATGAAGTACATTTTTTTTTTTTAATCTGATATGCGCCAATGATCTAGTTTCTTGCCAGGCTGATCCATTTTTAGAAACGCCTGATATCAGGTAAAAAAATGTGGCCTATTTATACCGGTCACCTACTTTAAGACGCTATGGGCACCAACATTTAGAAACCGTCCATTTTCAGTCTGATACTAAGGTAGGTTTGTCCGAATGATTGTATTGATGATATCTCGGACACGGGTCAGGTAATTGGTAGGTCACTGAGACGATTTTTAGAAAACTCCTGTGTGCGGCCTGGGGGCAACATTCCCAGTCTAATACTCTAATTTCCAGTCTAATACTGAAGGTTAGCCATACCGATGATATCTTCAAGAAAATACGAAAAAGTCGGTAACTGGTACAAGTTTTAAAAAATCCTAGATGTCACATTTTCAGCCCAGTGCTCATGAAATTTGGTCATAGTGTTTGTCTTGATTGCATATTGAGCAAGTATGAAAGTGGCCAATATTAGGTCGGGAAGCGGGTAATTGGGACAATCTGAGAAAAACTCTATAGCCCACATTTTTAGTCCGATTCTCATTAAACCTATTCTAAATAATTTTCTCGGTGATATCTGTAGCATGTTCAGTATTGTTTCACTTCAAAAAATGGGTCACTGAGACAAATCTCAGAAAAAAAAAAAAAACGTGTGAGCACTCGACAGGCCTTACTCTCAGTCTCATAGTCCTTGAAATTTGTTAGAATCTTTGCCTTAATAGCATCGTGAGCACATATGAAATGAGCTCACGTAAGGTAAAAAAGTAAGTCACTGGGACAATTCTTACAAACCTTGTGTGCACTCGAGGGGCCACAAGCTCATGTACATTTGTCAGAATGTTAGTCTTGATGGTATCTTGGACAACTTTGAAAGTGGGTCACATCGGACAGTATTTGATTGGAATAAGTATCAGAAAACCTTGAGTCCACTCAAGAAGCCGTATCTCCAGTCCAAAACTCAAGAAACTTGGTCTGAATGTCGGTCTTGGTGACGTTTTTGATAAGTTCAAGATCCCTTCACGTCTGTCAAAAAGTAGGTGACTCAGACAAATCCTAGGAAAATCTTGAGTGAAGTCTATAGACTATATATTTTAATTCAAAAGCGTGGAATAGGTCGAAATAGCTATCTTAACAGTAGCTTGAACAAGTATGACAGCGGGTCGTGTCAATCGAAAAGTAGGTCACTGGGACAATTTTTTTTTTAAATCTTTTTGAACGCTTTTTTGGGCACATTTTCATTTCGATATTAAGGAAAATCGATCTGAATGTTTCATTAGACGTAGACAGTTAAAAATAACTTATGTGCACTGTAGAGGCCATATTTTCCGTCAGATTTCCATAGAAATTGAGAAAAAAAAAACATGTTTTTATATCATCACAACCAGGGTCCCCTCAGTTTTATCAATCATAAATTATTTAATCCTTTCCCAAATGGCAAATTTTAGACCAGTAGAATGGTTAATTTTGATAGCATTAAATTTCGCTCACAAAATTACAACCATGCTTAAATGATGAGAACTGCCTCTGGAATATAGAAAACATTTTTGGAAATAGGGAACATTTTCTCCTTTTGCCATGATGTTTTTCAGTCATCTTTCTCAAGTTTGTTAATACTTAGGATTGTGAGGTAAGGTTAATAGACAGAAAACACTATTAAAAAATGAACATTCCTCATATTTTCTATGTATTGCTGCCTGATGATTATCAATTTATCACAGGATTTTGTTATCATTATTTATTCTGTACAATAAATCTGTGATTTGTGGAATGGTTTTGCCTCAAGAAAACATTTAAATTTATTATCTGCATGATAAAGTTGGCGTCCAGTTTACTCCTGCGTGCAGGAAAAAGTTGTACAGTCTGCGTGGAATATTTCTGTGCCTACTGCATATACCGGTATATCATGCCTCTATCGTAAGTGCTTTGCTCATATGTATCTCTTGCCTTTGTTTTCTGTTAAACTTATAAAGCCTTTATGAATCGATTAGATAGTTCTTAAATTAATTAGTTATCTTATCATTTATTGCACCCCTATACATGTGTAGACAATTCGTGACAGAGATTTCAATGTTGCAGGCTGGTTATCTAATCAAAGCGTTGGAAACGCTGAAGTGGCATTTGTTACACCATCACCTTTCAATCGATCAAATAAGGGTCTGTATCCACCAACCCTTCCCCAAAACCATTCATAATCTTGGAAATTTTCCAAATTTGGAAATAAAACGACGTCTCATTGGCTAAACCAAATAATATTTGGTTTAGCCATTCAGAAGTTGTGTTAGTTCCCAGTTCTTGAATTAGACGAAACATGTTCCTTAGAATGGTGGGTGAAATGGGACCAATGTCCACACTTTACGTGCAATCATATTTCCTCAAACCTTTCCATTCAAAATCACAATTTAGAATGTTTTACTCTAATTCAATATCTCGGCTTTTGCCTTTTATCAAGAAATTTGACATGAAGTTGATGCTTTCAACAAATTTTTATTTTCATACCACCATTTCTAAAACACCATTTCTAAATGCTTGTTCAATATATGCCAGCTTTTACGAAAACTTTTTTTTTGTAAAAGATTCTGGAAAACTGATTTTGGGGAAAATTTCCAAGTCCAAGGCCCATAATTTTGTCAAAAATCAGTAGACCGGAACAAAAGTCAAACTTGACCTGTACCTCATGGTGGTAGACTTGCACCCGAAAACCAGCCAATATCTGCCAGCGTTTAGAAGAAAAGGTCCGGAAAACTGTTGGGTTTCTGTGTGTATGTGAAAATTAGTCCAAGGCCCGTAATTTCGTTAATAATCAGTAGACCAGAATGAAACTTCAACTTGATCTGCAACTCGTGGTGATTGGCTTGCAGACCAAAAATAAGCTCAATATCTGCCTGGGTCTAGAAAAAACAGGTACAGAAGGCTGTTTTTTGGTGATTTTTTCCAAGTCCAAGGCCAGTAATTCCATAAAAAAAATCAGTGGACCTGTGATACTTGAACTTCATTTGTAACTAATGCTGGTTAACTTACACACCAAAAAATCAGTTCAATATCTACTATGTTTAGAAAAAAAAATCTGGAAAATTGATTTGCGTGCAGACTTACGAACAGACGGCTAGACGGACGGACGGGGTGCAAACCAAAAGCACCCCCCTCGGCTTCGCTGTTAGGGGACTCAAACCATTCAGACCAACTTTAAAGAGTTTTGGACTACAAATATGGTTTCTAGAGTGTAAGCTAGGTTTCTTCTAGGATTTGACCTAGTGACCTAATCACCCATTTTTAGACTCATTTGAGGTATCGTCATGACGATTATTCTGACCAACTTTGAAGAAAATTGGACTGGAAATGTGCCCTCTAAAGCGTACATAAGGTCTTTCTAAGATTTGACCTAGTGACCTAGTATTTCACCAAAAATGAGCTATTTTCAAACTCTTCCGAGATATCATCAAAACAAGCATTCTGACCAACTTTAAAGGGTAATAGACGGAAAATGTGGTCTCTAGAGCATACACTAAGTTATTCCACAGTTTGACCTAGTGAACTAGAGTTTGACCCGACATGACCATTTTCAAACTCATCTGAGATATAATCAAAACAAATATTCTGACCAACTTTCAACTGTATTAGTCTGGAAAAATGGCCTCTACAGCATACACGCGGATTTTGTAAAGTTTTACTAGTTTTTGATGCAACATAACCAATTTTCGAAAATTTCAGAGATATCTTCAAGGCAAACATTCTGATCAAGTTTCAGAAAACTCTAGGAGTGATATCGTGACTTCTAGAGCGTACACAAGGTAAAGGTTGGCGACGGTCGATGCACGACGGACACAGTACGGTAAAAAAAGATCAGCTTGAGCACTTTGTGCTCAGGTGAGCAAATACATTTCCTCTGGGCGATGAAGGGCCAGTTCGTAATCTAGAATATAGCAGTTGACGTTCTGTGCAGTCTGATCTTCATCCGCACTGTCCGCGAAAGCTTCTGGCGTTTCCGCTATGATATGGAAAGATTTAACCCTTTACCAAACGACAAAATTTTGGAAAGGTCCAAATTGAAAACACTTGCAGACGATAACTGAAATGCAACTCAAAAACGGAAATTTGTTTCCAGCAGGGTAGAAAACATTGTAGGAAAAGGAGAAAATGCTGTTAACCAGCATTTTCTCCTTTTCCTACAATGTTTTCAGAAGGATTCTATCTCAGGGTCGTAAAAACCAGGGATTGTCTAGTTAAGGGTTAAAGCACGACTGAACTAATACATTACCTGCCGGTGTAATGCAGAGAAATGTCCCTCCCCTACAAAATGACCTAAGGGTCATTTCACTACGGAGAGGAATGACCCGGGTAATTACATGTATTCTACGTAGAGAAATAACCCTCTGGGGTAATTTCTCTACGTAGAATAATTACCCTGGGGTTACTTATCCACGTAGAAAAGTGAACTGGGTTATTCCTCGACGAGAATTGACCCAAGGGCCATTTTGTAGCGGAGGGTCAAAATATTATAATAATAGAACAGCGTTTGAAGGCCCGTCGACAACTTAGGTCATATTAGGCGCACTTACTTGGTAAATAATAATGCGAGGTGAAAATAACATACATTTGCAACAACATAAGACAAACATGATAAATGAGGAATGGACGAAACACAAAATGATGCCCCTTTTGTCGCCTTTTACGACATGCATGCTGTCACTTTTGTTCCCCCAGATGAAATGGCAGATGTGACGATCGCGGGACTGCAGTGGTTTATTCTTATACCCTCGATTAAACCATGCGGAGGGTCATTTCTCTGCATTACATCGGCTCTAATACATTGTTTGCCAATTATTGCTCTTATTTTTTCCTAATCCACGCCTGCTTATTTGCACTGTTAATTATATTGGCAATAAATAGTGCTGTATAAAACATCTACTGAAGATTTATATGTTAAAGGGAAAAAAAGAGAGTGAGAAAAAACAAACAAACAATGACTGGAATAATAAATATTTTATTCCCATTTAATTTTTTCTCCTGAAATCGTTCACTAATAGCAGACAAAAAGACGACACACATTATCAATAATTACATTTGCTATGAACAAAAAAAGAAAATCATTTGTTGTGAATATTAAACTCCACCCAGGAAATGAAATAACCTCACTTTGTGACAAATAGGAAGTTATAGAAACACAACATTCTATAGTAACACTAATGAACCATGCTCTGGCAAAATGGGGCTTATTGCATCTGCATTATACACGATACAAAGTTAGTCATCCCAAAATTAACCCTTTACTCCATACTCATTTCTACGCATTGCTTGTAGGAGCCTTTGGAAAACATTGCGACAAAAGGTGAAATTGCTCGTGACGAGCAATTTCATCTTTTGACACAATGTTTTCTATGCTATCCAAAAGTCTCATACACAAAACAAATGGCTTCATCCTTGCTGATGTTAAGGGTCAATAAGAAATACCATAAAAATGCCCTTATAGGGTAAAGGGTAAAGGACCTTTTAAAATCAATTTTGTCTAACAATCAACTCGAGGACATGGTGGAACAATCCTTTAACCCTTTCCCAAACAAGCCCTTGTTTTTACGTGTCTGCAGTGCAAGTCTTTTGAAAACATTGTGGGAAAACGAGAAATTGCTCGTAACGAACGAGCAATTTCTCCTTTTCCCAAAGTGTTTTCTGCCTGTTCGAATAATTTTCTGCCATTGTCATGGAAGTTAAAATCGTCGTCCGCAAACTCTTTCAGTTTGGAAGAGTCTAAAATTTGTCGTTTGGAAAAGGGTGAACATGCAGAAAATTTAAAGATATGAAAAAGGTTTGGTTCATGTCAGCCTGCACAGACTGCACAGGCTGACATTGGTTGATAATGCTTGCTGATGCATGAAGCCCCCTTTTCTCAGAGCAGGATTCAGTTATATGAGCTGATTTATTTCTTCCCACATTACCTCCTCCAACAACGTTTTGTGAGCCTACAGCAGATGAGTTTTGGGGAAAAAAAGTGGTAAAAGTGGAAATAGTCAACATTCTTATTCTTTAACCCTTTCCCAAACAAGCCCTTGTTTTTACGTGTCTGCAGTACACAGTAGAAAACACTGTGGGAAAAGGAGAAATTGCTCGTAACGAGCAATTTCTCCTTTTCCCACAGTGTTTTCTGCCCCTTTGGATAATTTCTGCCATTGTTATGAAAGTAGAAATTGTCATCTGCAAACTCTTTCAGTTTGGAAGAGTCTAAAATTTGTCGTTTGGAAAAGGGTTAATTCCACCTGACTTCATAACCAAAAAACAAAATGTTAGATTTATCTGTACTGAAAACTTTTAATTGATTTAATGCCTGATGAAATCTCTTTTTTGAGAGAGAGAGGAAAACATGGTAAAACATAGGAGAAAATTCTGATTACCATGACGTTCTCCTTTTCTTACCATGTTTTCAAACACAATTTTTTCTCAGGGTAAATGAAACCCTCAATTGTTTGGAAAAAAGTTAAATCCTACAGCTCATCTATATTTGGTAAGGATATCTTTATCCCTTTTCCACACAATCGAAAGGACAAATGTTGGTAACCTTTAAAATGCAAATTTCTATTTATAAGTTGCATTTTATTGTGATCTGACAATCAAAAACTTCTAAATTGAACAAGTAATAAATATTTTCCAGCTGGTAAAAATTTGAAGTCTGCTACAAATTTGTTCCAGAAGTTAATGAGATAACCCTTTACCATAACATTCCTAGATTTAAAACTTCTAAGAATGCAAGTTATAGAAAACATTGGGTGAAAAGGAGAAAATGTCTGTAACAAGCATTTTTTTTCCTTTTCCAAAAACATCCAAACCTTCAGAAACAAATCCTATATTTTTCCAGACTTTAATTATATTTCCAACATTAATCATATTGTCTGCGAACGTTTTCATTCCAGAATAGCATAAAATTTTGCCATGCGGTAAAGGCTGTCAACGTAACTGCAAAATCTATCAAATCTTCTGCCTTTTGCAACTAAATCTTAACATCACCACATCCAATCAGTGTTTCTCAGTTGCTTCATCACTTATAATAAAGCCGGAATGGACTATTTCACTGGGCTTTTCTTAATATCTAAACTCTTTAACAGATTAACCCATTACCACACATTCCCTTCTTTTGATGACCCTGAGAAAGAAGCCTTTCTAAAACATTGCGGGAAAAGGAGAAAATGCTGGTAACCAGCATTTTCTCCTTTTCCCACCATGTTTCCTACTGTTCACAAAACAAATTTTGAGTTTTCAGTCACTTTTTTCTTATCGTCTGCAAATGCTTTCGACTTGGACAAACCTAAAATCTTATCGTGTTATAATGAGTTAAAAAAATGCAACAAGGTCCCTTTTCTGATAAAACAGCTCATATGAATTATGGAAAACTTTATACAAATACAATACTCTTACCACATTCTGTTTACGTATAGATAAAAACTAATCACAGAGTGATTAGAATCCCTACCACTAAAGACATGCGCAAAATACTAGTACATTGTATTGACTTTTTTCAATAAATCAATTAGGTTAAACACATTAATTTCTTTTAAGGTTAATTATCGGATTTGTTTCTACCCATACGAAAAGAGAATGCATTCAGATGGTTGTATAGCAACAAGTATACACGAAAATAATCCACTTTAAGCTAACTTTTGGACACCACAACAAAGAACTCACATACAGGTTAATGGAGATAAATCTTGAGATTGGAAATGAAAGAGAAATAACTCGCAAAGAATGGATAACTATGAGCTTTCACTAACAGATGTTCAAATCTCGAAACAGAAGTCATGCAATAAGGAGAACTGTAATATGAAAAATGTTTGTAAATGTAGTAAGATCAGACTGCACATTGAGTGCAGAATGATCCTGACCACTCTTAAAGTTTGTTAATTATCTTGACTTATGTTGTCCTCAAAAATACCTAAAATTGCCTGTAGTTAGACGAAAATAAGTTTACTGGGATAGAAATGCTAGAAAATTCAAAACATCATAATTACGAAATTTAAAAGAATGTTTTAGTTAGTATCAGGTATGAATTCAAACGTTGCACCAGCATTAACCCATTACCACACAGCAAAATTTTAGTTATGTCCAAATTGAAAGTATTTCCAGAGGATAAGTTCAAAGTGGCTCAAATGGTTCAATTTTGCTTTGATAGGGTAGAAAATTTTGTGGGAAAAGGAGAAAATGCTGGTAACCAGCATTTTCTCCTTTTCCCACAATGTTTTCAAGAAGCATCTTCTTCAGGGGTGTTAAAAGTCGTCATTGTGTGGTAAAGGGTTAACCTCACTAAGAGACATTAATCAATCGAAATTTCATACATACATAGCAATACAGACTGTACACAAAAATTTGAAGAAAAAAAAAATCCCTAGATGCACAGCAGAAAGGAAAACATGACCAAAATGTAGGGATTAAAAGTACCTTCAGCTCTATTTTTCCTGACAAAATTTACTCTATTCTCTTCAGTAACCAATGACTCTCAACAATATATTCCTTTTTGTTGTGCATCTATACCTAAAAATGCCCAATTTGATACATATATTTATATTTCATTTCATAAAATGAGCCACAGACAAGCAGTATAAATCGAAATCAGACAGCCAAGAACAAGCCATCTTATCTCAGATCTATACGGTTTGCTGGTTTTGTAAAGCTGTCAACACTTTACCAAACAACGATAAAGACTTGTCCAAATTAAAAGCATTTATGATGACAAATCAAGTATGGCTAAAAAGATGGACATCTTCTTAAACTGGCTAGAATACAGTGAAGGAAAACGAGAAAGTGCTGGGTACCAGCATTTTCCCTTTCCCTAGAATGTTTTCAAAGGCTTTATTCTTGAGTTGTTTAAACTCTTGATTGTATAGTAAAATGTTAAAACTCTTCTGTTTCAGTGAATTGTACTTTCAGCTGTCCGAAAGAGGCAGACTTGATATCCTTAGCACTATTTTCAGAGGGCTTCTTTCTCTGGGTCGTAAAAACCAGGTATCGTTTGGTAAAGGGTTAAACAATCCAAAGGAAAACATTTTGGAATCTGGAAAAAAAAACACACAAAATGCTGCCAATCATCCAACCTATAAATTCCATAATTTCATATGCCAGTGCTTTCAATTTGGACAAGTCTAAAATTTGGTCATCTAATAACAAATTCAACAGACCAGATATGTGCAAGAGAGTGACTTACTCTCATAAAATTAATACTGGCCATTTATTATGTACGAGGAGTTATAGATTATTCCACATGAAGAATACATAATAAAATAAGCCATGCTCTGTGGAAAAGGCTTTGATGTATCTAGAAAAACTATCACCCTAGATCTGCTTTCACATGTGGCATTTGGTTTTTGGTAAACTTTCTCAGAGCTCCAGATAAGAGGGAGTGATAATATTCTCAATCCATTATTTCTCTTTGAAACCCTATGTTGTGGGTACTCATTAGAATAATCTCGATGAGACAATTCTAAAGAGTACCAACAACATAGGGTTTAGTGGAGCATTATTCATATTCTTAATTTTGAAATATCAAAATCACTTCCTCTATCTGGACCTCTGCTTTCTGCAGGTAAAGTGATGAATTGCTTTGTTTAATGCATGTTAGTGCAACATTAAATCTGGCTCCAGTCTATTAATATACATATACAATATAAAATGACTATATCTTATTACATATATATTCATTTTTTCTTTCATGCTACAGTTTTGGGAGGTAATAAAACATACTGCAATACATTTACTAAAATTTGATCCATTGGATTTGTTCATTTACTACCAAAATATCAACATAGGCCTATTAACTCTTTACCACACAATCCTGAATTTTAACAACCCTGAGAAAGAAGCCTTTTGAAAACATTGTGGGAAAAGGAGAAAATGCTGGTAATCAGCATTTTCTCTCTTTCCCACAATGTTTTCTATCCTTTCCAAAAAAAATTCAATTTTTTGAGTCACGTTTATTTTGTTGTCTGCAAGTGCTTTCAATTAGGACATGCCTACAACTTTATCATGTGGTAAAGAATTAACTGAATGGCGTTTCATGCCACCCTCAACATTGTTTGAGTCTCATGGATCAACATGGTAGCTCAATAGTGTATCAACAATGGTAGCTCAAATCTTGAAATGGCAATAGCTCACACATGCACATGTGTCTTGGGTTTCATCAATACGAGGCTACAGCTCTGTGGAGTCTAGCTCAACGACACTCCAACAAATACCCAGTGCTTCAATTGAGGATTGAACTGAAGGCCTCAGTTTGAAGGTCCTACACTTTATCACTGAGCAACACAGGACCCCTTTACAATAATGGCTAGTACACCTTTTTCAAAATACCCTCTAGAAATGGAATCCCCCAGACTTAAAACTGAATTAGATTTCAGCCAATTATCAATCCTTATGCAGCTAAGCAGGACTCGTTGATCTATTGCTGACAGTGAAGATCATGATCAGACTACACAGAATGTGCAGTCTGATCTTGGATCGACACTGTCTGATAAGGGGATAATATTCCCCAAACATCATTTTGAAACAGCAATATTCAAGTTTTTGTTATTGAATTAAAAATTTTGTTTTAGTTATGGTTAACCCTCGTGCTGCCGAGTGGCACTCATTGAGCTTTAACCCTTTCCCATACAATCCTTGGTTTTTACGACTGTGAGATAAAAACCTTTTGAAAACATTGTGGGAAAAGGAGAAAATGCTGGTAAGCAGCATTTTCTCCTTTTCCCACAATGTTTTCTAACCTGCTGGAAACAAATTTCAATTTTTGAGTTACATTTATTTTGTCGTCTGCAAGTGCTTTCAATTTGGACCAGTTTAGAATCTTATTGTTTGACAAAGGGTTAACTGACAAAGCTGGGGATTGTGTGGTAAGAGGTTAAGAAGCTTCTTGTCAAGTATTAATATTGTCTTAGTATTTAGACATTTACACTTAACTCTTTACCAAATGACAAAATTTCAGACTAGCCCAACTTGAAAGTATTTGCAGGTGACAAAAAAGATGCCACTCCAATTTCAAAGATTGTTTTAGGAAGGCTAGAAGACACTGTGGGAAAAGGAGAAAATACTGGTTACCAGCATTTTCTCCTTTTTCCACAGTGTTTTCAAAAGGCTTCTTTTTCAGGGTTCTTAGAAGTCTGAATTGTGTGGTAAAGGGTTAACAAAAATAACAATACTAACTACTGAAAATCTACCAAACTGTACAAGTACATAAAAGACAATTGACCCACTACTGCACAAATATGACTAACACTTTCAAAACCATTGCTGGAAGAGAAGCTATTGCTTGTTACAAGCAAGTGTTCCTTTTTCAGCAATGCTTTCTGGCTTAAAAATGAGACAGAAGAAAGAATCCTTTCCTTCAGGTAGTCAAACCTTTGTTACTTTGCTTCAAGTGCACTTAACTATATCGATAGACAGCCTGTGTGGTAATGAGTGAATAGAGACAAAATATAAATGCATAAGCAATAGACAAAGATGACATATTAAAAAACATTGTAGTAGATGAACAATTCACTTCCTATCAAAACTATTTGTCACTGTGAGGCTATGAAAACTCCTGGTGAATAAGATTATGATTTTGTCATCAACTTCAGGTACTGAAGTGCGTGATGTGCGGCCCCTGCATGGGCCTCATCCACTGTTGGTCCTGTGCCATGGCATACAGCGACCGGCATTGTAGATAGCTGTACCAGACACTGATGCATGCCTGAAATAGAAAATACAAAAAAAACCTTTAGTGCCAAGTCAACTTTTCAGAGGTACAGAGAAACAGAATATTCCAAGGCTTCAGGAAAAAGATCAGCTTAGTTCTGCGCTTTGTTTATCATTTGTAATAAACAAGCCTTTAACTCTTTACCAAACCATGATTTTGGACTCAACAAAGTTCAAAGAATTTGCACACAACAAATAAAATTTTGCTTCATGATGATTTTTGTTTTTTACATGGTAGAAAACATTGTGGGAAAAGGAGAAACTGCTGGTTACCAGCAGTTTCTTCTATTCCCACAATGTTTTCAATAGCATTCTTTCTGCCACAGGTTGATCAATTGGTTGTATTGGGGTTTAACGCCACTTCAACAGCTAAGGTCATTATCATGGCGGTCAGTGACCCACATGTGTTTCCTAGCTTTCTCATACCAGGACTAACACAACTTTCTTTCCAAAGCCACTGACTACTTTTCTCACATGCTTCAGCAGAGGCGAGAGGCGAAAATACTCCGGAAAGAAAGTCCCCCTCTACCAGGTATCGAACTCACAACCACCAAGTCATGAGTCCGACACGCTCACCACTGAGCCACCCGGGCGGGCACAGGTTGATCAAACACAGGATTGCTTAGTAAAGGGTTAAAGACAATCCAACTTACCATAAGCACTGAGTTCAGGGATGTCTGTATACAGGACCTCGAACCTCTGGGCTTCAGCTATCTCCTGTAACATTTGGCAGTAGTTTGTAGCTGGGGCATTCAGAGGTTTACCCTGTAGGTTCTTCAGTTGCTTAGAACTCTTCTTCATCACTGTCTGGTAGAATTTCTGTAAATATACCCTCCAATATTAACCCTTTACCACAGCTTTTATGACAAAATTAGACATGACTCGAAAATTAAAATTTATTTTCGGATGGGTAGAAAACATTGTAAAAAAAGGAGAAAATGCTGGTTACCAGCATTTACTCCTTTTCCCACAATGCTTTCAAAAGGCTTCTATTCCTGACCCGTAAAAACCAGGGATTGTTTGGGAAAGGGTTAAACATTCAGTTTCAGAGAAGTTGTTTGAAATAAAAGTTTACATATCCATGCAAGGACCCAGACATGCCTGGACACCAGGCCATACCATGAGCCACTGGAGACAATCATGGCTCTTAGTAAATATCATAAGCTTTAAACATTTCCCGCTGAAGAAAAAGGTTATGTGAAGGTCAAGGCAAGATAACTTTTAAGAAGTCAACATTAGAATGTAAAGTTTTGTGAAGTCAAGCTGTGAAGTTTAGCTGAACAATTTGAATGAATTAAAACCCTTTACAACACAAACTCCAGCTTTAATGACCCTAAAAAGAACTGGAAAACAGCATTTTCTCCTTTTCCCACGAAGTTTTCTACCCGTCCATAGATAAATTTCAATTTCTGAGTCACATTTAGTTGATCACTGTTTTTATCATTTTCCCGCACAGTACATCAATGATTGTTAATGCTCCTTTCACTATGCTGCCATTCAAAATTTTGTTTTATTATCTTGGCTCAAAAAAGTCCACTTAAATTTTATGACGAGATAAGGGCTGTGTGATGCAATATCAACATAATGCTGCCACCCAGTTGCTTTAGTGTGGAGCGTCTAAAAAGAGGTAACTGCTTGAGTAAAATTATAAGAACTTTTGCATAGCAGCTTCTGCATTAGATGTGAACAAGAAATGAAACAAGTGAAAATATGATAGCATTAGAAAAAATCTCTTACGCAATTTGTAATATTGCCTAATTTTCTAAAAATACTCCGCTGAAAGATAATATATTATACATCATGTTCTACATGTGGCAGCATGCTATTTTGAAAACTCAAATTTTAAGATATAGAACAAATTATCTCAAAGGGTACATGTCAAACAAAGATTTTGTAAAAACCTACAAAACATTACAACAAATCAGAAAATTCCTCACTTTGAGCACACTCATTTTGTGCCTAAAAAAAAGACCAGTACCTGAATCTCTTTGTTCTGTTTGGGGGTAAGCACTGGCACTTTTACTTTCCCTTCCTTCAGAGCAGTGTACGAGTTGTGTTCTGCATTCTGTAGAAAGGGAAAGCAAAGATTAGCATGACACAACCAATAATGAATGAGACAAGCTGTCTGAAAAGGGGTAATTAATATCTTCATAAAGTATCAGCCCTGGTCAATTTGACCTGGCTCAAACTTTTTGCTTTTGGCCAATGCTTGTCAAAGGACCATTCTACCAGTTGTTGGACAATATGGATTTTATGGATCAATAATTACATGATTACTTGCAAGGAGATACATTTACCCCCTATGGCAGAGCACCGCCCATGTGAATGTAATATTAGGGCAAATCGAAAGCTACAGACATTGAGCCTGTGTAACATGTAAAGTGAAGGTAAAACAACAAACACCCCACTGAAACTGGCCAGAGATTAATTTAGTAACATTGCAATTAGGTACTGGTATCAAGCATGGTAAATCCATGTATTCCTGCTCTCTTTACCAAACCACAAAATTTTAAATTGGTCCAAATTGAAAGCACTTGCAAGCAACAAAATAAACATTCTTTTTTCCCATTAGGATAGAAGACAGTGTGAGGAAAAGGAGAAAATGCTGGTTAACACCATTTTCTCCTTTTCTCACAATGTTTTCAAAAGCCCTCCACCTCAGGGTCATAAAAAACCAAGGATTGCTTGGGAAAGGGTAAAGTGTCTTCAACTTTTAACCAAATACAAAAATTTCAGACTGATCCATAATAAGCAGTTGCAAACAACATTTTGCATTTGGCTTGGATGATGGAGTTTGTCTATGAAAGGGTAAAAAGCATTGTGGGAAAAGGAGAAAATACTGGTCACTAGCATTCTCTCCTTCTTCTGTAATGCTTTCAAAAACTGCCATCATCTGGGTCAATAAAACTAGAATGTGTGGTAAAGATCTGACTTCTTTTTTCTTGTACATATTACCAAGCAGTTGGCTTCTTTTCTACGTAAGTCTGAATAGTAAAATACAATTAAGAAAAGCATGATTCTTGTTGCAAAAACTGTCATCAAGCCTCAGAGAGGAAGGGAACTCTACACAACATTCTATAGAACTGTACAGATTCAAACTTATTGCACTACATATAATTAACAATTATGTGTGCTTATGTCTGTAAGGCATGAAGAAGTTTTGGCTTTATTTTCGATAAAGAGCCACGATGATTGATTTATCTGTGTCCACTAGTAACGTAACCCTTAAATCTATTTCAATGACCTCTGTTGTCTTGGTCAATGTAGATGAAAATCAGACTGCATAAAATGTGCCATCATATCTTTGATTTACCTTTCTGCTTTCTTAAGACATTCTGGACAATTTTATAACAGTCTTATTTGAAAAATGAAAATAGTTCTGGGTTCCTTTAATACTTGAAGTTTTGAAGTCTAACAGAAAGTGTTAGAAATATGTCTGGTAAGAGCTTCATAGGAAAGTAGGTTCTTAAACCTTTCCCAAACAATCCCTGGTTTTTACGGGTCTGGAATAGTTGCCTTTTGAAAACATTGCGGGAAAAGGAGAAAATGCAGGTAACCGGCATTTTCTCCTTTTCCCAGAATGTTTTCTACCCTATCACAGACGGAAATCATCTTTTCAGCAAGAGTTGAATTGTCGTCTGGTCTAGTCCAATTTGGTGTTGTCCAAAAGTTTGTTGTTTAGGAAAGGGATGAGAATGGAAAAATTCCTCTACATTTTCTGCAAGTGATACCTTTTCTCTGCGGTAATTTTTGACCTATAAATCTTTAAAACAAGAGCACCTCCTGTTGCTACTAATGCTTGGCTGTAGGTGCTTTAGAAATAGACAGAATTTCACTGAAAATCCCTGTTAGATTCTTTAAGAACTAGTGTGAGTTTTAGGGGTATATTCAGTATGACAGGGACATTACAAAATGTCAAAGTTTTTGCATGAGAATGCGGTCAGAGCTATGATGATACCCGGACGTTTGCCTCCCAGAGGCCAATCTAAAAACTTACAAATTAAAAATAAAGGTCTTCATCAGCAGTGACGCTTTTAGACAACAGCTTTATGTGAGGCAAAGCTATACATTATAAATAGAAGCAAATCTCTAAACACTAAATAAGGCATTCACTCAAAAACTAAAAATGAAAGCAGGGCTGAATAAGTAGAATGTAAAACTTTCAACAAAAAACTTACGAAAGCAAAGTTCTACATGTACTTGTACAATCAGGCTATCATACAAAACTTAAACTGAAAACAAGGTTCTATACGCAAAAGGGAAGACTTCATCTTAACCTTTAAACACACAATCCAAAGTTTTCACCATCTTGAAGAACAAGCCATAAGTTAGAAAACATGTGAAAAAAAAAAAAAAAAAAAAGGGAGAAAATGCTTGCATTTTCTCCTTTTCTGACAATTTTTTCTACACTATATTTTGTTAGATAAAAAGTGTAAATACTAATTAAATTAAGTCGACTTTCTCAACTACAAAAACACATAAAACTTGATAGAAGTATTGTATCTTCATGGATGATTTTGTCTGAATATTTCACGTACTAGCAAACTGTATATACAGCTTCACCAGAGATGAGACTACTCCAAGCATAAAGTCTGATTTTGATCTATACTCACTGCAAAAAGACAGTCTGATCTTAACCTACACTGCCTATGGAGCTCCAATAATTAATGTTTGGACCAACCAACTGCAACCCACCTACTAACTGATTGATTATTGGTATTCAATCCTTTTCCAAACCCTTGTTTTTACAACCCTGAGATAGGAGCCTTTTGAAATCATTGTGAGAAAAAGAGAAAGTGCTACATGTAGTAACCAGCATTTTCTCCTTTTCCCAACAATGTTTTCTACCATTCACAAAAGAAAAATCAAATTTTCAGTCACTTTTGTCGTCTGCAAATGCTTTCAATTTGGACAAGCTCAAAATATTGTCTTTTGGTAATGATTTAAAGTGTCTTAGCCAAGAATATTCTAAAGAAAACCCAGTACTTCCATTGAGGCCAGGCCTTCAGTATACCAGTCCCACTCTGTCCCACAGAGCCAAAAAATGACCCTAATCTGATAGAAAGAAGCAAATGATATGCACCGATTATTTCTAGACAACAAAGAGTCACAAAAACATTTGAGCCATGCTCTGATGAAAGACAGTTTAATGCATCTGCGTGATGCATCATACAAATCTGATCACCACATTATCAAAGATCTTTAACTCTTTACCAAACAATCCCGACTTTTAACAACCCTTGGGAAGAAACCTTTTGAAAACATTTTGGGAAAAGGAGAAAATGCTGGTAACCAGCATTTTCTCCTTTTCCCACAATGTTTTCTACCCTTCCCAAACAAATTTCAAACTTTCAGTCAGATTAATTTTGTTGTCTGCAAATGCTTTCAATTTGGACCAGTCTAAAATTCTGTTGTTTGGTAAAGAGTTAATGCATCTGCGTGATGCATGGTACAAACCAGATCACCCCATTATCAAAGATCTTTAAAAGCCTTCTTGTAAAACAACCAACATACAGTACATTGTATAATGTACATGTATCTAAGATATGCAAGACCAATAGCAAACGTTTCAACCCGTGTCTGCCTGCGTAGACTGTGCAGGCTGATCTGAGTCCATACTTTCTGCAGATGCATCAGGCTTCTTTTCCAAAGCATGGCCCATTTTCACCTACCAATGGAATTTCATCATCATCTTCTTCCTCAATGACAGTGTTACCACCTTCATCTACCAGAGTCTTGATGTGGTTTAACATGTTTTGAGCAGCTATACGTTTAGCTGCTTTCTTGGACCTCGCTGAGCCTAAAAATAAATATATACTTGAAAATAGAGATACCCTTCATCACATCAAAAAGCAAATAACTGGGTCTTATCTGTCGTTTGAGTATGTCTGTTGGATTTTTTATTTGGTACTCCAAGGGTTAAAGTGACACAAACCTAATTTCTCATATCAAGTTCTTAACCCATTACCAAACAACAATATTTCAGGCTTGTCCAAATCGAAAGCTTTTGCAGACGACAAAATAAAAGTGACTGAAAATTTGAAATTTGTTTTGTGAAGGGTAGAAAACATAGTGGGAAAAGGAGAAAATGCTGGTTACCAGCATTTTCTCCTTTTCCCACAGTGTTTTCAAAAGGCTTCTTTCTCAGGGGCGTCAAAAGTAGGGATTGAGTGGTAATGGGTTAAAAAGATTGGCAAAAATTTATATTTCACAAGTGGCTTCACATCAGGCCTTTCAATAAACAGGGTCCAAATAATCGACTTGTCCGGTTGTATTTCCATGTAAGAAATGGATGAGGACAAGCAAAATATGCCAGAAACCAGTTAAAAAAAAACTGTTTTTAATGGTTTTATTAATTTCTGTAACTTGACTGGACAACTGGTACAGTTTTTAAAACCCAGCATTTCAGGTTTGCAGAAATATTTCAGGAAAGAAAATCAGTCAAATATTGCAGGTTTTTCTCGTCAGATGAGTGAGGATCGAAGTAGGGCCACTGTTTTTTCAAAGTCACTTGTCTAACAGGACCCCGTATAAAGATACAGCGAGAATTACATAAAGAAATATTTTCATTATTTCAACCCAGTATTTCAACTTTTGTGGATGTAGGTGTTGCACATAATTTAAAAGTCAACAACCTATACATCTATTTTCAATAATAGAAAAAATTCTAAATTTTCTTTTGCTGGTTTTCTTATGTAAAACATTTTGCGAAGTTTTTATCCTGGTTTTCCTTTGTAAAACATTATTCAAAGTTTTTATTCTGGTTTTCCTATGTAAAACATCATGCAAAGTTTTTATCCTGATGTAAGATTAAACCACATGTATCATACATCCCCATGTCAACTAAAACACATGATTGTGTGGTAATAGCTTAACTCTTTACCACACAATCCCGACTTTGAACAACCCTGATGAAGAAGCCTTTTGAAAACACTGTAGGAAAAGGAGAAAATGCTGGCAACCAGCATTTTCTCCTATTCCCACAATGTTTACTACCCTTCCCAAACCAAATATCCATTTTTCAGTCACATTCATTTTGTTGCCTGCAACTGCTTTTCATTTAGAACGGTCTAAAATTTTCTTGTGTGGTAAAGAGTTAACTCATTACCAAACGACAAAATTTTAGGTTTGTCCAAATCAAAAGCAGCATTTGCAGACGACAAAATGAAAGTGACCGAAAATTTGAAATTTGTTTTGTGAAAGGTAGAAAACATTGTGGTTACCAGCATTTTCTCCTTTACCAACAATGTTTTCTAAAGGCTTCTTTCTCAAGGACGTCAAAAGTAGAGATTGTGTGGTAATGGGTTAAAGAAGAGTTACCCTTTTCCTGGATTTTCCCCAGTTTCACAGTGCAAACAAACTCCCTGGCGTGTGGTGGACCCTGTTCGCTTGTGAAGTCATAGATTGGGGGTTTCATCAGTTTCTTCTGGGTCAGTTCCTGTAACTCACCCACTGGATTGCCAATACCGTCACCTTCAGGAGCTGCGGGGGTCTGACTAAACCGTAGAATATAAAACTAGGTGAACTCTTTACAATACTAAGAGCATCACATGCTGGTACAAATACCCGATTTTCAAAATTTTAAGTTGAAAAAGATGTGTAACTGTGTCAGTTATCACAAATACTAGTATACCATGCAATATCAAAGCTTTTGAAACTAATTGAAAAAGGGGCAATTTATGTCAAAAGTATTTTGCTGGTTACCTACCAACGTTGCATGGGTTCCCCTTTTGGTAGTTGACAGCTTGTAGTAAATACCTTCAGTAATTTAAATTAGAGAGATTAGACAATCCATGTTCCCACTAGCTTTTTATTTCAAGGGTAGACTTACCCCCGGGCTGAAAATCTGGGGGTAAGTTATCATATTAGAGGGTATGACATTGGTGATCCCAAACTAGAGCTAAAGCAGGGTTTGCGCTGCCGATCGCCATTGTCGCCATTTGCGACAAAAATTAAAATTTGGCGCAAAATTTTTTCATTTGGCGAAAATGCGTGGCGACAACTTTTTACAAGCTGGCCCCAACAAGAAATTCTTTTGAAATTCATTGTCGTAAGCGTTTGCGAGCTAAGCGAGTTATAGCCTCGGTCGAGTGGACGAAGAAGTCGCCAGATTTCAAAAAACTTCGCTCATTTCGCCAAGAAAAGCGAAGTCCAACTCGACTGAAAAAAATCGGGAAGTCGCCTCGCGTATATTGACAAAGCGTCCTGTGTGTAATCTACCATATCAGCGTGTGCCGTACCCGATTTACAGTTAGTGCCCAATCAGCGACTTTAATTAGTTTACAACATACCGAGAGTCTGATTGACAAGTCATTGTTAATTAACTTTACAACACCATGGATAATCCCATATTATTGACAAATATCAGCGCCGCCTATCGGTGTTTGTCGGACCTCTATTTTTGAAACACGGTTTGCTAAATTTAGTAACTACCTATATGAAAGTGAAAGTACTACCCCGGATATCGGTCAATCTTCGTCAACTTTTTTTTTCCAAAGTTTTAAATGGATTGAAATATCCCAGTTTTAAAAACCATGGAATCGGTACCTACTTGCTTATAACCATTTACTCCTAATTAGTTATTAGACTCTACTCGCAGTTTTCCAAACGAACAGATATGATGACGTACTTAGATCATTTAGATCATGTGGCAATATTTTCAAATCATGTGACTAATTTGGCGCCAATGTAGTATCACGTTACAAGGCTTTCGGCGAATTTAGCGAAGTCACATGATTCAACTTCAAAATGGTAGCTCGTCACTGCAACAGTGTTTGGATGAAATCGAATATATTCTATGACACTAACTATAAGATAAAATGTAAAAAAGAAGTTATTGTCTTTGATTCTAGATAGATCTAAGTATTATGTTGATTTTATAGTATTTCCTTGATTGGGCTGCGAACCGCAAATCTACAAGGCTTTGAAAGTAAATCAGGTGTTAGATTTAGTTGTTGAATGATGGTTTTATTTATGATTTATCCGATATTAATCAAAGACAAACGCTAATCAGACAGCTGTATTTTCGATGTCTCTTGCACTCTGAAACTGGGTCTAACTTACCAACAGAAAGTTGAAAACATCGTGGTAATATGAGAAAATGCTGGAAGTAAGCTTTTCTACATTTAACAGACACTATATTTTTTTATATACATGTATCTTTAAAAATTAGTTACAGAGTTTGAGCAGTTATCTACCGGTATTTGCCTGCTGCAAATGCTGTCAATTTGATAGGTTATAAATACATGTAGGTAACTTTTTAGCTCTTTCTTTCTATGTAAAAATGGATCGCTGCGTTAATGTCTGTGAGAAAAAGTAAAGCCGATGCCTCCCATAATGAAAGTGAATCTAGCCAACTCGGCACGCCTTCGAAAGTTGCAAAACGATTATTCAAGAACTATTGGCTTTCTGACCCTGAATTTTCTAGCTTTCTCAAATACGATGCTTGCAAAAAAGTTATGCTATGTAAAATGTGTCTACAATGTCAGTAAACAAACTCATTCACCACTGGCTGCTCTGTCATGAAGAAAGAATCAATTGAAAAACCTTGTTCATATGACCCTGAGAAAGTGTTACTTTTTCTTTTTCATAGATAATTCTCATTTTCTAACAAAGTTATCTACCCCTTAACATACATTATACATTATGAATGGACTGCAACTCCTTACAATTCCGACCAGTCTAAAATTTTGTCCAGCATGCTGCATTATGATACTCATCTGGCCCCAACTCCTGAAAATTTGGCCCCAACTGTCCCCAGATTGGCCCCAACTTTTTTCATTTGGCGAAAGAGCTGGCGACAACTTTTTTAGACCCAGAGCGAACCCTGCTAAAGCAATCCATACTGACGACTTTAACCCATTTCCACACAATCCCTACTTTTGACGCCCCTGAGAAAGAAGCCTTTGGAAAACATTGTGGGAAAAGGAGAAAAAGTCATTAAGTAAATTAAAAGGCAGTCTGAAGTAACTCTGATCGGACAATGTCAAGGAGTAATTTTGTTGTGTCATGGGTTTCCGTGTTTTTTGCATTGATCACTTTTTCATTTCTGTTAATTTTTGAATAGGTATTGATTTGCCATAAATTAGTCAAAAAGGATTACAAGTAACTTCAAAACCTGCCATTTTACGCAAGATAAATGGACAATGGTCTTTCTTGTCCATGTATTCTCTTACAAAGTTACATGAGGTCTCACATGTAACCAATACTTGTTACATGAATGTCACTTCTGTAATGTGATTTATGCAATAATTTGTGCAGTGGGAACAAAGTTACATGAGGTCTCGCATGTAACCAAAACCTGTTACATGTCACGTCTGTAACGTGATTTATGCAATAATTTGTGCAGTGGGAACAAAGTTACATGAGGTCTAGCATTAATTTAGTGCAGTGGGAACACTGCCAATGTCGAAGTTTTTGCATGACTGCCATGCTGCTGACAACAATGACACAAAGGATGCCAGGGCTATAACAATACCTCAACATTTTCTCAGAAATTAGCCAACAGTGTCAACAACTCTGATGCACAACTCTGATGAAGGCCTTTGAAAACATTGAAGAAAAAGAGAAAAATGTTATTAATAGGCATTTTTCCCTCTCCAGTCTTTCCCTCTCCATGGAGCTTTCAAAGTCAATATTTTAACCTTTTATCAAACGAAAAAGAATTTAAATCCAGGGATTTTTTTGGTAAAGGGTTAATTAATAAAATTGTCATTAATCAAGTGATTTTGTATTGGCCCAGTTACAGGTCCTCGGTCAGCCGTATTGGCTCTCGGCCTTGGGCCAATACGGCTGTCCTCAGACCTGTAACTGGGCCAATATGAAATCACTTGATTAACCCATTACCACATGGAAAAATCTTAAGACCTATCGAAATTGAAAGCATTTACAGACAACACAATTTCAAAGTTGCTCAAATGGTGCAATTTTACTTTCTTAGGTAGAAAACTTTGTGGGAAAAGGAGAAAATGCTGTTTACCAGCATTTTCTCCTTTTCCTACAATGTTTTCTAAAGGTTTCTTTCTCAGGGTCGTCAAAAGTAGGGATTGTCTGGTAATGGGTTAATTACATTAAAATACGAAGGAGTATTTACTTGTTTGAGGCATCACCAGCTGGAGTCTGGCCATTAGGTACACCAAGGATCTGGTTCAGCGCAGCCTGTGCAGCTGCATGTTTAGCCTTCTTCTTGCTAGATCCTGCAATAACACATAAAACGAGTGCTGATATCAAAATTAAAGTTACTCTTGTAGGGTGTAGATCAAAACTGGGGCTGCAGGAGTCTGATTTTTGGTCAACAGCTCTAGGTGTATTGTTCTTTCGAGGTATTGTCCAACAGGAATGTTGTCACTGAAACGTATTTCAGCCATGCTCTGCAAAAAGTGCATTATCTCTTTACCAAACAAACAAAATTTTTTACTAGTCCAAAATGAAAGCATTTGCAAACGACAAAATAAATGTGAATCAAAACTTGAAACTTGATAAAATGGGAAGGGTAGAAAGCATTGTGGGAGAAGGTTTTGATTTCTACTATACAGAACAGAACAGAACAGAATGGTGTATTACTGTTTGTATCATGCAAAATTAAAAATGGAGTGTGCCCGATTTGAAACTCACAGCCCTGCACTAATGCATGATTTTTTAGGGGAGGTTTGCAAAAACATTGCTGGAATCCCACGACGGCACATCACTGCTATTTCTTTGAACCCTTTCACCAGTGACTATCGGTGAAAAATCCTCAGCTCCACTGCAGTACCTAATTAACCCATTACCACTTAGTAACATATTTTAACTCTTTACCACACTTCAAAATTTTAGACTGGTTCAAATTGAAAGCCTTTGCAGACAACAAAACATCTGTAAATCAAAAATTGAAATTTGTTTCCAGCTGGGTAGAAAACATTGTGGGAAAAGGAGAAAATGCTGGTTACCAGCATTTTCTCCTTTTCCCACAATGTTTTCAAAGGCTTTCTTTCTCAGGGTCGTTAAAAGTCGGGATTGTGTGGTAAAGAGTTAACTCTTTACCACACTTCAAAATTTTAGACTGGTTCAAATTGAAAGCATTTGCAGATGACAAAATAAAGATGACTGAAAAATTCAAATTTGATCTGGGAAGGGTAGAAAACACTGGGAAAAGGAGAAAATGCTGGTTACCAGCATTTTCTCATTTTCCGAGTGTTTTCAGAAGGCTTCTTTCTCAGAGGTGTCAAAAGTAGGGATTGAGTGGTAATGGGTTAACGATAATAAAAATCTTTTGAAAACAGTATGGGCGAAGGAGAAAATGCTGGTAACCTGCATTTCTTCCTATTTCTATGATGTTTCTACCCTGTCAGACATCAATCAATCATTTGAGCCACAGTTGTCGTCTGCAAAAGCTTTCAATTTTATCCATTCTAAAAATTTAATTTCGTTGTTTGGTAAAGACGAACAACAGAAATTTAGACTGGTCCAAATTGAAAAGATTTGCAGGTGACAAATAAAACGCAACTCAAAAATTGAAATTGATTTCTAGCAAAAGGCTTCTTTCTCAGGGTTGCTGAAAGCCAGCAATGTGTGGTAAAGACTCGAGTATTCGATGGGGGTCTCTGTGAGAAAGAAGTGTAGTTGCAAGGTCTGACTATACCTTTGAATTTTTCACATACCTTTTCCAGTTGATGTAACCTCACCAACTGTAGCCCTCATAATGAATGTTGGTTCGTGTACTGCCCCTTCATTTGCAACAAGGTCATATTGTGGGGTAATTCCACGTTTTGTACACAGTTCTTGTAGGTAACTGATTGGTGTCTTTCCTGGTGGAATAGGAGCAGCCATCTAGAAAGATAAATGTGAAACCTATTGAAGAAAATGTAAAAAAAAAAGTCCACACAAGCAAATTATACTGACAAGAACATTTATCTTTACAGAATTATACTAGTGAGTTGTTTCCTTTGTTTTGCATTTGTAACTAGCCTTGCCAAATTTGAAAGGATACATGATAATACCCTGGCTTCGAAGATTACAATTACTTAACTCTTTACCACACAGGAAAATTTTAGAATGGTCCAAATTGAGAGCATTTGCAGACAATTAGATAAAGCTGATAGAAAAATAGAAATTTGTTCCGGGATGGGGTAGAAAACACAGTGGGAAAAGGAGAAAATGCTGGTTACCAGCATTTTCTCCTTTTCCCACAATTTTTTCTAAAGGCTTCTTTCACAGGGGCGTCAAAAGTAGGGATTGTATGGTAATGGGTTAAAATATTACAGCTTATCTGAAGCTAGAGCATACTTGTATGTAAAAAACAAGCAAAAATAAAGCATACTCCTGATACTGTTTATGAAAAAGATGCCATCTAGCCTTCAAGCTCCCTCTAAATAGAGACCCTCTGGTGTTATTATGTATCTATCACCATGTAATTATAAAAATAAAATTTGTCTTAAATTTCCTACTCTAAGGAGTCCAACGAATCTCTGAAACACCACCGAAACACCTGTTTTCTTTTAACTGATATAAGTGCGAAAAATTTGTCTTTTTTTCTGTTTTTAACACAAACTTATGTTCATATTGATGAAAGGTGGTTAGTTTAAAACACAATGTTAAAATAACAACATAAAATTGACGTCCTCCATAATGGATGTTCACCGAAATACATGCCCGTTGTCCACCAAAACACCTGCACAACGTAGTGAAATATGTCGATTCAGGGACTTTACGTTCCTACTACAGCAGTGTTTCAGTCAGCTTTGATAAAAAAAGAGGGGGGCCAGTTGGTCCCCTGAAATCCTAGACAGGGGCCAATCATCTTGAGCAAGACGGAGTAGGGGGAGTGTACTCTTTCAATATTAGACTGAATACATGTCTATAACATTTTGTGTCTTTTCTTGTGGAATTTGGCCCAAATAATGTCAATAGAGATGAAGGACTGTTACTTTAAATCATAATGACAAAATATCAAAATATCATTGAGGTCCGCCATGTACAGTGCAAAGAGAGATATATGTATTGCAAGTCCACCGAAATACCCGCTTGACGTTGTAAATATTTGTTGATTTAGGGATTCAGGGTTGTGGAAATACTGAAATCTTCTACTTGTCCATGGACAAGCAGTGTTTCCGTTTAGTTTAAACATAGTTTATTCATATAATTTACAAAGACTAGATTGACATAAATTTAAATAAGAAAAGGATTAGAACGTAAGCTTATAGCTTATATAGTTCCTCTCCAGTTGACGGTTACATCATTAAATGAAGTCCTTTTGTACTATTTTGACATACATAATTATGAACCGTTAACTCTTTACCACACGACAAAATTTTAGACCGGTCCAAACCAAAAGCACCCGCAGACGACAAAACAAAGGTGATTGAAAAATTGAAATTTGTTCTGGGAAGGGTAGAAAACACTGTGGGAAAAGGAGAAAACGCTGGTTACCAGCATTTTCTCCTTTTCCCACAGTGCTCTCAAAAGGCTTCTTTCTCAGGGGCGTGAAAAGTAGGGATTGTGTGGTAATGGGTTAAAGGTAAGTAATAGAATTAAATATATGAAATCAACAAAGAGGGAAATAAACAGTTTATTTAGATTGGAAACAATTAGTAGGGTGGTGGAGATGGGTATATGGCGACTTTCAAAAAGTTTTTTTTTTGCAGTACAGCATCAAGTTTAATTAAAGGTCAAACATAGAGACAATATAGTTACTGACTCTAGTTACATGGTTATAAATAATCAAAAGCGTCCACTTTTCTTTATGAATTCGTGTACTGCTGTAAATATATTTTTGTTTTCTTCAAATGATAAATCTTCAACACCAAACAGAATAGTTCTAAGATTAAATGTCGCAATTTCAGAGATAGCTCTTCTCAATATTTGTCTTGTGCGTTGGTACAATCCACATTCGAGAAAAAAATGCTTATTAGATTCTATCTTTCCACAATAACAAAGTGGTGAGTCAACGATATTTTTGAAGAAAAGATGTTGATTTAATGAACTACAGTTGTTTCTAAGTTGGGTATGAATAATTTGGATTCTCCTCTCGCCAAATTGAAACAGTTTGTTGGGGACTGGTTTATCAATGTTAATTTGACGTTTAAAACAGGATAAGGATTCAGCATTTCTTACGTTTTGTGGTAGATTATTCCACTCATGCGTTGTTGCAGGTAAAAAAGAATTCTTATACAGATTTGTCCTACAAGCAATATTTTGTAAGTTTTGAGTATTCCGTAAATTGTATACTGGGCGATTAGCCACCGGGACGAGAGAAGACAGATATTCTGGAGCAAGGCCATTCACCATTTTGTAGAATAATATAAGTCTGTGTTTACGTCTTCTTTCACCCAGTGATTCCCATCCCGATTCTTTATTAAGATCTACAATAGAAACGAGTTTGGTACAACCTGTAACAATTCTAGCTGCCTCGTTCTGAATCTTGTCGAGTTCATCCTTTTGATACTGATATAGATTATCCCACACCACATCCCCATATTCAAGAAGAGGTCTGATAAATGCAAAATAAATGGTCTGAAGAGAATTAAAATCAAGTTTGTATTTCAAATGACGTAAAATACCGATTCTTTGCCACGCTTTTTCAATTATAGATCGGAGATGAAGATCCCAGGTACCATTATTAGAAAGGTAAATACCTAAATGTTTATGATTATCTAAGGATGGTATTTCCACATTAGACATTCTCAGAATTGGGTGTGCGGGTTTGTTCCTTTTCCTGGAAATAATCAAAGATTCGGATTTCGAAGGATTAAATTGTACCAGCCATTTTTCAGCCCAAATTTGTATTTTGTTGATGTCGGATTGTAAAACTTCAGATGTAACAGTAGGATTTTCTACTATTTTGATGAGGCTTGTGTCATCTGCAAATAAGTTTATATCCGATTCAATATCATTCACAATATCATTGATATATACTAAGAACAACAGAGGGCCGAGAATAGAACCTTGAGGAACGCCTGCTTTTACAGCACATAAATCTGATGAGCCACCTGGAATAATTACTTTCTGATATCTATTTGATAGATAGTCTTGGAACCATCGTAAAAGATTGCCGTTTATTCCAGCTGATTCTAACTTAAATATGAGACCACGGTGCCAAACCTTGTCGAAGGCTTTGCTTATATCGAAGAAAACAGCACGAGTCTCTAAGCCATTATCAAGCGCTCTGCAGATTTTATCATACAAAAAAGTTAGTTGATTGACAGTTGAATCTCCCGGTATAAAACCCGATTGAGATGGAGTAAAAAATCTATGCACATGCAAATGATTGTAAACGTATTTAAAAATTATGCGCTCAAAGACCTTTTCCATAGTATTTAAAAGTGAAACTGGTCTATAATTTGAAGGAATAGATGGATCACCCTTTTTTAGAATTGGACAAACGTGAGATCTTTTCCAAGATGACGGTAGAGCGCTTTTGTCCAGACAGAGATTGAATAAGCGACAAAGCGGATTGACTAGTTGTGAAGCAGCTTCGACCAGTACTCTATTGTCAATGCCATCGGGTCCAGAAGCTTTACCGACAGAGAGCGTACGCAAAACATCTAAAACATCTGTATGAGTAATGTGTATATTGTTCAAGGATAAGCCTTCAAATTTTGGATATTCGGAAGGGAGGCAGTGCGAAGAATCGTCAATAGCTGATTGACTGGCAAAAAAAGAATTGAAAACATTAGCCTTTTCGTCCTCGTCTACTACAAATTGATCACTTATAGGATCAACGATTGGTGGAAGTGATTTCGAAGAATTTTTAGATGGAGAAACAAATGATTTTAAAGCTTTCCACCAGTCTTTCGGGCTTAAATTACCAGCTCTCAGTTTAAGAATCATGCGCTCAAAATATTCTTTTTTGGTATTTCTTATACACGAGATAATTTCATTTCTAAGCTTTTTAAATTTAGACCAGTGTTGAGCTGAATTTGTTCGTTTAGCTTTACGGTAATAGCGTTTTCTTTGTCGAATTTTTCGTTTTATTTCAAGTGTCATCCAAGCGGGTTCATGAGGATTTATGGTAATTGTCTTATTAGGGATAGTATTCGATACATTTTCAATAATGATATTAGTAATACTTTCGGCATATTTATCTGGATCGTCGCTGTAGTTACTGTCCCAATCAATTTCTGACAAATTTTGTCGCAATTGATCATAATTTCCGTTTTGGTATTGCCAGTGTTTCCGTTTGAATGAAATTTTACTGAGTCCCTGGGACCCAGTGCCACTGAAAAAGTTGAGTCCCATTGAGTTTCTTTCGAGTCCCAATTTTTCTTCTGTAAATCATCGTTTTAATGAAGACACTTTGGCTGGGGGATAGAATGACGAAGGGAAAAAACCTTGCACTTCACAAGATTTTTTTCTCCCTTTCCACATAGTCATTTTCTAAGAATAGCAGTTTTGAAATACTATCCTGAATGACTCTTAATGGAAGGTAACCTTTTAGGAGTCCACACAATCCTGAATATCAATAACCATGAGTAAGAAGGCCTTTGAAAATAGTGTGGGAAAAGGAGAAAATACTTGTAACAAGCATTTTCTCCTTGTCCTACATTGTTTTCTACCCTTCTTTAGACAAATTTCAGTATTACAGTCACTTTTCTTTTGTCTTTCTTCAAATACTTTCAGTTTGGACAAGTCTAAAATTTTAACTCTTTACCACACGAGAAAATTTTAGACTGGTCCAAATTGAAAGCATTTACAGACAACAAAATAAAGGTGACCGAAAAATTGAAATATGTTCTGGGAAGGATAGAAAACACTGTGGGAAAAAGGAGAAAATGCTGGTTACCAGCATTTTCTCCTTTTTCCACAGTGTTTTCATAAGGCTTCTTTCTCACGGGTGTCAAAAGTAGGGATTGTGTGGTAATGGGTTAAACCTGTCCAAACTGAAAGCATTTGAAGAAGACAAAAGAAAAGTGACTGTAATACTGTTTTATAATGAGTTAAATGGATTGGCCTGTTAACCTTATAAAAAGGAAGATCAAATCACAAAAGCTAAGCTGATGAATTAATGAATCATTTGATTTTGTTTCAGTAATTTCAAATGCCTTCTTTATGGACCCTGTCGCAGACTTAACTTGCATAGCACGTCTGTGGCCGTCGCTCGAAATATGTCGTACGATTGAGCTTCTCTGAAAGTCCGTACAACCTGTTGTGAAAATATTTTTTTGCTTTGTTTCACAGCAAATTAAACACTTCATGCGAATGGAAGAATCTGTATAATCAGTGTCTTTCACTAACCAATCTTTAAAGGCAGGATCTTTCAGCCATTGGTCTTGGAAAGATCGAGAATGTTTTTTTCTTTTATGCCGTGGAAGCCATTTTCTGTTTCAGCATACAAGTGCTAAGCAACGGCTGTTGCCCCGCTCATTTCGCCGGGAAAGACAGTATATCCGTAGCGCAGGTAAACAGTCGTAGTTGTTACTAAGTTCTATTTATAGACATTTTGGAATTCAGATGACAGGTTGTTCAGGCGGAGTTAAAATTTTAATAGAACTATTTCAAATTGTTTTCGGTGTTGATGAAATCTAAATTATCATTTTCACTCAAATTTGACTGCGTCCAAAGGGCGCGATCAGCTTATTTATTGTGCGTCCGAACTGATTTTAATGCATATATAGACACTTTTACATCGTAAATGGAAACACTGGACAAGTAAATCTAAAAAATCTACTTGTCCGTCAGAGAAGCTTACTTGTTCAAAATAAAACAATTTTAAATAGTACACAAAGACCTAATTGAATGTAGTTTGTAGATAATGACCTTCTTTTAACCATTTAAATGTGCTTTGATTGGGGTTTTAATAATAATGATGAAAATAAATCAAGCAAATTTTATGAGGTTTTTTCCCAAAAATTGGGAATAGGCCTAAGCCTTTCATTTTGGGATATTCAAGCACAATTTTGGCCAATTTGGAAAAAGCAGGCTGATTTTCAATTACTGAGACCAAGTAAGAATGTGTTCCACAGTGTTAAATTCAGACAACTTCTTTTGCCAACTGTAAGTTCTTGCAAACGACAAAAAAAAAAGAATATTGAATGATAGAGATTGAGTGACATCCGCGTCTATCAGGGTTTTCCCTTGGCTTTGAAAATTGGTGGTCATTGTGACCCCCTTCCTCATTAGTTGCGAGTCATTTCATTAATTTTGGGGGTCAAAAATATGGATTTCCTCATCATCAACTTCAAACACGATTTACAATGCATTTTACCTTTAAACGCAAACTTCCGAGATTGGAAAGTCGGTCAATCATTTCTGACGGAAAGGCCGATGTCACTTTTTGACAGACCAAACATTTTCGTCTGAATCGCTGCTTGACGTGGTTGTAGGAAACAGACGATAGAAGAATGCTACAGTTTTCTTCGTCATGACATTATTATTCCGCTAACAGCACAGACCGGTAATGTGTACTTTTATATACCGGAAGTCGTGTAAAATATGCAAGGAAATATAGAGAACCCAACCACGACTTTGACTGGGCCCATATTTACGTCACGTGTCCAATATACATTTCGGCAATAATGCGTAAACCAGTCTTATTCTATAAATAAATTACCGGAAAACTACTTTTATCTAAAATAAACCCAGTAGTTAAAAAAAGAACGGTGTTCATCTGATATTGAAGCAAGAACAAGCTTGGAATTATGACGCTTCATTCAACTTCGTACATTATTTCGATTTTGGAAAGTTGCATCACCGATGACGCACTGTCATTTATTGTGAGGGTCATTTGAATTAAAATTGCATCAATGACGCAGGATTTGTGCGTCATGGAAAACCCTGAGTCTATGTGCGGTGTTACTCGATTCGGTTATTGTTCCCTCCATTAAACAAACCAAATGGCGCCAACAAACCACAATATTTTGGCCATGGTGCAGCGCAGTCAAATTTTAAAAAAAGGCCTGCATAGGCGATAAAATCAGAGTCGGACAATTGTTTGGCCTTTTTATTTATTCCAGATATCAGGGAATAGTTTATCATAATTCAATTTAAAAATGTTCTTGCTTACGAAGTGAGACGGAGAGAACATTTCTGTTTCACATAGATAATGTTATTTAATATAGATCTTTTCTTCCAATTCCCCCCTCGTTTTCAACTTGTCCGCGTACGAGTAAATTGCAAAAAGCCACTTGTCCGACGTCAAATTTACCCGAGTTGGACGAGTTGGAAGTAGGAATTCAACACACCTGGGATTCAACCTCTGCAAGATTTGTCTCTTTTTTGCATAAAACGATTAATTTTCGTAATGATCACCATAAAGATGATTAATGTTGAAGAAAAATGTCGTTAGTATACATTGATCATTGATTCAAGTGGAGAACAATTACTGAAATACTCGCGTGTCAAGTCCTGACACAACGAAATACCTGACCTTTATTACACAAAATACAGACTTTGAGTTATCAGATGGAATTATCACCTATATTTTATTTCTTTAAATTATAAACACAAATATATAGCCTTTCCAACCCAAAATCACCCACAAAACAAACATAATATAATTTCCTTTAGCCTAGCAATAGACAACACAACAATGTACCTGAGACATTCAGCGATTCCTCAGTAGACACCTTTTAACCAGAGATATCCGTCATGTTTTACGATTTTTTTGACAATTTCAATTTGTCTGGGCGGCCATTTGCTGGTAATATCTCCGGTTAAAAGGTGTCTACTGAGGAATAGCCAAATGTCTCGGATACATTGTTGTGTTGTCTATTCACTAAAGGAAATTATGATCAACGTTTGCTTTGTGGGTGATTTTGGGTTGGAAAGGCTGCAGGGTTTTCCCTTGGCTTTGAAAATTGGGGGTCATTGTGACCCCCTGCCTCATTAGTTGCGGGTCATTCATTAATTTTGGGGGTCAAAAATATGGATTTCCTCATCATCAACTTCAAACACGATTTATAATGCATTTTACCTTTTAAATGCCACTTTCCAAGATTGAAAAGTCGGTCGATCATTTATGACTGAAAGGCCGATGTTATTTTTTGACAGACCAAACATTTTCATCTGAATCGCTGCTTGACGTAGCTTGATCGGCAGTTGTAGGAAGCAGACGATAGAAGAATGCTAGAGTTTTCTTCGTCATGACATTATTTTTCCGCTAGGAGCACAGACAGGTAATGTGTACTTTTCTATACCTATAGTCCTGTAAAATATGCTATGAAATACAGAGAACCCAACCATGACTTTGACTGGGCCCATATTTACGACACGTGTCCAATATACATTTCGGCAATAATGCGTAAACCAGTCTTATTCTATAAATAAATTACCGGAAAACCACTTTTATCTAAAATAAACCCTGTAGTTAAAAAAAGAACGGTGTTCGTCTGACATTGAAGCAAGAACAGACTTGAAATTATGACGCTTTATTCAACTTCGTACATTATTTAGATTTTGGAAAGTTGCGTCACCGATGACGCAATGTCATTTATTTTAGGGGTCATTTGAATTAAAATTGCGTCAATGACGCAGGATTTGTGCGTCATGGAAAACCCTGGGCTGTCTTGTGCTGGCGCCTGCAATCGAGATGTTGCATTTCTTGTGTTTATATTATAAAGGGGAGATTTTTTTTCATATTTTATCATTTATTTTGGTCATACAATGTCAAATTCCTGTGAATTGACACACTCAGAATGTTCAACACAGACAAGTGACCACCATAACTCAATAAGGTTCCTCCTTTTCCACGGTGTTTTCAGTCTTCAAAAAGGCTTGCCACTAGACAGAACCAACAAATACAAGCCATATTTCATTTAGTGTGGGTCAGTCTTTTACATGGTTCAAATTTAACAGTCGCAAACTCGCAAAATGCAGGCTGAAATGAAAAAAATGCAAGTGTCAAATTCTAACAGTCGAAATAATTTGCGAGTGCACCGTAAAATGGGCAAACCTACCACTTAAAAATCTGAATTAATCCATGAATGCGGTCGTTTTTGGTGTATGGCATTTTCTCATTTCTCCGTTCTTTCTCGCTTCTCCATTCATGTACTAAAGCGGAAGGAATAAGCGCTCGTGACGTTTTGTTCCACCCTGGTTCAATTCTACTGAGTCAGATATTATGAATAACAACCTATCCTACATCAATACTATTTTTCTATCGAATAAGACACAAAAGTGCAACAAAGGAGAGTATTTTTCACAGCTTGAAAGAAAAAATTTCATTAGATACAATAAAAAGCAAATTTTCAATGTTTTTCAACATTAAATACGCCCAAAAGGGTTGTGTTTACCCTTTACTATGAATAAGCTAGTCCTTCTGAACAAGAGTATAGAATATTTATCAGTCTTTAGCGACCAGCCTTGACTTTCAATCAAATGAATGGAAAAATGAGAAAGTGGCCATACTACCCATGTTGGCGAGGTAGGTTTGAAAAAATCCTCGGATCGAACCTTTTGATGCAAGTTGTAGTGACTTTTTTTAGTAACAAGTTTGATTTAGATTTTATATTTGATCACTACACGAAAATTTTGATTCCTTGACTGAAAATGTGAATTTTGTGAGCTTATTTAGGCTTAGGTGAACGGAGAAAGGAGAACACAGTATATACCCTTAACTACCCGATTGACGAAAACCCGATAACAGTCACGCTCTGCCAATTTAAGTGATAATCTGCAGCCGACAATTTCAAAATTGGTACAAAGGAAACCAAGTCTCTAATAATGTAGAATACATTGTGGGAAAAGGAGAAATTGCTCATCAAGGCTTCTTTCTTACGGTAGTCAAAAGTAGGGATTGTGCGGTAATGGGTTAGAATATTGCTATTACAAACTTGGATTTTGCTAGTAGAAAAAATGTTCACTAACTATTTTTGCTAGTTGAAAAAGAAGTTAAATTTGACCCCTGTTTAAGGACAGTAATAAGCAGATGAACTGTGCATCATACACATTCAAAATTGCGCCCTTTCATTAAAGTTCCTCTTTCAGACGGCTTACAAAATGTTCAAGAAGCTGATAATGGACAGAGGCCATTAATGGAGGCTAACTTTGCCGGCATGCCATGTGCTTTTGTTGTGAATTGATTTTTGTCAGTAATTAAACCATTCTTGTAAAATTTTGGTACAGATAATGAATTAACAGCAATAAAAGATGTCAGCAAGGCGACTATTTTAAACATTTCTTTCACTTACATTAGCAAATTTCCGTTGTAAAACTGGGAAAAATCCAAAAGGTGTTTTATTTTTTCTAGGTTCTAGTACGCATGCGCTAAAGACAATAACCTTTATCCGGGCTGACTTCGTTTGGGGCTATAGCCACGACTACAGAAGCAATGGCTCCAATCGAACATCAAAAGCCAGGACTATAATGATGTCATTTGACCTTTAACCTCGGCTATTGTCGGACCGCGCTCGCACCCACGGTCGGTTTAGTTCCAAGATGGCGACTGGGGAAGGAAATGAGATGTAAGTTATGTTGAAAAGGTAGAAGTACAAACCGTATTCGTTCCATATTATTTATTTGATCAGACCTATATGCCAGCCAATAGTTATGCATCGAAATGGAGTAGATCTATATGTGTTATTTCAAACGAACCGATGGCTTCAGCCGATGATATTTTTCATTATGATTGATGGAGAGGATGTCAGAAGATTCGGACCCAAGAAGATTCGGCCCAGGGCCTTCCAGCGATTTTCGAGAAGATTCGGCCCAGCAGGTGAGAAGATTCGGCCCCGAGGGTGAGAAGATTCGGCCCAAGTTGTATTATATTGTTTGTACCAGTAAAATTACCTGATTGAACTAATTATTCTTAAACGTTAGAGTAATCTTAATCGTCCACGATATTGTTTTGCAGAACGTAACGTTTTTAAAGTAAAAAACTAAAATTATTTCTATTCAAAATCACTATTGTACTGTAGAAGAGCAGCAATATGATATTTGCACTTGTTTCTTCTTTCAGGATTATGGTGCAGGTGAACAAAAATGGCACAATGTACTTGGCAAGAATTAGCCAATCTTTATTTGATATGATCAGTTCACCAGAATGTGGTATGTATGATTTGGGAGAAATGTTAAAAAAAAAATGTTGCTAGGTTGGGGTATCAAACACCAGTCTTCTAGCTTGTGTCAGATTAGTACCATGCAGGCAGGTTTTTTGAAGTTTCATAAGCTTTATCAGTACCCTTTACACTCCTATTATGGAGAAATAAGATTGATAATTGCTTATTAGGGTTCATGCCACATTAGCAAATTTTCAGTTATACATGTATATCAACACTCATCCTAACCAGACTCTACTGAATAGGCAGTTAACCAGTACTAAGTCAGATACTGGCATCTGCCTACTTCAGAAAGAATCTTACCTGTCCTGTACCAAAAATAGTAATAACATGGGAGTTATATCACTTCTCCAAAGAGATAATTGTGTAATCTTATGAAATCATATATTGACTTCTATATTGGCAAGTAAACTGAAACTTAATTTGGCCTCAGCAGAACTGGAAAGATCATTGCTTTTCTAGAGCCGTGAAAGTAAGTGCTCAGGCCAAATCAAAATTCTGTTCCTTGGCAGAAATGTTTGTCATCACAAGATACAGTGGCTTTGAATGATTTTAGTGGTTGAAAAAGAACTAGGATAGGCTATCTTTTCCTGACAGCACAGGAGGAGTCCTGCAGGGCTCAGTGGTAAAGTGTGGGTCTCATAAGCTGGAGGCTCTGGGTTCAAGCTGCACTGCATTCATTGGAGTTTTCATTGGAGTGCCCTTGGGCAAGACACTTCAAAGCCCTTACCTAGTACTGCTAAAACCCAGAAAATACATGAATATACCAGCTGCTGCAGTGATATGACTGAAATAATGTTGAAGCGGCATAAAACAGTCGTTAAATATATCCCTTTTTTTTTTTTTTTTTTATAGCTTATACACCTATGGACATCAAGTGAAGAGAAAGCTCTAATAAGTGTGAGAGGAGAGGTTGATGAGGAGTTTAATAAAAATCAACGCCATGATGTCCTGGTTTACTGGTCCAACTTTTCCATAATTTTAACATTTTCGGACTTTTGAGTGCTTCTTTGCAGAGGATCATTTTTTCTGTTTCTTTGATAACTCTAAAAAGGCAGAGTGGCTGTATGTGTCAGAAGTCAGTGGCCATTTGTTACCAGTGTCATACACTACCATAGGTTTGGTTGAAGCCCTGTTTCAATAGATTATGTTGAAATCTTCAACGTACTTGAATTTAGTTGGATTATTCCCTGTACTGTTGTTCTCAAGACTGCTTTCCGATAATCTTTTTTAAGTTTGTTCCATTTATTTTTCACCTGCACATTTGTCACATTTATGTCCTAACAATATGGGAAAAGTAGCCAGTTAACCCATTACCACACAATCCCTACTTTTGATGCCCCTGAGAAAGAAGCCTTTAGAAAACATTGTGGGAAAAGGAGAAAATGCTGGTTACCAGCATTTTCTCATTTTCCCACAATGTTTTCTACCCTTCACAAAACAAATTTCAAATTTTCAGTCACTTTTATTCTGTCGTCTGCAAATGCTTTCAATTTGGACAAGTCTATAAATTAAATATTATTGTTTGGTAATGAGTTAAAATTTAAAATTTCCATTTCATATTTACATGATTTGGTCAGCATTTTTGGTTGGATTTTCGTGAAACTTGCACAATTTGTTTATCTCATCAACAGCTTCAAGCTGATTGATTTTGAAAAAACAAACAAACAAACAAACAAACAAACAAACAAACAGTAAGGGAAAAGTAGCCACTTTAATTTGAAAATAGCTATTTCTTGTTTACTTGATAAAGAATGCATTATCTGTCAGATTTCTGTGTACTTGCAAAGTTTGTTTTATCAATAGCTTTAACCCTATTGGTTTTGAAAAAAAAATGAAACAAACAATATCGGAAAAGTAGCCATTTCAAGTTGAAAATTTCCATTTCTTGTTTACATGATGAAAATTTCATTTGTTTTTATGTTTTTTTTTTTTTTTTAACTTTGACAGTTTGCAAGAAAATAAGTAGATACACTGCAAGTAGAGCAGTTCAGGCTCTTAAGGGCCACTAGTTCTTTATACTCTACCACAGGAAGTGATGGGATATTTTTATGTTATATTGTCTAATGCCTGTTGCCTCAATTTAAAACAGGACAAGGCTTTTACCCTAATTCTGCTTTAACTTGAAGCAGCATACAAAGAAACTTTGGTGGCTGCATTTGATTTCACAAGTTTTTATGAACAACCTTAGACATTTTTTTCTCCACTGGCCCAAGGCCAGCAGGCTTATGTCATGGCCTGGTGCCCGTTGTACATGTGTGTCTGTGTGTTAACTTTTTTTTCAAACTTCTTCACTGAAACTACCCATTCATTTGATGAAACCTCACAGAAACGATCTTGCTATTGTCTTCTCCAGAAATTCTTGAAAGAATTAAAAAGCTGGTTGCCATAGCAACAAAACCGAAAAATTTTGATCGTCTTTGAAAATCTTCTTGTCTGAAACCATAAGGCCCAGGGCTACCAAATTTGGCATCTAGCTTTATCTTATGGACCTCTATCACTTCAAATTTGTATGGTTAAAAAGCCAGTGGAGCAATGTACAGAGGCATAATGGGCCTCTTGTTAGATTTATCTGACACTTTGATTTTCATGTTAGTTTTCAAACTTTATTAAAATGATGTTAACTGTTGTTGGCATATCTCATTTATTTTCCAAACTTCTGCTTTTATGACTTAAATATACCGGTACCCTTCAAATGATCAATTTTGTAAGACCTACTTTATAGTAAAAGTATGGGTTTACAGTTATAAATGTCGTAGGCTAGACAGGAATTCAGCTAGATTCAGAATCTGGCTAGACCAGATAGGCAATCGATTTTATCAGGACTAGGACAGATAAAAATTCTTAATTGGTCTGGACTCATTCAGGATCTGGCTAAACAATTTTTAGCCAGATAGAAATTGTTATTCAACTCCTGATCTGCCCTACACCAAAAAAAGGATTTTTATCAAGACTTCAACTAGGCCTACACTGTATGAGTCTTGGTCATAGCCCTGGGAATCTTTGTATTTAACTCTTTAGCAAATACCAAAATTTTGGACTTGTCCAAATTGAAAGCATTTGCAGACGATAAAATGAATGTGAATAAAAAATAGAAAATTGATTTGGAAAGGGTAGAAAACATTGTGGAAAATGGAGAAAATGCTGGTTACTTCATTCTGGTTACCAGCATTTTCTCCTTTTCCAACAGTGTTTTCAAAGGTTGCAGAAATCAAATGTAGCTGGAATTATGGTAGAGCTAATTGTCTCCAAAAGTTTTGAAAACCTTTTGGGGTGAAAGAAAAATACCAAAATTTTCATTGAAATTTGCGATTTTCGGAAGAAAAACAGATCTGTGTCCTCAATACCACCACTATGGTCCTGGCTTGTAAGAAAAAGGCCGATAATCCTTAGAACCTCCTCACACATCCCTTTATCAATTCGAAAATGGTACCTTAACCCTTACGCAAATGACAAACTTTTGGACTAGACCAAATTGAAAGCATTTGCAGACGACAATTCAACTCTTGCTAAAAAGACATCTGTCTATGATTGGGTAGAAAACATTGTGGGAAAAGGAGAAAATGCTGGTTACCAGCATTTTCTCCTTTTTCCACAATGTTTTCAAAAGGCTACTATTCAAGACCCGTAAAAACCAGAGATTGTTTGAGAAAGGGTTAAGTCAAAGTCTATAAACTGCGGAATTATATTCTCTGAATAACCCTGCACCCGCGGAATACTAGTATGCTGTCCACGGAGTCTGAGTAAGAGACCAATCAAAACAGTCAGCTTTTTTTAATTAATTCAATTATGACTCTAATTTTTAAATTATCTTTCTATCTGATAGCAACGACAAAATGTACATGTCCCTAACGATCAATGCATGTAGGAAAGTGAAATAAACTATGCAAACATTTCTGTTTATTTGTGTAAAAACAAAAAACAAACTAACTTGAAATATATATATATCATTAATTATCAAATTTTCAAGTAGATTAATCTGGGAAAAAAAGGTTAATTGCTCTTATAAAACTAATATTAGGCACCGAATTAGGTGCAGGATGGCGTCCGCTTTTTCCCTCTATATTTCATATCGTCCGCTTTTTTCCTCTTTGTCTATATGGTCCGCTTATGGCGTTCGCGTTTTAGTCACACCCGTTGCAAAGGCTATGTGTGTTCGCTTCATGACATGCGTACTTGACAGCTTCCCGTTTATTTATAGTTTTCTGACGTCACTTTAGCTGTGGCTATAGCCCCAAACGAAGTCAGCCCCGGGGGCACACTAAATCCGGCATGGTTTTATGCTAGACAAGTCAGAATCCGGTGTCACCCATTACATTAGTTCTAACCTTTTGCCAATCAATGTTCTACTTATGAGACCATTGTTTTTTCTTTGTTGCTTTATTTGTCTAATTATTTTGAGTCTTCGGGGCCAAAAATTTCGAGGACCATTAATTAAATACCAGGTAGATCTACGCCTGCCCTCGACTAACATCAGTTGGTATCTTCTTTCACATATTTTCATGTATTACTGAACACAGCAGATACGGTAGATTTCACTGCATAGGCAGATTATGTTAGAATTACATCAAGATGCCAAAAAATCCCGACTTTTAATAACAATGAGAGAGAATACTGTGGAAAATATGAGAAAAGGGGAAATGCTGTAACTAGCATTTTCTCCTTTTTCTACGATGTATTCTATCTTATCAAATACAACTTTCAAAATTTGGGCAAAGAATCATGAAGTTTTCGATTACGAATGTTGAGAAGTCCTTAATTTTCCTTCATATTTCGGCTTTACACCACTACGCACCCCTTCCGGCTAAAACACCAGTGCTACGAACCCCTTCCGGGTCGTAGTAGTCAAAAGTAGTCCAATAAAAAAAAATAAGTAACCACATCATGTGCTTCCTTCCTTGTAATGTTTGCCGGGGATTGGGAGTTCAGAGATAGTGAAAGGAAAAGGCATGATTATTTGATAAATATAATGCTGATCCGGTACGCAAAGATCAGCAAAATTTACCTAAAAAAGTAAACATCGTAGAAAAAGGAGAAAATGCTACTTACTGCATTTCCCAAAATATGTATGAGAATTAAGGACTTCTCAACACTCGTATCGAAAGCTTCACGTCCAAATTGTGGAAGTTGTATTTGATTAGACAGTAAACATCGTAAGAAAAGGAGAAACTGCTACTTACTGCATTTCCCCCTTTCGCAGAAAGTTTTGTACAGTCTTCACTCTCAAGGCTGTTTATAGTCGGGATTGTTTGGGACAGTGTTGATGTCCTTCTAACAAAATCTGCCAATTTAGCGAAATCTACCGTATCTGCTGTGTTCAGTAATACATGAAAGTATGTGAAACCGAAGAACCTTATTATCAACTATGAATATTACTAGGGTAGTTTTTTTTCCCATCATTCCTCGAGTCCGAAATAGATCGTGTTTGATTATTATTATTATTTGTTTTGTTTTCATTAGCAACTATGATAAGAAACAGTAATCACCCGAAATTTGCATGTAGAATTTAAGATACATAAAGCTAAATAATTCACCGGCAAGCAAAGAACAGCAAACTTCCAGGTAAAAAATCATCAATTAATAATTGTTTGATGGTAATTTTAATTGGTTTGGTACCACTGTGAAAGAAAGGGTTGTTAATCCATTTACATGCCCACGTGGCTAATCGATTAGCAAACGAGGGTGTTGTTCTAAAGTCGACTGCGTAATTAACTAAGTGTCAACTCATTTTGGCACACTGTTTAGGTGTCATATTATGACATTAGCATTTTGAGTGTATCAGTCTTCGACCATGTGAGAAAATATATATATATAGCCCGAGCCTTCCGTAAAAGTTATTAGCAACTAGCTATCCAACTCGATACAACATCAACATGCCTTCAAGAATGAAAGCTATTGACAAACGATTCACTTTAAGTGATACTGAACGACGTTTTAGAAAAGCCTGCGACCAGATCGTCTTGCTGAACCAACGTCTAGGCGAGGTGCAGAAACGCTACAAGATGGCAAAACGTGCAAACAACAGATCGTTCCGCTATAACCTTCGACTGAAACTTGCTGTCATTGAAGGAGCACGCAACATGTATTATGATTATGCCTATTGCAAAGCTGACCAGGTTGCCGAACTTCGCCAGGAGCTGTTCAATGAATCTGTGGAAATCGTACAGGCGTCCGACTCAGATTATTCTTCCGACTCTGAATAATTATTCGAGTCGTTTTTTTTTTTCTCAAAACGGCCCTTTTCAGAGCCAAACCAATTCAAAAGAAAGTCCATTTTCAAGAATTGTCAATAAACCCAAATCCTCATTTCGCTCATTTCATATGTAAATCATCCTTCCTCCTCTTTCTACAATATTTAACCTGTTATATGCAAGTCGGGGCCTCTGAAAGAGGCTATACTATAATAGCAAACAAGAAAAAAACTTTTTAAGAAGGCCTTTCCGTGTGGTAGAAGTGCTCCTGTATGTGGGCACATATAACATAATTTTCCAAAATGAGAAAGAAAAAAAAAAAGAGTTGCTGTCAGTTTCCAAAGATATTATCAAATCAACACTAGAAACACATTTCCGACCTATCCTATCTCTGAACTCCCAATTCTCGGCAAACAAGAAAGTATAAAAGCATGATCTCGCTGCTTATCTTTTGTTAACCCTTTCCCAAACGACAAACTTTTGGACTAGACCAAATTGAGAGCATTTGCAGACGACAATTCATCTCTTGCTGAAAAGATGATTTCTGTCTATAATAGGGTAGAAAACATTGTGGGAAAAGGAGAAAATGCTGGTTACCAGCACATTCTCCTTTTCCCACAATGTTTTCTAAAGGCTACTATTCCAGACCCGTAAAAACCAGGGATTGTGTGGGAAAGGGTTAAATTACACTACTTTTGACTGAGTACTCCGACCCGGAATGAGTTCGTAGTGATGTGATAATACCAAAATATGTATGAGAATTAAGGACTTCTCAACACTCGTATCGAAAGCTTCACGAGTCAACATCCAAATTGTGGAAGTTGTATTTGATTAGACAGTAAACATCGTAGAAAAAGGAGAAACTGCTACTTACTGCATTTCCCCCTTTCGAAGAAAGTTTTGTACAGTCTTCACTCTCAAGGCTGTTTATAGTCGGGATTGTTTGGGACAGTGTTGATGTCCTTCTAACAAAATCTGCCAATTTAGCGAAATCTACCGTATCTGCTGTGTTCAGTAATACATGAAAGTATGTGAAACCGAAGAACATTATTATCAACTATGAATATTACTTGGGTAGTTTTTTTTTTCCCATCATTCCTCGAGTCCGAAATAGATCGTGTTTGATTATTATTATTATTTGTTTTGTTTTCATTAGCAACTATGATATGAAACAGTAATCACCCGAAATTTGCATGTAGAATTTAAGACACATAAAGCTAAATAATTCACCGGCAAGCAAAGAACAGCAAACTTTCAGGTAAAAAATCATCAATTAATAATTGTTTGATGGTAATTTTAATTGGTTTGGTACCACTGTGAAAGAAAGGGTTGTTAATCCATTTACATGCCAACGTGGCTAATCGATTAGCAAACGAGGGTGTTGTTCTAAAGTCGACTGCGTAATTAACTAAGTGTCAACTCATTTTGGCACACTGTTTAGGTGTCATATTATGACATTAGCATTTTGAGTGTATCAGTCTTCGACCATGTGAGAAAATATATATAGCCCGAGCCTTCCGTAAAAGTTATTAGCAACTAGCTATCCAACTCGATACAACATCAACATGCCTTCAAGAATGAAAGCTATTGACAAACGATTCACTTTAAGTGATACTGAACGACGTTTTAGAAAAGCCTGCGACCAGATCGTCTTGCTGAACCAACGTCTAGGCGAGGTGCAGAAACGCTACAAGATGGCAAAACGTGCAAACAACAGATCGTTCCGCTATAACCTTCGACTGAAACTTGCTGTCATTGAAGGAGCACGCAACATGTATTATGATTATGCCTATTGCAAAGCTGACCAGGTTGCCGAACTTCGCCGGGAGCTGTTCAATGAATCTGTGGAAATCGTACAGGCGTCCGACTCAGATTATTCTTCCGACTCTGAATAATTATTCGAGTCGTTTTTCTTTTCTCAAAACGGCCCTTTTCAGAGCCAAACCAATTCAAAAGAAAGTCCATTTTCAAGAATTGTCAATAAACCCAAATCCTCATTTCCCTCATTTCATATGTAAATCATCCTTCCTCCTCTTTCTACAATATTTAACCTGTTATCTGCAAGTCGGGGCCTCTGAAAGAGGCTATACTATAATAGCAAACAAGAAAAAAACTTTTTAAAAAGGCCTTTCCGTGTGGTAGAAGTGCTCCTGTATGTCGACACATATATAACATAATTTTGCAAAATGACAAAAAAAAAAAAGAGTTGCTGTCAGTTTCCAAAGATATTATCAAATCAACACTAGAAACACATTTCCGACCTATCCTATCTCTGAACTCCCAATTCTCGGCAAACAAGAAAGTATAAAAGCATGATCTCGCTGCTTATCTTTTGTTAACCCTTTCCCAAACGACAAACTTTTGGACTAGACCAAATTGAGAGCATTTGTAGACGACAATTCATCTCTTGCTGAAAAGATGATTTCTGTCTATAATAGGGTAGAAAACATTGTGGGAAAAGGAGAAAATGCTGGTTACCAGCACATTCTCCTTTTCCCACAATGTTTTCTAAAAGCTACTATTCCAGACCCGTAAAAACCAGGGATTGTGTGGGAAAGGGTTAAATTACACTACTTTTGACTGAGTACTCCGACCCGGAATGAGTTCGTAGTGATGTGATAATACCAAAATATGTATGAGAATTAAGGACTTCTCAACACTCGTATCGAAAGCTTCACGAGTCAACATCCAAATTGTGGAAGTTGTATTTGATTAGACAGTAAACATCGTAGAAAAAGGAGAAACTGCTACTTACTGCATTTCCCCCTTTCGAAGAAAGTTTTGTACAGTCTTCACTCTCAAGGCTGTTTATAGTCGGGATTGTTTGGGACAGTGTTGATGTCCTTCTAACAAAATCTGCCAATTTAGCGAAATCTACCGTATCTGCTGTGTTCAGTAATACATGAAAGTATGTGAAACCGAAGAACATTATTATCAACTATGAATATTACTTGGGTAGTTTTTTTTTCCCATCATTCCTCGAGTCCGAAATAGATCGTGTTTGATTATTATTATTATTTGTTTTGTTTTCATTAGCAACTATGATATGAAACAGTAATCACCCGAAATTTGCATGTAGAATTTAAGACACATAAAGCTAAATAATTCACCGGCAAGCAAAGAACAGCAAACTTTCAGGTAAAAAATCATCAATTAATAATTGTTTGATGGTAATTTTAATTGGTTTGGTACCACTGTGAAAGAAAGGGTTGTTAATCCATTTACATGCCCACGTGGCTAATCGATTAGCAAACGAGGGTGTTGTTCTAAAGTCGACTGCGTAATTAACTAAGTGTCAACTCATTTTGGCACACTGTTTAGGTGTCATATTATGACATTAGCATTTTGAGTGTATCAGTCTTCGACCATGTGAGAAAATATATATAGCCCGAGCCTTCCGTAAAAGTTATTAGCAACTAGCTATCCAACTCGATACAACATCAACATGCCTTCAAGAATGAAAGCTATTGACAAACGATTCACTTTAAGTGATACTGAACGACGTTTTAGAAAAGCCTGCGACCAGATCGTCTTGCTGAACCAACGTCTAGGCGAGGTGCAGAAACGCTACAAGATGGCAAAACGTGCAAACAACAGATCGTTCCGCTATAACCTTCGACTGAAACTTGCTGTCATTGAAGGAGCACGCAACATGTATTATGATTATGCCTATTGCAAAGCTGACCAGGTTGCCGAACTTCGCCGGGAGCTGTTCAATGAATCTGTGGAAATCGTACAGGCGTCCGACTCAGATTATTCTTCCGACTCTGAATAATTATTCGAGTCGTTTTTCTTTTCTCAAAACGGCCCTTTTCAGAGCCAAACCAATTCAAAAGAAAGTCCATTTTCAAGAATTGTCAATAAACCCAAATCCTCATTTCCCTCATTTCATATGTAAATCATCCTTCCTCCTCTTTCTACAATATTTAACCTGTTATCTGCAAGTCGGGGCCTCTGAAAGAGGCTATACTATAATAGCAAACAAGAAAAAAACTTTTTAAAAAGGCCTTTCCGTGTGGTAGAAGTGCTCCTGTATGTCGACACATATATAACATAATTTTGCAAAATGACAAAAAAAAAAAGAGTTGCTGTCAGTTTCCAAAGATATTATCAAATCAACACTAGAAACACATTTCCGACCTATCCTATCTCTGAACTCCCAATTCTCGGCAAACAAGAAAGTATAAAAGCATGATCTCGCTGCTTATCTTTTGTTAACCCTTTCCCAAACGACAAACTTTTGGACTAGACCAAATTGAGAGCATTTGCAGACGACAATTCATCTCTTGCTGAAAAGATGATTTCTGTCTATAATAGGGTAGAAAACATTGTGGGAAAAGGAGAAAATGCTGGTTACCAGCACATTCTCCTTTTCCCACAATGTTTTCTAAAGGCTACTATTCCAGACCCGTAAAAACCAGGGATTGTGTGGGAAAGGGTTAAATTACACTACTTTTGACTGAGTACTCCGACCCGGAATGAGTTCGTAGTGATGTGATAATACCAAATTATGTATGAGAATTAAGGACTTCTCAACACTCGTATCGAAAGCTTCACGAGTCAACATCCAAATTGTGGAAGTTGTATTTGATTAGACAGTAAACATCGTAGAAAAAGGAGAAACTGCTACTTACTGCATTTCCCCCTTTCGAAGAAAGTTTTGTACAGTCTTCACTCTCAAGGCTGTTTATAGTCGGGATTGTTTGGGACAGTGTTGATGTCCTTCTAACAAAATCTGCCAATTTAGCGAAATCTACCGTATCTGCTGTGTTCAGTAATACATGAAAGTATGTGAAACCGAAGAACATTATTATCAACTATGAATATTACTTGGGTAGTTTGTTTTTCCCATCATTCCTCGAGTCCGAAATAGATCGTGTTTGATTATTATTATTATTTGTTTTGTTTTCATTAGCAACTATGATATGAAACAGTAATCACCCGAAATTTGCATGTAGAATTTAAGACACATAAAGCTAAATAATTCACCGGCAAGCAAAGAACAGCAAACTTTCAGGTAAAAAATCATCAATTAATAATTGTTTGATGGTAATTTTAATTGGTTTGGTACCACTGTGAAAGAAAGGGTTGTTAATCCATTTACATGGCCACGTGGCTAATCGATTAGCAAACGAGGGTGTTGTTCTAAAGTCGACTGCGTAATTAACTAAGTGTCAACTCATTTTGGCACACTGTTTAGGTGTCATATTATGACATTAGCATTTTGAGTGTATCAGTCTTCGACCATGTGAGAAAATATATATAGCCCGAGCCTTCCGTAAAAGTTATTAGCAACTAGCTATCCAACTCGATACAACATCAACATGCCTTCAAGAATGAAAGCTATTGACAAACGATTCACTTTAAGTGATACTGAACGACGTTTTAGAAAAGCCTGCGACCAGATCGTCTTGCTGAACCAACGTCTAGGCGAGGTGCAGAAACGCTACAAGATGGCAAAACGTGCAAACAACAGATCGTTCCGCTATAACCTTCGACTGAAACTTGCTGTCATTGAAGGAGCACGCAACATGTATTATGATTATGCCTATTGCAAAGCTGACCAGGTTGCCGAACTTCGCCGGGAGCTGTTCAATGAATCTGTGGAAATCGTACAGGCGTCCGACTCAGATTATTCTTCCGACTCTGAATAATTATTCGAGTCGTTTTTCTTTTCTCAAAACGGCCCTTTTCAGAGCCAAACCAATTCAAAAGAAAGTCCATTTTCAAGAATTGTCAATAAACCCAAATCCTCATTTCCCTCATTTCATATGTAAATCATCCTTCCTCCTCTTTCTACAATATTTAACCTGTTATCTGCAAGTCGGGGCCTCTGAAAGAGGCTATACTATAATAGCAAACAAGAAAAAAACTTTTTAAGAAGGCCTTTCCGTGTGGTAGAAGTGCTCCTGTATGTCGACACATATATAACATAATTTTGCAAAATGACAAAAAAAAAAAAGAGTTGCTGTCAGTTTCCAAAGATATTATCAAATCAACACTAGAAACACATTTCCGACCTATCCTATCTCTGAACTCCCAATTCTCGGCAAACAAGAAAGTATAAAAGCATGATCTCGCTGCTTATCTTTTGTTAACCCTTTCCCAAACGACAAACTTTTGGACTAGACCAAATTGAGAGCATTTGCAGACGACAATTCATCTCTTGCTGAAAAGATGATTTCTGTCTATAATAGGGTAGAAAACATTGTGGGAAAAGGAGAAAATGCTGGTTACCAGCACATTCTCCTTTTCCCACAATGTTTTCTAAAGGCTACTATTCCAGACCCGTAAAAACCAGGGATTGTGTGGGAAAGGGTTAAATTACACTACTTTTGACTGAGTACTCCGACCCGGAATGAGTTCGTAGTGATGTGATAATACCAAAATATGTATGAGAATTAAGGACTTCTCAACACTCGTATCGAAAGCTTCACGAGTCAACATCCAAATTGTGGAAGTTGTATTTGATTAGACAGTAAACATCGTAGAAAAAGGAGAAACTGCTACTTACTGCATTTCCCCCTTTCGAAGAAAGTTTTGTACACTCTTCACTCTCAAGGCTGTTTATAGTCGGGATTGTTTGGGACAGTGTTGATGTCCTTCTAACAAAATCTGCCAATTTAGCGAAATCTACCGTATCTGCTGTGTTCAGTAATACATGAAAGTATGTGAAACCGAAGAACATTATTATCAACTATGAATATTACTTGGGTAGTTTTTTTTTCCCATCATTCCTCGAGTCCGAAATAGATCGTGTTTGATTATTATTATTATTTGTTTTGTTTTCATTAGCAACTATGATATGAAACAGTAATCACCCGAAATTTGCATGTAGAATTTAAGACACATAAAGCTAAATAATTCACCGGCAAGCAAAGAACAGCAAACTTTCAGGTAAAAAATCATCAATTAATAATTGTTTGATGGTAATTTTACTTGGTTTGGTACCACTGTGAAAGAAAGGGTTGTTAATCCATTTACATGGCCACGTGGCTAATCGATTAGCAAACGAGGGTGTTGTTCTAAAGTCGACTGCGTAATTAACTAAGTGTCAACTCATTTTGGCACACTGTTTAGGTGTCATATTATGACATTAGCATTTTGAGTGTATCAGTCTTCGACCATGTGAGAAAATATATATAGCCCGAGCCTTCCGTAAAAGTTATTAGCAACTAGCTATCCAACTCGATACAACATCAACATGCCTTCAAGAATGAAAGCTAATGACAAACGATTCACTTTAAGTGATACTGAACGACGTTTTAGAAAAGCCTGCGACCAGATCGTCTTGCTGAACCAACGTCTAGGCGAGGTGCAGAAACGCTACAAGATGGCAAAACGTGCAAACAACAGATCGTTCCGCTATAACCTTCGACTGAAACTTGCTGTCATTGAAGGAGCACGCAACATGTATTATGATTATGCCTATACATGGATCCGTGGAAATCGATATTTGACCAATCAGGACATCGCATTTATTCTACCCGATGTCCTACCTTGGTTTCTGCTATTTCGGCTCACAAGTAAACGACTGTTTACGTTGGAAGAATGCAATTCTCTTTATCTATGTTGTGTTTTTAACGTTTGAATTTTAAAAAAAGCTTGAAAAATGTGCTTTGCGAACGTGTACCGATGACGTGAGATCACGCAGAGGCTATAGACAAGTTTAAATTGTGATGATTACTGAAAATTTGAACTTATGCAAAGAGATGATCAGCGCTGGATAATGGATTAATTCAAAGTATTCTATGATTTTTCCTCTCTGAAAGAGAAAACTGAAAAACAAAGGTAAAAATAGACCTATATGAAGTATTAATAAAAAGAAATACTTTTACTTGAATATCAAACTTGTTCAATAACCTATGCACATCCAAAACGTGGCCGCGTAACTTGTCACCAATGTTTCAATTTGACATTAATCTTAACCCATGGTGCATGAAGAACAAGCTGAATGTGTACTGGGATCGTATATACGATCTCTGATGTGTAGATATAGATCAGATTGCAAATTACATGATGATTAGTCTTGGATTTAAACAACCTGCTGATTACAATAAGCACTTTTACGTGTAGTTCCTGCTTCCACACTAGGAGTATATTTCAATTTTAAAAAAAGTCTAACTTCTGATCTGGTGGAACTTGGAAATTTTTCTCTTGACTTGATGTTTTAACCGTTAACCACATAACACCGAGTTTTAACGACCCGTAGAAAGCTTTTAAAAGCATTGCGGAAAAAGGAGAAAATGCTTGTAACATTCATTTTATCCTTTTCTCACTGTGTTTTGCGCTCTTTCAAAAACAAATTTCAATTTTTGAATCATTTATTTTGTTGTCTGCAAATATTTGAGTTTGGATTGCTCTAAAAATCTTGTCATTTGGTGACGAGTTTAAATGGATTAGCACATCTGCACATTAGCACAAAGGGTGTGTTGGTAAACTGTTAATTTGATAGGAAGTGTGTTTGATTGCAAAGCAAATTACCGCTCTAATCAACTTGACCACCCGTTGTCATCAGTATATCATATACTACCGTCAGTGATATTAACAATTTTCTTAATTGACAACACACTTGACACATTTTATAATCATCAGACAACCCTTTTCCCCCTACGTAATATTGAAATTTTTCATTAACTTAAACGTCTCTGTTGAATCAAACATTCTATAAACTTTTCGAAAGGCTTGTAATTCAGTGTTATTTAATTTGGTATGATGCTGAGATGACTTTAGTAGCCCAACGAAAGCAATAAGTATCATTAATTCTATTACTCTGTGGCAAAACGGAGATTTGTTGATGTTTTTTATATGTTCAAATTTTTGTTTAAACATGTAAATCTGTTACATTGTACGTCGCCCCCGTAATTCGCCCTTTTAATACATCTCCGTATGTAAATTAGTTAAGCATCTTTAAATAGCTTACTGAGAATTTATCATCGATAGAAATATATGATTAAAGTACTTTTTCAGGAATTTTATTGAGAGAAACAGTCATGACAGCACGATTTAAGTAGCCCATCTGCTATACTGTATATGTATTGAATACGTTTGTTTGTGAGACCTTGGCAACAGTAACTAAGGTAGTCGGTTTATCTTATCGCCACGGATCCATGTATTTGCAAAGCTGACCAGGTTGCCGAACTTCGCCGGGAGCTGTTCAATGAATCTGTGGAAATCGTACAGGCGTCCGACTCAGATTATTCTTCCGACTCTGAATAATTATTCGAGTCGTTTTTCTTTTCTCAAAACGGCCCTTTTCAGAGCCAAACCAATTCAAAAGAAAGTCCATTTTCAAGAATTGTCAATAAACCCAAATCCTCATTTCCCTCATTTCATATGTAAATCATCCTTCCTCCTCTTTCTACAATATTTAACCTGTTATCTGCAAGTCGGGGCCTCTGAAAGAGGCTATACTATAATAGCAAACAAGAAAAAAACTTTTTAAGAAGGCCTTTCCGTGTGGTAGAAGTGCTCCTGTATGTCGACACATATATAACATAATTTTGCAAAATGACAAAAAAAAAAAAAGAGTTGCTGTCAGTTTCCAAAGATATTATCAAATCAACACTAGAAACACATTTCCGACCTATCCTATCTCTGAACTCCCAATTCTCGGCAAACAAGAAAGTATAAAAGCATGATCTCGCTGCTTATCTTTTGTTAACCCTTTCCCAAACGACAAACTTTTGGACTAGACCAAATTGAGAGCATTTGCAGACGACAATTCATCTCTTGCTGAAAAGATGATTTCTGTCTATAATAGGGTAGAAAACATTGTGGGAAAAGGAGAAAATGCTGGTTACCAGCACATTCTCCTTTTCCCACAATGTTTTCTAAAGGCTACTATTCCAGACCCGTAAAAACCAGGGATTGTGTGGGAAAGGGTTAAATTACACTACTTTTGACTGAGTACTCCGACCCGGAATGAGTTCGTAGTGATGTGATAATACCAAAATATGTATGAGAATTAAGGACTTCTCAACACTCGTATCGAAAGCTTCACGAGTCAACATCCAAATTGTGGAAGTTGTATTTGATTAGACAGTAAACATCGAAGAAAAAGGAGAAACTGCTACTTACTGCATTTCCCCCTTTCGAAGAAAGTTTTGTACACTCTTCACTCTCAAGGCTGTTTATAGTCGGGATTGTTTGGGACAGTGTTGATGTCCTTCTAACAAAATCTGCCAATTTAGCGAAATCTACCGTATCTGCTGTGTTCAGTAATACATGAAAGTATGTGAAACCGAAGAACATTATTATCAACTATGAATATTACTTGGGTAGTTTGTTTTTCCCATCATTCCTCGAGTCCGAAATAGATCGTGTTTGATTATTATTATTATTTGTTTTGTTTTCATTAGCAACTATGATATGAAACAGTAATCACCCGAAATTTGCATGTAGAATTTAAGACACATAAAGCTAAATAATTCACCGGCAAGCAAAGAACAGCAAACTTTCAGGTAAAAAATCATCAATTAATAATTGTTTGATGGTAATTTTAATTGGTTTGGTAGCACTGTGAAAGAAAGGGTTGTTAATCCATTTACATGCCAACGTGGCTAATCGATTAGCAAACGAGGGTGTTGTTCTAAAGTCGACTGCGTAATTAACTAAGTGTCAACTCATTTTGGCACACTGTTTAGGTGTCATATTATGACATTAGCATTTTGAGTGTATCAGTCTTCGACCATGTGAGAAAATATATATAGCCCGAGCCTTCCGTAAAAGTTATTAGCAACTAGCTATCCAACTCGATACAACATCAACATGCCTTCAAGAATGAAAGCTATTGACAAACGATTCACTTTAAGTGATACTGAACGACGTTTTAGAAAAGCCTGCGACCAGATCGTCTTGCTGAACCAACGTCTAGGCGAGGTGCAGAAACGCTACAAGATGGCAAAACGTGCAAACAACAGATCGTTCCGCTATAACCTTCGACTGAAACTTGCTGTCATTGAAGGAGCACGCAACATGTATTATGATTATGCCTATTGCAAAGCTGACCAGGTTGCCGAACTTCGCCGGGAGCTGTTCAATGAATCTGTGGAAATCGTACAGGCGTCCGACTCAGATTATTCTTCCGACTCTGAATAATTATTCGAGTCGTTTTTCTTTTCTCAAAACGGCCCTTTTCAGAGCCAAACCAATTCAAAAGAAAGTCCATTTTCAAGAATTGTCAATAAACCCATATCCTCATTTCCCTCATTTCATATGTAAATCATCCTTCCTCCTCTTTCTACAATATTTAACCTGTTATCTGCAAGTCGGGGCCTCTGAAAGAGGCTATACTATAATAGCAAACAAGAAAAAAACTTTTTAAGAAGGCCTTTCCGTGTGGTAGAAGTGCTCCTGTATGTCGACACATATATAACATAATTTTGCAAAATGACAAAAAAAAAAAAAGAGTTGCTGTCAGTTTCCAAAGATATTATCAAATCAACACTAGAAACACATTTCCGACCTATCCTATCTCTGAACTCCCAATTCTCGGCAAACAAGAAAGTATAAAAGCATGATCTCGCTGCTTATCTTTTGTTAACCCTTTCCCAAACGACAAACTTTTGGACTAGACCAAATTGAGAGCATTTGCAGACGACAATTCATCTCTTGCTGAAAAGATGATTTCTGTCTATAATAGGGTAGAAAACATTGTGGGAAAAGGAGAAAATGCTGGTTACCAGCACATTCTCCTTTTCCCACAATGTTTTCTAAAGGCTACTATTCCAGACCCGTAAAAACCAGGGATTGTGTGGGAAAGGGTTAAATTACACTACTTTTGACTGAGTACTCCGACCCGGAATGAGTTCGTAGTGATGTGATAATACCAAAATATGTATGAGAATTAAGGACTTCTCAACACTCGTATCGAAAGCTTCACGAGTCAACATCCAAATTGTGGAAGTTGTATTTGATTAGACAGTAAACATCGTAGAAAAAGGAGAAACTGCTACTTACTGCATTTCCCCCTTTCGAAGAAAGTTTTGTACACTCTTCACTCTCAAGGCTGTTTATAGTCGGGATTGTTTGGGACAGTGTTGATGTCCTTCTAACAAAATCTGCCAATTTAGCGAAATCTACCGTATCTGCTGTGTTCAGTAATACATGAAAGTATGTGAAACCGAAGAACATTATTATCAACTATGAATATTACTTGGGTAGTTTTTTTTTCCCATCATTCCTCGAGTCCGAAATAGATCGTGTTTGATTATTATTATTATTTGTTTTGTTTTCATTAGCAACTATGATATGAAACAGTAATCACCCGAAATTTGCATGTAGAATTTAAGACACATAAAGCTAAATAATTCACCGGCAAGCAAAGAACAGCAAACTTTCAGGTAAAAAATCATCAATTAATAATTGTTTGATGGTAATTTTACTTGGTTTGGTACCACTGTGAAAGAAAGGGTTGTTAATCCATTTACATGGCCACGTGGCTAATCGATTAGCAAACGAGGGTGTTGTTCTAAAGTCGACTGCGTAATTAACTAAGTGTCAACTCATTTTGGCACACTGTTTAGGTGTCATATTATGACATTAGCATTTTGAGTGTATCAGTCTTCGACCATGTGAGAAAATATATATAGCCCGAGCCTTCCGTAAAAGTTATTAGCAACTAGCTATCCAACTCGATACAACATCAACATGCCTTCAAGAATGAAAGCTAATGACAAACGATTCACTTTAAGTGATACTGAACGACGTTTTAGAAAAGCCTGCGACCAGATCGTCTTGCTGAACCAACGTCTAGGCGAGGTGCAGAAACGCTACAAGATGGCAAAACGTGCAAACAACAGATCGTTCCGCTATAACCTTCGACTGAAACTTGCTGTCATTGAAGGAGCACGCAACATGTATTATGATTATGCCTATACATGGATCCGTGGAAATCGATATTTGACCAATCAGGACATCGCATTTATTCTACCCGATGTCCTACCTTGGTTTCTGCTATTTCGGCTCACAAGTAAACGACTGTTTACGTTGGAAGAATGCAATTCTCTTTATCTATGTTGTGTTTTTAACGTTTGAATTTTAAAAAAAGCTTGAAAAATGTGCTTTGCGAACGTGTACCGATGACGTGAGATCACGCAGAGGCTATAGACAAGTTTAAATTGTGATGATTACTGAAAATTTGAACTTATGCAAAGAGATGATCAGCGCTGGATAATGGATTAATTCAAAGTATTCTATGATTTTTCCTCTCTGAAAGAGAAAACTGAAAAACAAAGGTAAAAATAGACCTATATGAAGTATTAATAAAAAGAAATACTTTTACTTGAATATCAAACTTGTTCAATAACCTATGCACATCCAAAACGTGGCCGCGTAACTTGTCACCAATGTTTCAATTTGACATTAATCTTAACCCATGGTGCATGAAGAACAAGCTGAATGTGTACTGGGATCGTATATACGATCTCTGATGTGTAGATATAGATCAGATTGCAAATTACATGATGATTAGTCTTGGATTTAAACAACCTGCTGATTACAATAAGCACTTTTACGTGTAGTTCCTGCTTCCACACTAGGAGTATATTTCAATTTTAAAAAAAGTCTAACTTCTGATCTGGTGGAACTTGGAAATTTTTCTCTTGACTTGATGTTTTAACCGTTAACCACATAACACCGAGTTTTAACGACCCGTAGAAAGCTTTTAAAAGCATTGCGGAAAAAGGAGAAAATGCTTGTAACATTCATTTTATCCTTTTCTCACTGTGTTTTGCGCTCTTTCAAAAACAAATTTCAATTTTTGAATCATTTATTTTGTTGTCTGCAAATATTTGAGTTTGGATTGCTCTAAAAATCTTGTCATTTGGTGACGAGTTTAAATGGATTAGCACATCTGCACATTAGCACAAAGGGTGTGTTGGTAAACTGTTAATTTGATAGGAAGTGTGTTTGATTGCAAAGCAAATTACCGCTCTAATCAACTTGACCACCCGTTGTCATCAGTATATCATATACTACCGTCAGTGATATTAACAATTTTCTTAATTGACAACACACTTGACACATTTTATAATCATCAGACAACCCTTTTCCCCCTACGTAATATTGAAATTTTTCATTAACTTAAACGTCTCTGTTGAATCAAACATTCTATAAACTTTTCGAAAGGCTTGTAATTCAGTGTTATTTAATTTGGTATGATGCTGAGATGACTTTAGTAGCCCAACGAAAGCAATAAGTATCATTAATTCTATTACTCTGTGGCAAAACGGAGATTTGTTGATGTTTTTTATATGTTCAAATTTTTGTTTAAACATGTAAATCTGTTACATTGTACGTCGCCCCCGTAATTCGCCCTTTTAATACATCTCCGTATGTAAATTAGTTAAGCATCTTTAAATAGCTTACTGAGAATTTATCATCGATAGAAATATATGATTAAAGTACTTTTTCAGGAATTTTATTGAGAGAAACAGTCATGACAGCACGATTTAAGTAGCCCATCTGCTATACTGTATATGTATTGAATACGTTTGTTTGTGAGACCTTGGCAACAGTAACTAAGGTAGTCGGTTTATCTTATCGCCACGGATCCATGTATTTGCAAAGCTGACCAGGTTGCCGAACTTCGCCGGGAGCTGTTCAATGAATCTGTGGAAATCGTACAGGCGTCCGACTCAGATTATTCTTCCGACTCTGAATAATTATTCGAGTCGTTTTTCTTTTCTCAAAACGGCCCTTTTCAGAGCCAAACCAATTCAAAAGAAAGTCCATTTTCAAGAATTGTCAATAAACCCAAATCCTCATTTCCCTCATTTCATATGTAAATCATCCTTCCTCCTCTTTCTACAATATTTAACCTGTTATCTGCAAGTCGGGGCCTCTGAAAGAGGCTATACTATAATAGCAAACAAGAAAAAAACTTTTTAAGAAGGCCTTTCCGTGTGGTAGAAGTGCTCCTGTATGTCGACACATATATAACATAATTTTGCAAAATGACAAAAAAAAAAAAAGAGTTGCTGTCAGTTTCCAAAGATATTATCAAATCAACACTAGAAACACATTTCCGACCTATCCTATCTCTGAACTCCCAATTCTCGGCAAACAAGAAAGTATAAAAGCATGATCTCGCTGCTTATCTTTTGTTAACCCTTTCCCAAACGACAAACTTTTGGACTAGACCAAATTGAGAGCATTTGCAGACGACAATTCATCTCTTGCTGAAAAGATGATTTCTGTCTATAATAGGGTAGAAAACATTGTGGGAAAAGGAGAAAATGCTGGTTACCAGCACATTCTCCTTTTCCCACAATGTTTTCTAAAGGCTACTATTCCAGACCCGTAAAAACCAGGGATTGTGTGGGAAAGGGTTAAATTACACTACTTTTGACTGAGTACTCCGACCCGGAATGAGTTCGTAGTGATGTGATAATACCAAAATATGTATGAGAATTAAGGACTTCTCAACACTCGTATCGAAAGCTTCACGAGTCAACATCCAAATTGTGGAAGTTGTATTTGATTAGACAGTAAACATCGAAGAAAAAGGAGAAACTGCTACTTACTGCATTTCCCCCTTTCGAAGAAAGTTTTGTACACTCTTCACTCTCAAGGCTGTTTATAGTCGGGATTGTTTGGGACAGTGTTGATGTCCTTCTAACAAAATCTGCCAATTTAGCGAAATCTACCGTATCTGCTGTGTTCAGTAATACATGAAAGTATGTGAAACCGAAGAACATTATTATCAACTATGAATATTACTTGGGTAGTTTGTTTTTCCCATCATTCCTCGAGTCCGAAATAGATCGTGTTTGATTATTATTATTATTTGTTTTGTTTTCATTAGCAACTATGATATGAAACAGTAATCACCCGAAATTTGCATGTAGAATTTAAGACACATAAAGCTAAATAATTCACCGGCAAGCAAAGAACAGCAAACTTTCAGGTAAAAAATCATCAATTAATAATTGTTTGATGGTAATTTTAATTGGTTTGGTAGCACTGTGAAAGAAAGGGTTGTTAATCCATTTACATGCCAACGTGGCTAATCGATTAGCAAACGAGGGTGTTGTTCTAAAGTCGACTGCGTAATTAACTAAGTGTCAACTCATTTTGGCACACTGTTTAGGTGTCATATTATGACATTAGCATTTTGAGTGTATCAGTCTTCGACCATGTGAGAAAATATATATAGCCCGAGCCTTCCGTAAAAGTTATTAGCAACTAGCTATCCAACTCGATACAACATCAACATGCCTTCAAGAATGAAAGCTATTGACAAACGATTCACTTTAAGTGATACTGAACGACGTTTTAGAAAAGCCTGCGACCAGATCGTCTTGCTGAACCAACGTCTAGGCGAGGTGCAGAAACGCTACAAGATGGCAAAACGTGCAAACAACAGATCGTTCCGCTATAACCTTCGACTGAAACTTGCTGTCATTGAAGGAGCACGCAACATGTATTATGATTATGCCTATTGCAAAGCTGACCAGGTTGCCGAACTTCGCCGGGAGCTGTTCAATGAATCTGTGGAAATCGTACAGGCGTCCGACTCAGATTATTCTTCCGACTCTGAATAATTATTCGAGTCGTTTTTCTTTTCTCAAAACGGCCCTTTTCAGAGCCAAACCAATTCAAAAGAAAGTCCATTTTCAAGAATTGTCAATAAACCCAAATCCTCATTTCCCTCATTTCATATGTAAATCATCCTTCCTCCTCTTTCTACAATATTTAACCTGTTATCTGCAAGTCGGGGCCTCTGAAAGAGGCTATACTATAATAGCAAACAAGAAAAAAACTTTTTAAGAAGGCCTTTCCGTGTGGTAGAAGTGCTCCTGTATGTCGACACATATATAACATAATTTTGCAAAATGACAAAAAAAAAAAAAGAGTTGCTGTCAGTTTCCAAAGATATTATCAAATCAACACTAGAAACACATTTCCGACCTATCCTATCTCTGAACTCCCAATTCTCGGCAAACAAGAAAGTATAAAAGCATGATCTCGCTGCTTATCTTTTGTTAACCCTTTCCCAAACGACAAACTTTTGGACTAGACCAAATTGAGAGCATTTGCAGACGACAATTCATCTCTTGCTGAAAAGATGATTTCTGTCTATAATAGGGTAGAAAACATTGTGGGAAAAGGAGAAAATGCTGGTTACCAGCACATTCTCCTTTTCCCACAATGTTTTCTAAAGGCTACTATTCCAGACCCGTAAAAACCAGGGATTGTGTGGGAAAGGGTTAAATTACACTACTTTTGACTGAGTACTCCGACCCGGAATGAGTTCGTAGTGATGTGATAATACCAAAATATGTATGAGAATTAAGGACTTCTCAACACTCGTATCGAAAGCTTCACGAGTCAACATCCAAATTGTGGAAGTTGTATTTGATTAGACAGTAAACATCGTAGAAAAAGGAGAAACTGCTACTTACTGCATTTCCCCCTTTCGAAGAAAGTTTTGTACAGTCTTCACTCTCAAGGCTGTTTATAGTCGGGATTGTTTGGGACAGTGTTGATGTCCTTCTAACAAAATCTGCCAATTTAGCGAAATCTACCGTATCTGCTGTGTTCAGTAATACATGAAAGTATGTGAAACCGAAGAACATTATTATCAACTATGAATATTACTTGGGTAGTTTGTTTTTCCCATCATTCCTCGAGTCCGAAATAGATCGTGTTTGATTATTATTATTATTTGTTTTGTTTTCATTAGCAACTATGATATGAAACAGTAATCACCCGAAATTTGCATGTAGAATTTAAGACACATAAAGCTAAATAATTCACCGGCAAGCAAAGAACAGCAAACTTTCAGGTAAAAAATCATCAATTAATAATTGTTTGATGGTAATTTTAATTGGTTTGGTACCACTGTGAAAGAAAGGGTTGTTAATCCATTTACATGCCCACGTGGCTAATCGATTAGCAAACGAGGGTGTTGTTCTAAAGTCGACTGCGTAATTAACTAAGTGTCAACTCATTTTGGCACACTGTTTAGGTGTCATATTATGACATTAGCATTTTGAGTGTATCAGTCTTCGACCATGTGAGAAAATATATATAGCCCGAGCCTTCCGTAAAAGTTATTAGCAACTAGCTATCCAACTCGATACAACATCAACATGCCTTCAAGAATGAAAGCTATTGACAAACGATTCACTTTAAGTGATACTGAACGACGTTTTAGAAAAGCCTGCGACCAGATCGTCTTGCTGAACCAACGTCTAGGCGAGGTGCAGAAACGCTACAAGATGGCAAAACGTGCAAACAACAGATCGTTCCGCTATAACCTTCGACTGAAACTTGCTGTCATTGAAGGAGCACGCAACATGTATTATGATTATGCCTATTGCAAAGCTGACCAGGTTGCCGAACTTCGCCGGGAGCTGTTCAATGAATCTGTGGAAATCGTACAGGCGTCCGACTCAGATTATTCTTCCGACTCTGAATAATTATTCGAGTCGTTTTTCTTTTCTCAAAACGGCCCTTTTCAGAGCCAAACCAATTCAAAAGAAAGTCCATTTTCAAGAATTGTCAATAAACCCAAATCCTCATTTCCCTCATTTCATATGTAAATCATCCTTCCTCCTCTTTCTACAATATTTAACCTGTTATCTGCAAGTCGGGGCCTCTGAAAGAGGCTATACTATAATAGCAAACAAGAAAAAAACTTTTTAAGAAGGCCTTTCCGTGTGGTAGAAGTGCTCCTGTATGTCGACACATATATAACATAATTTTGCAAAATGACAAAAAAAAAAAAGAGTTGCTGTCAGTTTCCAAAGATATTATCAAATCAACACTAGAAACACATTTCCGACCTATCCTATCTCTGAACTCCCAATTCTCGGCAAACAAGAAAGTATAAAAGCATGATCTCGCTGCTTATCTTTTGTTAACCCTTTCCCAAACGACAAACTTTTGGACTAGACCAAATTGAGAGCATTTGCAGACGACAATTCATCTCTTGCTGAAAAGATGATTTCTGTCTATAATAGGGTAGAAAACATTGTGGGAAAAGGAGAAAATGCTGGTTACCAGCACATTCTCCTTTTCCCACAATGTTTTCTAAAGGCTACTATTCCAGACCCGTAAAAACCAGGGATTGTGTGGGAAAGGGTTAAATTACACTACTTTTGACTGAGTACTCCGACCCGGAATGAGTTCGTAGTGATGTGATAATACCAAAATATGTATGAGAATTAAGGACTTCTCAACACTCGTATCGAAAGCTTCACGAGTCAACATCCAAATTGTGGAAGTTGTATTTGATTAGACAGTAAACATCGTAGAAAAAGGAGAAACTGCTACTTACTGCATTTCCCCCTTTCGAAGAAAGTTTTGTACACTCTTCACTCTCAAGGCTGTTTATAGTCGGGATTGTTTGGGACAGTGTTGATGTCCTTCTAACAAAATCTGCCAATTTAGCGAAATCTACCGTATCTGCTGTGTTCAGTAATACATGAAAGTATGTGAAACCGAAGAACATTATTATCAACTATGAATATTACTTGGGTAGTTTTTTTTTCCCATCATTCCTCGAGTCCGAAATAGATCGTGTTTGATTATTATTATTATTTGTTTTGTTTTCATTAGCAACTATGATATGAAACAGTAATCACCCGAAATTTGCATGTAGAATTTAAGACACATAAAGCTAAATAATTCACCGGCAAGCAAAGAACAGCAAACTTTCAGGTAAAAAATCATCAATTAATAATTGTTTGATGGTAATTTTACTTGGTTTGGTACCACTGTGAAAGAAAGGGTTGTTAATCCATTTACATGGCCACGTGGCTAATCGATTAGCAAACGAGGGTGTTGTTCTAAAGTCGACTGCGTAATTAACTAAGTGTCAACTCATTTTGGCACACTGTTTAGGTGTCATATTATGACATTAGCATTTTGAGTGTATCAGTCTTCGACCATGTGAGAAAATATATATAGCCCGAGCCTTCCGTAAAAGTTATTAGCAACTAGCTATCCAACTCGATACAACATCAACATGCCTTCAAGAATGAAAGCTAATGACAAACGATTCACTTTAAGTGATACTGAACGACGTTTTAGAAAAGCCTGCGACCAGATCGTCTTGCTGAACCAACGTCTAGGCGAGGTGCAGAAACGCTACAAGATGGCAAAACGTGCAAACAACAGATCGTTCCGCTATAACCTTCGACTGAAACTTGCTGTCATTGAAGGAGCACGCAACATGTATTATGATTATGCCTATACATGGATCCGTGGAAATCGATATTTGACCAATCAGGACATCGCATTTATTCTACCCGATGTCCTACCTTGGTTTCTGCTATTTCGGCTCACAAGTAAACGATTGTTTACGTTGGAAGAATGCAATTCTCTTTATCTATGTTGTGTTTTTAACGTTTGAATTTTAAAAAAAGCTTGAAAAATGTGCTTTGCGAACGTGTACCGATGACGTGAGATCACGCAGAGGCTATAGACAAGTTTAAATTGTGATGATTACTGAAAATTTGAACTTATGCAAAGAGATGATCAGCGCTGGATAATGGATTAATTCAAAGTATTCTATGATTTTTCCTCTCTGAAAGAGAAAACTGAAAAACAAAGGTAAAAATAGACCTATATGAAGTATTAATAAAAAGAAATACTTTTACTTGAATATCAAACTTGTTCAATAACCTATGCACATCCAAAACGTGGCCGCGTAACTTGTCACCAATGTTTCAATTTGACATTAATCTTAACCCATGGTGCATGAAGAACAAGCTGAATGTGTACTGGGATCGTATATACGATCTCTGATGTGTAGATATAGATCAGATTGCAAATTACATGATGATTAGTCTTGGATTTAAACAACCTGCTGATTACAATAAGCACTTTTACGTGTAGTTCCTGCTTCCACACTAGGAGTATATTTCAATTTTAAAAAAAGTCTAACTTCTGATCTGGTGGAACTTGGAAATTTTTCTCTTGACTTGATGTTTTAACCGTTAACCACATAACACCGAGTTTTAACGACCCGTAGAAAGCTTTTAAAAGCATTGCGGAAAAAGGAGAAAATGCTTGTAACATTCATTTTATCCTTTTCTCACTGTGTTTTGCGCTCTTTCAAAAACAAATTTCAATTTTTGAATCATTTATTTTGTTGTCTGCAAATATTTGAGTTTGGATTGCTCTAAAAATCTTGTCATTTGGTGACGAGTTTAAATGGATTAGCACATCTGCACATTAGCACAAAGGGTGTGTTGGTAAACTGTTAATTTGATAGGAAGTGTGTTTGATTGCAAAGCAAATTACCGCTCTAATCAACTTGACCACCCGTTGTCATCAGTATATCATATACTACCGTCAGTGATATTAACAATTTTCTTAATTGACAACACACTTGACACATTTTATAATCATCAGACAACCCTTTTCCCCCTACGTAATATTGAAATTTTTCATTAACTTAAACGTCTCTGTTGAATCAAACATTCTATAAACTTTTCGAAAGGCTTGTAATTCAGTGTTATTTAATTTGGTATGATGCTGAGATGACTTTAGTAGCCCAACGAAAGCAATAAGTATCATTAATTCTATTACTCTGTGGCAAAACGGAGATTTGTTGATGTTTTTTATATGTTCAAATTTTTGTTTAAACATGTAAATCTGTTACATTGTACGTCGCCCCCGTAATTCGCCCTTTTAATACATCTCCGTATGTAAATTAGTTAAGCATCTTTAAATAGCTTACTGAGAATTTATCATCGATAGAAATATATGATTAAAGTACTTTTTCAGGAATTTTATTGAGAGAAACAGTCATGACAGCACGATTTAAGTAGCCCATCTGCTATACTGTATATGTATTGAATACGTTTGTTTGTGAGACCTTGGCAACAGTAACTAAGGTAGTCGGTTTATCTTATCGCCACGGATCCATGTATTTGCAAAGCTGACCAGGTTGCCGAACTTCGCCGGGAGCTGTTCAATGAATCTGTGGAAATCGTACAGGCGTCCGACTCAGATTATTCTTCCGACTCTGAATAATTATTCGAGTCGTTTTTCTTTTCTCAAAACGGCCCTTTTCAGAGCCAAACCAATTCAAAAGAAAGTCCATTTTCAAGAATTGTCAATAAACCCAAATCCTCATTTCCCTCATTTCATATGTAAATCATCCTTCCTCCTCTTTCTACAATATTTAACCTGTTATCTGCAAGTCGGGGCCTCTGAAAGAGGCTATACTATAATAGCAAACAAGAAAAAAACTTTTTAAGAAGGCCTTTCCGTGTGGTAGAAGTGCTCCTGTATGTCGACACATATATAACATAATTTTGCAAAATGACAAAAAAAAAAAAAAGAGTTGCTGTCAGTTTCCAAAGATATTATCAAATCAACACTAGAAACACATTTCCGACCTATCCTATCTCTGAACTCCCAATTCTCGGCAAACAAGAAAGTATAAAAGCATGATCTCGCTGCTTATCTTTTGTTAACCCTTTCCCAAACGACAAACTTTTGGACTAGACCAAATTGAGAGCATTTGCAGACGACAATTCATCTCTTGCTGAAAAGATGATTTCTGTCTATAATAGGGTAGAAAACATTGTGGGAAAAGGAGAAAATGCTGGTTACCAGCACATTCTCCTTTTCCCACAATGTTTTCTAAAGGCTACTATTCCAGACCCGTAAAAACCAGGGATTGTGTGGGAAAGGGTTAAATTACACTACTTTTGACTGAGTACTCCGACCCGGAATGAGTTCGTAGTGATGTGATAATACCAAAATATGTATGAGAATTAAGGACTTCTCAACACTCGTATCGAAAGCTTCACGAGTCAACATCCAAATTGTGGAAGTTGTATTTGATTAGACAGTAAACATCGTAGAAAAAGGAGAAACTGCTACTTACTGCATTTCCCCCTTTCGAAGAAAGTTTTGTACAGTCTTCACTCTCAAGGCTGTTTATAGTCGGGATTGTTTGGGACAGTGTTGATGTCCTTCTAACAAAATCTGCCAATTTAGCGAAATCTACCGTATCTGCTGTGTTCAGTAATACATGAAAGTATGTGAAACCGAAGAACATTATTATCAACTATGAATATTACTTGGGTAGTTTGTTTTTCCCATCATTCCTCGAGTCCGAAATAGATCGTGTTTGATTATTATTATTATTTGTTTTGTTTTCATTAGCAACTATGATATGAAACAGTAATCACCCGAAATTTGCATGTAGAATTTAAGACACATAAAGCTAAATAATTCACCGGCAAGCAAAGAACAGCAAACTTTCAGGTAAAAAATCATCAATTAATAATTGTTTGATGGTAATTTTAATTGGTTTGGTAGCACTGTGAAAGAAAGGGTTGTTAATCCATTTACATGCCCACGTGGCTAATCGATTAGCAAACGAGGGTGTTGTTCTAAAGTCGACTGCGTAATTAACTTAAGTGTCAACTCATTTTGGCACACTGTTTAGGTGTCATATTATGACATTAGCATTTTGAGTGTATCAGTCTTCGACCATGTGAGAAAATATATATAGCCCGAGCCTTCCGTAAAAGTTATTAGCAACTAGCTATCCAACTCGATACAACATCAACATGCCTTCAAGAATGAAAGCTATTGACAAACGATTCACTTTAAGTGATACTGAACGACGTTTTAGAAAAGCCTGCGACCAGATCGTCTTGCTGAACCAACGTCTAGGCGAGGTGCAGAAACGCTACAAGATGGCAAAACGTGCAAACAACAGATCGTTCCGCTATAACCTTCGACTGAAACTTGCTGTCATTGAAGGAGCACGCAACATGTATTATGATTATGCCTATTGCAAAGCTGACCAGGTTGCCGAACTTCGCCGGGAGCTGTTCAATGAATCTGTGGAAATCGTACAGGCGTCCGACTCAGATTATTCTTCCGACTCTGAATAATTATTCGAGTCGTTTTTCTTTTCTCAAAACGGCCCTTTTCAGAGCCAAACCAATTCAAAAGAAAGTCCATTTTCAAGAATTGTCAATAAACCCAAATCCTCATTTCCCTCATTTCATATGTAAATCATCCTTCCTCCTCTTTCTACAATATTTAACCTGTTATCTGCAAGTCGGGGCCTCTGAAAGAGGCTATACTATAATAGCAAACAAGAAAAAAACTTTTTAAGAAGGCCTTTCCGTGTGGTAGAAGTGCTCCTGTATGTCGACACATATATAACATAATTTTGCAAAATGACAAAAAAAAAAAAGAGTTGCTGTCAGTTTCCAAAGATATTATCAAATCAACACTAGAAACACATTTCCGACCTATCCTATCTCTGAACTCCCAATTCTCGGCAAACAAGAAAGTATAAAAGCATGATCTCGCTGCTTATCTTTTGTTAACCCTTTCCCAAACGACAAACTTTTGGACTAGACCAAATTGAGAGCATTTGCAGACGACAATTCATCTCTAATAATTATTCGAGTCGTTTTTCTTTTCTCAAAACGGCCCTTTTCAGAGCCAAACCAATTCAAAAGAAAGTCCATTTTCAAGAATTGTCAATAAACCCAAATCCTCATTTCCCTCATTTCATATGTAAATCATCCTTCCTCCTCTTTCTACAATATTTAACCTGTTATCTGCAAGTCGGGGCCTCTGAAAGAGGCTATACTATAATAGCAAACAAGAAAAAAACTTTTTAAGAAGGCCTTTCCGTGTGGTAGAAGTGCTCCTGTATGTCGACACATATATAACATAATTTTGCAAAATGACAAAAAAAAAAAAGAGTTGCTGTCAGTTTCCAAAGATATTATCAAATCAACACTAGAAACACATTTCCGACCTATCCTATCTCTGAACTCCCAATTCTCGGCAAACAAGAAAGTATAAAAGCATGATCTCGCTGCTTATCTTTTGTTAACCCTTTCCCAAACGACAAACTTTTGGACTAGACCAAATTGAGAGCATTTGCAGACGACAATTCATCTCTTGCTGAAAAGATGATTTCTGTCTATAATAGGGTAGAAAACATTGTGGGAAAAGGAGAAAATGCTGGTTACCAGCACATTCTCCTTTTCCCACAATGTTTTCTAAAGGCTACTATTCCAGACCCGTAAAAACCAGGGATTGTGTGGGAAAGGGTTAAATTACACTACTTTTGACTGAGTACTCCGACCCGGAATGAGTTCGTAGTGATGTGATAATACCAAAATATGTATGAGAATTAAGGACTTCTCAACACTCGTATCGAAAGCTTCACGAGTCAACATCCAAATTGTGGAAGTTGTATTTGATTAGACAGTAAACATCGTAGAAAAAGGAGAAACTGCTACTTACTGCATTTCCCCCTTTCGAAGAAAGTTTTGTACACTCTTCACTCTCAAGGCTGTTTATAGTCGGGATTGTTTGGGACAGTGTTGATGTCCTTCTAACAAAATCTGCCAATTTAGCGAAATCTACCGTATCTGCTGTGTTCAGTAATACATGAAAGTATGTGAAACCGAAGAACATTATTATCAACTATGAATATTACTTGGGTAGTTTGTTTTTCCCATCATTCCTCGAGTCCGAAATAGATCGTGTTTGATTATTATTATTATTTGTTTTGTTTTCATTAGCAACTATGATATGAAACAGTAATCACCCGAAATTTGCATGTAGAATTTAAGACACATAAAGCTAAATAATTCACCGGCAAGCAAAGAACAGCAAACTTTCAGGTAAAAAATCATCAATTAATAATTGTTTGATGGTAATTTTAATTGGTTTGGTAGCACTGTGAAAGAAAGGGTTGTTAATCCATTTACATGCCCACGTGGCTAATCGATTAGCAAACGAGGGTGTTGTTCTAAAGTCGACTGCGTAATTAACTAAGTGTCAACTCATTTTGGCACACTGTTTAGGTGTCATATTATGACATTAGCATTTTGAGTGTATCAGTCTTCGACCATGTGAGAAAATATATATAGCCCGAGCCTTCCGTAAAAGTTATTAGCAACTAGCTATCCAACTCGATACAACATCAACATGCCTTCAAGAATGAAAGCTATTGACAAACGATTCACTTTAAGTGATACTGAACGACGTTTTAGAAAAGCCTGCGACCAGATCGTCTTGCTGAACCAACGTCTAGGCGAGGTGCAGAAACGCTACAAGATGGCAAAACGTGCAAACAACAGATCGTTCCGCTATAACCTTCGACTGAAACTTGCTGTCATTGAAGGAGCACGCAACATGTATTATGATTATGCCTATTGCAAAGCTGACCAGGTTGCCGAACTTCGCCGGGAGCTGTTCAATGAATCTGTGGAAATCGTACAGGCGTCCGACTCAGATTATTCTTCCGACTCTGAATAATTATTCGAGTCGTTTTTCTTTTCTCAAAACGGCCCTTTTCAGAGCCAAACCAATTCAAAAGAAAGTCCATTTTCAAGAATTGTCAATAAACCCAAATCCTCATTTCCCTCATTTCATATGTAAATCATCCTTCCTCCTCTTTCTACAATATTTAACCTGTTATCTGCAAGTCGGGGCCTCTGAAAGAGGCTATACTATAATAGCAAACAAGAAAAAAACTTTTTAAGAAGGCCTTTCCGTGTGGTAGAAGTGCTCCTGTATGTCGACACATATATAACATAATTTTGCAAAATGACAAAAAAAAAAAAGAGTTGCTGTCAGTTTCCAAAGATATTATCAAATCAACACTAGAAACACATTTCCGACCTATCCTATCTCTGAACTCCCAATTCTCGGCAAACAAGAAAGTATAAAAGCATGATCTCGCTGCTTATCTTTTGTTAACCCTTTCCCAAACGACAAACTTTTGGACTAGACCAAATTGAGAGCATTTGCAGACGACAATTCATCTCTTGCTGAAAAGATGATTTCTGTCTATAATAGGGTAGAAAACATTGTGGGAAAAGGAGAAAATGCTGGTTACCAGCACATTCTCCTTTTCCCACAATGTTTTCTAAAGGCTACTATTCCAGACCCGTAAAAACCAGGGATTGTGTGGGAAAGGGTTAAATTACACTACTTTTGACTGAGTACTCCGACCCGGAATGAGTTCGTAGTGATGTGATAATACCAAAATATGTATGAGAATTAAGGACTTCTCAACACTCGTATCGAAAGCTTCACGAGTCAACATCCAAATTGTGGAAGTTGTATTTGATTAGACAGTAAACATCGTAGAAAAAGGAGAAACTGCTACTTACTGCATTTCCCCCTTTCGAAGAAAGTTTTGTACAGTCTTCACTCTCAAGGCTGTTTATAGTCGGGATTGTTTGGGACAGTGTTGATGTCCTTCTAACAAAATCTGCCAATTTAGCGAAATCTACCGTATCTGCTGTGTTCAGTAATACATGAAAGTATGTGAAACCGAAGAACATTATTATCAACTATGAATATTACTTGGGTAGTTTGTTTTTCCCATCATTCCTCGAGTCCGAAATAGATCGTGTTTGATTATTATTATTATTTGTTTTGTTTTCATTAGCAACTATGATATGAAACAGTAATCACCCGAAATTTGCATGTAGAATTTAAGACACATAAAGCTAAATAATTCACCGGCAAGCAAAGAACAGCAAACTTTCAGGTAAAAAATCATCAATTAATAATTGTTTGATGGTAATTTTAATTGGTTTGGTAGCACTGTGAAAGAAAGGGTTGTTAATCCATTTACATGCCCACGTGGCTAATCGATTAGCAAACGAGGGTGTTGTTCTAAAGTCGACTGCGTAATTAACTAAGTGTCAACTCATTTTGGCACACTGTTTAGGTGTCATATTATGACATTAGCATTTTGAGTGTATCAGTCTTCGACCATGTGAGAAAATATATATAGCCCGAGCCCTCCGTAAAAGTTATTAGCAACTAGCTATCCAACTCGATACAACATCAACATGCCTTCAAGAATGAAAGCTATTGACAAACGATTCACTTTAAGTGATACTGAACGACGTTTTAGAAAAGCCTGCGACCAGATCGTCTTGCTGAACCAACGTCTAGGCGAGGTGCAGAAACGCTACAAGATGGCAAAACGTGCAAACAACAGATCGTTCCGCTATAACCTTCGACTGAAACTTGCTGTCATTGAAGGAGCACGAAACATGTATTATGATTATGCCTATTGCAAAGCTGACCAGGTTGCCGAACTTCGCCGGGAGCTGTTCAATGAATCTGTGGAAATCGTACAGGCGTCCGACTCAGATTATTCTTCCGACTCTGAATAATTATTCGAGTCGTTTTTCTTTTCTCAAAACGGCCCTTTTCAGAGCCAAACCAATTCAAAAGAAAGTCCATTTTCAAGAATTGTCAATAAACCCAAATCCTCATTTCCCTCATTTCATATGTAAATCATCCTTCCTCCTCTTTCTACAATATTTAACCTGTTATCTGCAAGTCGGGGCCTCTGAAAGAGGCTATACTATAATAGCAAACAAGAAAAAAACTTTTTAAGAAGGCCTTTCCGTGTGGTAGAAGTGCTCCTGTATGTCGACACATATATAACATAATTTTGCAAAATGACAAAAAAAAAAAAGAGTTGCTGTCAGTTTCCAAAGATATTATCAAATCAACACTAGAAACACATTTCCGACCTATCCTATCTCTGAACTCCCAATTCTCGGCAAACAAGAAAGTATAAAAGCATGATCTCGCTGCTTATCTTTTGTTAACCCTTTCCCAAACGACAAACTTTTGGACTAGACCAAATTGAGAGCATTTGCAGACGACAATTCATCTCTTGCTGAAAAGATGATTTCTGTCTATAATAGGGTAGAAAACATTGTGGGAAAAGGAGAAAATGCTGGTTACCAGCACATTCTCCTTTTCCCACAATGTTTTCTAAAGGCTACTATTCCAGACCCGTAAAAACCAGGGATTGTGTGGGAAAGGGTTAAATTACACTACTTTTGACTGAGTACTCCGACCCGGAATGAGTTCGTAGTGATGTGATAATACCAAAATATGTATGAGAATTAAGGACTTCTCAACACTCGTATCGAAAGCTTCACGAGTCAACATCCAAATTGTGGAAGTTGTATTTGATTAGACAGTAAACATCGTAGAAAAAGGAGAAACTGCTACTTACTGCATTTCCCCCTTTCGAAGAAAGTTTTGTACAGTCTTCACTCTCAAGGCTGTTTATAGTCGGGATTGTTTGGGACAGTGTTGATGTCCTTCTAACAAAATCTGCCAATTTAGCGAAATCTACCGTATCTGCTGTGTTCAGTAATACATGAAAGTATGTGAAACCGAAGAACATTATTATCAACTATGAATATTACTTGGGTAATTTGTTTTTCCCATCATTCCTCGAGTCCGAAATAGATCGTGTTTGATTATTATTATTATTTGTTTTGTTTTCATTAGCAACTATGATATGAAACAGTAATCACCCGAAATTTGCATGTAGAATTTAAGACACATAAAGCTAAATAATTCACCGGCAAGCAAAGAACAGCAAACTTTCAGGTAAAAAATCATCAATTAATAATTGTTTGATGGTAATTTTAATTGGTTTGGTAGCACTGTGAAAGAAAGGGTTGTTAATCCATTTACATGCCCACGTGGCTAATCGATTAGCAAACGAGGGTGTTGTTCTAAAGTCGACTGCGTAATTAACTAAGTGTCAACTCATTTTGGCACACTGTTTAGGTGTCATATTATGACATTAGCATTTTGAGTGTATCAGTCTTCGACCATGTGAGAAAATATATATAGCCCGAGCCTTCCGTAAAAGTTATTAGCAACTAGCTATCCAACTCGATACAACATCAACATGCCTTCAAGAATGAAAGCTATTGACAAACGATTCACTTTAAGTGATACTGAACGACGTTTTAGAAAAGCCTGCGACCAGATCGTCTTGCTGAACCAACGTCTAGGCGAGGTGCAGAAACGCTACAAGATGGCAAAACGTGCAAACAACAGATCGTTCCGCTATAACCTTCGACTGAAACTTGCTGTCATTGAAGGAGCACGCAACATGTATTATGATTATGCCTATTGCAAAGCTGACCAGGTTGCCGAACTTTGCCGGGAGCTGTTCAATGAATCTGTGGAAATCGTACAGGCGTCCGACTCAGATTATTCTTCCGACTCTGAATAATTATTCGAGTCGTTTTTCTTTTCTCAAAACGGCCCTTTTCAGAGCCAAACCAATTCAAAAGAAAGTCCATTTTCAAGAATTGTCAATAAACCCAAATCCTCATTTCCCTCATTTCATATGTAAATCATCCTTCCTCCTCTTTCTACAATATTTAACCTGTTATCTGCAAGTCGGGGCCTCTGAAAGAGGCTATACTATAATAGCAAACAAGAAAAAAACTTTTTAAGAAGGCCTTTCCGTGTGGTAGAAGTGCTCCTGTATGTGGACACATATATAACATTATTTACCAAAATGACAAAAAAAAAGAGTTGCTGTCAGTTTCCAAAGATATTATCAAATCAACACTAGAAACACATTTCCGACCTATCCTATCTCTGAACTCCCAATTCTCGGCAAACAAGAAAGTATAAAAGCATGATCTCGCTGCTTATCTTTTGTTAACCCTTTCCCAAACGACAAACTTTTGGACTAGACCAAATTGAGAGCATTTGCAGACGACAATTCATCTCTTGCTGAAAAGATGATTTCTGTCTATAATAGGGTAGAAAACATTGTGGGAAAAGGAGAAAATGCTGGTTACCAGCACATTCTCCTTTTCCCACAATGTTTTCTAAAGGCTACTATTCCAGACCCGTAAAAACCAGGGATTGTGTGGGAAAGGGTTAAATTACACTACTTTTGACTGAGTACTCCGACCCGGAATGAGTTCGTAGTGATGTGATAATACCAAAATATGTATGAGAATTAAGGACTTCTCAACACTCGTATCGAAAGCTTCACGAGTCAACATCCAAATTGTGGAAGTTGTATTTGATTAGACAGTAAACATCGTAGAAAAAGGAGAAACTGCTACTTACTGCATTTCCCCCTTTCGAAGAAAGTTTTGTACAGTCTTCACTCTCAAGGCTGTTTATAGTCGGGATTGTTTGGGACAGTGTTGATGTCCTTCTAACAAAATCTGCCAATTTAGCGAAATCTACCGTATCTGCTGTGTTCAGTAATACATGAAAGTATGTGAAACCGAAGAACATTATTATCAACTATGAATATTACTTGGGTAGTTTTTTTTTTCCATCATTCCTCGAGTCCGAAATAGATCGTGTTTGATTATTATTATTATTTGTTTTGTTTTCATTAGCAACTATGATATGAAACAGTAATCACCCGAAATTTGCATGTAGAATTTAAGACACATAAAGCTAAATAATTCACCGGCAAGCAAAGAACAGCAAACTTTCAGGTAAAAAATCATCAATTAATAATTGTTTGATGGTAATTTTAATTGGTTTGGTACCACTGTGAAAGAAAGGGTTGTTAATCCATTTACATGGCCACGTGGCTAATCGATTAGCAAACGAGGGTGTTGTTCTAAAGTCGACTGCGTAATTAACTAAGTGTCAACTCATTTTGGCACACTGTTTAGGTGTCATATTATGACATTAGCATTTTGAGTGTATCAGTCTTCGACCATGTGAGAAAATATATATAGCCCGAGCCTTCCGTAAAAGTTATTAGCAACTAGCTATCCAACTCGATACAACATCAACATGCCTTCAAGAATGAAAGCTATTGACAAACGATTCACTTTAAGTGATACTGAACGACGTTTTAGAAAAGCCTGCGACCAGATCGTCTTGCTGAACCAACGTCTAGGCGAGGTGCAGAAACGCTACAAGATGGCAAAACGTGCAAACAACAGATCGTTCCGCTATAACCTTCGACTGAAACTTGCTGTCATTGAAGGAGCACGCAACATGTATTATGATTATGCCTATTGCAAAGCTGACCAGGTTGCCGAACTTCGCCGGGAGCTGTTCAATGAATCTGTGGAAATCGTACAGGCGTCCGACTCAGATTATTCTTCCGACTCTGAATAATTATTCGAGTCGTTTTTCTTTTCTCAAAACGGCCCTTTTCAGAGCCAAACCAATTCAAAAGAAAGTCCATTTTCAAGAATTGTCAATAAACCCAAATCCTCATTTCCCTCATTTCATATGTAAATCATCCTTCCTCCTCTTTCTACAATATTTAACCTGTTATCTGCAAGTCGGGGCCTCTGAAAGAGGCTATACTATAATAGCAAACAAGAAAAAAACTTTTTAAGAAGGCCTTTCCGTGTGGTAGAAGTGCTCCTGTATGTCGACACATATATAACATTATTTACCAAAATGACAAAAAAAAAAAAAGAGTTGCTGTCAGTTTCCAAAGATATTATCAAATCAACACTAGAAACACATTTCCGATCTATCCTATCTCTGAACTCCCAATTCTCGGCAAACAAGAAAGTATAAAAGCATGATCTCGCTGCTTATCTTTTGTTAACCCTTTCCCAAACGACAAACTTTTGGACTAGACCAAATTGAGAGCATTTGCAGACGACAATTCATCTCTTGCTGAAAAGATGATTTCTGTCTATAATAGGGTAGAAAACATTGTGGGAAAAGGAGAAAATGCTGGTTACCAGCACATTCTCCTTTTCCCACAATGTTTTCTAAAGGCTACTATTCCAGACCCGTAAAAACCAGGGATTGTGTGGGAAAGGGTTAAATTAAACTACTTTTGACTGAGTACTCCGACCCGGAATGAGTTCGTAGTGATGTGATAATACCAAAATATGTATGAGAATTAAGGACTTCTCAACACTCGTATCGAAAGCTTCACGAGTCAACATCCAAATTGTGGAAGTTGTATTTGATTAGACAGTAAACATCGTAGAAAAAGGAGAAACTGCTACTTACTGCATTTCCCCCTTTCGAAGAAAGTTTTGTACAGTCTTCACTCTCAAGGCTGTTTATAGTCGGGATTGTTTGGGACAGTGTTGATGTCCTTCTAACAAAATCTGCCAATTTAGCGAAATCTACCGTATCTGCTGTGTTCAGTAATACATGAAAGTATGTGAAACCGAAGAACATTATTATCAACTATGAATATTACTTGGGTAGTTTTTTTTTCCCATCATTCCTCGAGTCCGAAATAGATCGTGTTTGATTATTATTATTATTTGTTTTGTTTTCATTAGCAACTATGATATGAAACAGTAATCACCCGAAATTTGCATGTAGAATTTAAGACACATAAAGCTAAATAATTCACCGGCAAGCAAAGAACAGCAAACTTTCAGGTAAAAAATCATCAATTAATAATTGTTTGATGGTAATTTTAATTGGTTTGGTACCACTGTGAAAGAAAGGGTTGTTAATCCATTTACATGCCCACGTGGCTAATCGATTAGCAAACGAGGGTGTTGTTCTAAAGTCGACTGCGTAATTAACTAAGTGTCAACTCATTTTGGCACACTGTTTAGGTGTCATATTATGACATTAGCATTTTGAGTGTATCAGTCTTCGACCATGTGAGAAAATATATATAGCCCGAGCCTTCCGTAAAAGTTATTAGCAACTAGCTATCCAACTCGATACAACATCAACATGCCTTCAAGAATGAAAGCTATTGACAAACGATTCACTTTAAGTGATACTGAACGACGTTTTAGAAAAGCCTGCGACCAGATCGTCTTGCTGAACCAACGTCTAGGCGAGGTGCAGAAACGCTACAAGATGGCAAAACGTGCAAACAACAGATCGTTCCGCTATAACCTTCGACTGAAACTTGCTGTCATTGAAGGAGCACGCAACATGTATTATGATTATGCCTATTGCAAAGCTGACCAGGTTGCCGAACTTCGCCGGGAGCTGTTCAATGAATCTGTGGAAATCGTACAGGCGTCCGACTCAGATTATTCTTCCGACTCTGAATAATTATTCGAGTCGTTTTTCTTTTCTCAAAACGGCCCTTTTCAGAGCCAAACCAATTCAAAAGAAAGTCCATTTTCAAGAATTGTCAATAAACCCAAATCCTCATTTCCCTCATTTCATATGTAAATCATCCTTCCTCCTCTTTCTACAATATTTAACCTGTTATCTGCAAGTCGGGGCCTCTGAAAGAGGCTATACTATAATAGCAAACAAGAAAAAAACTTTTTAAGAAGGCCTTTCCGTGTGGTAGAAGTGCTCCTGTATGTCGACACATATATAACATTATTTACCAAAATGACAAAAAAAAAAAAAGAGTTGCTGTCAGTTTCCAAAGATATTATCAAATCAACACTAGAAACACATTTCCGACCTATCCTATCTCTGAACTCCCAATTCTCGGCAAACAAGAAAGTATAAAAGCATGATCTCGCTGCTTATCTTTTGTTAACCCTTTCCCAAACGACAAACTTTTGGACTAGACCAAATTGAGAGCATTTGCAGACGACAATTCATCTCTTGCTGAAAAGATGATTTCTGTCTATAATAGGGTAGAAAACATTGTGGGAAAAGGAGAAAATGCTGGTTACCAGCACATTCTCCTTTTCCCACAATGTTTTCTAAAGGCTACTATTCCAGACCCGTAAAAACCAGGGATTGTGTGGGAAAGGGTTAAATTAAACTACTTTTGACTGAGTACTCCGACCCGGAATGAGTTCGTAGTGATGTGATAATACCAAAATATGTATGAGAATTAAGGACTTCTCAACACTCGTATCGAAAGCTTCACGAGTCAACATCCAAATTGTGGAAGTTGTATTTGATTAGACAGTAAACATCGTAGAAAAAGGAGAAACTGCTACTTACTGCATTTCCCCCTTTCGAAGAAAGTTTTGTACAGTCTTCACTCTCAAGGCTGTTTATAGTCGGGATTGTTTGGGACAGTGTTGATGTCCTTCTAACAAAATCTGCCAATTTAGCGAAATCTACCGTATCTGCTGTGTTCAGTAATACATGAAAGTATGTGAAACCGAAGAACATTATTATCAACTATGAATATTACTTGGGTAGTTTTTTTTTCCCATCATTCCTCGAGTCCGAAATAGATCGTGTTTGATTATTATTATTATTTGTTTTGTTTTCATTAGCAACTATGATATGAAACAGTAATCACCCGAAATTTGCATGTAGAATTTAAGACACATAAAGCTAAATAATTCACCGGCAAGCAAAGAACAGCAAACTTTCAGGTAAAAAATCATCAATTAATAATTGTTTGATGGTAATTTTAATTGGTTTGGTACCACTGTGAAAGAAAGGGTTGTTAATCCATTTACATGCCCACGTGGCTAATCGATTAGCAAACGAGGGTGTTGTTCTAAAGTCGACTGCGTAATTAACTAAGTGTCAACTCATTTTGGCACACTGTTTAGGTGTCATATTATGACATTAGCATTTTGAGTGTATCAGTCTTCGACCATGTGAGAAAATATATATAGCCCGAGCCTTCCGTAAAAGTTATTAGCAACTAGCTATCCAACTCGATACAACATCAACATGCCTTCAAGAATGAAAGCTATTGACAAACGATTCACTTTAAGTGATACTGAACGACGTTTTAGAAAAGCCTGCGACCAGATCGTCTTGCTGAACCAACGTCTAGGCGAGGTGCAGAAACGCTACAAGATGGCAAAACGTGCAAACAACAGATCGTTCCGCTATAACCTTCGACTGAAACTTGCTGTCATTGAAGGAGCACGCAACATGTATTATGATTATGCCTATTGCAAAGCTGACCAGGTTGCCGAACTTCGCCGGGAGCTGTTCAATGAATCTGTGGAAATCGTACAGGCGTCCGACTCAGATTATTCTTCCGACTCTGAATAATTATTCGAGTCGTTTTTCTTTTCTCAAAACGGCCCTTTTCAGAGCCAAACCAATTCAAAAGAAAGTCCATTTTCAAGAATTGTCAATAAACCCAAATCCTCATTTCCCTCATTTCATATGTAAATCATCCTTCCTCCTCTTTCTACAATATTTAACCTGTTATCTGCAAGTCGGGGCCTCTGAAAGAGGCTATACTATAATAGCAAACAAGAAAAAAACTTTTTAAGAAGGCCTTTCCGTGTGGTAGAAGTGCTCCTGTATGTCGACACATATATAACATTATTTACCAAAATGACAAAAAAAAAAAAAGAGTTGCTGTCAGTTTCCAAAGATATTATCAAATCAACACTAGAAACACATTTCCGACCTATCCTATCTCTGAACTCCCAATTCTCGGCAAACAAGAAAGTATAAAAGCATGATCTCGCTGCTTATCTTTTGTTAACCCTTTCCCAAACGACAAACTTTTGGACTAGACCAAATTGAGAGCATTTGCAGACGACAATTCATCTCTTGCTGAAAAGATGATTTCTGTCTATAATAGGGTAGAAAACATTGTGGGAAAAGGAGAAAATGCTGGTTACCAGCACATTCTCCTTTTCCCACAATGTTTTCTAAAGGCTACCATTCCAGACCCGTAAAAACCAGGGATTGTGTGGGAAAGGGTTAAATTACACTACTTTTGACTGAGTACTCCGACCCGGAATGAGTTCGTAGTGATGTGATAATACCAAAATATGTATGAGAATTAAGGACTTCTCAACACTCGTATCGAAAGCTTCACGAGTCAACATCCAAATTGTGGAAGTTGTATTTGATTAGACAGTAAACATCGTAGAAAAAGGAGAAACTGCTACTTACTGCATTTCCCCCTTTCGCAGAAAGTTTTGTACAGTCTTCACTCTCAAGGCTGTTTATAGTCGGGATTGTTTGGGACAGTGTTGATGTCCTTCTAACAAAATCTGCCAATTTAGCGAAATCTACCGTATCTGCTGTGTTCAGTAATACATGAAAGTATGTGAAACCGAAGAACCTTATTATCAACTATGAATATTACTTGGGTAGTTTTTTTTTTCCCATCATTCCTCGAGTCCGAAATAGATCGTGTTTGATTATTTTTATTATTATTTGTTTTGTTTTCATTAGCAACTATGATATGAAACAGTAATCACCCGAAATTTGCATGTAGAATTTAAGACACATAAAGCTAAATAATTCACCGGCAAGCAAAGAACAGCAAACTTTCAGGTAAAAAATCATCAATTAATAATTGTTTGATGGTAATTTTAATTGGTTTGGTACAACTGTGAAAGAAAGGGTTGTTAATCCATTTACATGGCCACGTGGCTAATCGATTAGCAAACGAGGGTGTTGTTCTAAAGTCGACTGCGTAATTAACTAAGTGTCAACTCATTTTGGCACACTGTTTAGGTGTCATATTATGACATTAGCATTTTGAGTGTATCAGTCTTCGACCATGTGAGAAAATATATATAGCCCGAGCCTTCCGTAAAAGTTATTAGCAACTAGCTATCCAACTCGATACAACATCAACATGCCTTCAAGAATGAAAGCTATTGACAAACGATTCACTTTAAGTGATACTGAACGACGTTTTAGAAAAGCCTGCGACCAGATCGTCTTGCTGAACCAACGTCTAGGCGAGGTGCAGAAACGCTACAAGATGGCAAAACGTGCAAACAACAGATCGTTCCGCTATAACCTTCGACTGAAACTTGCTGTCATTGAAGGAGCACGCAACATGTATTATGATTATGCCTATTGCAAAGCTGACCAGGTTGCCGAACTTCGCCGGGAGCTGTTCAATGAATCTGTGGAAATCGTACAGGCGTCCGACTCAGATTATTCTTCCGACTCTGAATAATTATTCGAGTCGTTTTTCTTTTCTCAAAACGGCCCTTTTCAGAGCCAAACCAATTCAAAAGAAAGTCCATTTTCAAGAATTGTCAATAAACCCAAATCCTCATTTCCCTCATTTCATATGTAAATCATCCTTCCTCCTCTTTCTACAATATTTAACCTGTTATCTGCAAGTCGGGGCCTCTGAAAGAGGCTATACTATAATATCAAACAAGAAAAAAACTTTTTAAGAAGGCCTTTCCGTGTGGTAGAAGTGCTCCTGTATGTCGACACATATATAACATAATTTTCCAAAATGAGAAAAAAAAAAAGAGTTGCTGTCAGTTTCCAAAGATATTATCAAATCAACACTAGAAACACATTTCCGACCTATCCTATCTCTGAACTCCCAATTCTCGGCAAACAAGAAAGTATAAAAGCATGATCTCGCTGCTTATCTTTTGTTAACCCTTTCCCAAACGACAAACTTTTGGACTAGACCAAATTGAGAGCATTTGCAGATGACAATTCATCTCTTGCTGAAAAGATGATTTCTGTCTATAATAGGGTAGAAAACATTGTGGGAAAAGGAGAAAATGCTGGTTACCAGCACATTCTCCTTTTCCCACAATGTTTTCTAAAGGCTACTATTCCAGACCCGTAAAAACCAGGGATTGTGTGGGAAAGGGTTAAATTACACTACTTTTGACTGAGTACTCCGACCCGGAATGAGTTCGTAGTGATGTGATAATACCAAAATATGTATGAGAATTAAGGACTTCTCAACACTCGTATCGAAAGCTTCACGAGTCAACATCCAAATTGTGGAAGTTGTATTTGATTAGACAGTAAACATCGTAGAAAAAGGAGAAACTGCTACTTACTGCATTTCCCCCTTTCGAAGAAAGTTTTGTACAGTCTTCACTCTCAAGGCTATTTATAGTCGGGATTGTTTGGGATAGTGTTGATGTCCTTCTAACAAAATCTGCCAATTTAGCGAAATCTACCGTATCTGCTGTGTTCAGTAATACATGAAAGTATGTGAAACCGAAGAAACTTATTATCAACTATGAATATTACTTGGGTAGTTTTTTTTCCCATCATTCCTCGAGTCCGAAATAGATCATGTTTGATTATTATTATTATTTGTTTTGTTTTCATTAGCAACTATGATAAGAAACAGTAATCACCCGAAATTTGCATGTAGAATTTAAGACACATAAAGCTAAATAATTCACCGGCAAGCAAAGAACAGCAAACTTTCAGGTAAAAAATCATCAATTAATAATTGTTTGATGGTAATTTTAATTGGTTTGGTACAACTGTGAAAGAAAGGGTTGTTAATCCATTTACATGGCCACGTGGCTAATCGATTAGCAAACGAGGGTGTTGTTCTAAAGTCGACTGCGTAATTAACTAAGTGTCAACTCATTTTGGCACACTGTTTAGGTGTCATATTATGACATTAGCATTTTGAGTGTATCAGTCTTCGACCATGTGAGAAAATATATATAGCCCGAGCCTTCCGTAAAAGTTATTAGCAACTAGCTATCCAACTCGATACAACATCAACATGCCTTCAAGAATGAAAGCTATTGACAAACGATTCACTTTAAGTGATACTGAACGACGTTTTAGAAAAGCCTGCGACCAGATCGTCTTGCTGAACCAACGTCTAGGCGAGGTGCAGAAACGCTACAAGATGGCAAAACGTGCAAACAACAGATCGTTCCGCTATAACCTTCGACTGAAACTTGCTGTCATTGAAGGAGCACGCAACATGTATTATGATTATGCCTATTGCAAAGCTGACCAGGTTGCCGAACTTCGCCGGGAGCTGTTCAATGAATCTGTGGAAATCGTACAGGCGTCCGACTCAGATTATTCTTCCGACTCTGAATAATTATTCGAGTCGTTTTTCTTTTCTCAAAACGGCCCTTTTCAGAGCCAAACCAATTCAAAAGAAAGTCCATTTTCAAGAATTGTCAATAAACCCAAATCCTCATTTCCCTCATTTCATATGTAAATCATCCTTCCTCCTCTTTCTACAATATTTAACCTGTTATCTGCAAGTCGGGGCCTCTGAAAGAGGCTATACTATAATAGCAAACAAGAAAAAAACTTTTTAAGAAGGCCTTTCCGTGTGGTAGAAGTGCTCCTGTATGTCGACACATATATAACATAATTTTCCAAAATGAGAAAAAAAAAAAGAGTTGCTGTCAGTTTCCAAAGATATTATCAAATCAACACTAGAAACACATTTCCGACCTATCCTATCTCTGAACTCCCAATTCTCGGCAAACAAGAAAGTATAAAAGCATGATCTCGCTGCTTATCTTTTGTTAACCCTTTCCCAAACGACAAACTTTTGGACTAGACCAAATTGAGAGCATTTGCAGATGACAATTCATCTCTTGCTGAAAAGATGATTTCTGTCTATAATAGGGTAGAAAACATTGTGGGAAAAGGAGAAAATGCTGGTTACCAGCACATTCTCCTTTTCCCACAATGTTTTCTAAAGGCTACTATTCCAGACCCGTAAAAACCAGGGATTGTGTGGGAAAGGGTTAAATTACACTACTTTTGACTGAGTACTCCGACCCGGAATGAGTTCGTAGTGATGTGATAATACCAAAATATGTATGAGAATTAAGGACTTCTCAACACTCGTATCGAAAGCTTCACGAGTCAACATCCAAATTGTGGAAGTTGTATTTGATTAGACAGTAAACATCGTAGAAAAAGGAGAAACTGCTACTTACTGCATTTCCCCCTTTCGAAGAAAGTTTTGTACAGTTGTCACTCTCAAGGCTATTTATAGTCGGGATTGTTTGGGATAGTGTTGATGTCCTTCTAGCAAAATCTGCCAATTTAGCGAAATCTACCGTATCTGCTGTGTTCAGTAATACATGAAAGTATGTGAAACCGAAGAAACTTATTATCAACTATGAATATTACTTGGGTAGTTTTTTTTCCCATCATTCCTCGAGTCCGAAATAGATCATGTTTGATTATTATTATTATTTGTTTTGTTTTCATTAGCAACTATGATAAGAAACAGTAATCACCCGAAATTTGCATGTAGAATTTAAGACACATAAAGCTAAATAATTCACCGGCAAGCAAAGAACAGCAAACTTCCAGGTTAAAAATCATCAATTAATAATTGTTTGATGGTAATTTTAATTGGTTTGGTACAACTGTGAAAGAAAGGGTTGTTAATCCATTTACATGGCCACGTGGCTAATCGATTAGCAAACGAGGGTGTTGTTCTAAAGTCGACTGCGTAATTAACTAAGTGTCAACTCATTTTGGCACACTGTTTAGGTGTCATATTATGACATTAGCATTTTGAGTGTATCAGTCTTCGACCATGTGAGAAAATATATATAGCCCGAGCCTTCCGTAAAAGTTATTAGCAACTAGCTATCCAACTCGATACAACATCAACATGCCTTCAAGAATGAAAGCTATTGACAAACGATTCACTTTAAGTGATACTGAACGACGTTTTAGAAAAGCCTGCGACCAGATCGTCTTGCTGAACCAACGTCTAGGCGAGGTGCAGAAACGCTACAAGATGGCAAAACGTGCAAACAACAGATCGTTCCGCTATAACCTTCGACTGAAACTTGCTGTCATTGAAGGAGCACGCAACATGTATTATGATTATGCCTATTGCAAAGCTGACCAGGTTGCCGAACTTCGCCGGGAGCTGTTCAATGAATCTGTGGAAATCGTACAGGCGTCCGACTCAAATTATTCTTCCGACTCTGAATAATTATTCGAGTCGTTTTTCTTTTCTCAAAACGGCCCTTTTCAGAGCCAAACCAATTCAAAAGAAAGTCCATTTTCAAGAATTGTCAATAAACCCAAATCCTCATTTCCCTCATTTCATATGTAAATCATCCTTCCTCCTCTTTCTACAATATTTAACCTGTTATCTGCAAGTCGGGGCCTCTGAAAGAGGCTATACTATAATAGCAAACAAGAAAAAAACTTTTTAAGAAGGCCTTTCCGTGTGGTAGAAGTGCTCCTGTATGTGGACACATATATAACATTATTTACCAAAATGACAAAAAAAAAAAAGAGTTGCTGTCAGTTTCCAAAGATATTATCAAATCAACACTAGAAACACATTTCCGACCTATCCTATCTCTGAACTCCCAATTCTCGGCAAACAAGAAAGTATAAAAGCATGATCTCGCTGCTTATCTTTTGTTAACCCTTTCCCAAACGACAAACTTTTGGACTAGACCAAATTGAGAGCATTTGCAGACGACAATTCATCTCTTGCTGAAAAGATGATTTCTGTCTATAATAGGGTAGAAAACATTGTGGGAAAAGGAGAAAATGCTGGTTACCAGCACATTCTCCTTTTCCCACAATGTTTTCTAAAGGCTACTATTCCAGACCCGTAAAAACCAGGGATTGTGTGGGAAAGGGTTAAATTACACTACTTTTGACTGAGTACTCCGACCCGGAATGAGTTCGTAGTGATGTGATAATACCAAAATATGTATGAGAATTAAGGACTTCTCAACACTCGTATCGAAAGCTTCACGAGTCAACATCCAAATTGTGGAAGTTGTATTTGATTAGACAGTAAACATCGTAGAAAAAGGAGAAACTGCTACTTACTGCATTTCCCCCTTTCGCAGAAAGTTTTGTACAGTCTTCACTCTCAAGGCTGTTTATAGTCGGGATTGTTTGGGACAGTGTTGATGTCCTTCTAACAAAATCTGCCAATTTAGCGAAATCTACCGTATCTCCTGTGTTCAGTAATACATGAAAGTATGTGAAACCGAAGAACCTTATTATCAACTATGAATATTACTTGGGTAGTTTTTTTTTCCCATCATTCCTCGAGTCCGAAATAGATCGTGTTTGATTATTATTATTATTTGTTTTGTTTTCATTAGCAACTATGATATGAAACAGTAATCACCCGAAATTTGCATGTAGAATTTAAGACACATAAAGCTAAATAATTCACCGGCAAGTAAAGAACAGCAAACTTTCAGGTAAAAAATCATCAATTAATAATTGTTTGATGGTAATTTTAATTGGTTTGGTACAACTGTGAAAGAAAGGGTTGTTAATCCATTTACATGGCCACGTGGCTAATCGATAAGCAAACGAGGGTGTTGTTCTAAAGTCGACTGCGTAATTAACTAAGTGTCAACTCATTTTGGCACACTGTTTAGGTGTCATATTATGACATTAGCATTTTGAGTGTATCAGTCTTCGACCATGTGAGAAAATATATATAGCCCGAGCCTTCCGTAAAAGTTATTAGCAACTAGCTATCCAACTCGATACAACATCAACATGCCTTCAAGAATGAAAGCTATTGACAAACGATTCACTTTAAGTGATACTGAACGACGTTTTAGAAAAGCCTGCGACCAGATCGTCTTGCTGAACCAACGTCTAGGCGAGGTGCAGAAACGCTACAAGATGGCAAAACGTGCAAACAACAGATCGTTCCGCTATAACCTTCGACTGAAACTTGCTGTCATTGAAGGAGCACGCAACATGTATTATGATTATGCCTATTGCAAAGCTGACCAGGTTGCCGAACTTCGCCGGGAGCTGTTCAATGAATCTGTGGAAATCGTACAGGCGTCCGACTCAGATTATTCTTCCGACTCTGAATAATTATTCGAGTCGTTTTTCTTTTCTCAAAACGGCCCTTTTCAGAGCCAAACCAATTCAAAAGAAAGTCCATTTTCAAGAATTGTCAATAAACCCAAATCCTCATTTCCCTCATTTCATATGTAATTCATCCTTCCTCCTCTTTCTACAATATTTAACCTGTTATCTGCAAGTCGGGGCCTCTGAAAGAGGCTATACTATAATAGCAAACAAGAAAAAAACTTTTTAAGAAGGCCTTTCCGTGTGGTAGAAGTGCTCCTGTATGTCGACACATATATAACATAATTTTCCAAAATGACAAAAAAAAAAAGAGTTGCTGTCAGTTTCCAAAGATATTATCAAATCAACACTAGAAACACATTTCCGACCTATCCTATCTCTGAACTCCCAATTCTCGGCAAACAAGAAAGTATAAAAGCATGATCTCGCTGCTTATCTTTTGTTAACCCTTTCCCAAACGACAAACTTTTGGACTAGACCAAATTGAGAGCATTTGCAGACGACAATTCATCTCTTGCTGAAAAGATGATTTCTGTCTATAATAGGGTAGAAAACATTGTGGGAAAAGGAGAAAATGCTGGTTACCAGCACATTCTCCTTTTCCCACAATGTTTTCTAAAGGCTACTATTCCAGACCCGTAAAAACCAGGGATTGTGTGGGAAAGGGTTAAATTACACTACTTTTGACTGAGTACTCCGACCCGGAATGAGTTCGTAGTGATGTGATAATACCAAAATATGTATGAGAATTAAGGACTTCTCAACACTCGTATCGAAAGCTTCACGAGTCAACATCCAAATTGTGGAAGTTGTATTTGATTAGACAGTAAACATCGTAGAAAAAGGAGAAACTGCTACTTACTGCATTTCCCCCTTTCGCAGAAAGTTTTGTACAGTCTTCACTCTCAAGGCTGTTTATAGTCGGGATTGTTTGGGACAGTGTTGATGTCCTTCTAACAAAATCTGCCAATTTAGCGAAATCTACCGTATCTCCTGTGTTCAGTAATACATGAAAGTATGTGAAACCGAAGAACCTTATTATCAACTATGAATATTACTTGGGTAGTTTTTTTTTCCCATCATTCCTCGAGTCCGAAATAGATCGTGTTTGATTATTATTATTATTTGTTTTGTTTTCATTAGCAACTATGATATGAAACAGTAATCACCCGAAATTTGCATGTAGAATTTAAGACACATAAAGCTAAATAATTCACCGGCAAGCAAAGAACAGCAAACTTTCAGGTAAAAAATCATCAATTAATAATTGTTTGATGGTAATTTTAATTGGTTTGGTACAACTGTGAAAGAAAGGGTTGTTAATCCATTTACATGGCCACGTGGCTAATCGATAAGCAAACGAGGGTGTTGTTCTAAAGTCGACTGCGTAATTAACTAAGTGTCAACTCATTTTGGCACACTGTTTAGGTGTCATATTATGACATTAGCATTTTGAGTGTATCAGTCTTCGACCATGTGAGAAAATATATATAGCCCGAGCCTTCCGTAAAAGTTATTAGCAACTAGCTATCCAACTCGATACAACATCAACATGCCTTCAAGAATGAAAGCTATTGACAAACGATTCACTTTAAGTGATACTGAACGACGTTTTAGAAAAGCCTGCGACCAGATCGTCTTGCTGAACCAACATCTAGGCGAGGTGCAGAAACGCTACAAGATGGCAAAACGTGCAAACAACAGATCGTTCCGCTATAACCTTCGACTGAAACTTGCTGTCATTGAAGGAGCACGCAACATGTATTATGATTATGCCTATTGCAAAGCTGACCAGGTTGCCGAACTTCGCCGGGAGCTGTTCAATGAATCTGTGGAAATCGTACAGGCGTCCGACTCAGATTATTCTTCCGACTCTGAATAATTATTCGAGTCGATTTTTTCTCAAAACGGCCCTTTTCAGAGCCAAACCAATTCAAAAGAAAGTCCATTTTCAAGAATTGTCAATAAACCCAAATCCTCATATCCCTCATTTCATATGTAAATCATCCTTCCTACTCTTTCTACAATATTTAACCTGTTATCTGCAAGTCGGGGCCTCTGAAAGAGGCTATACTATAATAGCAAACAAGAAAAAAACTTTTTAAGAAGGCCTTTCCGTGTGGTAGAAGTGCTCCTGTATGTCGACACATATATAACATAATTTTGCAAAATGAGAAAAAAAAAAAAGAGTTGCTGTCAGTTTCCAAAGATATTATCAAATCAACACTAGAAACACATTTCCGACCTATCCTATCTCTGAACTCCCAATTCTCGGCAAACAAGAAAGTATAAAAGCATGATCTCGCTGCTTATCTTTTGTTAACCCTTTCCCAAACGACAAACTTTTGGACTAGACCAAATTGAGAGCATTTGCAGACGACAATTCATCTCTTGCTGAAAAGATGATTTCTGTCTATAATAGGGTAGAAAACATTGTGGGAAAAGGAGAAAATGCTGGTTACCAGCACATTCTCCTTTTCCCACAATGTTTTCTAAAGGCTACTATTCCAGACCCGTACAAACCAGGGATTGTGTGGGAAAGGGTTAAATTACACTACTTTTGACTGAGTACTCCGACCCGGAATGAGTTCGTAGTGATGTGATAATACCAAAATATGTATGAGAATTAAGGACTTCTCAACACTCGTATCGAAAGCTTCACGAGTCAACATCCAAATTGTGGAAGTTGTATTTGATTAGACAGTAAACATCGTAGAAAAAGGAGAAACTGCTACTTACTGCATTTCCCCCTTTCGCAGAAAGTTTTGTACAGTCTTCACTCTCAAGGCTGTTTATAGTCGGGATTGTTTGGGACAGTGTTGATGTCCTTCTAACAAAATCTGCCAATTTAGCGAAATCTACCGTATCTCCTGTGTTCAGTAATACATGAAAGTATGTGAAACCGAAGAACCTTATTATCAACTATGAATATTACTTGGGTAGTTTTTTTTTCCCATCATTCCTCGAGTCCGAAATAGATCGTGTTTGATTATTATTATTATTTGTTTTGTTTTCATTAGCAACTATGATATGAAACAGTAATCACCCGAAATTTGCATGTAGAATTTAAGACACATAAAGCTAAATAATTCACCGGCAAGCAAAGAACAGCAAACTTTCAGGTAAAAAATCATCAATTAATAATTGTTTGATGGTAATTTTAATTGGTTTGGTACAACTGTGAAAGAAAGGGTTGTTAATCCATTTACATGGCCACGTGGCTAATCGATTAGCAAACGAGGGTGTTGTTCTAAAGTCGACTGCGTAATTAACTAAGTGTCAACTCATTTTGGCACACTGTTTAGGTGTCATATTATGACATTAGCATTTTGAGTGTATCAGTCTTCGACCATGTGAGAAAATATATATAGCCCGAGCCTTCCGTAAAAGTTATTAGCAACTAGCTATCCAACTCGATACAACATCAACATGCCTTCAAGAATGAAAGCTATTGACAAACGATTCACTTTAAGTGATACTGAACGACGTTTTAGAAAAGCCTGCGACCAGATCGTCTTGCTGAACCAACGTCTAGGCGAGGTGCAGAAACGCTACAAGATGGCAAAACGTGCAAACAACAGATCGTTCCGCTATAACCTTCGACTGAAACTTGCTGTCATTGAAGGAGCACGCAACATGTATTATGATTATGCCTATTGCAAAGCTGACCAGGTTGCCGAACTTCGCCGGGAGCTGTTCAACTCAGATTATTCTTCCGACTCTGAATAATTATTCGAGTCGTTTTTTTCTCAAAACGGCCCTTTTCAGAGCCAAACCAATTCAAAAGAAAGTCCATTTTCAAGAATTGTCAATAAACCCAAATCCTCATTTCCCTCATTTCATATGTAAATCATCCTTCCTCCTCTTTCTACAATATTTAACCTGTTATCTGCAAGTCGGGGCCTCTGAAAGAGGCTATACTATAATAGCAAACAAGAAAAAAACTTTTTAAGAAGGCCTTTCCGTGTGGTAGAAGTGCTCCTGTATGTCGACACATATATAACATAATTTTGCAAAATGACAAAAAAAAAAAAAGAGTTGCTGTCAGTTTCCAAAGATATTATCAAATCAACACTAGAAACACATTTCCGACCTATCCTATCTCTGAACTCCCAATTCTCGGCAAACAAGAAAGTATAAAAGCATGATCTCGCTGCTTATCTTTTGTTAACCCTTTCCCAAACGACAAACTTTTGGACTAGACCAAATTGAGAGCATTTGCAGACGACAATTCATCTCTTGCTGAAAAGATGATTTCTGTCTATAATAGGGTAGAAAACATTGTGGGAAAAGGAGAAAATGCTGGTTACCAGCACATTCTCCTTTTCCCACAATGTTTTCTAAAGGCTACTATTCCAGACCCGTACAAACCAGGGATTGTGTGGGAAAGGGTTAAATTACACTACTTTTGACTGAGTACTCCGACCCGGAATGAGTTCGTAGTGATGTGATAATACCAAAATATGTATGAGAATTAAGGACTTCTCAACACTCGTATCGAAAGCTTCACGAGTCAACATCCAAATTGTGGAAGTTGTATTTGATTAGACAGTAAACGTAGAAAAAGGAGAAACTGCTACTTACTGCATTTCCCCCTTTCGCAGAAAGTTTTGTACAGTCTTTACTCTCAAGGCTGTTTATAGTCGGGATTGTTTGGGACAGTGTTGATGTCCTTCTAACAAAATCTGCCAATTTAGCGAAATCTACCGTATCTGCTGTGTTCAGTAATACATGAAAGTATGTGAAACCGAAGAACCTTATTATCAACTATGAATATTACTTGGGTAGTTTTTTTTTCCCATCATTCCTCAAGTCCGAAATAGATCGTGTTTGATTATTATGATTATTTGTTTTGTTTTCATTAGCAACTATGATATGAAACAGTAATCACCCGAAATTTGCATGTAGAATTTAAGACACATAAGGCTAAATAATTCACCGGCAAGCAAAGAACAGCAAACTTTCAGGTAAAAAATCATCAATTAATAATTGTTTGATGGTAATTTCAATTGGTTTGGTACAACTGTGAAAGAAAGGGTTGTTAATCCATTTACATGGCCACGTGGCTAATCGATTAGCAAACGAGGGTGTTGTTCTAAAGTCGACTGCGTAATTAACTAAGTGTCAACTCATTTTGGCACACTGTTTAGGTGTCATATTATGACATTAGCATTTTGAGTGTATCAGTCTTCGACCATGTGAGAAAATATATATAGCCCGAGCCTTCCGTAAAAGTTATTAGCAACTAGCTATCCAACTCGATACAACATCAACATGCCTTCAAGAATGAAAGCTATTGACAAACGATTCACTTTAAGTGATACTGAACGACGTTTTAGAAAAGCCTGCGATCAGATCGTCTTGCTGAACCAACGTCTAGGCGAGGTGCAGAAACGCTACAAGATGGCAAAACGTGCAAACAACAGATCGTTCCGCTATAACCTTCGACTGAAACTTGCTGTCATTGAAGGAGCACGCAACATGTATTATGATTATGCCTATTGCAAAGCTGACCAGGTTGCCGAACTTCGCCGGGAGCTGTTCAATGAATCTGTGGAAATCGTACAGGCGTCCGACTCAGATTATTCTTCCGACTCTGAATAATTATTCGAGTCGTTTTTTTCTCAAAACGGCCCTTTTCAGAGCCAAACCAATTCAAAAGAAAGTCCATTTTCAAGAATTGTCAATAAACCCAAATCCTCATTTCCCTCATTTCATATGTAAATCATCCTTCCTACTCTTTCTACAATATTTAACCTGTTATCTGCAAGTCGGGGCCTCTGAAAGAGGCTATACTATAATAGCAAACAAGAAAAAAACTTTTTAAGAAGGCCTTTCCGTGTGGTAGAAGTGCTCCTGTATGTCGACACATATATAACATAATTTTCCAAAATGAGAAAAAAAAAAAGAGTTGCTGTCAGTTTCCAAAGATATTATCAAATCAACACTAGAAACACATTTCCGACCTATCCTATCTCTGAACTCCCAATTCTCGGCAAACAAGAAAGTATAAAAGCATGATCTCGCTGCTTATCTTTTGTTAACCCTTTCCCAAACGACAAACTTTTGGACTAGACCAAATTGAGAGCATTTGCAGACGACAATTCATCTCTTGCTGAAAAGATGATTTCTGTCTATAATAGGGTAGAAAACATTGTGGGAAAAGGAGAAAATGCTGGTTACCAGCACATTCTCCTTTTCCCACAATGTTTTCTAAAGGCTACTATTCCAGACCCGTAAAAACCAGGGATTGTGTGGGAAAGGGTTAAATTACACTACTTTTGACTGAGTACTCCGACCCGGAATGAGTTCGTAGTGATGTGATAATACCAAAATATGTATGAGAATTAAGGACTTCTCAACACTCGTATCGAAAGCTTCACGAGTCAACATCCAAATTGTGGAAGTTGTATTTGATTAGACAGTAAACATCGAAGAAAAAGGAGAAACTGCTACTTACTGCATTTCCCCCTTTCGAAGAAAGTTTTGTACAGTCTTCACTCTCAAGGCTGTTTATAGTCGGGATTGTTTGGGACAGTGTTGATGTCCTTCTAACAAAATCTGCCAATTTAGCGAAATCGGACAGTGTTGATGTCCTTCTAACAAAATCTGCCAATTTAGCGAAATCTACCGTATCTGCTGTGTTCAGTAATACATGAAAGTATGTGAAACCGAAGAACCTTATTATCAACTATGAATATTACTTGGGTAGTTTTTTTTTCCCATCATTCCTCGAGTCCGAAATAGATCGTGTTTGATTATTATTATTATTTGTTTTGTTTTCATTAGCAACTATGATATGAAACAGTAATCACCCGAAATTTGCATGTAGAATTTAAGACACATAAAGCTAAATAATTCACCGGCAAGCAAAGAACAGCAAACTTTCAGGTAAAAAATCATCAATTAATAATTGTTTGATGGTAATTTTAATTGGTTTGGTACAACTGTGAAAGAAAGGGTTGTTAATCCATTTACATGGCCACGTGGCTAATCGATTAGCAAACGAGGGTGTTGTTCTAAAGTCGACTGCGTAATTAACTAAGTGTCAACTCATTTTGGCACACTGTTTAGGTGTCATATTATGACATTAGCATTTTGAGTGTATCAACAACAACAACAACATACTTTTAATTACACCCAAGTGTACATGGTATACAATAAGGGCAATATACATAATAATGGTACTACATGAAAATATAAAAGACGACTTCCGAAAAGAATAACACGTGTAAGCTGGAGATGATATGGAGGAACGATTTAGAGGGATAGAGCCGCTTACGCGCACCTGCTGGTCACGTGACCTCACGTGGGAAATACAGGTCGCGTAAACCCTTCTTGAAAGCAGCAGGTAAGTTGTTTTTATTATTCATAAGTACTGCTAGATCAATTTACTAATAACACGTGAAGAAAGGGTGGAAAACAGACGGGGCTAGCGTCATTGTGCACATGGGGGTGTCAGCAATGAGGCCAGCTCAGCCTGTTATATTGCCAGCCATGTGGGTTAAATTGCAAATTCGTCATTTTTCATGAGATGAAATGAAATATTCCAGACTCCAAACTAAATAATAAAACTGTCACATTAATGTGTTGGTCTAGTGCCTCAATAAAGAGGAATAAACGTCTTTCCCTGTTGTACGCCCCTGTGACATTCGTAAAATTGTTATTTTAGCCAACCAATCGATTAGATTACACGTTTGCCGGCTGGTATGCGTGTACATAGAGAAAGGTAAACAAGTGATTATGAATGGAATTCTTATCAGTTGTAAAAGGTTTGTTTACATTTACTAGTAATTGTATATACAAAGTGGGCGAGGCCAGCTTGTGGCTAACAAGAGCGCAGGTTGGCCTTCGTCCACAGTGTAGAAGGCATTGCACTACGAAAAGACATAAAAACTTTTGTCTTGTCACAGGGACTACAGTACTACACTTTATACTGTTGGATTACAGTTCATTATATATATTCATTGGCTAAGAATATCTAGAAAACGTATAAATACAAAGAGAAAATACTGGTGGACCTATATACTGACTTGACCCCACACCATACAGCAGAAATAATATGGCTGGAAAGGTGGGATTATCCTTGGATGGGCATGAAAACAGTGTTGGGAAAGGAGAAAATTCTGGTTGCCAGCACTTTACTCTTACCCACAACGCATTCAATAAGCATAATTTTCATGGTTTGTAAACATTGATATACTGGTTAACCCATTACCGACAAAAGAAAGATTTAGACTGGTCCAAATTGAAAGCATTTGCAGATGACAAGATAATGCGACCGAAAAATAGAAGCCTGTTCTGGCAAGGATGGGAAAAGTAGAAAATGCTGGTTACCAGCATCTTCTCCTTTTCCCACAGGGCCTTGAAGAGGTTTTGTTCTCAGGGGCGTTAAAAGTGGGGGGTTGTGTGGCAATGGATTAAAGGGTTCAACTCTTACCAAATAGCAAAATTTTAGTCTAGCCCAAATTGAAAGCATTTACATAATAACAAATATGCATACAGTATTTCTAATATTATTATAGACAGGTCCAAGTTGAAATCAGCTGAATATAACAATTTTAGTGGGGCTAAAATGATTTAGTTTGGCCTCGATTCAAGTGTCCATTTGTAACAGATATAATTTGACTGAAATGTTATCTATATATTTTTTTTTTTTACTCTGGCCCTAATTGAGAGTTATTTACAGATAAAGAATATAACATGGCTGAAATGGTTTTAGACAGCTCCAAAATAACTTCTGATTGCTTGACCAAATGTGGCCATAGAATTAAGGCCTGACAGTGGGGTAGTGAGACATGGGAAACATTGTGGGAGAAGGAAAAAATAATGAATAATCATCATTTTCTCTTTTGCCAATAAGTTTCCAGAGGCTTTGTATATCCACCAAAAATGTACTCAAGAATTATAATTCTGGATTAAAAATGAGACAAGGTATTATGGATATCTCTTAGCTAATTTACAATTTCCTTGTGGAGGCAAGGATTAGCTTCTCAATATACTCTGACTTGCAGAAGACAGTTAACAACAGTTGTACACTTGACTCAGTTAGACGTGTTTGACAGCAAAGGGGAGATAGATTAATATTTATAGAGGCGGGTTTACATGAACAATACAAAAAAAAAACGTAAATATTTACAGGTAAGTAAATACATGAAAAACAAAAAACAAAAATATTTACAAGTAAGTATCTGGATGATAAATTCAGAATGCACATGTAGATTATGACACATAAGTATTTTCAAATGAGAATGTACATGATGAATAAAATAAGAATGAAGCAATGGCAAAAGTTAGACTCTTTGTGCTAGGCACTTGAAGGCATACAGGGAACCCTTAACCTGGGTTGTGTAGATCTGATCAAGTTGCACATTTGCACTGCCAATTTGAGGTCTAGTGCAAAGTAAATCAGTGGTAGTGTATATACATTAATAATAATGATGGTGGGGAAAATCAACATGTACAATCTCACAAACAATGTTTTAAATGTCTAGATATATTAGATACATATGTATATCAACCATACATTTGTCTGTGGCAGACATTGCTGAGAATGGGAAAAAAAAAAACCTTGTTGCCAATGTTTTTCCCTCTAGCAATTATTTCAAGCCTGTCTATTTGCAGGCTTGTTAAACCTTTACCAAACATCAAATTTTTTTAAATTGGTGCAAATTGAGAGCATGTGAGAAAATATATATAGCCCGAGCCTTCCGTAAAAGTTATTAGCAACTAGCTATCCAACTCGATACAACATCAACATGCCTTCAAGAATGAAAGCTATTGACAAACGATTCACTTTAAGTGATACTGAACGACGTTTTAGAAAAGCCTGCGACCAGATCGTCTTGCTGAACCAACGTCTAGGCGAGGTGCAGAAACGCTACAAGATGGCAAAACGTGCAAACAACAGATCGTTCCGCTATAACCTTCGACTGAAACTTGCTGTCATTGAAGGAGCACGCAACATGTATTATGATTATGCCTATTGCAAAGCTGACCAGGTTGCCGAACTTCGCCGGGAGCTGTTCAATGAATCTGTGGAAATCGTACAGGCGTCCGACTCAGATTATTCTTCCGACTCTGAATAATTATTCGAGTCGTTTTTTTCTCAAAACGGCCCTTTTCAGAGCCAAACCAATTCAAAAGAAAGTCCATTTTCAAGAATTGTCAATAAACCCAAATCCTCATTTCCCTCATTTCATATGTAAATCATCCTTCCTCCTCTTTCTACAATATTTAACCTGTTATCTGCAAGTCGGGGCCTCTGAAAGAGGCTATACTATAATAGCAAACAAGAAAAAAACTTTTTAAGAAGGCCTTTCCGTGTGGTAGAAGTGCTCCTGTATGTCGACACATATATAACATAATTTTCCAAAATGACAAAAAAAAAAGAGAGTTGCTGTCAGTTTCCAAAGATATTATCAAATCAACACTAGAAACACATTTCCGACCTATCCTATCTCTGAACTCCCAATTCTCGGCAAACAAGAAAGTATAAAAGCATGATCTCGCTGCTTATCTTTTGTTAACCCTTTCCCAAACGACAAACTTTTGGACTAGACCAAATTGAGAGCATTTGCAGACGACAATTCATCTCTTGCTGAAAAGATGATTTCTGTCTATAATAGGGTAGAAAACATTGTGGGAAAAGGAGAAAATGCTGGTTACCAGCACATTCTCCTTTTCCCACAATGTTTTCTAAAGGCTACTATTCCAGACCCGTAAAAACCAGGGATTGTGTGGGAAAGGGTTAAATTACACTACTTTTGACTGAGTACTCCGACCCGGAATGAGTTCGTAGTGATGTGATAATACCAAAATATGTATGAGAATTAAGGACTTCTCAACACTCGTATCGAAAGCTTCACGAGTCAACATCCAAATTGTGGAAGTTGTATTTGATTAGACAGTAAACATCGTAGAAAAAGGAGAAACTGCTACTTACTGCATTTCCCCCTTTCGAAGAAAGTTTTGTACAGTCTTCACTCTCAAGGCTGTTTATAGTCGGGATTGTTTGGGACAGTGTTGATGTCCTTCTAACAAAATCTGCCAATTTAGCGAAATCTACCGTATCTGCTGTGTTCAGTAATACATGAAAGTATGTGAAACCGAAGAACCTTATTATCAACTATGAATATTACTTGGGTAGTTTTTTTTTCCCATCATTCCTCGAGTCCGAAATAGATCGTGTTTGATTATTATTATTATTTGTTTTGTTTTCATTAGCAACTATGATATGAAACAGTAATCACCCGAAATTTGCATGTAGAATTTAAGACACATAAAGCTAAATAATTCACCGGCAAGCAAAGAACAGCAAACTTTCAGGTAAAAAATCATCAATTAATAATTGTTTGATGGTAATTTTAATTGGTTTGGTACAACTGTGAAAGAAAGGGTTGTTAATCCATTTACATGGCCACGTGGCTAATCGATTAGCAAACGAGGGTGTTGTTCTAAAGTCGACTGCGTAATTAACTAAGTGTCAACTCATTTTGACACAAGTGTTTAGGTGTCATATTATGACATTAGCATTTTGAGTGTATCAGTCTTCGACCATGTGAGAAAATATATATAGCCCGAGCCTTCCGTAAAAGTTATTAGCAACTAGCTATCCAACTCGATACAACATCAACATGCCTTCAAGAATGAAAGCTATTGACAAACGATTCACTTTAAGTGATACTGAACGACGTTTTAGAAAAGCCTGCGACCAGATCGTCTTGCTGAACCAACGTCTAGGCGAGGTGCAGAAACGCTACAAGATGGCAAAACGTGCAAACAACAGATCGTTCCGCTATAACCTTCGACTGAAACTTGCTGTCATTGAAGGAGCACGCAACATGTATTATGATTATGCCTATTGCAAAGCTGACCAGGTTGCCGAACTTCGCCGGGAGCTGTTCAATGAATCTGTGGAAATCGTACAGGCGTCCGACTCAGATTATTCTTCCGACTCTGAATAATTATTCGAGTCGTTTTTTTCTCAAAACGGCCCTTTTCAAAGCCAAACCAATTCAAAAGAAAGTCCATTTTCAAGAATTGTCAATAAACCCAAATCCTCATATCCCTCATTTCATATGTAAATCATCCTTCCTCCTCTTTCTACAATATTTAACCTGTTATCTGCAAGTCGGGGCCTCTGAAAGAGGCTATACTATAATAGCAAACAAGAAAAAAACTTTTTAAGAAGGCCTTTCCGTGTGGTAGAAGTGCTCCTGTATGTCGACACATATATAACATAATTTTCCAAAATGACAAAAAAAAAAGAGTTGCTGTCAGTTTCCAAAGATATTATCAAATCAACACTAGAAACACATTTCCGACCTATCCTATCTCTGAACTCCCAATTCTCGGCAAACAAGAAAGTATAAAAGCATGATCTCGCTGCTTATCTTTTGTTAACCCTTTCCCAAACGACAAACTTTTGGACTAGACCAAATTGAGAGCATTTGCAGACGACAATTCATCTCTTGCTGAAAAGATGATTTCTGTCTATAATAGGGTAGAAAACATTGTGGGAAAAGGAGAAAATGCTGGTTACCAGCACATTCTCCTTTTCCCACAATGTTTTCTAAAGGCTACTATTCCAGACCCGTAGAAACCAGGGATTGTGTGGGAAAGGGTTAAATTACACTACTTTTGACTGAGTACTCCGACCCGGAATGAGTTCGTAGTGATGTGATAATACCAAAATATGTATGAGAATTAAGGACTTCTCAACACTCGTATCGAAAGCTTCACGAGTCAACATCCAAATTGTGGAAGTTGTATTTGATTAGACAGTAAACATCGTAGAAAAAGGAGAAACTGCTACTTACTGCATTTCCCCCTTTCGCAGAAAGTTTTGTACAGTCTTCACTCTCAAGGCTGTTTATAGTCGGGATTGTTTGGGACAGTATTGATGTCCTTCTAACAAAATCTGCCAATTTAGCGAAATCTACCGTATCTCCTGTGTTCAGTAATACATGAAAGTATGTGAAACCGAAGAACCTTATTATCAACTATGAATATTACTTGGGTAGTTTTTTTTTCCCATCATTCCTCGAGTCCGAAATAGATCGTGTTTGATTATTATTATTATTTGTTTTGTTTTCATTAGCAACTATGATATGAAACAGTAATCACCCGAAATTTGCATGTAGAATTTAAGACACATAAAGCTAAATAATTCACCGGCAAGCAAAGAACAGCAAACTTTCAGGTAAAAAATCATCAATTAATAATTGTTTGATGGTAATTTTAATTGGTTTGGTACAACTGTGAAAGAAAGGGTTGTTAATCCATTTACATGGCCACGTGGCTAATCGATTAGCAAACGAGGGTGTTGTTCTAAAGTCGACTGCGTAATTAACTAAGTGTCAACTCATTTTGGCACACTGTTTAGGTGTCATATTATGACATTAGCATTTTGAGTGTATCAGTCTTCGACCATGTGAGAAAATATATATAGCCCGAGCCTTCCGTAAAAGTTATTAGCAACTAGCTATCCAACTCGATACAACATCAACATGCCTTCAAGAATGAAAGCTATTGACAAACGATTCACTTTAAGTGATACTGAACGACGTTTTAGAAAAGCCTGCGACCAGATCGTCTTGCTGAACCAACGTCTAGGCGAGGTGCAGAAACGCTACAAGATGGCAAAACGTGCAAACAACAGATCGTTCCGCTATAACCTTCGACTGAAACTTGCTGTCATTGAAGGAGCACGCAACATGTATTATGATTATGCCTATTGCAAAGCTGACCAGGTTGCCGAACTTCGCCGGGAGCTGTTCAATGAATCTGTGGAAATCGTACAGGCGTCCGACTCAGATTATTCTTCCGACTCTGAATAATTATTCGAGTCGTTTTTTTCTCAAAACGGCCCTTTTCAGAGCCAAACCAATTCAAAAGAAAGTCCATTTTCAAGAATTGTCAATAAACCCAAATCCTCATTTCCCTCATTTCATATGTAAATCATCCTTCCTCCTCTTTCTACAATATTTAACCTGTTATCTGCAAGTCGGGGCCTCTGAAAGAGGCTATACTATAATAGCAAACAAGAAAAAAACTTTTTAAGAAGGCCTTTCCGTGTGGTAGAAGTGCTCCTGTATGTCGACACATATATAACATAATTTTCCAAAATGACAAAAAAAAAAAAAGAGTTGCTGTCAGTTTCCAAAGATATTATCAAATCAACACTAGAAACACATTTCCGACCTATCCTATCTCTGAACTCCCAATTCTCGGCAAACAAGAAAGTATAAAAGCATGATCTCGCTGCTTATCTTTTGTTAACCCTTTCCCAAACGACAAACTTTTGGACTAGACCAAATTGAGAGCATTTGCAGACGACAATTCATCTCTTGCTGAAAAGATGATTTCTGTCTATAATAGGGTAGAAAACATTGTGGGAAAAGGAGAAAATGCTGGTTACCAGCACATTCTCCTTTTCCCACAATGTTTTCTAAAGGCTACTATTCCAGACCCGTACAAACCAGGGATTGTGTGGGAAAGGGTTAAATTACACTACTTTTGACTGAGTACTCCGACCCGGAATGAGTTCGTAGTGATGTGATAATACCAAAATATGTATGAGAATTAAGGACTTCTCAACACTCGTATCGAAAGCTTCACGAGTCAACATCCAAATTGTGGAAGTTGTATTTGATTAGACAGTAAACGTAGAAAAAGGAGAAACTGCTACTTACTGCATTTCCCCCTTTCGCAGAAAGTTTTGTACAGTCTTTACTCTCAAGGCTGTTTATAGTCGGGATTGTTTGGGACAGTGTTGATGTCCTTCTAACAAAATCTGCCAATTTAGCGAAATCTACCGTATCTGCTGTGTTCAGTAATACATGAAAGTATGTGAAACCGAAGAACCTTATTATCAACTATGAATATTACTTGGGTAGTTTTTTTTTCCCATCATTCCTCAAGTCCGAAATAGATCGTGTTTGATTATTATGATTATTTGTTTTGTTTTCATTAGCAACTATGATATGAAACAGTAATCACCCGAAATTTGCATGTAGAATTTAAGACACATAAGGCTAAATAATTCACCGGCAAGCAAAGAACAGCAAACTTTCAGGTAAAAAATCATCAATTAATAATTGTTTGATGGTAATTTTAATTGGTTTGGTACAACTGTGAAAGAAAGGGTTGTTAATCCATTTACATGCCCACGTGGCTAATCGATTAGCAAACGAGGGTGTTGTTCTAAAGTCGACTGCGTAATTAACTAAGTGTCAACTCATTTTGGCACACTGTTTAGGTGTCATATTATGACATTAGCATTTTGAGTGTATCAGTCTTCGACCATGTGAGAAAATATATATAGCCCGAGCCTTCCGTAAAAGTTATTAGCAACTAGCTATCCAACTCGATACAACATCAACATGCCTTCAAGAATGAAAGCTATTGACAAACGATTCACTTTAAGTGATACTGAACGACGTTTTAGAAAAGCCTGCGATCAGATCGTCTTGCTGAACCAACGTCTAGGCGAGGTGCAGAAACGCTACAAGATGGCAAAACGTGCAAACAACAGATCGTTCCGCTATAACCTTCGACTGAAACTTGCTGTCATTGAAGGAGCACGCAACATGTATTATGATTATGCCTATTGCAAAGCTGACCAGGTTGCCGAACTTCGCCGGGAGCTGTTCAATGAATCTGTGGAAATCGTACAGGCGTCCGACTCAGATTATTCTTCCGACTCTGAATAATTATTCGAGTCGTTTTTTTCTCAAAACGGCCCTTTTCAGAGCCAAACCAATTCAAAAGAAAGTCCATTTTCAAGAATTGTCAATAAACCCAATTCCTCATTTCCCTCATTTCATATGTAAATCATCCTTCCTACTCTTTCTACAATATTTAACCTGTTATCTGCAAGTCGGGGCCTCTGAAAGAGGCTATACTATAATAGCAAACAAGAAAAAAACTTTTTAAGAAGGCCTTTCCGTGTGGTAGAAGTGCTCCTGTATGTCGACACATATATAACATAATTTTCCAAAATGAGAAAAAAAAAAAGAGTTGCTGTCAGTTTCCAAAGATATTATCAAATCAACACTAGAAACACATTTCCGACCTATCCTATCTCTGAACTCCCAATTCTCGGCAAACAAGAAAGTATAAAAGCATGATCTCGCTGCTTATCTTTTGTTAACCCTTTCCCAAACGACAAACTTTTGGACTAGACCAAATTGAGAGCATTTGCAGACGACAATTCATCTCTTGCTGAAAAGATGATTTCTGTCTATAATAGGGTAGAAAACATTGTGGGAAAAGGAGAAAATGCTGGTTACCAGCACATTCTCCTTTTCCCACAATGTTTTCTAAAGGCTACTATTCCAGACCCGTACAAACCAGGGATTGTGTGGGAAAGGGTTAAATTACACTACTTTTGACTGAGTACTCCGACCCGGAATGAGTTCGTAGTGATGTGATAATACCAAAATATGTATGAGAATTAAGGACTTCTCAACACTCGTATCGAAAGCTTCACGAGTCAACATCCAAATTGTGGAAGTTGTATTTGATTAGACAGTAAACATCGAAGAAAAAGGAGAAACTGCTACTTACTGCATTTCCCCCTTTCGAAGAAAGTTTTGTACAGTCTTCACTCTCAAGGCTGTTTATAGTCGGGATTGTTTGGGACAGTGTTGATGTCCTTCTAACAAAATCTGCCAATTTAGCGAAATCTACCGTATCTGCTGTGTTCAGTAATACATGAAAGTATGTGAAACCGAAGAACCTTATTATCAACTATGAATATTACTTGGGTAGTTTTTTTTTCCCATCATTCCTCGAGTCCGAAATAGATCGTGTTTGATTATTATTATTATTTGTTTTGTTTTCATTAGCAACTATGATATGAAACAGTAATCACCCGAAATTTGCATGTAGAATTTAAGACACATAAAGCTAAATAATTCACCGGCAAGCAAAGAACAGCAAACTTTCAGGTAAAAAATCATCAATTAATAATTGTTTGATGGTAATTTTAATTGGTTTGGTACAACTGTGAAAGAAAGGGTTGTTAATCCATTTACATGGCCACGTGGCTAATCGATTAGCAAACGAGGGTGTTGTTCTAAAGTCGACTGCGTAATTAACTAAGTGTCAACTCATTTTGGCACACTGTTTAGGTGTCATATTATGACATTAGCATTTTGAGTGTATCAACAACAACAACAACATACTTTTAATTACACCCAAGTGTACATGGTATACAATAAGGGCAATATACATAATAATGGTACTACATGAAAATATAAAAGACGACTTCCGAAAAGAATAACACGTGTAAGCTGGAGATGATATGGAGGAACGATTTAGAGGGATAGAGCCGCTTACGCGCACCTGCTGGTCACGTGACCTCACGTGGGAAATACAGGTCGCGTAAACCCTTCTTGAAAGCAGCAGGTAAGTTGTTTTTATTATTCATAAGTACTGCTAGATCAATTTACTAATAACACGTGAAGAAAGGGTGGAAAACAGACGGGGCTAGCGTCATTGTGCACATGGGGGTGTCAGCAATGAGGCCAGCTCAGCCTGTTATATTGCCAGCCATGTGGGTTAAATTGCAAATTCGTCATTTTTCATGAGATGAAATGAAATATTCCAGACTCCAAACTAAATAATAAAACTGTCACATTAATGTGTTGGTCTAGTGCCTCAATAAAGAGGAATAAACGTCTTTCCCTGTTGTACGCCCCTGTGACATTCGTAAAATTGTTATTTTAGCCAACCAATCGATTAGATTACACGTTTGCCGGCTGGTATGCGTGTACATAGAGAAAGGTAAACAAGTGATTATGAATGGAATTCTTATCAGTTGTAAAAGGTTTGTTTACATTTACTAGTAATTGTATATACAAAGTGGGCGAGGCCAGCTTGTGGCTAACAAGAGCGCAGGTTGGCCTTCGTCCACAGTGTAGAAGGCATTGCACTACGAAAAGACATAAAAACTTTTGTCTTGTCACAGGGACTACAGTACTACACTTTATACTGTTGGATTACAGTTCATTATATATATTCATTGGCTAAGAATATCTAGAAAACGTATAAATACAAAGAGAAAATACTGGTGGACCTATATACTGACTTGACCCCACACCATACAGCAGAAATAATATGGCTGGAAAGGTGGGATTATCCTTGGATGGGCATGAAAACAGTGTTGGGAAAGGAGAAAATTCTGGTTGCCAGCACTTTACTCTTACCCACAACGCATTCAATAAGCATAATTTTCATGGTTTGTAAACATTGATATACTGGTTAACCCATTACCGACAAAAGAAAGATTTAGACTGGTCCAAATTGAAAGCATTTGCAGATGACAAGATAATGCGACCGAAAAATAGAAGCCTGTTCTGGCAAGGATGGGAAAAGTAGAAAATGCTGGTTACCAGCATCTTCTCCTTTTCCCACAGGGCCTTGAAGAGGTTTTGTTCTCAGGGGCGTTAAAAGTGGGGGGTTGTGTGGCAATGGATTAAAGGGTTCAACTCTTACCAAATAGCAAAATTTTAGTCTAGCCCAAATTGAAAGCATTTACATAATAACAAATATGCATACAGTATTTCTAATATTATTATAGACAGGTCCAAGTTGAAATCAGCTGAATATAACAATTTTAGTGGGGCTAAAATGATTTAGTTTGGCCTCGATTCAAGTGTCCATTTGTAACAGATATAATTTGACTGAAATGTTATCTATATATTTTTTTTTTTTACTCTGGCCCTAATTGAGAGTTATTTACAGATAAAGAATATAACATGGCTGAAATGGTTTTAGACAGCTCCAAAATAACTTCTGATTGCTTGACCAAATGTGGCCATAGAATTAAGGCCTGACAGTGGGGTAGTGAGACATGGGAAACATTGTGGGAGAAGGAAAAAATAATGAATAATCATCATTTTCTCTTTTGCCAATAAGTTTCCAGAGGCTTTGTATATCCACCAAAAATGTACTCAAGAATTATAATTCTGGATTAAAAATGAGACAAGGTATTATGGATATCTCTTAGCTAATTTACAATTTCCTTGTGGAGGCAAGGATTAGCTTCTCAATATACTCTGACTTGCAGAAGACAGTTAACAACAGTTGTACACTTGACTCAGTTAGACGTGTTTGACAGCAAAGGGGAGATAGATTAATATTTATAGAGGCGGGTTTACATGAACAATACAAAAAAAAAACGTAAATATTTACAGGTAAGTAAATACATGAAAAACAAAAAACAAAAATATTTACAAGTAAGTATCTGGATGATAAATTCAGAATGCACATGTAGATTATGACACATAAGTATTTTCAAATGAGAATGTACATGATGAATAAAATAAGAATGAAGCAATGGCAAAAGTTAGACTCTTTGTGCTAGGCACTTGAAGGCATACAGGGAACCCTTAACCTGGGTTGTGTAGATCTGATCAAGTTGCACATTTGCACTGCCAATTTGAGGTCTAGTGCAAAGTAAATCAGTGGTAGTGTATATACATTAATAATAATGATGGTGGGGAAAATCAACATGTACAATCTCACAAACAATGTTTTAAATGTCTAGATATATTAGATACATATGTATATCAACCATACATTTGTCTGTGGCAGACATTGCTGAGAATGGGAAAAAAAAAAACCTTGTTGCCAATGTTTTTCCCTCTAGCAATTATTTCAAGCCTGTCTATTTGCAGGCTTGTTAAACCTTTACCAAACATCAATTTTTTTAAATTGGTGCAAATTGAGAGCATGTGAGAAAATATATATAGCCCGAGCCTTCCGTAAAAGTTATTAGCAACTAGCTATCCAACTCGATACAACATCAACATGCCTTCAAGAATGAAAGCTATTGACAAACGATTCACTTTAAGTGATACTGAACGACGTTTTAGAAAAGCCTGCGACCAGATCGTCTTGCTGAACCAACGTCTAGGCGAGGTGCAGAAACGCTACAAGATGGCAAAACGTGCAAACAACAGATCGTTCCGCTATAACCTTCGACTGAAACTTGCTGTCATTGAAGGAGCACGCAACATGTATTATGATTATGCCTATTGCAAAGCTGACCAGGTTGCCGAACTTCGCCGGGAGCTGTTCAATGAATCTGTGGAAATCGTACAGGCGTCCGACTCAGATTATTCTTCCGACTCTGAATAATTATTCGAGTCGTTTTTTTCTCAAAACGGCCCTTTTCAGAGCCAAACCAATTCAAAAGAAAGTCCATTTTCAAGAATTGTCAATAAACCCAAATCCTCATTTCCCTCATTTCATATGTAAATCATCCTTCCTCCTCTTTCTACAATATTTAACCTGTTATCTGCAAGTCGGGGCCTCTGAAAGAGGCTATACTATAATAGCAAACAAGAAAAAAACTTTTTAAGAAGGCCTTTCCGTGTGGTAGAAGTGCTCCTGTATGTCGACACATATATAACATAATTTTCCAAAATGACAAAAAAAAAAGAGAGTTGCTGTCAGTTTCCAAAGATATTATCAAATCAACACTAGAAACACATTTCCGACCTATCCTATCTCTGAACTCCCAATTCTCGGCAAACAAGAAAGTATAAAAGCATGATCTCGCTGCTTATCTTTTGTTAACCCTTTCCCAAACGACAAACTTTTGGACTAGACCAAATTGAGAGCATTTGCAGACGACAATTCATCTCTTGCTGAAAAGATGATTTCTGTCTATAATAGGGTAGAAAACATTGTGGGAAAAGGAGAAAATGCTGGTTACCAGCACATTCTCCTTTTCCCACAATGTTTTCTAAAGGCTACTATTCCAGACCCGTAAAAACCAGGGATTGTGTGGGAAAGGGTTAAATTACACTACTTTTGACTGAGTACTCCGACCCGGAATGAGTTCGTAGTGATGTGATAATACCAAAATATGTATGAGAATTAAGGACTTCTCAACACTCGTATCGAAAGCTTCACGAGTCAACATCCAAATTGTGGAAGTTGTATTTGATTAGACAGTAAACATCGTAGAAAAAGGAGAAACTGCTACTTACTGCATTTCCCCCTTTCGAAGAAAGTTTTGTACAGTCTTCACTCTCAAGGCTGTTTATAGTCGGGATTGTTTGGGACAGTGTTGATGTCCTTCTAACAAAATCTGCCAATTTAGCGAAATCTACCGTATCTGCTGTGTTCAGTAATACATGAAAGTATGTGAAACCGAAGAACCTTATTATCAACTATGAATATTACTTGGGTAGTTTTTTTTTCCCATCATTCCTCGAGTCCGAAATAGATCGTGTTTGATTATTATTATTATTTGTTTTGTTTTCATTAGCAACTATGATATGAAACAGTAATCACCCGAAATTTGCATGTAGAATTTAAGACACATAAAGCTAAATAATTCACCGGCAAGCAAAGAACAGCAAACTTTCAGGTAAAAAATCATCAATTAATAATTGTTTGATGGTAATTTTAATTGGTTTGGTACAACTGTGAAAGAAAGGGTTGTTAATCCATTTACATGGCCACGTGGCTAATCGATTAGCAAACGAGGGTGTTGTTCTAAAGTCGACTGCGTAATTAACTAAGTGTCAACTCATTTTGGCACACTGTTTAGGTGTCATATTATGACATTAGCATTTTGAGTGTATCAGTCTTCGACCATGTGAGAAAATATATATAGCCCGAGCCTTCCGTAAAAGTTATTAGCAACTAGCTATCCAACTCGATACAACATCAACATGCCTTCAAGAATGAAAGCTATTGACAAACGATTCACTTTAAGTGATACTGAACGACGTTTTAGAAAAGCCTGCGACCAGATCGTCTTGCTGAACCAACGTCTAGGCGAGGTGCAGAAACGCTACAAGATGGCAAAACGTGCAAACAACAGATCGTTCCGCTATAACCTTCGACTGAAACTTGCTGTCATTGAAGGAGCACGCAACATGTATTATGATTATGCCTATTGCAAAGCTGACCAGGTTGCCGAACTTCGCCGGGAGCTGTTCAATGAATCTGTGGAAATCGTACAGGCGTCCGACTCAGATTATTCTTCCGACTCTGAATAATTATTCGAGTCGTTTTTTTCTCAAAACGGCCCTTTTCAGAGCCAAACCAATTCAAAAGAAAGTCCATTTTCAAGAATTGTCAATAAACCCAAATCCTCATTTCCCTCATTTCATATGTAAATCATCCTTCCTCCTCTTTCTACAATATTTAACCTGTTATCTGCAAGTCGGGGCCTCTGAAAGAGGCTATACTATAATAGCAAACAAGAAAAAAACTTTTTAAGAAGGCCTTTCCGTGTGGTAGAAGTGCTCCTGTATGTCGACACATATATAACATAATTTTCCAAAATGACAAAAAAAAAAAAGAGTTGCTGTCAGTTTCCAAAGATATTATCAAATCAACACTAGAAACACATTTCCGACCTATCCTATCTCTGAACTCCCAATTCTCGGCAAACAAGAAAGTATAAAAGCATGATCTCGCTGCTTATCTTTTGTTAACCCTTTCCCAAACGACAAACTTTTGGACTAGACCAAATTGAGAGCATTTGCAGACGACAATTCATCTCTTGCTGAAAAGATGATTTCTGTCTATAATAGGGTAGAAAACATTGTGGGAAAAGGAGAAAATGCTGGTTACCAGCACATTCTCCTTTTCCCACAATGTTTTCTAAAGGCTACTATTCCAGACCCGTACAAACCAGGGATTGTGTGGGAAAGGGTTAAATTACACTACTTTTGACTGAGTACTCCGACCCGGAATGAGTTCGTAGTGATGTGATAATACCAAACTATGTATGAGAATTAAGGACTTCTCAACACTCGTATCGAAAGCTTCACGAGTCAACATCCAAATTGTGGAAGTTGTATTTGATTAGACAGTAAACATCGTAGAAAAAGGAGAAACTGCTACTTACTGCATTTCCCCCTTTCGAAGAAAGTTTTGTACAGTCTTCACTCTCAAGGCTGTTTATAGTCGGGATTGTTTGGGACAGTGTTGATGTCCTTCTAACAAAATCTGCCAATTTAGCGAAATCTACCGTATCTGCTGTGTTCAGTAATACATGAAAGTATGTGAAACCGAAGAACCTTATTATCAACTATGAATATTACTTGGGTAGTTTTTTTTTCCCATCATTCCTCGAGTCCGAAATAGATCGTGTTTGATTATTATTATTATTTGTTTTGTTTTCATTAGCAACTATGATATGAAACAGTAATCACCCGAAATTTGCATGTAGAATTTAAGACACATAAAGCTAAATAATTCACCGGCAAGCAAAGAACAGCAAACTTTCAGGTAAAAAATCATCAATTAATAATTGTTTGATGGTAATTTTAATTGGTTTGGTACAACTGTGAAAGAAAGGGTTGTTAATCCATTTACATGGCCACGTGGCTAATCGATTAGCAAACGAGGGTGTTGTTCTAAAGTCGACTGCGTAATTAACTAAGTGTCAACTCATTTTGGCACACTGTTTAGGTGTCATATTATGACATTAGCATTTTGAGTGTATCAGTCTTCGACCATGTGAGAAAATATATATAGCCCGAGCCTTCCGTAAAAGTTATTAGCAACTAGCTATCCAACTCGATACAACATCAACATGCCTTCAAGAATGAAAGCTATTGACAAACGATTCACTTTAAGTGATACTGAACGACGTTTTAGAAAAGCCTGCGACCAGATCGTCTTGCTGAACCAACGTCTAGGCGAGGTGCAGAAACGCTACAAGATGGCAAAACGTGCAAACAACAGATCGTTCCGCTATAACCTTCGACTGAAACTTGCTGTCATTGAAGGAGCACGCAACATGTATTATGATTATGCCTATTGCAAAGCTGACCAGGTTGCCGAACTTCGCCGGGAGCTGTTCAATGAATCTGTGGAAATCGTACAGGCGTCCGACTCAGATTATTCTTCCGACTCTGAATAATTATTCGAGTCGTTTTTTTCTCAAAACGGCCCTTTTCAGAGCCAAACCAATTCAAAAGAAAGTCCATTTTCATGAATTGTCAATAAACCCAAATCCTCATTTCCCTCATTTCATATGTAAATCATCCTTCCTCCTCTTTCTACAATATTTAACCTGTTATCTGCAAGTCGGGGCCTCTGAAAGAGGCTATACTATAATAGCAAACAAGAAAAAAACTTTTTAAGAAGGCCTTTCCGTGTGGTAGAAGTGCTCCTGTATGTCGACACATATATAACATAATTTTCCAAAATGACAAAAAAAAAAAGAGTTGCTGTCAGTTTCCAAAGATATTATCAAATCAACACTAGAAACACATTTCCGACCTATCCTATCTCTGAACTCCCAATTCTCGGCAAACAAGAAAGTATAAAAGCATGATCTCGCTGCTTATCTTTTGTTAACCCTTTCCCAAACGACAAACTTTTGGACTAGACCAAATTGAGAGCATTTGCAGACGACAATTCATCTCTTGCTGAAAAGATGATTTCTGTCTATAATAGGGTAGAAAACATTGTGGGAAAAGGAGAAAATGCTGGTTACCAGCACATTCTCCTTTTCCCACAATGTTTTCTAAAGGCTACTATTCCAGACCCGTACAAACCAGGGATTGTGTGGGAAAGGGTTAAATTACACTACTTTTGACTGAGTACTCCGACCCGGAATGAGTTCGTAGTGATGTGATAATACCAAACTATGTATGAGAATTAAGGACTTCTCAACACTCGTATCGAAAGCTTCACGAGTCAACATCCAAATTGTGGAAGTTGTATTTGATTAGACAGTAAACATCGTAGAAAAAGGAGAAACTGCTACTTACTGCATTTCCCCCTTTCGAAGAAAGTTTTGTACAGTCTTCACTCTCAAGGCTGTTTATAGTCGGGATTGTTTGGGACAGTGTTGATGTCCTTCTAACAAAATCTGCCAATTTAGCGAAATCTACCGTATCTGCTGTGTTCAGTAATACATGAAAGTATGTGAAACCGAAGAACCTTATTATCAACTATGAATATTACTTGGGTAGTTTTTTTTTTCCCATCATTCCTCGAGTCCGAAATAGATCGTGTTTGATTATTATTATTATTTGTTTTGTTTTCATTAGCAACTATGATATGAAACAGTAATCACCCGAAATTTGCATGTAGAATTTAAGACACATAAAGCTAAATAATTCACCGGCAAGCAAAGAACAGCAAACTTTCAGGTAAAAAATCATCAATTAATAATTGTTTGATGGTAATTTTAATTGGTTTGGTACAACTGTGAAAGAAAGGGTTGTTAATCCATTTACATGGCCACGTGGCTAATCGATTAGCAAACGAGGGTGTTGTTCTAAAGTCGACTGCGTAATTAACTAAGTGTCAACTCATTTTGGCACACTGTTTAGGTGTCATATTATGACATTAGCATTTTGAGTGTATCAGTCTTCGACCATGTGAGAAAATATATATAGCCCGAGCCTTCCGTAAAAGTTATTAGCAACTAGCTATCCAACTCGATACAACATCAACATGCCTTCAAGAATGAAAGCTATTGACAAACGATTCACTTTAAGTGATACTGAACGACGTTTTAGAAAAGCCTGCGACCAGATCGTCTTGCTGAACCAACGTCTAGGCGAGGTGCAGAAACGCTACAAGATGGCAAAACGTGCAAACAACAGATCGTTCCGCTATAACCTTCGACTGAAACTTGCTGTCATTGAAGGAGCACGCAACATGTATTATGATTATGCCTATTGCAAAGCTGACCAGGTTGCCGAACTTCGCCGGGAGCTGTTCAATGAATCTGTGGAAATCGTACAGGCGTCCGACTCAGATTATTCTTCCGACTCTGAATAATTATTCGAGTCGTTTTTTTCTCAAAACGGCCCTTTTCAGAGCCAAACCAATTCAAAAGAAAGTCCATTTTCAAGAATTGTCAATAAACCCAAATCCTCATTTCCCTCATTTCATATGTAAATCATCCTTCCTCCTCTTTCTACAATATTTAACCTGTTATCTGCAAGTCGGGGCCTCTGAAAGAGGCTATACTATAATAGCAAACAAGAAAAGAACTTTTTAAGAAGGCCTTTCCGTGTTGTAGAAGTGCTCCTGTATGTCGACACATATATAACATAATTTTCCAAAATGACAAAAAAAAAAAGAGTTGCTGTCAGTTTCCAAAGATATTATCAAATCAACACTAGAAACACATTTCCGACCTATCCTATCTCTGAACTCCCAATTCTCGGCAAACAAGAAAGTATAAAAGCATGATCTCGCTGCTTATCTTTTGTTAACCCTTTCCCAAACGACAAACTTTTGGACTAGACCAAATTGAGAGCATTTGCAGACGACAATTCATCTCTTGCTGAAAAGATGATTTCTGTCTATAATAGGGTAGAAAACATTGTGGGAAAAGGAGAAAATGCTGGTTACCAGCACATTCTCCTTTTCCCACAATGTTTTCTAAAGGCTACTATTCCAGACCCGTAAAAACCAGGGATTGTGTGGGAAAGGGTTAAATTACACTACTTTTGACTGAGTACTCCGACCCGGAATGAGTTCGTAGTGATGTGATAATACCAAAATATGTATGAGAATTAAGGACTTCTCAACACTCGTATCGAAAGCTTCACGAGTCAACATCCAAATTGTGGAAGTTGTATTTGATTAGACAGTAAACATCGAAGGAAAAGGAGAAACTGCTACTTACTGCATTTCCCCCTTTCGAAGAAAGTTTTGTACAGTCTTCACTCTCAAGGCTGTTTATAGTCGGGATTGTTTGGGACAGTGTTGATGTCCTTCTAACAAAATCTGCCAATTTAGCGAAATCTACCGTATCTGCTGTGTTCAGTAATACATGAAAGTATGTGAAACCGAAGAACCTTATTATCAACTATGAATATTACTTGGGTAGTTTTTTTTCCCATCATTCCTCGAGTCCGAAATAGATCGTGTTTGATTATTATTATTATTTGTTTTGTTTTCATTAGCAACTATGATATGAAACAGTAATCACCCGAAATTTGCATGTAGAATTTAAGACACATAAAGCTAAATAATTCACCGGCAAGCAAAGAACAGCAAACTTTCAGGTAAAAAATCATCAATTAATAATTGTTTGATGGTAATTTTAATTGGTTTGGTACAACTGTGAAAGAAAGGGTTGTTAATCCATTTACATGGCCACGTGGCTAATCGATTAGCAAACGAGGGTGTTGTTCTAAAGTCGACTGCGTAATTAACTAAGTGTCAACTCATTTTGGCACACTGTTTAGGTGTCATATTATGACATTAGCATTTTGAGTGTATCAGTCTTCGACCATGTGAGAAAATATATATAGCCCGAGCCTTCCGTAAAAGTTATTAGCAACTAGCTATCCAACTCGATACAACATCAACATGCCTTCAAGAATGAAAGCTATTGACAAACGATTCACTTTAGGTGATACTGAACGACGTTTTAGAAAAGCCTGCGACCAGATCGTCTTGCTGAACCAACGTCTAGGCGAGGTGCAGAAACGCTACAAGATGGCAAAACGTGCAAACAACAGATCGTTCCGCTATAACCTTCGACTGAAACTTGCTGTCATTGAAGGAGCACGCAACATGTATTATGATTATGCCTATTGCAAAGCTGACCAGGTTGCCGAACTTCGCCGGGAGCTGTTCAATGAATCTGTGGAAATCGTACAGGCGTCCGACTCAGATTATTCTTCCGACTCTGAATAATTATTCGAGTCGTTTTTTTCTCAAAACGGCCCTTTTCAGAGCCAAACCAATTCAAAAGAAAGTCCATTTTCAAGAATTGTCAATAAACCCAAATCCTCATTTCCCTCATTTCATATGTAAATCATCCTTCCTCCTCTTTCTACAATATTTAACCTGTTATCTGCAAGTCGGGGCCTCTGAAAGAGGCTATACTATAATAGCAAACAAGAAAAAAACTTTTTAAGAAGGCCTTTCCGTGTTGTAGAAGTGCTCCTGTATGTCGACACATATATAACATAATTTTCCAAAATGAGAAAAAAAAAAAAGAGTTGCTGTCAGTTTCCAAAGATATTATCAAATCAACACTAGAAACACATTTCCGACCTATCCTATCTCTGAACTCCCAATTCTCGGCAAACAAGAAAGTATAAAAGCATGATCTCGCTGCTTATCTTTTGTTAACCCTTTCCCAAACGACAAACTTTTGGACTAGACCAAATTGAGAGCATTTGCAGACGACAATTCATCTCTTGCTGAAAAGATGATTTCTGTCTATAATAGGGTAGAAAACATTGTGGGAAAAGGAGAAAATGCTGGTTACCAGCACATTCTCCTTTTCCCACAATGTTTTCTAAAGGCTACTATTCCAGACCCGTACAAACCAGGGATTGTGTGGGAAAGGGTTAAATTACACTACTTTTGACTGAGTACTCCGACCCGGAATGAGTTCGTAGTGATGTGATAATACCAAAATATGTATGAGAATTAAGGACTTCTCAACACTCGTATCGAAAGCTTCACGAGTCAACATCCAAATTGTGGAAGTTGTATTTGATTAGACAGTAAACATCGAAGAAAAAGGAGAAACTGCTACTTACTGCATTTCCCCCTTTCGAAGAAAGTTTTGTACAGTCTTCACTCTCAAGGCTGTTTATAGTCGGGATTGTTTGGGACAGTGTTGATGTCCTTCTAACAAAATCTGCCAATTTAGCGAAATCTACCGTATCTGCTGTGTTCAGTAATACATGAAAGTATGTGAAACCGAAGAACCTTATTATCAACTATGAATATTACTTGGGTAGTTTTTTTTCCCATCATTCCTCGAGTCCGAAATAGATCGTGTTTGATTATTATTATTATTTGTTTTGTTTTCATTAGCAACTATGATATGAAACAGTAATCACCCGAAATTTGCATGTAGAATTTAAGACACATAAAGCTAAATAATTCACCGGCAAGCAAAGAACAGCAAACTTTCAGGTAAAAAATCATCAATTAATAATTGTTTGATGGTAATTTTAATTGGTTTGGTACAACTGTGAAAGAAAGGGTTGTTAATCCATTTACATGCCCACGTGGCTAATCGATTAGCAAACGAGGGTGTTGTTCTAAAGTCGACTGCGTAATTAACTAAGTGTCAACTCATTTTGGCACACTGTTTAGGTGTCATATTATGACATTAGCATTTTGAGTGTATCAGTCATGTGAGAAAATATATATAGCCCGAGCTTTCCGTAAAAGTTATTAGCAACTAGCTATCCAACTCGATACAACATCAACATGCCTTCAAGAATGAAAGCTATTGACAAACGATTCACTTTAAGTGATACTGAACGACGTTTTAGAAAAGCCTGCGACCAGATCGTCTTGCTGAACCAACGTCTAGGCGAGGTGCAGAACAGAACAGAACAGAACATATCTTTTATTTACACCCAGGTATAGCAAATATACAACATGGGCAAATGAAATAATAAACATGAATATGCCCTTTGTCCCAACTGCGTATAGCTGCGTTAATTAGAAAAAAATAACTGTAGATTCAGTGGGTTTAAATAACAATGCAGTTGGGACAAAGAGCTGTTAATTGTATATACATGACTTCCAGGTATCAATTTTTCTGAGAGAGCAAGACGGAGGAGGGAGGTAGTGGTAGAAAGGGAGAGAGAATCAAGGATAGAGAGAGCCTTTGTGTGTGCAGCATCCTTATGGAAACTGCAAATACAAAGACACTCCCGTCTATTTATGGGGGATAGAATTTTATAATTTCAATAAACCTTTTTGATAGCGAAAACGGGATTTATATATACTTGAACATTTGGGAAAAAAAAAACTTGTAAAACAACGAAATAATGCGGATATTGATTTCTACAAGATCTTTCATAACAAAGATCAGAATGAAAAAAAAAACCTGCTCTGAATATTTACACGTCAAATGCTGCACGCCTGTGCCACACACTAAAGCCATTCCATAGGTTTATTCAGAGCAGGAGAGAGAGAACAGAAAAAAAGTGGGGACAACGGTAAAATGAAAATTGGTTGATCAATTGCCGGATAGAACGTTCATAAAAAATATTATATTCTTTTTAGGAAATTATATATACATGCTATTTTGGAAAATTATATATACATGCTAAGTCAGATAGTTAAAATAAATCTCATGTGCATCACTTGACCGCAAAGTAAACCAAATGTCACACACGATTGGTCAGTTAAACCAGTCACAACATTGCGTGGAATGATCTGTAACCGACCAATCGTGCGAAACTACTCATCAGATATTTACAGTACGCCTGTATCAACACGTTCGCTCTGTCAGTGCATGCGTATCTCGTTATTTATGTCTAGCTTTGCAGAAACGCTACAAGATGGCAAAACGTGCAAACAACAGATCGTTCCGCTATAACCTTCGACTGAAACTTGCTGTCATTGAAGGAGCACGCAACATGTATTATGATTATGCCTATTGCAAAGCTGACCAGGTTGCCGAACTTCGCCGGGAGCTGTTCAATGAATCTGTGGAAATCGTACAGGCGTCCGACTCAGATTATTCTTCCGACTCTGAATAATTATTCGAGTCGTTTTTTCTCAAAACGGCCCTTTTCAGAGCCAAACCAATTCAAAAGAAAGTCCATTTTCAAGAATTGTCAATAAACCCAAATCCTCATTTCCCTCATTTCATATGTAAATCATCCTTCCTCCTCTTTCTACAATATTTAACCTGTTATCTGCAAGTCGGGGCCTCTGAAAGAGGCTATACTATAATAGCAAACAAGAAAAGAACTTTTTAAGAAGGCCTTTCCGTGTGGTAGAAGTGCTCCTGTATGTCGACACATATATAACATAATTATCCAAAATGAGAAAGAAAAAAGCGTTGCTGTCAGTTTCCAAAGATATTATCAAATCAACACTAGAAACACATTTCGGACCTCTCCTTTCTTATCTCTGAACTCCCAATCATCGGCAAACAAGAAAGTATAAAAGCATGATCTCGCTGCTTATCTTTTGTTAAATTAGACTACTTTTGACTGAGTATTTCCTATCTCTGTACTCCCAATCCTCGGCAAACAAGAAAGTATAAAAGCATGGTCTCGCTGCTTATCTTTTCACGAGTCAACGTCCAAATTGTGGAAGTTGTATCTGATTAGACAGTAAACATCGTAGAAAAAGGAGAAAATGCTACTTACTGCATTTCCCCCTTTCCAAGAAAGTTTTGCACAGTCTTCACTCTCAAGGCTGTTTAAAGACGGGATTATTTGGGACAGTGTTGATGTCCTTCTAACAAAATCTGCCTATTTAGCGGAATCTACCGTATCTGCTGTGTTCAGTAATACATGAAAGTACTTGTATGTGAAACCGAAGAAGATTATTGCTTGGGTAGTATTTCTAATGTTGCTTACGGTGATTGGACCGAGGCTCTGCCAAAAATTGCTGAACTGCCATTTATTTTGTGCTTTTTTCTCTTGATTGATACACATTTGGACTTTGCAACATGAGTAACAGAGGCATGAAAACAAACAGGGAGAAGCAAGGAGAATTCAGGAAATAAAGGGTCTGGTCAGAGCACAATCAACGATGGAGCTGCAAATATAGCGCCCATTTTGGCGGGAACAGGACAAAGATTGTCGTCAACAAAGGTTGCAACAAATGTACAAGCCAGTGATTGTGAATCAAATGCATTTATTGATGACAGCGATACAGATACTGGATATCGAACTGTGAGAAATGAAAAACGAAATGAAAGACGAAAACGGGAAAACACGGGAGACAGTCAAAACACAGGTGAGAGCCCATGTGCTCAAAAAATTTGACCAACAGCGAAAAGTTTTCCCTTATCCTAGATAAGCTAAATAAAAATGAACTAATTAGTGAAATCATTTGGAGAAAAACTGAATTTTCTGTGGTGAATCAGTCTAGAGTTATAGAGCTTGAAAACACAATAACGACCCAAGAGAAACGAATCATGGTTTTAGAGTATAAATCCATGGACCTTGAGGCCCGATCCCGTAGAAAAAAAATCTCATTTCTCCTGGCATTAGCGGGAGTATACATGAGAACTGTAAAGAAAATATAGTGTCCTTTGTTCGCATGAAAATGAATATCCTTGATGATATTGTCATTGATCGAGCATATAGACTTGGCAGGTTTAAAAAAGGACTTTACCAGGCCCATTATAGTAGCTTTTCACGACTATGCTGATACTGAATTGATTATGTCCTCAGCCCGATCCCTAGCCAACACAGGGTACTGAGTAAGCCGAAATTATACTCCGGAAATAACTCAAGCCCGCAAGGCACTGTGGCCGATTTACAAGGATCTAAGGTCTAAACATCGAAACACTAATATTAAACTTGTTTTCCCAGCCACTATTGTCGTGAACGGAAAAGTAGCAGAAGATATGTTTCCGGACTGGGATGAATATGTGAACACACCACGTGTAAAGCCTTGTATAAACATTACACCTAATACACACACTATAACTCGTCCAGTGAAGAAGTACATAAAACCACAGGCCCTTGTTGAGACTGAATGTTCCCAATCTGGTACTGAAAATAATCGTCTCCAGTTACATCACGCCCTGACGCCAAACAGGATCAACCAATGAATTCCCACGCTAGTCAGGCTAACTTTTGCCCATGGGATACAGGCATTTTACAGCACGATGGAGACAGTGGGTAGGACAGGCCTGGGAAAATCTGCAATAATTCGAAAAACAGTGCTAGTGTCAGTTATCAATTGCCATTACGATGTAAGTGCGTAACTCGAACAAAATTGTCGTCAAAAATGAAATGAAAACTTAATGCAGTGTTAGAAAGCCAAAAGTAAAAATGGACGACTCTAAAAAAATGTAATTTCATAGAGGGAATGACCGAATCTAAGTTGAGAGAACTTGTGATCAGACCCTTTTGCCTAGTCCTTTGATTATGTATACATGTATTGTGTTGTAAATTTTATTCTTGTAACGTAACTTTGCAATAAAATATGTTTAAACTAAAAAAGTAACTTAATCATTGTGTTAAAGAAGAAATTTGGAAATGCAGTTATAACGAAAAGGAAAGCCCTATGCGGCTCAGCTGTATCTTGTGGGATCCGAAACCTGTATTCGTGCGTAGTAAAGTCATAGGGTAGGATACCTTAGAGCCCTAGACTAGCAGTTAGTGAATTCCATGGCATACACATCTTCGCAAGCCAAGGCTGACAATTCACTACGCTACTCTACCCTTGGCGAATCGAGCTTGACTTTTACATTCCCCCATACGCTTTTTCATTGGATGCAGCCAGCTCTAACTGCAACGAATGAAATCGCTTGTAGCATTTCATCTATGATAAAAATAGAACAAGGTCGCTACTTTTCGAATAGAAGGTAAACATGTAAACCCACATGGATGTCTGCCTATCGATTCATGTGTATTCGTAAGCGGTTTTTAAAACGATATTTCATTGGCTTTTAGAAATATGTATGATGTAAAGGGGGGTAATAACCAGCATCCAATAGAGGGTGTATCGCAGGAATCTCGAAATCGGGCTGAATCAGCCAAGGTAAGATCCACGTAGTGATCGTAACCTTGGCTCGCGAAGATGTGGCATAAATGGATAAGTAGGCCTGTCACAATAATATGATGAAATAATATGGAAGGCAACCTAAAACATACAACAGCCAACCAATCAACTAGTTTATTACCGAAATATCATTTTCCTCAAAGTCCTTTGAAATGATAATGATTGATTTCTTAACCCTGTACCAAACGACAAAATTTTAGACTAGTCCAACTTAAAAGCACCTGCAGATGACAAAATAAAAATAACTCAAAAATTGAAATCTGTTTCCATCAGGGTAGAAAACATAGTGGGAAAAGGAGAAAATGCTGGTTACCAGCATTTTCTCCTTTTCTCACAATGTTTTCAAAAGGCTTCTATCTCGGGGTCGTAAAAAACCTGGGATTGTTTGGTAAAGGGTTAATCGATTTTCAAGGTTTTGATCTTCCAGGTCGAAACAGTAAAGTTGAGTGCAAAATTAAAAACAAGTTGGTAGCAAGCAAATGAACTGCCCTTTTTGCCGTGGATTTGGGTTGAAAGAAAAAGAAAGGACAGGTCAGAAATGTGTTTTATACCGTTGATTTGATTATTTGATTACATCTGTAGAAACTGACTGCAATTTCTTTTTTTCTTGAAAAAAAAAAAACTATTTTGTGCAAGTGTCCATATAATGGAGCATGTCTACCACCACTCATAGTATATGCCCTTCGAAACAGACTTGCATTTAATGAGTTTAACATGGTGTTTAAAGAAGGAATTGATATTAGAAATGGGGCAATTGAGGGTTTGGTTTGATTGACAATTCTTGAAGATGGCATTTCTTTTGAATTGGTTTGGGTCTCAAAAGGGCCAATAATTATTCAGAGTCGGAAGAATAATCTGAGTCGGACGCCTGTACGATTTCCACAGATTCATTGAACAGCTCCCGGCGAAGTTCGGCAACCTGGTCAGCTTTGCAATAGGCATAATCATAATACATGTTGCGTGCTCCTTCAATGACAGAAAGTTTCAGTCGAAGGTCATAGCGGAACGATCCGTTGTTTGCACGTTTTGCCATCTTGTAGCGTTTCTGCACCTCGCCTAGACGTAGGTTCAGCAAGACGATCTGGTCGCAGGCTTTTCTAAAACGTCGTTCAGCATCACTTAAGGTGAATATTTTCTCAATAGCTTTCATTCTTGAAGGCAAAGTGGTGTTGTATCGATTTGTGAATATTTTCACAATAGCTTTCATTCTTGAAGGCAAAGTGGTGTTGTATCGATTTGGATAGCTAGCTTCAACAACATTGTAGTTGTATTGGTCGGAGAGAAAGAAAGATCCAGAGAGAGAGAGAGAGAGAGAGAGAGAGAGAGTAATGTCATTTAAGAATGAAATAAATTACAAGCGAAATACAGCAGCTGAATATCGTAAATTTACATGTATGTATATATTCAAATTTTCACTGTGTCGAATCTACTCAGCCATGACTGATCAACCACCCGTACTCAATAATGAAACCGTATGAGATCATACTTTTATTTTCTTAGCTAGGATTTGTTATCGAACAGATTTTCAGTATAGAAAAAGAAGGGAGAAAAATGTAATTTCGAGATAACCATTGGGATGTTACAGAAAAGCGGATATTGTATAGATCAAAGATTTGGGTGCCCATATTTTGTCTGATCTTGATCTACACAAACTACAAAACAATTATTGCTGTGTTGTTGAGAGTATAATGTCGGAAGAGAAAATATAACACATATGCATAAAGGAGAGAACATGACTTCTGAAAAAGGTGCACATATCTTTCTTTCTTCCTTTCTTTCTCTCTTTCTTTCTTTCTTTCTTTCTTTCCTATTCTCCGTTTCTCCTTTATCTCTCCACTTCTTTCTTTTTTTCTTTCTTTCCCATTTTTTCTTTCTCTCTTTCTTTCTTTTTTTTCTTTCTTTCTATCTTTGTTTCTTCTCTTTCTTTCTTTCTTTCTTTCTTTCACCCAGCTGGAGTTTTACGTTTTTACTTATTTCTTTCACTTTTTTTTCTGTCATTCATTGTTCCTTTGACTATGTTTTCTGAACAGCAAGTTTTTGGACGTTTACGAGGGTTGTTCGATGTATTCGCGGAATTCGCCTGTAGTTCCACTACGGAGTGTTAAAATTTGAAAAAAGTACATCTAAAGAAACGTTTATTTATACATAGAGATACATATAACAGATAAAAGAACATTTAACTTTAAAGAAGAGTAGTAAGTGACACTTGAAGCACAATCACATTTATGTCATTTCGCATCAACGTAAAAAAAATAGCGTTTGAACAATTCACCGGATTCTGTTTATAATGTCTGTTAACTCATTACCATACAATCCCTACTTTTGACGCCCCTGAGAAAGAAGCCTTTAGAAAACATTTTGGGAAAAGGAGAAAATGCTGGTAACCAGCATTTTCTCCTTTTCCCGCAATGTTTTCTACCCTTCACAAAACAAATTTCAAATTTTTAGTCACTTTTATTTTGTAGTCTGCAAATGCTTTCAATTTGGACCAGTCTAAAATATTGCTGTTTGATAATGGATTAAAGGTCCAGTAACCCAGCGTGTAGACTGGTTACCGCCCCTGATACTACTACGTGTATAGTAATACACGGTATACAACGGTGGCCAGTTCACCCAGCGTGATGATACTTCTGATATTTTAAGTTCCTCAGTTAAGATCCTGTACGTTGCCGTAAACCTATATCTTGTGCAATGTATTTCACGATTAATCTTCTGTCGCTATCAATTATTTCTTTTATTTGCTCTGAATTCCCAATAGTCGGACGACCGGTTTTTGTATCGTATTTTATCGTCGATATAGTAATCCTGCCTTTTCTAAAACGGTTCAAGCCATTATAAACGTGGGTATAATCATCAAAGCGCTGATAGCGCGGATACAACAGAGGCGCACTAAGCTTTTGTGTTAGACATTGATGTGAGACATAGATTAGTGTGCATACGAATCAATGAGAGAAATTGACTTGTTTTTCATTAATAAAACAATGGAACATTTTGACTGCGATAAAACGACGTCCAAATCACAAGCAGGAAACTCAGTGACTGTTAAAACTAATCTAGAACCTTTATCATTTCAGAAAAGTCTGACTTTTTGTTGTCTTTGGTCAGGCGTTAAGACTAGCATTTCCTAATGCCAAACGAGAAGTAACTCGCACCCGGCTAAATAAATTTTGTGCAGATGTTTCACATTAAAGATCATCAACCAATACTTTCAGCTGTATGGAATAATCCTGATTAGTTGTGTATTTGTGATTTCACTGACAATAAAGTGACATAAGGAGATATAAGTTGAACTTTGTTATATGAAATGCACGACAGGGATTCTTTATAGATTGAAGAGATGGTTCTCCGACCTAACTCACGAAGGTTGACGGAGAATAATGAATGGACAAATTCGTTTTGCAGAAAATGAAAAAAAAAGCCTTTTTTATATAGATTTATGTGTAAATTTTACAGGGGACGTTGCCTATCAATCCACGCTGGGTGAAAACAGTAAAATAAAGGCAAGAGAAGAGCTTAATGAAAGAAACGAGAAAGACAGACAACTTGCAGTGCAAACTTTCCGACAATGGATTATACAGCAAGATCATTGGTTAAAAACTCCAACAGGTAACCAGTGCATATATATGTCTTGGGATTGACTCTATGCTTTCTGTAGACGGCACAAAAGGCTTTTTGTGGACACTGCAGATCAAGATCAGACTGCACAGAACGTGCAGTCTGATCTAAGATCTACACTGTCAACTACATTATTTAAGATTAGGACCAGAGTTGTCCTTCATCTTGCAGAGGAAGCGCGCACCATTAGCTTATGAAAAAGTGTAGCTCATTTATTTAGTAGTGACAGAGTTAACACCGACATTGAGGCCTAGAAAAAAGACAAGGACATAATAATTACATGTAGTTCTACATATAACACGTACTTATAGATGCTTTTCGGTAAGCTTGAATAATATGTGACGCCGTTCTACATGCCACGGAGAGAGCTCATTTCTTTCCGTGTTTCCTAGAGCATTCGGACATTTGCGTAAAGTGTTGTCTCGGATCAGCTTGTGCAGTTCGCGCAGGCTGATCCGAGACAGCACTTTAAGACTTCATTCGATTTTGTGATACAGTAGAGTTGCGCAAAACAGAAAATTGCTTAAATACGGAAGTGCCGTCTGGGATTAGCCTGCGAGGACTGCGCAGGCTGATCCGAGACGACACTTTAGGAAAGTGTCCGAATGTTCCTTTAAGCGTGTTGCAGGCCATATCATATTTTGGCGTATAATGGTACAACCTCATTTTTTTTTTCAGATTTTGCGTTTCTCCTGCGGTTTTTACGTGTCAGAAAGTTTAGCCAGCTTGGTGCCAGGCAAACACTCGAGAACTACTGGAAAAATAAATTCTTTCGTCCAAATTGGCACACAGACATCGACCCTGCAGACCCAGTTCTTCAGGAAATTTTGAGAGCTAAGTACGACTTAACGCATTAGTTTAACCCTTTACCACACAATGACGACTTTTGACGATCCTGGGGTAGAAGCTTTTTAAAAACATTGTGGAAAAAGGAGAAAATGCTGGTAACCAGCATTTCCTCCTTTTTCTACAATGTTTTCTACCCTTCCCAAATCAAATTTCGATTTTTCAGTCACATTTATTTTGTCGACTGCAAATGTTTTCAATTTGGACCAGTCTATAAATTTGTCATTTGGTAAAGAGTTAAGGATGCATCTTTACAGCCAGAGAGTAAACAAACGTTATTAAATCTTGACAGTGCGTAGGATCTAGTTAGATATGTAAACGTAGATAAAAATTGATATGAGTGTCCAGTTTTGAAGTTTTCATCATTTCCAAATCCAGAAGGTCTTTGACCCGAATGGCAACATACATACATGTATTGCTGGCAACAATACGGTATATAATCCGTGGGTCATTTTGTAGGGGAGGGTCATTTCTCTGCATTACACCGGAACTATGTGATGCCTTTCTTGGTATCATGCAGATGTATTAGAGTCCCATTTTATAGAGCATTCATTGGGTGAGACCCATAATAGCTGAACATTTTCGTTTCAGGACTTACTACTGTCCAAAGAAATACGACAAAGATGGATGTCGATGGATATTTTCGCCCTTTGGTAAGCCACATTCTTTGATTTATTTATTCGATGGATTTTGATTTACGCCGCTTTCAAGATTACTTCAGTGTAATCACGGCAACAACTCACATATTCATGTATTTCCTTGGTTTCACCTGTACAAAGCTGGGGTTCTGATATGTTTTGACCCCCAGGAAACACAGTGCTTTTAGTGTGGTTCGAGCCCGGGACATTCTGGATGCAAGTCCTACACTTTATCACTGAGCCATTTAGGACCCCACCACTACCTTACTTTATTCAATCTGTTTCCACATGTTTTTTATATAGGACCATCTTAGTTAAACTGAAACTAGTTTAAAACAAAATCTACTTTGGCATATTGCATAATTGTGTCTTGCTCTGTGGCAGGACATTTCAACTCATCTACAAAGACTATCGACCGTACGCCAGTGGTGGATTTTCTACTTGTCAAGGGCTACCCCCACCTCACGATTCAACATATTTCAGAGAACATAAAGCAATAGTATGGTACAACTTGTTTGGTATTGCTACTATGCAATTCAGACTATTAATTCCACAAATCGACCCCGAATATGATGAATTTTAGGATTTGTATTATTTTACGCCTTAACGGTTCCCTTTTACGATACAGGTAAGGTATTGTTGCGACATTTTGTTGGTTTCGGCTGGAATCCCCAAATACAACTGTATTATCAATGTGATTAATTCTAATCTGATGGTAAATAACAGACGAACGCTAAGAATTAAGTATGAATCAACTAAGAGTACGATGAATGCATGTATGATTCCGGTGCAAATATGTTCTGAAATGAGTTTGTGGCTAATATGGACAATCAGTGATGCTTTCTCTCTAGAAGGATACAAAAAGGCTCTGATCCTGTTTAGACACCAGTTTCAAAATGAATCTTTAAAGGTCCGTTTATACAGAGCGCGAAGCGAACGCGAAAGCGAACGCGGTTTTTCGTCCTGGAATATTTTAGTCATTTGTAGAGGAACCGTTCAAATAGAGTGCGAACGCGAACGCGAACAAATATTTGTTCGCGCGAACGACCGCCTAGATTGCCCCCAGAGCGAAATTTCTGAGAAGGTCGCGCGGCTTTTTTGCTATCAACCAATCAGCAGGTACTTCCCTTGCATCATTTCCACAAATAGAAACTTGTACGCCTGGCCGTTCCAAAAAAAAAGCTAGGCACTAGCGTCAGTCTACTTTTCTTGTGAAGTTTGGAGAAGAATGGACAAGACAATGGACAAGACAGAAGCCATGACTCTTGAATTTTGCAGGATGAAAATGTAGTTCTTGTACGAGGTGGTGGTACACTCCAAATTCACTTCTTCTCTGTAAAATTTCGTGCACTGACACACGCCTCTTTCTCTTCCTCCGTTATTTTGCGTACAAATACAGTGCTATGATCTCATCCGTGTCTGACTCTACCTGCGACATGATTCCAAATGACCAAATTTTATCTCTCACAGCAAGAAAAAGACGAGCCGCCTCGAAAGCCGTCGACGGTTTTCCGCATTCGGGTTCTTGCTCTATTTGAATGGCAAAACTGCTCAAAAATCGCGTTCGCGTTCGTGTTCGCGTTGGACGCGTTCGCGTTCGCGCTCTGTATAAACGGACCTTAACGTAGATAATTTGTAGTATTGGCCCTAGAACTGGAGAATAAACACCAGCTGCTAACAGCTAAGAAGTAGAGTGATTCGAGGAAAAAGGAGAGTGGTTCTTATTACCACAATCTCCAATGGTAGGTTCAAGAGTAGCTAGAAGACTAGAATATGGCTACTGCAACTGGCTGTTGTAGCAGCTGAGGTTCGGAGATGAGAATGCTTTGGCAAAATTTGTGAGGATTTCACCGCACACGTTTGACTTGCTACTCGACAGGGTTATCCCAGAGGAGGCACGCCCACATGAGATAAACCTTAAAAGCCTGAATAAAACAGGCCATGGCCCATATACACTTGGAAGTGAGTTAAGAATACTTATAGAATGCCTCCGAATAAAAAAAAAACGATTCAGTTACGATGCCTAGAAATGCACTGTAATTGTTACCAATTCACGATTTTTTTCCCTTGAATGGATAGTTCGTTAACATTTCAATGTATTTTAAACTGCTATGAATTTTTGCTATGAATTCCTAATTGCGCAGTCTTTACCATACGATAACATTTTAGGCCCATAAATATTGAAATCGTTTTGCAGACAACACGTTAAATTTGGCTCAAATTATAAGATTTGTATGTAAAAGGGTAGTATTGTTGCTGGTTATCAGGATTTCCTCCTTTTCCCACAAAGTTTTCAATTTACCCAGAGTCGTAAAAATTTGGAACTATTTATTAAACGGTTTATAAACAGTCCCAGCACTTCAAACTTTTCTCTCGTTTTCACCATTTAAACAGGGAACCAGACTCTCGAAGATATCAATAGATGGGGATTGACCAACCTGTATCGGGCGATGGTGCTATTTTCAGAATGGGTTAGTTTTGACGAAAATGTCCAAGTAAATGGAGTCAAATGGTTTATAGATTTTACAGGACTGAGCATGGCGGTGGCCATTAAGAAATATTCAAATCCAGAGGATCAAAGACTTATCAGCCAGTTATTTCAGGTAAGCTCTATTGTTACAAATATTTAGAAATGTAAAAGGTTAAAATTGCTTTGAAAACTGTATAAAGACAACACAAGCTACCTGTTACGTTAATAGGATATACATGTAACCGTTTTTAATATAACTTTCACTATCTATTAAAGCGTATTCTAGAAACATAAAGAACATTAAAAGATTTTTCTATAGTGTTTGTTTTCAGAAATAGGTTGTTAGTAAACAAGTGGTCATCTTTCTAGTAAAAACTAATCTAGAATTTTCCAAGCTCATATAAGTAGGAGTCACTTATTTGGTGATTGGAGATTTTGTAGTTGGACTTGTGGCTTTGAGGATACAGAACTAGAAATAAGTATTGGATATAAACTGCAATATAGATCTGTAAGTTGGAATTGTTCATTTCTTTAACAGGTTGCTCGTATTTATTTCCAAGTTGAAACTATTGTTGATTTAGGATTTGGGAACCAAAAAGTTCATACTTCTTGCAGTCTGAACGTAATTATTAATTTTCAGGGACTTACTGTATTTCTTTTCATTTAAACTCTTCTATCTTAATTCATCAATAAATATTGTTAATTGTTAAAGGTTTGTTGCTGGTTTTCTACAAAAAAAAAAAAAAAAAAACGGAAATTAAGGGCTTGTCCGGGATTGATCATTGAGTTCTTTTGGATAAGTTTTGAAATTAAGAAAAAAAGTCTCATTCATTAGCTTTTGCTTCTCATTAAAAACTGACTGCCATTCAAGGTAGTGAGTTAAAGCATGAAATTAAGAAGTGTATTGCTCGAAAAAGAAATACTCGACTCGCCTGCGCTGTATCTTATTCTTGTGTCTCAGACAGATGTTACAACTAATATTGATGCAGAAAATTAAAACTACAGAAGGAAAAAGAAGAGAGATTACAAGAATAGAAATAAAATCAGAGCAAGAAGAAAGGATGAAAGAAAACGAATAAGAGCAAGAAGAAAGGACGGAAGAAAAAGAATCGAAATTAGAGATAGAAAAAATTGATGTTGAAATAGAAGAAAGAGAGAAGGAAAAGGCAGTTTCAGTTGAGAATGAAAGAATTAGAAATAGAAAATAAAGAAAAAACATCTTTGCATATGATTGATGATTTTGACATAACAAACACCCCAGACTTGTTCCACCATTTCAAGAACAGGAAGTTATAAATGATACTTTTCACGTTTCACGTTTTGAAAGATTTTCCGTGAATTTGAAGAGGCCAAAGACTTCTGAACCTTACCCTTGCAAAATGTTGTAAATGGAAAGGCTCGGATATTTTTTGCAACTAAATAATGAACAACTCTCTAATTATAAAAATGTAAAAGAATTCATAATAAAAGCTTATGAATTGGTACCTGAAGCAAATAGAAAAAAGTAGAAATTCCAGAAAAGAAAATGGCCAAATCCATGTTGAATTTGCTAGAACTAAAGAACAATTATTGAAAGTTGGTGCTATTTAAAGACATCATGAAAAACTTGGACAACTTTTGCCATTTGAAGACTTTAAAAGGTGCATTAATTTAGATATAAAATGTTTTTTAGACAAGAAAGAAGTTAAAATTTAAAAGAAGCTGCATGCTTAGCGGACAACTTTGCCTTAGCCCATACGGTCTCTTTTATAAGTAAATAAAACCCTCGAAAACCCTTTTATTCATCTACTGGTCCTATACCAAATTTTAATCAACATAATGATAATTCCAATCAGAACAGTCCCAAACACAGTCTCCCTATGAAGCCAAAGATAAGAAATTCCTTATCTCGACCCACTTGTAATTATTGCAAAGATTCAGGCCATATCATTTCTGAATGTCCTGTTTTAAAAAGAAAACAGGATAAACAAGAACGTTTTAGCATATACTTCATTTGAAGTCCACACCTCAGTCATGTTTTAAAGACCAAACCTTTGTCCAGACCAAAGTACCTGAGACTGATACTGTTATGGAGATTCATGAACCGTTCTTATCAGATAGTTTTCTGTCACTTGAAAGTGATTTGGCCCCATCTACCCCTATTAAAATTTGTCGTGATACTGGAACTTCTCAATCTCTTCTTTTTAGCAGATGTCCTGCCTTTTTCTGAGAAGACTTCTTCTTGAACAAGCGTCCTTATTCAGGGTATAGAATATGGATTTGTTAAAATTCGGCTTCATAACATTTATTTGTCTTCAGACTTAATTAATGATCCAGAGACTATTGGTGTCAGAAAAGGTTTACATTTTAAAGGTGTTCATCTGTTATTGGGCAAAGCCGGTGTAATGCAGAGAAATGACCCTCCCTACAAAATGACCCATGGGTCATTTCACTACGTAGAGGAATGACCCGGGTCATTATTCTACGTAGGGAAATGGTCCCAGAGGCCTCTTCAAGCAAGATACATGTATTTTAGTCCTTTCTCTGTAGAGATAAAAGTCAGTGACTTAAATTATTGCATTTAACCCTAACACTTATTATGGGTAAAGCAGAAAAGTGTCGCAACCCGCATTTCCTCCTCTTCCCGGGGCGCATTTTACTACGTAATTTTACAAATTTTATTACGTGAACCATAATGATCATCTGTCAGTAAATTCTTTCAGAAGAAATTTCAAAAGATAAATTGTTATGACGATATCTCAACTCATTACCACACAATAACTAATTTGAACGACCTTGAAGAAGAAGCTTTTGAAAACATTGTGGAAAAGGGAGAAATGCTGGTAACAATGTTTTCTATCCTTTGAAAAGCTCATTCGAAGTTTTGAGTCATCTTTTTTTTCTAAAAATGCAGCCTTCATCTGGAAAAGTCTAACATTTGTCGTTTGGTGAATGGACAAGTCTAGCATTTGTTTTTAGTGAAGAGTGCACCCATGGATGCTTTTGTCTTTCAGCGCTCCATGCCGATAAGGATGAAAGCATTTTATTTGTTCAACGAACCTAGTTTCTTCGACATTGTCTACAAAACAGTTTCTGCTTTAACTCGTAAAAAACTTATGGACAGGGTGAGGATGTTTTTTTTTTTTTCAAACCATGATTCAGTTTTCTGATGAAGAAAAAAAAATTCAATCTTTTAACTTTCTTCACGCGTTTAATTTATACCAAACGACAAAATTATGGGCTGGTGCAAATTGAAAGCATTTTCAGGCAACAAAATAAATGTCGTAATAGAATTTTGCATTTGAATGATAGGAATATTGTGGAAAAAGGAGAAAATGTTGTTTACCAGCATTTTTCTCTTTTTCTTACGTTTTCCCCATGACCTTAAAACTCAGGGTTGTGTTGCAAAGATTTAAAATGCAAGATTTTCAAAAGCTCTGTCTTTTTCTCCTCACAGTATTTAATAGATAACATTTTGAGTGAGTGTGTCTGCATTTTTCACAATGTATAAATTTTGAGCACTACGAATAACCATCAGCATTTGCAGGAACAATATTGTAGGAAGAAAAACTAGGAAGTGTGAAAGAAATTGATTTCGCACAATCTTTGTTCCCATTCTTATGATGATTTTGGTAATTAATGAACTAGTTAACGGACAGTGTTAATTTCTAAGATATAAGTATACATGTAAATCTATTACGGTATTATATGCCTTGTACTTTGGGCGACTTTTTCAATATTCTGTTAACACTTAATGACAAACATGCATGAAATAGAATTTCTAGATTATTAGTCAAAAGTAGATCTATATTAAGATCTAAGTTTGTTATTAGTCTCTGCTGTGACGTCATGCATAAATGTATAGATGTGGTGGACAACAGTGAAATCGAGACTTTGATCGGAAAGCAGCTCTTATATGACACATGTCTCGTATACCTGATTATGTATATTTAAATATGAACAGCTAGGTAATCATTTCTTGATCGTCCCAGGATTTGATATACATTATTATGGTATGTAGAAGTTCCTCTACATTTTGTAGATACATATGGTTGGCAAAAGTCTGGTCAAGGTATATGAGATGATTGACAAGTCTGTTTTGCCGGACGAGTATCTACCTGACGATTACACAGGACCAAGTGCAGGCCCCGAGTCCGAAATTGTTGGTAAGATATCAACAGTCATCTACTATATATATAATGTAACGAACCAAGCCTAACGAGAAAGAGAACCAGTAACCACCCTTTCCCATTTAATAATATTTATTAATGAATAAAGACAAAAGAGTACAATAAGAGCTAAGTTTGAATGAAATTTTGACAATCTTTAATCTTAGAACAAGAAATAGAATAAGTCCTTCAAAAATTAAAAATTATGTTTAGACTACAAAAAGTATGGAATTTCTGGTTCCTAAAACTTAAATCAACAATAGTTTTAACTTGCAAATAGATATGAACAACCTGTGTTTTAAAAGTAAATAATTTCAACTTACAGATCTATATCCAAAGTTAAATCCAACACCTTTCACTAATTCTGTATCCTCAAAGCCACAAGTCTAACTTCAAAGTCCAAAATCACCAAATAAGTCACTCCTATTTATATTACCTTAGAAAATTGTAGAGTAGTCTCTTCTAGAAAGATGTCAACATGGATTGGTAAATAACTTGTTTGCTAACTTTTTTTTCTAAAGATAACACAATGGAAAAACCAACGAATGTTCTTTATGTTTCTAGAATACTCTGTATATAGAGTGAAAGTGAAACTGAAACAGGTTACATGTATATCCTATTTACATACCACTTCCCCTCCGAAAGGAAAAAAAAACTTTAAGTAGTAAAACTTTCTTTTGTTTGAAGATAGAAAATGTCATTACATATAAAATGTATATGAAAAGACATTACACATAAAGACAAATGTAAAGTATTTACAATTAAACTCCAGACAAAGCATCAGGGGGTGATATTATTCCTACCTTTTATGTGTCTGATATCCATGTTACATTCTTGTAAAAACAGACTCCAACGTTGATTCTTGTTTTGTTTTTTTTTCGTTTTATGGATAAGATTCAGAGGATTATGATCACTATATACAATGATTGGTGCAGGAGAAGACGGAAAATATATTTCGAAATGCTAAACTCTTTTTCTAGTGTTGAGTGGTATTTCTGATGCTTGTTAAACCTTTTAGAAAATTAATTAAGTAGATGATATACACCATTACAATCTTCTTGAAGTAAAACACCTGCATCATGTATCGTATTCTACTTAACTCATTAAAGTGAGTTATTAACAAGAAGACTTGACTACGATTGATCAACGTTTTTATTTCCCTCCAACCTCCAAACTGGAGAGTATCTAAACTGGCTATGAATACATACAGTAATCAGTATGTTATATAGGATGACTATCAAAGCGTAAACGTATATACGTCACATCCCTCTTTTTCCAAATAAATTTGAAACTACCATAACAATCTCTGAACTTAACTTTGAGTCTTGACTATCAGTCAGTCTCAAGCTAACTATAGATATTGTCCGCTATAAAATATGTAGACTCTGAAACATATGATTTTCATCATTTCACCAAGTAAGGTACTGTTTGAATGTTTGAATGTTAAACGTACAATGTATCTTTCTGATACCTGATTGATTTGAAAACAAACTAAAATATTTCAAATAGACTCAGTTATGTTAAGCAGTCTAAAAAGTCTTGATTGTTTATACACTTAAACTAATTTCTATGACCATCTCTCGCTCTGACTAGAATGTAAATGAAAAAATATGTAATCTTTCAACTGATATCGGTGTAATGACATAAGTACATTAGCCAATATATTACTAATATAATTGTTATCAATAGACCCATATCATCCTTCTTTCCTACTGTTTATGTCTGGAATTCTTGCAAATATGTTGGTTTCTTAATTGTTCTTCCTCTTTTTGTCTGGTATTCTGTTCTGTTGCCTGTTGGTGACTTCAATTCACCATTACACAGGGCACTAGGTGATTTTATTTCACTTTCATTTGACACACTAGATTCACTAGATGGACTTTTCTCAATTTGTGTTTCTAATGATTCTTCCTGAAAGGGTTCATTTGTTCCACGAAGATGAATTCTGTTCCTTCTGTAGCTTGAACCGTCCTCTGTCTTTATCCTGTACGATCGAATACCTTCTTCTGTTTCCACTCTTGCTTTTTTCCATGGTTGGTGTTTCGCCATTGGGGATACCCTTACAATATCTCCTAATTTTAGCTGTTGTTTGTCTTTGGCATTTTTGTTGTAGTACTTTGCCTGTTTATTTTTATTTTTCAGGAGTTTGTTGTAATGTTCTTTCGTATTTCTGGTTTCAGGCATTAAGAGTCTTTTTGAGATGGGAAGGAGTGTTCTAGTACGCCGTCCAAACATAACTTGTGCTGGGGAAAGTCCAATCCCCTCAGTTGGAGTGTTTCTATAGTCCAACAAGGCCAGATGAGCATCATTCTCGGAATGTTTTGCTTTCTTTATTAGTCTCTTAGCCGTTTTGACCGCGTTCTCTACTTTCCCGTTAGACTTTGGGTACATGGGGGAACTTGTCACATGCTTAAACTCGTAGGTTTTTGCAAATTCTTTAAAGTCTTTGCTAGAAAATGGTGGCCCATTATCAGTTACAACTTTTTCTGGAATGCCGTATCTTGCCATGTGCTTTTTTAACTTAGGAATTACGCCTCTTCCTGACTTACTGTCCAATTTATCTACCTCGAAAAAGTTTGAAAGGTAATCTACTGTTATTAGATAATCCTTTCCATTACATTCACACAAATCTACACCTATCACTTCCCAGGGACGGGATGGTATTTCATGGCTATGTAATGTTTCTTTCTGCTGATGTGTTGACAGTTCGCTGCATGTTTCACATTTTCTAATGTATTGTTCTATGTCCATGTTCATATTTGGCCAGTAAACTGCTTCTCTGGCTCTTCTCACACAACATTGAATGCCTATATGACTGGAATGAAGTCTGTCAATGATAGATACAATCATCTGTCTTGGAATTATTACTCTGTCTCCTTTGAAGAGTAAACCATCCTGAAGACTGATTTCTTCTCTGAATGGGAAATAACACTGTATATCTTGGTGCACATTCTCCCGTTTCTCTGGCCATCCAGCCATGACAGTTTGTACTAGTAATTGTAGCTGGTGATCCTCAGCTGTTCCTTGTCTGATCTCTTGTACTCTTTCTTCTGAGACTGGTAACATTTCTATCATGTTAACATTTTCTACTTCTGTCTCTATTGGTGACAAATTGTCTTTTGTCTTTGGCAAATATGCTCTGCTCAGTGCATCTGCCATATACAGCTGTGAGCCTGGCTTGTACTGTATATCAATGTCGAATTTTTGCAAACGCAACAACATCCTCTGTAGTCGCTTGGGTGCACTTGTTAAACACTTCTTGTGGATTATCTCCAGCGGTTTATGGTCGCTTTCTACAATGACCTTTCTTCCGTAGACATAGTGTTCATATTTCTCCATACCAAATACAATGGCAAGGAGCTCTTTTTCTATCTGAGCATAATTCTTTTCTGCAGCTGTCAATGCCCTGGATGCATACGCTACTGGGTGACCTTCCTGAATCAGACATGCGCCCAGTCCTGTTTCTGACGCATCGCACTGAAGCACAGTCTGTTTTGTTACATTGAAGAATTTCAGCACTGGTACAGAAGATAGAATTGTCCGAATTTCTTCCATACATGTGTCATGCTTTCTGTCCCACACAAACTCGGTGTCTTTTCTTATCAACTGCCTCAATGGTTCTGTAACAGATGATAGTTTGGGTGCAAACTTCTGTACATAATTTACCATGCCTAGTAATCTTTGCACACCTTTTTTTGTCTGTTGGTGTTGGCATGTTCTTGATGGCTATAATCTTACTCTCGTCAACTTTCAATCCACCTTCACCTATGACATGGCACATGAAAGTGACTTCTTTCTGCCTGAACTTAAGTTTGTCTTTGTTCAGTTTTATATTCTTTGTTCTGCATCTCTTGAACAGATTTCTTAACTTGTTGTCATGATCCAATACTGCTTCTTCGTGACATTTACCACAACCCCATACCAGGATGTCATCATGTACAGCCTTACATCCTTCTAGACCTTCGAGAGCTTCATCGAGTCTTCTTTGAAATTCCTCTGGAGCTGGTGAGATTCCAAATGGCATTCTCAACCATCTGAATCTTCCCCAAGGAGTACCAAATGTTGTCAAGTAGCTAGATTCTTCATCTAATTACACATGCCAAAACCCATTTTTAGCATCAACAACTGTAAATACCTTGGCCTCAGTCAAATCAGGAAGAATATCTTCGATAGTCGGTATTGGGTAATTGTTTCGCATTAAACAATTATTAAGTGGTTTAGGATCGATGCATAGTCTCACTTTTTTAGAATTCTTTATGACCACAACCATACTTGAGATCCAAGTTGTTGGTTCTTGCACAGGTTCTATAATTTTCAGTTTCTCAAGTCTCTCTAATTCTGCTTTCAGTCTTGGTTTCAATGCTATAGGCACTTTTCTAACAGGTTGCTGAACCGGTTTTACTTTTTCTGTGAGTTCCAAATGCAGTTTTCCAGGCAGCTTGCCTTCACCTATGAAGACATCATCAAATTCATTGATGACTTCTGGTGTTTCAATAGCCATTATGTGTTCTGTGTTCACAGTAATTAGATTCATTGTTTGTATAGCCTGTGACCCCAAAAGCGTTTGTGCTGGTCCCTTGACAACCACAAAATCTAGATTGTATACTTTCTTGTTCTTCAAATTGGTTACTTTGAAATGTTTCTTTCCAAGTGTTTTTGTTTCAGTTTTATTGTACATTTTCAGCGTGATGTTACATTTATTTAGTCCTGTCAGGAACGGATCATCACAAATCTTCATGTAGTCTGTATCTGACATTATGTTCACTGTAGCACCACAGTCTAACTGACATTTGAATTGTGATTCCCCTATCTTCATCTTAGCGAACAGTTTCTTCGGATAGTGTTCTGTTTCCACCATTTGAATCTCTTCAATTACTAACACGTCCCCCTCATCAGTCTCACTGTCATCAGATTCATAGTTCACTGAATGAACACCTTTTGTTTGTTTCGACTTCTGTTTTGTTTTATGTCCCTTTGATTTGTTTTTGCACTTTTTTGCAAAATGGTTCATTTCGCCACACTTGTGACACTTTTTTCCCCATGCTGGGCATGCTTCCTTCTTGGGTGCATGTTTTTTATCACAATACCAACATTCTCTATTTGGCATCGAGTTTTCCTTCTTGGAATTTTTCGACATCTTTTTCTCAACTGCTGATACTTCTTCTTGATTCATGGTTTTGACCCTCTCATCTGTCTTTTCACTCGCTCTGCACATGTCAATGCAGCGACTTAGGTCAAGTTTTTTCTCCTGGAGTAGCTTCTTTCTCGTTCTAGTGTCACGAATACCAATGACAATCCTATCACGAATCATGCTATTTTCTAGTTCACCATAGTTGCATGTTTTAACTAGTGTTCGTAAAGCTGATACATATGCATCAATTGTCTCGTTTGCCTCCTGGTTTCTACAGTTAAACGTGTATCTCTCGTAAGTTTCATTGGTCTCGCCAATGCAGTATTTTTCAAAGGCTTCTAATACCTTTTCACAGTCTTTTCTCTCGTCTTCTGACAATGTGAAAGTATCGCAGAGTTCAATGGCATCAGGTCCCATGCAGGTTAAAAGTGTAGCCACTCGTAAATTGGCGTCTCGCTCTGACAAACCTGTAGCGATCTCGTAGTTGACCCAAACCCGCTTGAATTTCTTCCAGTTCTCTGCCAGATTTCCTTTCCGGAGCTCCAGTTTCGCTGGAAATGGAATGTTGGATACATGCTCAGCCATATCTCACTTCTGTCACCATGTATCGTATTCTACTTAACTCATTAAAGTGAGTTATTAACAAGAAGACTTGACTACGATTGATCAACGTTTTTATTTCCCTCCAACCTCCAAACTGGAGAGTATCTAAACTGGCTATGAATACATACAGTAATCAGTATGTTATATAGGATGACTATCAAAGCGTAAACGTATATACGTCACACATCAGTATCGCTAGCATCCACTCCAAGCTTAAATTCTTTTTCAAAATTAGGAGCTAAAAGAACTGGTTCACTTTTCGGTATGGCTTTTATTTTATCAAAAGCTTTTTTTTTTTTACAATCATCATTCTGTTTAAATTTGTTGCGTTTGCTGAGAGGAATTGTCTGTTGCTCAGCAATGACAAAATAAAATACCACAGAATTTCCTGTAATAACCAGCCATACCAACAAATCGCATAAATTGTCTTTTGCATGTAGATATAGGAAAATCAGAAATAGATTTTATTTTAGCTTCTACGGATTTTACCTGTCCTTGTCCAACAACATGACCCAAAAATGTTAGACTAGTATGACAACATTCGCTTTTAACAAAATTAATTGTTTATTTGGCCTATCTCAGTCTGTAAAAAAAATCTCCGATAATCTTTAGATGTTCATCCCAATCATCGCTCTGAATGATGACGGCATCGATGTAGGCCGTGCAGTTGTTCAATCCAGATATTATCATGTTGATAAGACGTTAAAATGTTGCCGCCGATTTTTTCATCTCAAAAAGCATAACTTTGTACCGATAAAGTCCATCAGGAGTTACAAATGCAGAGATCTCTTGAGCTCTCTCAGTGAGAGGAATTTGCCAAAACCTTTTCAGAAGATCAAATTTGGTTACATATTTTGCATGGCCGATGTTGCACATGCAGTCATCTACTCTTGGCACTGGAAAGGAATCAGTTTTGGTCACAGTATTTTTAACTTTTCTACAGCCACCTATGAAAAGTTCGATTTGGCTTTGATACAAGAATACAGGGAGAACTCCATTCAGTTTGACTAAGTTCAATAAAGTTATTGTCTAATACATATATGATATCCTAAGATGCTCCAGTTTCTTGGAATTCATTCAATATGAATGTTGTTTCACTGGTTTTGAATTTAAATGTCTACATTATGGTATATTGTATCACTCCGTATTGGAAAATCAAGGCACAGGTGCTCATATTCAGAAATTAGCTTTTTTAATTCATCTTAATGATTATTATCTATATGTGAAAGTTTTTTATCTATTTTTTTCAAAATGCTAGAATTCTGAAGTTTTGTACAAAAGGTTTAGATTAGTCGAAATTCATTTCCTCATAAATTATGTCTTCTTGGTTAATGTGGTTTTGATTGAGTAGCAAAAATCATCGTTTCTAATAAATATTCATGGCCGGTTGTTTTGATAAATGGTCAAATGATGTACATGCAGTGTTTTTACAAATACATGTACTTCAAACTTTACCAAACATTTACCATAACCAAAGATCCAGAAATGTTTATACTCTCCACAAGGTAGTGGAGGGGGTATACTGGAATAGCCATGGCTGTCTGTCCGTCTGTCCGTCCGTCGACACAAACTTGTCTGGAGCGATACTCCAATAGTTTTTCACGTTCTGACCTCAAATGTACACATAGTGTCTCTATATATATGAAGTTGTGCATATGCAATTTTCATGACCCTGCTGCGATTTATTACGGAATTATCTCCCCTTGAACTTTTTTTCAACTCTTACTTTTGTACTAAACCATCATGCATTCTGTGACAAAGACTTGTTTTTGTGACAATGAGCTAGTGGGGGTATAATCACGTTTAGTGATAGCTTTATTTAGCATCAGAAAAAATATATATTCTCGACACAGTTCGCATTCAGCTACAGTTCAAAAAGGACCGACACTCAGTTTTACTCGGTTAAAATGGTGAAAGAAACATGATGAAACGCGGACTTGTAGAAGACGTGCAAGTTGAGAAATGGTAACACGTAACAGACAAATATATCATTGTTCTGTTTCATTTACAGAGGACATGCTGGCTGATATGATGGCACCTGCCTTCAGAGATTACATCCAGGAAGTAACGTCATCAAAATATGGTATTGACTTAAGCAAAAGGACAACAAATGACGAAGTACCTACTGCATCTTTTAGGAAAATTGCCTGTGAATAATATCATATTTCATTTACTTTTGAACTACAGTTTAAATTCTTGTATATTATGCAACACTAAATTTTCATTTTCAAACATAATGTCGTTCTGATAAAAAGAAATGTTTTTTCCGTGGCAATAGTCAGTGTGAATAGGTGTTTGAATATGAATACTTTTGCGAATTCTGACAGTGCAAAACAATGAGAGAGGAAGAAAGAGGGAGCTATTAGATCTAGTAAAGTTTAGACCCTACATTTCATCTGAATTTTGCTCCAAATATCTTCCAGGGTTGTGTATAATATTGTAAAGAAGTCATTTAAGGACTTGGTACCATCTTTACAGGGGTATTTGATTCGTATTTACATCCAGTCCTCAACCGTTAAAAGTTAAAGAGATGTGAACTGATTCGAGAAAGCGAACAAGTGCACTCAACTGAGATGTGGTTGTCTATCTATGCGCAGACCATGGGCCACTGATGTAGGGCTGAGCAGGGTGAGTGCTCATTATCTCTCAAAACTCAAAGAATCTTTAGTGTATATGTAGGTATGGTTTGAGTACATGTAGGTATGGTTTAGTGTACATGTAGGTATGGTTTAGTGTACATGTAGGTATGGTTTGAGTTCTGTCGAAACTCGTTGGATTTCTACACAATCAGCGCAAAACTTCCACATTTAAAAAATGTCTTTTATGTCACCAGCGAAACGTGTACGGGTTATTGACTAACAAAACTCATTTTGTACGTGTTTTGATGATACATGAAAGAAAAGTGTAGACAAAAAAATATAGATCAGTACAAACTTTACCTACCGCCTCCACTTGTCATTACGCAAAGACAGACGAAAGGTAGGCCAGAAATGAAACCAGACACGTCGCCGAATGAACACTTTTGTTTTCCACGGCACTATAAATTTATCTTTGTGCCACAATATGTCTGCTGCAAGACAAACCAAGACTTTAGCAGCTGGTTTTGTGTTCACAAAATACTTACAAATAGATATTTTCTATTGGGAGACTTTGTAATGACACTTTATGGTTCTAAAACTCTTGTCGTCAAAGTACGTAATTAATAAACAACAATATAAGACACACAATTTATCATGACATCATCACAGTTCAATTTTTCTAAACGATGGCATTGCTTTATTGTCACTCGTTGGTTTTTTCTTCGGGTCTATTCCATACTTTGATGATGTCACTTCCGTTATATACTTCATGAACTTTGGTGATGTCATATCCGTTAACATGTCCTCTGAAACGAGTAAACAATATGTTTGTGAACAGAGTGTTAAAAGCATGAAATAAATAGAATATTGGGGTTTTTTTTATGAAAGATCGAAATTTATTTCATATCGTGAACAGCATCGGTAATATTTTTACTCGTAGCTGCGCCACTCGTGGGAAATATTACCGACGGCGTCCACTCGATGAAATAAATAGAGGATAAACGACTGGTTATTTTTGATAATGAAAAATATCCCACGAAGATGCGTTGTTAGGCGTTGAAAAGTGTCTCGATTTATGAAATGGTATAAAATCTTGTGGGAATAGAAGAAAATGCTGGTTACCAGCATTTTCCTCTTTTCCCACAAGGTTTTCAAAAGCTTTCCTTCACACGGTCGTGAAATCTAGGGCTTGTTTGGTAAAGAGTTAATGGTTTACGAATAATTACTTTTATTTCATGCTTTCCGGTAGAATATTGAGGAATGTCGAAATATTTTTCTCCGAGCAGAGTTGTCGTTCGTTACTCTCACCATTCATCTCTGCGATGGGCTGAATGACAAGAATCTTGTCAAACCGAGGAAAATATGTTTTGTTACTGTTTAACTGTGTTTTGTTACTGTTTAACTGTTTCATGTGTGATTCTGATTACATTATAGGTGCATTCAAACTGGCGAATTTACCTGTATACAGTGGAACTATTTTTTCTTTTGAGCCTCTATACTGATCAGAATCTTACGCCAAGTTTAACAAAAATGGCTGCGCTTATGAATGATGACAACAGTTTTGACACACCGATAAATCTTAGGTTATAAGATTAAAAAACAACTTATCGTCCTTAAAAAGACATTTAAGCTTTTTAGAAAATCTGTCTTTTTCACATTTGCTACCGCTTAGTCTGATTGGCCGTATGCTGTTTGAACAGCACACAAAGTAATCGATATTGGTCTTTCTTTCACCGGCGTTTGTGTCGCCATTTTGTGTTCTGGTCATGTGACGAAAGTATCACGTAATGACGGACTACTTTCTGAGCACACTACAGAGGTGAATGTGAATGATCCGGAGTGCAAGAAAGTGGTCAACCAAACGGAAATATGACGTACTTTACCCTACATATCCCGCTCTCGAATTAATGTTGTTGCTATGCGGAAGGAGTATACCATAGGGAGTAAACGAAAAGAGTCGCTCTGGATTTTGATGAAAGTTTCTCCAATAAGGGTTAAAAAGCATGAAATAAATAGAATATTTGTTTTCAAGTTCCGTGAAAGATCGTCACTTATATAACCAATGATGTTCACTCGATGACATAAATTTCGATTTTTCACAGTTAAAAAAATATCCACTATTTATTATGCAATAATTCAAATAATTGGAGTACAACACGCGAAAAGGTGCATTCGGACATTTGCGTAAAGTGTCGTCCCGGATTAGCCTGCGCAGTCCGCGCAGGCTAATCCGAGACGGCACTTTACGACTACATTAGATTTTGTGTTACAGTAGACTTGCGTAAAACAGAAAATCACATAAAATCGGAAAGTATCGTTTTGGATTAGCCTGTGCGGACTGCAAACGCTGATCAGAGACGACACTTTACGCAAATGTCCGAATGACCCTTTTCGCGTGTTGCACTCCAAATATTATTTAGATCTAAATCATTTATCATGCAACACTGATTTTAACGACCCTGAATGAATAAATGAATTTTGTTTTGTTGTGCATCGATAGCTTTGGTTATTTAGCGTGCATGTCTTTATTAAATGATGATTAAATAACCACCCTGAAGAATGAAGCTTTAAAAACCGTTGTGGAAAAGGAAGGGAAAAATTGTTTGATGAGAGAAATCGTCATTAGATAAATTGGCACTTTGTTTTGAGCTCGTCGGAAAGTAGTATCGTTGTAACCATATTTTTTATTAAACTTCATTAGTTGTACGGTCAGGTGACAGGGGACTTGGAAACTTGTTCATGGCTTTGGTGAATCATGTCGTCCCGCTCCTGCCACCTGACCGTGCAACGAATTTATTGTACTTCAAAATTTTACCCTTTCAAGGCGCGTTAAACGAAATTTTCCTATATTATAATTTAAGAATCGAGTATGCTGACGAAAAAGAAATTCCCTTCTGAGTGCCCCATTTCAACGAAAACTGACGTCACTGGAAACTGACGTCACAAAAACTTGCAGTTGGTCTATAAATGTGCTGTCTGGTGATCGATAGACACCGCAATTTTGGATGTTGCGTTGCAAGCGTAGGGACGTTTAAGGGGCACTCAAAAGGGAAACTGGCTTTACGTGGTTTTTGCCAGGGTACATGATATATAATTATGCTCCCGGCATGTTAACCAATCAGATCACGAGAAATTTCTTTGCAGTATAATAAATGCTGCTGTTTCATGAAATTCCTCTGGCTTACCAACTATCTGTGCCTCCGGTCCGGCACTTGGTCCATCATAATCGTCTGGGAAATACTCGTCAGGTAGGGCAATGGCGTCCACTTGCTCGTAAACCTTCGTCATATTGAAACCCAGCATATGGACCTGACGAAAATGTATAGTATAGATGAGCCATACTCTGTGAAAAGTCGGTTTAATGCATCTGTTTTATTTATGCTTAATGCATCTGCAAAAAGTATCGACTCATGTCAGACTGCGCGGACTGCATTTGATATACCCATGGACGGAATATTCGAGAGCACATTGTAAAGTAACCTGTAAGTAAACATTACCCTTTCAAGAATTTTTGGTCGAGCCAAAACGCTGAATGTGGAGTACAGAAGGTCGAAAAACCCTGGCGGGTTGTATACATATAACCCTTTCAACCGTAAAGGTGTCGATCTCTGAAATAAAAAAAAAAATTAATAAATAAATAAATACATGGACATATGTAAATAAATAGATAAAAAAATAAATAAACGAATAAAAGAGCAATACTCTGTGAAAGTGAGACTTAACCCTTTCCCAAACGACAAATTTTTGGACTAGACCAAATTGAAAGCATTTGCAGATGACAATTCAAGTCTTGCTGAAAAGATGATTTCTGTCTATGATAGGGTAGAAAACATTGTGGGAAAAGGAGAAAATGCTGATTACCAGCATTTTCTCCTTTTCCCACAATGTTTTCAAAAGGCTACAATTCTAGACTCGTGAAAACCAGAGAGTCCGTTGATACATTTTTTTTTCCACGTATATGAAATCCTGAAATGGGTACTTAATGTATAATCCTGTTATGGACCTCTTTCATATTTTTGTATGTAATAAAATCCTGTGCCATGGAACAAGGGAGCTTAATGTATAATTTCATCATGGACCAATAACAAAAAGGCCCCATGTACATGCAAAACACAATACCTCTTATACGTTTGTATCAAAAAAGGTCTTTTTCGGCGGGGGATATCATTTCAACGAAATTGCTTGTTATTATTGTAATTGAGTTTTTAAATTTCGTAGTATATTACACTGTATTTCAATATTTACCCACCTGGAATATTTGACCCATATGTTTTTGATCGTCAGGTTTAGAATATTTACTGATAAGCGCAGCTATTGTGACCCCTGTAAGGTCCATAAACCACTTGATCCCGTTGACCTGTACGTTCTCATCGAAACACAACCATTCTAGAAACAGTACCATGGCCCTGTACACGTTTGTACGGCCCCATTTTTTTATGTTTTCCGCTGTCTGGTACCCTGGAAAATGGGGTTTAACACTTATTCTGCTAAATAAACACTGTGAACTGAAATCTTCGATTTGATGGTAAATACCCAAATATTGCTTTTCCAAAGTTATGTTTTGGGGAATAATATCTCCTTTTCAAACAGTATAAATCCAAGATCAGACTGCACGTTCTAAGGGGTCGTAAAAACCAGGAATTGTCTGGTAAAGGGTTAACCCTTTATTACGAGACCCAGGATTTTTAACACGAGGAAGATGGAGAAATGCCGGTAAATAACAATTTCTCCTTTTCAAACGACGTTGTGTATCCATCTAAAAACAAATTCCAATTTCTGAGACATATTTTTGTTGTCGGCTACAAATACTATGAATAGGGAGAAACTCAAAGTTTCCCCAATTTTGTAAAGAGTTCGTGGACTTTCGCTTTTTGGTGTAAAAATCCCATTTAAATCAAAGCACTCTCGAATACTTGTTAGCTATTCTCTGGCAAAAGAGGGTTTAATGCATTAGCATAATACAAGATATGGATCCATAAGAGATATTTTTTTAGATAATCGACTGAACCCTTTAACAAATAATCCCTGGTTTCCTTCTGAAAATATTATGGGAATAGGAGAAAATGCTAGAAACCAGCATTTTCTCCTATTCCCTCAATGTTTTCTTCCCTTCCAAAAACAAACTTTTTTGAGTCACATTCATTTGGCGTCTGCAAATGCTTCAAATTTGGACTATTAAATAGTCCAAATGTCGTATGGTAAATAGTTAATCATGAGATAGATTGGTCCTTTGACAAACACTGATATGACGTTTGGGCACAGATCAGCCTGCGCGAACTGCGAAGGATGATCTGAGTCAACACTTCTTGCAGATGCATAAAGCTCCTATTTCACATAGCAGGGTTTATATCCTTTATAATGTATCTAAAAAACGAGAAACGCTATTAATACTCAAGTTCAAAGAAATTAAATAGTGAAGCGTATCAACTAATATTAACCCATTACCACACAATCCCTATTTTTGACGACCCTGAGAAAGAGGCCTTTTGAAAACATCGTGGGAAAAGGAGAAAATGCTGGTAACCAGCATTTTCTCCTTTTCCCACAATTTTTTCTACCCTTCACTAAATAAATTTCAAATTTTCAGACACTTTTATTTTGTCGTCTGCAAATGCTTTCGATTTGGTTAAGCCAAAAATTTTGAAGTTTGGTAATGAGTTAAGGTAATGCCTATGTGCTATATCAAATGATTTTTTTCTGTCTGCAAGAAGTTGGCGGCTTTCAATTAACCCTTTACCCTATAAGACATTTCTATGGTATCTCTAATTGACCCTAAATAACAGCAAGGATGAAGCCGTTTCTTATGTGTATATGAAACCTTTTGATAGTGTAGAAAAGGTGACAAAAGGTGAAATTGCTCGTCACGAGCAATTTCACCTTTTGCCACAATGTTTTCCAAAGGCTCCTACAAGCAATCCATAGAAATGAGTATCTATGGAGTAAAGGGTTAAGTTTAAAGTTAGCTCAATAGAAAGATTCTACACACAAGAATAAGAACAGATAGTGTAAAACACTCGGTACCAAATGGTGAGTAAATCCATCGACACCCATCCTTGTCACACTGTTTGGGACTGTAGTAGGTTCTGAAATACAGGCAATGTTGAATCGTTACCAAACGACAAGATTTTAGACCTGTCCAAATTGAAAGCACTTGCAGACGACAAAATAAACGGAACTCAAAAACTGAAATTAGTTTCCGGCAGGGTACAAAACATTGTGAGAAAAGGAGAAAATGCTGGTTACTAGCATTTTCTCCTTTTCCCACAATGTTTACAAAAAGGCTTCTATCTCAGAGTCGCAAAAACCACATTGTTTGGTAAACGCTTAATATTCAACCCTGGAAATATTCCGAAAGGGTTAGTTGGCTAAACTGTCATTAACATAATTGTTTTATAATTATAAATTTTTCACGACGCTGAGAATAAAGTCATTTAAACATATTGTGACAAAAGAACAAAGCCCAGTTACCAGTTTTTTGACCCATATTCCAGAGCGGTCTTTTAACCCATTACCACACAATCCCTACTTTTGACGCACCTGAGAAGGAGCCTTTAGAAAACAGTGTGGGAAAAGGAGAAAATGCTGGTAACCAGCATTTTCTCCTTTTCCAACAATGATTTCTACCCTTCACAAAACAAATTTCAAATTTTCAGTCACTTCAAATTTGTCGTCTGCAAATGCTTTCAATTTGGACCAGTCTACAATCTTGTCGTTTGGTAATGGGTTAAACATTCTAAATACAAATCTAATCAACTGTCGGTTGCAAATACGCTTAACCGTTAACCAGACGACAAAGTTTTAGACCGGTCCAAATTGAAAGTAATGGCAGACTACAAAATAAATGTTACTCAAAAATTGAAATTTGTTTCCAGCAGGGTAGAAAACATTGTGGGGATAGGAGAAAATGCTGGTTACCAGCATTTTCTCCTTTTCCCACAATATTTTCAAAAGGCTTCTCTCTAAGGGTCGTAAAAACCAGGGATTGTTTGGTAAAGGGTTAATTTAAACAAGCCTAAAATTTCGTTGTCCAGTAAAGACTATAGCGAAAGCCGAAACGAAACTAACGCAAGAGACCTGTCACTGTATATCAAAGCTATTGCTAATCTTATGTTTCCCATGAAAAGCTGTCATTTACTTGTATATCTGTACTACATAACCTGACTTACACCTAGACCTTACACCTAAATAAATTTCTAAACTGACAGAAAGACTGATGTGAGACAGGTAAAACCACAGACAGACAGAATTGCCGTCTGCTAAGACTATAGATGTATCAAACTAAAGCTATGAGACATGCTCTATAAAAAAGGGTCATCTTCAAAAAAAGTATCGTTCAAGATCAGCATGCGCAGCCCGTGCAAGATGACTAGGATCGAAACTTTCTACTTTAGATACATTTTCTGCATGTCAAAAAACCACTCTACCTCAGGATTTAACTGATTGTTAGACAAAAAGAATTTTACGGATTCATAACTATCCCTTTACAAGACGACAAAAATTAACATAGTGGGCCCGTAATAGGAAACAACTATTATATTATTATACAACTATATTATCCTAGAAAATTTTCTAAGATTAAAAATGAGTACTATTATACTACATGTACTTTCACCGAGCCACTTTTTCCTTTTTGTCCTTAGAATTATCATTTATAAATCTAAAACCACTATCTTTTGATTACAAATGGATATGATAATAACCTCCCTTTTCTGGAAACTTACAAAAGTATCAACAAATAATTTCAAGAATGACATGAAAGGAATTTCTGGTCGGTAAAAAATGTTCAAAAATATTATATCTATATAAATCTGTCATTTTCAACTGTCAGGAAATTTTATGCCATGCTGCACTAGAAGTATTAAGGGTTCACTACCTTAAGCCTTGTTCAAATCCAAAGCATCTGCAGATGACAATTTCAATGTGGTTCAAACCGTGTAATCATTTTTTGATGGAGTGGAAAACATTTTGGGAAAAGGAGAAAATGCTGGTTACCAGCATTTTCTCCTTTTCCCAAAATGTTTTCAAAAGGCTTCTTTCCCAGTGTCGTTAAAAGCAGTCATTCTGTGGTATAGGATTATGTGACGACATGCTTTATATGGTGCACGACGGAGCAGCATCAAACGCCCTTTTCTCAGAGGATATCTCATATAATCGAATCTGACATGCTTTTGACATGGAGTAAACGTCTTACTTTGCCCTCAAGATGTCTTGTATAATTGGGTCGGTGGGGTCCAAATCTGTGTGCAGCTCTGGACGTTTGAGCTTATTTGTCCAGTAGTTTTCCAGTGTCTGCCTAGCTCCAAGTTGACTAAATTTGCGGATACGTAGAAATCGTAGAAGGAATTCAAAATCTGAAAGGATTCGAAAAAATGCAGATTTTAGCGTTTAACCCTGTATTCCATAGATACTCATTTCTACGCATTGCTTGTAGAAGCTTTTGCAAAAACGTTGTGGCAAAAGGTGAAACTGCTTGTGATAAGCAATTTCACCTTTAGCCGCAATGTTTTCTATGCTTTCAAAAGGTGTCATATTCACATAAGAAACGGCTTCATCCTTGCTGTTGTTTCGGGTCAATTAGTGATACCATAGAAATGCCTTATGGGGTAAAGGGTTAAATGAGCTTTTTTAGATTTTTCGTCGTAAATTAAAGTTTCTTGTAAGACATCATCTTCACGAGCCAAGTTTACGAATACTACATGGATCTTACCTTGGCTAATTGAGCCCGATTTCGAGATTCCTGCGATGCACCCTCTATTGGATGGTGGTTATTATCCCCTTTTATATCATATTTCTAAAAGCAAATGAAATATCGTTTTACAAACCGCTAACGAATACACATGAAGTGATAAGCAGACATGCACTTGGGTTTCCATGTTTACCTTCTATTCGAAAGGTAGAGACCTTGTTCTGTTTTTATCAAAGATGAAATGCTACGAGCGATTTCATTCGTTGCAGCTAGAGCTGGCTGCATCCAATGAAAAAGCGTCTCGGGTGAATGTAAAAATCAAGCTCGATCCGCCAAGGGTAGAGTAGCGTAGTGAATCGTCGGCCTTGGCTTGTGAAGATGGTAAGACATCGATAAATGCTATAAAATATTTCGCCCGATGATTCTTTGGCAACAGGGGCTTAATACGTACATTTGCAAAAAGTATCCATTCATGTCAGCTTTCGCAGTCGACCAAGGCTGACCTGGGCCGAACCATTTTGCTCTTGCTCTATTTTTTTCATGTCAAAGGACCAGTCTACCTGGCGATCTAGAAAGTTGATAGACAAGACAGATTCTAGGGATATATATTACTGTGATAATGTCATGCACCAAAGAGCCTGTGTATTAAGTCCAATTTTTGCCGGAGCATGGTTCATATTAAGATTTCTTTGCGACCGTACAGAAACTGGACAATTACATCCGGTAAAAATGTTCAACTTCGGGTTTTTACGGGCAGATCGTTTGCAACCGAGCACCTCGTCCATTTTATATGACCAGAAATGACATCACCGTACCTATTTTAAGACCATCCCACATAACCGATAAGTATTATTGATCATGTGGCATTCCCACAAACATTCACGAAATTCTTGCGCCAAATCTAAAAATAGCTTAAGATGATAAGTGTCACTTAAGAAAAACAAACTGATTTTTCCCCCTAACTGTAGTTTTATCGTATTTATTGATGATATCTAAAATCAGACCTTTTTCTTTTACTAAGCATTGTTTTCAATGTACCAAGTTCCGTTTCATTTTAATTACTTTAACAAGATCAATATTTTTTGTTAAAGTCAGGAGTTCGCTATCCTTCCTCGGATTTACATTCAGATCGCTATTTTGTGAGACATTCCTAAAAGGCTGTAAAATGCTTATTTGCCATCATAACTGATTCAATATCAGACTGGATAGTGCAGTCTAGATAATTATGAACGTACACTGATAGCTTTTTCCGAAAAAAGAGGATTTGTGATCCCACTATTGGTACAAGGGTGCGTGTGTGTGTTTTACCCAAAGAACGACTGTAAATGCTCATTTCGTCGGTTTACTTCGAAAACCTCGTAACTACAGCTTGTTTCCAGCTGTAGTTAGTTACGAGGTTTTTAGGCCAGGGAATCCCTCTCAAGGGATTCCCTTGCCTATAGGGATCGTAAGCTGCCTATTCCGACAAAAATGTTGGACGGTGTGTCCACTCTATATCGCTGAGTGCGCTAAAACAACTAGTTTCCCAAGTATATACAGAGATTGCTTATCACACGGTGTGAATGCTTTCCTTTCCTCAAAGCTTTCATCTTCAAAATGCCATGGAATTGCAAGGGTATTACAATCCTTTAAGAACTGACGAGTGTGTATTTTTTTAATCCCGTTTTTGTCATTAACACTGACCTAATAAAGGCGTAACCTAATGAACTTGGCTTTATCCGGCAGTTGTGTATTCTTACGCGCTATTTACGGTTAATATCTATAACGCTTTCTCTTGCACTCCGGATCATTCATATTCAGGTATGGTGAGATTAACGAACGACGACTCTGCTCGGAGTTTGTCTATAACGTTGTGTTGACATTTGAACATGTGTGTCACAAAACACGTTTCCGCTAAAATGCGATTGTAAATAAAGCAAACTACATATAGAATATTGGCCCGTGTTATGTTTATCACTTTTTCTTCTGTATATCGACTAAATCTAGGGTACTTCAGCGGAATGCTGGAGAAATCGGCCCCTGGAGAAATCGTCCCCAAACTGCTTGGCCCGTGTTATGTTTATCACTCCGGAGAAATTGTCCCCTGGAGACGATTTCTTTGGTGAAATCGTCCCCAAATAAAATTTTAGAAAAATCGATCCCAACATCAAATTTCATTCATATCGTTAATCAAGTTGTCTATAAAAATATTTTTGAAATTTCGTTGTCTTTAGTATGTACATTATGTGTATTATTTACCTTTATCCAAGAGTTATTTGGTAGTTTTGTCATTGTTTATACTGCCTATTTCACACTGATAGGATGTATTTCACACCTTTTACACCTGTCACAAATATATTACACCTGTGTGATTCTTAAAAATGTCTTTGATTGACTTTGATTTGAAACCAAATAAATGCTTATAATTTTTTTCTGTAGTCGTTTGCTTGTCATTTAATGTATTTTTTCATCTCTCTCTCTACTAGTGTCATATGACATACCTGTGACCAATACCATTTAGCAGGGGCATCAGTGTCTCTGACACACATATTTCTAGTGTTCACTAGGGCTTGTGTGCATCCGAATATTTCCGGTCCATAACTTCTACAATTGTGGATGGATTTCAAAATAATTTGGCACAATTGACCTCCATCACGGTTAGATGTGCAATTTGAAACATCTGTTCAAGTAGGTTCAAGATTAAGGCCACATTGAAGGCCAATTTTTCGTCCTAACCATAACTCCTACATTTTTGGATAGATTCCGATATAAATTAGCATAATGCATTGTTCTCCATCATGAGCAGAAGTTCCCTTTGAAACATTCATTCAGGTCCAGGGTCTAGGTCAAGCTTGAGAGTCAAGTGTTCGCGGGCTTGACACAAGTTGTCCTTGGACAACGATTATGAATTAGGATTAACGTTTTTTTATATTATGTAGATATAAGTATCGAAGCTCAGTCACTCTGACTTGTCCGTAAAATAGGCAAGTAAAATAGGAAAACCGAGCCTAATCGTTTTCCTTAAACAATCCAACCTTTTCACAGTATTTTATTGAGAAAATATTTTGGCTAAAAGAGAATTTGCTTGTAACAAGCAATTCCTCCCAATTTCCCCAAAATCTTACTTTTCAATATACACGAAGAACTACTTTAGATTTTCATCTACAACTTCCTTCAAATATGACCAGTTCAAAATTTCGTCGACTTGTGGGAGGTAGAGATAACATGACCAACTGCCATATCACTCCAATCTTTATTATTCATTATATTTTACCTTGATATCTATCTTAAATGTATTTTCATTGAAATCATAAAAATAAATATGTTCTTGCGTCATAAATGTAAAAAATAAAGTCATTCAGGACTGCAAGACATCACATGTCTCAAAAAATTTAGATAACAAAAGTTGGTATTGCGCCGATTGAATACGGTTCAATTTTGACTTGGAATTGTTTACAAGCACGACAAATTACTAAGTATTCTAAGCCATTATCAAGCACCCCATAACTGTGAGCACATGCCTAGCTCTGGCTTAAATCGTTTCTGGCTGGTGCTTTCTAGTATCAGTTCAAAATTTCCTGATAAAACCAAAAATTCCAGGGGCTTAGTGGAATCCGCTTGTATCCCTGTCCGTCTACCTGTTTGTATTAATTAAAATTGACCTCATGTGTTGTTTCGTATCCTCAATTTCCTGGCCTTCAGTACTATCAGTACTTTGATTTAATTTAACCAGACGATTTATGTTATTATATAACCGTTTAAGACTCAAGTATCAAAGTATCCACTCGTCATTGTTTATTTTCTTCCTTGACATTGTCATTCATTTTTCATCCATTCATTCGGCAAATCAGCACAAAAATATGCTAATAGCCACAACTATCTGTAAGCAAATACTAAGGCCTAGAGGAGTACAAACCAATCGATCTCTTAAATAACAATAACCATTAATCATGGTTGGTCGATCTGTTTATATTTGAGCCGCGCTCTTTGACATGGGGTTTACTGGATCTCCGTGAGGCGTTACACCAAGGAAGTCACTGCATGGTTATTGATCCATCTTTTAAACTGAATTATGAGGTAGAATGGCCCTTGAAACAAAAATGCGCAAAAATCATCCTTTTACTCCCATAGCCTTTTAATTTGCGTACATAAAACCCCAGTAGTCGAAAACCATCCGATAACACGAGAAATTAGAGATTTATTACGGACCAGTATGACACCAACAGGAGACACTTCTATTTTTAGATTATCAATTCTCTAATTTAAATACAGGAAAACACAAACAAAGTTTCAAACATCCGTCCGAAGAAGACATTATGGAAAATAATTATTACATGTTTGTTATGTTATGGAATTTAAGCGTTATTAGTCACGTGCCAGTCATTTGACATTCCAACAATGCTTTACATATTTTTGGCGTGAAATCTAAGAATAGCTTAAGAGGCTACGTAGCCTTTTAAGGGAATACCATCAAAAGAATTTTTTTTTAATTTTATGATTCTCAATTACTGATGATTTGTATTGTTTTTTCATATTTAAATTTCAACGATGTATATATTTTCTAATTTGGTTTGATGTGAAAACTCTAAATACCCACCTTTAAATAACGAGTCGAAGAAAGAGGCCTTTTGAAAACATTGTGGGAAAAGGAGAAAAAGCTGGTAACCAGCATTTTCTCCTTTTCTCACAATGCTTTATTTTGTCGTCTGCAAATGCTTTCAAAGTAGAAAGGTCCTTTGACATACACAAAAAAATGACTTATAGCAAACTGTTTTTATCATAGTCAGTGTCTTTTACTTTTCGACGAGCAAACAAAAAGCTCTATAATACTGAAACCAAATCAACTTGATTGATGCTGTCTTGATTTTTTTCCCTCTCCCTCTTTTACGTCGCAATATAACAAACGGACAGATTGATTCAGAAGTGCATTTTGTCGGTAGTCGTTCGCCCATGCTTTCTCAATCTAATTCTTGATTGAGAAAGTAACGCAGTGTCGGACTGGTTCAATCATTTGGTTTAAAGCCAATTAGAAGTTACCTTACAATCAAGCATAGATTATTCAAGTGAATTATGAATTAAACCAGGACTTTTCTTCAAAATAAAGGTGAATACTGGCCCTGAAATAGCTCACCTGTTGGAGTTTTCAACCAATGATCTTGCTGTATGACCCAGTGTCGTAACGTCTGAACGGCAAGTTTTCTGTCTTCGTTATTCCTTTCATTCAGTTCATCCCTCGCCTTTGTTTTACTGGCCTCATTTAGCTTAGACTGAAAGTTGTCATCACCTGTCATATAATATCAAGTGTTCTCTAACTCCATAGGCTACTAGATAAGAAAGTAATTATGGCTCAGACAATGGAATTCGTCGCTGACATGATTTGAAAAAAAAAACTTTGGTGGAAAAGGAGAAAATGCTGGTTACCGGACCTCAGGTCTTATAATGAGCATTTTGACTCTTTTCCACACAATCCCCACTTTTAACGACCCAAGAAAGAAGTTTTTAGAAAATAGTGTGGGAAAAGGAGAAAATGCTGGTAACCAGCATTTTCTCCTTTACCCACACTGTTTTCTAAAAGCCTTATTCCTCGGGATCGTTAATACTCGAGATAAACACGGCAAAAGATAAGAAAGAGAATTGGCAGACTGGAGTTGTATGGCTTTCTTTGTAATGCAGTTTAACGCCGTTTTCACAGCTTGGGTCATATAACGACAGTAAGTGGTCCTACGTGTGTGTTTCCTGGCTGTCTCATACCAGTATTGAAAAAAAACCCTACTTTTTAAGCCACTGACTACATTTCTCACATAAATCTAATGTGAGCTGTAAAAAAAATCGCCGGGAAGAAGGTCCTCGTCAATCGGGTATCGAACTCGCAACAACCGGGTCACAAATCAGATACACAGACTACTGACGAACCCAGCCGAGCCGATCGCATGGTAAAATTTCTTCCCGCGCTACAAGCGGATTGGCTGACTTTAATAAAGACTCTCGTTTAATAAAGAGGTGGCTCAGTGGTGAACGTGTCGGACTCATGACCAGGTGGTTCTGAGTTTGATACCAGGTTGAGGCGAACTTTCTTTCTGACTAAAGCATGTGAGAAAAGTAGTCAGTGGCTTTGGAAATATAGTTGTGTTAGTACTGGTATGAGAAAGCCAGGAAACACACATACGTCACTGACCGCTATGATATGACCTTAACTGTTACCGTGGCGTTAAACCTCAATACAACATACCAATACAACCAATTAATCAAAGACTCTCTCTCTCTCTCTCTCTCTCTCTCTCTCTCTCTCTGTCTAAAGCCTGGACTGGTTTTAATAAAGCACAGTGAGGCAATAAAGAGTTCAGGGCCCCAGATCTATACGTACATACATGTATATAGAAGTTTGGTTCCTGCTCACCTGAATTAAAGCTCTAACGTATAAGCTTTAGATATGCATTAGGCTACGTTATGAAAATAATTATTAGGACTTAGTCTTATAAAAAGAAACAGAAAATCTCTAAAAGTTAGAAAATCATTTTTTGGTATTCTATCTCCTTCCATCGTTTATCAGAAAAATGTTTGGTCGAGGAATTGAGCACGGTACTCTTTTGTCACATGCTAAGAGTGCCGCAGACTGACTAACGATGTTAACAAGGATTTTGTTTCTTTGTTTTAGTGTACACCCCCACACCCTGCAATAATCAATAACGTGTTGATGAATTACATTACATACGTAAACGCCAATCTCAGTTTTTGCACACTTATCGTATATACTTTACTACCTAGCAGAGATGACAGTCATGGTCTACTAGCCAATAGTACTTTATTACTTCTCTTCCACCCCAACCCCATCTGATACAACCAGTAGACCCAAGCCGCTTGGACCATTTCATGTGGCATGGACTGCTGTATGTCAAAAGCACCTACGTGAATCTGGTGGATGGGTTGTATGTTGTAACGAGATCTGACACGAGAAAGCTGATGGAGTTCACAATTTTACATTGTCCGTACCAAACGTGATGACATCATTTAAAAAGAAGTGCAATTTATCATATCGTCGGTTTGCTTCCAAAACCTCGTAACTACAGCTTGTTACAAGCTGTAGTTACGAGGTTTTGGAAGCAAACCGACAATATAGTGTACACGACAAGAGAACAGGAGGCCGCCGGTTTTTTTTTTTACCAAAAATAAATTTACACTTTAAATGTGCACATCGATCACAATTCTGTCATCTAAACTTAACAAGTTATTGTGTCAACTTTAAAAAGTTGACTGCTATTTTTGGCTTTTCGCAATCGAATTTCATACTCGGTAAATCACTTGAAAATAAACACAACCCAACAGTATTAGCACTATTTGTAGAAGCATACAGTCAGCATGCAAAGCGATGAAGTTTAAAAGTAGATGCAATTTAAGTTGGATTAACTATCTTATTGAAAGCAATTTTCCATGAAATTACGGGATTGATCCTCTGCACATATTTTGTTACCGGTGTATTACAGACAAACGACCCCCCCAATGATCCATGGGTTATTTCTCTACGTAAAGGAATGACCGGTTCATTTCCCTACGTGGAGAAATGACCCCAAAGGGTCGTTTCTCTACGTATAGAATAATGACCTGGGTCATTTCTCTACGTAATGAAATTACTTCTGGCGTCATTTCTACGTACAATAATGACCCGGGTCATTTCTCTACGTAATGAAATTACTTCTGGGATCATTTTTCTACATAAAATAATGACCCGGGTCATTTCTCTACGTAATGAAATTACTTCTGGGATCATTTCTCTACGTAGAATATTGACACGGGTCTTTTTGTAGGGGAGGGTCATTTCTCTACATTACACCGGCATTTGAACCAGTGTATCCCTTCTTTATCTGCATCATATTCAACTATTTATTTCACTTTTAAAATGTTTTCCCCGTCTTCGCCCGAGAAGTCCCGCAAATAATCCGTTTTTCTAAACATGAATGTACTGATTTTAGTTGAGGCAGTTCTTGCATTTGCAATTCTTTCATTTACATAGTTAGGAAAACATTCATTATAAAATAACTCATACAACTTTGAGAGCCTTTTTTTAAAGTGTATCCAATCAAATCAAACTGAATTTTCATACCGGTTATATGCGCAATCAAAAGAATTTGTATTTTTCTTTCCAAAAATAAATAGATGAATGGGAAAAAAAAAACATAAATGTATTGATTTACGTGCAAAATTTCAAAAGAAACATACCTCTCTCTGCCGTCATATTGAGATGTCCTCGTTTAGTTCCCCACTTTACTTGATAGAGATTTCACTATAACAAACGTCAATCTGCACCGCAAAAATAGATAGACGCGTTGTTGACATTTACACATACATCATTTATTAACCCATTCGCTGCTAGTTATATATTATTTCGCGCTAGCGTTTCGGAAAAAAAAAATGGCTCAAAACATGTCACAGATCCTGTGCAGTCTGATAATTATCGTCAATGTCGAAGTTTCTTTGAGTGTCAGTAAAGTTTGCGCTTAAAAAGAAAATGACTAATGCTATGTGAAAAGGAGGGTTTTGATGCATAATTATGCAGAAGGTACTGACCCAGGTGGGCCTGTATTTCCTATAATGTTTTAAGAAATCTCTACCAGGATCGTTAAAAGCTGTTGAATATGTGATAAAGGGTTAAAGAGCACGGTTCACATTTTTAAGTTTTCTTGGATTCCGTGTAACTTATTACCAAACAACAGAATTTTAGGGTTGTCCATATCGAAAGCATTTGCAGACAACAAAATAAAAGCGACTGAAACTTTGAAATTTGTTTTGTGACGGATAGAAAGCAGTGTGGGAAAAAGGAGAAAATGCTGGTTACCAGCATTTTCTACTTTTCCCACAATGTTTTCTAAAGGCCTCTTTCTCAGGGTTGTCAAAAGTAAGGATTGTGTGGCAATGGGTTAATTAACACAATCCTGAAAAGCTGCAGAGACCCGGTAGCTGTGTTGGTAGCGTACACGACTAGAGAACAAGAGGCCTCTGGTACGATCTCCCGGCTCGGCCAATATTTTTTCGAGGATTGCTGATAAGATTCATTCCTCTCTCACCACACCGACCATTGTTTGGACAATATTTAATTGGGAGAGCAGCCAGTGGCTTGGAAAAATATTGTACGGGGTCATTTTCGTAAAAACCAGGGATTGTTTGGTATAAAAGGTAAAAGGAAACTCCGGGAAGGTATCGATAGTGCACTGGCCGCCGTGATATGTAAGGTAACTGAAGTAATGTAATGCGTTAAACACCATGGAATCAATTAATCTAATTTTCGATTACAAATAAAACCGCGCGGTACATATGTTCTAATTTTGAAATAACGTGAAAAATGGAACAAAATTTCTCTTCACGTGGCAAGGATGAGGCTGTTTCAAAAGCGCTGTCTGATCTTTCATTGAAAACTGCAATAGGTTAACAATATACACTTACCTGGAAATCGCAACATAGTTAATATCTGTTATATACTGGTTGAAAGCAAAATTCATAAATATTGCGCACATATTGTATTAAAATGACAGATCGTTTACAGTTTAACCCTTTCCCAAACAATCCCTGGTTTTTACGGGTCTGGAATATTAGCCTTTTGAAAACATTGTGGGAAAAGGAGAAAATGCTGGTAACCAGCATTTTCTCCTTTTCCCACAATGTTTTCTATCCTATTATAGACAGAAATCATCTTTTTAGCAAGAGTTGAATTGTCGTCTGCAAATGCTTTCAATTTGGTCTAGTCCAAAAGTTTGTCGTTTGGAAAACGGTTAAATACTAGTAAATGTCTTCTTGTGAACACTGATCTGTGAAAAGGGGTCTTGACTAATCTTCAAATAGTATCGATTAAGGTTGGCCAGCACAATCCGCGCAAGCTGACCAGAGACGAAACTTTACCCTATTGGTCGGTATTCTGCGTGTCTGAGGACCGGTGTATCTCATGATTTAGTAGTTTGTAGGTCAAAATAGATTTCTGTGGATTCATGATCACGTGATGATTTTCTTTATATAATGGATCACGCAGAAGCATTAACCCTTTACCAAACAATCTCCAATTTTTATGACTCAGACGAAGAAGCCTTCTGAAAACATTGTAGGAAAATAAGAAAATACTGGTAAACAGCATTTTCTCCTTTTCCCACAATGTTTTCTATCCTTCCAAATTCAAGTTTCAATTTCTGAATCACGTTTGTTTTGTCGTCTGCAAATGCTTTCAATTTGGACAAGTCTAAAATTTTGTCGTTTGTTAAGGAGTTAAGCCTCTGTTTTGCAAGAGCGTGGTTCATTTGTTTTTTAATTGCATAAGTTTAGTACGTAAAGTCACATTAACTCTTTACCAGACGACAAAGTTCTACACTTTTCCAAATTGACAGTATTTGCAGATTAAAAAAAGACTCAATTTCTCGATTCTTTTCCTCTAACATTCCGAAAACACGTTGGTAAAAGGAGAAAATCCTGTTTTTCCACCATTTTGTCCTCTTTTTTGTATTTTCAAACGCCTTCGTACTCAGCTTCACAAAAAGGCTTGGTCTTTTAGAACACAGATGACGGAAGTTGTAAATCGTTACTGTGCGATGTTAATGCATTTACAAGTCGTAAAATACATGTAGATTACTGCAATTTGAAAAACGTGCTAAATACAGAGTGTCTCAGAAGTCTCGCACTATCCAGGTTTAAATAATAACTAAGCGCCATTTTAACTCAGAGAGACCTTTATTGGTCATAATCGAGATAAGAACACTTTCAACTCTTTCTTCTATTTTTTGTTTATCAGCAATTCCTAAATCTGAAAGAGAGAAAATGATTGAGCTATGCTCTGTGAAATGGGGGCTTAATGCATTTGCGAAAATTATCGGTCCAGGTCAGCCTGCGCAGTCCGCGCAGGCTGACCTGGGCCGATACTTTTCGTTGATGATCAATTTTCTGCATGACCAAGGACTACTCTACCTCATAATTTAGTCGGTTATTAGACAAGGCGGATTTAATAGATCCATGATCACGTGATCACTTGGTTGGTGTGATACACAAGAGAGGTGCATTCAGCCCCCTATTGCCAGAGAATGGCTCAATTTAAATTCAGTTTTACATCTGAGACATAGAAACAAATTATGAACTTCAGGATGGTACTCGACTTCTTGGATACCCTGTACAGTCGGATCTGTACTCATCGGTTTGTCTTGAAGGCGTTGCATTGGTGTAATATCTATTCAATATTCAAAAGAAAGACAATCAAACTGTTGCACCTTCAAGGTTTCTGTTTTAAGAACATGTAACCGTAAACTAGCAGACATATATACGTTCTGTTCAGTCTAACCTTGGTCTGCAATGTTCACAAAAGCAACGTAAGTTGTTGAATGCCAACATTTCCTCCTTTTATCACTATGTTGAAAAAAGATCGGGTCGTAGGACAATCTTCAACATGCTACAGTTTCATCGAGTTTTTGAAGAAAACAAACAAACAAACCTAGATACGTAGGTTCCATCTGAATTACCCCATTACCACACAATCCCTACTTTTGACGCCCCTGAGAAAGAAGCCTTTTGAAAACATTGTGGGAAAAGGAGAAAATGCTGGTAACCAGCATTTTCTCCTTTTCCCACAGTGTTTTCAACCCTTCCCAGAACAAATTTCAATTTTTCAGTCACGTTTATTTTGTCGTCTGTAAATGCTTTCAATTTGAACCAGTCTAAAATTTTGTCGTTTGGTAAAGAGTTAAAAATCCAGCCCACCCCTTATCCTGCTAAATAACTCCGATGACGCTTTCAAGTTGATAGCAAAAACTCAATTTCTGCTACATGTATTTCAAGGGTATTTTTGTGAGAAAGGTATCCTCAAATCAGACTGTGTAGATCCAAGATAAGACTGCACGTCCCTTGCAGTATGATCTTAGACTGTATTGTCCGCAAAAGGTCAGTAAGTCGCACTTAGCGGCCTAAGGGTTAGGATCAAAATGTTTCAACCAGTCAGATATCGTGATATATCTACTTTCTAGATTTAGAATTGGACTTTGGATACAATTTTGATGTGGTTGGTATATACGGCCCATGCTGTTTAACCCATTACCACACAATCCGTACTTTTGACGCCCCTGAGAAAGAAGCCTTGAGAAAACATTGTGGGAAAAGGAGAAAATGCTGGTTACCAGCATTTTCTCCTTTTCCCACAGTTTTCTACCCTTAACAAAACAAATTTCAAATTTTCAATCACTTTTATTTTGTCGTCTGCAAATGCTTTCCTTTTGGACAAATCTAAAATACTGTCGTGTGGTAAAGAGTTAAAAGTAGTTTCGTATTTATGCAAATCTAATAGGCAAATATATGTAGGCCTACCATCAATCAGTCTGTCAAACAATAGTTGATCGTCAAAATCTGACTAATTTAACAGCACAATGCATGTTATACGCGACCAGGTCAAAGCTTGAATGAATATAGGTAAATGATCATTAATGTCTCATCATTGGTGTCCAAGTTACCTATTGCCCTAGCAGATGTCTCGATCGTCCAACCTGTCAATACAACAGCAACAAAACAACAATAAAAAGAGCAGCAGTCTTGAATACTATTTTCTGCGCGACTGCCCTTGAACATGTTTTTCGTAAAGATACACTGCTTTGAATGGAACAGTTGAATGCAGGAAAACATTGTATCACCTGCAACAGGGAGGTGAATCATTTGAATTATCTCAATGTGAAAGCATGTGGGAGAAGAAAATTTACTCAGCAAGAGCTACTTCTCATATTACCGCAGCATTTTTAATTGACTTACCAGACGAATGCAATCAAATGCATACTGCAATGTGACCATTGGGATAATTTTAGTATATCCATAAGCTACTGAAACTTTATTGCTCTATCACAGAAATCCGAAATTTTAATCGCTTCATTGTCGGACATATCTAAACATAGCACACTGGCGCAACGCCTCAAAATATCCACTCGTCTGAACTCGGCCAATTTCGTTCAGGACTACATCTTGATCACCGGATCATCCGAGGTTCACCGAATGCAGAATATCGTACTAACGTAAACGCTAGTGTGTTATTTTCAGCAACGGTGTTCAACTATTGAGCAATAGGAATTTTGGTGAAATGCATGTGGTACATCATGCCGATCAACTCCCCTACAGATCGTATTTTCCAGAGTTCGTGAATATTAATCATAAAAAGGTTAACAGGTGTAGTAAGCGAAATATGAGTATCCTTTACTAAGATAATTCAAAATAATTTTTTTTAATTTTTGGCTTAACTTAAATTCAGACAATTCTTTTTAATCTAGCTGTAGAGGTCGTGAATCCAAATCATCAATGTAAGAAAAAAAAAGAAAATGCTTTCTACTTCCGCTTTAACCCTTTACCACACTATCCTGGATTTTAACGATCCAGAAGAAGAAGAAGAAGAAAAGCACTGGAAAAACACGGTGGGAAAAGGGGAAAATGCATGTTACCAGCATTTTCTCCTTTCCAAACATGTTCTGCATTGTCAGAAATAAAATAATTAATTTGAGCCACTATTAAATTGTCGTCTGCGTCCGCGTTGAACTTGGACAGGGGTATTTTTAGGTCGTAGGTAATAAGTTCAACATAATGTTTTCATGAAATGAGCCTTCAATGTTGTCGATTATCCATATTCTGGCGGGAATGTTTTCAGAGTCACGTGCGGAAAATTTGTTTTGTTAAAACCCTTTACCAGTCAATCCCTGGTTTTTACGACCCTGAAATAGAAGCTTTTTGAAAACACTGTGGGCAAAAGGAGAAAATGCTGATAACCAGCATTTACTGCTTTTCCCACAATGTTTTCTACCCTGCTGGAAACAAATTAAATTTTTGAGATGCGTTTATCTTGTCGTCTGCAAGTACTTTCAATTTGGACCAGTCTAACATTTTGTCGTTTGGTTGGTTGGTTGTTGGTTATATTGGGGTTTAACGCCACTTTAACAGCTAAGGTCATATCATGGCGGTCGGTGACGCACATGTATTTCCTGGCTTTCTCACACCGGTACTAACACAACTTTCTTTCAAAAGCCACCGACGACTTTTCTCACATGCTTCAGCAGAGGTGAGAGGCGACAATACGCCGGAAAGAAAGTTCGCCTCAACCGGGTATCGAACTCACAACCACTAGTTCATGAGTCCATCACTCTCACCACTGAACCAGCCGGGCGGGTTTGTCGTTTGGTAAAGGTTCAAGATCAAATGAGAAAAAAAAAACTATATGATACATTATCACAGAAATAGCTAGCTCTCTTTCTATTTTATCACTAGAATGTTTTCTGTCTTGCAATTCGTCTTCAGATCTATAAAAAAGTAGTCAACACTTAACCCACCGGCTGCAGCCAGACGCAGTGCACTCTAACGGATTTTGCAGATCAAGATTAGACCGCACAGAAAGTATAGGCTGATCTAGGATCTGCACTGGTCAATACGGGGAGATATCATCTTCGCAAGCCAAGGATACTAAGGTAACTACTTACGTACCGAACAAAGTGGAGTTAGTATCCTTGGCTTGCGAGGATGGGGAGATATTTGCAGCCAATAAATAAGGTTTGAAACACCAATATTTTGTTATTTCAGGGCCCGTATTCGGTTTAGCCAATTAGAATTTGTGTTACTTACAAATTTAGAAACCCTTGAGAATAAGACGAAGAATATGCTCAAGAATGGTTGGTGAATATACGGGCCCAGATATAACATGAGTACTCCAATACCCCTAATCGGACCTCCTCGCCCGGCCGGGTTGGTCAGTAGTTTATAGTGTATCTGACTCTTGTCCTGTTGGTTGTGAGTTCAATACCCGGTTGAGGCATCCCCCCCGCGCGACAATTCGCCTCGGACCTCGGACCTATGTGAGAAAAGTAGTCAGTGGTTTGGAAAGAAAGTTGTTCATCACATAACCTCTTTTGTTTTGAGTGTAATATACCCATTACGAATTTTCTTATCTTATACAGGTTTAATATCGCTTTTGTATGACGTCATTTTGTACGCATTTCATACAAATGAATGGGTCTCATGGAAAATACAAATACTGCGGGTGCATTTATGAATGCATAATCTGATCTATACTTTGAGAAATATCGTTATGTGATAAAAAAATCTGACATACGTTGGAGTTGGAGATAAAATTTTATTAAACTCGTCAAGAAAAACGTTATCAAGCTCGCCAAAGGCTCGCTTAATAACATTTCCCTAGACTCGTTTAATAAAATCTTATCTCAAAAGCCAACTCATGTCAGATCCTACATGTCTGTTGGTGTGAGAAAGCCAGGAATCACAAACGTAGGTGCACTGAACGTCATGATATGACGTAAGCTTTTAAAACTGTACCAAACATACAAACACAAATTTTCACGAAATGTTTTCAGAGTCGTGTGGGTCAAATTTTTTTGGAGGTAATAAGAGAAAGAGGGAGAGAAAAACTATGATGTATCATCACAAAAATAGATCTCTTTCTTCCCTGTCCCTCTGAGAATGCCGTCCATCTTGCAGTTAGTGTTCACATCTTAAATAGTCAACACTACTATTATTGCAGCTAAATGCTATTAAATTGAAGTATGATTGTGTAAATATTTAATGACTAAAACATTTTTACACTAAATGCATTTTAATGCTATATATAAATTAAAGATAAACTCACAACTTAATAATATACAAAGATAACTTAGCCTTTTTTAAGAATGACACTCACAAAATAAATAAATTTCAAAATGCTTAAAACTGTAAAAATGATAGATCTAAAGTTAACAAGCAAAAGGTGTTCATATTGAACTAGACTTGCTGCGTAGTCAGCACTTTGACTCAGATTAGTCATGCCTAGTGCATTTCTTCATGCATGGAGAAGTAGCTTATGATAAGACAAAAAACACAACCGTTAATCATATCAAAGAAAAATGTGATTGCTTGAAATATGCAGGCAGACAATACTGGCAGTTACATATACTAAAATATCTGTAGTGGTATGATAAAAACTTTTCATAAGTATGTAGCTATAGCTAGAACACCCCTTTATAAACACTTAAGTTTACTTTCAAGATCTAGGGCAACAGTAACCATTGCATTATTTCCAATAATCTTAATGCAGATAGTCTTTCCTTCAACTTCCCCTGCTGCTTTTGTTAAACTCTCAGGGGTAATTCCGCGAGTTGCATGTGATCTACTGGCAGCAAAACTTAACTCCTCAATTTTTGGGCATTTCTTGATCACTTCAAAAATTCCTTCAGTTGTTACATGATTGTTTTTTATGATAGTCAGTTTGGTTAAATTGTAGCAAAATTCAGAAATGTGATGAAGGCATTCATCAGTGAGTCTGCTACTTTGGAAGACAGAACCACCTGAAATATTCAATTTACGAAGGTATTTGCAGCCCTGAGCCAAAGCAAGAACACCAGCATTGGTTACCATTGCACATCCCTGAAGGTTCAAACACTGTAAATCAGGACAAAATTTAGCGATTTGTTTCACACACTTATTGCTTATCTTTGAACAAAATCCAAGATTGAGGTTTCTGATGTGACAATGCCATTGAAAACTTTTAATGAATAGGTTTGTGCTACTAAGATGTTCATCTCCTGTCACTTTATTTCTCTCATGTCTTCTCTGGGTGGCTACCTTCCCTGAAGAAGTTTCCTGGATATCATTTGAATTTTCTTCAACAGTAGTCCCATTTGATATTTCATCCTCAATGTCCAGTGACATTTCAATGTCATCAGATGATACACTTTTCAAGTCACAATCATTACCTCTCTCATCAGTATGCACTCTACTAAAACTGCCAGACTGAACCGTGTACAAGGTTTCCAAGTCAATGTCAGACAGCCTATGACAGGTTTCTAAATTAAGGTATCGTAGCTTTGGACAGCTGAGTAAAACTTTGTTGACACTGGCTGAGGTAACTTGTACACAATGTCCAAGGTCCAGCCTTTCAATCTGAGGGCAATTCTTCACTATGGAAAGAACTGCAGCATCAGTAATTGCTGTACATCCAGCAGCTTCAATAACAGTAAGCTGTGTACAAGCCTCTGTAATTGCTTGTACTCCAACATCTCCTATCTCATCACAATAGACAATCTTTAAAACATGAATGTTTTTGCACCTCTCTGCAACCATCTGCAATCCTGAGTTTGTGATGTTACTCTTAGAGTATTCAACTTCATTTACGATCAATGTTTCAAGGTATGGGCAATTTTCTGAGAGAAAATCAAGCCCATTGTTTGTCAGTTCAACACAATCACCAATTGAAATATACTTGAGCCCAGATGCATTTCTAACAAGACTTCCTAAAAGTCTGTCATTGGATCTAGTGTTGGTGAGAACCAGCTTTTCCAAACCTTGTTGATTGATTCCAATTGAACTGATTTCATCACAGCCAAAATTACTATTTGACAAATCAAGTGATCTTAAACCAGAAATATTTGACAGGATAAATGCCAATACCTTATTGTCTAAAACAGAAAATCTGATGGACAAATGTTTGATGCTTGTGTGGTTGGCAAAAAATCTCTCAACAAATACATCTGCACCATCTTTTGATAAATCACAATATTCTATTTCAATTTCCTCTAGGTCCAAAAACAAATCGACTAAGTCATTAATATGAACCACATGAGAAAACAAATGTAGTGCTTTCAGGTTAGGATATTTCTTGGATAGTGCGGGCAAATATGTACGTAATAATGTACCATCATGACAATAAAGGGTATAGTCTATTCTGCCATTCTTAATGCTCTGTGAATCTTCAAAATATATAAACAGTGTCTTTAGGTTTGGACAAACAACACTCTCATGAAGAACTCCTGTACTGTCCAGCTGCTTTAGATCTATGAACAAGATCTCAACACTGTCAGCGACTTGAGATAGCATTTCAGTAAATGTCCTTGCACAAAACTTTAGGTTACGAAACCTTTGCATGTGAAGTGTTTTCCATAGAATTTTTTCATGGCTAAGTTGATACCACAGTTTACACGTCTTCCTCGCTGAATTAATCAAATCCCTGTGACCAAGGTAAGAAAATATACTAATCATTACATTTGGGGGTAAATTAAGTATATGCATCTTTTGCTAATCACGTGGAAGAAGAAATATAGCAACTTCTCTGCTGCAATACAAGTATTTTCCGTTATCAGTATCTTCAGGACTTTGTTCGCAGAAACGATCATTTTACGTTATATGCGCTGAAAGTTTCAACAGTATTGTAAAAGATACGACTGTCTGAGACAACTGCGGTTATTCTCTATAAATGTTAGGAAAAATGAAAAATGCCCAGATGAATTTTAGAAAAAATCCAATATTTTGTAATACGACGATTTCAATTAACAACTGTACTGTATAACATTATTTTAGAACATTTATTTTTAATCGAACATGATTTTTGTTTCTTCGCTTTGAAATGAAACGAAATAAGTAAATAATTATTCTATAAATCAGAGAACTATTTGTATCAAAATAAATTAAAAAAAAATGAACAGAAAGCTTAATTATGCGAATTCAAGATCATATAAAAAAGAGCATCGGTAAACCTCTTCAAATTCTAAGATTGTGATTTGATTTGAATCAAACACGCCCGTTGAAAGCTACTCTTTAATCTAGAAGGTAAGGAATGACCTTAACGACAAATGTAAACAGCGCAGGATCAGTGTTTCTTTAGGATTTTCAAATTCCATTTGAAACTGTTCACATGTGTATTTTCTTACTTTTTTCGTCAAAAAAACTCGTAAGCTTATGACACTGACATCCGATACATTTCGATAGAATAACAAACGTCCCTTTATTCCGTTCTTCAAATTTCAATATTTTGAAGAGGAATCGAGGTTTGCCGTTTTACAGCCTCAATCTCAGTCCAAATATTCAGCTGCTTGCATACTACCGCAATGTTTGCGTTAACATTCTTCATATTTTCTCTGTCTCTTTTCCAATTCCAAAACTTCTTTCTGGTGTGATTTGCTTAGCTTTAGCCAGTGTGTGGTGTGTGTAGGGGTGGGGTGGGGGGGGGGGGTTCGGTACTTTCAATCTGAAGGTTTCCTCCGATGCTATTTTTGTTATTTGTTCTCCACAAACCTTCAAAGCAGCCCTCTTAAACTCTTTACGAAACGTAAAAAATTTGGACTTGTCCAAAAAGAACTTAAAGATGACAAAATAAATGTGACTCAAAAATTGAATTTTGATTTCGGAAGGATAGAAAATATTGTGGGAAAAGGAGAAAATGCTGGTTAGCAGTATTTTCCCACAATTTTTTTCCAAAAGTCTTCTTTCTCAAGGTTGTTAAAAGTCGGGATTATGTGATAAAGAGTTAAACATATCTCAAATTAATATGATTTTACCTGCATCTATTCAGTAAATAAAAATTCATGAGGAATGCAGCAGATTCTGGTTCAAATTTGGATTCAAAGGACCATAAAGGAATGTGAATAACAGGCTAAAGCAATATGAGCCAAAATAAACAATAATAATATTTCTTGTCTATCATAACTGTATCAATAATGTTTCAGATATAAGTTTCCATAATGCCTGGGATTTCGCAACCAGTTAACAGAGGAGATGAGCCCTCAATGTCCCTCCAGAGACCATCTACAGGAAAGTCCCAAGATGTGAGACATGTTCTGGTGAAGACTTTCAGAGAGTTGTTTACGAGAGATGCTATTGCTCCAGAAACGGTGAAGAATTTATCAGTGTCTAAGGGTGGAGATGATCCTTATCATGAGAGATATGTGGAAGCCCTACAGAAAGTAAGAATTCTAACTATTTACCTTAGAACAACAAAATTTTAGATGTGTTTAATTTTTGAATACTATACTACAAAATTTTAAACCAGTCCAAATCGGAAGCACTTGCAGACAACAAAATTAAGGTGACTCAAAAATTGAAATTTGTTCTGAGAGGGTAGGACAGATCGTGGTTACCAGCATTTTCTCCTTTTCCCACAATGTTTTCAAAAGCCATCTTTTTCAGGGTTATGAAAATCAAGTGTTGTTTCGGAAAGGGTTAAATTGAAAACTTTTTTCAGACGAGATATTAGATGTAGCTCAGAAATTAAAATTTGTTTTTTGGAAGGGTAGGAAACATTATTGGAAAAGGAAAATAAAATGAAAACTGGCATGTTATCAGCGTCAATGCATTTGAGACTTTCAAATAGAGAGAATAGGGAATGAAAGAAAAACAATTTCTGAATCCACCTGCACCAATTACTGTTCCTTTTATCTATTTTCATTTTAATATTTTCTGTCTAATTTTGTTGAACATTTTTTGTTACTATATATACAATATAAGGGCAATATGCAAATGCACTATTTCAAGTAACATAGTTCTATGTATGGCAAGTAACGCTGTCCTATTATTGGGCAACAAAAATGTCATATTTTTTTATAGATTGATGGAGTTCTAAAGGCCTGTGATGGTTAACTGACCAGCATATTTTTTTCTTTTCCTATAATGCCTTTAATCGTTTCCCATATGACAAATTTTGGACCCTTCCAAACTGAAAGAGATTGCAGACGACAATCTTAGATTTGGAGAAAATGGCAAAAAATTCTCTGAAAGGGTAGAAAACACTGTGGGAAAAGGAGAAATTGCTCGTTATGAGCAATTTCTCCTTTTCCCACAGTGTTTTCAAAAGACTTTTACTGCAGACACATAAAAACCAGGGCTTGTTTTGGAAAGGGTTAAAGGCCTTCTTTGGTAGGGTCATTAATTATTAGGATTGTATGGTAAAAGGATTACAGTGCCTTTGACAACTATAGATGTTTTTGTGGATTGTATAGATCAAGATGAGACAGTACAATACACACCATCTGATCTTGGATCATTAATCTGTGCTTTGTAAAGATATTCTAGTCAAAAGAAGGTTTGAATACTAACCAATCAGGACTGGACACTAAATTTCAGTGCACGTCTGGTGAGGCCAAATTTCAGTGAAAATTTTTAACACCTCATTCTGTAAAACAATTTGGGGGAAACCAGGCTTATTAGCCCCATGCCAGGTGCCAGAGCTGTAGGCTTGTCTGATCAGACAGCATGTGCAGACAACATATCAGACATTGTAAGGAAAGGAAAAAATGCTGGTTACAAGCATGGGATTGTGTGATAAAAGCTTATACATATGCTATTATATCTACTCAACAGGTTTTCTCAGAGAGACAAAGACGAATGGAAGAAGCATCCATGCTAGAAAGACACATAATGCAAGCCCAGGCCAGAGCCATGTCTGCTGATGAAAGGCAGTTAAACAGAGCAAGAGATACATGTGACCAGTATGACAGTCTCGGCCTTCCACCTGGTATGTGAACCCTTTACTAAAATTAATGATCCTCTGTATCTTTAATTTCCACTATTGAACAGATATAGAGGATATTTGTTTTTTTGTTGAAAGATCAAAACTTATTTCAAAACGTATTTCATCAAGTGAACATCATTGGTAATATTTTCACAAGCGGAGTTGATGATTTTCAATGGCATGTGGAAACTACTGTTTCAGCCTTAAATTGAAGAGTTAGGAAATAAAAGTGGTATTAAACCGTGAAATATGAAAAAATATAATACTGTCATTTCTGGATATTCTACCAGAAAGCATGAAATAAATATGCACATGTAATATTCATTGTTCTGCCTTTGACTAGAAGTGTGACTAACCATATTTTATCAGCTAGACTTACAACAATTGACATACTTCTAATTGGTATTAACTCTTTACCAAACGAAAAAATTTTAGACTGTTTCAAATTGAAAGCACTTGCAGACAATAAATTAAACATAACTCGAAAAAGAAATTTGTTTCCAGCAAGATAGAAAACATTGTGGGAAAAGGTGAAAATGCTGGTTACCAGCATTTTCTCCTTTTCCCACCATGTTTTCAAAAGGCTTCTTTCTCAGGGTCGTTAAACGTCGGGAATGTGCTAAAGAGTTAATCAACCTGTACTTTATGCACAGTATTTTTTACGTTCTGTTGCTTTATTAGGCATTTAGCAGACATGTTCAGTCTAAGAACGGAACCAAAATAAATGCAATTACATTGTTGCCCCTGTCAAGATAGTCTGAAAACACAGCGAATATGAAAGATCAGACTTCACATTTTGTGCCATCTGATCTTAGTCTGATCTGACCACAATGAGTGCAAAGTAAATTCAAGTTATGAGAGGCACAGGGTTAATGCAATGACAGACTGAATTAAGATTTTCTGACGTTTTACATTGCACTCCTATATTAATTCATTTAAAGGGGCAAATGCTGAAGGTAATGAGATGAACACAGTGTGCTTTTTTTGGCAGGGAAAATGATATTTGGTGTCTGCATTGATATTCAATGTCTCAATCAACAATTTTCTGTTGTTTGTTTTGTTTCTACATCTTGTAACGACTGACTCATTTTTAGGGCCCAATCTGTAAGTTAATCTTACAGTCAATAGTTCCTTGTTTTAATCCTTTACTCCATAGATACTCATTTCTACACATTGCTTGTAGGAGCCTTTGTAAAACATTGTGGCAAAAGGTGAAATTACTCATGAAGAGCAATTTCACCTTTTGTCACAATCTTCTCTATGCTATCAAAAGGTGTCACATACATGTTAGAAACGGCTTCATTTTTGCTGTTATTTAAGGTAATTTAGAGATACCATAGAAATGCTTTTTGGTGTAAAGGGTTAATGATTTTAAGTAAAAAGGTTCTTAAAAACATTGCGCGTAAAGGAGAAAATGCTGGTAGCCAGCATTTTTCGTTTGCCCACAATGTTTTCAATGTTTCCTCAGGAAAGTTTTAACATCGGATAGTTAGTAGGATGTTAACTTATTAAATTTGCAGCAAGGTCTTAATAACAATCTTGTTTAATAAGGATAAGCAAAAATAACTTAATATGAGAAATTTCTTCTTTTTGCTAAATGTTTCCAGTACATGCATGTTTATGTATCTTAGAAATGTGATTCATGACTATCAATATTTCACAGCAAGTTTTATTCAAGTGATGTGTTGCAAAATGTTTTCAAGACTTAAAGGTTGATGTTGACCATTAACCCTTTACCACACAACAAAAATCTACATTTGTCCAATTTAAAATCATTCACAGTCGACATCTAAATGAGGCATAGATGATGGAATAAGTCTTTGATGGAGTAAAATCATTGTGGGAAAAGAAAAACAAATGCTTTATCTAGCATTTCCTCCTTTTCCCATGCTGTTCTCAAAAGGTTTTGTTCTTAGGGTGGATAAAACTTGGGCCTGTGTGGTACAGGGTTAACTCTTTACCAAACAACAAAATTTTAGACTAATCCAAATTAAAAGCATTTGCAGACATTAAAATAAAAGTGAGTGAATATTTGACATTTGTATCAAAGAGGAGAGAAAACATTGTCAGAAAAGGAGAAAATGCTATTTACCACAAGGCTGCCTGCTCAGGGTCGTCAAAAGTTGGCATTGTTTGGTAAAAGGGTTAAAGGAAACTTAACCCTGTAACAAACAATCTCAAGTTTTAACACCCCTATGGAAGAAGGCTGTTGAAAGCATTGTGGAAAAAGGAACAACTACTGTTAACCTTTCATTTCTTCTTTTTACCTTAATGTTTTTCTACCCTTCAAAAAGAACATGAGCCACATGATCCAATTTTTCTTGTGTCAGTGCATTAAAAATCATCTTCGCGAGCCAAGTTTATGATCACTGCGTGGATTTTACCTTGGCTGATTGAGCCCAATTTCGAGATTCCTGCGATGCAACCTCTATTGGATGCTGGTTATTACCCCCCTTTACATCATATTTTTAAAAGCACATGAAATATCGTTTTACAAACCGCTTACGAATACACATGAACTGATAAGCAGACATCCACATGGGTTTCCATCTTTTACCTTCTATTCTATTTTTATCGAAGATAAAATGCTAAGAGCGATTTCATTCGCTGCAGCTAGAGCTGGCTGCATCCAATGAAAAAGCGTATCGGGTGAATGTAAAAATCAAGCTCGATCCGTCAAGGGTAGATTAGCGTAGTGAATCGTCAGCCTTGGCTTGCGAAGATGATTAAAAATGGACCGATCCAATATTTAGTTTTGTGATGAAGAGTTAAACAGATTACTAAGTATTTCGAAAGCAAAACATATGGATATTATTGTGAAATATGGTGTAAAGTAAAGTTTCCTATGATTTCTATCTTTTTTTATAGTAAAGGAAGAGTGTGAAGGTACCTCAAAAATCACATGATTTTAGTATCTGTTTAAATGTTCAACTTTTATTTTTTTTACCACACTGTTATAATATTTGATGGTTGCTTTTTCTTTTATATTCAGTCCAAACTTTGTTGTATTGAAGATTTGATAACTCATTACCCTGTGATAAAGTTTAAGACATCTTCAGATTAAAAGTATCTATATATTGTTTGAATGTTTAAATTTATAAGTGATAGGCATGAAAATTTTGTTGGAGAAGAAGAAATGCTGGTAACAAGCCATTTCTTCTTTTTCCACAATATTGAAAGCCATCTCCAGGGTAATGTTAACCCTTTACCACATGAAAAATTTTTAGTCCAAATTTAAAGCATTTGCAGACAACAATTTCAGTGTTGCTGAAATGGTGAAATTTTTCTTTGATAGAGTAGTAAACATTGTGGGAAAAGGAGAAAATGCTGGTTACCAGCATTTTCTTCTTTTCCCACAATGTTTTCAAAAGGCTTCTTTTTCAGGAGCATCAAAGGTGGGCATTGTATGGTAAAGAGTTAAGGGAAAGCCTGGTAAATACTTTATTGAGTTGGTAAGATGCAGAAGTTATTCCCTCAGCAGAATACTGCTTTTGATTTTCATTTTTTACTTTTATGAATTTAAGATGAAAAAAAAAATGTTGTTGGCAAAGTTGGTTGTAGTAGAATTAAGGATAATATCACGGCATTATCTCCCGCTAGATGGCATTCTATAAATACTCATCTCTCTGATATGGGCATTCTGGGTAGAGAACAGAATCACTTTCCTACGCGACAATCGTTACTTTGAATTTAAACCTGAAATAAAGGTTTACTCAATAAAACGCTACCTCATGTAATTCACTCAGCTATGATCAGCAGTTTAGAGAAATCTGGAGCTAAGGCAGGTTTCATTTCTCCTCAAACATATTGATCAAAGCTATTTTCAACATTGCTACTTTATAGAGCCTAATATTACGCTCAGCCCGCTTTCGGGGCTAGTGATGTGTCATATAAGACAGTCGAATCTTCAAAGAATATGACATGCGCAGACAACGAATATCACGGTGAAAACAGAAAAGGCTTTTTAAGTATGGATGTTTTTAACTTTTTACCATACAACAAAATTCTGGACCAGACTGAATTGAAAGCATTTACAGACGACTATTTAAAGTATTTCATAGTATGATTTCTTTCTGTGGATAAGAAAGAAAACATTGTGCAAAATGGAGACGATGATGGTTAAGAGCATTTTCTCTCTTTCCCACAATGTTATCAAAGCTATCTTACCCCAGGGTCATTAAAAGTCAGGATTGTGTGGTGAACTGTCAAACATTGCTTGCTGGTCATGAAATAGAGCATATTTTTATGATTGGAAAGGGATTCATAATTTAACCTAAATGATTTGTCTTTTATTGTACCATTCAATAAGAAATCCCTTGTGGCTGTCTATATCATTATTATTGCATAAAACGTGCCTTTTCGGGCCGTTATAAGCATGTATTAACGGGTAAAAATCGGGCGGTTAACGGGAGAAAACGTGTATTAATCAGTAAATTCACGCGCTGTTAACGCCCGGGTTTGTACTATCAATATCCTCGATTCGGGCCTACCTTGTAAACAACGTTTGTCCTTGTAAGATTTTCCCTAGACTGCGACCATCAAACTGTAGGAATTCGTACCATATTCGATCCTTTCCATGGCATGTCTTTGATGATATTAATACACCACAAACAAACCTTTGCACAGAATCTCAGTTTAATCGAGATCTGAACAAAAATTCACCCGTGAAATGTACTCTAAACCCGCTACATCCCACCCACTTTTTAACGTGATCGGTCCGCCTCGCTTGATGTATCGAGCCCTCTGTCGCCTTCAGTTACAGAAATTTATATCCACGCATTCTGACATCCTAGTTGTAATCGTCCAAATGTGTGCAAGTTTATTGCACATAAGTCCAGTGTGTATTAAAAATCAATAAAAGTGTATACTTTACAGCGAGAGAATCAAAACTGGCATACAGGACTAACGGCCCTTTCCTAATCGTAACAAAAACTTCTTCACCGACTTCCGGTTTTGACCCATTTGCGTACAGTACATTTGAAATTCGCTTATTTGCATTTCTATGGAAATATTTTGGCTATCTGTGCAAATTATTGTTAGAAAACCTTTACTTTATGCAATAATAGCGTTAATTCACGTTTTTTTCGGTCGTTAACATTCGCAGAGGCCCTCAAAATACTTAAACACCCTCGTGCTTCGCACTCGGGCGTTAACGCATTTTTCGGGCCTCTGCGAATGTTAACGACCTCAAAAACGTGAATTAACCCTATATTATAGATTCTAACTTGACACACAAATTTGGCCCTATAAACACAGTGCAAGGAAAGCGTGGTAAAATCTGCGACAACACATGCAGGGTGACGTCATTCTATATTGAGTGACGTCATTCAATGAGTGGGTTATTCAATGGAACATAATCTTCATCTGCGTGTTTACTCCAAGTTTGAACTTGTTTTCCTTTCATTAAGAATTGGCACTGTTAGAATCGAAATAATCTTCTTTCTATCGTGGTTTATCATTCAATAAACCACAGCTGTGAGTTATGAGGCACAATAAATAATCCACGAGGGCGATAGCTTTTGCCCTTGTGGATTATTTATTGTGCCTCATAACTGACTACTCTTGTTTATTAAACAATAAACCACGATTGGAAGAAGATTATTAAAATTTTTCTTAATTGAAGAGTTCAAACATTATTGATTACATGAATATGTTCTCAGGTTTAGAACTATGTTTTACAGAATGGCTCAGAGGAGATAATTTTGTGACAAAGTTAATGGTTACTCTTCAATACAGTAATCTTTTACAACATGACAAAATGTTAGACTCAACAACTGAATGGTTTATGACTGTGAAATAAATCTAAAATGTGGAAAAAGGAGAAAAAAGCTGGTTACCAGCATTTTCTCTTTTTCACACAATATTTGAAAAAGCCCCTTAATACTTTGGGTTATTTGGTAAAAGGTTTATCTGTGCCTATATCCTTGTTTTTATAAGTCTCTCTAGGTCTGTCTTTTGTTTACCTTCAAGTTCATATCTAGAAATAACTGATTAAGTACACATAATAGACATTTATGAATGGACATGGATGTGGAGATGGACAACGGAATACAGGTTTCAAGAAGGGGTTTTCTCAAAGTAACTATGCCATTGTGTATATAGGCCAAAGAAAAAAACATCATGGTTTAGGGTCTACAGCAACAGCCCCCCCCCCCCCCCCAATTAAAAGAATGAAGTTACTGAGACTTGCTGAATTGCCTTTAGGCATCGTAATCCTTAACTCCATTTTTATTCAGTGCTCCTGATAGATCTCAATGATCAAACTCTTAAACAAGCATCAACATTTTCAGAACTGCTACTTATGCCTAGTTCCCTTATTGTTTTGGGCCTCATTTCCCACACAAAATTGCAACATAGTGCTTCTGTTCTTAATGTGGTTCCCATCATTTTCCAACCTAGTTTCTTGTTGTGTTATTTTATGCTAGTATATCTACAAAAAGAAATGTGATAAATGCATCGATGCCTGGTCTTTACGGCCCTTTTCAACGGTTTTGGGGTTTTTATGTGATTGCATAATGGTTGACCCGACGGAAATACTTAAAGAAAATTGGGATTATTGTCGGTGCAATGGAAGGAACGAGTCAAAAATATGTAGACCTGCTAAGATTTAATCAAAAATAGTTTAACTTCGGGTATCGATTTTACCTCTGTACATGTAGGCCCACTCGTCACAACTCGGCCGATTCCGTACCTATATCTAATTTGATGGCTCCTATCACCCGAGGTATGCCGAATGCAGATAGGCCTTTACTCAGGTTGTCATAAACAATACTAAAATGGTTTGGTAGACTGAAACTGGATTAAGGGTTATCGGAATGATACCCAGCATTTCATACTGATGCACAAATTCGACAACAGTTACCATTACCGGTTGGTTGCGTATTGGTCGTGGATAAAATACGATATATCCAAACAGATTTCCAATCGTTACCTTCTGTAATGCACATTTGAATGGAGAGTGGGTGATGAACGTCAACATGCATGTTGATTGAATCAATATATTTCATGTTATACGACAAAGGTTGAAGACATAAACGCAGAACTTAAAAGTTATCCGAGCATTAGTTAACTTTGGCGGCGTCAGAGACAATTCCTATCGTTAACTTTTGGAATCATTGCAAAAATAGTATATATCGTTGTAAATCAGTAGGATCGATTCGATGAAAAGTTATGTTTCTAACAATGCTATTAGCTTGATTATTATGTTTTCTTGGCTTGGCCACATTCACTTCATTTTTAGTGGAAATCCAAGTCGAACAAGTGGTATAACGGTTTCAAAAATACTTTCATGGTTATCTGCCCCTGTTGTATCGGTTCCCCATGCGACAGTGAACAAGCTGTCCAAGCTTCAGGTGACTATATTCCGTCATGACAAGGGATATTATAAAATGTCAGTTTTTTATTATGTCAAAGTTTTTACCCAATGATAATGCAGACGACACAGGGCTACGACAATACCTCTATGTTTTCTTCATAAACAATCAAGCTAAAAATAATAATTGTAAAAGAGTTCAATAAAAAGTTATAATGTGGCCTTAACGATCATTTTGATACATGTGACTCGTCACGCATAATGATTTTGATACATCTGACCCGTCACGCAAAAAGAGTCCATCATTGAATCCGTAAATCAAACAAATGATGAGGAGATTGAAGCCAGTTCAGGTAGATCCGGGTAGATATGTTTAAACAACTATGTAGTAAGGTTGAATGGTCGTTTAACATATAGAACATCTATCAAAAGCGTTACGTTTTGACCCTGGTTAGACTGCAATAGGTGTAGTCTGACCAGGGTCGATACCTTTTGCATTTCTCAGATGGTTCCTTTATGCGTGACGCGTCAAAAATGAATGTGTTGAGACAATCCCCGAGTTTTCTCTGCTTTCTGTTGTCCATCTCCATATCCGTGTCCGCCCGCAAATGTCTAATAAGAGTTTGACTTTTACAGATATACTTTTGTATTCATTGGACATTCAATAAAATTACAATCTACATCATATTCATCAGTTTTAATTGATGTAGCTCTTTACAAAATGATCAACATTTTAACTGATCTCAGTTGAAAGCATCTGCAGATGACAAACCAAAGGTAGCCACTTTGAAGAAATTTGTTTGTGGTGCTGGTCGCCAGCATTTTCTCCTTTTCCTAAAAAGTTTTCCAAAGTCTTCTTCCTGTGGGTTGTTAACTCATTATCACACAATCCCGAGTTTTAATAATCCTGGGGAAGAAGCCCTTTGAAAACATTGTAGGAAAAGGAGAAAATGCTGATAACCAGCATTTATTCCTTTTCCCACAATGTTTTCTACCCTATCACATACAGTAATCGTCTCTTTAGCTACATTCAATATGTTGTCTGCAAATGCTTTGAATTTGGTCTAGGCCTGAATTTTGTCATTTGGTAAAGAGTTAACCCTTTACTAAACGACTAAGTTTTAGACTGGTGCAAATTGAAAGCACTTGCAGACAACAAAATAAACGCAACTCAAAAATTGAAATTTGTTTCCAGCAGGGTAGAAAACATTGTGGGAAAAGGAGAAAATGCCTGTTACCATCATTTTCTCCTTTTCCCACAATCTTTTCTGAAGATTTCGATCTCAGGGACGTAAAAAACCAGGGATTGTTTGGGAAAGGGTTAAAACTCGGGATAGTGTGGTACGGGTTTATTAGAACTGTAATAAAGGTTTGACAGACTTTGCTCTAAAAACACTGTATTCAACTCAGACATACAGGTATCCTTAACTCTTTACCACACAAGAAAATTTTAGACTGGTCCAAATTGAAAGCATTTGCAGACGACAAAATAAAGGTGACTGAAAAATTGAAATTTGTTCTGGGAAGGGTAGAAAACACTGTGGGAAAAGGAGAAAATGCTGGTTACCAGCATTTTCTCCTTTTCCCACAGTGTTTTCAAAAGACTTCTTTCTCAGGGGCGTCAAAAGTAGGCTTTGTGTGGTAATGGGTTAAAACATTATTTGCAGGTCGTTCCAATTTCCGTTCTTGCTTGGACACAGAACTGCTGAAGAAGCACAAATTACTTACCCCAGAAGATTATGCAACAGAAGAACCACCGGCAGTCCCGCCTCCAGCAGGTGTGTTATTGTTAACTCCTCCCCTTATTGGCATATTTTGTAACAATGTCAGAAAAAAGTATTAGGATAATTTTTTGTGTTTCAACAAGGAGTAATTGTCACAAATTCATGCCAACAAAGCCACTCTTTTACCATAAATATCAGTGCAAAAATTAGCTGGCAATATGAACTATGAATTCAGGTTAACTGTATGATTACAACATGTAAATGATGTGGCAAAAAGAGAAACTAATTTTCCTTCTTTTTTCCAGAATGGTTTCAAAAGTTGTCTACGGCAAGAGGAAAAAAGTTGTTTGCATTTAATGTAATGTTTTACCTCTTTACCACATGGTAAAAATATAGACTTGTCCAATTTCAAAACAGTTGCAAACAAACAATTAACTGTGGCTCAAATGATGGAATTCCTCTGTAATAGGGTAGAAAATAATGTAGGAAAAGGAGGAAATGCGGGTTACCAGCATTTTTTGCCTTTCTGTATCACACATTATTTTTCAAATGGCTTCTTCCTCATGGACATCAAAACTCAGGCTTCTGTGGTAAAGGGTTAACCTTTTGCCACACAATCCCAAGTTTTAATTACCATTCGTAAGAAGACTTTTGAAAACATTTTAGAAAGAGAAGAAAATGCTGCTTGCTGCAATATTTCTTACCCTTTTGATGACAAATTTTAATGTCAGGTCCTGTTTCATTTATCATCTGCAAATGCTTTCAAGAGAAGTCTAGTATGTTGTCATCTGGTAAAGGGGTAATAAACCTGGCAGACATTTTCTGTCCAGGGATGAGATCCAAATCATCATAATTTCAAGGTTGCACCTGATTAGAATGTCTCAGCAGAGTAGATAGTGTAGGTCAACAATGAGACTGCAGTTTTAGAGCAGTCTGAAATTTATCTACACTTGCCCTAAAGAATTGAACTGTACTTCAACTCTTTACCAAACAACATTATTTTAGACCAGTCCAAATTGGAAGCATTTTCAGATGTCAAAATGGACATGACTCAAAAAACTGAATTTGTTTCGGGAAGGGTAGAAAATACTGTGGGAAACGGAGAAAATGCTGGTTACCAGCATTTTCTCCTTTTCCCACAATGTTTTCTATAGGCTTCTTTCCCTGGGTCATTTGAAGTCAGAATTATGTGGTAAAGATCGAGTTGAGGGTTGAAACTTCTTTTAATAATTTAGTGGACAAAGTACCGAGTTACGCCCGAGACACTGTAACCTCTCGCCAACACACCCGGGATGACCTTTTCCTGCCACCAGTACAGCAGCAGTCTCCTATTCCTCAAGAACCGACCACTGGGCGGAGCCAGTCAGATATTGGTAGTTTGGTGTCTGAAGAACCCATCAACGAAAATGAGAAAGATGAAGTATATCTGGTATGTTTTAATTACATGTACTATGAAAAGTTGATTAGTTAACCCTTTCCCAAATGACAAATTTTAGGCTCTTCGAAACTGAAAAAGTTTGCAGACGACAATTCCAAATTTGATAAAAATGGCAGAATGTTCTCCAAATTGCTAGAAAACACTGTGGTAAAAGGAGAAATTGCTCGTTACGGCCAATTTCTCCTTTTCCCAAAGTGTTTTAAAAAAACTTGTACTGCAGACACGTAAAAACAAGGGCTTGTTTGGGAAAGGGTTAACTCTTTACAAAATGACAAAATGTTACCTAATTAGCACTTAATACCATTACCCCTGTGTAAGTAGCCTTTTGAAAACCTTGTGGGAAAAGGAGAAAATGCTGGTGACCAGCATTTTCTCCTTTTCCCACAATGTTTTCTAATCTCCCTAAACCAAGTTTAATTTTTTAAATCACTCTTATCTGTCGTTTGCAGATGCTTTCAATTTGGACCAGTCTAAAATTTTGTTGTTTGGTAAAGGATTAACTGTTTACCACACGAGAAAATTTTAGACTGGTCCAAATTCAAAGCATTTGCAGACGACAAAATAAAGGTGACTGAAAAATTGAAATTTGTTCTGGGAAGGGTAGAAAACACTGTGGGAAAAGGAGAAAATGCTGGTTACCAGCATTTTCTCCTTTTCCCACAATGTTTTCAAAAGGCTTCTTTCTCAGGGGCGTCAAAAGTAGGGATTGTGTGGTAATGGGTTAAAGCATCTGAAGATGGCATTTTAACCCTTTACCAGACAACATTTTAGAGAGGTCCAAATTGAAAGCATTTGCTGACGACAAAATTAACATGCCTCAAAAATACATGTAATTGATATCTATTCTGGGAGGGTAGAAAACTTTATGGGAAAAGGAGAAAATGCTGGTTATCAGTATTTTCTCCTTTTCACCCACAATGTTTTCAGAAGGTTTCTGTCTTAGGGTTGTAAAAACCAGGGATTGTTTGATAAAGGGTTGAATGTAGCTCAAATAACAGAATTTGTCTTTGATACAATAGAATACATTGAGAAAAAGGGAGAAAATGCTGATTCCCATGGATTTCTTATTGTTCATCGAAAGTAACAAGGAAGTACTTATATATTTAAGGACCCATGAAATCCATTTTAACTCATTACCAAAAGACAAAATTTTAGACTGGTCCAAATTGAAAGCATTTTCAGTCGACAAAATTAATGTGACTGAAAAATTGAAATTTGGTTTTGTAAGGGTAGAAAACATTATGGTTACCAGCACTTTCCTCCTTTTCTCACAATGTTTTCGAAAGGTGTCTTTCTCAGGGTCGTCAAAAGTCGGGATTGTGTGGTACTGAGTTAATCTAACAACTTACAGAATCCTGTGGTAGAATAATCCTTAGATATCCAGAAAATTTACCTAAAGCAAAAAGTTCCAACCTATGTCAGCCTGTGTGGCCTGCATAGGCTGACATAAGTAAGCAATTATACCCCCCCCCACAACGAAGTGGAGGGGGATATACTGGAATCACCATGGCTGTGTGTGCGTCTGTAGACACAATTTTCTCAAGAGCTTTTTTCCTACAGTTTTTCAAGTACTGCACTGAAATTTACACATAATGTTTGGATACATATGAAATTGTGCATGTGCAATTTTCACAACCTTGCTGCCATTGGTTGCCAAATTATCTCCCTTGTATGTTTCCTGCATTGTTGTTGTCAAGAGCATTACTCATAGAGTTTTGCATATACTGAACCCAATTTTATACATAATGTTTCTGTACATGTTATGATGGGATGTATTACTTTCATGCCTCTGCTATGATTTGTTGCTGAATTATCTCCCCTTTAGCTTGTTGAGGAATTATTTCCCCTTCAACTTTTTTCAACTCCTACTTTTGTACTAAACCATTCTGCATTCTGTAACAAAGACCTGTTTTTGTGTCAAGGAACTGGGGGTATAATCACATTTAGTGATAGCTCTAGTTTTTGCGGATGCATTGAAATCTCTTTTTACAGGGCATGAGTTTTATGGCCATCAACACTCGAAAAGGGGCATTCATACATTTGTGTAAAGTGTCATCTCGGATCAGCCTGGGCTGTTTGCGCAGGTTAAAACAAAATGACAGCTTCAGTTCTAATGTGATTTTCTGTTTTGCAACAGTCATATTAAATCACCAAATCTAATGTAGTCGTAAAGTGCAGATCCGAGACGACACTTTACGCAAATGTCTGAATGCTCCTTTTCCAGTGTTGCAAGCCATATGGCATACAACAGGGGTAACGGGGCATTCCATCATCTGCGTAAAGTGTCATTTAGGACTGTGTAGGCTTATTCAAAACAACTCTTTCTGTTTTTAAATGCATTTTTCTTTTTTGTGTAAGTCCACTGTTGCACAAAAGCTAATGTAGTCGTAAAGTGTCATCTCCGATTAGTCTGCATGGACTGCGCATGTTGATCGGAAACAACATTTACGCAAATGTCAGGCTTCCCCATTTCACGTGTCGCTAGCCATATTTGTGTAACATGGAATCCCAATTTTTTACATAATTTTTGTCAAGGCTCGTTTTCCAAGAAATGATGCCTGGAAACATCAGCTGAATGAGGACCAGAGAGAACTGGAGAGGCGTGACTTAAACAACCTGAACTCAAAGGTTAACTATCTTAGAAACCCAAGATATGTTCCACCCTCAGCTCCACCTGGTGGTCGATCCTTGGTGAAAAGTAGGAGAGTAAAACGAAAAGAAATTGGAATTCAACCAAAGGCAGAGCCAGAACCTCAGTAAGCAACTTTTGGACTTAACCCTTCACTACACAATTCTGAGTTAACGACCCTGACAGGGAAGAATTTTGAAAACATCGTAGAAAAAAAAGAAAATTTCTCCTTTCTCCTCCTTTCTTCTCATTTTCTCCTTTTCCCACATTGTTTTCTTACCTTTCAGAAATGAACTCTATTACACGAGGCACACTTAAATCATCGTATGCAAAATGCTTTCAATTTGGACCAGTCAAAATTTATGTTATGTAGTAAAGTGTTAAAGCACAATATTATTTGGTAAAGTGTTACCCTTACAGTACCCTATAGACCAAACATAGGTTTTCAGTCTATAGATAAGACCCCAGTTTTTGTCAGTTCAAAGATGCTGTCTAACTATCCCGTAACTTGTATTTGATTTGAACTGAATAGAAAAAATTCATATTTACCAGCAAGAAGCAAAGACAAACCCGGGAAAGTTACTACAGCATGAATTCTCTTTACCATATTCCTACAAAATGTAAGGATGAGCTATTGTAATGAAAAACAATTTTATTTTAAAGTGGTACATGCAATAAATTAATATAATTCTTATTTTTGTGTGTAAAAACCATTTTTATGAGTGGTAGGTGAATATCTTAGTACATTTTGATCAAGAACAAAAGCTGGAAGAAGTTTGTATGCCTGTTAATTTTAGATACCATATTAGGAACCATATTTTACACTGTGTACAGAGGATTTCTTTTGCATGTCATATGCCGTTTTATCCACATGCAACACATGTATGTGAGCAAAAAAAAATATATGATTATTGTTTGATTAACTGGTTTATTTTTTACAGGAGCAAAGAACCATCTCAGGTATTTCTTGTATCACCTCCAGCTGTTGTGTTTACTGACTACAAAATAGGACAAGTTTATGAGGCAAGTTTATCAGTTTAACCCTTTCCCAAACGACAAACTTTTGGACTAGACCAAATTGAAAGCATTTGCAGACGACAATTCAACTCTGGCTGAAAAGATGATTTATGCCTATGATAGGGTAGAAAACATTATGGGAAAAGGAGAAAATGCTGGTTACCAGGATTTTCTCCTTTTCCCACAATGTTTTCAAAAGGCTACTATTCCAGACACGTAAAAACCAGGGATTGTTTGGGAAAGGGATAAAAAGATGTACCTGTGCTTTATACACATACAAAAGTTTGTAATTTATGTTCTGAGCCAATGAAATTCATGCTATAGATCAGAGAACCATAAAAATATTTTGTTAACTCTTTACCCAATGACAAAATTGTAGACTGATCCAAATTGAAAGCATTTGCAGACGACAAATTATGTGTAACTCAAAAATTGAAATTTGTTTCCAGCAGGGTAGAAAACATTGTGGGAAAGGAGAAAATGCTGGTTACCAGCATTTTCTCCTTTTCCCACAATGTTTTCAAAAGGCTTCTATCTTAGGGTCGTTAAAAGTCGGGATTGTGTGGTAAAGAGTTAAGCCTTTATTAATTGATCTTTTGTTATTCTTACCCTGAATACAAAGGCTTTTGGAAACATTGCTGACAATCAGCAATTTGACTGTTTTGATTCATTTTCTTTACACTTTTGAAGATAAATCATACTTATTAATATTTGATCTGTCGTCGTCCACAAATGCTCTCATTCTAGATAAGAGTAAAAGATCAGTTTCATCAAGCAATCTTGTCTCAGAAATGTCTCAAACCTGAATACATACCACAAATTTAGCTAACTTTTTCAACTAAGAGAAAGTGCAGAGAATATTAATTTTAAACTTTTGCCATAAAACTTCAAGTTTTAACAACACTCACAAAGATGGCTCTTGAAAACATTTTGCAAAAAAGGAGAAAATGCTGTTTACCAACATTTTCTCCTTTTCCCCGCTATGTTTTGTACCCTTGAAGAGACAAATTTCATGGCTTGAGCCTCTTTTTTGTTGTCTGCAAATGCTTTGGTTTTAGAAATATTAAAAAATTTTGATATTTGATCACCAGTTTGTTGGAGGGAAAAAATGTTCCAAGTCATAGAAGTGTAGAGAACTGAGTTATGCCAGTTAAAATAAAAAAGACTTGAAGAATTTAAAATTTGTTTTGTAAAGGGTAGAAAACATTGTGGGAAGAGGAGAAAATGCTGTTTACCAGCATTTTCTCATTTTCCCACAATGTTTTCAAAAGGCTTCTACCTCAGGGTCGTCAAAAGTCATCATTGTGTCGTAAAGGGTTAACCATTTTGGTTTTCATTTCCTACAGATAACCTTGACACTGAAGAATGTATCAGCCTGTATCAGGCAATGCAGGGCTTTACCACCATCTACCAACTATTTTTCTGTTGGCCTGGGTAAGTATTGAATTAATCCTGCCAATCCAAGTTATATGTTATATGTATAATGACCATGAAAAAGAACTGTTTTGAAAACAATTGTTGGAAAAGGAAAACCATTCTAAACCATTCTGCATTCTGTAACAAAGAACTGTTTTGTGACAAGGAGCTGGTGGGGGCTATAATCATGTTTAGTGATAGTTCTAGTTTCAAGGAACTGCAGTTTGTTTTTGTGAAATTTTGTACAGGTCAGTTTCCAGGAGAACATGGACTGGTTGCCCCAGGAATGAGCTGTCACTATGCTATCAGGTTCAACCCAGATTCTCTGAGAGATTTTGATGATGAGATAAAGATACAGACACAGTCCAATGTGCCTCTCATAGTGCCCATCCTTGGCCGACGCCCACCACCTAAACTTACATGTATGTAGACAGCTACCTGTGCTTTATGTTCCTACATGAATAAACCATGCTTTGTGAAAAGTGCATTTTACGCATCAACAAAAGGATCAACTGATGTCAGCCTATGCAGTCGAGCAGGCTGACTTTGATGGAATTTTTTTGTTATCAGTCAATTTGCTGCATGTCAAAGTACAAGTCTATCCCCTGATTCAGTTTATCATTAGACAAAATTGATGGATTTATAGTTTTGTGGTGAATTGCTTGCTACAACAAATCACAGAGATGCATCAAACTTTTTTTGCCAAAATGCCATTTTTTTCTCCCTTTCCCAAACAACAAATTTTGGACTCTTCTAAACAGGAAGAGTTTGCACACAACTATTTTAGATTTGGAGAAAATGGCAGAAAGTTCTCAAAAAGGGTAGGAAACATTGTTGGAAAAGGAGAAATTGCTCATTATGAGCAATTTCTCCTTTTCCCACAGTATTTTCAAAAGACTTTTACTGCAGACACGTAAAAACCAGGGCCTGTTTGGGAAAGGGTTAAGGTGGCCCAACTGTAAAATAGTTACCTCTATTGAAAAACTTTACATCAGTCTTTTCTGTATGAAATTAACACAGAAAAAATAGCCAAAGTATCCCTTCTGCCATCAACCCTTTCCCAAACAAGTCCTTGTTTTTATGAATCGTAACGAGCAATTTCTCCTTTTCCCACAGTGTTTTTGCCCATTCGGATAATTTTCTGCCATTGTTAGGAAAGTTAGAATTGTCATCTGCAAACTCTTTTAGTTTGGAAGAGTCTAAAATTTGTCGTTTGGGAAAGGGTTAACTAAATACAGTGACTTGTAAGGGGATGTAAGTGGTTGCTTAGGATTTTGAAGTCAGAGGGCCAAGGTTACAGAAGGGCCACACAGTCATGTACATATGTATGCCAGTCTCATTTAAGTCAATGTGTTTGTCAAGACATTTACTGAGTATGGACGTATGTACTGGAAATATATATACCTGTATAATGGAAATCATATGTAACTGACATATCTTTTTAATATTTTAGTACCAGCAACTATCAATGTTGGCCATTGTTTGGTTGGAGGATGTCATGTGACCCAGCTTGTCCTCAAAAATGAGGGAGGTCATGGCAGATTTTGTATCATGCCAAGCTCTGCCTGGCCAACAACTAACTTTAAGGTCAGTTCAGTGTTTACTTAAGAAATAATCTTCTTTCTATCGTGGTATATTGTTCAATAAACCACAGTTGTGAGTTATGGGATGCAATAAATAATCCACGAGGGCAATAGCCCGAGTGGGTTATTCATTGCGCCGCATAACTCACTACGTAGAAAGAAGATTATTTCGATTCTAACATGGCCAATTCTTAATGAAGTGAAAACAAGTTCAAACTTAGAATAAAATCGCGGATGAAGATTATGTTCCATTGAATAACTCACTCATTGAATGACGTCACTCGATATAGGATGACGTCACTCTACATGGATTGTTGCAGATTTTACCATGTTTTCCTTGCACTGTGTTTATAGAGCCAGAGTCACGTATCATGTTAGAATGAACCAATTCTTAGTGAAATGAAAACAAGTTCAAACTTAGAGTAAAAACACGGATGAAGATTATGTTCCATTGAATAACTCACTCATTGAATGACGTCACTCGATATAGGATGACGTCACTCTACATGGATTGTCGCAGATTTTACCAAGTTTTCCTTGCACTGTGTTTATAGAGCCAAAGTCGCGTGTCATGTTAGAATGTACAATATGCATGATGCATAAGTACATGATACTATACCAGTCTTCATATAGATCCATAACATCCATTTTGTCTGACAATAGACTTGAGACATGAGGTAAAATGGTCCTTTGACAATTAATAGCAAAAAGTATCAGTTCATTTCAGTCTAAGTGGTTTACCCTTGTTGACCTGACTTGATACTTTTTGCAGTTACATTTAAGCCCCCTTTTCATAGTGCATATCCTATATATTACATTCTTTCCTCTTTTCACTTTATGATATTTTCTGTATGAAAAGTGATCATTCTACCTTACTGCACAATTATTTTTGAACTATCTTCTTAAATTGACCTGCATTATCTTTTATTTCTTTTCATCTAATTGATGTCCTTTTTTGTGCGAAGTGTCACATTTACATAACCTGAGCCACCTGTTATTTGTTGATTACAACTGCTTTCAATATAAGTCTAAATTTTGTTGTCTGAAAAAACATCGAAATTCATGCGAATCGACTGTCCATATTCATTTCAAAAGTATTTACTGTAAACTTGTGTGACATTTTACCACATAAGCCTAGGTTTTAACTTCCCAGAGTAAGAATGCCTATGAAAACATATTGGGAAAAGGACAACATGCTGGTAACTAGCATTTCTCCTTTTCCTAGTATGTTTTCAACCCTATCAAAAACAAATACTTTGATTTTAGTCACTTGTGATTTGCTGTATGCAAAGGTTTACAGTTTGGATTTGTCTAAAAGTTTGTTGTTTAGTATAAGATATAATTAGTGTAATGAGTTAGTGACATGTTTCTTTATTTGTTTACAGTCTGTGGTAAGAAATGGTAATGTTTCCATTCCACCATTTGACATACGACCATCTGTCCTGGAGATTGACAGAGGTCAAACTGGTTTAATGGAGATAGTCTTCCAACCTCCAAGTGTGAGGAGTTACTCCATTGACATGTGTATGGTGTGTGATAATTGTCATGTGAAACACTTCACTGTAACAGGTAACCTTTCTTGAACGGGGGCCATGCTTTAAAAAACTTAAGTTTTAGTTTGTGTTAATCTTAGAGTTTCATTGATTCCTCAGATAGTTCAGATAATTCAAAAATTTGAAAAATTAGTAAACAATCTTGGGGAAGGGAAGATTTAATTGCTCCAAAAGTTAAAAATTTACTCCATGGAGTGTATCAATTATATATAGGTAACATTGAAATTTCATGGATATCTGGGTTGCACGTGAAAAAAGTGTTACAAGCAATGAGTTTGGGCTCAGAGATATGTGTTTCCCAGGATTGTTTGAAGTCATTGCAACAGGATTCATTCCAAATTCACTTTTGAATTTTTAATGATTTAATCCTTAAGCACATTCATGATTAAAGTTGGCTTTGCTGACAATGTCAATAAAGATCAGACTGCACAATACACTTAGTTCATAGAAGTGTATTTACAGTTCTGAGTGACTACATGAAAAATCAAAAATGTACAATATGGTCAGTTTTGTAGACTTTCAGACTAAATCAGAAAACTTCTGTCGGATCTTTGATGGTATTGCTGATATGGAGGATGTGCTCTTAATAGAGTTTTTTGGTCATATCATAGTTGCAGCTGACTTATTTATGTCTGTCTGGAATTTCAATTATACTGTACTGTAAAATCTTATAGAACTTTCTACAAACAGCAAAATTATAGAATCATTCAAATTGAAAGTTGTTGATTGTGTTGATGATATTTTGCTAAGAAAGAATAGAAAACAGACTGAGGAAAGGGGAAAAATAATTTTCTACCTTCCCTATGATTTTTGTAAAACTTTTTCCTGAAGATTGTGAAATCAATGGATTGTTTGATAAGAAATAAACTAAAGACATAAATTTCAGGTGAGTCTCAGAGAGCAGGAGTAGACTTGGTGTCAATAGAGAGGGGAACCACAGAACCTCTGCCAGGAGAACTAAATGACTGCACTGCCCAACATCTCATCAAGTTTGACCAGTTAAATCCATTTACATATACTGACAGAACAGCTGTCCTGAAAAACACTACGTAAGTATGATGTCTTTTTCCCATTCTCATTTTTGGATCTTTAGTGGTGTAATGGTAAAACAATGGGCCTACTCACCTACCTTTCTGAATCAAAAGAGTCAAAAACACCAAGGAAAAGGGAGCAGTTGCATTTAACTGACAAAACATGAAAATATCTTGAATGATCATGAAATTAACGGCTTGTTTGGTTTTTGTAATGTTTTTAAACAACTTTTCTAATGCAAGATGTATCATTAGGCATTTGTACTGTTGGACTGGTTTAATGTTTTTATTTCATGCTTTCCTGTAGTTTATCAAGAAATAACAGTGTAATATTTTTCAATATTTCTTGGTTATGACAAGTGAAAAATACAGATTTCATTTTCTAACTTCTCATTGGAAAGCAGGAACAGTACTTCCTGTACATCAGTTACCTTGCTTAAATGCACATGTCACTCAACCAGATTGAAATATGATGTAATTACCCAACATATGTTGCGCTGTGATTTAACGTAATATCGTTAACATGTTATGCAGAGGGAGAATACCATGGGGAATTACGGGGCTGTGCCACTGGTGAAAATATTAACCCTTTCCCAAACGACAAATTTTAGACGCTTCCAAACTCAAAGAGTTTGCAAATGACAATTTCAAATTTGATAAAAATGGCAGAAAGTTTTCCACATGGGTAGAAAACACTGTTGGAAAAGGAGAAATTGCTCGTTATGAGCAATTTCTCCTTTTCCAACAGTGTTTTCAAAAGACTTGTACTGCAGACACGTAAAAACAAGGGCTTGTTTGGGAAAGGGTTAACCATGATGTTCACTTTTTGAAATAAATTTCGATCAATCGTCCAAAAACACAAATATCCACTATATACTCTTCTAGAAATGTGAGCCTGCCCTTCCAATGGATGATTTACAAGCCTCAGTTTGACAGTCCTGGTGCAGATGATGCCAAAAGAAAATATGAGCGAGTACCAGACGTGGACTCTGTTTTCAGCGTCCATCCCCCTACTGGTATCTTACCACCCAATGAGATTACAGAGTTCAAAATTACATATGCTCCTCCTGTGGTTAGTCTTCCTACCTTACTTGTGAAAAATATAGTTATCTAGGAATGAAGTACATCCATAACCCCCCCCCCCCCCAAAAAAAAAAAAAAATCACATGAGAATTAGCAACAATTTTGTTTTTCAATTATACCTAAAACAATGTTTGAAAAGGAGGAACAGTTTCAGCATGAAGGATGCTTTTATCCAGAATGTCTCAGAAGAGTTAACAGAGTCGATTGAAGATCAGACTGAATTTTCCACAGGTACCTGACATGTCTGGTATCATACCATCCCTCTATATAGATATAATAAAGTCTTTATTATATCTATATAGAGGGATGGTATGATATAAGACATGTCAGGCACCTGTGGAATTTTCTGTCTTGTTTGATTTTGATCTGGAATGACCACTTCAGTAAGTGTTGTGAGCGCCATTTTAAAGATAGTTAGTAGTTCTATGTGTTTGTGAGGATAGCTATCACTCGGTAAATGCAGCCCATCTATGTATGAGCTATGTTGTGTGAAAAGGCGGCTGATTGTGTCTGTGAAAAGTATTGACCCAGGTGATGACTTGCTTTGTATCGTGAATCATGGAGATGCATTAACTCTTTACCACACGACAAAAGTTTAGACAGGTTCAAATTTAAAGCATTTGCAGACAACAGAATAAAGGTGACTGAAAAATTTAAATTTGTTCTGGGAAGGGTAGAAAACACTGTGGGAAAAGGAGAAAATGCTGGTTACCAGCATTTTCTCCTTTTTCCTACAGTGTTTTCAAAAGGCTTCTTTCTCAGGGGCGTCAAAAGTAGGGATTGTGTGTTAATGGGTTAACCCTTTACCAAACAATCCCGACTTTTAAGGACCCTGAGACAGAGGCTTTTTGAAAACATTGTGGGAAAAGGAGAAAATGCTGGTAACCAGTATTTTCTCCTTTTCCCACAATGTTTCCTACCCTGTTGGAAACAAATTTCACTTTTTGAGTTTCGTATTTTGTCTTCTGTAAATGCTTTCAATTTGGACCAGTCTAAAATTTTGTCTTTTGGTAAAGAGTTAAGCCCCCTTTTTGCTAAAGTATGGCTCATGTACTAGAATATTTGACCATATTGTTTTAAGGAAAACAATCATTGACACTGATATGTGTGGGTTGTAGATTATTGTCTCACAATCAATGTTAAAACAAACTGTATCGTTTTAATTTTAACTTAATCCTGTGAGTAAACAATCCGGCATTTTTATGACCTTGTGGTTAAATGCCCTTGAAAGTACTGCTGAAAAAGAAGAAAATGCTTGTAATTAGCAATCTCTCCTTTTCCAGCCATCTATTTAACCTTCCCAAAGATAGCTTCTATTTCTTAACAGTATTTCATGGACTATCTGAAAATGGTTTCACTTTTGTTACTGAGAGCACTCTTTCATGCATGGCTTCATCCCGATTTAAATGCAATACCTGACAACTGAGTTAGGGAGATATCTCTTTAGCTTCACTTTTATGGTATTGGTCCTTTAACTATTTACCAAAGGACAAGATTTTAGACTGGTCAAAATTAGAAGCATTTGCTGACGATAACATCAATGTTAGCCAAAATTTGAAACTTATATATGGAAGGGAAGAAAACATGGTAGGAAAAGGAGAAAATGCTGGTTACCAGCATTTTCTCCTTTTCCTACCATGTTTTCAAAAGGCTTCTTTCTTGGGGTCGTTAAAAGTCAGGATTGTTTGGTAAAAGGTTAAAGCTTGAAAAACAAGGATTATTTGTCCGCCATGGGTTTGAATCCCACCAGATGCGGTTTGTATTTCGGTTATCATGTTCATAAGACTTATGACAAGTCTAGTTTTTGTTGTTTGTTAAATACTCATATTTAACATAACATTTCAGGTTGACAAATTCCACAGTGTATTACACTTACTATTAAACATGGTACCTTCTTCAATAGAAACAAGTAGTAGTAAAGGTAGCTCTGCTGCAGCTGGAGACAAAGATGGTGGTAAAACAAAGGAAGATGGACAGAAAACAGGGGAGGAGGAAGATAACTTGTCAGAAATTATAGTACATCATGGTGAATGTAAGTGAAGTAGATTTGAGCCATTCTCTATCAAAAGGGGGTTCATAGCATCTGGAAAATGTATCGGCTCATATCAGCCTGCACAGATTGTATAGACTGATATGGGTCAAACTTTTGGCTACGTGTGAGAATCAGTTTACTCCATGACTCCATGATTGGATCCCATATCAGCCTACACAGTCGGCATAGGCTGATATGGGTCAAACTTTCTGGTTGTAACCATGAAATATCGAAAAGTAATCGACTGTGATTTCTTGATAAACTACCTTTTTATGAAATAACATGATTATACCTAGTGTTCCATATAATTATTCATGCATAACATGAATTTACATTAAAAATTGTGATAAAACGATACTTAGCTCTTTGCAAACTGCCTCAATATTTTCATAAGTGAGATCAAAGTTTCATATGTAGTTAAATGTTTTAAATTGTTGACTTTCAGTGCCACCCTTCACTGATGTAACAGCCCTGGAGATTGAGGTTAAAGGTGAAAGTGTACCCCTAAGTGTTGTTCTACACCCATACTCAATGCATGTCCCTGGGAAAAACCTTGTGGGAACAACACTGAAAAAGATGGTTACGGTAAGACATGGTCATTTGCCTCAATGGCACACAACATTTGAAGAGTTATTAATTTCAGGGGTGCTAAGATCTTTAAATCTTTACCAAATGACAAAATTTTAGACTGGTCCACATTGAAAGCATTTGCAGACGTCAAAATAAATGAAATTCAAAAAGTGAATTTTGTTTCTAGCGGGTTAGAAAACATTGTGGGAAAAGGAGAAAATGCTGGTTACCATCATTTTCTCCTTTTCCCACGATGTTTTCAAAAGGCTTTTTTCTCAGGGTCTTTAAAAGTCGAAATTGTGTGGTAAAGGGTTAATTCCTTTTGTAGACAAATTGTTCAAGATCAGATGGTCTTTATGCAGAGGTGAAGAGACTGCATGCAACTTGCAGTTTGATCTTGGGCCTACTCTGCTGATTTGTGAAATATTCTTGCAAATATTCTTGAAATTAAAGCGTTTTTGCCTCCTTTCTGATGCTTCAAAAAGTTCGTTGGATTTGCTAGGAACTTTGAAGGTTAGCTGTTTAAGAAGTTGCTGTGTAAATCTTGGTAAATGGAAACATTTTGTCACTGAATCTGTATATTTTGTTTGTCTGTCTGATGGTGAGATTTTAAAAGACTTCAGTTTTGTTCCTGAGCTGTGGCATTGTTATAGATAGTATTACAGTAAGATAATACTCTTTTACCAGTCGTATCACTGTTTGCTCTGATTAACAGAAGAAGAGTGTCTATGAGAAAGAACACCAAGAAAACCACATTCTCAAAGGAAATGGCGAAAAACAAATCCAAATTTATAGCATATGTAGACCACCAATTAACTGTTTACCACACAATCCAGACTTTTAACGACCTTATGAAAGAAGCCTTTTGAAAGCATTGTGGGAAAAGGAGAAAATGCTGGTAGCCAGCATTTTCTCCTTTTCCCACAAAGTTTTCTACCCTTCTCAGACCAAATTTCAGCTTTTCAGTCTCATTTATTTTGTCGTCTGCAAATGCTTTCAATTTGGTCCAGTCCAAAAATTTATCGTTTGGTAAAGAGTTAAACAGGTCACGTAACATGAATTACTATAGAAAGGTTAAAAAAGTGTTATGGTGTTCGAAAAGGAGGATTTTTTTTTCAACTTTCTGTTATAGGGTTTTTAAAGGGCAGAATTGTTTGGAAAATTACAAAGGAATATACTTTTATTCCATTTGTTCCATGTTATTATACTAGAACTTGGACAAAAATTTACTAATGAGCTCTGAAAATGAAACAGGATTATTGAATAGCAAGATAAAATTGCATGTGTTGCTTTTAGATAGTGGGTCTTGCACATTTTTTATTTTTTTCCTGTTTTAGATGGCAAACCACAGTCATTCAACTATAACCTTCCAGTGGGATCCATACACTGATGATTATATTCTGGAGGTGGAACCCCCTTTTGGAGAACTAGGTACTTTCTGTCCCCCTTTTCTCTCTCTCTCTGTCTCTTCTCTCCTTCTCCCTCTCCCCTCTTTTAGTGTGTGAGTGTTTCTTTCTTGCTCCTAGACCTGTCCTCTATCTATTCATTTTAGATATGGATGCAATTAAACTTCAAAAACATGCCAAGACTGAGATGTCCTATCAACACTGATACCGTAGACCAGTCCTTCATGCATAGCTTCATCCAGGTTTAAATACAATACCTAACAACTGAATCAGGGCGAATTCTCTTTAGCTCAGTGGTTATGGTGTTAGCCTTTCATCCAGGTGTTCTAGGTTTGAATCCTGCCCTGTCCTTATTTTTCTGCTATGCATTTGTTCATTTGTTTCTTTGTTACTTACTTTGTTTGTAAAAACACACATAGCTAGTTGTGGTACTCAGATCCAAAATGGAACTTAGAGTGGAATTTTTTTGCTGACAGATGTTTTTTTTCACATCACTGAGGAAGTTTTTTTTATCCTTTTGTTCAATTTACTCTTTCAAAGCCTTTCAAATTTTAGAAAACATTATCTTTTCTTCAAATAGTACTTCCTTTAGTGTTCTTCTTCAGGATTACTACAGCAAGGAATCATTGGTGTACCCTTTACCAGACAACAAACTTTTAGAATTGTCAAATTTGAATGCATTTTCAGATGACAAAGTAGATGTGACTCCAAATTTGAAATTTGCTTATGGAAGGGTAGGAAACATTGTTGGAAAAAAAGAAAGTGCTGGTTACCAGCATTTTCTTCTTTTACTACAATGTTTTCAAAAGGCCTTTTCCTTAAGTTCATTAAGTCTAGATTGTTTGATAAAGGGTTCAAGGATTGTAACCCTATGTTTCCTGTATTTTTAGACCCTGGGATGGCCATGGACATGGAGTTAAGTATTACAGGTCCCAAGCCTGGACGGATAGACCACACCCTGTACTGTCATGTGATGAACTTAGAGCAACCATTACATTTACAAGTGGTGGCAGAATTCAAGGTAAGAGGACTGATCTGTTAATCTAGATGCGGATTAATTGATTGATTGATGGTGTTTAACACGTTTTCAACATTATTTCAGTTATGTTGTGGCGGCCAGTGCACCTTTTGAGTTTCTGTTACCAGTACTCTGAACAATATTGTTTCAAAGCAACTGGCTGCTTTCCCACATAACCATTATCGAAACAACTATCAGTGGTAAGAGAGGAATAAATCCTGTTGCAATGACTGTAATCAGTTCTCGGAAAGAAATTGGCCAAGCCGGGGATCGAACTCATGACCCCTTGTTTTCAAGTCCTGTACACTATCGACAGCTACCATGGCTTTGCTTTAGATGCTGAATATAGATTCTTTGAAAATTATGTATGACAGTGTCCTGAATACTAGATTTGTTTGGCTTTGTTTGTTTGTTTGTTTGTTTGTTCATATGGTTTTCAGTTATATTACAGCTACCAGCACATCTATTAATTTGGACTGCATCTATTAATTTATTTCTCTGGAGAGTTTCTGCTGTAAGTAGTTGGCACAATATTCATCCTATGTTGCTGGTTGCTTACCCATATTACCATCGTCGGGGGATAGTGGGGGGAATGAATTCAATCAAAGTGACTGTCATCATTAAGTTGCCAGAAATTGGCTGAGCTTTTTATATGTATCAGTGAAACTCTGATTTTGAGTGAGATACACTATAGACTAATTAAGCTAGCAGACTTGTGAGGCAATAATTTTATATTTGTAAATCTACAAGATTAACTCTTTACCAAACAACTTTTAGGAAGATAGCTTTTGAAAACATTTTGGGAAAAGGAAAAAATGCTGGTAACCAGCATTTTTTCCTTTTCCCACAATGTTTTCTACCTTTCTAAGGACAAGTTCTATGATTTGAGCCACATTTAATTTGCCTTCTGTAGCTATTATCCTCTAGATGGTATTCTACAATACTCATCTATCTAATTCGGGCATCCTGGCCTACTTCTCTACGTGACAACTGTTACTTTGAATTTCAAACTAAAATAAATGTTTACTCAATAAAACGCTAACTGGTGCAAATAATTTGGTTGTGATCAGCAGTTAAGAGAAATGCGGAGCTAAAAGAGACTTTATTTTTCCTCAAACATATTGATAAAAGCCATTTTCTCCATTGCTAATTTATACCGCGTATTACTACAATCTCCCCAATATGGGGGAGAGTGATGCATCATGTAAGAAAAGTCAAATCTTCAAAGAATATGATATGCACAGACAATGCTCTGCATCTGCCCTCAAGAAGAACCAGCCTAAATTTTTTTTACTTGAAAAAATGGAGATAAAATTAGTCTGCCAGAGGAAATAATATATTGAAGTGCATGTGAATGTTGGTACATGTAGTTTGTTTCTATTCATATTTATTCTCAAACATTTCTGTATTCAACAATCCAAATTTCATGTTGACTTCAATTGGTGTTTTATTTCCAGGGCCCTGAGGTGACAATAGATCAACCAGACTTGAACTTCGGACTTGTGCGCCTGGGACAGACAGTCAGGAAATACATATCTTTGAACAACATGGCTCAAATCATAACAAAATGGTCCATCATGGACAGCCCAGCTCCATCAGCATCATCATCTAATGAAGACATATTTGTAAGGAAAACTTTTTATTACATAGTTATTACATTATGCATATACCTCTATTATTAATCTTTATGCTGGTAAATAACTAGAATAAAATATGAAACCTTTATTTGGATAGCAAAAAATCCTATTATTGCTATTTCAATGTTGTGTTTTGGTGAATAATATCTGCTTGTCAGATAGTGTAGATCCAAGATCAGACTGCATGTTCTGTGCTGTCTTGTCTTGATCTACACTGTTCACAAAATGTCATTGAGTCACGCTTACAAGCCTAGGAGTTGGCTTCTATTGCATTAAATCAGTTTCCAAAGTTGTCAATTTCAGAGGGCTAAATAGTTTAAAAGTGCTCTCGGAAATGTGGGTCTTCCTAAAGCAGTCCACCAAGCCAGTTGAAACATAATTTGAATCCTCTTTGTGTAAAACATGTATTTTGCATGGGACAGAGTGGTTCTTTAACTCAATACCAAACGACAATATTTTAGGCTTGTCCTAATCGAAAGCATTTGCAGAAGACAAAATGAAAGTGACAGAAAATTTGAAATTAGTTTTGTGAAAGGTAGAAAACATTGTGGGAAAAGGAGAAAATGCTGGTTACCAGCATTTTCTCCATTTCCCACAGTGTTTTCGAAAGACTTCTTTCTCAGGGGCATCAAAAGTAGGGATTGTGTGGTAATGGCTTAAAAGTGCTCTCGGCAATGTGGAAGTGTGGATCTTGCTAATGCAGTCCACCAAGCCAGTTGCAACATAATTTGATTCCACTTTGTGTAAAACATGGATGAAGCATGGGACAGAGTGGTTCTTTGATATACAGACTCAACAATATAACTCAACAATTGCCAAGAAATGTTGACCTAGATTAGGCAGCTTGAGCTCTGCAGGCTGAAAAGGAAGATGCCTTTTCCACATCCATGAAACCCCCTTTTTACAGGGCATTGGTCATTTGTACTCATAGGGCAGTGGATTAACTCATTACCACATGAGAAAATTTTAGACTGCTCCAAATTGAAAGCACTTGCAGACAACAAAAAAAAAAGGAGACTGAAAATTTTAAATTTGTTTTGGGAAGGGTTGGAAAACATAGTGGGAAAAGGAGAAAATGCTGGTAACCAGCATTTTCTCCTTTTCCCACAATGTTTTATAGACGCTTCTTTCCCAGGGGCATCAAAATTAGGGATTGTGTGGTAATTGGTTAAACCATAGTTATTGGGAAAGAAGCCTTTTGAAAATTTTGTGTGAAAAGGAGAAAATACTGGTAACCAGCATTTTTGTTTTTTCCAACAATGTTTTTAACCCAATCAAAAAATGTTTGCACCATCTGAGCCATATTGAAATTGTCATCTGCAAATACTTTCAAATAAGACGGGGCAAAAAAATTGCAGTCTGATAAAGGGTTAATTCAGGTTTTGAATAACCATTTGACAGATTGTAATTCACTTAATCATATAAAGATGAATTGGTATGCCTCTGAAGGTGAGAAACATTGAAAACACTGTGGAAAAATAAGTGATTGCCCATACAACTATGTGAAAAATGTTTTACTTTCCTCTAATTGTTTGTTCTTCATTTGAATTGTAGTTGAAAGATATCCCTGTGTGAACTGACAGGTTAACCCATTACCACACAATCCCTACTTTTGATGACCCTGAGAAAGAAGCCTAAAGAAAACATTGTGGGAAAAGGAGAAAATGCTGGTAATTTTCTCCTTTTCCCACAATGTTTTCTACCCTTCCCAAGTCGAATTTTTTCAATTTTTGATTCACATTTATTTTGTTGTCGGCAAATGCTTTCAATTCAGACCAGTCCAAAATGTTGTCGTTTGGTAAAGTGGTTAATCATTCACAGAATAGTACATGATTTATTTTACAGGCATCTACAGAGTTGACATTTGAACCATCTGGTGGGGAACTGAAGCCATTAGAAAGCAAACAGATCTGTGTGACTTTCCATCCTCTTTCACTGAAGAGTTTTAAACGAGTGATTGAAGTTTTTGTGGAGGAAGGACAGAACTAGTACATATTTTTACAAACTCTAGCATCTTATAATATGCACAGAATTTGTTAAAATTATAGAGCAGCTCATTTGATCAATATTAATACCGGTATTCATATTCATAGATACAAAGACAGGTATCACGATACAGAAAGGATTACACTAAAAAGACATTTTTGTGTTTCAAGCACCTTTTCTAAAAATTTATTCCTTTACTTAACAATCCAGCTCTAATGACCCAAGAAAGATTGATTGTGGGAAAAGGAGAAAATGCTGGTCGCTATTGTTAATTTGTTGCCTGCAAATATTTTCAATTTGGATGAAGGCTTAAATTTTGTCATCTGGTAAAGCAGAGAAAGTTTTAGACTGGTCCAAATTAAAAACATTTGCAGACGACAAAAAAAGGTGACTGAAAAATAGAAATTTGATTTGGGAAGGGCAGAAAACACTGCGGGAAAAGGAGAAAATGCTGGTTACCAGCATTTTCTCCTTTTCCCACAGTGTTTTCAAAAGCCTTCTTTCTCAGGGGCATCAAAAGTAGGGATTGTGTGGTAATGGGTTAAACCTTTCTTGGTCTTAATTTTAGTAACAATTACTTTTGTAACCAACAGTACTGAATTTAGGATTATTATTATTAGTCTATGGACTAGTCTATGGACCTCAACCCTTCTCACACTTGGAAAAATTTTCAACTGGTGTGATCATTAAAGATTGCATTTGCACACGACATATACATATGAATCAGAAGGTAGAGTTTGTCTTTGAAAGTGAAAAAAAAATGTGGGAAAAGGTGAAAATGCTAGTGACCAACATAGGGATTGGCATAGTAAAGGGTTTAACTCTTTACTCCATAGATACTCGTTTCTACACATTGCTTGTAGGAGCCTTTGGAAAACATTGTGGCAAAAGGTGAAATTGCTTGTGACGAGCAAAGTCACCTTTTGTCACAATGTTTTCTAAGCTATCAAAGGTGTCATATACCCATAAAGAACGGCTACATCCTTGCTGTTATTTAGGGTCAATTAGAGATACCATAGAAATGCCTTATGGGGTGAAGGGTTTAATGAGATAGTGTAGCCCAAACATTTGAGTGCTAAAGGGAGAGGCTGAATATGAAACTTGTTCTAATCTTTTTGCAATGCCTAATTGAGGTTTAGACATGTATAGATGTTAACAATTCCATTGTAAAAAGGGGTTTCATGGATCTGTTATGCATCATATGGCGTGCAACACGCGAAAAAGGGCATTCGGACATCTGCATAAAGTGTCGTCTCGGATCAGCCTGCGCAGTCCGCGCAGGCTAATCCGAGACAGCACTTTACAACTACAGTAGATTTTGTGATACAGTAGACATGCACAAAAGAGAAAATTGCATGAAAACGGAAAGTGTCATCTCGGATTAGCCTGCGCGGACTGCGCAGGCTGATCCGAGACGACACTTTACGCAGATGTCCAAATGTCCCTTTTCGCCATATATGTACTTAGCAAGTCATCACGTAACTACAGGTCCGTAATATGTTTTGCCTATTAGCAAACAGAATCATAAGGTAAACTAGTCCTTTGGCATGCAGAAAAGGTTTTGATCTAGGTCAGCTTGCACAGACTGTGTAGGCTGACCCTTGATGGAAACTTTTTGCAGATGCATTTAACCCCCTTTTCACAAAGCATGACTCATATCAACTTTGTTCAGTGATTAACCTTTTTGGAACATGGCTGTTTCAGTAATATTGCCTGCTATGCAGAAGTGCAGTCCCCACAGGTATGTTTTCTACAGTGTGAGCTGACCATGCCAGAGGTGTACAAGTGGGTGCCAACAGTGACTGTGGCAAAGATCCTCAACCAGACACTCATACCTACAGTGTTTGAATTTGGACAGGTAAGACTGCATCACTCTCTACACAATCCTGACTTTTAACAATCTAAAGAGAGAGGCCCTCTGAAAATATTGTGGGGGAAAAAGGAGAAGATGCTGAACAAGCATTTTCTCCTCTTTCCATAATGTTTTCTGCCCTTCCGCAAACATTTTTTTATTTTTCAGTCACATTTATTTTGTCATCTGCAAATGCTTTCAATTTGGATATCTAAAACTCTGTTGTCTGTTTTTAAGATTTAAATATTTGTGTTTAACCCATAACACAAATTTAAACAAAATCTTTTGGAAACATGGACAGAAAAGGGGAAATTCTTTGAAAAAATTATCTCCTGTTCCTGCAGATTCCCCCCCCCCCCTTTTTTTGAAAAACAAATTCTACATTGTTAGTCACATGCAATGGTAGTTTGTAGTCTTTAATCCATTACCACACAATCCCTATTTTGACGCCCCTGAGAAAGATGCCTTTAGAAAACATTGTGGGAAAAGGAGAAAATGCTGGTAACCAGCATTTTCTCCTTTTCTCACAATGTTTTCTACTCTTCACAAAACAATTTTCAAATTTACAGTCACTTTTATTTTGTCATCTGCAAATGCTTTCAATTTGGACAAGTTTAAAATTTTGTCATGTGGTAATAGGTTAAATGCTTTCAAAAAGGACAACTCTGAAATCTTCTTACTTGGTATAGAATTTATCAATGATTGTACCTTTTAGATTTAGATTTTAAAAAAAAAAATCCATTATAAATGGCACATTTTAAGACAGACATAATTTTTCTTTTGGTTTACGCCTTAGTGCGATGGGGACAATTGAATTTGCCTTAATGCAGGAAGTGTAGGTCAAAGTCAGATATCACAGAACCTGTAGACTTTTCCTAGATCTGTATTGTCTGCTTCCTTACACATTCTGGCAGAAACAGCATCGACATGGCAACATTTTTACTATTTTTTCATTTTAAATTGAAAAGGCTTAACCCTTTACTCCATAGATACTCGTTTCTACGCATTGCTTGGAGGAGCCTTTGGAAAACATTGTGGTAAAAGGTGAAATTGCTCGTCACGAGCAATTTCACCTTTTGTCACAATGTTTTCTATGCTATCAAAAGGTGTCCTATACAATAAAAAACGGCTTCATCCTTGCTGTTATTTAGAGTCAGAAATACCATAGTAATGCCTTATGGGGTAAAGGGTTAACTCATTGATTTAGTGCTTTCTGGGTTAGGAATAACATAAGAGCAACTGTTGTCTGTGGCAGGGCAGTGAAAGGTCCTGTTTGCACTCTTTTTGTTTGGAATGAATTTGCACAGTAAAATGAAATCTTGAGGAAAAGTTGAGTCCTATACATTTGTTCACATTTCAGTTTGTAAATGATATACACAATACCAGGTGTCTTAGAAAACTTTGCAGCAGAAAGTTTTCCTTGAATATTTATGGAATTATGTGTATATGGAACTAGTTAAAAATAGCAAAATTTATCCAGCCACTTGTGTTGTTCTTGCAAAATGGAACATATTGTTGTTTTTTACAGCCATTTGGTGCCGACTGTGAAGATTGCAGCATTGAAATTGAAACACCACTAGGTGAACTTAGACCACGGCAGGAAAAACATGTGAAAATACAATTTACAGCTTTGAAAGAGGTTTGTTTGATATAATTCATAACAAATTCCTTTTTTTTTTGTCACAGTTACTTTCTTTAATACTTTGATCAGATGACAAAATCAGACCAGTCTAAATTCAGAGCATTTTGGGGTGACACATATGGTTAAAATGATGTACTTCTCTTTAACCCTTTACCCAACAATCTCTGTTTTTTTTATGACCCAGAAGAATAACCCATCTGAAAACATTGTAGGAAAAGGAGAAAATGGCAGTAACCAGCATTTTCTCCTTTTTCCACAATGTTTTCTACACTTCTAAAGTGAAGTTTTAATTTCTGAGTCAGGTTTGTATTGTCAATGGCAAATGCTTTCAATTTTTACAGGTCAAAATATTTGCTGTGTGGTAAAGGGTTAAGTGGCCTAGGAAGAAAACAATATTGTTAACCCTTTACCACACTATGACGACTTTTAACCACCCTAAGAAAGAGGCCTTTTGAAAACTTTGTGGGAAAAGGAGAAAATGCTGGTAACCAGCATTTTCTCCTTTTCCCACAAAGTTTTCTACTCTATCTAGGAAAGACATGCATCATTTGAGCTACTATGAAATTAGCATCTGCAAATGCTTACGATTTGGATAGGTCTAAAATTCTACTGTGTGGTGAAGGGTTAAAGGAGATATTGCTGATTAGCAGCATTTTCTCCTTTGTCACAATGGTTTTGAAGCCTTTTTCCCAAGGATTGTTGGAAAAACTGGGTTTCTTGGTAAAAGGTAAGAAATTTTTATGATGAATATTACTCTGTCCATGAGACCAATACTTGGCCTTCAAAATGATTTTAGTGTAAAATAACCAATAAATATGGTTATGTTGGTTATGTGACTTTCTTATCATTTTGCCTTTTTACAATAAATGAATGTTATGATAATACATAAAATGATATATATAACATGATGCACTCTCAAAGGTATTAAGAGTTTCTGCATAAAACAACAGGCTGAAAAACCCTGAAGAAGAGGGCTTTTGAAAACAGTGTGGGAGAAGGAGAAAATGCTGCTTACTAGCATTTCCCCTCTTCCCACAATGCTTTCTAGACAAAAATACATTATTTGCCTATCATTTAATCTGTCATCTGCAAATGCTTTCAACTTGTACAAGTCTACTTTTTTCTAATTTCATAAAAAAAATAAAACAGACTTTGTAGTAAAAAGAGGGTTTACTCTTCAGAGCTGCCTTTGACTCTTTACCGCACAACAAAATTTCAGACTAGTCCAAATTGAAAGCATCTGCAGACAATGTAATAAATGTGACTTAAAAATTGGAATTTGATTTGGAAAGGGTAGAAAACATTGTGGGAAAAGGAGAAAATGCTGGTAACCAACATTTTCTCCTTTTCCGACGATGTTTTCAATGGCTATTTTCTCAGATTCATTAAAAGGCGGGATTGTGTGGTACATAGTTGATAGATTTACACAAACTTTGTGGAATTGTCCACATGCAATCCCTGCTTTACCCGAAGTTATGAGCTGACATAAGGTTATGCAAATATTCATTTAACTCTTTACTCCATAGATACTCATTTTGACGCATCAACAACAGACAGCTTTTGAAAACATTGTGGGAAAAGGAGAAATTGCTCATAACGAGAAATTTCTCCATTTCATACAATTTTTTTCACTCAATCAGATAATTGTTTCCCCATTTACCCATGTTTTTGACATCATATATTTATTTGCTGCTGAATCGGAAGAGCCTAAAATTGGCATATGAGGTAAAGGGTTAAGTAAGTATTAAACAAAAAACAACATGTTTAACATTTCATATTTTATCCAACATTTTGGCGTAACCCTTTCTTCAGGAATAACATTTTTTGCAAATATTCATTCAAATCACTAGAGTTATGCAGTTTAGTGAAACTTGCTGTAAGACTTACTTGCCTTAACCCTTTACCAAACAACAAATTTATAGACTAGTCCATATTGAAAGCATTTGCAGATGACAAAATAAATGTGACTGAAAAATTCGATTTGGGAAGGGAAGAAAACATTGTAGGAAAAGGAGAACATTCTGGTTACCAGCATTTTTTCCTTTTCCCACAATGTTTTCAGAAGACTTCTTCACGGACGTAAAAACCAGGGATTGTTTGGTAAAGGTTTAAACTGCTTAGGCAGATTTCATGCCAATACAGTTTAGAGAAAGGCAGTCCAGAAAACCAGGCAAGGTCCTAAAATACTTTTTCCTTTTTATAGAAAGAGTTCAGTGAAGTGCGGATTCCATGTAAAGTAGAGGGACTGGAGAAACCATTGATACTGGGCCTATTTTGTAACGCTAAAGGACTATCCGTTAGTTATTCTGTCTCCAACAATGCTCATGATCTGCTGTAAGTAACTTTACCTTTAACTTATTTCCCGGGTCCTTATTGACCCACCATTCTTAATTTTATTCTCGAAGATTATCTGACAAAAATTTGAAAGTAGCACAACGCCTGATTCACTAAACCACATGGTTTAGTCAGTCCGGATCTGTATTCACCAACCATTCTTAAGAACATTCATTGTCTTACTCTTAAAAATTTCCTGACTGTGAAAGTAACAGAATTTCTGATTGGCTAAACCAAATGGTTTAGCCAATCAGAAGTTCTGTTAATTTTACAGTAACAAAATTTTGAAGAATAGGACTAAGAATGGTCTTAAGAATGGTTAGTGAATACAGACCCAGGACTTGTGTTACTTTCAACTTCAGAAAATTGTGTAGAATAAGTCTTAAGTGCTATCAATCCCTACTTTTGATGCCCCTGAGAAAGCAGCCTTTTGAAAACACTGTAAGAAAAGGAGAAAATGCTGGTAACCAGCATTTTCTCCTTTTCCCACAGTGTTTTCTACCCTTCCCAGAACGAATATCAATTTTTCAGTCACCTTTATTTTGTCATCTGCAAATGCTTTCAATTTGGACCAGTCTAAATTTTGTTGTGTGGTAAAGAATTAACCCTTTACCACACAATGACAAGGTTTAACGACCCTGAAAGAGAACACTTTAGAAAACATTGTGCGAAAAGGAGGAAATGCTGGTAACCAGCATTGTTCTCCTTTTCCCACAGTGTTTTCTACCCTTCCCAGAACAAATTTCAATTTTTCAGTCACCTTTATTTTGTCGTCTGCAAATGCTTTCAATTTGAACCAGTCTAAAATTTTGTCGTGTGGTAAGGAGTTAATAAGCACCCAGATAAAAAAATTTAGTATAGTCTATTTTAAATGGATTGGAAGATGACCAATGAGATCTTGCTAAGATGATAAAATTTGTATTTCATGAAGTAGAAAACATTGTGGAATAAGGCAAAAATAGTTGTTGTCTATATTCTATTTCAGTTACGTTTAATTTGTCATCTGTAAATCCTTTCAATTTGGACCAGTCTAATTTTTTGTCATTTGATAAAGAGTTAACAAACAACAAATTTTTGAATTGGACCAAATTCAAAGCATCTGCAGACACTAAATTAAATCTTGTTAATATGATGATTTCTGACTTTGACGGGGTAGAAAGCATTGTGGGAAAAGGAGAAAATGCTGGTTGCAGCATTTTTTCCTTTTTCCACAATGTTTTCTCTATAGGCGTCTTTCTCAGGGTAGTTAAGAGATGGGATTGTGTGGTAAAGAGTTGAAAAAATTCAGAGCATTTATAAATTACAAAAATAGATGTGGCTCAGAATATGACTTTTGTCATAGACAGGGTAGAAAACATTGTGGGAAAAGAAGAAAATTCTGGTTACCAGCATTTTGTCCTTTTCGTACAATGTTCTCTGATCCCCTTCCCCTTCAGGGTAACCTAAACCAAATATTGGGTGGTTAAGGGTCACCCTTTGAATTTAAGTCATTAGATAATCAGGATGTAACATTGCTTACAATATTTTGCATGTTGACAACTCACATTGACAGAAATTAAAAAGTTCATTGTATGTTTGTTGACAGGGATCTAGCTGAAACAAGGCTTGACTTTGGTCAAGAGGTTCCCTTGGGTTCGACTCCCAGGATGTATATACATCTCCATAATGAGACTGCCATAGCAGCCCCTTTCACACTGAACATGGAAAACTTTTTCGCTAAGCCTCCATCCCCTCCCAGTGATAAAAGAGATACAGACATGCTGAGGACTGTCAGGTAACTTTGCCCATCACTTTGATTTAACTCTTTAACAAACGAAAAATTTTGGACTAGTCCACGTTAAACACATTTGCAGACAACAAAATAAATGTGAATCAAAAATTGAATTTTGAAGTGGAAAGAGTAGAAAACATTGTGGGAAAAGGAGAAAATGCTGGTTACCAGCATTTTCTCCTTTTCCCACAGTGTTTTCAAAAGCTTTCTTTCTCAGGGTAGTTAAAAGTAGGGATTGTGTGGTAAAGAGTTAAACCCATTTTGCCTTTGTAATTTCTATTTTTAATATTGACAAATCTAAAACCTTTCCATCTACCGAACGAGTGTGTGTTCTTTTTATATTTGAACAGTCAAAGCTTCATGTTTAAAAAAAAGAACTGTTTTCCTATTTCAGTGAAGTCGATTTTCCATCCAAACTTTCTTTTTCAGTACAAGAAGAACAATGTTGGGTAAAACACCAAACCTTGCAGATCCGTTGAGCAAAACACCTGGTAAAGCTGCTGCAGGTAAGTAGTTTACGAGTTAACTCTTTACCAAACTACAGAATTTTGGACTAGACCAAATTGAAAGCATTTACAGACGACAAAATAAATGTGACTGAAAATTGTAATTCGGTTTGGGAAGGGTAGAATTCATTGTAGGAAAAGGAGAAAATGCTGGTTACCAGCATTTTCTCCTTATCCTACAATGTTTTCAAAAGGCTTCTTTCTTAGGGTCATTAAAAGTTGGGATTGTGTGGTAAAGAGTTAATTCTTTTCCAAACAACGAAATTTGAGATATGTTATAATTTAAATCATTTGCAGGCAAAGATATGTTATAATTTAAATCATTTGCAGGCAACAAAAATAGATTATCTCTCCAATGGAGGGGTTTGGTTTTTAATTCTTACCACACAATCTTGAGTTTTAGCGACCCTGACAAAGAAGCCTCTTGTAAGACATGATAACCAGCATTTTCTCCTTTTCTCTCCTTTTATGTTTTGCCACCTTCCAAAAATAATTTTCAGTTTTTGAGTCATTTTTATTTTGTCATCTGCATGTGCTTTTAATTTTGACAGATCTAAGTATTTGAAGGGTAAAGCATTTTAGGAATAGGAGAAAGTCTAGATAGCAACAGTTTCTCCTTTTCCCACTGTGATTTGACACTGTGTCATTTAACTCTTTACCACACGAACCCGACTTTTAATGACCCTGAGAAAGAATCCCTTTGCAAACACTGTGGGAAAAGGAGAAAATGCTGGTAACCAGCATTTTCTCCTTTTCCCACAGTGTTTTCAACCCTTCCCAAACCAAATTTTAATTTTTCAGTCACCTTTATTATGTTGTCTGCAAATGCTTTCAATTTGGACCAGTCTAAAATATTATCATGTGGTAAAGAGTTAAACACAAGATTGTTTGGTGTAGGGCTGCATTCATTATGTGTACATTAAATGATGCTCTTTCAAATTGAGGATGGGCAAACAGTTTCATTTGATTTTCAAGAGGCACTGGCATAGTGAACAAATAAATACATGTATGTTTATTTTAAGTTTCAACAGAGTTAAAACTTAACCCTTTTCCCACAATGTTTTCAAAAGCTTTCTTTCTCAGAAACCCTTTTCAAACAGTCCCTGGTTTTCACAACCCATGTTTTTGAAAGTCTTGTTTCCTCAAAAGGGGGCTTGATGGATCTCTAATCCATCATACCAAGCGATCCATCAAATACTGATGGATGGATCCATATTAGCCATATTTTTTAACAATCAACTTAATCATGAGGTAAACTGATCCTTGTACATACAGAAAACTGACAAATAGCGAAAAGTTTCAGTCTAGGTCAGCCTGCACGGACTTTGCAGGTTGACCTTGACTGATACTTTTCTCAGATGCGTGAAGCACTCTTTTCACAGAGGAAAGCTCATCAACCCTTTACTCCATAGATACTCATTTCTACACATTGCTTGTAGGAGTCTTTGAAAAACATTGTGGCAAAAGGCGTCATATACACATAAGAAATGGCTTCATCCTTGCTGTTATTTAGGATCAATCAGAGATGCCATACAAATGCCTTATGGGGGAAAGTGTTAGGTCTGATAATGTAGCCTTTACTCTATGAGCTGTTTAACTTTAGATCTGTGTGCAGCTATGTTAAGCACTGGTAAGGGAGCATCATTTGTCCCTGTACCTGCTGCTGGAACATTGGGTCCGTTCAGTGAGGAGATTATTGAAGTGACAGCGTACTCGGATATGTGGGGTGAATATGTGGATCATGTGATCTGTAAGGTAAGTTCTATGGGTTCAGTCATTATCCCCTGCAGATATTTTATGAATACATGTGCAAGTAATATTAAAAAAGAATTGAAATAACTTGTGACAGTCAGGTTCTCTTATTGCAACAATATTAACCCTTTACCCCATATGGTAACCAGCATTTTCTCCTTTTCCCACAATGTTTTCTACCCTTCACATTTTCAGATTTTCAGTCACTTCTATTTTGTTGTCTGCAAATGCTTTCGATTTGGACAAGCTTAAAATATTGTTGTTTGGTAGTGAGTTAAATGGATGATATTTTAAAGTAATGACTTTTCATCAAAAGCTATTATCAACTCTCACACAATGTTACCATAATTATCACCTGAAATATACAGGTGTTTATATAAAAATAAGACTTTGACAGTGCTTTTTGTTCAAATAGTTTTGTTCAAATAGTTTATGAGCCAAGCTCTTTGTAAGGGAGGTTTATGTATAATTGTAACAGGTGGTGAAAAAATACCGCGGCTCGACCGGGATTCAAACCCAGGGCCTCAGGAATACTGTTCCTGCACTCCAACCAACTGAGCTACTGAACCACATGTTGATTTGGCCGTACGATATATCACCAAATACCTGTACCCGACTACATTATACCTTTACATCTATCTGTGGGATAGACCACATAATGGTAAATAGTTTATGAGCCAAGCTCTTTGTAAAGCAGATATATGTATAATGGTACCTTGACAAAGATTTTTTCTATCTCCAGGTTGGAGATCTTGATATCACTAGAATTCCAGTCACAATGACTGTGGTGGGCTGTCCACTAGCCTTCCAGATGACCTCTGGTTTGCCAGATCTGAAACCAGTGGTCAGATTCGGCACTCATGTTGCAGGGACAGGCACTTGTACCAGGAGTATGAGAGTGAGAAACAACAGTCCCTATGGTAAGTTGTCTGATGATGATGATGATGATGATAATTACTGTTATCATCATTAACATAATCATAATTATTATCATCATGAATATCTTTGAAAATTTTTAAAGTATTACTTCTGTACTGTCTTCAGTGTGTAATAGAAAGCCTATAGTGGATCATTTATATTTATTGTCCAAGCAGCTGTGAATTTTTAGCTAAGTATGAAATTCACATCTCACCAATGACCACTATGCACAATATACATATTGGGTTTAAAGTTTATTTTCTATGCATTGAAAACTGTAATAGGTACCCTTTTACCAAGAAAATTCTTGTGAGTACTTACAACTTAGGTTTTTTAGGAAAAATAACATGTTAGATTTGTTGACCAACTCCCTCCTGTATCTGCATTCAGGCTCATATTATTGACTGCATGAATGCATTTTAACCTGTTACTGCACAATCCCTACTTTTGACACATCTGACAAAGAAGCCTTTAGAAAACATTGTGGGAAAAGGATTTTCCCACAATGTTTTCTACCCTTGACAAAACAAATTTCAAAATTTTCAGTCACTTTTATCTTGTTGTCTGCAAATGTTTTCGATTTGGACAAACCTAAATTTTTGTCGTTTGGTAACGAGTTAAATGTTTATTATCCATATTTTACAAAGATTTTTTCAAAGTTTCCTCCAACAAATGTGAGTACAGAGGTAAAGTGTTTATGATTATATAAATACAAACATGGAGTTATAGTGATCAATCTACATATTCAAATTTGTTTGAGTTAACTTGTGAAAATAGACAATCAGCTTGCTCTGGCAAAAGAGGGCTTAATGTATCTATTATCCACAGGACAACACAGGCTATCACATAAAATTATGGATCTTTAATACTCATTTTTTTTTTTTTTTTTTTTTTTTTTTTTTTTTTTAATCAACTAACTTAATTATGAGACAGACTGGTTCTTTGACATACAGAAAATTGAACAATAATGAAAAGTTTTGGCTCAGGTTAGCCTTTGCTGACTGCTCAGTCTGATCTGGGTCATTACTCATTACAATAAGCCCCTTCACCTTTACATGTTTACCTTTGTCACAGATATTCGAGTGGACTGGCAAGTCTCAAACATCGTGGAGGATGACCCTAAATTGATAGATATGGTTGTTTGTTTTGGGACACCTTTTCCGCTGTTGGACAAAGAAGGCAATGAAATAATTCCTCCTAAAGAAGGTAGGATGAATTCCATGATCACAGTCTCTATTTTTTAACCTTCTAACTGATTACCACACAATCCCAAGTTTTAATGACCCTGATAGAGAAGGCATTTTCATAAAATGTGGGAAACAAGAAAACACTAATAACCAGTATTTTCTCCTTTTCACATAATGTTTTTTTTCTCTGTCAAAGATGAAAAAAATCATCATTTTAGTGAAATTCAATTTGTCTGCAAAGGCTTTGAATTTTGTTGAGCCCCAAATTTTGTTGGTTGGTAAAGAGTTACTATACAGCAAATATACCAAAACAAGAGATGACAAAATTGAAGGCATTTGCAGACAAGAAATAAATGTGGAATTTGATTTGGAAAAGGTAGAAAACACTATGGGAAATGCAAAAAATGCATTTTCTCCTTTTTCCACAGTGTTTTTTGAAAAGCTTTCTTTTGCAGGGTTGTTTAACATCAAGATTATGCAGTAAAGGATTAGGCCTCTTACTAAACTTCACTTTTTTAGGACATATTTTAGTGCATTATTTAGACATATTATCAACATTTGTTTATTCAAATGTAGTCATCAATAATATGTGTGCGTACCTGAAGGGAAATAGATTTTAAAGGCCCAGGAGAGGCCAAAATATTGAAGCAATAATACATTCAAAATTGAATCTTACCTTTTAAAAGTATACAAAATATTGAACAGATGACAGTCTGTTATTGTGTGGTTAGGCCATGTGTCAGTCACTGGTAGAAAGAAGGAATTTTAAAATCAGGCAATAAATAAAACAAAAGGCACAGCTACCTGGCAGAGTGTATCCAGAGTTTGAGATTAATTTCACTGTCAGGTACTAACACTTTGACGGACTGTATGATGACGGATTGTCATCAACACAATAGAATCCATACTTATACATGATATGATGTAAATTAAAATTACAGTGTAGATGATAGATCAGGCTTTATGTTAAACACATTTTTGAGCTATTGAAATGCTACTTTTACTCTTTTACTTTGTCTTGTTCCCTGTAAAGTTTTTAGAATTGCTAAATATCTGCAGAAAAACAATGGAGAATAGTAGGTAAGCTTTACATGTTCATGCATGTACATGGAATCAGTGACAGCACTGTCATGGATATTGTGCTTCAGGTTTTTCAGCAGAGGAGCTTACACCATGGTTGTCAAGCCATATGAGCAAATGTGTGCCTGGCCTTCTACTATGTATATTAGACTCCCTTGTTTATGCCATGTCAGGCCCTTAGGAACAGGGGGACTAGAGGGGGGACGGGGGGGGGGCTTAGCCCCCCCCTAAGCCCCCCCCCACTCCCCCAATAATTTTGAAAATCATAGTAACTGGAATATGAGTTTTTAGTGCAATGCAACAACCACACACAAAATCTCAGTATTTCGAAGTTAGCCCCCCAATCTTGAAATGCTTCCTACGTGCCTGCATGTAGTCTACATTTCTTCAATTTTTGCAAAACTTGCCCAGTCAGCTTTTCAAAAGCTTTCTTAATTAAACAGATTTCAATATTTGAGTCAAATTAACTTTGTTGTCTGCAAATTTTTCCAATTTGGACTTTAAGTCTAAAATTATGTTGTTTGGTAAAGAATTACAAGGATTGGTTGTATCAGTGAGCCCTGAAGCTCAATAAAATTTGGCTTGATTTGAATGATAGCTTTTGAGAAATGATGTTTTGATCTTTTTTTTATTCATTCAGTTTAATGTATATACTTATCATGCTATCAATTGCTAACACCTTGACAGCTGTGGGCTCAAGTCCACTTGAAATCCCAAAAGTTTGAAAATATTATCTTCTTGTAGTGGTATTGAAAAGTTGTGTGAGGAGTAATAGTTACTTTTCCTACCATGTTTTTCCAAGCTGCAGAATGTAAATGAAGAAGTAATGGCTTAACTCTTTAACAAACAACAAAATACTAGACTGGTCCAAACTGAAAGTTTTGCAGATGACAAAAGAAATGTGAGCCAAAAACTGAAATTTGTTTACGAAAGGCTAGAAAACATTGTTGGAAAAGGAAAAAATGCTCATTACCCTTTTCCAAAGCTTACTTTGGCAGGGTCTTCAAAAGTCGGGATTGTGTGGTAAAGGGTTAATTGAACTTTTTACATCTTCACTAATATATTTAGATTTTTTTTTTTCATTTTTGAATGAACAAGATTCTGCTTAATTCATTACCAAAACGACAATATTTTAGGCTTGTTGAAATCGAAAGCATTAATTTTGCAGATGACAAAATAAAAGTGACTGAAAATTTGAAATTTATTTTGCAGTGGATAGAAAACATTGTGGCAAAAAGAGAAACCAGCATTTTCTCCTTTTCCCACAATGTTTTCTAAAGGCTTCTCTCTCAGGATCGTCAAAAGTAGGGATCGTGTGGTAATGGGTTAATGTTTTAAAGCTTGGCTTTCAGTTTAGGTTCTCAGTTTAAAGTTATGCTTTATGGTATCATTCTTATTACCCTGTTCAGAGGAAGACGAGTTAGACAGATTGTCAGGTAGATTTAAAGCACCCTTATTTAACCATAAAAGTGCCTTTTTGGGTGTAGTTGCTTTTGCAGGCAGTGTGTATCAAGATTAGACTGCACAAAAAACCGCCATCTGATCTTAGATATAAACTGTCATCTATACTGAGATACTGAGAAAAAGCCTGGAAACTGTTTTTTTCCAGACTCTAAATTCAGATTTTGATTGCAGGTACATGTATCTTGCACTCTAAAGGTTATCTTTAACCCTTTACCACACAATGACGACTTTTAACATCCCCAAGGAAGAGGCCTTTGAAAATTTTGTGGGAAAAGGAGAAAATGCTGGTAACCAGCATTTTCTCCTTTTCCCACAAAGTTTTCAAAGGCCAGAATTTTATCCTTTTCACACAAAGTTTCTTCTCTCTCAAAGAAAAATAGCATTATTTGAGCCACTATAAATGCATCGCCTTCAAATGCTTTCAATTCTGATAGGTCTAAAATTCTGCTGTGTGGTAAAGGGTTAAACCTAAAGATTATCTCCCCTGGTATTGTTTGGTGGTTGGTGTATTGTTTGTGTCTCCCTCTCAACTACATCTTCGCGAGTCAAGTTTACAATCACTACATGGATCTTACCTTGGCTGATTGAGCCCGATTTTGAGATTCCTGCGATGCGCCCTCTATTGGATGCTGCTTATTACCCCCCTTTACATCATATTTCTAAAAGCAAATGATACAACCAATCCTTGTAATTCGCTTATGAATACACATGAAGCAATAAGAAGACATCCACGTGGGTTTCCATGTTTACCTTCTTTTCGAAAGGTAGCGACCTTGTTCTATTTTTATCAAAGATGAAATGCTACGAGCAATGTCATTTGTTGCAGCTAGAGCTGGCTGCATCCAATGAAAAAGCGTATCGGGTGAATGTAAAAATCAAGCTGGATCCGCCAAGGGTAGAGTAACATAGTGAATCGTCAGCCTTGGCTTGCGAAGATGTCTCAACTACTGAAACAGCTATGTTGTGGCCTTTCTCTTGAGTATACATACAATAATTGAGTCATGCTCTGGGAAAAGGGGTTAAGAATAAAATCTGTTTTGTCTAACAAGTAACTCTTTACCAAATGACAAAATTTTAGACTGGTCCAAATTGAAAGCATTTGCAGAAGACAAAACGAATGTGACAAAAGAATTGAATTTTGTTTTAGGACGGGGAAGAAAACATTGTTGGAAAAGGAGAAAATGCTGGTTACCAGCATTTTCTCCTTTTCCCGCAATGTTTTCAAAAGGCTCCTTTCACAGGGGTGTTAAAAGTTGGGATTGTGTGGTAAAGGGTTAACTTCGTCATAAGGTAGACTGATCTGTTGACATTTAGAAAATTGACGAGTAGCAAAACGTTTTGGCCAAGATCAACCTAGAAGGGCTGCGTAGGCTGATGCATTAAGCCCCCCTTTTCACACAGCATGGCTTATTTCAATGTGACTGGAGCAGCTTTTCTTTCAGTTTTGGTTAACTCTTTATGAAACAACCCAGAGTGATAACTTTTTCAGTGCCAAAAGATATACTCGACTTTTTTAGAGCTTAAAATAAAATCTACTGAAACTCAGAAATTTCATATTAGCTTAAGTTTTTACCACACAATCCTGACTTTTAACAACCTCGGAGGAAAAAAGCCTATAGAAAACTAGTGGGAAAAGGAGAAAATGCTGGTTACGAGCATTTTCTTCTTTTCCCACAATATTTTCTATCCTATCAAAGTCAGAAATCATCATATTACAAGATTTTTGTTATCTGCAGATGCTTCGTTTGGTAAAGAGTTAACCCATTATCACACAATACCTACTTTTGACAACCCTGAGAAAGAAACCTTAGGAAAACATTGTGGGAAAAGGAGAAAATGCTGGCAACCAGCATTTTCTCCTTTTCCCACAATGTTTTCTACCCATCACAAAACAAATTTCAAATTTTCAGTCACTTTTATGGTGTCTTCAAATGCTTTCAATTTGGACAACCCTAAAAGATTGTTGTTTGGTAAAGAGTTAACTGAACAAAGATACGGTATAGAGCCAAGATCATTCTTCATGTTGTATGTAGTCTGATCTTCATAGACACCATCCCAAAATCTCTTTATCTTTGCCCATGGGGCTGAAAGAATTAACAATCCTGACACAAAAGGGTTTTTAGAAAACTATTGGAAAGGAAGAAAATGTCAGTTAACAGCCATGTTCTGCTCTTCCAATACTGTTTTCTTCATTGCAAAGGAAATTGCAGTCTTTTTGCCTTACTTATTTTCTCGTCTGTAAATGCATTTAGTTTTGACACTTCTAAAATTTTGATGTTTGGTAAAGATTAAAGAGAAATATTCTTGCATGCATGGAATTTTCCTCTGTCTCTTATCGTCCCACATCTATTGGAAAGAAAATATATTATCCTAGAATTAGAATAGACTTGTGTTCTGTGCCCCCTTACCAAACAATCCAAAGTTTTAACCGCATGTCATACAATCCTGAGTTTTAATGCCCATGAGAATAGAACGTTTGAAAACATTGTGGGAAAAGCAGAAAATGCTGCTATTCAGCATTTTCTGCTTTTCCCACAATGTTTTCTACCCTTTGAGACATAAATTACCATTATTTGGCCCACATTTTAGCTGTTTTTTTATTGCAAAATTTAATGCTTTCAATTTGGACTACTGTAAAATTTTGTTGTTGGTAAAGAATTAAGAGACCATTGGTTTGATCCTGAATCCCTGCAGTTAAAGACCACCTATTGTGAAAGACCTCCCTGCAATTTCCCCTATGTTGGTCTATGAATACAGGAATGAATCAACATCTATCTGCATGCTAGAGTCATCTACTTCTATAAAAGAAGAGAACTGTTTTTTTTTCATGAATATTCTTACATTTATTGACGGATATTTTGGCATGTAATGAATTTTTGTGATACGGTAATGTGATAAAGAAACCTGGACATTTATTGGCTTTTTAGATTTTTTTTTCAAGTTTATTTGGGTGAATATCAAATAGCTTGCCAAAGACTTACACAATAATCTTTTGATAGACAAAAAAAAGATTATCTCAAAAATCAAGATAAGTTGATATCTGAAAAACCAAGATCCTATCTTTGTACAGAATCTGAAACAAATTTGCAGCAGACAGCTTTGGAAGTTTCTTTTTGACCCTATACATGTACTACACAATCCTGAATTTTAATGACTCTGAAGAAGGAGACTTTTGTAAACATTGTAGGAAAAGGAGAAAATGCTGGTAACCACAATGTTTTCTAACTTATCGAAGATAAATCTATCATCTGAGCCACATTTGAATAATTGTCATCTGCAAATGCTTTCCATCTGGACTGTGACACATTTTTGTCATCTAGTAGAGAGTTAACTCATTACCAAACGACAGTATTTTAGGCTTATCCAAATCGAAAGCATTTGCAGACAACAAAATGAAAGTGACTGAAAATTTGAAATTTGTTGTGTGAAGGGTAGAAAACATTGTGGGAAAAGGAGAAAATGCTGGTTAATTTTTACCGAGAGTGCATGTTTACATGCAGAAATGTAGCTGTAGTAACATAGAGGTACTGTGTAGGAAATTCTAACAGACTATTACATCACATCCTTGTCCATCCATAGTGCCTTTGCCAGTAATCAGGGAACCAACTGATTACATTCCTGACTCCATTGATTCATCCCAAGCAACAAGCCGGGAGACAACTGAGGCAGCCATATTGCAGGAGACAGCGCTAAAGACTGTGTCAACTCCAAGTCTACAAAGACCAAAAGTTGTATCTTTGTTTTACCATATACATGAAGGACAGCTCTCAAAGGCACCATATAGCATTAAACCAAGGCAACTGGTGAGTGTTGTTACAACAATTTTGCAATCATTATGTGTGCATTGGCTTTACATTATTTAATATCCTAGATCACCATGCATAAATATAAAGAGATACTTGGCCTTGTGTACAGGGTAGGTCAAGATCAGAATGCACGGAATATGCAGTCTGATGTTGGCTCCACTCTGTTCACAAGGGCAACTATAATGTCTTTTCCTCTTCCTTGGACCTAAAGGATAGATGTGTGTGAAATGCACAGCATTGCATAGACTCCAAATGACTCATAAATGTCCCTGGAATTGATTTTGGATCTTGATCCATATGAAACAGGCTTTCTTGAAAAGGGGGTTGGATGCATCTGCTAAAAGTATCAATCCATGTTGGCCTTGACAGGCTGACCTAGGTCAAAACTCTTTGCAGTGCTTAACCTGTTACCACACAGCAAAATTTTAGACCTATCCAAATTGAAATCATTTGCAGGCGACAATTTCAAAGTGGCTCAAATGGTGCAATTTTGCTTTGATAGGGCAGAAAATTTTGTGGGAAAAGGAGAAAATGCTGGTTACCAGCATTTTCTCCTTTTCCCACAATATTTTCAAAAGTCTTTTCCCTCTGGGGCGTTAAAAGTAGGGATTGTGCGGTAAAGGGTTAAGTTTTGTGCATGTCTGAGGACATGTTAACCTCATGATTCAGTGTTATTACAGGGTGACCCAAAATGAATGCAACCTGTAAAAGTACCCACAATTTCTGCAAACGGGAATGGATTAAGTTTATTTTTTACACACATCAATGTAAGATGATAACAGTTAAGTTCTATAAGTTTGAGTTATTTCGAATGAGTGGTCTACATCATGTCATGTTAGCGACGTTCAAAGATATGCTGCAAATAGCCCCTTTGACGGAGACACTCCTGAATGCACCTTGCAAAATTGTCCACCACTCAGACACACTCTGCCCCTGGAATCTCCCTGATCCTTGCTGTTATTACAGCTTTCAAGTCCATGATTGTCTTGGGGTTGTTCTGTGGGTTAAGGTCAGGTGAGTGCAGGGCCCACTCGGGGTCAGGAGGGTCTCCATCAAAGCGCTGGACATTTGGAGCATATCTTTGAACATCGCTAACCTGTAGACCATCCATCGGAAATACCTCAAACTTACAGAACTTAATTTTTATCATCTTACACTGATGTGTGTAAAACATAAACTTAATCCATTCCCAATTGCAGAAGTTGTGCGTACTTTTAAGGGTTGCATTCATTTTGGGTCACCCTGTAGATGAAATGGACTTTATGGATCCATAACTATATGATGACGTGCCTGGTACAACTTTTATGGCCAACAGACTAATCTGAAATGGTGCTTTCCGTTTTTATGTAATTTTCTATTTTGCACATGTCTGCTAAAGAACACAATCTAATGTAGTCGTAAAGTAGTACTGTCTCGGACTAGCCTGCGTGGACTGAGCATGCTGATCTGAGACGATTCTTTGCGCAAATGTCCAAATGCCCATTTTTCCATGTTACAGGCCTTAACCCTTTACCTCATAAGGCATTTCTATGGTATCTCTAATTGACCCTAAATAACAGCAAGGATAAATCCATTTCTTGATATGTGTATATGACACCTTTTGACAGTGTAGAAAACATTGTGGCAAAAGGTGAAATTGCTCGTCACGAGCAATTTCACCTTTTGCCATAATGTTTTCCAAAGGCTCCTACAAGCGATGCCTAGAAATGAGTATCTATGGAGTAAAGGGTTAAGGAACAGAGATACGAATTAAGCCCCTTTTACCAGTGCATGACTTACCGGTACATATATGTTGCAGTATTAGACCCACCAGCATGCCAAGTACTGTACATCCAAGATCTGACTGTACAGAATGGGTTGTCTGATCTTGGAAATATAACCTTAATCCTTTACCACACAATGACGACTTTTAACACCCCTGAAAGAGATGGCTTTTGAAAACTTTGTGGGAAAAGGAGAAAATGCTGGTTACCAGCATTTTCTCCTTTTCCCAAAATGTTTTCTACCCTATCAAAGAAAATTTATTTTATATGAGTCACATTAAAACTATCATCAGCAAATGTTTTTGTTTCAGACCAGTCTAAAATCTTGTTGTGTGGTAAAGGGTTAAATGCTAAGAGATTCTGTTTAAAACTGTGTTTGAATTGTGATTTGGTATTTTATATTGAATTAAAATTTCTATTTTTTGGATATAACTAACATATGCATTTTAATAATTTGTTTGCAATTAGGACATGTTGTGTTGTATCAGTATTATTCATTTGTGTAGTGGAGAAAGTTCAAATATTCATGTATCAGTGTACCTTTTTTGAACCAGTATGAACCACATTTTCTCAACACTGGAACAAGGAATAAAACACACAATACTGTTCAATGTTTAAGGTCATCCCAGCCAAAGGTCATGCCAACGTGTCTGTCAGTTTTACCCCTCACGCCACAGAGGAGGTGACAGAAGATATGGACTGCAATGGGTTTATCTATGGATTCTTGAATCTGAATGGGGATAGAGCTAAAGGTGAAGAGGGCAAGGTCACAAGGTCACTTGGATATGAGTGTGCTAGACTGCGTCTTGACATGACAGCACATTTGAAGCCAGCACTGTGAGTAAAAAAAGGGTGGAAGAAGGATAGTGAGAAATTTGTTTGAAAGGTTCTCTCCAGAATTTTTGCTACAAATGAAAATTTCTAGTAAAAAACTGATAATTACCAAAAGTGTTCTTTTCCCCAAGCATAAAGAAACTGGAAAGTTATGTTCAGTAAAAAAGAATGTATTTTTGATGTTTGACTCTTTAACACACAATAAGCCTATAGAAGACATTGCAGAAACAAGAGAAAATGCTGGTTTGCTGGAAACCAGCATCATCTCCTTTTTATACGCCCGTCGAAGACGGGACGTATTATGGGATCACCCGTGCCGGGCGAGCGGGCGGGCGGGCGGCATCCAGTTCTTTGTCCGGAGCATATCTCCAAAACTATACAAGCTAGGGTTATGAAATTTCATGGGTGGATAGATCTCATCGAGGGGGAGTGCAGTGCACAGGAATCATAACTCTTGCTTGCTTAACTTTTGAGTTATTGCCCTTTGTTGTTTTTCATACTTAAATTTTGTCCGGAGCATATCTCCAAAACTATACTAGCTAGGGTTATGAAATTTCATGGGTGGATAGATCTCATCGAGGGGGAGTGCAGTGCACAAGAATCATAACTCTTGCTCGCTTAATTTTTGAGTTATTGCCCTTTGTTGTTTTTCATACTTGAATTTTGCCCGGAGCATATCTCCAAAACTATACTAGCTAGGGTTATGAAATTTCATGGGTGGATAGATCTCATTGAGGGGGAGTGCAGTGCACAGGAATCATAACTCTTGCTCGCTTAACTTTTGAGTTATTGCCCTTTGTTGTTTTTTATACTTGAATTTTGTCCGCTGAATATCTCCAGAACTATACTAGCTAGGGTTATGAAATTTCATGGCTGGATAGATCTCACCGAGGGGGAGTGCAGTGCACAGGAATCATAACTCTTGCTTGCTTAATTTTTGAGTTATTGCCCTTTGTCGTTTTTCATACTTGATTTTTGTCCGGACCATATCTCCAAAACTATACTAGCTAGGGTTATGAAATTTCATGGGTGGATAGATCTCATTGAGGGGGAGTGCAGTGCACAGGAATCACAACTCTTGCTTGCTTAATTTTTGAGTTATTGCCCTTTGTTGTTTTTCATACTTGAATTTTGTTCGGTGCATGCCCCAGCTTTACAACTTGGGGTAAGACGGGCGTATCTTGCGACAATTTGCCGCTCTTGTTCCACAATATTTTTAACCCACCAAAGTCAGAAATCATCATATTAATAAGATTTAATTTGTTGCCTGCAGATGCTTCAATTTGGTCCAGTCCAAAAATGTGTTGTTTGGTAAAACTTTTATCACCCTGTCTTGAGATTCAATAACCCTCAGAAAGAGGCTTTTCAAAAGTTGTGGGAAAATGAAGTTAGAAGCACTTTCTTCTTTTCATGCAATGTTTTCCAAAGGCCTCTTTCTTAGGGTCGTCAAAAGTAGGGATTGTGAGGTAATGGGTCAAACTAGTTTCGCAGCTTGGTGAAGAGCATCTTCGCGAGCCAAGTTTACGATCACTACGTGGATCTTACCGTGGCTGATTGAGCCTGATTTTGAGATTCCTGTGATGCACCCTCTGTTAGATGCTTTTTACAAACCGCTTAGGAATACACATGAAGCGATAAGCAGACATCCACATGAGTTTCCATGTTTACCTTCTATTCGAAATGTAGCAACCTTGTTCTATTTTTATCAAAGATGAAATGCTACAGGCAGTTTCATTCCTTGCAGCTAGAGCTGGCTGCATCCAATGAAAAAGCGTATCGGGTGAATGTAAAAATCAAGCTGGATCTGCCAAGGGTAGAGTAACGTAGTGAATCATCAGCCTTGGCTTGCGAAGATGGGGTAAGAGTGGAATAATGGGATTGTTGTTTTACCATCATGAGACCAGATGTGTGAGACCAGATTTAATGTCATTATACTTAAGTGAATATGACTCTATAAAATCAAAACATGGTACCTAGTGATCCTGCAACATTCCAAAGAACCTTTAGAAATCCTGACATGAAAGCTAAAAATACCTTGAAATACTTTTTATAGCTCTAACACTTTACCTCACAGTCCTAAGTTGAAATGGCTTTAGAGAAATAAGCTAAATTTTCTTATTTTCTTATATTTTTTCTAAAGCTTTGTTCCCATAGGTTATTAAAACTCAGGATTATGTGATAAAAGGCTAATTTCAAATTCTATGATTCTATACAGGCTGACAATTGAATGTGCTGAAGAGGAAGGCATGAAATACACTTCTGCAATGAGTAACTTATTGAAAGAAGATGGACAGGTATAGATCTAATTTTGTGTTTTTGTCCCTTTATCCCTAATCCTACTGAATTTAACTTGTGATTACTTGCACAAATATAAGCCATGCTCTTTAGAAAGGGGAATTAACCCATTACCACACAACCCCTACTTTTGACGACCCTGAGAAAGAAGCCTTTAGAAAACATTGGGGGAAAAGGAGAAAATGCTGGTAACCAGCATTTTCTCCTTTTCCCCCAATGTTTTCTACCCTTCACCAAACAAATTTTCAGTCACTTTTATTTTGTCGTCTGCAAATGCTTTCGATTTGGACAAACTTAAAATTTTGTTGTTTGGTAATGAGTTAATGCATCTGCAAAAAGTACTAGTATCAACCCAGGGCCCATATTCACCATCCCTTCTTAAGAATATTCTGCGTTTTATTCTACAAAATATTCTACATTTGAAAGTACCACAACTTCTGATTGGCTAAACCATTTGGTTTAGCCAATCAGAAGTCGTGTTACTTTTAGATATAGAAATTTTTTGAGAATTAGACTGACACTGTTCTTAACCCTTTTCCAAACAAGCAATGTTAAACTCTTCCAATTCGAAAGACTTTGCAGACGACAATTTTAGATTTGGAGAAAATGGCAGAATGCTCTCATAAAGAGTAGAAAACACTGTGTGAAAAGGAGAAATTGCTCGTTACGAGCAATTTCTCCTTTTCCCACAATGTTTTCAAAAGGTTTCTTCCTCAGGGGTGTTAAAACTCGTGATTGTGTGGTAAAGGGTTAAACTTTACCAAACAGTCCCAACATCTAATAACACGGGCTTTTTAAAATAATGTTGGAAAAGGAGAAAATAATGGTAATCAGTATTTCCCACTTTTCCCACATAGCAGAGACAAATCTCACTATTTGAGCAGTATTTGATTTGTCGTTTGCTGATACTTATTCTTAACGTATTGTATCTGTTGATAAAGCAGACGGAGAAATCTATTATACACTTGACTCAGAATAAAACAGAAGAAAAACTACCTTTTCACAACTTTCTTTTTGTTCTTGTCTGATTTCAGCTTCTTGCAGAAAGTCTATCAGTAAATCAGGTCATGTTGTCAAATCTGACCTTGACCCCTCTGTCCTTTAGACTGGTTACCAAGAAACCATTCATGTTGGTGGACCTAGAACCTTCAAGCAACAAAGAAGGAAACACACGAGCCCAGTCTACTGAGATGCACACCTTGAAGCCGAGACATAACCTCATTGTAAGTAGAATACACTGGTGTAGCCATTTGACATTTAAGTCTTTACCACACGACAAAATTTTAGACTGGCTCAAATTGAAAGCATTTGCAGGCGACAAAATAAAGGTGACTGAAATATTGAAATTTGTTCTTGGAAGGGTAGAAAACACTGTGGGAAAAGGAGAAAATGCTGGTTACCAGCATTTTCTCCTTTTCCCACAGTGTTTTCAAAAGGCTGCTTTCTCAGGGGCGTCAAAAGTAGGGATTGTGTGGTAATGGGATAATCCTGTGAAGTCAGCTAATAGCTGTGCTGAGGACATGTCAAAGGACTATTCTACCTGATGATTCAGTTGATTGTACAACAAAATGTATTTTATGGATCCATTATTATTTGATTACTTGGTTGGAAGCATGCATTACATAAATACATCAGATTATACATGTATTTTGCCAGAGCATGGTTTATATATAAAGGCACAAGTATGCAGACACTGATAAAGAGTTGTGACAAAGGGAGAATGAGCAATTTATGTATTTATTGTAATATTATCCAAAGTTGTATATTTCTTTATCATGAAAGAGGTATTTTAATTAGTGAAAAAGGAAGTTTTTAGTTGTATGATCTCTTGAATCCTTCCATTTTGGCCAGTGATAGTGCAAAAATAGACATTGAAATGTTTAACTTGTATAGGTGGAAATCATTTGTAAACAACGTTTGTAAATGACTGTCGAATAATGGAATTTTTCTTAGAAAGTGATTATCACTACTTTCTGAAATGTTCCTAAATGTTTTGAAAAGCTGTCTTACCCAGGTAATTAACTCAGTACCAAATGACAATATTCTAGGCTTGTCCAAATCGAAAACATTTGCAGATGACAAAATAAAAGTGACTGAAAATTTGCAATTGGTTTTGTGAAGGGTAGAAAACATTGTGGGAAAAGGAGAAAATGCTGGTTACCAGCATTTTCTCCTTGTCCCACAATGTTTTCTAAAGCCTTCTTTCTCAGGGTTGTCAAAAGTAAGGGTTGTGTAGTAATTGGTTAAAAAACCTGATTTTACATTCTCTCTTGTTGTTTCAGGTCAAAGTTGCTTTCCAGACTACATCCGGACTACTTTCTGAAATTATGGATGAATACCTGGACAATGACAGAAAGGTTCCAGAAAGTGGAAGAAAAATTGAAATGATTGATAATCTAGTAATGGAGTTCAACAATGGGTCAACCCAGGTTTGATTTGTATACTCGGACATCAGCCAGATCTTGTACAAGTTTTTAGGCCCACCAAAACTGATACAAGTTACAAGAAAGAACAAAAAATTATATACTATTTAAAGAAATTATTAACATGTGTGTGTGAAACTGATGAACAGTCATTTGTTACAATCAACTAATTCCTTTCCAAAAATGTGTTTTTAAAGTGATAATTGAAGAGTTTGCCTTTTTTTAGACAATTTTAGCCAAGTTATCTTACCAAATATCAGTAGTACACAAGATAGATTCACGACGAAACTGTTGTCGTAGGACAAAATTTTAGACTCATCTGCATTTAAAGCACTTGCATGCCAAAAACTAAATGTGTCAAATTAGACGATTTGTCTCTGAAGACCTAGAAAACATTGTTGAAGAAGAAGAAACCTTCTTTGTCAGGGTCATTGAATTTCAGGATTGTGTGGTCAGGGGTTAAACTGCTCTTGTATTGCAGTACGACTCTGATCTACACCATCTACTACAAAGCAGCTTTAAAGAGTTAACTCTTTTCCGTACAACAAAGTACATTTAATAGACTTGTCCAAGTTCAGAGTATTAACAGAAATCAAAATAATGGTGGTTCAATTGGATATATTTCTTCAATAATGTCATTAAAATACAAAGTTGTTTGTTTCTGAGCAAAAACTACACTGCTATATAGATTAAAGATCAGATATAAGTTTTAACCTTAATATATCCAAGAGACTAAATTGATGGATCACTGGATGTTTGTTGAATGAAGAATCCCTGGACTTTGTAAACAACCCAATATGTCTAGATAATTATTTAACCCTTTACCAAACAATCCCTGGTTTTTACGACCCTGGGAGAGAAGCCTTTTGAAAACATTGTGGGCAAAGGAGAAAATGCTGGTAACCAGCATTTTCTCCTTTTCCCACAATGTTTTCAGCCCAGCTGGAAATAAATTTCAATTTTTGAGTTACGTTTATGTGGTTGTCTGCAAGTGCTTTGAACTTGGACTAGTCTAAAATTTTGTCATTTGGTAAAGGGTTAATTGTTGTTTATAACGAATTCAATAAATTGTTTCCTCCTTTATATTTAAAACAGACAGTACCCCTTCATGCCACATTAACAGTTCCCCAGTTTGAGCTGTCCAAAGAGTCCCTGAACTTTGGTACCTGCCTAGTTGGTCAGACACGTGAGCTACAGCTGATGATTCTAAACACCACCTCCTCTCATACTAGCTGGTCTGTCTGTCAGGGTAGGGTTTCATTTTACTGTATTTTTCTTATATATATTATGGGAGCTTTATTACCAAAGAAAACCATTTTTTACGTCCCTGAGAGAGAGGCATTTTGATTTTGAAACCATTTAGAGGAAAGGAGAAAATGCTGGTATCCAGCATTTTCTCCTCTACACACAATGTTTTGCACTCTTTCCTCCAGAACTTTCAATTTTTAAGTCTCATTAATTTTTTCAATTACAGAAGCTTTCAATTTAGACCAGTCCAAAACTTTTTTGTCTGGTAAAGAGTTAAGAATATATTGCATTTGTGTGGTGGTCTCTGTCTAAAAAAAATAAAGACAGGGTGGGACAGAAGGATGGACAAACAGATGAACAATGCAAAAATAATATTCCACCTTTCACCTGTAGATGAATAGAAACAAAAAGGATCAACCCATAACTCATGACTACTTTACAGAATTTTAGACCTGCCCATATAAAATGCATTTGCTAAGAACATAATAATGAAACATGACTCAAATGACAAGTCATTGTCACTGGAAGGGTAAAAAACATTGAAAAAGGAAAAAAATACTACAGGGTGGTCCAATACAATGTAAACAGTTTTGTAGGTCTGTAATTTCTACTGCATGGTTTCCACATCATTTTTTCTACCTGAAACACCTCACACAAGCATGAAATTTTTGTATGGCACTGTTTTTCCTTCCTCACAACACCATTTCTGAGCGTAGTTCAATAATAAGTCACATGTTCAATCCAAGCACCTCGTCTCTGAACATTACGGTTGTGACACAGACATTAAAGTTGTTGATAACTCTGTCCAAGATCTCAAGTGGAATCCTCCTGATTTCACAACAAATGTTTTCCTTTAGTGTATTTATTGTCTGCGGATTGTTGTGGTAAACCCCTTCCTTTAAGTACCCCCAGAGGAAGAAATCTGGAGGAGACAGATCTGGGGAATGAGCAGGCCAAGGGTTGTCCATGCGATGTGAAAATAGTCTGTGTCCGGGGAAGTAATGGTGGAGGTATTCTACTAGGGAGACATTGGAGGCATGCGGTCATGCCCCATCCTGCTGGTAGATCATTGTATTCATGTCAACCCCACACTTTCGTCACAGAGCTGGAATTGATTTCTTCCACATCATCTCAACGTATCGCTCAGTGTTCACACTTACTGGATGTTCATTATCATCTTCAAACCAGTATGGGTACAGTCATACCACTGTCGATGTTGGGGTCAGTCCTAGCAGACCACGGTCTTCCACTGTGACCTTTATTCTTATCTTGAACACTTCCAGTTTCCCTAAATTTATTCAGAATAGTGGCTCTGGTTGGAGCATTTCTGCCTGGGAAATCTGTACGAAATTGTCTCTGTATTTCGATGAGTGGCTTAGTTGCAAAATAGGCCTCCATGATCTTGATCCTCTCCTGCACTGAATATCGAGTTGCTGGATCCATTGTTGCTTGGAAACAAAAATCTAATGTCTCAGCTACAATTCACTGGAAATTCAGAAAAGAATGTGAATTCTCCTGGAAATGACAAGCCTACAAAACTGTTTACATTATATTGGACCACCCTGTAGTTGCCAGCATTTAGCTTTTTTTCCTTATTGCTTTCGAAAGCCTTATTTCCTGGTTAGCAGTGTTTTCTCCTTTCCAGAAAATGTTTTGAAAAGCCCTCCTTTTCAGGGTTCTGAAAATACAGGTTGTTTTGTAAGGGGTTAACTTGGAGATGCGAAGGTCAAAGTTGTTACGGGAAATCACTCCTTCCTAACCATATAGATTCTTACCATATAGTCATTACCTAACAACTGCATTGGGGAGAATTCTCTTTAGCTCAGTGGTTAGGTGTTGATGTTTAAAACATCAGGATCTTTCCAACCTTAACCCTTTACCTTTTTACGAAACGACAAAATTTTTGAAAGCATTTGCAGATGACAAATATGAATAAAAAAATAAAATTTGATTTGAAAAGGATAGAAAACATTGTGGGAAAAGGAGAAAATGCTGGTTATAAGATCTTTTGCAACAATGTTTTCAAAGGCTTTTTACCCAGGGTCGTCAAAAGTCCTAAAGGGTTACCAAACAACCCCTGGTTTTTAGACCTGGAGATAGAAGCCTTTTGAAAACATTGTGGGAAAAGGAGAAAATGCCAATAACCAGCATTTTCTCCATTTTCCACAATGTTTTCTACCCTGCTGGAAACAAATTTCAATTTTTGAGTTGCATTTATTTTGTTGTCTGCAAGTGCTTTCAAGTTGAACCAGTCTAAAGTTTTATCATTTGGTAAAGGGTTCATAAACAAGGATCTCTGCCACACTGGTTTGAATCCCGTCAGGTATGGTTTGTATTTTAGCTATGCATTTATTGAGAACTATCTTGTTTGTAAGATGTGGACTCGTTCATAATTGGTCATAGAGTCATTTGTTGTCTAAATAATTGACCTGCTGCCTGGTAAGGTTTTACTGTCATCACAATTATGACATTCAAAAGAGGGTGTATTACAAGAGATAACTCCTTCCTTACTGCATACCTTCTTCCCATAAAAAATCAATACCTAATAACAGCATTGGAGAGAATTCTCTGTAGCTCAGTGGTCAAGGTTGTTTTGAATCTCAATAGTCAAAGATCTCTTCCGCACAAGTTGGAATCCCGCCAATCTTCTATGTTCATGAGATTGTGTTCAAAAATAGTTTGTGGAACTTTCATGTCTTCTATAACTTTACTTCCAGAATCCAAATCTGAGAGTTGTGCTATGGATACCTTTAAAGTGGAGCCTTCTTCAGGCCTTCTAGAGGCCCACATCACTCATATCAGCAACAGTAAAACTTTGCTCAAGATTTTCTTTTTAGCCAAGTAAGTAAACCACAGTTTTTCACAAGGCAACATAATTTTAGATTTGTTCAAATTAAAAGCATTAGTCAAAGACCAATTCAGTATGGCTCTATAGTGGAATTTGTCCTTAAGTCTTTCCCACACAATTCCGACTTTTAATGACTCTGAGAAAGAAAGCCTTTGAAAACATTGTGGGAAAAGGAGAAAATGCTGGTAACCAGCATTTTCTCCTTTTCCCAAGATGTTTTCTATCCTTTCCAAATCAAATTTCAATTTTTGATTCACATTTATTTTTGTCGTCTGCAAATGCTTTCAATTTGGACAAGCCTAATATATTGTCGTTTGGTAATGAGTTAACACCTGCAGATGACTGTTTTTTGTTGTCAAGGATACCTTTTGATAAAAATAAAAGTGACTTTAACTCATTACCAAACAACAAAGTTTAGGCCAATCCAAATTGAAAAGCATTTGCAGATGACAAAATGAATGAGGTTGAAAAAATGAAATTTGTTGTTGGAAGGATAGAAAACATTGTGGGAAAAGGAGAAAATGCTGGACTCCATTTCCCACAATATTTTCAAAAGGCTTCTTGCATGGGGTTGTTAAAAGTTGAGATTGTGTGGTAAAGGGTTAAGAAGTGGTATCTCCTGTCAAACAGCTCTAACATACTCTTGTATTATAAACTTGATTCATGTTGATTTTGCTTTTTCTGCAATAAACTTAAAAATCTAATGAAAGATGAAAAATGTATTTAAAGTTGTGATAAATCGAAAGGTCCATTTAATGCCATTGAAAGTTGTGATCAGATGAGCAAGGTGCCAGTGTTTGACTGCAAGTGCTTGACTTTCAGTGAATATTTTAAGCTGAAAAAGGAGGCATAATTATGTCAAAAATACATGTATATTGATAGTTGCCTTCCCTTGTTGTAAAGGCTTCCTTTTGAAAGAAAATAAATTGTCCAAGTGTGGAGTAGATATCTTCATTAATAACAGATGTATTACAAATTGTCAAAATTTTTGCACGACACACAGACAGGATCAATCATCACAACGACACAAGGGCTACAACAATACCACAATGTTTTGTTCACGTTAAAAATCTGTTGAGAATTTGTGGTCAACAGAAAAATCTATTAAAAGTAGACCACTTTAAATACCATTCTAATTCAAAAAGATATTCTAATTATCCCCTTGATTTTTTTTTTCAGGCATGCTGAAGAGTACAGTGCTGTTTTCACCTTTCATGGTATATTGGGAGAATCTCCAAGGCGTTTATATGTCAGAGGTCAAGGGTCATATGATGGAAAACATGAAGCTGTACTGAACATTTAACCCTTTACCAAACAATCCCTGTTTTTATGACCCCAAGATAGAAGCCTTTTGAAAACATTGTGGAAAAAGGAGAAAATGCTGGTAACCAGCATTTCCTCCTTTTCCCGCAATGTTTTCTACCCTGCTGGAAACAAATTTCAATATTTAAGTTATGTTTATTTTGTCACCTGCAAGTGCTTTCAATTCAGACCGGTCGAAAGTGTTGTCGTTTTGGAAAGAGTTAAAACTTGTTTCTAAATGGTCAATGTGTTAACCCAGTACCACACAATTCAGAGTTTTAAAAACCCTGAGAAAAGAAGGCTTTTGAAAACACTGTGGAAAAAGGAGAAAAATCTGGTGACCCATTCTTGATTCTGTGTCTGTATAAGCTTTGAATTTGGACGAGTCTAAAATTTTGTATTGTGATTAAGAGTCAACTATGGGCATAGTTCCAGAGCACAAAAGTTTAGACTTGTCCAAATGAAGATAAACAAATGTAGCTCAGAAGATTGGAGGAGAAAATGCAGTCCTTTTCTCACAATGTTTCCAGACTCCCATTTTCGCTCGAGAAAATATGGGATATTGGATAATATGACAGTATTTTATGAAATAAAAACATTATATACTAGTGATGTTTTATCATGAAGACCTTGGACTGTGATATATATTTCATACTTTTGTTACTTTTAATTCCGTATTTTATAGGTTTTATGAAGTGTGTTTTAGTTTGTAGAGGTTAATGATAATAAACTGTTACAATGTTTTAATCAAATGTTTGCGTTTTTAATATTCCTTTCTTTAATTCTTCATATAGTACAACCGAAGTGTTTGCATTCTTAATTACCAAACTTTGATCACGACTCGAATATTTTCATGGTAGTACTTGTTCAATTTTATCTGTAAAAGGTTAGAAAGTTTGTTGGAAAAGGAAAAAATGTTAGGTATAAACAATTCCCCTTGTCTCTTGATTATTCTTCTTCAGGGGCTAAAACATGGGCTCTTCTGTAAACTACCTTAATATTGGAAAACTGAAGCCTACAAGAGGCACATTAACCCTTTACCAAACAACTATCAACAGTCTTTGAATTTTTAAAAAAAACTTATCGGAAAAAAAGAAAATTGGAAAAAAATGGTTACCAGTATTTTCCTCTTTTTCCCATAAAGTTCTCAAAAGCATTTTTCTTTAGGGGTTATTTAACTTGGGCTTGTTTTGTAAATGGTTCAAAGGTGCACCTTTTCATTGAACCAATCAAAATATGGTTTGAAAAGAAAAAAATGCTGGTTACCAGCATCTTTCCTTTTTGCACGAGGGAGGATTTAAAAACCCATTTTCCTAAGGGTTGTTAAAATGAAGAAAAGTTTGAAAAAGATTTAAGACAATAAAACAAAACCAAAAAACCAAGTAATGATAAATCACTTCTACAAATTATCAAGATTTTAATTTTACTTTCTTTTTCACAAATCTGAGAAAATCTACTTCAATATCAACAGTTTTCCTTCGATGATGCTTATATGTATTGTCTAAGTTAAACCTTAGTTCAGCAACAACTTCAATGTCTACTCCCCATTCTGTAGCTTTTTTCTGTATGTGCTGTTGGGGAAAAAAAAACTGCATATTATGTGTACATCAATAAATTCATAAGTATTTGTGGAAAAATTTAGCTTTAACTCATTACAAAACAATACATTGTTTTTATGGCTCTGAGAAAGAAGCCTATGGAAAACATTATGGGAAAAAGAGAAAATGCTGGTAACCACCATTTTCTCCTATTCCCACATTGTTTTTTTACTCATCCCACTAGAAACAGTTTTAGAGTCATATTAACTTTGTCATCATGATCTGCAAATCCTTTCAGTTTGGACCAGTCCAAATTCTGTTGTTTGGTAAAGAGTTAAGGAAGCATAAAGGGGGCTGTTAAAATTGGTACAAGACTGATTGATTGATTGTATGGTGTTTCACTCCATTTTTAACATCATTCAGTTATATCGCAGCGGCCAGTACACATATCCATTCTTTCCTGGAATCTTTTACCAGTACTCCACACAATTTTCTTTCCAGCCACTGGCTGCTTTCCAAAATAATCATCGTCTAAACAATGATCAGCAGTGGGCGAGGAATGAATCCTGTCGCAGTGCCTACCACCAGTCCTCATAAAAAATTGGCCGAGCCAGGGGTCATAGCCAGTGATTGAACCCTGGACCCAGTGTAAGTAAAAGCTATGCTGTAGCAAAAGGCAAGTCCATAATGCATTATGCCAAGTATCACATTATCATGCATCCATAAAATTCATTTTGTCTAACATCTAATGGGGTAGGGTGGTCGCTAGACATACACAATTTACAAATAGCAAAAAGTTTGGCTCAGCCCTGGGCAGGCTGACATGGTCAATAATTTTTGCAGATGCATTAACCCTTTCCCAAACAACAAATTTTGGACCCTTCCAAACCAAAAGAGTTTGCATACGACAATTTTAGATTTGGAGAAAATTGCAGGAAGTGCTCAAAAAGGTCAGAAAACACTGTGGGAAAAGGAGAAATTGCTCGTTACGAGCAATTTCTCCTTTTCCCACAGTGTTTTCAAAGACTTTTACTGCAGACATATAAAAACCAGGGCTTGTTTGGGAAAGTTTAAGCCCTCTTCACATAAATGGCTAATAAATATTTTTACCTCTCTTGTTGAAGACTTGTGAAGGGAGTAAACTGCTGTAGAGGCAGCATCAATGGCTGTCTTGAGAAATATCATATCTATCCCTGAAAGTAAACAAAACACTTCATTCATCATTGATCAAACATCCCGGTGTGGTAACAATCCAGTTTTAAAAACTTGGGGAAAGGAGGAAATGCTAGTAAACAGCATTCTCCTCCATAATTATCTACAATGTTTTCTTCTATTCTGCAGACCCTTCTTCACTAAAGCCATGCTTCAAATACTTTTTTCTGCAAATGCTTTTGGCATGGACAAGTCTTGTTATTCTGTGAAGAGTTTCTTTAACATACAGAAATGGACTTTTGAGTAAATAAATTCTTATGTTGAAATTTCCAGGCTATTTTCGCCACAATGTGTCACACAATTATGAATATAGGCATATGAAAATTGAATGTAAGATTCACAGAGTCTTGTATAGAGCTGTTTGATACATACCCGATAATAACCTAATCACAGGTTCAGCCTAAAAGCACTTGGCAATATTTAAGATACAATGATTCACAGAAAATAAATTGGACTACGCTAGTGTGAGGTTATCTGGGATACACACTGTAAAGTACATGTATTGTGAAATTTGCTAACAAAAAAAGCCCTGGGGTTTCAAAATAATTTCCATTTAACCCTCTTTCCAACAACTTTGAGTCTGAATGGCTATGATGGAGGCTTTTGAAAACATAGTGATAAAAGGAGAAAATGCAAGTAAAAAGCATTTTCTCCTTTTTCCACAGAGTTTTTTCTCTATCTTTTCATATGCAAATCCCAAATTTGAGCCACACTTTCTTCATCTGCAAATGCACTGAATTCGGATAAAACCACCAATTTGCTGTATGGTAAAAAGTTAATTTAACCAAACTGTTCCTGGCTTCTGTAGTATGAAAACATACATGTTCTTGCTATAACTAAGTGGTCACCAGGAAGCTTTTTCTTGGGCAAGTCACTGTAGAGTCTCAGCCTAGCAGTAGTACATTTGAAACACAGGAAAGATGTGACAAATGAGCCATCACCAAGATGTTACTGGTACTATAGAAGCAATGTAGGCGCCCATACAAAAAAGCAACCAGGGCCTGTACTTGCCAACCATTCTCATTCTCAGTCTCAAGTCTTAGTTTTATTTTTGATTTGGAAAGTAGCTAACACAGCTTCTGACTGGCTAAATCATTTGTTTTAGCCAATCAGAATTTGTGTTACCTTCAAATTTAGAAATTCTTAAGAGAATGACAATATTCTTAACTCTTTACCACACAACAAAATTTTGGATAAGTCCAAATTGAAAGCATTTGCAGATGACAATTCAACTCTTGCTGAATAGATGATTTCTGCCTATGATGGTGTAGAAAACATTGTGGAAAAAGAAGAAAATGCTGGTTACCAGCATTTTCTCCTTTTCCCACAATGTTTTCAAAAGGCTTCTATTCCAGACCCATAAAAACCAGGGATTGTTTGGGAAAGGGTTAAAGGTACAGTGGCAACCAGAAATAAATAATGTGGATGATAAATTTATTTCAGGTATTGTATGATAGGTCTTAGTGCAAGTCACTGGCAGAAAAAAGAACTTTCTTTAAAACCAGATAAAGAAAAAAGATAGAGCCACTTGGCAAATTTTTACCTAGTTTCGAAATTAATTTCAGCAAGTAACACTTAGACCATCCATACAATAACAGATGTCAACTTCAAAACAACAAATTTCCATACTTTCAAATGAATTGATGTTAATTTACCTGTACTTTAACATCCACACTGTTTACTTTAGGCTAACACTGTGCCTGCAAAAATGGTTGGTAAATCGAAATCCAGAACTTACCTTGATTATGTTTTGTTCCAAAGGGAGGGTTCATTATCACTGTATCCACTACACTGTTTAGTCTGTCTGTTGTGTTCTTTGATTGTCCTAAACATTTTATGTCCTGCTGTATAAAATCTATATTCTTGATGTCAAACTCCTCCACATTTCTCTGACATATGTCCAAAGCATCTTCGTCAATATCAACAGCTAAAATGTGCCTATTGGGAGACAAAAAGATCATATGTCAGTCACAGGTCATTAATCATTACAACAATTTCTTTTACAGATAGTGTAAATCAGTCTGATTTGTCTAATCTTTGATCTCTACATGACTAATATCTGTTGAGAATCTTTTTTTCTTCCAAATTTGTAATGATAGAGGTTTAACCCTTTCCCAAACAATCCCTGATTTTTATTGGTCTGGAATAGTACCCTTTTGAAAACATTGTGGGAAAAGGAGAAAATGTTGGTAACCAGCATTTTCTCCTTTTCCCACAATGTTTTCTACCCTGTCATAGTCAGAAATCATCTTTTCATCAAGAATTGAATTGTCGTCTGCAAATGCTTTCAATTTGGTCCAGTCCAAAAGTTTGTTGTTTAGGAAAGAGTTAAGGGCTTGTGGTAAGGTTAAGTGCCCTTTACCAGACAAACCCAAGTTTCTGACCTAAATGAAGAAGCCTTTTGTAAGCATTGTGGAAAAAGGAGAAAGCAGTTTTTTTCGCCCTTCCACAGGCATATTTCGATGTTTAACTCATGCTTAATTTATCATTTGCAATACCTTGCAATTTGGGCAATTTTGTCATTTGGTAAAGGGTGTAACATATCACCAATTATCACAAGCAGACGACTGTTTTAGTCTAATAAGAGATCACTTGAAATAAATCATTTTGGCAGAACTGAAATTGCAGTTTCTTAACTCCTTACCAAATAATACTGTACTGACTTTTAACAACCCTGAGAAAGAAGCCTTTTGAGAATGTTGGAAAAGGCTAAAATGCTGGTATCCAGCATTTATTTTCTCATTTTTCCACAATGTTTTCTACCATTTCAAAGAAAAATTGCAGCACTAAGCTACACTGAAATGGTTGTCAGGCTGTCTGCAAATGCCCTCAATTTGGACAAGGCTATGATTTTGTCACCAGATAAAGGGATTAATTCATTACCAAACAACAAAATTTTAGCCTTGTCCAAATCGAAAGCATTTGCAGACGACATAATGAAAGTGACTGAAAAGTTGAAATTTGTTTTGTGAATGGTAGAAAACATTGTGAGAAAAGGAGAAAATGTTGGTAACCAGCATTTTCTCCTTAACCCACAATGTTTTCGAAAGGCTTCCTTCTGAGGGACGTCAAAAGAAGGGATTGCGTGACAGTGGGTTAACCCATTACCACACAATCCCTACCTTTGACGCCCCTGAAAAAGAAGGCTTTTGAAAACACTGTGGGAAAAGGAGAAAATGCTGGTAACCAGCATTTTCTCCTTTTCCCACAGTGTTTTCTACCCTTCCCAGAACAAATTTCAATTTTTCAGTCACTTTTATTTTGTCGTCTGCAAAATTTAGACGAGTCTACAATTTTCTTGTGTGGTAAAGAGTTAAGGTCATTACTTTTGGTTATGCGCTGTAAGGCCAACAAAATGTTACTCACCCAGCACCAAGAATTGCAGCTCCAACACTCAGTACACCACATCCACAGCCTAAATCCAGGATGACACAATTAGCAATGTCATTATACCTCATATGTATTGTGTGTAACATGCAAGCTGTAAAAGGTAAGAGAAAATAAGTTGTAATTCTAGTGTTTAGTAATTACCATCAAAAATGACCACAACCATAGCTTTTCATTAAAAGAGCGCATGTTGTTGACAGACATGTTTCAAACTAAACAGATAATTATATTTAATAAACCATATTCCAGTTAACTATCCTCAAATGCGATTTCAGTTTTCGACTGATTATATCTGGGTCTTTAAAGGTGGGTAATTAGATTTTTCACATCTCGCCAAATTGAAAAACATATCACTGAAATTTATATGAAAAAACAATACAAATCATCAATAATTAAGAATCAAAATTACACATACATAAAATTTGATGGTATTCCCTTAACTCTTTACCACACAAGAAAATTTTAGACTGGTCCAAATTGAAAGCATTTGCAGACGACAAAATAAAGGTGGCTGAAAAATTCCTGTGACGAAAACAAATCGACCATACCTGCGATGTGTGGAGTTGTCGGGTACTGTTCAAGTCCTATTTTAGGTTTTTCAAACACATCGACATCTTGTAAATATCCCTCAAGTTCCTTTAACTTTACATTTTTCGAAGCCATAGCTAATTGACAGGTCGCATGCTCACAGAATCACAGTAACTGCAAATGGCGACTTTTAATTCAAGGGAAATAACTTTTCCCGATATGAAATTGTGAACTGAGGTAGCAGTACACGGTCGGTTAAATTCGTCTCGGTCCGCCACATGCCGACTTGAACTTCCTCAAACAAAGGTCTATATAGTCAGCCTGAAATTATAAGGAGCACTTAAATGCAACAGCACAATCCTAATTCTTTAAATTTTATCAATAAATCATGTTCAACTTGTGAAACAGTGATATCAATGATCAATATAAGCAAGTGACATGGTCAGATAAAAACTGAAAACAATTGCCATTTTAGCCTATATTCCAAAATTCACAAAATCCAAACCTAGGAAGCTAGCCTGAAAATGCCAAGCTGAATTGAAACTCCAAACAACACATAATCCGGGGATAGCACATTACCATGCCGTTTTTCCACAATCTTTCGTGCCCTGACCCTACCCTTGTTTTCTCCGCTAAAAACAGCCGCTTGCTCCATGACCCCCCCTCCCCTCACTTTCGCATTTGGGGTCAAAACTATAGAACAAAGAAGGAAAGGTCATGACCCCCTGTTTCACATACAAAAAAATGCTTCTTTTCTTTAATCTAACACAATTCATGGGTGTAATAACTACTCTTCTTATCAAAATTACATTAAAAACCTACATTACTCACTTATTTCTAATTTTGACCTGGCCAATATTTGAAGCAAACTGTTTACTTGTACCTGAATGAGCCGCATTATTTCCCACTAGATGGCATTCTATAAATATGCATCTTCGAATATGACATGCGCAGACAACGGCATGAGCCAGCATTATCTCCCGCTAGATATGGCATTCTATAAATACTCATCTATCTGATATGGGCATCCTGGGTACAGAACCGAACCACTTTCCTACGCGACAACCGTTACTTTGAATTTAAAACAAAAATAAAGGTTTACCCAATAAAACGCTACCTCGTGCAATTCACTCAACTAAGATCACCAGTTTAGAAAATCTGTTGCTAAAGCAGGTCTCATTTCTCCTCAGACGTATTGATACGTAAAAGCTATTTTCAACATTGCTACTTTATAGAGCGTAATATTACAGTCAGCCCGCTTTCAGGGCTAGTAGTGATGCGTCATATAAGACAGTCGAATCTTCGAAGAATATGACATGCGCAGACAACGAATGAGCCAGGCAATATGTACGGTAACGAACGACAACTCTGCTCAGGGTATCCGGTCATTTCGACACCCGGTCATTCGACACCCAGTCAGTTCGACACTTTTTGTTTGTTTCGACCCCTATTTTGGTCATTTCGACACCCAAACTTTTTTTTGCAAAAATTGCCTGTTTCGACACCCGTTCATTTTCCCCCGTCCCGAATATTGAGAAAAACATGTGTTTTTTTTCCCAGTGTAAGTTGTAAAATATTTCGATATTAGTTTTTTTGCAATATATAGTGTGAATATTACCTCTTTACCGATGTTCATGTTTACTTATTTTGTTCGACCATTGCAGATAGATAATCATCTTGATTGGTACATCGGTGGAATTTGAAGAAGACAGAAACATGTTATATTGTTTTCTAATAATAGAATCTCGGAGTGTTTTTTTTTTATCATGTTGCATGAATAAATTCTAATTATAAAACAAAATGTTGTTTAAGTGGAAGCAGTTATTTCTTTTGATTTGTTTGAATTTGATAATTGTTTTTCGCAAGTTATACCCAGTGATTGATTGTTTGCTTAAATTTGTATACTGTTGTCGATAGTTTTTTTTTTTGTTTTTTTTTTCTTTTGTTTTTGTTTTTTTTGCTCACCTGAACATAACGTGCTCAAGGGGAGCTTTTAGGATCAGAAATGAAGGAATTTTTAAAGATTCTTCTTCTCTTAAACCGCTGGCCAGATTTTAAGATAATTTCACAGAGATGTTCCTTATGTGACCCTTTTAAAAATTGTTGACGAAATTTTGATCCGTCGAGAAACATGGCTCTGGTGAATGGGGGCTGCTTGCGCTATAGGGAATGAAGAAATTCTTAAAAATTCTTCTTCTCTGAAACCGCCGGTCACATTGTGAAATAATTTCACAGAGATGTTCATTGGGTGACCCTTTTCAAAAGTTGTTCGTGAAATTTTGATTCGTCAAGAAACATGGCTCTGGTGAATGGGGGCTACTTGCACTATAGGGCAATGAAGAAATTCTTAAAAATTCTTCTTCTCTGAAACAGCTGGTCAGATTTTGAAATAATTTCACAGAGATATTCCTTGGGTGACCCTTTTCAAAAAATGTATGTGAAAGTTTGATTCGTCGAGAAACACGGCTCTGGTGAATGGGGGCTACTTGCACTATATGGAAATGAAGAATTTCTTGAAAATTCAACTCTGAAACGGCTGGTCAGATTTGAAATTTATTTCACGGAAATATTACTTAATGACCTTTTTCAAAATAACTTCAAAATACTGAGATTTTTTGCGTGGTAGTTGCGTTGCACTGAAAACTCATATTTTAGGTACTATGGGAGAGGAATGAATCCTGTCGTGATGTAATACACGGTATACAACGGTGGCCAGTTCAGGCCGTTGTGGGGGGGTGGGGGGGTGGGGTTTGATAATAAGTATAGGTACTCCTGTTAGAAGAAGGAATTATGTGTAGGTAAGTAGGGTTTATAGTTAGAGAAGGGACTGATGGTAATGGGTAGGGTAGCCTGAATGATTGGTACATCAAAAATGGGTGTAGGTAAAGGAGCTCACAGTAATGGGAATGGAGATAGAAATATAGGGTTAATGATTATATGTAAGCATCCTCGGATACCCCAGGGTCTCCCTATTTGCTACGCTACATCGACCCTGGGACAATTGACTAATAAAACTTTGAATCAGCCGCCGAAAATCGATACGAAACATCATACCGTACAGTCCACTCGCCCATCACAAAATGATGATGGAACCAATGAAAAGCCAGCATTTGGCCAGCGGTAAAGCGAGCCGCCGAAAATCGATACGAAACGTCATACCGTACAGTACACTCGCCCATCACAAAATGATGATGGAACCAATGAAAAGCCAGCATTCGGCCAGCGGTAAAGCGAAGGAAATTCAACTAATTGTCCCAGGGGTCGATGTAGCGTAGCAAATAGGGAGACCCCGGGGTATCCGAGGATGATATGTAAGTATTTAGAAACAAGGGTTGAACAATGCAGGGATTCTATATACATATATATATGATCCCTGAACAATGGCACACAATACAACCAGGTAGATGACGCGGATATAAAATATAATAAAAGAATGATTGATGACAATGTTTCAGGAAGAAGAAGGGATAGTTGATATGAGGAGAAATGGCAAGTCTCTGTCTAACGCAATAAAATATGGTCAGTTGTATGTGTATGTGGGCGCGACTTTGATTTCAATGGGGCGTGGAGCGCTACTAAAAAATACCCGGGTTTCAATTTTGAAAACGATAGTGTTCTATTTGAGAGAAAAGAAAAAAAACAGGGATCATATATATGCGTATACGTAGGATCCCTGAAAAAAAAAAAATGAAGTAAATCTACCATAGATTTACAAAAGAGATTGACCTTCGAATTGCAATGAAACAAAATAAGAAAGGAAAATGTAAGGGCGAACAGGTTGATATCAATGTGTATGCCCGGGCTAATTTTTTTTTTATTAAAAAAAAAGCATATAATTCTCTCTATCATGGAATGTGAAGTCTTATAGACATTTCTCGCATGTATTTTGTTTATTTTTACATTTTTTGTCCCTTTATGCGTCCGAGGAAAAATAATCATGCAGCTTCCAATACCTAAAGTGATATGTAAAGACGCAAATTAATTTGTTGTCCAGAGTGTGGTCTTTGGAACGAACATTAACGAAGCCCTTGGTGGTTGTGCATTAGTCATAGCCATTCGCGCACTTTGGCGGGATTTGCGAAATATGTATAGGACGACGTATGATTGGATAATAAAGTAGCCACAGGAAGTGCCATTGGTTAAATCGTGTTACTTAGCATCGCTGACATAGTTGACATCGTAAGAGCAATAAACTCTGTCCGGAATACAGGTGATTAACAGGTAAGAAAGCTATTTTGTTTTTTAATGAACACTTACCTTTTCTACATTTAGAAAAGTTGATAGTACCACTGCACTATCTATGAATATTGGAACGTGTGATATCGTCATGACCAAGCATGTCAAAAAAAAGAGAATGTTCGATTCATCTGGTGATAACATGCGTCCTCAGGTACTTTCGCACTAATAATTTTGTTAACAGAACCGAGTATAAAAATAGTTTTCTAACTAATTTCTATACATACTGCGATTGATTAATTTATTGCTCAAGTTTTTCACTCAGGTCATTTGGTAATTTTGGGTAGTCTTTCAAATTTACAAAAACAGAATTGCTAACAATGGCAACATGCAGATAAAACTCATACATGGCTTAAAATGCATTGGTTTACTCTTTACCAAACGATAGAATTCTAGCTTTGTCCAAATCGAAAGCATTTGCAGACTCAAAAATAAAAGTACCTCAAAATGTGAAATTTGTATTGTGAAGGATAGAAAACATTGTGGGAAAACGAGAAAATGCTGACCAGTTACCAATATTTTCTCCTTTTTCTGCAATGTTTTCCAAAGGCTTCTTTCTCAGGATCATCACTAATTGTGTGGTAATGGGTGAAATTGCTCTCCAAATTACTTCGACATAACAGGTTTTGGGATGCAATGGGTTCGAGATAAAAACTAAAAACAAGGGCATATTTATAACTGTGGTGTTGCATGGTGAATCTAGGTGAAACTTTTTTCCCTGCATTTCCTAATGGAGGTTGACAGATGTGACAAGTTCAGTGTAAAAACTTTGTATAGTTTGAAAGACAAAACTCCAAACATCAAAAGTGTAATTAAGTGTAACTTAAAATCGCTCTTAGTGGGCCATTTTGTATCAAATAAAAAAAAAGGTCTCAGCAGAATGGGTCATTGTCCACATGTATAAAGTTTCACGAAATTCCGTCCCATGGTATTGGAGATATTTGCCTCCCATAACAAATCCTAGCATTTGAGCCAGTGCTTCTTTGTAGTGTGCATTTAAAGATGAGTCCAAAATTTGGATTGACATACGGAGGGAGTCCGAGGGACAGACAGACAACGCTAAAACTATATCCTTATTTTGTCATTTGGTGAAGAGTTAACCATTTAGAAGATAGTCCTGCTTAAATGTCTATAAGCAGACCCAACAGTAACAGTGAAACAGACAAACAAAAGAGAAAAAACAACTTCAAACAAAAAGTAACAGGAACAAAACTCCAATAGATAAAGGCTGATTTTCTAAAAAGGCCAACAGCCAATCATCAGATTGCAAAGACAAAGGATTGCTTGTTGAGGACAAAATTTTTTGACTCATTACCAAATGACAATATTTGAGACTGGTCCGAATTGAAAGCATTTGCAGATAACAAAATAAAAGTGACTGAAAATTTAAAATTTGTTTTGTGAAGGGTAGAAAACATTGTGGGAAAAGGAGATAATGCTGTTTTCCTACAATGTTTTCTAAAGGCTTCCGTCACAGGGGCATCAAAAGTAGGCATTGTGTGGTAATGGGTTAACCCATTACCACACAATCCCTACTTTTGACGCCCCTGAATAAGAAGCCTTTAGAAAACATTGTGGGAAAAGGAGAAAATGCTGGTAACCAGCATTTTCTCCTTTTCCCACAATGTTTTCTACCCTTCACAAAACAAATTTCAAATTCTCAGTCACTTTTATTTTCTCATCTGCAAATGCTTTCAATTTGGACTACTCTAAAATATTGTCATTTGGTAATGGGTTAAAGATTATTAAAGATGACAAATTTATGTATGACTCGGATGATTTTAGCTTTCTCTGAACATATCAAAAATATTGTAGAAAAAAGCTGGTTACCAGCATTTTCTGCTTTTGCCATAATATTTTCTGAGGAATTTACATTCAGTGCGATGAAAACATTAAATTTTGATTGTTTGTGAAAGGATTAGATACAATGTTGAAAATAACAGTAGTATAGCAACAAGTGAGTTAAAAGTAAAATTGTGCATGAAGGGGCAAAGGATTTAGCTTTTCTGCCTGCCTGATGATTGGAAAATTTGAATAATTTATTGATGTTTTTGAAAAGTTATGATTTTGAATATCTTATCTAGATGTAAAAATTCTCTTTGTACTTGATCTTTCAAATACCGGGTACTTTCTAATTGCAATTTTGACTGTGTAGATCTGGTCCATCATGAAAAACACATAGTCTGATCTTGCATCTACTCAGTGGTACTTAATTATGTGACTACATCTTATTATAGACCAGTAAATGACCTGCAGATGACAAACAATATTGGATGTGTCTCTATTTATATCTTTCAAAGAAAGAAACCAGTGTGGTAAAAACATAAAACATGCATTTTCTGCTTTTCATACAGTGGTCTCTAAAGCCTAATTCCCCAGGGTTGTTAACCCTTAATGCCCCAGTCACAAATAACGAACTGCCACCGGACGGGGACAGTTCGGCGCCCGTTCTAGTTTTAAAACAAAGTTATAATTGGACAGTGACCAGACGATTTTTTGGCCATTGGAGAGCCCGTTAACTCATCGTCTGGGCACCGTCCGGGCGCTGTGCGGTGACCGGACGGTGCCTTCAGAGATCGGACGGCGCCTGGCCGATTTTTATGAAAATGTTTATCTCCAAATCGTCCGGCGACCGCATTGCCTCCGTCCAGGCGCCGGACGGAGCCCGGACAGGTACTGCCCGATTATAAATATTTGTACCGGCATTGTGCGGTGACAGTCAGATCGCCGTGCGGCATTGATTTTGTTAAATCTTTCAGGACAGCGACCGAACGGCAAACATATACTTTGGCAGCATGAGAATATTATAAAAGTCTATATTAATGCCATACCTCATCATAATTTATCAGTTCTGAAGTAAAAATGGTGCTTATACCGCCTCAAAGTCTGTTGAACCTTTCCTTCATCAAGAGAGCTTGCAAGCTGCTTGCCGAAGGTAGATAAATGTAATAGCAGCTGCTGCTATTTACGATCAGGAGCGTGCTAGGCGAGGCCGCAGAGTGAGGACTGTGTGGGTCAAAACATGGCTACAGAGGCGTGTCATCCTCGGACAATATGACACGCCTCTGTAGCTAGCCAGATGGCGGCACGAAGTTCGAACTTGGTGTCTGTCCGGTCGCCCCCGGATGACTGTCCGGTTGCCGCCAGGTGCCTTTCTGAACTGAAAACTGCACGCATGGCATTTCCAAAGAAACTGCCATCCGATGCCCGTTTGATTTGTAACTGCTTGAGCAAAATGTCTGAAAATCGTACGGCGCCCGGACGATGTCCCAAATCTTTGAATCGGTGAAGTTGGAAGAAATCGTCCAGTGCCGGTTTTATTTGTGACCTAGGCATTACCAAACGATCCCTGGATTTCATGACCCTTAGAAAGAAGCCCCCTGAAAACATTGTGCGAAAAGGAGGAAATTTATGCTAGTACCAGCATTTCCTCCTTTTACCAGGATGTCTTCTACCCTTCCAAAACCAAATTTCAGCTTTTTAGTCACATTTTATTTTGAGGTCTGCAAATGCTTTTCCTTTGGGCCAGTCTAAAATTTGTTGTTTGGTAGATTTAAAACAGGAACTATGTCAGGCCTCGGCCGAGTGGGCGACTTGGGCGAAGAAGTCGCCTGATTTCAAAAAACTTAGCTCATTTCGCCAAGTAAAGCGAAGTCCAAGTCGCCTGAAAAAATCGGGAAGTCGCCTCGCGTATATTGACAAAGCGTCCTGTGTCTAATCTACCAAATCAGCGTGTGCCGTACCCGATTTACAGTTACTGCCCAATCAGCGAGTTTAATTAGTTTACAACATACCGAGAGTCTGATTGACAAGTCATTGTTAATTAACTTTACGACACCATGGGATAATCCCGTATTATTGACAAATATCAACGCCGCCTATCGGTGTTTGTCGGACCTCTATTTTTGGAACACGGTTTGCTAAATTTAGTAACTATATGGAAGTCCTACCCCGGATATCAGTCTTTCGTCGTCAACTTTTATTGCCAAAGTTTTAAATGGATTGAAATATTCCAGTTTTGAAAACGATGGAATCGGTACCTACTTGCTTATCACCATTTACCCCATCCTTTAAAATTTGTTATTACTTGCAATTTTCCATACGAACAGATATGATGACATACTTGGATCATCTCGTAGATCATGTGGAACTATACTTTCAAAGCATGTGAAATTAAAAAAAAAATGTTAATGTCTTTGATTCTAGATAGATTTAGTATTCCGTTGATTTATAGTATTTCCTTGATTGGGCCGCGAACCGCCGATCTACAAGGCTTTGATAGTAAAATAGGTGTTAGTTGTGATGGTTTTATTTACGATTTATCTGATATTAATCAAAGACAAATGGTAATCAGACAGCCATATTTTCGATGTTTTTCTCACTCTGAAACTGTGTCTAACTTACCAATAGAAAGGTGAAAACATCGTGGCAATATGAGAAAATGCTGGAAGTAAGCTTTTCTACATTTGACAGACTAGATCTATATTTTTTTTTTATATCTTTTTAAAACATTAGTTACAGCCTTTGAGCGCTTATCTACCGGTATTTGCCTGCTGCAAATGCTGTCAATTTGATAGGTATATATGTTACATTTATATTGTAATGTATATTAAAATTGGTAATGAGAATGATTTTTAGCAAAAAACTATATTCAGTACGTTGGAAACAAATAGTCTAGTGTTTGGAAGATTTTGAAAAGAAAAATGTGCCAGGAGAAACTATTTAATACTCAAACTAGCACTGCTTTCTCTTTCCATTATCATTTCTTTCCATAATATTTTAATCCTAGAGGTACATGTACGTGAATTTAGCAAACTATGAATAAATATGTTTTGAGTAGTTTCCAAAAGGAATAAGTATACTGATCATGAAAAAGATAAAAAGCATAAAATAATTTGATTCCATTTAGATTCACATGATTTTCAATTTTATTAATTTGTTATAGTGTTAACGTGTGATTTCGGCCCACATCTATTTTTTGATGTCCGTCTGAACTTCTCCCCAAAGTCTGACAACTTCTCCCCAAAGTCTGACCACTTCTCCCCATTTTGAAAAACTTCTCCCCATTCTCAGACTAGGGAGAAGTCACTTCTCCCCATTTTCTGAGGGTTGGCAGAGGCCTGTATGTGATACTTAAGAAATAATCTTCTTTCTATCGTGGTATATCGTTCAATAAACCACAGTACCACAGTTGTGAGTTATGAGGCACAAAAAATAATCCACGAGGGCGATAGCCCGAGTGGGTTATTCATTGCGCCTCATAACTCACAACATGGTTTATTGAATGATATACCACGATAGAAAGAAGATTATTTCGATTCTAACATGGCCAATTCTTAATGAAAGGAAAACAAGTTCAAACTGAGAGTAAAAATGCGGATGAAGATTATGTTCCATTTAATAACTCACTCATTGAATGACGTCACTCGATATAGGATGACGTCACTCTACATGGATTGTCGCAGATTTTACCACATTTTCCTTGCACTGTGTATATAGAGCCAAAGTCGTGTGTCATGTTAGAATTAGTAGTAAAAGTTTTAACTCATAACCACACAATGATGACTTTTGAAGACCCTGATGTAGAAGCTTTTTGAAAACATTGTGGGAAAAAGAGAAAATGCTGGTAAACAGCATTTTCTCCTTTTTCCACAATGTTTTCTACCCTTCCCAAATCAAATTTCAATTTTTCAGTCATAATTATTTTGTCGTCTGCAAATGCTTTCAATTTGGATGATCACTCTATAAATTCATCATTTGGTAAAGACTTAATGTTGCTCAAATGATGCAAGTTGACCATGAAAGAATACTGTAAATCAGGTATTATTTGCGCCGGTTTATTTTCGCTATTATTCATGAATGGACTCCCTTGCGATTTCAAAAATCAACGTAAATTTGCAAACAGATCATGTTAAGTAATTTACAAGTATCCGACCGAAATCGCACTGCAGTCGCACAGGAGAATTTTGTTCAAGTCTCCCATTTTCTAAGTATGACATTGAAACAGACTTAAGTTTTGACCTTTATTGAAAAGTAATTATCATGAAAGCAAAGGCAAACTATGAGAGCATCGTGTAAATTACCAAACACAACCTAGGAATTAGGCTTGTTTGTTTAGTTTCATCCTTTCCGGTGTCAATGTAGGGCAGGATGGTCTTTTGAACATACCTGTAAAGTGTGAAAACAGGTTTTGATAACAATAGGAATACATGGTCTGTTTGACACAACTTTGCATTATTGCTATGTGCGTGAAAACATGTCAAAGAAAAAAATTATCCATTGAGGGGTTTGCTGTTCACGAATGATCGATTTAAAAGTGTGATGCAATATTATTAACTTTTTTTACTTGTGTTTTAAGCCGAACCGGAAATTCAGTATTTATACATATGGTATTTGGGTCACGCGAATTAAACAGTACATGTACAAACCATTGGGCGCGAATTCACAAATCCCTGGAATAAGTCAGGAAGGTGGTTTTCGCGAAATACAGCTCATACAAAATGTTGTGATTTACCGTTTATAAGACTATGCAAAACATTCTGGTTCCCACTATTTTATCCCTTTACAACAATGCCCTCTTCCCCAGGGTTGTACTTGTTTGGATTGTTAGGACCCTGAAAAATACTTGACTGTTGATTTACCTTATAGAAACAGAATCGCTCTAGTTTTAATCATAAATTTAGAATTGATGCTGGACGCCATTCTAATATACCATGTGAGGACAGAATATGCATTTATTGTTTAGAAAAATTCAATATTAGAGTTGTAGAATATGAATTTCATGTATTTTTTCATTGTCCGAAACATGATGTAATAAGACATCATTATCTATTCAACTGGTATAAACGAGGTACTGATGTAAATTCTATGAAATATTTCAAATAGAAAATTTTGAATTATTAGGTAAATTAGCTTTTTACATACACATGATCCTTAAATCTGATTAGCTACTTCTCTCAACATGTATTATGGAATTTTGTATGTTGTATGTATTTTTGGGCCGGTGGCCTGTATACGTAAATAAATATTTGTCATTGTCATTGGGGATTCATCATTGTTCAGTGTAATGTCAATGAGAAGAAATTTTTCCATGTCACGAAATACCTCTTCTTAACTCTTTACCACACAATCCCGACTTTTAACGACCCTGAGAAATAAAACCTTTTGAAAACATTGTACGAAAAGGAGAAAATGCTGGTAACTACCAGCATTTTCTCCTTTTCGTACAACATTTTCTATGCTTCCCGAGACAAATTTCAATTTTTGAGCCATACTTAGGTTGTCGTCTGAAAATGCTTTCAATTCGGACTGGTCTACAATTTTGTTGTTTGGTAAAGAGTTAAGCAGAATTTTTACCAATATCATATCAGTCCAAACCAGGGTGAAATTTTGATCATCGATAAATTGAACTTCAAGTTTATCCAGTTGAAGATTATAAATGGACCAATAAATTAAACATTTCTGAATCGAGAGCAACGTGAGTGCTTTTAATATCAAACGATTGATAAGAAATTGATTAAAATACCAGATCTGACATTTCATCCTTTTTCGAACATTCGAACATTTGAGATGAATTTTTCATGGAAATTTTTGGTTTTCATTTCCAAAACGAATGGCATCAAACCACTTATATAAGACTTGCGGGAAAAGGAGGTAATGCCTGTAGTAGCTATCTTATCACATTTTTGTCCTTTTCCAACAGTTTGTAACCCTTTACCACATAATCCTGACTGTTAACGACCATGAGATAGAAGATTGTGGAAAACAATGTGGAAAAACACACGACAGTTGCACAGCAGAATTTCCACCGTATAATGACATTTTGTTCAAGTCTCCCATTTTCTTAAAAATGACATTGAAACGGACTTAAGTTTTGACCTTATTGAAAAGTAATTATCATGAAAGCAAAGGCAAACTATGAGAGCATTGTGTAAACAGTTACCAAACACAACCTAGGAATTAGGCTTGTTTGTTTAGTTTCATCCTTTCCGGTGTCAATGTAGGGCAGGATGGTCTTTTGAACATACCTGTAAAGTGTGAAAACAGGTTTTGATAACAATAGGAATACATGGTCTGTTTGACACAACTTTGCATTATTGCTATGTTCGTGAAAACATGTCAAAGAAAGAAATTATCGAGTGAGCCACATTTAATAAACTGTCAGTGTCTGAAAGTGCCTTTGGTATTAATAAAACAAAATTTGTTGGCAAAGGATTAACCCTTTACCACGCAATGCTGACTTTTAACGACCCTGGAGGAAAGGCCTTTGAAAACATTGTGGGAAAAGGAGAAAATGCTGGCAACCAGCATTTTCTCCTTTTCCCACAATGTTTTCTACTCTTCATAAAACACATTTCAAATTTTCAGCCACTTTCATTTTGTTGCCTGCAAATGCTTTCAATTTGGACCAAGTTAAAATTTTGTCGTTTGGTAATGGGTTAAAAGGCGTGAAAAAGTTAGGGGGTGGGTGCAGCAGGGGGGCTCATCACATGTGCATGTAATCAAGGTCTTATTGTATTACAGACTATGAAGGAAATGGATGAATATTTAATAAACTTAGCTGTTTGTAGACTGATCTTATCTTTGTCACAGAAGAACATGGTGTTACAGCCTTTTAACACGCCAGTTTTTACATGTATCTAGACAACTGTGACTAATATAGGTCATTTTGTTCCAATCTTTTCTATAAATGCCTTTGAACTTACACAGATTTTACATGGGTATATCTTAATAATATGCACTTTGAGTCTATATCATTCATTGAGAAACTTAATATCAGTAATCATCAGTATTTATGAGTTTTAATTAGAGAAGAATTTTACTAAACAGCTTGGTACGAAAAAAAAGACTTTAATTCAAATTTTAAAATTACTGATATTTTCAGTAAAAGGTGCCTAAATGTACCTTTTCCCAGGTTGTTTTTGCTAGAATATATGAACTACAAAATTTTGAAAGATGTAGGTTGGGATCACTCAGATCAGACTACAGTTTTGTTCAGTCACATGGATTTACTTTGTTTGCAGTAGCAATTTCAGTTGTGCTTACTGTTTTAAGGATGTTGCCCTTTAATTCTTTACCAAACGACAAAATTTTAGACTGACCAGTGCAAACTGAAAGCATTTGCAGATGACATAAAAAATGTGACTGAAAATTTGAAATTTCTTTTTGGAGGGGAAGAAAACTATGTGGGAAAAGGAGAAAATGCTGGTTACCAGCATTTTCTCCTTTTCCCACAGTGTTTTCAGAAGGCTTTCCCTTCAGGGTTGTTAAAAGTCGGGATTGTGTGGTAAAGGGTTAATTCAATCCGAAGTTTTACCAACCCTCAGGAAGAAGGCTTCCAAAAATCATTTTTAGAAAATGCTGGTGAAGTTAACCACCATTTCTCGCTTTCCCCTAATGTTTTCTTCTATCTCAATGATAGAGCTCATCTGCAGATCTTGAATATTTTTCCACAAATACTTCCAATTTTTGAAAGTACATGTATGATATGTTGATGTGATGTATAGGGTTAGCTTGATACCAAACAACAAAATTTATACCAGACTATAGTAAAAGCATTTGCAGAAAACAAAATGAATTAATGTAGTTGAAAAATTGAAATTCGTAGTTGGAAAGCAGAAATGCTGGTTACCACCATTTTCTCCTTTTCCAACAGTGTTTTGTAAAGGCTTTTTTCTCAGGGTCGTTAAAAGTCAGGGTTGAGAGGTAAGGGTTTAAGTTGTAAAGGGATAAGTGGCACACTACCCCAAATAGTTCTTTGTCTAATATCCTTTGTAGTCTCAAAAAAAATGAGCCCGTTATTCTACATTTTTCCTCTTCACACAATGTTTTCAAAAGCTTTCATCTTTGGACTTGTCACTGCATAGTATGGAAAAGGGTTATGCGTGTACTACCTAAGTCCAAGTTTTCAAAACTCTGTGAAAGAAAGTTTTTGAAATCAATGTGTGAAAAGGTGAAATTGCAAGTAACAAACAATCTTCACAATATTTAAGACAGAAGTTTTAGCTTCTTTGATTTGTCATCTGCAAATAATTTCATTTTGACAAAGTTCAAAATGCATGCTTTAATTTTCATAAAGTCCAAAATGTTTTAATGCGGTATATAGAGCTGAAAATGAGTATCAAACAGGTAAAAGGGTGATTATGTACTAATTGAAATACAAGAACAGTAATATTTTCTATTGTGATCAACCTTATGGAAACTTCAATAATCTTAAATACTATAACGTTCTTTTGTCATATTTTTTAACGTCCTAGAGAGCACTGTGTCACTTTGGTGACCTGTTTTTAACGTAAAAATATTAACATTTACTTTATCACAAAATTTGGTCAAAGAGATATTGGGTGATACAGGTTTCAAGTATTTTGAAATTTCTGAAGGGCTTTTGAGAGTTTATATGCGAGATGTATAAGAGCAAATATGTCTTCTCATTGACTTCTGTGAGCGGTGTGTTTCAATCTTGCTTTATAGGAACTCTATGTTCTATATTGTAGACTGCTTTATCTTAGACCATTTTGCATGATTAAATGTCGGATTAAATGTCAAGTCGAAATTTTTTCAAAAATGCAAAAAAATCATCCTTATACTCACAAAGCCTTTTAATTTGCGTTCATAAAAACCGCAGTAGTCGAAAACCATCGGACAACATGAGAAATTAGAGATTTACTATGGCCCAGGTTGACACCAACGGGAAACACATTCTATTTGTAGATGATCAGTTCTCCCATTTATATACAGGAATACACAGACAAAGTTTCAAACATATCGTCCGAAGAAGACATTATGGAAAATAATTATTACATGTTTGTTATGTAATGGAATTTAAGTGTTATTAGTCACATGCCAGTCACTTTACAATCCCACAATGCTTTATTGATTTTTGGCGCAAAATCTAAAAATAGCTTAAGAGGCTACATAGCCTTTTAGGGAACACCATCAAAAAAAATTTTTTTTGTAATCTTATGGGTCTTAATTATTGATGATTTGTATTATTTTTCCATATTAATTTCAGTGATACATATTTTTTTTAACTTGGTGGTACATATTTTTTGTTAACTTGGTGAGATGTAAAAATTCTAAATACCCACCTTTAACCCTTTACTAAACAACAGAATTTAAAGGCTTGGTCAGATGGGCTAACAGATATGTAACAGGGAGATAATGCACAAAAACATGCAGAATTTGGTTATCCAGTCTTAACCTCTCCAGCTCGAGTCTCACACGATTAGTATGTGGAGCAAAGAAGTCACACAATGAATGCATGAATGCTGCACATGTCAAGGAAAAAAACACATGTTTACCAGTACCATGTTTACAAGTAACAGATAATAAATGGTCTAATAATGGATATCACCATACAAGTAAGGAACTTGTACCCTTGCACCTTATAAAACAGAATTACAATGCATGAGAACTGCACAAAATGTTTTTCCTAGATTTAAGATGAACGACATTGTACCAAACACAAATGTACGAGGAACAAACCAGGCATGTTACATGCCGAGGGTATAAATTTTCAGATGCATCCAAAGTCTTATCATTTGCATGTCTCTGTCCGTTTTGTTTAATTAATTCATAACCACACGATCCCTACTTTTGACGCCCCTGAGAAAGAAGCCTTTAGAAAACATTGTTGGAAAAGGAGAAAATGCTGGTAACCAGCATGTGTGAATGTTTTTTACCCTTCACAAAAAAAAATTCAAATTTTTAGTCACTTTTGTTTTGTCGTCTGCAAATGCTTTCGATTTGGACAAGCTTGAAATATTGTCATGTGGTAATGGGTTAATGGAATTTTTTTTAACATGCTTAACTAAAACTTCCCACCAGTCGGAATGGACATCACCAGATAAGTAGCAGATACACAGGATACAAAACAAACACAAAACAGATACAAACGGATAAAATGATTTTTCATCTGTTAGCTCGCACAGTGTGACTAAGGCTTTAGACTGGTCCAAATTGAAAGCTTCTGCAGACTACAAAATAAATGTAATTCAAAAATTAAAATTTGTTTCCAGCATGGTAGAAAACATTATTGGAAAAGGAGAAAATGCTGGTTACCAGCATTTTCTCCATTTCCAACAATGTTTTCAAAAGGTTTCTCTCTCAGGAAGGTTTCTCTCTCAGGGTTGTAAAAACCAGGGGTTGTTTGGTAAAGTGTTAACCTTTTACAAGACAAAAAAGTTATAGAATCATGATTCCAGTTTGAAAGGATTTGCAGACGACAAATACAACTCAGAAATTAATATTTGCCTATGGAAGAGCAGAAAAAACATTGTAGGAAAAGGAGAAAATGCTAGTTACTTTAATATACGGATAAAAAAAGAAAAAATGCAATTTACTGATTATTGAAATTTTGGGCTTGGCGGCTTGGAACTGTTTGCAAATTCAAGACACTTGTTAATTTTTTTGTTACTCGTTAACCCTTTACCCCATAAGGCATTTCTACGTTATCTCTGAGCCTTTTGAAAACACTGTAGGAAAAGGAGAAAATGCTGGTAACCAGCATTTTTCTCCTTTTCCCACATTGTTTTCTACCCTTCCCAGAACAAATTTCAATTTTTCAGTCACCTTTATTTTGTCGTCTGCAAATGCTTTCAATTTGAACCAGTCTAAAAATTTGGCGTGTGGTAAAGAGTTAAAGGTCAATAGCTGTGCCATGGTTTGATTTTTGGCTGGCAAATAATGAATCACTTGTGTCGAATTAGTGTTAGATCTATATACCTGTTCAGTTAAAGGCCCTCTGTGGCCAGAAGTTAATAAATTTGGGGGTTTGAACTGCAGTCAAATTTAATTCATACCATTTAGAGGAATAGATATCATTATGAGGCTGACAGTGTATTCCAGTACCTTGTCTTGTCAAATTTTGAGTTATGGCAGAAAAATTAATCTAAAACTAGAAATGTAGTGGCCCACAATGTTTTCAAAAGCGATCCTAATCAACATTGTAAAACCATTATAATTGTTCAGTGTAGGTAACTGTATGTACCCTGTGGTCATGAAAAGGTTAATTAACGTATCTGAAGCCAATAAAAATATTGATGATTAGACTATTTTTTACACTTGGTCTTCAAGGTTTTCAATACGAGGTTTGGGTTTTGTCCAGGTTACCCTTTCCTGTATAAACAATCTTGTTCTTTAACAATGCTGAGGAATAGAAGTCTTGAACTGTTAAACATTTATTTTAGGAAAAAGAAGACTTTGGTAGCAGGCATTTTCTTATATAACCGTTATAATATTGATCTTTTCAAAAACAAGTAAAATCGTATATTATAAGTCATGATTATTGTTTGCACATATGTTATTCAGTAAAAACATATGTTACAGAGTTGATTTACATAGTTGTCAGGGAAGAGAAGTGTGATATTTACATTTTCTATCACAATATTTGGCAATATATCGTAACACATTAGATGTTTAATCATGCTCATAGCACAATTTTAAGTGCCTCTGTGATCAGTGTAGATCAAAATTTGACAACAAAGGTTATGTAATAATTTGTAAAAATACTTTGAGCAAAAACTTTAGATTATAATATATCTGTTTTTATTTCTGAAGACCAGAATATAATTATTTTTTTGGACATGAAAGGGTAATACCCAGCAATCCTTGGTAAACATTCATACTTTATGATATAGTTTATAGCTCTTTACCACACAATCCAGAGTTTCAGTGACCCTTAGGAAAAGGACTTTTGAAAACAGTACTGGAAAAAGAGAAAACGCTGAAGTTTGGTGTGAAAGTTTCTAACTCTGTTGCAAAGCAGCCATAGTATGAAATCAAAACATTGAATCCCCAAGACATTTATGACTAGTATAAAACCAACATTTTCTCCTTTTCAAGGAATGTATGACTTACACTGCTGAGTTATTATACTCTTTTTATACTTGATTATTATACTCTTAGGAGCCTCAAATAAATGAAGAAACTGTAACTTTCCGTATAGCAGTTGAATGCACTAGGGCATTTAGGGAGAATATACATGACATAGATCTGACTGCACATTCAGATCTGATCTATGCTGTGACAAATTGCAACAAGAGTAGTTTAAGGGTCTACCCTTTCCAGACAAATATTAGACTGGCCCATAGTGGAAACATTTTCAGGCGACAAATTAATTTGGCGCAGATCATTGGATCTACCTGAACTCTTTACTCCATAGATACTCATTTTGAGGTATCAACAACAGACAGCTTTTGAAAACATTGTGGGAAAAGGAGAAATTGCTCGTAACGAGCAATTTCTCCTTTTCCCACAATGTTTTCTACCTAACTCATTACCATACAACAAAATTTAAGGTTTGTCCAAATCAAAAGCATTTGCAGACAACGCAATCAAAGTGACAGAAAATTTGAAATATGTTTTGGGAAAGGTAGAAAACATTGTGGGAAAAGGAGAAAATGCTGGTTACCAGCATTTTCTCCTTTTCTCACAATGTTTTCAAAAGGCTTTTTTCTAAGGGTTGTTTAAAGTCGGGATTGTGTGGTAAAGAGTTAATCAGATATTTGTATCCTCATTTGTTCAAATTTTTGGTATCATATCTTTATTTGGTGCTGAAATGGAAGAGCTTCAAATTGACGTATCAGGTAAAGGGTTAAAAGAGCAGAATAGATTGCTGGATAAGGACAGTTTGTAGATTACGTGCATTTCCAGGTTTTACCATAAAGTTTTCAGAAGTTTTCATGTAGGGGCAACTATTCTCAAGGGATTGTTTAGTAAAGGGTGGAAAGGTATAGTTTGTCAACAGTTAGGCCAAACAGAAATTCAATCAAATATTGACGAATGCGTATGATTGATTTTATTGCCACTGTTGCTATGCATATCATTGTACCATTTTGAAAAGGTTCATTATGATTAGAAATTTCGTCAGATTTGGATGAATAGTTGTGGTAGATCTATCATCTATGTGTGTGGATATAGTTGGTATAATATCTTTACTCTTTTACACACAAAATAGACTTTTCCAAATGGAAAGCATTTGCAGACGACAAATTAAATGTGGCTGAATTGATGGTTACTGTGTGTGTCAGTACAGAAAACCTTGTGGGAAAAGGAGCAAATGCGGGTGAACAGCTTTTACTCCTTTTCCCACAAATTTTTGAATGGCTACATTCTTAGGGTTGTTAAAACTGGGGATTGTATGTTATAGAACTACTTCTTTACCAAATGCCAAAAAGATGAAAATTTGTCTTTGAAAGGGTAGATCTATGCATCTCTCCTTTTCACACATTGTTTTTAATTCTTTACCAAACAGTAAAATCTTAGACTTGTCCAAATTGAAAGCATTTGCAAGTGACACAATAAACGTAACTCAAAAATTGAAATTTGTTTCCAGCTAGGTAGAAAACATCTGTTGGAAAAGGAGAAAATGCTGGTTACCAGCATTTTCTTCTTTTCCGACAGTGTTTTCAAAAGGCTTCTTTCACAGGGTCGTTAAAATTAGGGATTGTGTGGTAAAGGGTTAAAAACTTTCTTTCCCAAGGTGTTGGCTTGTGGTCATTCTGTCTGAAGACACTTTGATGCCAGCAGGAATTCCCCTTTAACAGCGATTACCATGTTCCAAAGATACAATTGTTTTTTGCTGGGTTTAACACTTGCGTTCAATTCAGTTTCTTTTGTTTCAGCTTTCTTTATGTTGTAATTGCTGCCATGGTCAGTTGACGCTTGAGAGGGGCCAGCCCCTCAAGGTACCCAACTAGTCATTATGGATGATCAGAGCATTGGCAAATTGACAGCAAGTCTTGAAGACTTGTCCCTCAAGAAACAGCTTCCATTACGCCAACAGGTAAGTCTTGAACCTGGTCGTATACACTACTGGTGTGAGAATATTTATTAATATATTTGTATCTTTGAATTACAGGGTTTTCTCAGTGTATTTCAGTATTTTTTTTACTTCTTTTTTTCAGTGAATAACACCACTATGATTGTTTCATATTATCATAAATAGTGATTTAGTTTAACTCTTTACCAAACGACAAACTTTTAGACTGGTCCAAATTGAAAGCATTTGCAGACGACAAAATGAATGTGACTAAAGTATTAAAATTTGTTTAAGGAAGGGAAGAAAACATTGTGGGAAAAGGAGAAAATGCTGGTTACCAGCATGTTCTCCTTTTCCCATAATGTTTTCAAAAGGCTTCTTTCACAGGGGTGTTAAAAGTCGGGATTGTGTGGTAAAGTGTTAAGAACATTTGCCGAACAACTTTTCTTTCTTAATGCCGACAATCTAATTTTTGTGTCTCTCTGCTTCATACACCTTTTGTAATCAAACAACAATGCAAACTGAAAAGAATTTAGTAAAAACATACCATAAGCCAAACAACCACAAGTTTTAACCCTTTACCAAACAGCAAAATTTTAGACTTGTTCAAATTGAAAACACCTACAGACGACAAAATAATCGCAAGGCAAAAATTGAAATGTGTTTCCAGCACGGTTGAAATCAATGTGGGAAAAGGAAAGAATGCTGGTTACCAGCATTTTCTCCTTTTCCCACAATGTTTTCAAAAGGCTTCTGTCTCGGGGTCATAAAAACCAGGGATTGTTTAGTAAAGGGTTAACAAACCTGTGGGAGAGTTGAACATTCTGAAAACATTATAGGAAAAGGAGGTAGGAGAAAGCTTTTGAAAACATTCTGTAATTCAGGTGGGCAGCATTTTCTCCTTTTTCAACAATATTTTCAAAGCCTGTTTTCTCAGAGAATCATGTAATATAAAGATTAACCCTTTACCAAACAATCCTTGGGTTTAATGACCCTGGAGAAGCCTTCTGAAAACAATGTGAGAAAAGGATAAAATGCTGGTAACCAGCATTTTCTCCATTGCCCCACAATGTTTTCTATCCTTCCCAAAACAAAATTCAGTTTTTTTGTCACATTGAATTTTTTGTCTGCAAATTCTTTCAAATTGGCTAAGTTAAAAATTTATTTGATCTTTTGGTAAAGATTTAAGTAAGAGAAATTTTGTCAGTGCGGATTAAAACAGTAAACCATTACCACACAATCCCTACCTTTGAAGACAGTGAGAAAATATTCTTCAGAAAACATTTGTGGGAAAAGGAGAAAACGCTGGTAACCAGCATTTTCTCCTTTTCCCACAATGCTTTTCTACCCTTCACAAAAACAAATCCAAAATTTTCAGTCAGTTTATTTCGTCGTCTGCAAATGCTTTGGATTTGGACTAACCTAAAATAGTGTTGTTCGGTAATGATTTAAACACTACAATATTATGTTTTCTTTCAGGCTCAAAAGCCCATGCTCAAATACAGCAATTCTTCAATAAAACCAGTGCAGCTCTTTAATCATGCGGACCTTGTTAGTATACGAAGCAATGCGGAGGCTGCCCGTAATGCATACAGCAGCCTTAGTCAGGCCTCTACCACCAGCACCATGACAAACATAAACACGATGAACACACCCTTTAGATCCTCTTTGAAACAAACTCCAAGCCCACAGACATTGCTGAAGCAGGCTACAGGTAGATATCTCAATCTCTTCTGAAACAAGCCCAGACTGGTAGCTGTTGTTAACCCTCTACCAAACAAACCCTACTTTTAACATCCCCTCAAAGGGGAATGCTTTCGTAATTGTAATTGAAAACAGCTGTTTCCATTAGAATATCAGCCTGAAAAATTAGCTATAATTAAAAATTAGTATTATTGAACTAAAGAGATAGTAATTACCTTCCTTTTCAGAAAACTTAACAAAAGTATCAAAAAATAATTTCAAGATAGACATATTAAGAGGAATTGCTGATCTGTTAGAAATGTGCAAAAATATTATTTCTGCATAAATCCTTACTTATCCTTAAAATTCATCAACCAATTAGAATTTCCACCAGAAGTTCATTATACAGGTCTTACCTTAACCCATTACCACATAATACCTACTTTTGACACCCCTGAGAAAGATGCCTTTAGAAAACTTTGTGGGAAATGGAGAAAATGCTGGTAACCAGCATTTTCTCCTTTTTCTACAATGTTTTCTACCCTTCATAAAACAAATTTCAAATTTTCAGTGACTTTTATTTTGTTGTCTGCAATTCCTTTCAATTTTGACAAACCTGAAATTTTGCTGTTTGGTAATGGGTTAAGGGAAAAAATGGTCCTTAGTTTGATTAAGTTATTGACTGCAAAAGATTTCATTATGGCCAAGTTTGACATTTAGTCTTGTGAAGAGTGAACTCATTTCCTTCTGAAACAAGTTTACAGCAGATATCATTTGATTTTTAGCGATTTGTCCAGTTATCAGTGTCTTCAAAAATATCATCTGCAGGAGGTAAGGAGTTAAAAAGAGAGTGATTTATTTTGTTAGTGAGAAAATAAGTTTTAAAAAATGCACTTTTATTTTGATACAGCTTGAAGTATTGGTATGTTATGGACTACAAACTTCTTTTAACCCTTTCCCAAACAATCCCTGGCTTCTACGTGTCAGGAATAGAAGCCTTTTGAAAACATTGTAGGAAAAGGAGAAATGCTGGTAACCAGCATTTTCTCCTTTTCCCACAATGTTTTCGACCCTGTCATGTAGAAAAATCATCTTTTTAGCAGCTGTCAATTTGTCATCTGCAAAATGCTTTGAATTTGGTCTGGTCCAAAATTTGCCGTTTTGGAAAGGGTTAATTATTGTCCTTTCCTTCCAGGTACAAATGGTTCATCCTCAAACTCCACAACGAATATGTCAGCTGCTAGACCGCCACTATCTAAAGGTCATAGCAACCCTTATGCTCGTCCTCTGAGTGCCAAAGACATTGTCAATGACCTTCAAAACCCAAAAATTCGCAAAAGCCCAAGTGCCCAAGTAAACCCATCAAACAGTTTTATGATCCCAGGGGGTACAGGGACACCCATGTTTGGGTTCCAGATGAACTCTTTTATGCGACCTCAAAGTGCTTTAAGAAAGGATTCACCCACCTCTCCACCAAAAACTGATACCAAAAACCACAATTATTCATCCAATGGTACAGCCAAGACTTCTGTTCAAGGTTCTAGGAGAGTTATAAGTGAAGAAGAGGATAAAACACAAGTAAATAAAACCCAAAACAGTACAAGAAAACAGGGACCACCTCCAACTAAACTAGAAAGAGAAAAGGATTTAAGTGAAACCCTTCATGAAACTGGTGCTAAAACTGTTGGTCAGGTCACCAAGAATATATTTGGGCCTGCCAAATCAGCTCCAAATGTTGCTCAAGAGCCTGAAAAAACAGGTTCAAACATGGCAACAAAGGCCAGCACAAGCTCATCTGGATCATCTTTTGTCTCCAATACCAAAGTGACAACAGCCTGTCAAACCCCAAATAGTGCTGTGTCCAAATTGCATGAAGCCTCAAATGCAGCCATGAAAAAAGTTGTGTCAAAATCTAGTGATACTAATAATACTAATATGCCATCTAAGTCTGTGATATATGCCAAACCAGTGTCGTCATTGCCCAGACCAGGATCAGCCGTGGCACCAAATGGACCAAAACCATCAACCCCTGAGTCTCCAGCGAAAGTCCGAAATCTAAACTACACTCCTACAAAACCTTACAGTGAAGTAATGGACCCATCACCAGTTCCATCTAGTGCAGCAGTTACTGGTAAACCCCCTGTGTCTACCACAACTAAAACATTGCAAACTGCAGAAACTGCCATTACTGTTAAACATGATGCAGTAAAACATGGTACCACATACATGGCCCCAAATAACATAGATAAACATAAAGATACTAAAACACAAACAGCTGTGAGTACCTCTGGCAGTGCAAGCTCAAAGGAATCCAGTACAAACTCCAGTACCCAGTATTACAGGAAAGAGTCCAGAACTGACTTGATGATTCATGAACAAAGACCCCCAGCAGTAGGGGCACCAGCTAAACACACCAAACTTCCTGAAAAGGGCTCCAGAACGACCTTGATCTCTGGAATGTCAGGGTCAGAAATAGATGAACTTGATGATGAGTCAGAACCAGGGATTCCATCAGGGTAAGATTTTTTTGTTTCTAGGACTTATTTCATGACTTGTACATAAGCAGCCCTGTGGGAAAAGGGGCGGTCATAATGCATCTTTGTACTTTAACACTCTGTACCACACGACAAAATTTTAGACTGGTTCAATTTGAAAGCATTTGCAGACGACACAAAGAAGCTGACTGAAAAATTGAAATTTGTGCTGGGAAGGGTAGAAAACACTGTGGAAAAAGAAAATGCTGGTTACCAGCATTTTCTCCTTTTCCTACAGTGTTTTCAAAAGGCTTCTTTCTCAGTAGGGATTGTGTGCTGATGGGTTAATGAATCACACCAAGAAAGTTGTAGCACACTATGGGTACATTTTGTCACAAATATATGCGAATGGTGAGGAAATAATGAGTCTGTGGGAAAAAAAAAAACAGAAATTTTATTTACAACACAAAGTTTTAACCTCTGTAAGCCTACAGACTTCATAGATTGACATGGATCAGTCAAACAGACATCTTCTAATATCAGTCACGCTCAGCCTCTGGCCAAAGGGTTTTTAATGCTTTTCCATGGTGCATGATACTAAGGCTTAAGCAAGTCATCACATAAGTATGGATCCACGAAATCCATACTAACAACAAACTGAATCTTGAGGTAGAACAGTCCTTTGACATGTTAAAAATTTACCAAAAGCAAAAAGTTTTGACCCAGGTCTATCCCTCACAGACTGTGCAAGCTAACCTAGGTTGACACTATTTACAGGATGTATTGAATTCCTTTTTTATAGAGCATTGTCCACATTTTTTTTGTCTTTGAAAATTTTGGAATATTGGGTGAGAGTTGGTGAGAAAAAATGATGAAATGTTTCAGTCGATTTAACCCTTTCCCAAACAATCCCTGGTTTTTACGGGTCAGGAATAGAAGCCTTTTGCAAACATAGTGGGAAAAGGAGAAAATGCTGGTAACCAGCATTTTCTCCTTTTCCCACAATGTTTTCTACCCTATCCTATAGAAAAATCATCTTTTTAGCAACTGTTAATTTGTCATCTGCAAAATGCTTTCAATTTGGTCTGGTCCAAAATTTGCCGTTTGGGAAAGGGGACAGTGGGGATAAAACACAGAGGCTGTCACACATCCTTGAAAATGTAGGTTAAGGCACCTGACAAATTTGAAACTCTTAAGTTTATACTTTTGTTTATCTGAAATAGTTTGTTTTTTTTTCATCTGAATAAGTGTAGATAGATAGGTTGTTTTTTTTTCTCACTCATGTCCAAAGTCCAGCAATTACAATAACTGTTTTGAAAAGTATTAAATTTCAGATTGGTCCAAGTTTAAAGCATTTGTAGATGACAAATCAAATATTGATCAAATGGTTAAACTTTTTTTTGGTCAGATAGAAAATGA